>CAKXYN010000095.1:3663626-4884835 GCA_935064755.1 Tragelaphus eurycerus | reverse complement strand
AAAAAAAATCTATTTCTGCTTCATTGACTATGCCAAAGCCTTTGACTGTATGGATCACAATAAACTGTGGAAAATTCTGAAAGAGATGGGAATACCAGACCACCTGACCTGCCTCTTGAGACACCTATATGCATGTCAGGAAGCAACAGTTAGAACTGGACATGGAACAACAGACTGGTTCCAAATAGGAAAAAGAGTACATCAAGGCTGTATATTGTCACTGCTTATTTAACTTATATGCAGAGTACATCATGAGAAACGCTGGACTGGAAGAAACACAAGCTGGAATCAAGATTGCTGGAAGAAATATCAATAACCTCAGATATGCAGATGACACCACCCTTATGGCAGAAAGTGAAGAGGAACTAAAAAGCCTCTTGATGAAAGTGAAAGTGGAGAGTGAAAAAGTTGGCTTAAAGCTCAACATTCAAAAAATGAAGATCATGGCATCCAATCCCATCATTTCATGGGAAATAGATGGGGAAACAGTGTCAGGCTTTATTTTTCTGGGCTCCAAAATCACTGCAGATGGTGACAGCAGCCATGAAATTAAAAGACGCTTGCTCCTTGGAAGGAAAGTTATGACCAACCTAGATAGCATATTCAAAAGCAGAGACATTACTTTGCCAACAAAGGTCCGTCTAGTCAAGGCTATGGTTTTTCCAGTGGTCATGTATCGATGTGAGAGATGGACTGTGAAGAAAGCTGAGCACTGAGAATTGATGCTTTTGAACTGTGGTGTTGGAGAAGACTCTTGAGAGTCCCTTGGACTGCAAGGAGATCCAAGCAGTCCATTCTGAAGGAGATCAGCCCTGGGATTTCTTTGGAAGGAATGCTGCTAAAGCTGAAACTCCAGTACTTTGGCCACCTCATACGAAGAGTTGACTCATTGGAGAAGACTCTGATGCTGGGAGGGATTGGGGGCAGGAGGAGAAGGGGACGACAGAGGATGAGATGGCTGGATGGCATCACTGACTCGATGGATGTGAGTCTGAGTGAACTCTGGGAGTTGATGATGGACAGGGAGGCCTGTCGTGCTGTGATTCATGGGGTCGCAAAGAGTTGGACACAACTGAGTGACTGAACTGAACTGAGCTGAACACATATTTAAATTTTGTCTACTGCCTGTAGACAGAAAGACAGGGGTATTTTTCCTGCCTCCCTAACCCCCACTGCTGTATCACCAGCGACTAGCACATAGTATTTAGGAAATATCTGTTGAGAGAATCAATGAGTGGTTTAAACTAAATATTGGAGTCAGATGCTTTAGTAATTCAGATGCTTCTAAATGATTCATTTGCTTAGTCATTCATTCATCATGTATTAACTGGGTGTCTACTTTATATTTGTGTCATACTTGCTGTAGACGGGTCAATGATTTTCTAGACTGGAACATGTGATGTGAAAAATAAGATGGTAGAGACTATCTTCTCTTCACCAGCATAGAATTGATACTCACTGTCTGTAGCTTCCACCACTGTGATAGTCAAAACATTAAATTAATGACCCCAAAGTGTGTTTCCCATAAGCATAGTGTGTGATTGCTACTGACTGAGAATCACCTATATTCGAATCTATTGCTTCACAGTCTAATTCTGTCTCTCAAAACTCAACCTAAATATTTCTGGCTCAATTAGGGTCAGAGTGGTTCACGGAGAAAACTATGGGAAATGTGATTCTTTATTTTAAAAAAGTAAGTCAAACAAGGACATGTGGATTATAACAGTCTGGGCTGTCCTTTTTCTAAAAAAATTATTTATTTTAATTGGAGGATAATTACTTTCCAATATTGTGATGGTTTTTGCCATATATCAGCATGAATTGGCCATAGGTATACACGTGTCCCCCCCCAATCCTGAGCCCTCCTCCCACCTCCCTCCCCACCCTACCCCTCTATGTTATCCCAGAGCACTGACTTTGGATGCCCTGTTTCATGGATCAAACTCGCACTGATCATCTGTTTTTCACATGGTAATGTATATGTTTCAATGCTATTCTCTCAAAGCATTCCATGCTCTTCCCCCACTGAGTCCAAAAGTCTGTTCTTTATGTCTCTGTCTCCTTTGCTGCCCTGCATATAGGATCACTGGTACCATCTTTCTAGATTCCATATATGTGCGTTAATATATGGTATTTGTCCTTTTCTTTCTGACTTACTCACTCTGTATAATAGGCTCTAGATTCTTTTAAACCTAGTATTCTGATTCATTATTAGAAAATTGGGTCCAGTTTTGGTTCCTGAATTTAAAAAAAATAATGTGGTGAAACAAGAGTGATGAAAAGCTGAATCATTAAAAATTAGGATTGGAAAAGGGCTGTTTGGGAAATTACTAAAGAATTCATACTATTTACCCTGACAAAGAGAAGGCAAAGAAATGAATAAATTCCTTATCTCACTATATGGAATGTCACTTTTAAAAGTGACTGGACAGCTTTCCCTTTGCCACGATCATTTCTGGTCTTTATTTGCAAAATTTAAGCCTCAGTTCATACACCTTCTTGTGGACAAGAATAATGAAATTCTGGAGCAGATAACTGATACTATGGAATTTTCAATGACAACCCACTCCAGTACTCTTGCCTAGAAAATCCCATGGACAGAGGAGTTTCGTAGGCTACAGTCCATGGGGTCGCTAAGAGTCAGACATGACTGAGCGACTTCACTTTCACTTTTCACTTTCATCCATTGGAGAAAGAAATGGCAACCCACTCCAGTGTTCTTGCCTGGAGAATCCCAGGGGTGGCGGAGCCTGGTGGACTGCTGTCTATGGGGTCGCACAGAGTCGGACACGACTGAAGCAACTTAGCAGCAGCAGTAGCAGAGTTGGACAGATAGAAAGAGATAAAACTGGGGTGGGCTCAGAATTCACCTGTCTAGGATCAGGGTACATATTGGGGTGAAGCTGAAATGGACATTTGCTGTTGTCTGATGTCACACATTTGTTTTCTGAAAGAAGAAGTAGTTCTGAGAGGCTAGAGTCTTGCCTAAGCTTACATAGCAAGCCAATGGCAGAGCTGCTGTAGGACTGGAACCCTCTGGCATCCAGGCTACCAAACAATCCTGAGGTCTGGGGTAGTCTGTTTCCACAATTCTGGGTCATATAATGTGGTTTGGGTAGTAAGAGAATGGATGATTTTGAGGCAATTTAGGCAGCATTTGATATCCCTGTGGATTTATTAATCCAACCAGCCTACAGCCTTGGAGGTAGTAAAGAGGGGTTAGAGGTAGGCTCAGAGAGCCAGCCTAGGTCTATCTACAATGCTGACTTCATCATTTTCTAGCTCTGTGACCTTAGGCAGGTCACCTAACCTCTCTGTGGTCGATAGCTCTTCAGAGGGTTAAATGACATATAATCTATGAAAAATGTTGAGCACAATTCTGACACAGAGAAAGAGCTTGATAAAATTTGGCTATTTTAGTACATCCCAATAGATATATGTTGGACTAAAGAATAATCCTGTTTTAGATCCCTGTGTCCCCTAAATGTAGCCTGATGTATGGAGTAGCAGGAGCTCAAAATGTCTGTCCACAGAGAATTTCCTCCAACCAGAGATACTGGAATCCTACTGATAACAGTAAGATTCATGGCTGCTGCTGCTGCTGCTAAGGTGCTTCAGTTGTGTCCGACTCTGTGCGACCCCATAGACGGCAGCCCACCAGGCTCCCCCGTCCCTGGGATTCTCCAGGCAAGAACACTGGAGTGGGTTGCCATTTCCTTCTCCAATGCACAAAAGTGAAAAGTGAAAGTGAAGTCGCTCAGTCGTGTCTGACTCCTAGCGACCCCATGGACTGTAGCCCACCAGGGTCCTCCGTCCATGGGATTTTACAGGCAAGAGTACGGTGGTGGGGTGCCATTGCCTTTCCCAAAGATTCATGGCACACACACAAAAAGAAGTACTAGAAAATGATCACTCAATTAATGACAGAATTGGAATTAGGATCTAATTCCCTGAAGCCAAGGTTATTTTCTTTGAAGCTTGAAAGTTATTTTCCTTGAGTGTTACAAATCTATAGAAGAAATCAATTGAGGACCACAAAAGGAACTTATATTGCTTTCCCCATCTCTTCAAATTAAGACAAATAGAAGCCCATTAACCTATCTTAAAAAATTAATACAAGAAGCATTCAACTTTAACCAGTAAATCCAACTGAATATAAAAACACATATGAGAGTTCCTGTATGTTGTCAGTGAATGAGGGCCAACAAAATGGACAGAAAGAAAGGATGAGGAGAAAAGAGAAACAAGGAGAGAGAGGATGACATCCAAAGGGGATGGAGAGAAGGCCAGAACAGAGTCCAAGAGTGTAAAGAGAGACCAAGGGGAGGAAAAATGCTACTTTTTAAACTTTTAAATTATTACTTCATTTAATTTTCAGAAAACAATCTAGGTTAAGTACTACAAACCCCATCTTACATATAGGGAGGCTGAGGCTTTGTAGGCTGAGTAACATGTCTGATGCTGCTGCTACTGCTGCTGCTGCTAAGTCACTTCAGTCATGTCCGACTCTGTGCGACCCCCGGAAATGGTCAGGCCCATTTTGAAAAAGATTTGACTTCAAATAGATGATTTTTGCTCTTCTGCTATTTTATCATCTTTGTTCTCTTTCTCTCCTGTTTCTTCTTTTTCTTAATCCCTTGGTTTAATCTCTCTTTTCTTCCTTTACTCCTTCCTTCCTACCCTTGTTCCCTCTCAACCCCTGAGTATTATTCTCATCTTGAGGTTTCTTGGTGCGTCTCTATTTGAGAGTGATGTTATCAGCTGTGTCTGTGAGACAGACCCTTTTCTGACCTACTTTGACAGATCGATAATATCCCTTGCGTGACAAACTAAATGTCCAGCATCCAGTCCCAGTTCATTCTGCAGTCTCTGTAGCTCCTTCTGCCCTCAGAGAGTAGGAGGTGCCTGGGAAAGTGGATGATGGGGAGGGAAGGAGAGGGGATGAGACTTAGGAGTCTCTGATGCAGCAGTTATCACTGAGGTACCGCTTAGCCACTGTTTCAAGTATATTTTTCTTGATTCTTGGGATTTAAAAAGATGTGTGCTAATATTGAATTCTGTTTATTGCTACTAGGAATACGATGAAAACTAAAGCTTTTGAGAGAATTGAAACTAACCTCACAGAGACTGTCCTCCCAATGAAGAGGACAGAATTGGGGAAGGGGTCTGGCTGACATTCTTGTGCACAGACCCAGAAGGTTCTAGATGAAAACCCTAAGTTTTGGCAATCTGAGAAAATTCCAGCCTCCCCCCTCTGCCTGTGTACCCTTCTTCACCCCCTAAATCATCTACTGAATCTGAAATGTCATCTAGGTGACATTCCTCCACCCTTCTGCTTATTAAATGCCCGCATGGCTCCCTAAAGATCTTCCCTGACAAGTCAGATCAGGTGATGTTGTGTTCAGGCTGGTGCACTAGGGGCAGACCTAATGGGACGTGAATGCCAAGGATGATGCATAGGATCTGACAGAGGGAGTTTTTAGAGTAATGTGCTTGTTACTTAACTATTGCATGCTCATAGTTTGTTAGAGGTAGCAGGTGGAGGAAGGACATGGCATACAGCATGCAAGGAGATAGTGGTTCATTTTAAGAAAGGGCAAAATTGGAGGTAATTTAAAATGCATACTTCTTAGGGAGGTCACCATTATGAACTGGGAAAAATATGGGCTAAAAAATCCACAGTTGTGCACAGGCATAAGCGAACACTCTGCTTTCTTGGTTTCATCTGTTAAAAGGACAATGTCCTGATTCACTACCATGATGGTGCCCATTTTACAGATGAGGAAATGGAGGCTTAGGGAGGTAACTACATTTCCCAGTGTTGTCCTGGGCACATGGTAACACCTGCACATCCTTGTCCCTGCCAGCTGTGCAGGAAGAAAGGCAGAGAAGCCGGGAGCGGGCTGAGAGTGAGGCAGAGTGTGCCAACAGTGGCCATGAAGATATGCCCGTGGAGAGGATTCTGGAAGCTGAACTTGCTGTTGAACCAAAGACAGAATCCTATGGTGACATGAACACGGAGAATTCGGTAGGTGGTCTTAGATCTCCATCCAGCTGCCATATCTTAGATGGGGCTAGACGTGGGCAAGGGACGTGTTTGAGTCTTAGAATCTGTCCCTTCAGATTACTTTGTTCCTTTTTTAGACTAATGACCCTGTCACCAATATATGCCACGCTGCTGATAAGCAGCTTTTTACTCTCGTTGAATGGGCCAAGCGTATTCCCCACTTCTCTGACCTCACCTTGGAGGACCAAGTCATTCTGCTCCGGGCAGGTAAGTGATACCAAAGATCCTTTCTTCTTGGGACAAGCACGTGGGTTGCCATTTTGCCCCTGGGATTCTAAAACCAGTGACCTGGTGGAGTTGAACCCATCCAAGCTCATGCATCTTGTTGAGACAGGATAAGACTATGTGAGATTGTTCTTTTTATATTACTTACAATCTCTTAAATTTAGATGGCCCTTTCCAAACTTTTCATTCCCAAAGAAAACAGTTTGTTAATGGAGGAATAAGACTTTTTCTTTTTTGATATTTAAATTTTTTTACACAATGAAATTCATATTAGTTTCTACATGCATTTTATTATCAGAGAAAAATAACTTTTAAACACACACATAAAAACTCAAAAAGAGGCAAGTTAGTAAGAAGCAGAGATTTTTCTGTCCACTGGGTTTCTTAAACTGCTTCCTAGAATCCTTAGTGACCAGGAAAGAACTATTTTTCCATGCAAATTTTACATAGCCTTTATAATTTGCATTTAATTTTCAAAGAGAGTTAAATAGTTTTTACCGAAGACAAATGAAGCTCTGCCTCATTATTATTATGAAATTGGAAAATAGAGATATTCCCATTTCACAGATAAACTAAGGGAAGCCAAAGATTTTTGCTCAGACTGGTACTAAATGGATTCCAGGGTCCCTTCCTATTTTAATATTCTACGTGCTATAATCTCTCTTGCCTCCCATTTCTGGGACACTGCAGTTGACATATGCCAAAGCTCCTCTTTGTCACGGAGCCAGCAGAGAAATTTCATGAAAATTGGCTGAGCTTTGGAAGCCAGTGCACTCACTTCATTCCTATGAAATAATGAGCGTTCCCTGAGTGTCGATGGAAAGCTTCATGCCATGCTGGGTGATATTAGACAACACCACGGAAATAAAACTAGGTTGTCAGGTCCTGGGGGCAGAGACTGCAAGGTATGCTTGCTTTATCCACCACGGCAGCTAACATAGTGACTATTACCCATTAAGTGTTCAATCCGTATCTGTTGATGAACTGGGGGATAGAGTCCTTGTTCTCAAGCTACCATTCTAGGCAGCATAGGGGGAAACTGGAGGATGGGCACAGCCTCAAGTCAGGAAACCCCAGTCTTATTGTGTGTTTCTTCACTAATTAGCAGTATTGTCTGGAACTGGATTTCTGATTCTACTTTTATTCCAAAGGATAATAATACATGCCTTGGATGACTATCCATGAAGTCAGAGTGCGGTCAGGTTTCCCTCAAGGCCACCTCCTTATCCTTGCAGGGTGGAATGAGCTGCTGATCGCCTCCTTTTCCCACCGCTCGGTTTCTGTGCAGGATGGCATCCTTCTGGCCACGGGATTACACGTCCACCGAAGTAGTGCCCACAGCGCTGGGGTTGGCTCCATCTTTGACAGGTGTTTCTCTTCTGCTTCCAGCATGTGTGTGTGTATATGTGTGTGCATGTGTGTGTTTAGAATGGATAGCTCAAGCATCTGTACATACATGGTTGGAAGCAGAGACCATTAAGCGCATGAAAGCATAAACCTGGGGAATGAGAAAGTGATTAAAAGAAATGTTGATTCAAGGAGACAGAGCTGGTCAGAGGCCAACAGAGTTACTGGCAGATGAAAACCTATGGGTTTCCAAGGAAGAGATGGTGTTAACTAACAGTACCTAGTAAGACTGGGCTTCCTTCGTAGCTCAGTCGGTAAAGAATCTGCCTGCAATGCAGGAGACCTGGGTTCTATTCCTGGGTCAGGAAAATCCCCTGGAGAAGGAAATGGTAACCCACTCCAGTAGTCTTGCCTGGAGAATCCCATGGACACAGGAGCCTTGCAGGCTACAGTCTCTGGAGTTGGACATGACTGAACGATTAGGGGTGGGGAGTTTGAACTGCTTGTCTTAGAGGGATGGGACAGGAATGAAGGCTTAGAATCTGACTTTAGGAGTCCAGGAAAGATAAGCTAGGGTTTTTACTGGACTCTGCATCTCTCTGGGGCAAGCCTGCTGAGGGAGCAATGGCCTCAGTCTGGGATTCTGTGCCCTCAGGGAAATTAAGCCAGGTGATTTAAGAAGATGAGAAATGAGTAGAGAAGAATGACTTGGGGTGACAGGATGGAGATGCACTAGGAAAGGGAAGGGTGAGCTTGAAGATGGTCTCTACCCAGTGCCGGGGACCTGTGGTCCCTTTCCAACCCCTAAATGATCTTCCAGGGCCATATGCATATCGATCTAAGATGTCTGTACTCCTTCCCTGCCTCTTCCCACAACATGTTCCACACGTGGTCTTCAGTGGGCTTAGTCCTCATGATGGTGCCTGGAGATTTCTACTGTGTCAGTGAACACCAGAAAAGCAGTGCCCTTGCCCTGCTTTGCCTGTTGCATTTCTACCAATTTTCAAAACCTCTAGGCTGCTTTTCCAGGGACTCCTTCTGGGACTTTGATTATGTCAGTCACTGGCTTGGTGTTGCTGCCATGTATTGTTTCTGGGTCTGTTGCTTTGATTAAACTGTGAGCTCCTTGAGATCAGACACTGCGTCTGATTCACCTCTGTGCCCCTAGTACCTGGCGCAAGGACTGGAAAATGTGTGTGTGTGTGTGGGGGGGTACATAATAAATATTGATTGCATTCATTTTATCAGCCTTTGGTCTGGTGCTCATGATTTTCTCATTAGCTGTCATTGTTTCCTGCGAACAGAGTTCTGACTGAGCTGGTCTCCAAAATGAAGGACATGCAGATGGATAAGTCAGAGCTGGGGTGCCTGCGAGCCATCGTGCTGTTTAACCCAGGTGACGGCGTCTTGCTTAGCCCTCCTCCCTGGCCAGCCCCCAGGGCTCTGATGTTCTTTGGCCCTCTAGCTCAGCTGAGACAGAGAGGGGAGAAGGCAGGGCCAGGAGACCTGTCCGTGGGGAGGACAGAGTCACCTCTGCATGGCCTCTGCTCTTTGAGCCATCTTGAAAAGTGTCTCAAACGGGTGTGGGGCATGCATGTTGGGGGGCAGTGGGGAAGGTGGGAGATGATAGAGGCCTAGGATAGTAAAGGAGGTGGTAAAAAGTGGTCAGATTCTCCAGTGGGTGACAGAAACTAGTGAGTAAATAAGTGCTTCCATCTTCCTTCCCTAGCTGGACAATTCTGCGGTACATTCCACATACCTCCTTAGAGGGTCCCTGTGAGAATGAGTCCCAGCTGCCCATGGCCATGATCAGTCTAATCATGTACTCTTGGGTTGGCTTTTCTTCCTTCCCTGCTTTTTCTTTTTTCAGTCCCTCCCTCCTCTTCCCTGGGTCACTGCCTCAGGCAAACTACTTCCATGCAAAAAAAAAAAAATAGTAGTCAGGTTCTGCATATATTTTTTGGCAGAACTTATGGGATTTTGCTGATGGATTGTACATAGGATATGGAAGAGAGGCATTAAATATTTTTGTTTCCCTGAACAATTGGAAAACAATTTTCATTGACTGAAATGGAAGTTCTAAGGGTGGGTGGCTAGGAAGCAGGTCTTTGGACGTGAAACTCTGAGATGGATGTACATGTCCAAGAGTGGCTGTCCAGGAAGCAATTATTCATGTGATTCTGGAGTTCAGAGGAGAGGCAGGACCAGAGATGTACATTGGAGAGCTGTCAGCCTATACCTAGCATGGAAAGCTCTGAGGCTGGTGCGAACTCATCCAGGGAGTAAGGAGAGGCAGAGCAGAGGGCTGAAGACTGAGTCCTGGGGCATGGCCACATTTAGAAGTTGTGGAGGAAAGCAAGAAACAGCAAAGGTGCCTGTGAGGGAGCAGTGGGTGAGACAGGGAAGAATCAGAGAATAATGTCCTGGGAGCTCAAGGAGGAAAAGCATTGCAAGGAGGAGCAAGACTCAGCTTTCACCAGAGGCTGCCATGGGTCAGGAAAGATGAGTATTCAGAATTACATAGTAACTGATGCATGCGCTTCATCTCTTGGATTAGGTGATCAGTTAGCTGAAGCAGGATGTAGGTATGTCTGGTTTTTGTTCCCTGTCTTTTCACTCAGCCCACACTTAGTCAATAAATGTGTAAAGGTTGTATATGTACAATGGCCAAGATGAAAGGAAACTCTCCTCCTTGGAGTCAGCACTGGGTACCTTTGCTTCAAGCGTTTATTGGGTAGATTGGTGGGCACAAAGCACCAGCTCTGTGTATTTCACAGTGTCCCTCATCCATTGTGTCTACTAACTCTACAGGAGGTGGCCGATATGAATGGGGACAGCCTCTGTAACAGGGTGTTCCATAGAGGTGTGTAACCAGAGGTTTAACCAGCTGTCTTTTTCAGATGCCAAGGGTCTCTCCAACCCGTCTGAAGTAGAGACTCTGCGAGAGAAGGTCTATGCCACCCTCGAGGCCTACACCAAGCAAAAGTATCCAGAACAACCAGGCAGGTGAGGGAGTCCTCAAAGAATGTTAACAACGTAGCCATTGATGAATGGTGATGGTCAGCAGGCTCTGTCTAGATTTTTTTCACAACCAGCTCAAAGCTACTCAAACATTAGCTTCACGAAACTGGAGGTCTTGTCTCTCTTGTATATCCACCATTCACCACTCTGGCATCATTCTAGCACTCTAGAGCCTATCACCATTCTTGGCAAGTAATACTCATCTTTACGTGTTGAGTGAACATGCAAATGAGTAAATAATTGTGGAAGTCCTTATCTCTAATTTCTAAAGAGGTCTCAAGGCTCAGAAAGGGTAAGGAACTTGCCCAGGGTCACAGAGCTGGGGCATGGTGTAGTGAGATGTGAACACAAGTGTGTTTGATTTCAAAGAGCCTGTGTTTTCCAATGTGACTGCACAGCTTTCCGCTTCGCCCCAATGGGAGCCCTGCTGCAGTAGAAGGTACAGGCTTTGGCAGCCAAGACGGGTGACCGCTGGCCCTGAGGGCGCCATCTGTAGGCTCTGGCAAGGTCCTGGGCCTGAACTTCTTGTCTGAAAAGGAGGACATGGGTCAGAAGATCTCAGACCATCTGCCAGTATTCCTGAGTCGTTGAATACTTTTCCCAAATGTTTGCCCCAAGTACAACTGAATAAAAGTTTCCTTACTCTGCTCACTTGAGTTAAAAAGAGAGAAAAAGATCCACAAATCTCACAGCAAACTGAAAATGAAACTTAAACTCCTTTAAAGGCATTAGTTTGTTTTTAGAGTTAATTATACGTGCTCCCAGTTCTCACTGATGACTTTTATTCCCCTATGAAATCTAATTTCTATTAGCCCATTTTTCCTGGATCGTAAGCCCCTCTCAGTTGTCTAGAAGAGGCTGAGCTCTGCTTTTTTATCACAGGAAATGATGCATCTGAGTGTGTGGGATCCAGCCTGTTGGCACAATAAACGTGTGGGCCTTGTGTGTTAGGGAGGCTAAGTCGTGACAACAGGTTTCCCGATGTCAGAAGTTGAACACAAATTATTTCCTCCTCACAAATCCGTCCTGGCTGGATAATCAGTCTAGAGCACTGACTGTTTTCCACACCATCGCTCGGGAACCCAGGTTTCCTCCTTCTCGGGGCTCCATGGTCCCCTAGTCACGGTGTGTTGTATGCTGATGGTTGAAGGGGCAGAGAAGGAGGGGCACAGAGGTGAGACTCTCGGAGCAACACCTTGACCTGGAAAGGGCCCATCTCCCTTCACTCACTTCCATTGGCTAAAACTCGGTCACATGGCTCATCTGGAGAATGTACGCAGCTAGATGCCCAGGAAGAAGGGGAGAGTGGACTTTGGTGGGTGCCTGGCAGTCTCTCCTATATCTGCAGTGGGTAAGATTGAAAAAACTCTACCAGCAAGCAGGGCCTGGCTGCCAACCTTAGCTCAGCCTCTGGCCCTTAGGAGCTGACTGAAAACTCACCAGAATGCTGATGCCATTCACGGAATCTCCCAGCTGTGAGGCAGCATCACACATGGGTTTTTGTGTGTGTGCACATATTGTGAGCCAGGCATTAGAACTAGGAAAGCTCATACTCATCCTTTTCCTCTATAAAAAACAAAACTCTTTTTTTTTTTTAAATCTTTTTATAAAAGCCAAGCATGCTTTTTTGAATAAGAAATGTATCTAAAATGTATTTTTAAATGTATTTATTTTATTATTAAAAATGAATGTATCTAAAAAATATATTAACTCTATTAAAAATGGAGGTATTAAAAAAATTAAGCAGATAATATTGATTGTAAATTTGAGAGGCATAGTTCTAGTAGCTTCATTTATGCATATATGTATACCTAGAAATGTATAGTTATAGATCTGAAATCATTTGCCTCGGTGATCTATTTTCCTCCTTTAGCACAAAATTCTTGCTTACAGTGATTTTGTAATATTTCAGAGGATAGATGGACCCTAATGTGTCTAGTCATTGCCCTGTGGCTGACATTCAGTTGTTTCTGATGAATGTCACTTTGAAAACTTTGGAACTTGCCTGTTTTCCCAGGAAAGGGACTGCCAGGAGCTTGAGTTGCCTCAAGGCATGAGTGAGAAGTGCCAACACTTGTTGCCTGGCCTGAAGCAGGGCCTGGGGGCTCAAGAAGTGGGTGCAGAGGGTACCTCTGGTATGTCCAGTACAGCCTGGACAGACAGTGACCACTCTGAGACCGAGCAGGTCCATCAGGATGTTACTTGGCTCAACCAAGTAGGAAGTGTGTCAAAGGCTGCTTACCTCTGCTTTGTGAAACGGCAGGCGGTGTTCCGGGCACACAGGGCCTGTCACGGCCATCTTCTCGGTGGTGGAGGGCTGCCCCTCCGTGGAGACTTTTCAGAAGTACACCTTGCAGGGCCGAGTTCTGCTTCCTCTAGCCAGAAAGCAGAGATCAAAACTCAGGAAAGGGCAGAGCTTGCAGGAGCATTCTCTCTCTCACACAGCAGGGACCCTCAAAGGCCTTGCTGCCAAACTTGTCAGCGAGAAATGCGACTGCCATCCGGTGGCTCTATTAGTGAGCGTGCTTATTCCTCCAGGCTTGATCTCAGCTTCTAAACCTGGGCAGACAGCAGAGACCACCGTGTTACAGCATAGTTAGCATTTTAAAAAATGTATGTTATTGATAATGCTGTGTTAATTTCTGCTGTACAGCACAATGATTTTAGTTATACACGTGTGTGTATATATGTATATACATATATACACACATTCTTTTTCATTATGGTTTATCAGAAGATACTGACTATAGTTACCTGTGCTAATCAGTAGGTTGCTAACCCATTCTATGTATAATAGTTTGCATCTAAAATGCTTAGTATTTTACATATTGTAAAACTTTGGCCTTTTAGAGTTAAAAAAAATACATTTTTAGAGATAATCTCAGTCTAATTTTACACTTTATAAAGAAGTGTAAAGCCTTTTCCTTTGCTTAATTCCATAAAACTTCCATTCGGAGCCACAACCAGGAGCTCAGCCTCCTTGTTCTTTATCTGATGGCCTCTTCACAGCATGGTGATAGCATTCAGATGCACTCAGAAGTTTCCTAATCAAACATTTCGAAGATGTGTGCTGGCCTTGATATAGACCTTTAATTTTTCCAGACAGGAAGGTAATTCTTACCTCTTACGATGGTGCTACTTTATTTTCCTTATATTGCCACATTTCTTTAAAACTTCTTTTGGCACAAATATAGACCCATATGCATTTTCAAGGAGTATCAAAATTCCCATTTGAACATTTCTCATGAAATAATGTTGTGACGGCCAGGGAGGATCCAGCCCAACCAGAAGTTGCTGATTTAAGGCTGTAGTGGCCAACATGATTTTGGTTCCTGTACTTTTTATTGAAAGTTGTGAGTAAAGTTATTTAATGTCTGGTCATTGTCATAAATAACATTACAAATAAGCTTCATTGGCAAAAAGGACTTTGAGAGATGAAGAAGGGCCACAGAAGCAGGTTGGAAATGTGGCTTGATTGAGGGACATGAGGCTAATTCTTCACACACTAGTATCTCTCCCTTTGTTGAGCCCTGCAACTAAGAGTCTTTAATTATAGAAAAGTGTGAGTGGGTCTACACATGCCTGTGTGCCGGAGTGTTTGTACCAGTGTGTGAAGGCAGATGAGAACGGAGGAGAATATGTGTGTGTGCAAGCTTCTATGTGCGAGGATGGGTTGGAGTGTGAGTGTGTGTGTACACATCTGTGTGTGTGAGTGATGAGGGTGTATGTGTACACATGTGAGGGAGGCATGTGTGAGTAAGTGTGTGTGCGTGCATGTGTGTATTACCTCCCTTAACAGACTGTGGGCCACAAGGGGCAGAGACCACTATTATTACCTGTCTCCCTCTCTTCCTAATTAGTAAGCACATTCGTGTTGACGCACATGACATTATTTCATTCTTTTTATGGCTGAATAATATTCCATTGTATATAGGTACCACATCTTCTTTATCCATTCCTCCGTTGATGGACATTTATGTTGTCTCGGCTATTTTATATAGTTCTGCTATGAACACTGGGGTGCATGTATCTCTTTGAATTATGGTTTTCTCTGGATATATGCCCATGAGTGGGATTGCTGGATCATATGGTAACTCTATTCTTAGTGTTTTAAGGAACCTCCATAGTGTTCTCCAAGGTGGCCAGAGATTATCATGCTAAGTGAAGTAAGTGAGACGGAGAATGGCAAGTGTTGTATGATACTGCTTATATGTAGAATCTAAAAAAGTGATGCCAATGAACTTATAGAACAGAAATAGACTCACAGACGTAGAAAACAAAGTTATGGTTGCCAAAGGGGAAAGGGGAGGAGGGATAAATTAAGAGTTTGGGATTAACAGATATGCACCACTACATATAAAATAGATAACCAACAAGGACCTACTGTATAGGACAGGAAACTATATTAAATACCTTGTAATAATCTATAACAGAAAATAAGCTAAAGAATATACATGTATATATACATAAGTATAACTGAGTAATTTTGCTGCACACACCTGAAACCAACACAACAGTGTACATCAACTATATTTTAATAAAAATATTTTTAATTTAAAAAAGAAAGCCACATTTCTTAGGCAAAAAATAAAACAAAGGTAAGCAATAGACTAAGAAGCTGATGGACAAAGTGGTTATAAAGTAACAAAAATGTAACTGAGGCACACTGAGGTCACGTGGCTTAAGGTGAGTGTGTGGTGAGGAAATGCATAGTTTGGTGAGGCGATCAGAACTGTTGGTCCTGAGAGCAGGGGCTCCCCCTGGATCCCAGAGCCTATTGCAGTGTCTGATGCGTGGTTCACCAAGCTGTGGCTGCACCTCGCAGCCCTGTGCTCCAATGGCTTGAATGCCTGGAGCACCTTCCCTGATGGTGACAACCCCTGTGGGTTCAGCAGTGTTCTAAGTGTTTGGGCAGATCTTCCCAGGAACCTCAGAACACAAAGAATGTAAGGAACATCACGTGGTTAGGATTGGTGCTGTGAGTCATCGCAAGTAGACTAGCTCTCTCCTGCCATGAATGGGGGTGCTGAGGGCAATTCTGGGATGTGACCACAGAAGTCAAGAGTTCCTCAAGAGGTCACAGGATCCAACCTCCATCTAAAGAAGCTAAATGAGACCTCAAGCCTATTTCTGAGGCTCCCCCAGATTAGAGATTCTCCGGCTGCATTAGATTCCTCTCTCAGGCTCTTTTCTGATCATAAATTGGTCAAGAAGACCAAACATGCGGCCTCATGCCAGCAGCTGCCTCGTGCATGCTGGCCCCTAGTTCTTAAGGTCTCCTCGCTTCCCTGCAGGTTTGCCAAGCTGCTGCTGCGCCTCCCAGCCCTGCGTTCTATCGGCTTGAAGTGCCTGGAGCACCTCTTCTTCTTCAAGCTCATCGGGGACACACCCATTGACACCTTCCTCATGGAGATGTTGGAGACCCCACTGCAGACCACCTGAGCCCCACCAGTCCCCAGCCCCCCTGCACAGGACTAGCCCGGGCAGGTGTGTGCAGACCCTACCCTGCACATGCTCCTCCGCCTCCCGCCCTGACCCCTGCCCATTCCCCAGACGTGATGCTTATAATAAAGAAATCTTTCTACACATGCGACTTTTATAGGTGGAGTTTTGTATAGATGTTAAACGTAACCCTTCTTTGCTATCTAAGGGGATGAGGATCTTTCTGGAAGTTATTGGGAAAACTAACCAAGCCTCTGTACATAATTGGTTTAAATTATTTTTTCATTTGCCTTGGAAAGCCAATTAATGCATAATAAAGTAACGTATGTGATGTTGGCACTGCTTGGAGCATAGGGTGAATTATTATGCTGCAGGGAAGTTATCTTAGATGCAGCAGGAAAGGTATTGGAGTTTATGAATAGGGGTTGAGGCAGGGGTCCTAAAACCATAAATCTCACAGTTAGATGCCCCAAGTCTAAGCTGGGCACAGCCAGCTTTGCCCCAGGGTAGTCTCTGGAGAGATTGGGAAGAAACATTGTCTCTCAGAGTCAGCTTGGTTTTTTTGTTTTTTCGCTTTTTCACCCCTAAGAATAATAAGTGCTAATAGCCTTGTCCTGATTGGGGGCAATGGAATATAAGGACAAGAGAAGATGTTCTTTTTTTTTTATTTCCAACTTATATTTTGTATTGGAGCATAGTTGTTTTAACAATGTCATGTTAGTTTTAGGTATACAGCAAAGTGATTCAGTTATACATACATATATTCTTCAAATTCTTTTCCTATTTAGGTCAGAGAAGACGTTCCTTTGATGGGGGAAGATACTTGGGTCGTGGGAGTCCGTGGGAAGTGGTAATGGTAAAAGAATGGAATTTTTGTCATTAACTAGCAATAATAACAGGCTTCCCTGGTGGCTCAGATGGTAAAGAATCCACCTGCAATACAGGGGACCTGGGTTCAATCTCTGGTCATGGCTACTCACTCCAGTATTCTTGCCTAGAGAATCCCCATGGACAGAGGTGCCTGACGGGCTGCGGTCCATGGGGTCGTAGAGTCAGACACGACTGAACGACTAAGCCCACACACACAGCAATAATCATAAGGAGACCATAGTGCACCAAAGTTGTTTTCCATCATTATCTAACTCTACATATGTAGCCTGTTCTTAAAAGGGAAAAAGTGAGAGGCTCTTCCAGCGTCTAGCCTGTGATCTCCTAGTGTCTTACAGCCCTGCTGTCCGCTGGATGGTGATCTCATTGAGGGCAGAAACTGTGGCTAACTGACATCACAGCCAGCCTGTCTTCTTCAAGTCACCTTCCAGCATCTGCAGGAGCAGAACTTAATAGATACACAATTCTGTGCCCCTTAGGGTTATAGAATGTACAACCTGAACAGCTGCCCATGGCACGCCTCCTTACCTTCTTCATACCACCAGAACCTGACTCAGGATCTGGCATGCAGTATGCACGAATAGGGGCTTCTGCAGTAGCTCAGTGGCAAAGAATCTGCCTGCAATGCAGGAGCCACAGGAGGTGCATTTTCGATCCCTGGGTCAGGAAGCCCCCCGAAGGAGGGCATGGCAACCCACCGCAGCATTCTTGCCTGGAGAATCCCATGGACAAAGGAGCCTGGTCACAGTCCATAGAGTCACAAAGAGTCAATTGAAATGACTTAGCACACATGCACGCAGGCACATAGTAAAAGTGTGTTTTGAACTGAGTTCCACACAACTGGAAAGAGTTCCCTAAAGGGCTCTGTGGATGACAGATACCTCATTCCCCATCAGCAACTCATTCTCTCAAAAAAAGAAAAACACCCAGGGCTAACTCTCTAGTCCAGGTATATCCTGTCAGTGAGCATACAATTCTGAAGGAATAAAAATTGCTTTATTCCTGGGAAAGAAAATTTAGGGATCCCATGACAGAAAGTGAAGAGGAACTAAAAAGCCTCTTGATGAAAGTGAAAGTGGAGAGTGAAAAAGTTGGCTTAAAGCTCAACATTCAGAAAATGATCATGGCATCCAGTCCCATCATTTCATGGGAAATAGATGGGAAAACAGTGGAAACAGTGTCAGACTTTATTTTTCTGGGCTCCAAAATCACTGCAGATGGTGACTGCAGCCATGAAATTAAAAGACACTTACTCCTTCCTTGGAAGGAAAGTTATGACCAACCTAGATAGCATATTCAAAAACAGAGACATTACTTTGCCAACAAAGGTTCGTCTAGTCAAGGCTATGGTTTTTCCTGTGGTCATGTATCGATGTGAGAGTTGAACTGTGAAGAAGGCTGAGTGCCGAAGAATTGATGCTTTTGAACTGTGGTGTTGGAGAAGACTCTTGAGAGTTCCTTGGACTGCAAAGAGATCCAACCAGTCCATTCTGAAGGAGATCAGCCCTGGGATTTCTTTGGAAGGAATGATGCTAAGGCTGAAACTCCAGTACTTTGGCCACCTCATGTGAAGAGTTGACTCATTGGAAAAGACTCTGATGCTGGGAGGGATTGGGGGCAGGAGGAGAAGGGGATGACAGAGGATGAGATGGCTGGATGGCATCACCGACTCTACGGATGTGAGTTTGAATGAACTCAGGGAGATGGTGATGGACAGGGAGGCCTGGTGTGCTGCAATTCGTGGGGTCGCAAAGAGTCGGACACGACTGAGCAACTGAACTGAACTGAACTGTGTGTGCTTGCTGCTGCTGCCGCTAAGTCACTTCAGTTGTATCCAACTCTGTGCGACCCCATAGATGGCAGCCCACCAGGTTCCACCGTCCCTGGGATTCTCCAGGGAAGAACACTGGAGTGGGTTGCCATTTTCTTCTCCAATGCATGAAAGTGAAAAGTGAAAGTGAAGTCGCTCAGTCGTGTCCGACTCTTCACAACCCCATGGACTTTTCACGACTGCAGCCTACCAGGCTCCTCCGTCCAAGGGATTTTCCAGGCAAGAGTACTAGAGTGGGTTGCCATATCTGTGTGTGCTTAGTTGCCTTTAATTCCATTAAACAATGGAATTAAAATCTTAATTCTGCTGTTTTTGATCTATATTTATTTGTAAACCATGATGGAAACAATTGGGGTGGAAAGAGACTAAAGTTTAATGGTGGGGTCCCTGACCTCTTTCCTCCACCAGAATAACTCACTGGACACTTTCAGCTGCTTAACAGGTAACGTGGGGCTTCCATGGAAACCCACCAGGCCCCAGGTGTGGTAGCCCAAGTTCTATTCAAATCTTTGAACCTTTCCTCATTGAACCCTGTATCTTGCTTGGAGCACAATCCAGGCTGATGAAGGTTCAGCAGGGCATCTAAATGTCCATCACACAGTGTCTCCTGGAATTGTTGTCACAGAACCCACTGAACTTGGCTAAAGCTAGACAGGTATCTCTTCTCAGGCTGGTCCTGTGACATTTGGGATCCCTAAGGCCACTTCCCTCCCTCATACGCTGGGATGAGCAGCTGAGTAGATAGTCAAACTTACTTAAGGTTCTGATCCACAGCAGCCCGGGAAGCTTCTAGAGTCCACAACTCTGAAGAGAGAGATTTCGATCATTCAGTTCATGTCACAGTTAAGAGAAGTCAGCTTTTGGGGAGAACAGATTGTCCCAACAATGTTGAGTAACTTTCCCTGAGAGTTACAGCCCCATATTCCCTAGGCTGACTCACAGATAGCAATATTGGAAGAGTCAGTTTTGTGTTCCCAAGAGTTCTCATAGAGCTGGGACCCAAGTCTCCAGGGTGAGGAGTGTGGGTTCTGCACACAGTCAACCAGAGACTGGCTGTTAGATCCCCCAGCTGGTGATCTTGTGTTCGGGGGAAGTCACCTCACCTCTCTGGCTTTTCTTTCTTTCCCTAATTTGCAAACATCAGGTAATAATACCTACCTTGTAAGGTAAAAGATAAAATAACACAAAAAGTCCAATGTAGGAGTGTGTGCCTTGGCACAAGACATATTTGAGTTTGAGTCTTTGCCATTCCTGATGGACATCAATTTCACCAAGCCTCAATGTCCTGATCTGTAAATTGGGATACTTATGCTCTTTGCCCTAGGATTCTTGTCAAAATTATACAGATAATGTGCACAAAGCTTTTATCACAGCACCCAACATAGAAGATAGGCAAAAATACTAATTTTCTTCTAAAGCATGAGATTGTAGTAGCTAAAACCTTATCTCTGGCTTTAAGAGTTACCATAATATTCTATTCCATATCCTGGTCAGGATAACCCAACATACTGTATAAAGAATCAAACCATTCTGATTTCCAGTTTGGGTTTAACACTTGTATTCTAGTTTGTATCTTCATCAGTAAAATGGAACTAAGGCCTCACTTACCTCTCAGTGCTGACAATGAAGTGGAAGAGGTTTGGAAACTGTAGTGCCTCTGGTCTCTCACATGTTGGAAACTAGTTTAGGATTTGCCGTGGTTATAAACGGGCTTCCTGGGTGGCACTAGTGGTAAAGAACCCGCCTGCCAATGCAGGAGTCAAAAGAGACACAGGTTTGATCCATGGATTGAGAAGATCCCCTGGAGGAGAGCATGGCAACCCACTCCAGTATTCTTGCCTGGAGAATCCCATGGACAGAGGATTTTGGCTACAGCCCATGAGGTCACAAAGAGTTGGACATGACTGAAGCAACTTAGCACGCAAGCGCATTGTTAGAAACAAGGGCTCTGGAGTCAGCCCAAGCAGCCTTGGTTAAAATCCCACCTCTGATCACTGAGTGACCTTGAACACGTGACCTGACCTCTTAGACTTTTAGTCTTTGACTTTGCAAACTGGAAATAATAATAGTACCTGCTCACAGGGGCCTGTTGAGAGACTTAAGTGAGTGGATCTGTGAGACACACAGCACATGGTTAATTTCAGTTCTTAATTTCAGTTAATTTCAGCTCTTAATTTCAGTTACAGTATCTATTATCATTGATCCCAATATTTTCTACAGGATTCCTGCTCTGAAAAGAAAGCCCTAGACTCCATGGAAAAGGACCCTCCCCACTTCCCACACCATTATTCTTCAACCTGAAGGCTCCCCAGAGCAGCCCCTTCCTCTGTGTTTACACTTCATCAGTGAAACATAGTCCCCTACCTTCCAGAAGGTGGCCGTGGAAATGAATGAGGTAATGTTATGACACTGCTTTGTACATGGTTAGGGATTATTAAAAAGATACCATTTGCACAGCAAACCTATCTTGGCCTTGACCACTCCTGTTCTAATCATCACCAATCAAGTGATTGTTGATGATAAATCACCAACAAAGTGATTTTTGATGATAATCTTACCTCACTTCCTTGCTCAAAAACTTTCAATGATTTCCTTTTGTCTGTGAGGCAGTAGTTCTCACCAGGGGGCAATTTTGCCACTTCTCCCCCAGCCCCACCCCCAGAGGATGGGAGGTTTAAATGTTTGAAGAGATGTATTGGGTAGATGCCTGGGATGCTACTAAACATCTGATGCGTAGGACTGCCCCTGTGACAAAGAGCTGTCCGGGCCAAAATGTCAGTAGCATTGATATTGAGACCTTGCCCTCAAGCATCACTAATGGAATTAAAAATTGAATGGAATTTTCCTACTGTTAAACATTTGGTTAAAGTCCCAGTGTGTGGCGAGGAAGTTCCCTCATAGTCTAAAGAACAACTACAAATTCTTTCACACAGGACTTAAGATAGATGAGCTGGTGTACACTGTTGGTGGGAATGTAAACAGCCACTGTGGAAAACAGTATGGATGTTCCTTAGAAAACTAAAAATAGAGCTACTACATGATCCAGCACTTCCACTCCTGGGAAAAAAAATCCCACCAAAAATCCCAACAATTCGAGATACATGTACCTCAGTGTTATACCAGCATTATTTACAATTAGCAAGATATGGAAGCAACCAGATCTCTTCAAGAAAATTAGAGATACCAAGGGAACATTTTACACAAAGATGGGCTTGATAAAGGACAGAAATGGTATGGACCTAACAGAAGCAGAAGATATTAAGAAGAGGTGGCAAGAATACACAGAAGAACTATATAAAAAAGATCTTCACGACCCAGATAATCAGGATGGTGTGATCACTCACTTAGAGCCAGACATCCTGGAATATGAAGTCAAGGGGGCCTTAGAAAGCATGACTACGAGCAGGTCTAGTGGAGGTGATGGAATTCCAGTTGAGCTATTTCAGTTCCTAAAAGATGATGCTGTGAAAGTGCTGCACTCAATATGTCAGCAAATTTGGAAAGCTCAGCAGAGGCCACAGGACTGGAAAAGGTCAGCTTTTGTTCCAACCCCAAAGAAAGGCAATGCCAAAGAATGTTCAAACTACCACACCATTGTACTCATCTCACATGCTAGCAAAGTAATACTCAAAATTCTCCAAGCCAGGCTTCAGCAATACATGAACCGTGAACTTCCAGATGTTCAAGCTGGATTTAGAAAAGACAGAGGAACCAGAGATCAAATTGTCAACATCCATTGGATCATCAAAAAAGCAAGAGAGTTCCAGAAAAAATCTACTTCTGCTTTATTGACTATGCCAAAGCCTTTGACTGTGTGGATCACAATAAACTGTGCAAAATTCTTCAAGAGATGGGAATACAAGATCACCTTACCTGCTTCCTGAGAAATCTGCATGTGGGTCAAGAAGCAACAGTTAGAACTGGACATGAAACAATAGACTGGTTCCCAATTGGGAAAGGAGTACATCAAGGCTGTATATTGTCACCCTGCTTATTTAGCTTATATGCAGAATACATTATGTGAGGTGCCAGGCTGGATGAAGCACAAGCTGGACTCAAGATTGCTGGGAGAAATATCAATAACCTCAGATATGCAAATGACAACACCCTTATGGCAGAAAGCAAAGAGGAACTAAAGAGCCTCTTGATAAAAGTGAAAGAGAAGAGTGAAAAAGTTGGCTTAAAACTCAATATTTGTTCCCATCACTTCATGGCAAATAGGTGGGGAAACAAAACAGTGAGAGACTATTTTGGGGGGCTCCAAAATCACTGTAGATGGTGACTGCAGCCATGAAATTAAAAGACGCTTGCTCTTTGAAAGAAAAGCTATGACCAACTTGCTGCTGCTGCTGCTGCTGCTAAGTCACTTCAGTCGTGTCAGACTCTATGTGAGCCCCATAGATGGCAGCCCACCAGGCTCCTCCGTCCCTGGGATATTTCAGGCAAGAGTACTCGATAAGAAAGTTGTGCTACATATACACAATGGAGTATTACTCATCCATTAAAAAGAATTCATTTGAATCAGTTCTAATGAGGTGGGTGAAACTGGAGCCTATTATACAGAATGAAGTAAGCCAGAAAGAAAAACACCAATACAGTATACCAACGCATATATATGGAATTTAGAAAGACGGTTACAATAACCCTGTATAGGAGACAGCAAAAGAGACACTGATGTATAGAACAGTCTTTTGGACTCTGTGGGAGAGGGAGAGAGTGGGATGATTTGGGAGAATGTCATTGAAACATGTATAATATCATATGAAATGAGTTGCCAGTCCAGGTTCGATGCACAATGCTGGATGCTTGGGGCTGGTGCACTGGGACGACCCAGAGGGATGGTATGGGGAAGGAGGAGGGAGGAGGGTTCAGGATGGGGAACACATGTATACCTGTGGCGGATTCATGTTGATATATGGCAAAACCAATACAATATTGTAAAGTTAAAAAATAAAATTAAATTAAAAAAAGAGTACTGGAGTGGGGTGACCAACCTATGCAACATATTAAAAAGCAGAGACATTACTTTGCAAACAAAGGTTCATCTAGTCAAAGCTATGGTTTTTCTAGTAGTCATGTATGGATGTGAGAGTTGGACTATAAAGAAAACTGAGCATCAAATAATTGATGCTTTTGAATTGTGGTGTTGGAGAAGACACTTGAGAGTCCTTTGGATTGCAAGGAGATCCAACCAGTCCATCCTAAAGGAAATCAGTCCTGAACGTTCACTGGACAGACTGATGCTGAAGCTGAAACTCCAATACTTTGGCCACCTGGTGGGAAAAATTGACTCACTTAAAAAGATCCTGATGCTGGTAAAATTGAAGGAAGGAGGAGAAGGAGATGACAGAGGATGAAATGGTTGGATGGCATCACCAATTCAATGGATATGAGCTTGTGCAAGTTCTGAGAGTTGGTGGTGGACAGGAAGGCCTGGCGTGTTGCAGTCCATGGGGTCACAAAGAGTCAGACACGACTGAGCAACTGAACAGACTGACTGGAAGCAACCTAAGTGTCCATAGCAGATGAATGGGTAAAGAAGATGTGGTATATCTGTACAAGGGAATACTACTCAGCCATAAAAAGAACAACATTTTGCCATTTTCAGCAACATGAATGGATTTGGAGGGCATAATGCTAAGTGAAGTATGCCAAGTCAGACAGAGAAAGAGAAGTACTGTATGATATCACTTATATGTGGAATCTAAAATAAACTAGTGAATATGACAAAAAAAGAAGCAGACACGGATATAGAGGACAAACTAGTTGGGTATGAAATAAGCTACAACCAGATGGTCAACACCAAAATCAGATGGATGATATTTTTTGCAGCCAAAGATGGAGAAGCTCTTTACAGTCAGCAAAAACAAGACCAGGAGCTGACTGTGGCTCAGACCATGAGCTCCTTATTGCCAAATTCAGATTGAAATTGAAGAAAGTAGGGAAAACCACTAGACCATTCAGGTATGACCTAAATCAAATCCCTTATGATTATATAGTGGAAGTGAGAAATAGATTTAAGGGACTAGATCTGATAGATAGAGTGCCTGATGAACTATGGAATGAGGTTCGTGACATTGTATAAGAGACAGGGATCAAGACCATCCCCATGGACAAGAAATGCAAAAAAGCAAAATGGCTGTCTGGGGAGGCCTTAAAAATAGCTGTGAAAAGAAGAGAAGTGAAAAGCAAAGGAGAAAAGGAAAGATAAAACATCTGAATGCAGAGTTCTAAAGAATAGCAAGAAGAGATAAGAATGCCTTCTTCAGCGATCAATGCAAAGAAATAGAGGAAAACAACAGAATGGGAAAGACTAGAGATCTCTTCAACAAAATCAGAGATAAAGGAACATTTCATGCAAAGATGGGCTCGATAAAGGACAGAAATGGTATGGACCTAACAGAAGCAGAAGATATTAAGAAGAGATGGCAAGAATACACAGAAGAACTATACAAAAAAGATCTTCACGACCCAGATAATCACGATGGTGTGATCACTGACCTAGAGCCAGACATCCTGGAATGTAAAGTCAAGTGGGCCTTAGAAAGTATTACTATGAACAAAGTTAGTGGAGGTGATGGAATTCCAGTTGAGCTATTTCAGTTCCTAAAAGATGATGCTGTGCAAGTGCTGCACTCAATATGTCAGCAAATTTGGAAAACTCAGCAGTGGCCACAGGACTGGAAAAGGTCAGTTTTCATTCCAATCCCAAAGAAAGGCAATGCCAAAGAATGCTCAAACTACCGCACAATTGCACTTATCTCACACACTAGTAAAATGATGCTCAAAATTCTCCAAGCCAGGCTTCAGCAATATGTGAACTGTGAACTTCCAGATGTTCAAGCTGGTTTTAGAAAAGGTAGAGGAATCAGAGATTAAATTGCCAACATCTGCTGGATCATTGAAAATGCAACAAGAGTTCCCGAAAAGCATCTATTTCTGCTTTATTGACTATGCTAAAGCCTTTGACTGTGTGGATCACAACGAACTGTGGAAAATTCTGAAAGAGATGGGAATACCAGACCACCTGATCTGCCTCTTGAGAAATTTGTATGCAGGTCAGGAAGCAACAGTTAGAACTGGACATGGAACAACAGACTGGTTCCAAATAGGAAAAGGAGTATGTCAAGGCTGTATATTGTCACCCTGTTTATTTAACTTCTATGCAGAGTACATCATGAGAAACGCTGGACTGGAAGAAACACAAGCTGGAATCAAGATTGCCGGGAGAAATATCAATAACCTCAGATATGCAGATGATACCACCCTTATGGCAGAAAGTAAAGAGGAACTAAAAAGCCTCTTGATGAAAGTGAAAGTGGAGAGTGAAAAGGTTGGCTTAAAGCTCAACATTCAGAAAACGAAGATCATGGCATCTGGTCCCATCACTACATGGGAAATAGATGGAGAAACAGTGGAAACAGTGTCAGACTTTATTTTTCTGGGCTCCAAAATCACTGCAGATGGTGACTGCAGCCCTGAAATTAAAAGACGCTTGCTCCTTGGAAGGAAAGTTATGACCAACCTAGATAGCATATTCAAAAGCAGAGACATTACTTTGCCAACAAAGATCCGTCTAGTCAAGCCTATGGTTTTTCCTGTGGTCATGTATGGATGTGAGAGTTGGACTGTGAAGAAAGCTGAGCGCAGAAGAATTGATGCTTTTGAACTGTGGTGTTGGAGAAGACTCTTGAGAGTCCCTTGGACTGCAAGGAGATCCAACCAGTCCATCCTAAAGGAGATCAGTCCTATGTGTTCATTGGAAGGAATGATGCTAAAGCTGAAACTCCAATACTTTGGCCACCTCATGCAGTGTTGACTCATTCGAAAAGACCCTGGTGCTGGGAAGGATTGAGGGCAGGAGGAGAAGGGGACGACAGAGGATGAAATGGCTGGATGGCATCACCGACTCGATGGACATGTGTTTGAGTGAACTCCGAGAGTTGGTGACGGACAGGGAGGCCTGGCATGCTGCGATTCATGGGGTTGCAAAGAGCTGGACACGACTGAGTGACTGAACTGAACTGAACTGAACTGAAATGTATTCCTATTTTCCTTTACAGCAGAAATTGACACAATAGGGTAAAGCAACTATACTCAAATAAAAATTACTTAAAAAAACTCACTAAATGACAACAACTACAATAACTACCAGTGAATCCAGAGTCACAGGTCACCCCCATATACCCAGAGCTCCTTATACATCAGGCTCTGTGCTTTCATACCTCCGGGTTTATTTCATCCCTTATTTAATAGATTTGGGTCTGAATGTCTTTTGGCTGCTTCCAAAAAAACAACAAAAAATCTAGTAAACCCTCTGTGAATGTTAATTTGCCACCACTGACATAATTCAAAAGACTGGGACTCAGACCTTGGAGGATCCGTCCCCTAAATGATCTCAGGGCTCCAGACAATAAATCTATAAATGCCTTCCTCCAGTACAGAGATTGGGTCCCCAGATACGGCATTGGTTTAGGGCGTTCCTAGGAGGGACTGCGTAGCGAGCAGAATAGAAAGCACTTCCCTGCCCCTATCCCCAAGGCAGACAGGAAAGCCGAATCTGGGAAAGGACCCTGTGCGAACTTGCGAAGAGGTCGAGCTCACTCCCAGCCAGGGAAGAAAAGTTTTCACCCTTCATGGAAAACTCCATGAAAATCTCTGCCGTGACAGTTTTGGAGTGCACAGGCCACCTCCGACCACACTGAGCTGGCCCAGGTCCAGGCCCCCAGGGGGAGGATCTTCGCGGTCAGAGCGGCTGCTGAAAGCTTTCAAGTCGCTCAGCCCCCAGTTGGACGGTTGGTGCCAAGATTGTTTAGCCCTGGGCGCCCTCTGCTGCCGGCTCAGGGCATCACAGGCACTTTTCCGGGAAAGCGGCAACCAGGAGGGGGGGACTTTTAAAAGAGAAAACAGTTTGAAAAATGAACCTCAAATGGACTCAGAAGGTCAAATAGACATTCACTCAATGGAGGTTTAGCTTTGGAGAATTAGGCCCAGAAGAGAGATCTCAAAGGAGAAAGGCTGGAGAATCTCATGGAGATTGCTGAGAAACAGAGGAGTCCATCTAAGCTGGGAAGGAATCATCTTCTTGGTAAAGGGGTTTACATATCTGTAACTTGCTAAGCCACCAGTATTATATATGAAGTCCAAGGACAAGGCCACATCTGCTGCTGCTGCTGCTGCTAAGTCACTTCAGTCGTGTCCGACTCTGCGTGACCCCATAGACGTCAGCTCACCAGGCTCTCCTGCCCCTGAGATTCTCCAGGCAAGAATACTGGAGTGGGTTGCCATTTCCTTCTCCAATGCATGAAAACGAAAAAGTGAAAGTGAAGTCGCTCAGTCGTGTCCGACTCTTAGCGACCCCATGGACTGCAGCCCACCAGGCTCCTCCATCCATGGGATTTTCCAGGCAAGAGTACTGGAGTGGGGTGCCATTGCCTTCTCCGAAGGCCACATCAGGGATGATTTAAAGCTGGTTACTACTCAGTGCAACATCGGATGTTTCCAAGGCAGCATTGACAGACTTCTTTCTCAGAGGTAGAACTGGAGATTTTGGAGGGTGACAGAATGTGAGTTTTCAATGAGACTGTGTTATAGGATCTGTTGTTTTTTTCTCTGCCACAAGCCAGTTGCAGTGTACAGTGTAAAAGTGCTCGATCACTCCTTCCAAAATGTATCAAGCCAGCTATGGGCATTCTGGGCAAGGTGAAGTCACAGCACACCTGGAGGAATCAAAGCTAATGTCAGGCTACCTAGTGGAAAAACCAAAGGACAAGAGGTGAGAAGGCTGGGGTCCCCTTCTGGTCTCAGGCAGCACGCTCCTTTTCTGACCTTGGAGAGTCACTGGACCTCTTAGGACTTCAGATCCCTTCTCGGCAAAGTCAAAGATTTTGATGCGATGAACTCTAAGTTTCCTTCTACCTCATTGAATCTATGTCTTAGAAATTGATTGATCTTCTATTCCATGACCTCATAAGGTAGTAGGAGATTACCCTGATCTCTCAGCACCGATTTTAGAGAAAAGTCTGAAATATCTTTTATCTTAGAAAGTCCAGGATCTAAAGTATAAAACAAACAGATTAGAGATTGTTAAATTATTAATTGAACACCTATCCCTGCTGTGGGTTTAGTGTTCTGTCAGATGATAGAGCAGTTTAGCTGGTTCCTAACCCCAGCGGATGGAGAAGGCAATGGCACCCCACTCCAGTACTCTTGCCTGGAAAATCCCATGGATGGAGATGCCTGGAAGGCTGAGGTCCATGGGGTCGCTTAGGAGTCAGACATGACTGAGCGACTTCACTTTCACTTTTCACTTTGCTGCATTGGAGAAGGAAATGGCAACCTACTCCAGTGTTCTTGCCTGGAGAATCCCAGGGACGGGGGAGCCTGGCAGGCTGCCGTCTATGGGGTTGCACAGAGTCAGACACTACTGAAGTGACTTAGCAGCAGCAGCAGCTTAGAACACTGTAAATAGGAAATTCATGGTAGAGGAAATCTGAATGGCTAATAAGAACATTGAATGGAGCTCAGCTTTTCCAGTAATAAAAGAAAGGAAATTCAGAGAAAGATCTCACTTGATGTGCAACATATTTGGCAAAATCAAGAATTTTACCAAATGAAAGGAAGGATATACAGAAATGGATCACTCAAGCTCTGGTGGTAGCATTTATTGGTGAAATTCGTAGAGAAAGAGGTGGAAGTATGAATGAAACAAGCATGTGACTACTCTGCAATTAGGCAAGTCCTACCCCTTGTACATACCCCAGAGAAACTCCCATACAGGTAAATAGGGAGCCTTGAACAAGAGTGCCTGTCACGGGAAAGGATTCTAGACCAACGACGACTCTACCAGAATAATGTGCAGCCATCAGAAGGAACTGGCTAGAGTTACACAAAACGTCACTGATGGATCTCAAAGATTAATGCTGAGTAAAACAAAGGAGGATGGATCAAAAGGAGATCGATAGTAAAACAAATCATTCATGTAAATTTTTAGAACCTACAAACAATACTGCATAATTTCCATAGATGTCATATGTAGACAGAACAAAACAGAAAGTGGATTTTCAGGGACCTACTAGAAATACATAAGAAGAGGGTACCTTTGGGAGGATTTCTACTTGAGATGGCAGATGAGGGGGAAGAGAAACAACAGAGGTGCTGTGAATGGTTTGCTTTTCAATCGACTGAGAAGGATAAACAAAATTCTGTCTGCTGCTGTTGCTGCTGCTGCTGCTAAGAATCGTGTCCAACTCTTAGCGACCCCATGGACTGCAGCCTACCAGGCTCCTCCATCCATAAGATTTTCCAGGCGAGAGTACTGGAGTGGGGTGCCATTGCCTTCTCTGAGTGTTCTTAAGTGATGCAACCAAATTCTCCTTAGTGATTCAAAGGCCCCAACATTCTGAAAATTGATTATTTTTTTCTTTCTCACAGGAAACCAGTGGGCTCAGCAAGTTGTTCTTGTTATCTTTTTACTTAAATAAATTACAACAAGATTTATATGCAACTTCCTCCAAAAGATAAATTTCACATGTTGGCAACAAACAGAATATATCATGCATGCTCAGATCCTATGAGAAAATTTTGGTTCAAAACTGGACCAGGTTGCTGTTCATCGCAGCTGCCAAAGAACAGAAAGGAGGCTGCTTGTTTAGAGCCTCAGGTGACCAATGGGATTTTGACTAATTGTTATCACTGCCAGTCATTGCTACCCTAAGAGGGTATTGAAGTAACCATCCTCCCCTTCTGAAGGGGGCACACAGATACTGGTAAGGCCCCTAAAACTATTTGGGGGAAGGGTGCAGGTTTGCTTGGGCACGAAGTAAATCACAAGAAAAGGGCTGACATACAGATGATAACTCTGTGGGTTGAATGACAATGTGTTGGGTAGAGAATAAGGAGGAGACTGAATTAAAATTTGAAAGCATCCAAATGTTTCTGCTTTGCTTCCTATCTTAATTAACAATTAGGCCTTGCATGCGTCACTCTTTTTTGGCACGTGCCTAATATATATGTCCTTTGTCCAACGTTCTATTTTGTTTTTCGATGTTGCTTCCTGAGAGGCAAGGGTTCCTTAAGTAATTTATATATTACATCTTTGAAAACTATAAATATTACAAGTGTGTTCTCCCAATCTAGTATTATTTATTATCTTGAACAGAATCTTTAATTTTGATGCAGTCAAATCTATTTTCCATTTTATGGTGTGAAAATCTGGAGTCTTGTTGGAGAAATCTCTTTCTTCCCAAAGTTTGTGAAACATTTTCTCATTCTGAAGTATGTAGAAAATTAACCTAACCACAGACTCCAGGGCCCAAGTGAGAGTCCAAGTATCTGCTTTGTAAGGGGTAGATTTGGACTAGAGACACGACAGGCCTTTCTTGCTGAATTAAAGATGTCCAGATCCACAGTGCTGGCTGACCCGATTTACCCCAGCCCCTTGCCAGTGGAGAAGCTGGCAAAGGGCACCCTGGGTGGTGAGAGTGGCCTGTTTGAAGGTCTATCCCAAGGATCCAGGCAACACGTGGCTCATACACGTGAACATACGCAGCACCAGGCGGCCTGCCGGGCTGTGCTGGTCCACCTCGCCCAAGAGGTAACGAGGCTGAGCGAGTGTTGACTTGCTCCATTCCCACTAGAGAATAGTCACCTTCCCTCCCATGAGGAGGAATGAGTGACAGGGCAGAGAGGGAAGCTAATACGTTTTCCCGGTTTACATCTCTGATCGAGAAGCAGAAGCCTTTCAGCTTTGGGCTGAGATGGAAATGTGAGAGTAGGAAGAGAGCAATTCCTTTCACTAGACAGACAGAATATCTTCATACTGCAGTTGAAGAGACTGAAACTCGGGGAGGTCAGTAACTTGTCCATGGTGACACAGCAAGAATTTGAAACCAGCTCTTAATTTCGCCTCTGTGACCCTAAGCAGAAGGATGGACTCTGATCCCCTCCATGCTGTATCTCCCTCAAATCACTGCCTCTCAAGATACTGGAGCCTCAGTGGTCACTTCTCACAGTGGCCTGATCTGACTGCTGGGAACTCAGAGAGCAGAAGGACTTGTCTGAAGCTGCCAGCAGATCAGACGTAGAGGATGAGTGTCTTCCAAACATATAATGAAGTTCCACCCATTGCTGGTTGCTCTTAGCCTTGAATTTTTGTTCTGAAGAGAACCAGTATAAACAACAGAGACCCAACTCAAGATGATTTAAGAAAAAAAAAAAAAAAAAAAGGAACGTATTGTCTCCACAAGCAGAAAAGCCTAAAGGCAGGTCCAGCTTCAGGCATAGCAGGATCAAGACACCTGGTTGGTGTCTTTTGAATTCCCTGTACCATCTCTCAGGTCTGCCTTTCTTTCTATTGAAACCATTCATGGTAAGCTTGACCAAAGATGACTTACCAGGAGCTCTCACTGGGCATCCTGGAAGAGCAGCAACCCCGGGAAAAAGAGAAGAGTGTTTCTCTCTCCTCCTATTCCAGTGGAAATCCTGAAGCAGGCATTCACAGCCTCTAATTGGTTGGAATCGTGTTCCAGCTACACTTGTAGGGATGGTGGTAGAAACAGCAACACTTGAATCACAGGGGCTGAGAATGTGTAGAGGTAGCTTCTTAAACGGAAATGAAAAATGAGATATGGTCACCAAAGAGATTGGGAATGGATGCTGAAAGGCCAAAGGGACAGATGGCAACACAAGCGGCAAACTCAAGCTGCAGTCGCCTGTGTGTATTTGTCTGTGATTCCTCTGCTGTACTCTCAGGCACCTATGTTGCATACATGCTCTACTGGACACAGACCTGGCGTCTCATATGTAGGACCTTAGTCTGACCTCCAGGCACTTCTGTGAGGTGGGGACCACCTGAGCCTCGTTTTAAAGATGATAGCAAAGCTCAGGAAAGTTATATTACTAACTCCAGGCCACATAGTAAGGGATGGAGCTCAAACTCAAGAACGCCTTCATTTAAATCACATACCATTCACCACTACGTAGCCTCCTTTGCAAATAAGACAGCTAATCCCAGGAAAAGAGGACTACGTGCATTCTGCAGATAATATGTTTCCCTGCCCCCCGTTGCCAAATCATAGAACAGAAAGCGCAAATCCATACTTTCATTGCCTATGATTTCTCTCTTGAAATTCTGGATTTCTGCTCTACTCACAGACACTTCCTCCCTTGGAAAAAGATGACCACCCATGCTGGAGAGCCAATGTTGTAAGGGGACAGCTGTTTAGGGGCTGTTCACAGCCATAGACACACTTTATTTATTTTAAAGCTGGAGAAAGATATTCTCCTCTCAAGATGCCTGGTTCCAAACTGGCTAAACCACTTTTTGCTCAAACTTTCCAAGCAGTTTGATCCCTGGGGTGGAAACAGCGTGGAATGATTTGGAGCAAAAGGACAATTTGGGGACAATTATGAGTGAGTGAGAACAGAAGGCTGTAATAGACGTTGTCTTTCAACCCTTAACTCCGGCGTCTTGTAACCAAGAATTCTGTCCCTCAGGTTTTGGTGGTGGGAACGTAATGCTGAGCAGTTGTCTGGAACTGCTTCTAGATGTTCAGTAATTAGAAACAGGAGCACTGACTCAGGAGCCCTTCAGTTGGGTTACAGAGCACCAATTCACATATGAAAAAAAAATGTGCAAATGTGCAAAGATTAAAATTGAACAAAAATGAATAAATATTTCCTATGGATTTGAAAAGTGACTTGCAGTTCTCCTTTCAAAACTGAATTGTCAACTATTTAATGTAAGTTAGTCCTATACGAGGAATGAGCTGGAAGCAAAGTTGAAAATTTTTCAGTAATGACGAGAAGGCAAAATCTCGCATGTAGGGGCATGTGGTCAATGCAGGGAGGCAGTGCGGTTAGGAGGAAGTCAGGTGACACCCTAGGAAGTTGTCTGCAAAAAGGTATGTTGAAATTTTGTCCAGGATGGGATCAGACATATTTCCATTTCCTTGATGAGATTTAAAAGCTGGAAAACACCCAGCTATTGTCCATGACCTAGACACAGTCTTCCTGGAGGCAGAGAAATGCTTTTGGGGGTGTTCTTTATAACTTAAGGATTCTTCAGAGCCTGTCCATTGTATCATGGGTGCTATAGCAAGGAGTATGTGGAGAGTCTGTGCACATGTACTCACACATACATAGGCAGACACAGAATGTGATCATTTAGCCAGCCAGGCTCCTGTGGGATACAGTAGAGGAGCAAACACAGGCTTAGATGGAAATAGGAAAATCTCCCACAGGGTGGAGCCAGGCTGTTTGAGGTCTCCCACCCAGGTAGGAGTGCATCTTTTGTAACAGCTGCAGATGTCACAGCACCATTTTCCCTCAGGGAAACCAGGGCAGATGAAACCAAGTGGCAAGTAAGACGTAGACTCCTGGATCTATCTGGTCTCATACACCTGGTCTCATACACCACTCTGCTCCATTCTTGGGAATATTTTGTGAGCAAACATGGCCAGAGCCTGGCACACTGCTAGTCTATACCTACTCTGCAAATGTCTACTGAGGGAATCAATGATACTTCTCAGAACTGGGGTAAGGGCTCTTCTCCTAAATCTTCAGCTCGGGGAGTACTGAGTGATGGAGTGCTGGAGATGGGACAGAAAGGACTGTCTACACAATGAACTTGGGGTGCCCGTGGGAGGAGCCGCCAACCTCCCCCCAGGTGGCTGACTGCTGCCCAGTTCACATCCTTTCTTTGTACTCAAAGGGCTTGCCAGAGCTTGAACCCATTAATAGAGAGGCCAGAAGGACCTGGCCCTGATGCTCAGCATTAGGTGGGCCTTAGGAAAAGTTCAAGAAATTTAATACTCATCAAACACACATTATATGTAGAACAAACATTTACTCTATGTGAAATTCTATGCCAAGTAACAGGGTGATGCATAAAATGCTATTTTGTTTATTAAAAAAAATAACTGAATCTGACATCACACTTATGGCAGAGACCAAAAAAGAAGCAAAGAGTCTCTTGATGAAAGTGAAAAAGGAGAGTGAAAAAGTTGGCTTAAAACTCAATGTTCAGAAAACTAAGATCATGGCATCTGGTCCCATCACTTCAAGGCAAATAGATGAGGAAACAGTGGAAACAGTGACAGATTTTATTTTGGGGGGGCTCCAAAATCACTGCAGATGGTGACTGCAGCCATGGAATTAAAAGACACTTGTTCCTTGGAAGAAAAGCTATGACCAACCTAGACAGCATATTAAAAAGCAGACATGCTACTTTGCCAGCAAAGGTCCGTTAGTCAAAGCTATGGTTTTTCCAGTGGTCATGTATGGATGTGAGAGTTGGACTGCAAAGAAAGCTGAGTGCCAAAGAATTGATCCTTTTGAACTGTGGTGTTGGAGAAGACTCTTGAGAGTCCCTTGAACTTCAAGGAGATCCAACCAGTCCATCCTAAAGGAGATCAGTCCTGGGTGTTCATTGGAAAGACTGATGCTGAGGCTGAAAATCCAATACTTTGGCCACCTGATGTGAAGAACTGACTCATTTGAAAAGACCCTGATGCTGGGAAAGATTGAAGGCAGGAGGAGAAGGGGATGACAGAAGATGAGATGGTTGGATGGCATCACTGACTCAATGGATGAATTTAAGTAAGCTCTGGGAGTTGGTGATGGACAGGGAGGCCTGGCGTACTGCGATTCATGGGGTCACAAAGAGTCAGACATGACTGAGCGACTGAACTGAACTGAATATGGGTTATATGGTATACATAAATGCATGGGGAAAAGATAGAAAGAGTGTACATTGTTAACAAGTGTTACTACCAGGAGTAGAGTGGAATTAGAGATGGTACTAAGGTGTACTTTGCATCTTCTTTATTTCTTTTCACAATGAGCATGCATTTATACATCACTTCTGAAGTTCTTTAAGACATTTGTCATTTTTTGTTATTAAATACTTACAAATGTATATGTATTTATTTTCTGTCTCCCTCACGAAGACAGGAATGTTATTTGTGGTGTGTCAAGGACTTGGGGGCACCTAAATTGTTTACCTTTGTGTCCTCAGAACTCCAAACAGTTTCTGGCACAGAGTGTTTAATATATATTTGTTGATTGAATGAATAAATTATTTATAAAATAAAGAATCAGAAAGGCATGTACTCCAAATGGAGGGCTTAAGTCTCTGGAACAGAGCCTGGTCATGCTAAGTACCTAATGTGTGCATTTAAATTGAATACTTCAGAAAAAATCAATAAATACTTTGGTATAGAAGGCTTGGTGCCTGCTGTTAGGGATTTTAAAATCCAGACATGCATATTTATAACCACGTTACAAAACAGATTATGACAAGTTTCATAAGCTGGTACAAGCAAAGAGTAACAGGACTCAGGAAAGGGAGCTGTAGTTTCCAGTGGAGGTAATCAGAGCAGGCTTCGTGGAGAAGGGAGATCTGAGAAGGGCTTTGAAAGGTGATATCATGGTGTCCTGGGCTTACCATGCTGCTGCTGCTGCTAAGTTGCTTCAGTCGTGTCCGACTCTCTGCGACCCCATAGACGGCAGCCCACCAGGCTCCCCCATCCCTGGGATTCTCCAGGCTTAAAACAATAGAAATTTATTTTCTCACTGTTCTGGAGGCCAGAAGACCCAAATCAAGATGTCGACAGGGCTGTGCTTCCTCCCACGGCTCCGAAGGAACCCATTCCTCACTATTGTGGCTGCTCCTGGCTGCCGGGCAGTTTTGACGTTTCCTAGCTTGCTGAGCGCTGCCTCCTGTTCACAGTGACAGCCTCTGTGTGTGTCTGTCTGATACGTCTCTGCCTCCCTCTTCATGGAATTACATTCATAAAGTACTTCTCTCAAGATTATTACTTATCGCTTCTTTTGCCATATAGGGTAATATTCAAGATTCCGGGTATCAGGACAAGACTTTATCTTGCATTTTTCTGCCTAACATGGTTGGAGAAGACTTCCAGATGTGGAGGAGAGATCAGTATATACGGGGTGCTGGGAACGGGGAATCACCAGTCAAGGACTGGTAGGTGGTTTACTCAGGGGAAACCGGGTGAGTGAAAGGGAAGAGTGGGCAATTCCTTGTCTTTGCACGGTCCACCCTCCATACCTGTGGGTTCCTCATCCACAGACTCAACCAACTATGCATTGAAAATATTGAAAAAAGTTTCAGGAAGTTTTAAAATACAAAACTTGAATTTGTCACATGCCAGCAACTATGTATAGCATTTATATTAGGTATTGTAAATAATCTGCTGCTAAGTCACTTCAGTCGTGTCCGACTCTGTGCAACCCCATAGACGGAAGCCCACCAGGCTCCCCCGTCCCTGGGACTTTCCAGGCAAGAATACTGGAGTGGGTTGCCATTTCCTTCTCCAATGCATGAAAGTGAAAAGTGAAAGTGAAGTTGCTCAGTCGTGTCCGACTCTTAGCAACCCCATGGACTGGAGCCCACCAGGATCCTCTGTCCATGGGATTTTCCAGGCAAAAGTACTGGGGTGGGGTGCCATTGCCTTCCCTGGTAAATAATCTAGTGATGATTTAAAGTACATGAGAGGAGGTGCATCAGATGCAAATATGACACCATTTTATATAAGGGACTTGAGCATCTTGTATTTGGATATCTACTAGGGGTCCTAAAACCAATCCTCCTCAGATTCTAAGTGACAATCGTGTATACCACCAAAAGATTTGAAAATAGAGACTCAAACACATATTTGTATGTCAGTGTACATGTACATTGCAGCATTCTCAATAGCCAAAAGACAGAAGCAACCCAAGTGTCCATTAACAAATGAATGGATAAATTTAACATATGGTATACCCATACAATGGAATATTATCCAGCTAAAAAGAAGGAAAGCAGCTCTGATACCTGCTTCAACATGACGAACCTTGAAAATATTGTGCTAAGTGAAAGAAACCAGGCCCGAAAGGGAAAATATGTGTTTCCCCAGCTATGAAATCTCTAAAGTAGGCAAATGCACTGAGGCAGAAAGATCAGAGATTACAGGAGCTGGGGTAATTGGGGAATGGGGAGTTACTGCTTAAAGATGATAGAGTTTCTGTTTGGAGTAATGATAAAATTTTGGAAATAGATAGTGGTGATGGTTGCACAGTCGTGTGAATATAGTTAATGCCTCTGAATTGTACACTTAAAAGTGGTTACAATGCACATACATTTGTCAACACCAAAAGTGAGCCCTAAAATAATTATGGAATCTGAGGCACATAATGGACATATAATGCTGTGCTGGTGTAGGATTTTCAATTGTAGCAAACATACATGTTTGCTGGAGGATGTTGGTAATGGCAGAGACTATGCGTGTGTGGGGGTAGCGGAGATATGGGATATTGTATTTTCTGCTTAATTTTGTTATGAACCTAAAATTGCTATAAAATGTATAGTCTATTTTTGAAAAGGTTACAATAGTACATTTTATGTTATACGCATTTTACTCCAATTAAAGAAAAAAGGAAAGAGTAGATCCTAAGGTTGAGAGGAAAGTGAACATCTGACTCATTTGAAAAGTCTCTTATGCTGGGAAAGATTAAGGGCAGAAGGTGAAGAGGGGTTAGAGGATGAGGTGGCTGGATGGCACCACTTATGCAATGAACATGAACTTGGACAAACTTCAGGAGATGGTGGGGACAGGGAAGTCTGGTGTGCTGCAGTCCATGGGCTAGCCAAGAATCGGACACGACCTGGCACCTAAAAAACAACAGAGGACCTGAGGACCTGAAGTAGGATGTTGGCAGGAAACGGGAGAGGATGGGAAAAAGAATTTGAGACAGAAATTCACCTCACCTCACTGGCAGGTGAAGGCAGTTAACTGGATAGAGGACAGAGATGAGGTTGAGATGCTACGCCTGAGGGATTTTGAGAGTCACAGGGCATGCGAAGCAGGTCAAGAATTGCAGTGAGGGGATGGTGAGTCTGAGATACTGAAGGTGCATCCTACCCCAGGGGAAAGCAAGGACGTGGTGGTTTAAGGCCTCCCCCAGGACGAGAACAGAGGCTCAAGGAAGAAATTTGGAGAATATGCACCCGTGAGGAGATGTGACTAACCAGTGAAGGAGGTAAATGAAGAGTGTATACAGCCAGGGAAGCCCAAAGGGGAATTTGAGCAAGAAATGCCAGGTGCGACTCGGGAGCCAGATGACTGTGGTCTGGTTCTGCACGCACTTGTGTGCTGGCAGTTTTTCCCAACTAGAACAAAGGTGGCGTGTCCCCTGTTGGAGCAGAACCTGGCTCTTGAATTCTCCCTCAGCCACCCTCAGCTGTTCTATACTTTACCCACTCTCACCTTCCTGCTTCTAAGGGTTTGTGCAATTTAAAACCCACATTATAATCCTTGGCTTGACCCCTCTAGAAGCCATTTCAGGCCCCTTAGATGCCATAAATATAGATCCACAATAGCAAATATCCAACCCAAGCACTGCAGACTATGATCTTAATATATATCTTACTCTAGCTTGTTATAGAAATATCACCACAAAAATGATAATTTATCATTATTCTTTCTTGACAGGGCTATTTTGGTGAAACTACTTTGGTAGATACCATTTTATTGTTCAATGATATTAATACAAAGATCTTGAAAATAATATGTTCTCATCCTTTCAGAGCTAGGCAATGCTTGCCATTCCACATCATCTGATGTATTGTCTCTCGTAGAAAACTAAGGGCATTGTGATATAGCCTTGTTCCTGTTTTCCTTCCATTTGGTCTTCTGGTACAATCACTCTTCTTATCTGTCCTCTTCACCCCATTTCAGTTAAGTTCAGTTGCTCAGTCATGTCTGACCCTTTTCAACTCCATGGACCCTGTTCATCACCAATTCCCAGAGCTTGCTTAAACTCATGCCCATTAAGTCAGTGATGCCATCCAACCATCTCATCCTCTGTCTGTCATCCCTGTCTCCTCCTGACTTCAATCTTTCCCAGCATCAGGGTCTTTCCTAATGAGTCGGGTGTTCACAACAGGTGGCCAAAGTACTAGAGCTTCAGCTTCAGCAGTAGTCTTTCCAATGAATATTCAGGACTGATTTCCTTTAGGATTGACTGGTTTGATCTTCTTGCCGTTCAAGGGACTCTCAAGAGTCTTCTCCAACACCATAGTTCAAAAGCATCAGTTCTTCAGTGCTCAGCTTTCTTTATGGTCCAACTCTCACATCCATACATGATCACTGGAAAAACTATATAGCTTTGCCTATAGGACCTTTGTTGGTAAAGTAATGTCTCTGCTTTTAAATATGCTGTCTAGGTTTGTCATGGGCTTCGCTGGTGGCTCAACTGGTAAAAAAATCCACCTGCAATGTGGGAGACTTGGGTTTGACCCCTGGATTGGGAAGATCCCCTGGAGAAGGGAAAGGCTACCCACTCCAGTATTCTGGCCTGGAGAATTCCATGGACTGTATGGTCCATGAGATCTCAAAGAGTCGGACACAACTGAGTGACTTTCATTTCACTTCACTTCACTTCTAGGTTTGTCATAGATTTTCTTCCAAGGAGCAATCATCTTTTAACTTCCTCTTCACCCCAGCCTTTTTCAATACCTGTTCTTGGCCTCCTTTCTTTCTCTTAATAGTTTGATGGGTAATAATGTCATTCACCGGAGAAGGCAATGGGAAGCCACTCCAGTACTCTTGCCTAGAAAATCCCATGGATGGAGGAGCCTGGTAGGCTGCAGTCCATGGGGTCGCTACAAGTCAGCCACGACTGAGCGACTTCACTTTCACTTTTCACTTTCACTTTTCACTTTCACACAATGGAGAAGGAAATGGCAACCCACTCCAGTGTTCTTGCCTGGAGAATCCCAGGGATGGCAGAACCTAGTGTGCTGCTGTCTATGGGGTCGCACAGAGTCGGACATGACTGAAGCGACTTAGCAGCAGCAGCAGCAATGTCATTCACGGTGCATCTCTTCAAATCCTTTTTGAAGGTTGGCAAGATGTAGAAACCAAGTGAGTGGGTGAGAAAGATAGGCTTCAGTACTGTGAAGGGCAGATAATTGAGTTATTTGGTACTACTAGCTGGCTTCATCAACAAGTCCCAAGTCACATCACAGAGACGGTGGCCAAGATATAGGTGCGGCTTGTGTCACCAACATTGTGTCCAAAACCTGAACCTCCCTGGAATTGTGTAGTGTGGAGGAGATGGAGATTGCATGATGTTGATATGCCAGGAGCAGCAAAGGCAGCTGATGGACGTCCTAAGTACCTTCAGTCAAGAGACTGGCCTTGGAGAGAAAGACCATGTTGCTGACACTGCCCTGGATATTCCTGGTGTGGCTCAGGAAGCCACTATGGGGGCCAGGTGTGGCTTTTTGTCTGTTATATTAAGTAATTCTGTGTTGATGATGAAGCATGTGTGAGACTTTGGTTGCCTTAACTGAATGGATAATTTGCATTGTGATCCTACTAGACTCCTAGGAACTGGAATATACTCACACACCAAAGCTACCACATGTCCTGCCCTCTGCCGTGGGATGTGGCATGAGGGCTGGGCAAATCCCCAGCAGCCTGGCTGCAGCATGCCAGCTGAGAAGCCACCCTGAGCTCTGCCAAGAGGCTGCGGGGAAGCCGGAGGTCCTCTGTGCTGTCTCTCTGGAGCTTCCGTGGTTTCTCCTCCAGCCAAGTCCACAGCTAATGCCCCTGGTTTCAGGAGGACAAATGTAATGGGAAGGAGGCTCTGGAGCAGGGCTATTGAGAGCCAGATCTGCAGAAGCTTGGAGATTGGCTTCTAGTCCTGTGTGCGTCTGGAAAATATAGCCTGGTGGATGGAATTCGAGAAGACTTGTCCAGGACTGGAGCACAAGGGCTGTCTTCAGGATGAAACCTCTCCAGCCTAAAAGTGCACCTTCCATGCACGCTGAGGTGCAGTCCCCAGGAAGTCGTCTGCTTACTCACCTTCCCAGTCCTATCAGCTCTTTGTCCCAGAAAAGGAGGCCTTATTCACAATGCTGTCACACAGGAAGTGGATTTGGCACCCTCAGGAATTCCGCTGCCCCTCTGGATCCTCTGACTTTGAGTGGTCCCCAAAGTTCTGAGGCAGGCCTTAGACCCATTTCTCCCCAAAGTCTGAGGTGAATTCTGGAAATGCCTGGAACTCTCCTGACCAAAAACAAATACCCACAGTGCTCGTCCAGTGGCCACTAAAATAACAGAAAGGTGTCCTGGAATGATCATGTCTGCTCATGCATCAAGACCTTTTTTTAAAAAAGCCGTTCTTGAAAACTATCTTTGTGAGACCGAGACAGCGTGGCTCTTTGTGACCCTATACGCTGTAGCCTGCCAGGCTCCTCTGTCCATGGAATTCTCCAGTCAGGAATACTAGAGTAGGTGGCCATTCCCTTCTCCAGGGGATCTTCCCAAACCAGGGATCGAACCCGGGTCTCCTGCATTGCAGGTGGATTCTTTACCTAGAAAACTATGCAGGCATGTATGCTGCCCGAGCCCCTGAATCATGATCTCTGAGGGTGGCTGGATGTTTGTCTTTTTAAAGCTCCCCAGGTGATGCTCATGTGTAGGCAGCGTCCAGATCCAAGATGCTTCTCCCACGTCTGGGCGGTGGGCCCAGAAAGGTGACTCACCAAGACTGGCGGACCCAGGCCTGGGGCCCAAGTCTTCAGACACTCAGGTCAATCATACATCCCCCATGACTGTCGGGCTGCCCTGGCTGAAGCCTGCATGCCCACCCACACGGCGCCTCCAGCCACTACCCCCGACCCCTGCAACCCCACTCAGCCGTACAGCGCTGCTCCTCTGTGGGTTCATGCTGTGCCTGCTCTTTGATCTACTCTTTAGGGGAGAAAAAGTGTTTACTTGTCTCTCTGATTCCCAGATTAAATCATAAAGTCCATGATGCCACAGACAACAAATCCAACTCTTAGTCATGGCTGCAGAGCGTGGGCTGTGGGCCTCCCAGGGTCTGCAGAAATGTAAAAGTTGACTCTCTTCCAGTGCGTGTGTGCTCGGTTGTGTCCAACTCTTTGCGACCTCATGGGCTGTAGCCCACCTCTGTCCATGGAATTTTCTAGGCAAGAATACAGGAGTGGGTTGCCATTTCCTCCTCAAGAGGATATTCCTGGCCCAGGGATCAAACCACGTCTCCTGCATTGGCAGATGGATTCTTTACCACTAAGTCACCTGAGAAGCCCCACTTCCAGAGTACGAGATGTCATAGTATCATGGAGAGGGAATCAGTTTTCAAATCAGTTTTTGAATCTGAGCTTTGAATTCTGGCCTTGCTGAGCTTCCACGTCTTCAAGTGTAAAACAAGACCCAGAGGGTCACAGTGCCATCACAGGAGTTAACATAGGTGGAAGCACCTGGCTTATTAGATGCACGATATTGGTCAGGATAGGCTAGGTTTGCTGCTATAACAAATCTCAACATCTTAATGCATAAGGCAAAGCTTCGTTTCTCCCACACACTGCCTGCTCAAGGGAGGGGTGGTAGAACGTGGGACTCTGTTGATCGAAGGCACTCTGGGACCCAAGCTGTCCGGGTCTCCATAACCAGCTCGGCATCAGGCTTCAAAGGTCACAGAGGCAGGTACACAGAACACAGGAATCACAGGCTTTCAAATGTTCTCCCCGGTTATTCACATACATCATTCCATTCACATTTCTACTGCAAGAACACATCTAACTTAGAGGGACACATGCTCGGAAGGAGAAGAAAATCTGAAACCCTGATGAGAACTAATAATCCCCACCCCTATATGCAAGGACTTATTACTGTCCAGGTGGCAGAAAGAGACCTGGCCACATTGACACTGGAGCCCAGCCTCCTGGACTCCTCTCGGAGACTGGTTCCCATTCCTCCCACCACATGGCTGCTGCTGACAGTTCCCTGTTACACGAGCTCCTCTCCCTTCTGAGTCACTTGCTTGCTTCTCCTCTAGTCAAATGCCAAAGAGAAACATTTCCAACGGGTTACCAAAATGTCTGAGCAAATAGAAAGAAATTCCACTATCAAGCATTCCAGTTCAAGGATGGTTCCTTCTTGCAGGGTTCATAACTCCTGTCATATTTCTAAATGGCTTATGCTTGTCAGCAATAGTACTTCCTCTGTAAACAATGGAATTTGAGGTATGACTTACAAAAGATTTATCATTCTGCAATACATGCTTTTGACTTGGGGTGTAAGTTTACATTATGGGTCCCTAAGCAGTCATTTGCAAAGACTTCCTCTTATAACCAGGCTCCTCCAGAAGAATCGTCACCATTCTCACAGGAGGGAGCCCTGGATTTTGGGGTGGAGTGCCGTCCCAGCCCTGCAAAGCCGCTCTGACAGCAGGTCCACTGAAACACTGATGAATTAAAATTAAAGGGAGAAGAGGCATGAGATTCAGCAACTGAGACCCTCCCAGGTTACATAAGAGTCTTTCCTAGGAATCAAAAACACAAGTGGAAGTTCTCTTAGAGACTGATTATATATGTGTATTATATTCAGCTCTTACTGTAAGTCACTTTTGATCTAGATTTCAGGGTGTGCCAATGAATGAAACAGTGCTCTGCTCTCTTGGAGTTTACATTCTGAGAAAAGAAGAGAAAAGCAAACAAGGGAGCCACAGGTAAGAGTCTATGAAGAAGACAAAAGTGCAAAGTAAGGGAAAAGAGGGTGACCTGTGTTGAGGAGGCCAGTGCTGCTTAGACAGAGTGGCTAAGAAAGACCTCTTGACGAGGGGATGACAGGTGAATGAGGAGAAGGTGCCAGGAATGCTAAGATATGGCAGAGTATCCCGTTCAGAGGATATGTGTGTAACTATATGAGCGTGCATGTAAGTAGCGCCATCCACAGGCAGAGCAGGTTACAAGCCTTCATATCGTGTACAGGTTGGCATACACTTGGGGTGCTAAGATCCACATGCCATACAGACAGGGGTGGCAGCAAGTGCCAAGCCCTGAGACAGGAAGTAGCTTGGCTTTTTTGAAGAGCAACAAGAAAGTAACAGTGACCTAGTGAGTGAGAAGAGGAAAGGGAGAGGATAAAGGGCTGTATGAGGGTGGCTTGCTGTTCAGGGTGAGACTCAAATTCTGATGCACCAAATTATGGCCCTTTTCAAAGCCCACACTGACTTCCATCATCCAACACCATTCTGCTGCACAAACCAGAACATGCCATAAGCTACTGGGGAGATGCTGGTCGTGGCAGGCGGGGGCTCTAGGCAGGAGAGACTGGAGCTTCACATGACCCTCAGTGTCTCCTGGAGGCATTTTAGCATCACTCTGTAGCTGGCTTGGGAAGAGGGCATATCCTCCTTCCTCCCTTCCTCATTTCTACCCATCTCACTGTATCACACAGCCTCAAAATTCTCAGTGCTTTTGAATCTACTTTACTTCTGGGAAGTTTCCAGGGCTCTTACTGAGCTCTGCTAAGAGATGAGGGTCTGAGGGAAAGACAGGAGCCTCTCTCTCTTTGGGTGGGTTGTGGGACCCTGGATCTCGGTAAGTAGGGAGCCCTGGGAGCTTCCAGCCAAAGGTCTTGCTGGTCAGCCCTGAAGTGGAACAGGAGTTTAGAAAACCAGCCAGCTCTACCTTGTCCAGTGCATCCTCATCCACCATCTGCTGACCGCCCTCCATCAGCCCAATAATTGTTTATCTTGGCATTCCGGGTAGTAGGTCAGGTTAGATTCTTTTCTTTCAAACAGTCTCTTGACATCAAAGAGGAAGGGATGTAAGGTAAAAAGAAATAAATCGGGGAGGATTCCGCATGCTTCACAACTGCTTTCATGTCTGGGATGTGCAGGAATGCCGGGGTGGGCACAGATTCTGTTATCTCCCCCGGTTCAAGGAAGGGTGGTAGGTGGGAGTGCAGTGTCCAAGCGCAGAAATGATCTGAACAGATAGCAGGGCCGCGGGCTGCATGAAAGCAAGAGTCAAGGGCAAGATTTTTCAAATTGAGATAGTGTGCTGGATAACATGGGGCTCAGGATGAGCAATAAAGCATGCAAGCTGGTGGGAGGTGGCCCTATGGTAGAAGGAATGCAGAGCGACCGAGAATGTCAATAGAGGGGGCTCTATGGCTTAAGTGTGACCTTTGGAAGGGCTCAGACCCTACTGCAGCCCCAATTTCCTCACCTATAAAGTGGCATCTTTAAATATGGCATTTTCGTATTTTCAGCTCTTCCTGAATAGTTTTGACCTGGGGATGATTTATTCTCTTTCAAAACAGCAAATGGTTCCCTAAAGGGCTAAAATCAGTTTCATTTTCCTAGCTTAGCTTTGAACTTCGGAAGTTGACAGTCTGATGGAGGAGACAGTGGGAGCATGTGGCAGAGATGGCAAAAATCTCAAGCAACACACAGTAAAGAAACAGCTAAATGTTAAGTAGAAAAGAGTCTTTTAAAAAATTTATTTCTTTTTAATTGGAGGATAACTACTTTACCGCCTTGTGTTGGTTTCTGCCGTAATCAACATGATCAGCCACATGTATACATATGTCCCCTCTCCCATGAACCTCCCTCCCACCTCCCACCCCATCCCACTCCTCTGGTTGGTCACAGAGCATGGGATTTGAGCTCCCTGAGTCAAATAGCAAATTTCTGCTGCTGCTGCTGCTAAGTTGCTTCAGTCATGTCCAACCCCATAGGCAGGCCACTAGGCTCCCCCGTCCCTGGGATTCTCCAGGCAAGAATACTGGAGTGGGTTGCCATTTCCTTCTCCAATGCATGAAAGTGAAAAGTGAAAGTGAAGTCTCTCAGTGGTGTCCAACTCTAGCGACCCCATGGACTGAAGCCTATCAGGCTCCTCCATCCATGCGATTTTCCAGGCAAGAGTACTGGAGTGGGGTGCCATTGCCTTCTCCGACAGCAAATTCCTACTGGCTATCTATTTTACATATGGTAATGTGTGTGTTTTAATGCTACTCTCTTAATTTCTCCCACCCTCTCCCCCTGACACTGTGTTCACAAGTCTGTTCTTTATGTCTGCATCTTATAGAAGGGTTCCCTGGGGGAAGACATAGAGGATCCATCTAGGAAACTTTTAGGACAGGGAGGGACTGGAGCTGGTGGGAAGAAGGCTGGGGAGCAGCAGAGGGTCACATTTGAAGAGTTGGGAGGGTTCATCCAAGTCCCTGTTCTGGAATGCACCCGTAAGAGCACAGGCGCACAGGGCTGGAGGCAACTTCATTTTCAAAAACTTCCCCCTGTCACCTCCTTCTTTTAAGTGAAATTTATACACTGTTTTCAATAGTGCAACTTGGTGGTATGCCTCAAAAACTTAAAAATGGTCAAACCACTTCCCCTGAAAGTTCTACTTCTAGGAATGTATTCCAAGGACATAATCAGAGTTAATAAATACCTAGGTGCAGACATGCTAAAGCAATGATTTCATTATAATTTATTATTTAAGTACAATAAATGTAAGTATTTAAGTACTATTATTTATTATAATTTTCTTATAAAAAGCATTATTTTATTTTGTTCTCACCATAACCCTATATAGAACATACATGCTTTGTGAGGAAAACACCACCTAGGAACAATTAGTTGATGTACCTAAAATTATTAATATATTGAACAAAGGTTAAAGCCAGGAATTGAATCCCTGTCTAAGCCTATATCCAAACTCCAAAAGATTCTCCCTCTTTAGGGACAAATATCATCATTTACGTATAAGAACTGATTAAACCAGTTATGGTTCATATGTTATATATTATAAAGATGTGAAAAACTCGAAACGTTCCATTGAAGAGGAACATCTCAATGCCATGGAGACTATGTATAACATGTTAAGTAAACAATAGATTGTGAAACATTGAGCATAATTTGAGGCTAATTTTAGGAAAAAATATAATGGTTAGGTCATAATAAAATAAAATGCTGATATTTGTTATGTGCTAGTATTGGAATTGTGAATGACTTTTATTTTCTTATTTATGTTTTCTGCAGCTGCAAAACTTTCTTAAAAGAAATGACATGGCCTTTCTAATCACAAAAAGGTAATTTCTTACCTTTATTTTTTGATAACTGCTGTCACAAAGCAGTTGATTATAAAATGAATATGTGATCAGTATTAAAATTTTGGAAAGTATCTAAAGCAGAGGAAGAAGATGCTTACCTCAATGTGGACACTTAACTGAACAGGGCCGACTATATATATTAGTGCACTTCCTTTCAGGCCTTCATCTGTGCACGCCTGCTTATTGGTTTATTTTACACAGTTGTGCTCAGGTTTAAAAGTGTGCTGTGTCCTTTCAATAGCAATTGGGAGCAAGAAAATTTCTTGTCTTAACTGTCTTGCTCCCTGGACTCTACAGTCTGTGAGGGAGGAGGTAGCTTGTTTTTCTTGTTCTTTATTTGCAGCCCATAGTTCAGTGCCCTCACTTTGCAGACGCTTGATAAATACCGGCCAGATGACCAAGTGGAGGGGCAGGGAAGGGAGTGGCTATGAAGTTCCGCAGAATCTGAGCAGCTCTGCATTGGAAGGATTTGGGTAGGGCAAGCAAGATGGGGGGCTGTGGGGGAGGATCTGAATGCATGGTTAGAAATTGAGACTTAACATATAAGGCCACAGGGACTCACTCTGGTCTTCCAAGTGGGGATGTTACATGATCAAAACCAGGCAACGGAAACGCGATTCTGGCAGCTGTGCTGTGGCCCGCGCGGCCCCTCGGGCAGCAGAGGGGAGGGGCCGGAGGCAGGGAGGCTGTCCTCGCTAGTTTTAGCCTGAAGACTCTCTAGCAGATCGCTGCCTGGGGAGGCTGGGCTGCGCCTGGGACTGTGAGAGCGTAGGTGGAGACAAAAAGTTAACTCCGAGCTCTGCTTGCAGGGACCAGAGGGACTGAACGGGAAAGCAAGGAGGGAGGGGCGTCAAAGAGGAGTCGAGCAGAGGAGGCCGAGCACTGGGAGGCTCCGGTGCCAGCAGCAAAGTGAAAGTGCCGTTCAGGCAGCACCCCGATTCCCCACCTCTTTTGGCTTCTCGGTTGCCTGGGTGTACAGAGGAACAAATTTGTGGTGTGGAAGGATTCCAGGCCAGTCATCCATCATCCACAATGAATGCTCACTGAGCGCCCATCACACACTCGGCAGCCTCACCCTTTCCAAGAGAGAGTTCTGGACGTGGTCCAGGGGTCTGCCAAGGTGACTCGCCAGATTCTCCCTTGAACTCTGTGCTCCCTCCCTTGCTCTGTTTCCCAATTTTCTTTTAATTCAGAAAAAGCAACAAACAGTTCCCAGCCCCTTCCCTCCATCGGCCACGTCCCTCCCTGCGGTTTGGCAGGGAAAGCACGCTGGGCGTCCCGGAGATTATCTAACGCCGCGTGCTAAGGCCGAGCGGCCGAGCCGTCGGGGCGGGGCCGGAGCGCCCGGGGAGCCCCGAGTCCCGCCAGCGCCTGTCCTCCACGGAGGGCCCCTCTCCGGAGCGCTCCGGGCAGAGCGCGGCGGGAGAGGCTGGGCACCGACCTCGGCGCACCAGCCGCCCGCGGCAGAGGGGAGGGGCCGGAGCTCAGCCCGCCAGAGGCGGGTCAGTAATTCACCCAAGCCTCAGTTTCCGTGTCTGTTAAATTTGAGCGATAGAACCCGACCTACTTACAGGTTTGTTGTCAAACCCAGATGTGGGACGGCTTCTTTTACTGTGATTCGTATTAAACGACTACTGGCTTTTTAATATTATTGATTATTAGTCAGCGTGTGCTCAAGCACTACCTTGAAAGGTAATATAAGGGATGCAACTGGGGATTTTCTTCTCATCTGTTCTTGTGATGCTGTACTGGCTCGTCCTGACAGTGGGCTTGCACACTCCCACGTTTTACCATGGTGTTTTCCACTGATTATGCAGTATTATGGACGGATCAAATCAAGTATTTCATGTTTAAAAAAAAACAATAATGTTCAGAGCACAATAAAAACCCATAAAGTTTGAAAGTCTTGCTTAACAGGCTTATCAAATTTAACCCAATAGAGATATAGGGCAGTTGAGACATGGAGATATAATACTGAGGGAAGGGATTTAAGGCAAAATGCTAGAAGGCAAAGCTGTGTTTCAAGGATTCCATGACCAATTTCTTTGCGGGCATCATTTCGTTCACTTTGGAATGACTGGAAAGCACCCCCAGCTGGGTCCTACTTGAAGGCATCATTCTGCGCTCCCACTGCACCTGTGCCGATCTTGAAGCACCCGCTGCTCTGTTCTGAAACCTCAGCTTTCTTGGCTGTCTCCCCCAGCAGTCTGTGGGTGTGGGGGCAGGCAGGGACTGGCAGGAGGCAACCTTGCAGCCCATCGGGCAGCACAGATCAGAGCCATAGAAAATGCCCCAGGACCACGTGCTTACTGAGTGGGTGCATAGGCTGGTGATCACGATGACGGTGGGGGAGGGGGGACACTGGGAGGTGGATGGGATGAGAGGATCTTTAACCAAATGGTCCCCTCTCCTCTGCTTCCTTCTCTTGACAGGCAGGATGGCTGCAACATCCCAGCCACACCAGGTGAGTACAACAAAGGTGAGATGTTTGCTACTGTGATTCACTCAAAAGGAAACAAACTCTAGTTGTTGCCAGGCTTATCTTGTGGTCCATTTGGGTAATTTCATTTTGGAAGGTGATTAAGTTGTGAGCGTTCATAAAATATGTTTTCAGCCCCTCTCCTGTCAGCTGATAGACAGACAACTATGATGACTCTGAAGGGAGTTTGGGAAATCTATCAGATGCTCACAGCCCAGGAGGATCTGTCTTAAAAGATGGGAACACAAACCTGCTCCATATAACTGGGAAATCCAAGGGGATTTCATGCCCAGTAGCTGGGTTTTCTCAACTGAAAAACTGAAATCACTATGACTGGCCTTTGTGCATCTCTCAGGAGGAGGGAAAATATGAACTTACAGAATTTCCCGTGGAGAGCTTTATGGACAGAACACGCCAAGTCTGAGGCATGTGTTCTTTGCCCTGCCGGTGACTGACAGCCAACCAGGAAGGGGAGAGGTGGTACCACTCTTCCCTCTCAGGTGGATGGAGGGGAGCAAGTCTGTGACGGATGTGCACAGAGCTGAATCACGGATCTTCCAAGTAAACGGGTCAGTCTAGGAAATGTAAGTATCAACTCTTAAATGGCACAGACTTGGAATAAACCACTGAAAATCTCTTTAAAACACACAGGGAATCATTTCATAGCTAATTTAAACTCTATGTATTTCTTTTTACCAAGGAAGGATGTTTTCTTTCTGAAGACAACATGTACACATGAAAACCTGGTATTCAAAGAAAAGTTACTGGCAGGAGAAAAAAAAAATCCATCATATGTGTCATATGCGAAAGTCCTGGGATGATGCAGAACATCACAAGTGTGGTTTCTAAGCCAGGCCTAAACACAGGACTTCATCTGGCTCTGCCTTCTGGAGGCTGGAATACTTTGGGGGTCCCCAGTTGAGCAGCAGTACCCTGGGGAGTGAGCTAGAGTCTCTGCTCTCTGCTAGGCCTTCTGAAGAGGGCAACAGGTTTGCAGGCAAAGACCATCTGCCTGGAAGGGACAGTGACACCCCGAGTTCCAGTCCTTAAGGGGAAGAGCATTGGAAAAGGGGACACGAGCCTCTGGAAACGTCATCTTTGTACATGGGCACTACGAGGCAACTGAGACTTTGAATACTCATGACTTGATCTGGCTCCGCTGGGGTGGTGATTGTGGGAGGATCAGTCCTAAGTCCTGGCTCGTGACTGGAGAGGAGGCTCCAGTGCTCTGTGAAGCTAATGAGGCCCAGCTGAGTCCCCGCAGCCGTGAGAAGCTTCGTCCTACAAGAGACCCAGTTTGTTCTAACCTGTGTCCTCCAAGAGCAAACAGATAGAGTTTAGGCTTGGGGTCTGCCTGGTGATGAAGTACTTGTGGCATATGTGGGTGAGAGGCTTGGCTTACATAGGGTACTTTGGGGCCACAGTATAAATTAGGGGAACAACTGAGACTAATTTGTGAATTGAAATAATTACTGAGAGTTGCCTGACAAGTTACTCAAAGAAATCTGGAGGGAAAAAAGCAGTCCTGGGCAAGAAGTTTCAATATGCTGTGGACCAGATGTCAGGGTTTAAAGGGCTTTCTTTAGGGCTTGTTTAGGACACTTCCCAGGAATCACAGCCTGTGCATCCCATCCGCTCTGTTGGACAACTTGGAAAGAATGCTGGCAACCTAGAAAATCTTACTTGTCCTGTTTATGATTCCAGGCTGAGTGTTGACAGGTTTTATGTAGGAGTGGCAGAAGTCCACTTGTCACACCCTAAACCTCCAAATCACCATCCCCCGCTGCCCCTACTTTCTCCCTAGCAATGGGGAAACTCATTTCTGAGAGTGATTCCTGCTTGTAGGAGCTGATGCTGGCTTTTGTCAAATTCTGGATGGTCCTGCAGTGCAGGAGAAACACACACGTGCACCCAGAGTCTCCCACATTCAGAACTGGTGATCGTGCAGAAATGTTCTCATGTGAAAGACACCATCACTCTGAAAAAGGAAAAGGCAATGCTGGTGATGGCAAGGATAAAATCATACAGATTGCTTATGCTACTTGAGAGCAAGTAACATTCAAGGCATTTTAAAGATATTCTTTGCATAAAATTAATGTGCTGATTACAACAATTCAACAGTTTAAAGCAGCTCCTCAATAACTTAAGTTGTCAACACATCTAGATGAAAAAGCTAGACAAATACTGTTCTGGATAATTGGTTTATGAAAAGTCAAACAAATTGAGTACCCTTTTGTCTTTAGTCATCACCCTGGAGGTTTTATGGGGGAGGGCTAACTTAGAGACTCATTATTGGCCTGCCTGATGGAACAGTGATGTCCTCAGGGTCACTGAAGGGTCCTGGCTCTGAAAGCCCTGCTCTGAGCTTTCTGAGGTTGACGTGTTCAATCTCACTTCCCTCTTGGTCATCTCTGCTCTCCGTTGGCATTTTCTGTGTTGACAATGTATTTCTAACTTAAGTTTTCATTTCAGCCTCTGTAATCATAACTATGTAAAATTTGATTCCTTGGCTTTCTGTCCCCCCACCCCACCCTTTGGTTGTTGTATTTTGTGCCTCCGTGTCTTCATCTTAAAATGGGGTTGATAATAAAACCTATCTGATTTGGTTGTTACATGCATTACTTATGCAAACTATAATGCAGTTGTAGTACGGCCCATCACGTAGTAAGTTCTTAATAAATATTACTTGTCAATGTTGTTTGATATTATTATTATATCATTATTAGTATCCGTTTCTTCCTGCTCTTCTTGATTTGGGTGCTGGCAGAATTTCACTTTATAGGCACTGACATTCAATGAGACAGTCTCACTTTCTTTTGGTTAGCAAAATAACTGAATCTCAGCAAATTTCCTGCTTTTGGCTATTTTGGGCTATTTTCATTGCTGCTGATGCCTGAAGGACTCTTTGATTACTTCTGGGTTTGTGGGTTTTCTTGGCAGTTGAATTGAATTAAAATGAATTGAGAGATTAAGTGTCTGAGTGCTGAATAAGGCGTGTCCCTGAATTTGAAAATAATAATAAAAGTATATTTCACTAACAATTTTAATAGCCTGGACCCTCCAGTCATTCACTTTTGCCTTATTTCCAGGGTAAAAATGAGGCAGGCACGAAGGGAAGCAAGTGCAAAGGCCCTGAGGTGAGATTATATTTAAGAACATATGAAAGGAGCTCAGACACCCACATTTTAAAAAACAAGGGGAGGGATTTGAGAGATCTACAAGGCCACAGCTAAGCAGACTTGGAACTCATATTTGGACTAGTGAATGTTCCAGATGACAATAAATCATGAATTTTTTTACATTTATGTTTTCAAATAGGCCAAGATCAGGAAGAAGTTTTAATCTCATTTGTCAAATCCAGCTGATTTGAGTGGCTGTTTGGCACTTTCTGTGGAGCAGGTCAGCTGAATGCTGGGACCAATTAGTTGTGTTCTGTATGTGGTTTTATTGTCATCTGGAACATTCACTCGGTCTGCTCGGCGTAGTTTGTGTTTACTCAGGCACACACCTCTTCAGAAGAGGTGAGAGTGGTTGACCAGTTAGCTCGCCTGGCCCTAGCATCCTGGAACCTGAGGTCAGCTGAAGAGTGGAGCTGGAATGACTTACCCATTGTAGTCTCGGTCCCCTAGTTCCTACGGTTGGTTTTCTTCTGATAGGTCTCTAAAACCCCCGATACATAACTGTTCCCATCTGTGACCCAAGAGCTACTCTACGTAGTTTGAAGAGCCAAGTCTTGGCTGGGTACTCAGCCTTCCGACAAAAAAGGGACTTAAGGTGAGTCAAGCAAAGCAGTGGCCAAATGGAGAAAACGAAGAGGGAGATGAAGATGCTAAAATCTGCTGAACTCCATAGGAATGCGGGAAACGAACATGAAGATTTGGATAAAGTAGCTTTCGTCGTCAGTGCTGCTGTTCAGGCAAGTGGACATGGAAGCTTGGCAGATGGCCCTCATGCTTTTGCGGTGATCTGCCACCAGGGGGCGCGCGAGCTCACAGCCGTGTCCTGGTGTTGCTGGAATCCAGGTGGGAGGCATTCTGGGAGAGGAGGGGCAAAGACTTCATTAAAAGGAATCCCAGTAAAATCATTAGGTTGAGTCGGTGCTTCCTAGTGATGACAGCTGAAGGAGTTCTGTTTCTTACATGTCATTGGAAGCTCTGTTTGTCATTTCAGTGGCTCTTGAAAAGAGGATTTTGACTACACTGGTAGAATTGGTCTACAAAGAGCCCTGCTGGGTTTCAAGTGGAGACATACTGACCATGGCCTCCCTTTCCTGCTCAGTCCCTGCCAGCCTCCTCTTTCCACTCTTCTCCCAGCACTTATCCAAATCTGCTGCCGGGTGTTGTTATTTTCAATTTTATTTTTCACTGATAATAACTTTCGATAATTTTTTATTGAGATCCTATCAGCTGTAAAATCTGCTCCAGGCATGAAGCTCCTCTTTCCTCTGCAGTTTTGTCTTTCTTAAGTGGTAACCACCAGACAGGTTTAGTCAGGTTTGAGCAGGTAAGGAGTTCTGTGCCCCCTTTTCTCCTGGCCATGGTGGCTTCTTTCTCTTTCCTCAGTTACCGTGCTGCCTGAAAAGAATCACGTCTGAGAACTGAGGCTTTCTGCCAGACGAGTGAAAGTGTAACTGTCTCTCACCAGGCCATGGTGGGGCACTCACTGGGTACTTTTATTTTTCTGGGCTCCTTTGTGAGGATGGCGGGTTTGGGTGGGTTGAGTGAGAGTGGGCGAGAGGGACAAAGGCCAGCTAACCTGCATTTTTTAATCTCCTCCCATCCCACCTCCACCCCCAGGCACAGTCACAGAGCCTCCCTGCTGGATAAGAGCAGAGAGAGCTAGGGTTCCAGGCAGTGTGGAGGGTCCCAAGAGTATGAGACCTCAGGAAACTGGTGGTGCCCATTTCTCAGCTTCAGGCCCCATGTCTTTCCCATGTAGGTGTATGTTGAGCATTTGTAGACTTAATTTTTCAGGTGGGCCTTAGGAGGGTCTGTGATCCAAGAATCAGAGTGAAATGTTTACTTAATTTTAGACTCGATAAGAGTTATGTATCAGTCATAGTCCGGTTAGGACACAGAAGCCACCCCAGTTACTTGAACAGTGAGGATTTTATGTGTGTGCTCAGTCCCTTGATCATGTCTGACTCTTGATGACCCCATAGACTGTAGCCTGCCAGGCTCCTCTGTGGAATTTTCCAGGCAAGAATACTGGTGTGGGTTGCCATTTTCTTCTCCAGGGCCCAGGGATCGAACCCAAGTCTCTTGTGTCTCCTTAATTGGCAGGCAGATTCTTTACCATTGGCGCCGCCTGGGAAACCAGAAGTAACATAAAGAATAGTTAACTAGGCAGCACATTGTTAATTATGTCACTGAAGAGGCAGGAAGGGAACCCTATGTTATCATAAATGTAGCAATTGTGGGAGGCCTACCACCCATTGGGCTCTGGGGACAAAGGGAAGAAATTTGAATTATAAAAATGAGGACCTTGGAGGAGAGGCTTGGTGGACACAGGACCCTGCCCTTTGAGGATGGGGCACAGCTGGTTGGAGTGTCTCTGTAGACCCTGAGTAGACACTGGGGAGCTGGCTCAGCAGTGTGAAGACGCACACCAGATCCCGCTGCTCCTGGGGGAGGCATCACTCTTATTACGGAGAGAAGGCGTTGCTGGGGTCCCTCAGAGCCACAGCCAGAAGGAAGGAAGCACAGGGAAGCAGACTTCCAGGAGGAGGTGAATCCTTTCTTCTACCACCCTGACTTAGCAGAGCCTAGCTTGGAAAACATCTGGAAAACACAAGTGTGGTTCACAGAGTTCTGGCCCCAGCAACAAGGCTGAGTTTAGAGCTAGGAGAGAACAGCCTAAAAACTGGTACACTGTGCTTGACTGGACTAGCAGAGGGGGATCAGGAGTGGGCAAGATGGGAGAAAGACTCAACCAGAATTTTTTTTTTCCCCTTTCCTTTTTTTTTTTTTTTTTTGCTGACAGTTCAAGACTAACAGGAGAAGGCAATGGCACCCCACTCCAGTACTCTTGCCTGGAAAATCCCATGGATGGAGGTGCCTGGTAGGCTGCAGTCCATGGGGTCGCAAGGAGTCAGATATGACTAAGCGACTTCACTTTCACTTTTCACTTTCATGCATTGGAGAAGGAAATGGCAACCCACTCCAGTGTTCTTGCCTGGAGAATCCCAGGGACGGGGAGCCTGGTGGGCTGCCGTCTATGGGGTCGCACAGAGTCGGATACGATTGAAGTGACTTAGTAGCAGCAGCAGCAAGACTAACACATGTAATGATCAACCACTAAGATGTCAGACTGGCTGCCTGGGACCAGCAGGCTTACGTGAGTTCCTGCACCGGAAGACAGCCTCGTTCTTGACCATCAATCTAGGGAAAGTCCTGCCGGGGCTGGCAAGGCACTGAGATCTCCGGGGGCTGCTCTCTGAAGCCTGGAAGGACAGCCTAGAAACTGCAGACAGGAGAGCTGCCGCCCTCTTGTGGAAATCCGCGGTACTGCAGGAAGATGATGTGACCTGCAGCTGGCTGGCCACTCTGCCCTGCCCACCTTGAACTCCAGGAAGCACCAGATGGAAAGGTCGGTTTGATCCCTTGAATTAGATAAGAGGAGTGCTTCAGCACTGACTCGTGATGGTGATGATGCCTTTCTCCAAAAGGAATAAGTCTCATCCCTGAGGTCTGGATCCCCTGCTCAAAGAAACGAATGGACTTCAGAAATAGGTACCCAACGCTGAGACAGACAAGCCCATCTCACATAGACATCTGCTTTGGGTCTTGGAGTGTCTTGTAAAACAGAGGTTAGCAAGTTTTTCTGTAATGGGCCAGACAGTAAATTCTTTAGGCTTGTGACTCTACTGCCCGTTTCAACCATTCAACTCCGTCATTGTAGTGGGACAGCAGCCATGGACAGTCATCAGATGAGACATCAGGTCATGTTGCTGACCTGATCTGGCCCCTGCGATCCCATGGGCCAGGGGGCCCTCTGAGCGCTTGACCCCTTGTTTAAAGTCTGCGGGGTTATCTGCGGGAGAGGCTCTAAATTTTACCCTTTTCCTAACTGAACTGAGAGCCTTGTTCTCACTGAAATGCATCTCTGGTTCTAACAAATCGAGGTGTAAGCAACTCTGAACCTGACACACAGTTCAGGAGCACGACAGTATCCAGTTTCCTCACTGATAAGAGGAATTTCACCTGGGTGTCTTTAGACGATATACCTATTAATGCACCGGAAATATCATGGGTTTAATGACAATGTGATTTTTATATGGGCTTCCCTGGTGGCTCAGATGGTAAAGAATCTGCCTGCATTGCAGGAGATCTAGGTTCGATCCCTTGATCAGGAGGGTCCCCTGGAGAAAGAAATGGCTACCCACTCCAGTATTCTTGCCTGGAGAATTCCATGGTCAGAGGAGCCTGGTGGGCTACAGTCCATGGTGTTGCAATGAGTGATTTTTATATGATTTTCCAGGAACTCAATCCTTTTTTAAAGCAAGCTGCACCTGTACAGTTCAGTTCAGTTCAGTTCAGTCGCTCAGTCGTGTCCAACGCTTTGCGACCCCATGAATCGCAGCACGCCAGGCCTCCCTGTCCATCACCAACTCCCGGAGTTCACCCAGAGTCACGTCCATCGAGTCAGTGATGCCATCCAGCCATCTCATCCTCTGTCATCCCCTTCTCCTCCTGCCCGCAATCCCTCCCAGCATCAGAGCCTTTTCCAATGAGTCAACACTTCGGATGAGGTGGCCAAAGTACTGGAGTTTCAGCTTTAGCATCATTCCTTCCAAAGAAATCCCAGGGCTGATCTTCTTCAGAATGGACTGGTTGGATCTCCTTGCAGTCCAAGGGACTCTCAAGAGTCTTCTCCAACACCACAGTTCAAAAGCATCAATTCTTCGGCGCTCAGCCTTCTTCACAGTCCAACTCTCACATCCATACATGACCACAGGAAAAACCATAGCCTTGACTAGACGGACCTTTGTTGGCAAAGTGATGTCTCTGCTTTTGAATATGCTATCTAGGTTGGTCATAACTTTCCTTCCAAGGAGTAAGCGTCTTAATTTCATGGCTGCAGTCACCATCTGCAGTGATTTTGGAGCCCCCCAAAATAAAGTCTGACACTGTTTCCACTGTTTCCCCATCTATTTGCCATGAAATGATGGGACCAGATGCCATGATCTTTGTTTTCTGAATGTTGAGCTTTAAGACAACTTTTTCACTCTCCTTTTACACTTTCATCAAGAGGCTTTTTAGTTCCTCTTCACTCTCTGCCATAAGGGTGGTATCATCTGCATATCTGAGGTTATTGATATTTCTCCTGGCAATCTTGATTCCAGCTTGTGCTTCTTCCAGCCCAGCGTTTCTCATGATGTACTCTGCATATAAGTTAAATAAGCAGGGTGACAATATACAGCCTTGACGAACTCCTTTTCCTACTTGGAACCAGTCTGTTGTTCCATGTGCAATTCTAACTGTTGCTTCCTGACCTGCATATAGGTTTCTCAAGAGGCAGACCAGGTGGTCTGGTATTCCCATCTCTTTCAGAATTTTCCACAGTTTATTGTGATCCACACAGTTAAAGGCTTTGGCATAGTCAATGAAGCAGAAATAGATGTTTTTCTGGAACTCTCTTGCTTTTTCCATGATCCAGCGGATGTAGCTTACATTAAATGTGTGGTCTTATTTGTTTTGTGAGTACTGAAATCTACAAGTTGGACATTTAGAAGGAGATAGTATGAATATGAAGAACTTTGAAAGATTTAAAAGATTTTTTGGTAGAAGAAAAGTTTTGAGTGAGCAGTATTACTGTTGGGGTTACAAAGGGCAGAGTTAAGGATCTGTATTTTCTTTGATGTACATAAAGAAAGTCTGGAAGGATACAGAAGAACCAAATATCTGGTGGATATTGGGGAGAACTGTGGGAAGGGAGTGCCAGGGGGCGAGTTTCCTGCATCCATTTTATTCCCTGGTGTTTGAACCCTGTAAGCATCTGCCTTTTTCGGTCTCCCTCCTTACGAGACAGCAGGGCCCGACTCGGTCAGGCTCTGAGGACACGGAGCTCCGTGGGACACAGATGTGTGTATTTTCAGTGAAGGAGGCAGGCATCTAAAAAAAATTGGTCATATTGTGTGATAAATGCTAATCAGCCTGTGAATTTACCCAGGGGAAGTGCTAATTACCTGTCTGAGAGCATCAGAGGTAGATACTCAACACGCCAGAGAGGAAAGAGGAGGGGGTTAGTCCTGACTGAGGACACAGCCTGCACCCAAGTGCAGGGATGTACTAGGGTGATGTCTGGGTCATGTCTGAGGTGGCAGAGAGAGTTAGTGCATGGAGCTGAGTGGGAGAGGAGAGAAGAGTCGGGGAGAGGGGAGACAATGCTAGAAAAGTCAGTGGGGAACCGTCTATGAGAAGAAAAAAGTGAGACTTTTCTTGGGATGGAAGATCTATCAGAGGACCCCACGTGCAGGTCTAAACACCAGTGATGATGACGTGGGGCAGTAGCTGCAGACCAGAGGTGCCCCCATCTGGGACGGGAGAGGTGAGACCCACTGAGCCTGGGGGGTCCCTTCCTTCCAGGGCTGACTTGTCATGACGAGGTCAGTGCTTCTTCTCTTTGTACAATCACCAGCCCTGTCCAGCTGAGGTTCCACCAGATGCGTGTGGGACCCTCTCATTAATGCCCTACCATCCTAGGGCACTATCTGCCCTGGTGCTCTGGAGAGAAGATGCAGCCCGGAGGGAAGCCACTTGCTTGTGCCTGGGAGTGAATCAGTGATGAAACCAAAGTCCTCTGCCCAGTGGGAGGAAAGATGAGACACTGAAGAAACTCCAAACTCTGATGGCTGTGCTCCGCCCTCCCCACCCTGCCCAGATGTTCTGGGAGACTCTGGCTGAACTCTGGGGCACACCCATCTGCGTTCCTGGCAAGCATGGCAGCCGGGAGTTTGCACTACCTGGCTTTGAGCTGCTGCTGGCCCAGAACCAGGATGGGTAGCTTAGTCCTTGGGAAGACTCCGGGTTGCTTGGAATGGGTGCAGCACCTTCGAGTGGGTGCCCTGCTGTTGCTGCAAGAACCCGAGGCAAAGGTTTGGTTCTTGAAACTTGGCAGCTCCAAAGAGGGGCAGTGTATTTTTCAGGCTGACGTTTAGGGCGGGTCTCACTGTACTTGCATATGAAATCAATGAGATAATGAATGTGCAAACATCTTGAAAAGTCACCAAACTTCTTATTGCACCGCATCCAGCTGTTTTTTTCTGCTGCATTTCCCACTTCTGTTTCAACATTACCCCACGCTTCTTCGATTACTTTTCTCCTTCCTTCCTCCTCACCTCGCAACTAAACAGATGCTGAGCTTTTTGGACTGGGCTTCTGAGAAGTCCTTTTCGTTCATCCCGCTTGATTTCACGGCTGCTGTCCCTGCCCTGGTCCAGGCCCTGGACTTATTATACCAGAGTAGTAAAGTTTATCTAGCCTACCTTCACTTTCTTCTGCTTTTTTTATTTAGCTACGCCACACAGCATGTGGAATGTGGGATCTTGGTTCTCCAATCATGGATCGAACCCACGCCCACTGCATTGGAAGCCCTGTGTCTTGATCATTGGACTGCGGGGGAAGTCCCTGTTTTGCCTTTGAATTATCAGCCATACCACTACCAGATTTAGTCATCTTAGACCATATGCCTAAATATTTCACTCCTCCAGTCTCAAACTTTCAAAGGCTATTACCTCCAGAGTAATAAATTCTAATGTGCAGTATCCAGCCCTCCTGGCTTGCCTCACTTCCCTGTGTTCAGCGATCCTCCAGCAACTCACCTTGGCTTTTTGCCTTGGTGTGCTCACTCAGTCTGCCTGGAATGCCTTCACTTTCAATAACCTCCTGACAAATACTGCCCCCTGCCCCCCACCATCCTTCAAGTTTCAAAAAGGACTGTAGATAAATTATTTATGGGATAACAAAAGTGGAAGTGATTATATTTTAGATGCATCAAAGAATCTTTTTAATGATCTCATTAATGTATTCATGCAGCAAATATTCACTTTGTGCAAGAAATGCTGAAGATTAGGGTGGAATGGTTGACTGCTTGCCTACTTGGGTACAGAGATCTAGAGCTATGAGGACTGCTTACATAAACAAACCCTCAATCACAACTCTAATACTGGTGCAAAAATATCTGTAGAGTGGCTATTTCCTTTTTGCTCTAGCTACCAGGAAACTCAAAGACAAATTTGACTTGCAATCATGGTATTCATTTGCTCATTCAAACATTCATACATAACAGGTGCCAAGAAAGTATTCAGAACAATGTTAGCTCAAACTAGGTGAGCAAGACATAGACATAGCTCCTGCCCTCAAGAGGTGACTATTAACTCATATTTAGCATATCTGCATTGTTTCTCTATTCTTGATCTTATAGTTCTATTTTATCATTATCCACCTTCAGTTTTATGTTAAATTCTTTTAGGAAAAAGAGAGAGACAGTCAATATATAAAAGTAAAAATGCTCCAGCACTGTTAGTGAGGTCCCAAATCTGATTTCTATTGCCATGAGTTATATAGTTTGGTTCTTTTATTACAGACTTTCTCCTAAAGCCAACTAGACGTGTAAATACAATTGATACACAGTTAGATGAGATCAGAGCAGTTTTGTAAGGCTTTACTTTCTGTTTCACCTTGTAAACTCAGAATGACATTTAACACCCTATTGTGATCAAAAGATTGAGTCAGTTCAGTTCAGTTGCTCAGTCGAATCTGACTCTTTGTGACCCCATGGACTGCAGCACGAAGGCTTCCCTGTCCATCACCAACTCCCAGAGCTTGCTCAAACTCATGTCCATCAAGTCGGTGATGCCATCCAACCATCTCATTCTGTGTCATCCCCTTCTCCTCCTGCCTTCAATTTTCCCCAGCATCAGGGTCTTTTCCAATAAGTCAGTTCTTCACATGAGGTGGCCAAAGTATTGGAGTTTCAGCTTCAGCATCAATCTTTCCAATGAATATTCAGGACTGATTTCCTTTAGAATGGACTGGTTGGATCTCCTTGCAGTCCAAGGGACTCTCAAGAGTCTTCTCCAACACCACAGTTCAAAAGCATCAAGTCTTCAGCACTCAGCTTTCTTTGCAGTCCAAATCTCACATCCATACATGATTACTGGAAAAATCATAGCCTTGACTAGACAGACCTTTGTCGGCAAAGTAATCTCTGTGCTTTTTAATATGCTGTCTCTCAGGTTTGTCATAGTTTTTTTTTTTTTTCCCCAAGGAGCAAGTGTCTTTTAATTTCATGGCCGCAGTCACCATCTGCAGTGATTTTGGAGTCCAAGAAAATAAAGTCTGTCACTGTTTTCATTGTTTCCCCATCTATTTCCCATGAAGTGATGAGACTGGATGCCATGACCTTAGTTTTCTGAATACTGAGCTTTAAACCAGCTTTTTCACTCTCCTTTTTCACTTTTATCAAGCTACTGTTTGTTCCTCTTCACTTTCTGCCATAAGGGTGGTGTCATCTGCATATCTGAGGCTATTGATAAACCTCAAGATTAAGTGATTAGCCCTGCATCATTATTTTGGGGATGATTTGCTTTTCTGTTTCCTATATATAATCGAAATTCCATTTCAATATTGATAATATTCATGTGTGACCTGAAAACTTGTTTGGAAATGCATGGGATATGTTATGTAAATAAATTAACAATTGACAATATTAACAATATTAAACAGGGTGGATTTCTCAGAAGAAATGAGAAGGTGGGTAGGTTAAGGAGTAGAGGCATCCTAAGTATTCTGGCAACAGCCACTCTGGTTTCATATTCTTGATGGGTGAAGGTGACGATGGGGGTCCTTCCTTCCTGAAAACAGCTGTAAGTAGTGGTGGTCTTGCTACTGGGCTGGTGCAGGTGGTCTCTGCACCTGCTCAGTGCACAGCTGCCTCTGGGTATTGCCTGTCTAGGGTGCTGCAGAAAGCTTTAGCCAGCCCCCTAAATGTTCCCCTGGGCCCTGAGTTCAGGGCCCTCCTCCTAACCCACAGAGGGGAGATGGGCAGAGGAGCCAAGCCCAGGATGTTAACAGACCTGTCTCTTCACAGGTCCTTCTCTGTTTAGGTGCCTGGGGTGTTCACTCCTTGTACCCGCCGCTCCGTCCCCCAACCCCATACACCATAGCATCCGAGTTCCTGGTACCTAGTGTGAAGTACCACGTGTAGATGTCAAGAGGGTGCTTGTCAGAGCCCAGAAATGAGAGGCTGGTGCAGGAAGTTTGCAGTATGGGGACTTGTTTAGGAGCATGTGGGATTGTTCCAAAAGAAACTCCTTCTCAGATTGAACATGGAACCTAGAGCCAGCCAGCCCTTGAACTTCACTCAGTGCCAAGACTGTCTTCAATTAGGTATTCTGTTCAGTGTAATTCCAGTCACATTCTCTGGATACCACCCGCTAAGTGCTAGGTACTAGGGCCACAGATGTAATAAAACACAGTCCTAGAGGTGCTTCGGAGAGGGCAATGGCACCCCACTCCAGTACTCTCGCCTGGAAAATCCCATGGATGGAGGAGCCTGGTGAGCTGCAGTCCATGGGGTCACTAAGAGTTGGGCATGACTGAGCGACTTCACTTTCACTTTTCACTTTCATGCATTGGAGAAGGAAATGGCAACCCACTCCAGTGTTCTTGCCTGGAGAATCCCAGGGACTGGGGAGCCTGGTGGGCTGCCGTCTCTGGGGTCACATAGAGTCAGACATGACTGAAGCGACTTAGCAGCAGCAGCAGCAGAGGGCTTATTGTCTGATGGTGATGATGCTGATGATGGTGGTGGCCGTGATGGTGGCCACTGAAATTCATCTTACTGTGTGCCTTTCACTATGGTAGGTATTTCGTATGTATTTTTCATTTAACACACGGAGAAACAACTCAATTATTTCACCAATTTATTAAATGGGGAAACTAAGGGGTGGAGAGAGAGAGAGAAACCTGCCCAAGGTTCATCCTAAGTGGCAGAATTAAGCTCAGCCTTAAGTCTGTGTGACCCCAGGACCCATTGAGCAACTGCCTTGCATCCCTTCAGCCAGAGAGCATCCCCTACCCCAAGCACAGGAATATCTCAACCACCCAATGACAACTACTGTCTTTAGGCACATGCAGTCTGTCTAAACGCTGGTATGGCTCCTGTTTGCTCCTGTGAACAGGGCAAGGTGAAAATAATCTTCTTTGAGAAACTATATCTGCTCATTCATGGGGAGGTTAGAGTGAGACAGAAACATCACATTAACCAGATCCATCATCTCTATCAACTCTTGAGGAATATTTTATTCCTCTCCTTGTAGAGGTAAGGAGACTGGAAAATGGAGAGATTGAGTGATTTAAGATTAAACCATTTACAAATCTGAACTCAGGCCACTCTGTTCCCAAAGCCCAGGTATGTTCTTTCCAGTTCACCCAGTTATGGCATGGAATATAGGAAAACTTTAGGGCATAAGCTTCATGTAGGCACAGGAGAAACACAGCTGAATCTGACATGGATCCTTTTCTGAAGAAGGAGCTCACGGTCCAAGACAGAGATAAAGTGGGCATGTAGATGGTTCTATTATAAGATGCAAAGAGTGCAATGCTTTAAATGGTGCCTTGTCAGTCTGGATGAGTCTCCTCCGTGTCCAGAACTGTCCTTGTCATGTTGATGGAAGAACCTGGCTTGGACATCGCCTGATTTTCCTTCTTTTGGAGCAGCTGATTTGGGATGCTCCCTTTCACCCCAGAAAGCCCCAAGGCACCTGGTCCTCTCGCTCCTTCGAGAGATATTCCTGTCCATGCTTGGCCAGGAGGTTCCCGGGAAAGAACCCGGAGGTCAGGAGAGCGTGCATTTGCAGTGTGTCCCGGCTGAACTCCTCTCTGGCTGCCCCGTTAGCGTCAGCGTATTGCCTTTCCTGTCTAAGCAGTAATGTGTCTGCTTTTTTTCCTATCGCTTGAAATGCACTTTGACATTTTTTAACAAATAACACAATTTTCCCTTTGTGTTTCCCTTAATAAAACACAGAAATGAGAGCAAGAAAAGGAAAGTAAAAAAATATGTTCCTGTCACCTCCACTCTGTAGCCAGACGTCCTTCTCCCCTTGCTTTCTGCCTCCCTCTCACCAAGCGTCAGTCCAGCCCTCTCTCCCAATCTCAGCCACAAAGATTCAGGAGTATGGTGGTGCCGAGCTCTTTTTTTTGGTCATAGAAAGGCGGTGGCTCCACAACTTGTCTGAATGTCTCAACCCCCTCTTCTGCAGACTACTCCTTGACTGGAGACAGATGATGAGAGAGGACTTGAATGGGATCTGGTCACCTCCCACTAAAAGATGTACCCCCAGGTTACAAGGCTCCTGTGCACCCTCTTGGAGCCCCATGGTGATTCCTCATTCATTGGCTTTTGTCTGCCCTGGGCTTCCCTGACAGCTCAGTTGGTAAAGAATCCGCCTGCAATGCAGGACACCCTGGTTTGATCCCTGGGTTGGGAAGATCCCCTGGAGAAGGAAAAGGCTCCCCACTCCCGTATTCTGGCTTGCAGAATTCTGTGGACTATATAGCCCATGGGGTTGCAGAGTCGGACACGAGTGAGCGACTTTCACTTCCACTTTCACCAGTGATGGCAACTGGTGGGCCAGTCTGGCAAGGACTCCACATTTTCTCCTTAAAGCAGACCACTGTGCTTATGACACAGTCTTGAAGTTGCAAGATTTCTGATGTTTGGAACAGCTGCCTATCTCTTACCAGGGATAAGTAAGTTTTCACACTTGAGGCCAAACACCAACTGTATAATTGTAACCTGGGGAAGATGTGGCTGATCAGTAGCCTGCATGGAACAGAACTGAGCAACTGAATCAACAGTGATCAGCCCCTGAAAAGGCTAACAAAAAATCTGACTGTGATAATGAGTGTTTTATGGCCAGAGAAAGGAGAGGAGGCCCGGAACACAGGATCACTGGAAAGCTGCAACAGGTCCGGCTCTCATAATTTATGAGAGAGAGAGAAAAACTGGGGTAGGTTCAGAGCAAAGTGAATTGGATGGAGAAGACTGCTCTGCCCACATATGACAGATTTTGGAACTAGGATTTGACATTGTGAGTGGCCAGCTCTAAGTAATCAATGGACCAGAGGTGGCAGTTCTAGGGGAAGAAATTTGACCATATAAATGAAATGGTTGGGCCAGATGAGCTTTAAGGTCACTTCCAATTCAAAAAGTCTGTAATTTGGGATGTCTCTTCTAAAGCCTGTTTACCCCGCTTGGACAAATTCTTGGAAAAAAATATTTCTTCCTGATAAAAGGGAGAACCTGGCTTATTTTTCATAAAGAGCTTCTGAATGGTGGCTCTGTGTTATCTTTTTTCATTAAAAAGGTAAAATAATAGTGTTTGAAAAACACAAGGCAAAAAAGGATGGCTCACAAATAGAAATATGCCTGTTCACTCATTCATGTCACTGAGTGGACTAAGACCACCGTGAAACAATATGGTGTAGGGGTGGGATTCATGATCTCTAATTCATTGGCAGAGGTAAGATAAATTGTACAAGAGAAAATTCTGAATAAACAAGGTGTATCTTTCTTGGTTTGGGTTTCACAGGTGGCTCAGTGGTGAAAAATCCACCTAACAAAACAGGAGACTTAGGAGATGTGGGTTCGATGCTTGAGTCGGAAAGACCACCTGGAGAGATGGCACCCTACTCCAATATGCTTGCCTGGAGAATCCCATTGACAGAGGAGCCTGGTGGGCTACAGTGCATGGGGTTGGAAAGAGTGGGCACAACTTGGCTACTAAGCGCTGCTACTGCTATCTGTATTGGTTTAGACACATCGCTTAGACATATCAGCTAGTCTACACTTAGACAGATTCTGCAAAGCACATGATAAGGATACACTGGTTCTACTGCCCATCCCGCTGTCCAAAGGTAGTCTGATTACATGAACTTTAGACTGTGAGGGCTTTACAGACCATATTTCAAAAATACAGCCCTCTCATTTCAGAAGGGAAGCACTGTTGGCCAGAGAAATGAACTGATGCTGCAACCGACCTAGTGATAGAGGTGAGAATGAAACTGAGGCCCTTTGACTCCTGACCCACTGTATTTTCACCTTTACTGAGGCACTCTCTCCCCCCGCCAAAGGGTGGGTGCATCCCTCATCCATCAGTTAACTGCTTGTTGATCACATATGTGCCTGGCATCAGGGACCCTATGACTTACAATGTATTATCAGACACATCTGCAACCTGCAGATGCCCAGGAACCATCTGGGGAAAAACATTCCCATGAAATCCTTGGGTAATCTACACTAGTCAGGCCACTTTCCAGATACAAGGCCCATTTGAAAGAGTTGGGCCACAGATCCAATGAGAATCTACCCACTTTCAGGATATCCTCTAAAAGAAATATTCTCATCACTAGTTCACATATTTCACAAATTCAAGACCTTCAGTGAAACCAAAACTCTGCTGGGCATTTAAAAATATTCTTTATGATTGTATTTGCCTAACTTTTTTTCTTCCCTAATTTCTATTTTATGTATTATTCTAAGAAGCCTTGTAATTCGTACACATTTTTTTTCACCTCTTGCTCTACATGAGTGACAGAAAGGACAAAGGACTGGTTTGGCAGGGGACATGCCACTAGCCATCTGGGCAACATCAGAGAAATCTCCCAGCCCTGCTAAGCCCTAAAGATTCATCTGAAACAATGGAGAAAAATGTTTGTTCTGCCTACCTCACAGGTTTGTTGTAAAGATCAAGCAAAATCGTGTGTGGAAGGGCCTTGAACAGTGTAAAATAACGTTCCAATGTAAAGTATTAAATTCTTTGCCCTTTTCCCTGGTTTCTCTGAAGTGATAGTCAGTGTTTGGCTGGCCCTTATTGGCCTAGCATACTTACAATGGGGTCACTGCCCTTAAGCACACTGCAGCAAGTGCTGCCGGTACTTTTTCTTTAAAAATAAGAAAGCCGTCCTGTCCTTGGAGCAGGTCGTAGGACACGCTTGTTCAGTGGCATCTGCTCTGCTCAGGTTCGACTTGCCAAAATGCGTGGCAATGGCAATTCACTTCTGTTCAGTTCAGATCTGAGGGGCCCCCAGAGAACCCCACTGAATGGAACCTTCCCTTCCCGTAGGATTCAGACGCCCTCTGGGTTTTGTTTCCATTGCCTGTTCACACTGGGATAATGTCTCCACCTCATAGGGTTGTTGTGAAGATTAAATGAGTTAACTGTGTGACCAAGACTGAAACAAAAGAAATATTCGGTTAAGTATTAGCGGTGTCACGATTTTTCTTTCTTAATTAGCATCTACTTGGGACGCAGAACTGTGCTAACCTCCTGGAATACACAGGAGACAGTTTCTGCTCCTGCAGGGGTTAAAGTTTTACCACCGGAGGCTAGGGTTAGGAGGTTTAGTGAGTCAACATTCCCCCCACCCCACCCCCAGATACTTTGCTCCGCTAAGAATGCCCCCTTAGCTGACTTCCTGCGCGGTGGTATTCGGAGCTCTTCGCCTTGGGGTCAGATCCCATGTAGTCGCTCCCAGGAGCCTGATTCAAGTTCTGGCCTTGAATCCTATGGCATCCGCACACCCCATCCTTGAGCGGCTTTCGAATTGAAACGGTGAACGGCGTTTCCAGCCCAGTGGAAGTTGGGAACGTGTGGGGGCCCCGGGTGACCAAGAAGGGGCTTGAAGAACTCTGAGCTTCAGGGTCCCGCAGCCACGCGCGGCAAATTGCTTATTGGCCTTGTTCGCAGCTCGTGAGGTTTGCGGTGGCTGGAGAGCGGCCGCGGAACCAGTGTGCGGGCGCCGCGGTCTAGGTGGCGGGGAGATCTCAGCGAAAACGTTAACGGGGGCGCGGAGCCGCGGGCGGCGGCGGCGTCAGCGCGTCCAGAGGTAGCAGTACACGTGGAGAGGAGGAAACTTTGCGTGCCCGGGAGGATCGCATCGGCCGAGGAGTTCATCCGGCGGTGGCCGCGAGGCTGGGCTGCGCCGCGGGGCTGGGAAGGGACTACCGCTGGCCCTCCTCGGGACGCGCTCCCAGCCCCCTCCCTGCGCACCCCACCCCCTTCCCTCCGCCGCGCACGCAGCTCCGCGGTCCCTGTCAGAAGCGGCCGGATCCGCCCCAGCCAAGCAGGGCCCGACTCGCACCCAGGACCCTGGGCCTCCGCCTCCGCTCTAGACTGGGAGAAGCATCGGGCCCTCCTTTCCTCCCGAGGAGGACGCGAGCGGGCAGGACGTCCCAACAAGGCCGGCCGCCCGCGGCCACGTCCTGGCCCGGCCCGGGCGCGCCGAGGAGCGGAGCCAGGGGCCGGCGCTCGCTCCGGCTCCCTCCCGGGCGCGCCGGAGCCGGGAGCGGCCGCTGCGGCTGCAGCCTCGAGGGCCTGCGCCTCCCCCGGCCGAAGCTTCCCGCAGCGCTCGGCAACTTCTTTTGGCTCCTGCCACGGGGAGCGAGTTCACCCATCAGGTAAGGAAGGCTGCCTGTTCCTAGGCTCCAGATCGGGCGGGCGTGTTTCTGAAAGTTGATTTGAAATGCATCCAAGTGTGAGCAGGGCCAGCCGCGCTCCTCCCCGAGGCGACTTCTTCGCTTCTGCAGTCTTTCCCTGCACCGGCCGACCGGCGGGCGGACCTCCCTGCGCGCCCCGCACGCTCCTGGGAGATCCCAGCGCCCCGAGTCTGGGAGCTGGCAGGACGCTCTCCGGATCGCTTGCTCTGCCCCTTCTCAGCCGGGGCAGGTGAGGGACGCAACGCTGCCGGTCTGGGCGCGGACTGTACACCTCATAGTTCCGCGTGCCTGGGCTCGGCCCCGCGAGGGGAACTACCCACTCCTTTATCTCTTACACTAGTAGCTGGGTTCCCGCCGAGGCATCCCTAGGGCCCTGTCTGGTATATGTTGGGGCGGAGTCGAACTCGGGGTGGGGAAACCTGGGGCTGGGGACCTGGTGAGGGGGTGGGGGACAGGGGCAGGAGAAACGCAGTTGGGGGGCGGAGGCCTCAGTACTTAACGCGTTGGCTTCGAATGAAATCAGATCAGTCCGAGCAGTTCGCTGTGACTGCTTTCTCTCCTCCTAGCCCACATTTCTCTTGGCTGAGTTCTACTCTCGCAGATCTTTCTGGTCACTCTGGACACTCCCTCCGTCCTTTCCCAAGAGTGAGGCGGCTTGCGTGTGCCGCGTCCTAAAGGGCTCAGACGCCCAAAGCGTCGTTTCCTCTCGTCTGCAGGTCCTCCTCGCGCGGTCCGAACATGCTGGACGGCCTGAAGATGGAGGAGAACTTCCAAAGCGCCATCGAAACGTCGGCCTCCTTCTCCTCGCTGCTGGGTGAGTGTTCAGGCCGTGCACCTCGGGCGCACAGTCTTTCCTCCATGCCCCAGCTCTGGCGTCCAGCTCGCTGGGACACAGCAGTAGGGGAGCTAGCGCCCCGCTTCATGCACTCAATTGAGCTTACTCCCCGTCTATCTGTCAGAACCTGTGGGTCTTTCCCACCCTAAACCGACCAGCCGCCCAGGCCTCTTGCGCCGGGCACCGAACTCCCCAGAGCCGCGAGGGGCGGGCGAGCTTGCTCGCGGGCATTTGAATGGCAAGTGATTAAAAATACCCAAGGCTGGATTTTAATCATAGAGCTGATCGACATCTCATAAATGCCTCTCTCTTTTCGGAGACTTAGGGATGAGCACACAAACCCAAGGTCCGGAGCATCCAAGTTCGAGACGGCTTCTTGCCTCCAACTCCAGCCCCAGTCTCAGCCTCGAGCACCGCCAAGAGGCTTTTCCGGGCGGGTGGGCAGCGCATCGCCGGGATTAGCCCGCTCGGCGGGGCCCTAGCCTCGGCTTTAATTAACTGGTGCCAGATCTCTCGTCTCGCGGGTCCCGCTGCCTCCTGGGTCTCCCCAGTCCCTTCGCAGGACTACGAAGGAGCGGCGAACCCAGGGACTCAACCCATACGCAGGTCAAACCGAACCGAAGCCAGGGATTCTCACTCCCACCTCGCCGCCCTCAATGCTTTTCAAGTTTGGTGAATGGGTGTTTTAATTTTTTTTAGTGGGGGAGCGGGGTTTCGTTTTGTCATTTGAACTTCTTGCCGCTTTTTCTAACTCGGAACAGCTAGCTAGAGCGGGGTGTAGGCGGAGGATGAGACAGTTCGGCAGGAGAAACCGGACTGAGAGAGGATATCCTCCCCCCCCACCCCGCCCCCCAACTTCCCAGATGAAACGAAATCGCGTGCACCGAGTTCCCCTCTTTAGACCGCCTTTTCAGAAACTTCCCGACCCCATACAGCCTCGGAAGAGCCAGTGGATCAGAGCTGATCCGGAGGGTCAGAGCTAGCGTTCAGCTGGCATCACGGCGAGTCCGGTGCGCCCTGCCCGCCTCAGGTCCGCTCTCCGCGCCCGGGGTCGCGGCCCTAGACGCCGAGACAGGGCAGAAAAAAATAGGAAACATTTTAAAGAGCTCGCTACTTCTAGCACTGCCTGCCTGAATCCCAAGGTGACGACTGGCCCCGCTCCTGAGCCGATAGCCCTGTCTCCTAAGCGGAAAGGGGCCAAGTGTAGCAGGGAAACAGGGAAGCCCTTTGGGACATCTCTCGCAAAAGTATTGTTATCGGGGAACAAAGCCTTCTCTAAATAAAACGTGCCGACACAGTGACAGAGGTGGCCCAGCATCCCACAACCCTTAAAAAAAACACAAAACAACCCTCCCAACCCGCACCCAAAAACTAAAGGAACAAAACAGACCCAAGTGACAAAGGTTACGATTGAGAAGAGTCCTTTTCCCTGTGAGTCGGTTTGGGTTCGGTTTAGCCCTCTTTTGTGGCTGCTGAGCTCGCCTGATTCCAGGAACACTGGCCGGACACTGCAGTGTCTTGGAGTCCTGATTCTTTACTCCCTCCACCCCCTTTCTCTCCGTTTTGATGTTTCTTAATTATGAAAAAAAACCCATCTGCAATTTGCGGGCCATCCAGCAGTTTGGGGCTCATTGGTTTGAACAATACCGTTTGCCTAGGGCAGGAATGCTATTTTCTTGCAGGCATGGGACTTTTTAGGAAGCAAAGAAAATATATAAAGTTTTCCTCCAAATAAATAGAACAAAATTGCATTTTAGCAAAGGATAAAACCAAACAACAACAGAAAAGAATTATTTTTACACGCTCATAGTTTTAATCATAGACAATGGAGACAAGCATAGTGAATTATTTGATGACTAGCTGATTAATCTGGGAGCACAAATTTATTTGTAGGCTGATTTTTACATGAGGTGTGCAGGATTGTGCATACCTGGATAGGTTTGATAATTAAAGGCAACTTACTGATTTCTCCCCCTCCCCTGGTAGAATTTAAAACCTTCCCAAATAGTCCCTGTTTATCAGAAACGCTATTTGGTTTGATTTTATTGTTCTCTCCAAATCTCGGCTTGGATGTTTAGCAGGGGGCTTTCCGGGGTGGGGCCCGCGCGGGTAATCCGTGAGTGTGGAGTGATGGATCTGTAGAGGGTCCGGCTGGGTTTGGGGTAGGGGGGTGCTTGGCCAGCGCGACTCATCGGTGGACGTCTGTTGCTGCTGTAGGCAGAGCGGTGAGTCCGAAGTCTGTCTGCGAGGGCTGTCAACGGGTCATCTCGGATAGGTTTCTGCTGCGGCTCAACGACAGCTTCTGGCATGAGCAGTGCGTGCAGTGTGCCTCCTGCAAAGAGCCCCTGGAGACCACCTGCTTCTACCGGGACAAGAAGCTCTACTGCAAGTACGACTATGAGAAGTAAGTGCCCGCGCCTCGGATCGCCTCCCCCACACCGCATCAGCGATCGTGGGAGATCCTGTCCTTCTTTACCCTTCATCTGCTTCTGGAAGGTGCAAGATACACCCGCGTGCCCAGATACGCAAGTGCCCATTCTCTTCCATCGTGTAAGCTCCCCGGGGCAGCGGAGGACTGCGCCGACGCGCTGTAGCGGCTGGGGTCCGACAGAAGCGCCAAGGGATGGCTTTCTCTATGGTCTGCTCGTCCAGTTTTCTGGACCTGGCCATTCCCCCGAGGACACTCCATTGTGAACACTACTATCCCATCCCCTCGACCTTGTTTCTCCCTTCCCCGCTTCACTGGGGTGCCCTGGGGGCGGGGGGTGGAGCTGCCAGTGGCCCACCTCTGCACTCCCGTTCCCTCTCCACCTTACCCACCTGTCTGTGCCACCCAAACACTTATGCGCAGAGCTGAGGCTGTCTCAATCCCACAGCTTGGATGCCCTGTGCTCCTTCCTTCCTTGACTTTGTCCACTGGGGTCCCCAACAGATTGAGCTTCAGGCACAGCGCTGTTGCTCCTTTGAACTCCGAGGCAACGCACACCCCGCTGGCTTTTTCGCTCCCTTTCTCGCTACCATTTACACCGTTTTTCCAAAACCCTGGGGCCACACGGGCAGCTAGACCACGTCTTGCATCCTCTGCCACCTCCCTAATTCCTGTCTGGGGGTGCGTTTCTGCCGCTCGGCAGGTTCCACATGGACCGGTCTGGGCCGGTCGACATGAACGTTCTGGTGTGTGATGAGGAGAGTTAGGAACCAGGTATTTAGGGAAGTAGACTATTTTCAATTCTAGATCTCCATAATGTCTAAAGCCTGGATGACACTGGGGAATGGGAGTTTGAAGGATTTGCTGGTTCCGGCCAGGCCCGACCGGGAGTTGCTTAGTAAAGCTAAGCAGAGGGTGGGGTGGGGAGACACTGCTCTTCCGGGTCAAAAATGGCTAAATAATGGGGACACTGACTTCACAGAGACGTGGAGGGTATTAAAGCAAAGAAAAATGGCTGAATCGGAGGCCTCTGTTTTTGTACTCCGGGCTGGTATAAGTGACGGAGTGCCCTGGGGGCACGTGCACAGGAAAATTCCGCATTTGTCACTGGTGAATCAAAGGGACACAGCAGTATATGAGGAAAATCAAGGGAGGTTTAGTGTTCATGAAAAACAGTTCCTATGATGTTATTAAAAACATACCATGAAATGAGGTGTGTGGGGAAAATCTCAGTATAACACAAAAAAGCTCAGAGAGAGAACATAAATATCTTCTTTTTTTGCCTGGCCTCTGAGGTTTACTGCAAACTGACAAAGTCATCAGATCCAGTGACCACACACAGAAATTCTTTCTGCTACTCATTCTCCTTTGATACAGTATTCCTGCATTTTACCCCCATGTGGATAGAATATTGGACATTTTGCTTTGTTTTGAAAAGATGACTACGTTTTTCAGCACACAAAAAATAGAGGTCTGATTTTGAATGAGCTGAGCAAGACAGAAATAAGGAGAGAAGTGCGTCACCATTACCCAAAGTGGTAACATTGGATATAGTTGTACATTTTTTAAAAAGATGTGCCTGTATCTGTTCTTGATTGTTCCTTGCCCTAGTATCTGAGTGAAAAGTGTGATTTTTAGGTAATGAAGCAAATTTTGCACACACAACTTAAAGTACCACCTTTGGATAAAGCTGCTGCTCACTTTCCCCTGCCCTGTTGCGGTCTGAAAGTTTTGGGATTGTGTAGACCCAATCTTTATCTTTGTGCTTATAGATTACTGAAATGTCCGCATCCTTCAGGCACAACACCAGCAAATTCAAAAGTATGGGAGCTTAGGAAAGGATTTGGGTGGTGAATTTCTATTCTGTTTGTGAAAAAAAAATCACGAATCAAAGAAGGCTTACGGGTCAACACAGCTGTCTGGCCAGTCAAATCTTCTTTAAGGAAGTCAGGCTGTGTCAAGAGGAGAAGAAACAGTTGTTGTAAAGTACTTAACACAGCAATGTCCCTTCACTGCAGCCTCCCAGGTTTGGCGCTGTTTGGGGCTTATTAGCCCACTAGGGTCAGTTCTCCCTGCACAAAGCTATTCCTGCAAAGGGAAAATTGCAGGGATCAACTTGCCAGCTGTTGGCCAGAACCAAGAAGATTTTACAGAGTAGTGTGAGCTACATTGTTCAGAGAGGTGTTGATGTTACCAGGAGGGTTTTTAATTTTGATTTTAACACGGATGTCCAAAATGGAGTTGCTTATCTCTTTTGCTCACCGGCAGCACTTGTGTGTGCCCAGCGCCACCACTGTCTTTTAATTTTATTATGGTTTTTCTCCCCTGCCCTCCATCCACATCCCATTCTTCTTTCAACCAAACCGGGATGTAGTATATTTGATAATCTTAATGACATTAGTCTTCATGGTAGTTGCTGTAAAACGGGAAGGGTGGGGGGTTGTTTGTTTGTTTTAAAATTAGGCTCAAGACATTTTCCTTTATTCGACAAGCTCTTTGAGCTTCTACAGGCAAGGAACTAGACTTGGTGATGGGAAAATATTGAGAAAATATCTCAAAGCCTGCCTTCAGGAGGCTTATAGCCTATATTATCCTAGCTATTGAGTATTTATTGTAAACCTCTACTTAGACCATAGGACTAAGTATTGAATAGAAGTTGTCTGGAAGAAATTTATCCTCTGGGGGATGCAATTTAATGTTAGATAATAGTCATAAAACAGAGAGCACATTTCCTCTTTAACAAATGCATTTGTAAAGATAGTTTTTGCCTTTTTCCTTTGGATCTTTTTAAAAATTTGAGGCCCAGCCAAGGCGAATGGAGAGGAAATTAAGATAGAAGTTAAAGCTATAGGACAACACTAATGGTGAATTATGGAACAATTCATAGAAATGAACATTCAGGCAGTGCCCTTGTCTCCAGAATAAATGAAGTTCAAATGCTATTTTTACATATTAAGAAAAAAAAACAACAGCATATAGCTAATGTGCAGTCTTCAGTGGAGTTCATAAACATATTAACACAGTGGCCTTATCATATTTATGTCAGCCATTTCTGTGTGCATTTCTGACTGTTGGGCACTTTTGCATTTGAATTATGAGCTGCCTGTTCATGGTGTCAGACAGCCAGTTAAAATGTGAAAATTCTACTCTATCAACTAGTTGTTACATCTTCTTGATGTCAAACACCATATTTGTCTAATTTTTAAAAATTGAATTGACAGTGGCATTTTAGACGTACAACCATCCATTTGAGGACTTCAGGGCATTTTGTTAAATATTTGTCTCATGCATTATGATACTCTTAGGAATAATTTATCTTCTCAGCATCCAAAACAAATAAGCATTTAAAGTTGGAGTGTAGAAAACTGATTTATGAATATCCAGAAATTAAGAACTGGAGGTGACCTTTATTGTTCATGACATGCCATCAAAGAAAAATAGCTAGTTCAGTGGGATGATACATGCACAGAATTGCTGAAGGAGCATCATGTCACGTAAAACTCAGGGTGCTATAGGTGTGGATTCTTAAGCGTTGGACTCAACTGTCTTTGACACTCTTGAAAGTTAGCAAATAACCAAAGTGTTTTTCAGCTTGGGGAAACTTCTACTTGTATGACTATTGTTCCCTATTTAACTGAGTCCTCTAGGATCTGGTTAGTTTGGAGTTTTCCCTGAATGTCTTCCAGACAAATACTGTAGCTGGACTTAAGTTGGAGACAGAAGAGGCTGCTGATTAACAGGAATGTGGTGATACACTAGATAATTAAGCCTTCTGGAAGAGATCCCACATTTACATCAAATTTATATTGGTTCTTTCATGTGCCTGGCGGCTCTGTGTGTCAGGCAGGGCCATCGCCCCTCACATATGAAGTTTATCATCATCCCTTAGATTGTTCTGGACATCCTAGGAGCAATGTGGGATAGTATTGCTGTCATCAGAGCTCCTCTTATAGTATCATAACTCCCCACATGTCAGCAAATCGCAGGTCTTGGGAAACCTTCTCTCAGAGGGCCAGTCCATGTTTTCCCCCCTTCTTTTGGAGCAGACCAACTTTTCTGAAGAAAGGGACTCCAATGAAGCGAAGTGCATATCCCTCATTAGAACTTTCTCTGTATCTTTCTTTTGACCTGCTGATTGCAGCCCCAAGAAGAAAACGGCTGAGGTAATGATCTCTATTAGGATCAGTAATGGACTAATACTGGATTTTATCAAGGTAGTGTAGGAGGTGTGTAGGGAGGAGAGTTAGTTTGGTTTTATTACTGTGACATTACTTGGAGATTAAAATTGGGCATCAGTTCCTCATAAAAAGAACCCGCAGATGAAATTACAGGGGCAGTTGTTAGATTTTTACTTTATCTTCTGTTGGCCCCACGCCTGGCATGGTAAAATTCAGGAATATAAAAATCAAACACAGCTAGGTATTAAATTGATGTGTGCATTAAATTGCAAGGGGCTCTTAGCTCGGGATAAGCATTGTGCATGGGCTGTGACTGTGTTTGTGCAAGCTGACTTATCTCTTTTTTTATTTAAAGGGTGGCTGGAAACAGTCTTTGTTCCGAGGTGTTTTGTCTTTTTATATGAATTGGTCCCTAGATAGGTAGGATTTTCTGAATCTCAGACTTCAAATGTTGAAATAAAATTAGAGAGTAGGAGTAGATATTAATAGTATTCTGGGGATTAGATATGAACATTTCCTTTCAGAGTAGGCTTGTGGGATTCTTTTTATCCTTATCGTAAATTGAGCACATTAAAAAAGTTATTTATTCAACTCAGTTTTGCATGCTATAGAATTCTGTGATTTTGTCATCCATCCAGCTAAGGAGTTGCTTTTGCTGTTCAGATTTCAGTGACAAGAACTCTTCTGATAATTCATTGTTTGTGTTGCTGTTTAGTTTCATTTTTCTTATTTATAACTTTTGTGTGACCCAAAATACTGTCACTAATTTTAGAGAGCCCTCTTCATTGTTGCTTTTATTTATGGGAGGATTTTTTGAAGTTAATGAGTAGCTGCTGTTTCTCTAATGAGAACAAATTCCCTTCATTAAATTATCAGCTAATTATTTTTTGTGGTCAAGGAAATGATTTGGATTCTAATGTTCAGAAGTGAGAAAATAGACAAGAATTTAAAATACTCATTATATTCCCAGGAATTTATTAAAGCATCTTGGGGTAAATTCATATACAAGATGTCATTGTTGTGTTATATCAAGTTCGAAATAATCCATATTAAGTTGATTGTTAAGTATATTGTACAGTACTGGGAAATGGACTATGGGGGGTAAACTACAATCACAGCCACCATAGAAAGAGTTAAAAATAATTTGAGTTAACTATGAAATCTTAGCTGTACTTAAATGCTTTGAATTTTTTTTTTTTTAACATCTTTCTAACATGCCCACCTCTTCAGATAAGAGTTCTTGGTAAGCCACTTGCAGGGTGGGATAAGGAAGATTAGGGACTGTGTGGGATGATGAGTGCCTCCCCCGCCCCCCAAAAGAAGCAGAAAGTTTCCTATATGGGATAGTCCTATCCTATTTCCAGCATAACCTGAGGCTTCCCCCTAGGGAATGAATGCCCTATATGGTTTTCTGAAAGTTTCTTAGCAATTGTAGAACATTATTGCTTGCAGTCTTTTCAGATTCCATTTGGGACAGTTGGTACTTTTAGGAGCTACATGTAGAAAGGTACTGGAGGAAATTGCCCTTTCCCCTTGGTGCTTGTTTCTGAAACTGACAGAGAAGCATGGTATGCCTTGTGATTTACATTTTTCCCCTTCATCTCCTCGACGACTAGCGTGATGTGGGACAGTTTAGCCAATTCATCACAATTAGAATTAGTCGTGTTATCTTTAACCAATGTCAGCTGCAGCTTTGTGTCTCTTTGTCGTATATTAAATGAAACCTAGCCAACTGTCTTGCTGAAATGAAGTGAACACCTTCCAAATGTCAAATTGTTATTTTAGTCAAGCACAATTATCTGTCTCTATATTTTTAACCAAGTTGAAATTAATAAAATTGCCGTGGCCCTGGCATTAATTAGCAGGAGGATTAGAGCTATATCAGCTAAAAAGGAGGTGTAAACACTGTAATCTTACAGCATGTTTGTTTTCACACTACTGAAAATAAATAAAATGAGACTTAGGATAGGGATTAAGTTTCTTTTGGCATTAGACAGCAGATGCAATTGGAATGCAGCAGAAACACTGAAGTATTAGTGAAGACGTTATCGGAAGAATAAAACTGTGGCTCAGCGTTGGTTTCCTACCTTCTGGGTATACATGGTCCCGTTGCAAATAGCCCCATCTGGGTAGTTAAAAGAGGATTTAAAAAAACTACTTCCATGCTATACTTTTCCGTGGTGAACAAGGCAACCAGATTATCTGTAGGGCTTGTCACCTGGCTGCCATGCTCGGATTAGCTAGAATTTAATGAAGCCCTTGCCAGATTCCCCATTATTGCACCATAATGTCATAACAACTAAAAATACAAAGTGGACTGTGCTTTTCCTAGTCCTTAACTGAAGTCACATGAAAGAGTTTGGTCTCTTCTAGCCTTTCAAGATTCCAGTTGGGGGATCCTATTTTTGGACAACAGTAAATATGTCTGGCTTCTCTGACTCTTTAGGCCTCCAGTGGTTTTCACCCTGTTAGATTTGTGTTTTATCATCATTACTCTATAATGGACAAGCCCTGGCCAGATATCTGGCCACTATGGGTTGGAAACATTTTCTGATGGGCCAGTTAAACTCTTCATATTAAAAAAAAAAAAAATACTTTTGACATTCAGCACATGGAATAGCACGTGGAATGGACCATGTGCTATATCTGACTTCACATCTAGCTGCATCCCATTCTGCCTCCCTGTCACTCCCCTATGTCCTATGGAAATTCTACTAACTTGACTCTTGAAGGCACATGAGAACTCTTAAATATCATCTCATCATGGCCTCATTTTTCTGCCAGGCCAACCTTATCCTTATGGACTGTTGCGTGTGGATGTACTAAGTCGTGCCAGTCATGTCTGATTCTTTGGGACCCTGTGGATTGTAGCCTGCCAGGTGCCTCTGTCCAGTTCTCAAGACCACAATACTGGACTGGGTTGCCTTGTCCTCGTCCAGGGGATCTTCCTGACCCAGGGATCAAACCCACGTCTCTTATATCTCCTGCATTGGCAGGCAGGTTCTTTACCACTAGTGCCACCTAGGAATCCTCTTTTAATTTTTCTCACTTGGAGGAAACAACTTTGTCTTTTAGACGCACAAAATAACGGTCCATCCAGTTATGGAGCAGAATTCAGCTGCAACAGCTGGTGAGGGACATTATGCCCAGGTTTGCGTGATCTCATAACCACACTGTCTGGGTGACCAGTTAGGGGCCCCTGAACATCTTTCTGAGTGTGCCTGGCACTTCCGTGGATGCTGCGTTATGTTTTTCGGTGGGTCAGAGAAGTGCCTGAGTCTGATGTTGTCACCGATAAACCAGGACAAGGAGTCGTTTGGTGAGAAGCCTGGCTAGCATTCTGATAGCGTGTACTCATGCTCAATTTTTTTGGCTACTTCTTGGGTTGTCACACTTCTCCACCTGGAAAGAATCATCTTGTATCTCCTAAGTACCGGGTTCTGCTGCTGCAGTGAGAAGGGGTCTTTAGAGCAGCCTCCTCCCATCATCCCTTTCAGTTATACCATAGCCATTCCTTCACTCACAGTGCTCTTGCCTCCTCCCTCTCCAGCCTCAGGAACCTTTAAAAGGATTTTTCAAAACAAAACAAAACAAAACACCCCCTCCTGAACTCCAGATTAGCCTCTTAAGCTTATTAAAGTTCCTTTAAATACCAAAATGTTGGGCTCCTGGGGACTATCCCCCCAAACCATATTTTCATTCTTAACATTGTTGTCATTCACTGTGCAGCAGATTAAGGCCAGCTCCCTCTGGGCTCAGAAGCGGTTCCCCCTGTCTCTGCAGGAGGGTCCAAATATGTCTTTGTTTGAGGACTGAACCTGAGTGGAAGCTGATGCCATCTTGGCTGGGGTCCCCGGCTCCTGGGTGGAGAGGAGGTTGATGTCCTTGCGGATAGGATGGGGCCCAGAAAGGGGAATGGGCAGGTGAGTGGGCAAGGTGTGGCTCGTACAGTTTGGGGAGCTTGGTAGTCATGGGGCCTTCTCCCAGCTGCTGGGGAGAACCAGGAATAGGCAGAACTTAGAGGATTGTCCTTGCCCAAGAGAGTCGGGTGGCTGGGGTCTCTTTTGATGGGGACCCAACAGAGGCCCTAGAGCCCAGTTTCTGCTGACACCCAGGCCTTGCCAGCTGCCACTGTCCAGAGGTGGACTTTTACAGCCGCACCTGCCTTTTGCCTGCTGCTTGCTCCCTTCTTCATTTCAACCCCCTTTCCAAAGGGCCTCCATAATAATTCTTCCCCTCTCTGTCATTTCAGGCTTCCTTCCCTAAAGCTGGCTCTTGGGGAGAACTTTCTGGTTTTGACAGTGGAACAAATCCTTTTTAACATAACGGTCGAGAGTTTCCTCCCCTGCTGCTGCCTCCCCCCACCCCTTCTCCCCCTACCCCTCCTCACGTAGTAGCAGGGATTCCTGTTGTGCTTGTATTCCCTGTGCTTGAGTGGCGACAGCCTGCTATCTTCACTGGGATAGTGTTGTGGTAGCGCCTCCTCGGTGGTGCCATGAAGTAGACTTTGGAAATCTAAAGAGGAAGAGCATCCCAGGAGACCCTTCCTTGCATGCGTTTGGCTGGAGTGTGCTTGGTCTCTGCACCTGCCTTTCCCCTGGGGATCTTTGTAACTGGAAGCCCCCAATTCAACTACGGCGCCGGTTTTCCAACCCCATTTTCAGGATCTCAACTTTCAGCTCAGCCTTGCATTCTTGCTTATCTTATACTCTGAACCCATCTTATGACCTTCTAATTTTCAAATTATGCTGTATACAGGTTAAAGCCTACTCTCCACTAGCTGTCAAAATGGAGAGGATATTATGAAATATCACATTGGGATATACATGATAATGTGTACCTTCCAAAGGTACTTTTTAACTGGAAGGGTGTTCGCTCAAAGGAATAACTATCTTATGGTAGAATTTTAGGCCCTAGAATGGGATCAGTAGATAATTTTGGGCAGAATGCAAGTATCACTTTGTCAGACGCTTTCCTGTTTGTATGTGAGGCCAGCCGTGATTCCACACCCACTCCTTTTCTTCTGGATTTTTTTTTCTTTTTGTTCTGTTATTGGTTGGGATCTTCAATTTTAGAAGTCCATGTCCATGGGTGGAAGAGGATTGGACAGGTGAATATGAATGGCTTGGGCACTCCACAGCTCTCTCTCCATTACTGGAAAAATAATTTGGAACACATGTCCCACTGTCGAGTGATATCCAAGCCACAATTTCCTCATCCATACAAAGGAATAGAATAATAATAACTTCATAGAGTTGTTGTGAGAATTAAAAAAAGATAATGAACTTCAAAAACCTCTTGGTGAAATGTGGAGAACTATATATGCTTGGGTATTATTATTGTTGGTTTTTTAATATGAGTAAAACAATGCATATTCTTAGGAGCTGTGTATAATAACTCAACACAGTCTAGTGGTTAAGAGCATAAACTCTGGAGCCAGAGTGTCTGGGACCAAATTCTTGCTCTGCTGCTTACTAGCTGTGTTACCTTGGATGGAGGTCAGGCTTTCTCTGTGCATGGGGGTAAGTTTTCTCTCTTTAAAAAGGGGGTAAGTACCAGCCTCACAAATTTACAGTTATAAGATAGATTAGCACTAGAGACATGAAGCATGATATAATAAATATGACAAACACTGCTATATGTTATATATGAACATTGTTAAGAGTAAATCTTAAGACTTCTTGTCTCAAGGAAAACTATTTTTCATATTTTGAAAAATTTTGTATCCATATGAGATGATGAATATTCACCACATTTATTGTGGTAATTGTTTTCTGTGTTTAAGTTGGGTCATTATGTTGTACACCTTAAACTTATGAGCTGCCTGTGTGTGTGCTAAGTCATTTCAGGCGTGTCTGACTCTTTGCAACCTTATGGACTGTGGCTCATCAGGCTTCTCTGTCCATAGCATTCTCCAGGCAAGAATACTGGAGTGGGTTTCCATGCCCTCCTCCAAGGGATCTTCCCCACCCAGGGATTAAATCTTCATCTTTTATCTCCTGCAGGCAGGTTCTTTATAGCATATTCAGTGCTATATGTCAATTATAATTCAATAAAATGGAAATAAAAAATTGTACTGACCTCATAAGGTCATTTTGGGTTAATGTTTATAAAGCAGATTGATTGTCTCATAGAAAATGCCGTAAAAGGATATGTTGGGAAAAATGTATATTTTTCAATTTTAAGAGAACCTTCACAGATATTACCTTTATCAGACTTTACAGCAATTTAAAAAGGTAGATATGGAGAGGCTCCCCCCTCCACCCTGCATTTTGTAGATGAGGAAATTGAGGTTCTGTGAGGTTAAGATCTTGCCCAGGGTCATGCTGTTGGTAAAGAGAGAAGCTAGGATGCTCTCCACAGCCTCTGACTTCAGGTTCAGTGACCTTTCCACTAAATCACACCATCTGCTCCTTGAATTCTGGTGTTCACACCCCTGTGAGATCACAATTCTCAGTTTGTCCTATTGAACCAGCTCTTGGAAAACAAGTCCCCACCTGCTAGATACTTGAGCTTTCCGGCAGCTTTCCGACGGTCAGCTGTTTATACATTCTGTGGTTCTAAAGGAAGTCTTTTTGGATTTGGGGAATGCCTGTGTGTGTGTGTGTGTGTGTGTGAAAGCTGCTAGTGTACACTCGTCATTCCTATCAAACTCTTCTGCCAAAGCAAAGCCATCCTGCTCATCCCTCCTGTCCCATCTCATCCCATCTGCACTGGTCTCCACTGACCTGCTAGCATCGCTGTTCTTCCAAACGGGAAGAATGACACAGAGGGAGACTCATATCCCTTCTCCTCCTCTCTAGCTCACAGACTTTGCTATTGGTGACTTGTGTTCTGGGAGCCTGTCTGCACATTTGGCAGCAGAACTGTTAACCATCAGATCTGGAGCCTTCCAGACATACTTCCATTGGGACCAGCCAGCAGCTGTCTATCCATTCCTCGGATAACCCTTTCCAAGTTTTCTTCTGAACTGTGTTGTATTTTCAAACAAGCCCCAGCCTCAGCTAGGAAAGAGCTCACCGTGCCCCCATGTGAGGCTGATTTCCAGAACTGTTCACTCCCTCTTGTTTATCACTTGGCCTGGCTGGATCGAAGAAGGGATCATGGAACCTTGGGTTTTAAGGAAATTAAGTATTCCTGGATTGTATTATTTCTCTCACCATTGTTGACACTTGTTTCTCTTAAAAATAGTTCTAGTCAATTTTATAGAGATGAAATGTATGTCTGAATTTAATCTCTGTAAACTGGCGGTTAATGAAACTAGAGATTTCAGGTAATATGCCACCAATTGGAATGCGCTTTACCTAGTTGTATGTGGATTTCTCAAATTTAGAATTAAATGGAATCTTATAAACAGTTGGTTCATTTATTAAATTACTCGTTCATCCCTTTAATCATCAGACCTATTAAATTCTTGTATGTGCCAGATATGTAAAAGTGAATAAAACAAAGCACTGATGTATTAACAATCTAGCAGAGAACTGCTTAGAGATATAAATTAGCAGAGACTCAAAAGAAGAGTAAACTTGTTTTATGAGAGGCGTGGCCAGCAAGATTGAGCACCAGTTTACGTAAATCCCTTGTTTCTATATTACTGTTCATTATCTTTATAGTACCTATCATAATTTGAAATACATATTTGTTGGTTTCCTATTGTTTGTATTACTGAGCCATAAGCTCAATAATGAGGGCAGGGACCTTCTTTTTGTTTTGTTTTTTAACTCCTGTATCTCTAGCATCTTACATGGTTGTTGACAAATAATATATGTTAGACAAATATATTTTGGTTAAGTGGATAAATGAATCAATGAATGGCTTGCTTGGGATTGTTGAAAAGGCTTCATGGAAGAGGTGATATGTTAACTAGCTCTTGAAGTGTGAATGGAAATGTGAACCATTTAGGTGGAGATGTCCAGGAGGCAGTTGTGAAAGAAGATCTAGAAATTAGCCTGGACAAACAGCTTTAGGATATGTCATCAAATAAATATGAGAAGTGCCCAAGGGGATACTACACAGAGTGAGAAGGGGCCCAGGGTATGGGGACTACTGGCATTCTAGGAGCCCTGGAAGAGGCTGTGATGAAATGACATGGATACACGAGAAAACACCAGGGTGAGTGGGCTTCTGGAGGAGAGAGCAGAAGTGGGGAATTTTAAAAGGAGGGCCGCTTATTTGCTCTTGAAACTGGCAGTTAGCCACTGATAAGCTTATCAAGAGTAGCTCTGTCAGAAGCTTGGAGGGAACAGGACAGCATTTTCATGGGTTTTACAATGAAAAGGAAGAAGTAGAGGGAGCGATGGCCAACTCTTTTGGGAAGATGGGGTAATCTTGAGGCTGCTGCTGCTGCTAAGTCGCTTCAGTCGTGTCTGATTCTGTGCAACCCCATAGATGGCAGCCCACCAGGCTCCCCCATCCCTGGGATTCTCCAGGCAAGAATACTGGAGTGGGTTGCCATTTCCTTCTCCAATGCATGAAAGTGAAACGTGAAAGTGAAGTCGCTCAGTCATGTCTGACTCCTAGCGACCCCATGGACTGCAGCCCACCAGGCTCCTCCATTCATGGGATTTTCCAGGCAAGAGTGCTGGAGTGGGGTGCCATTGCCTTCTCCCAATCTTGAGGCTATATGATGACTAAGGTGAGTTTCTCCAGGAAAAAGAGGAAGTTGAGGATCCAGGAGAGAGAGGGGCCTCCAGTTGATAGAAGACAAGTGAGGGGGCAGGGGCAGGGATACATCCAGAGTACATGTTGAACCCCTGCTTTGGTCTTTTCCAGACATTCATTTCCTGTGTCCTTTTGCTCGTTTCTCTCTGGATTGGTCAGAACTGATCACCACAGAACAGAGGCCAGCAGAAGGTGGCTCTGCTCCCCATGGCTTCTCAGGATATCTCATCAGGTGGCCACTGCCACCTCCCGCATAGCTTCTTTTCCAAGGTCAGCCTGGTTCAGGGGCCAAGAGGTAGCAGCGGGGTGGTGGAGTGGGGCTCCAGCTCGAGTCCTGCCTCAGATCCCAGTTGTCTTAGTGTAAATCTCAGTTGTCCACCATCTCCTTGTTTCTGCTCCTCATCCATGTAGATCTCTGTTTAGTTACAGGTGCACAGGGGGTGTCTGATTCCCCAGGACAGGTGTATATGTCTCCCCAGGAAAGGAATTAGTCAGTTGTGCTTGGCAGCTAGACCAGTCCACACCCCTGCCCACGGAAGGGCTTTTGCTTCTTGTGATTCTCAGGAGAGAGAAGGGAGCCCTGGGTGGGGACCTTGTTCTTACTGACATACCACAGTGGCCTGGTCCCCTAACTCACTATCATTCTGTTTTACAGACTTATTCACATGGTTGATTCGTATGTTAGCTTTCCCAGATTGGAGGTTAGAGTGACCTAGGAGATAACAGTGGGTTTTTGGAATCCTGGAGCTGTAGTCCCTCCTTGGCCCCCTGTTTGTCTGGGTAAGCCTGGGTACATCATTTCACCGTTTTGAGATTTTCCCACTGACCTCAGCAACTTTACCTCTTGAGCTCTCTGAGCTATGGAGCATGATCACACATTGCCTGATGTGTGGCACAGGTGAGCGAGAATGTTTTTGACAAGAAGTTTTAAGACTACTGTGTGGTTAAGTGGGAATCCTGCCTTAGGACTGTTGAAACCTATGTGACCCTTGACGAGAAAAGGTGACAGGGTCATAAGGGGCCAGACCTCTTAACTTAGAAGGGAATCAAACTAAAATTGGGGATATCAAGGGGGCTGAATATTTTCCAATGGCTTTGCCTCTGTGGTTAGTAAATTCAGTGGAGAATATATCAGTGATGGCTTATGTGATATCACAGACAGCCAAAAGGTTCGTGGGATGAATTTTTCTACTTGTCAACTGGTTGTAAGAGCTCAGTTTAAACTGAGCTCAGTGGTGCTAGGAAGGAGAATTGGGTGGAGAACCGAAATTCAAATTGCAGCACTTCATGATGCATTCATTGTTTTTGAGTTTCCGTGTTGACGGTGAAAGGGCAAGTGCTGAATGGAATGTACTCTTTCAAATGGCAACATGGACACAGGGAAAGCCATTAGTAGCCAAATGTAGTTAATATCAGCTCAGATAAACACTCTTCATCACTGGCCTCTTTCCCCCAACTCAATTATTAAAGGATTAAAAGACTTCCCCACCAAACTCCTTTGAAAACTTAATGATGTACGGTATTGTAGAGGTTGAGCTGTTTCAATGAAGTGATTTCAGCTTCACTCTGACATTGCTGGTTAATCAGAGAGGAAAGAAGGTTCTGAAGCTCGTATTACCTGTAATGTGGTAAGACTGATCATCACTAAAGTCACTTGCCATGGAATCCAGGGAGCTCAGATTCCTGACTTTTTATCAGATTGAGCTAATTCTGGGGACAAGACAGAGGGAGCAGATGTCCTGCCTGTGACCCTCCAACCATCTGTGGCTTCCATCCAGACAGCACTTACTCTTTCTTAGAATTAAATAGTGTTTTTAGGAGAAGCTGATGGAGAAATTTGCATCCAGGGCCTTGGTTTGATGCTGTAATTGTGCTGCAGGTGGGCAGTCCATCCTCCAGGGTCAGCTTGAACATGAAGCCTTCTTGAACATGAAGCATGTGTTTTGAGTTGCTCTTTCTTGGGCTTGTAACACAGACACACACAGACCATATTCTGTCCCTTTGTGTAACTGAGGATGAACGTAAGTGGGATCACTGGGCAAGGTCAGAGGTGTGACTGTGGCCAGATAACTGCATCGCGTCTCTTGATTTCCATGGAGACCCAACCTGTATCCTCAGGCTCACCACCTCAGGCTTCAGCACTGAGTGATAAATGAATGAACTGGTCAGCTTGAAACACAAGGGCATCAGAGCACAGTGATCTGCATATGCAGGGCTGTAACGGCGAATGCAGTCGGGGGTGAGGCTGGCACTTCCCAGTGTGGTGGCTTTTCTCTTACCTGCCCCGTCTCCATGTGCCTCAACTACAGCCTAACTGATGGACCATTCAGCATTTAGGAGTCCGGTATTCAAAGGTCCTTTCTACTTTTAAAAGCCTTTTTGGTATTGGATATCCTGGAGTTTTTTAAAGCCCATTTCTTATTTGGCTTTTTAAAAGTAGGAGTTCAGATTATTATTGTTTTTCATGTATAGTCAGTTTTCAGCTTTCCCTTCTACAAGGTGACCCCAACTTGACTTGGTTTCTTTTTTCTTTGCTTTAAATTTGCTGTTTAATTAAGAATATTGATATTTTCAGGAAGATTTAGAACTGTGGCCCTAAACCCTCAGTTTTGGCCAGCCCAAAGGTAAATTTGGGGAAGGCAATGGCACCCCACCCCAGTACTCTTGCCTGGAAAATCCCATGGAGGGAGGACCCTGGTGGCCGCAGTCCATGGGGTCGCTAAGAGTCGGACACGACTGAGCGACTTCACTATTACTTTTCACTTTACTGCATTGGAGAAGGAAATGGCAACCCACTCCAGTGTTCTTGCCTGGAGAATCCCAGGGACGGGGGAGCCTGGTGGGCTGCCGTCTATGGGGTCGCACAGAGTCGGACACGACTGAAGCGACTTAGCAGCAGTAGCAGCAGCAAGGTAAATTTAGCTCTTTCATTTGCTTCCCTTGTTTAACTAACGTTTGTTGAGTACCTCTACGTGTACTGTCATAGGCACTTGGGGTAGAGCAGAAGACACTATCAGAGAATCCCTGACTCTAGGGAGCCTACCTTCTGGGGCCGGGGGCGGGAAGGACCATAAACAAGAAATGAAATGTGCATTCCCTAAATCTCCCCAGGTTTGATCCCTCCTTCATGTGTTTAGTCAGGCATCCAGTTATTTCACATTGCAGCCCATATTGACACTTGCCACCTCCCATAATTTCTATACATTTCTTTTTTCCAGCTGATGTTTAGGATGTGCTGTAGTTTACCTTATAGTGCCCCCTGTTAGAATGTAGGCCCCATGACAGCAAAAGTAAAGGTCATGCATCGTTTAATAAAATCAGTTCACTCACTCAGTCGTGTCCAACTCTGCGACCCCATGAATAACAGCACTCCAGGCCTCCCTGTCCATCACCAACTCCCTGAGTTGACCCAAACTCATGTGCATCGAGTTGGTGATGCCATCCAGCCATCTCATCCTCTGTCGTCCCCTTCTCCTCCTGCCCCCAATCCCTCCCAGCATCGGAGGCTTTTCCAATGAGTAAGCTCTTCCCATGAGGTGGCCAAAGTATTGGTGTTTCAGCCTCAACATCAGTCCTTCCAATGAACACCCAGGACTGGTCTCCTTTAGGATGGACTGGTTGGACCTCCTTGCAGTCCAAGGGACTCTCAAGAGTCTTCTCCAACACCATAGTTCAAAAGCATCAATTCTTGGGCGCTCAGCCTTTTTCACAGTCCAGCTCTCACATCCATACATGACCACAGGAAAGACCATAGCCTTGACTAGGCGAACCTTTGTTGGCAAAGTAATGTCTGCTTTTGAATATGCTGTCTAGGTTGGTTATAACTTTCCTTCCAAGGAGTAAGCGTCTTTTAATTTCGTGGCTGTAATCACCATCTGCAGTGACTTTGGACCCCAAAAAACTTAAGTCTGACACTGTTTCCACTGTTTCTCATGAAGTGATGGGACCAGATGCCATCATCTTCGTTTTCTGAATGTTGAGCTTTAAGCCAACTTTTTCACTCTCCTCTTTCACTTTCATCAAGAGGCTTCTTAGTTCCTCTTCACTTTCTGCCATAAGGGTGGTGTCATCTGCATATCTGAGGTTGTTGATATTTCTTCCAGCAATCTTGATTCCAGCTTGTGATTCTTCCAGCCCAGTGTTTCTCATGATGTACTCTGCATATAAGTTAAATAAGCAGGGTGACAATATACAGCCTTGACATACTCCTTTTCCTATTTGGAACCAGTCTGTTGTTCCATATCCAGTTCTAACTGTTGCTTCCTGACATGCATATAGGTTTCTCAAGAGGCAGGTCAGGTGGTCTGGTATTCCCATCTCTTTCAGAATTTTCCACAGTTTATTGTGATCTACACAGTCAAAGGCTTTGGCATAGTCAATAAAGCAGAAATAGATGCTTTTCTGGAACTCTCTTGCTTTTCCCATGATCCAGTGGATGTTGGCAATTTGATCTCTGGTTCCTCTACCTTTTCTAAATCCAGCTTGAACATCTGGAAGTTCACGGCTCATGTATTGCTGAACCCTGGGTTGGAGAATTTTGAGCATCACTTTACTAGCGTGTGAGATGAGTGCAATTGTGTGGTAGTTTGATCATTCTTTGGCATTGCCTTTTTTTGAGGTTGGAATGAAAACTGACCTTTTCCAGTCCTGTGGCCACTGCTGAGTTTTCCAAATTTGCTGGCCATTGAGTACAGCACTTTCACAGCATCGTCTTTCAGGATTTGAAATAGCTTAGCTGGAATTCCATCACCTCCACTAGGTTTGTTCATAGTGATGCTTTCTAAGGCCCACTTGACTTCACATTCCAGGATGTCTGGCTCTAGGTCAGTGGTCACACCATTGTGATTATCTGGGTCATGAAGCTCTTTTTTGTACAGTTCTTCTGTGTATTCTTGCCACCTCTTCTTAATATCTTCTGCTTCTGTTAGGTCCATACGATTTCTGTCCTTTATCGAGCCCATCTTTGCATGAAATGTTCCCTTGGTATCTCTAATTTTCTTGAAGAGATCTCTAGTCTTTCCCATTTTGTTGTTTTCTTCTATTTCTTTGCATTGATCACTGAGGAAGGCTTTCTTATCTCTCCTTGCTATTCTTTGGAACTCTGAATTCAAATGGGTATATCTTTCCTTTTCTCTTTTGCTTTTCTCTTCTCTTCTTTTCCCAGCTATTTGTAAGGCCTCCTCAGACAGCCATTTTGCTTTTTTCCATTTCTTTTCTATGGGAATGGTCTTGATCCCTGTCTCCTGTACAATGTCACGAACCTCCATCCATAGTTCATCAGGCACTCTGTCTATCAGATCTAGGCCCTTAAATCTATTTCTCACTTCCACTGTATAATCATAAGGGATTTGATTTAGGTCATACCTGAATGGTCTAGTGGTTTTCCCTACTTTCTTCAATTTCAGTCTGAATTTGGCAATAAGGAGTTCATGATCTGAGCCACAGTCAGCTCCTGGTCTTGTTTTTGCTGACTTTATAGAGCTTCTCCATCTTTGGCTGCAAAAAATATAATCAATCTGATTTCAGTGTTGACCATCTGGTGATGTCCATGTGTAAAGTCTTCCTTGTGTTGTTGGAAGAGGGTGTTTGCTATGACCAGTGCGTTCTCTTGGCAAAACTCTATTAGCCTATGCCCTGCTTCATTCTGTATTCCAAGGCCAAATTTGCCTGTTACTCCAGGTGTTTCTTGACTTTCTACTTTTGCATTCCAGTCCCCTATAATGAAAAGGACATCTTTTTTTGGGTGTTAGTTCTAAAAGATCTTTTAGGTCTGCATAGAACCGTTCAACTTCAGCTTCTTCAGCATTACTGGTTGGGGCATAGACTTGGATTATGGTGATATTGAATGGTTTGTCTTGGAAACAAACAGAGACTATTCTGTTGTCTTTGAGATTGCATCCAAGTACTGCATTTTTGACTCTTTTTTTGACCACGATGGCTACTCCATTTCTTCTAAGGGATTCCTGCCCGCAGTAGTAGATACAATGGTCATCTGCAATGGCACCCCACCCCAGTACTTTTGCCTGGAGAGTCCCATGGACAGAGGATCCTGGTGGGCTCCAGTTCATGGGGTCGCTAGGAGTCAGACACAACTGAGCGACTTCACTTTCGCTTTTTTCACTTTCATGCATTGGAGAAGGAAATGGCAACCCACTCCGGTGTTCTTGCCTGGAGAATCCCAGGGACGGGGGAGCCTGGTGGGCTTCTGTCTATGAGGTCGCACAGAGTCAGACACGACTGAAGTGACGCAGCAGCAGCAGCAGCAGAGTTAAATTCACCCATTCCAGTCCATTTTAGTTAGCTGATTCCTTGAATGTCGACATTCACTCTTGCCATCTCCTGTTTGACCACTTCCAATTTGCCTTGATTTATGGACCTAACATTCCAGATTCCTATGCAATATTGCTCTTTATAGCATCGGACTTACTTCCATTACCAGTGATATCCACAGCTGGGTATTGTTTTTGCTTTGTCTCCATCACTTTATTCTTTCTGGAGTTATTTTTCCACTGATCTCCAGTAGCATTTTGGGCACCTACCAACCTGGGGAGTTCCTCTTTCCATATCTTATCATTTTGTCTTTTCATATTGTTCATGGGGTTCTCAAGGCAAGAATACCAAAGTGGTTTGCCATTCCTTTCTCCAGCGGACCACATCTGTCAGACCTCTCCACCATGACCCGTCTGTCTTGGGTGGCCCCACAGGGCATGGTTAGTTTCATTGAGTTAGAGAAGGCTAACTGTGTCTGTGTGATCAGATTGGTTAGTTTTCTGTGATTATGGTTTCTGTGTGTCTGCCTCTCACAACACCTACCGTCTTATTTGGGTTTCTCTTACTTTGGATATGGGGTATCTCTTCACGGCTGTTCCAGCAAAGCGTAGCCATTGCTCCTTACCTTGGACAAGGGGTATCTCCTCACGGTCACCCCTCCTGACCTTGAACTTGGAGTAGCTCCTCTCGGCCCTTCTGCGCCTGTGTAGCCGCCACTCCTTGGACGTGGGGTTGCTGCTCTCGGCTGCCGCCCCTGACCTCGGACGTAATTACTTTGCTTTATTGGACTTCACAGAAATACTCTTTTTTTTCTTTTAAATGAAGGTTTGTATTAGCCCTTCTATAGTGCCATTTTTCCCATAGCATTTGCTTACTTTGTGTTTCTGTGTAGTATTTTGATTATCTCCGTATTTCAGGCTTTTCCACTATTATTAGATTTCTTATGTGATCTGTGATCAGTGACCTTTGATGTTACTATTGCAGAAAGATTACAACTTACTAAGGCAATGGTGCCTCACTCCAGTACTCTTGCCTGGAAAATCCCATGAATGGAGGAGCCTAGTAGGTTGCATGCAGACCATGGGGTCGCTAAGAGTCGGACACGACTGAGCGACTTCACTTTCACTTTCACGCATTGGAGAAGGAAATGGCAACCCACTCCAGTGTTCTTGCCTGGAGAATCCCATGAATGGAGGAGCCTAGTAGGCTGCATGCAGACCATGGGGTCGCTAAGAGTCGGACACGACTGAGCGACTTCACTTTCACTTTCACGCATTGGAGAAGGAAATGGCAACCCACTCCAGTGTTCTTGCCTGGAGAATCCCAGGGACGGGGGAGCCTGGTGGGCTGCCGTCTATGGGTCGCACAGAGTCAGACACGACTGAAGTGATTTAGCACAAAGGCTCAGATGGTTAGTTTTTTTTAAGTAATAAAATATTTATAAATTAAAATATTCACATTTTTAAGACATAATGCTATTGCACACTTAGGTTACCGTATAGTGTATACATTATTTACATATGTACTGGGAAACCAAAAATTCATGCGGCTCGCTAGGTTGTGATATTCGCTTTGTTGTGGTGGTCTGGAACTGAAGCTGCAGTATCTCTGAGGTCTGCCTGTATTTATTTTGTTCACTGATGAGAGCCTGGACATAGTTTTGTTTACTATTCTGGTGCCTAAGACGTAATGGGTACCCAGTGATTGTTGTGGAAGGCTTGGAATAATTAATTCATCAATAAAACTGTCTTAGATCAGTGGTGAACAAGAGTGAAGACATGAGGATGATTCCAAGACATTCCACCTGAGCTGAGCGTTTACTGAGATGGCAAAGATGTGGGAGAGTAGGGGAGAGGCAGCCGTGGGTGTGGCAAGACTTTTATTGGATGTGGACATGTCTCCTTCTCAGCTCCATTATGTTATTCCTTGAAAAGTTACATAGACGTCACGGAAGAGAGGGAAATGTAAAGGAGGTAAATGAGTGAAAAACCCAGCAGTGTTGATATTTGGAAACTCTATTTGGAATAGAAGTTTTTAAACCTGGGTTTTGGGTCAGGATATACACAAATCCCTTGCCTTATTCTCCCAGAAGTGTGTGTGTGTGTGTTCCTGGGGGAGAGGGTCCATAGATTTTTATCAGATCCTGGAATCTGCTTGTGATCCCCAAATGATTATGGGTTAGTGATCTGGAAGAAAGAGAAAGCATAAGATTGGCCAAAAATTTCATCTGGGGTTTTCCATAAGGAAAAGAAATGCAAAAAGTCAAAATGGTTATCTGAGGAGGCCTTACAAATAGCTGAGAAAGGAAAAGAAGCTAAAGGCAAAGGAGAAAAAGAATGATATACCTATCCAAATGCAGAGTTCCAAAGAATAACAAGGCGAGATAAGAAAGCCTTCCTCAGTGATCAAGGCAAAGAAATAGAGGAAAACAATAGAATGGGAAAGACTAGAGATCTCTTCGAAAAAGTTACAGATACCAAGGGAACATTTCATGCAAAGATGGGCACAATGAAGGATGGCAATAGTATGGACCTAACAGAAGCAGAAGCTATTAAGAACAGATGGCAAGAATACACAGAACTATATAAAAAAGATCTTCATGACTGAGATAACCATGATGGTGTGATCGCTCACCTAGAGCCAGACATTCTGGAATGTGAAGTCCAGTGGGCCTTAGAAAGCATCACTACGAATAAAGTTAGTGGAGGTGATGGAATTCCAGTTGAGCTATTTCAGTTCCTAAAAGATGATGCTGTGAATGTGCTGCACGCAATATGCCAGCAAACTTGGAAAAGTCAGCAGTGGCCACAGGACTGGAAAAGGTCAGTTTTCACTCCAATCCCAAAGAAAGATAATGCCAAAGAATGCTCAAACTACCACACATTTGCACTCATCTCACACATGAGCAAAGGAATGTTCAAAATTCTCTAAGCCAGGCTTCAACAGTATAGGAACCGAGAACTTCCAGATGTTCACGCTGGATTGAGAAAATGCAGAGGAACCGGATCAAATTGCCAACATCCATTGGATCATTGGAAAAGCAAGAGGGTTCCAGAAAAACATCTACTTCTACTTTATTGACTATGCCAAAGCCTTTGACTGTGTGGATCACAACAAACCGTGGAAAATTCTTCAAGAGATGGGAATACGAGACCACCAGACCTGCCTCCTGTATGCAGGTCAAGAAGCAACAGTTAGAACTGGACATGAAACAACAGACTGGTTCCAAATCAGGAAAGGAGTATGCCAAGGCTGCACATTGTCACTCTGCTTATTTAACTTATATGCAGAGTACATCATGTGAAATGCTGGGCTGGATGAAGTACAAGTTGGAGTCAAGATTGCTTGGAGAAATATCAATAACCTCAGATATGCAGATGACACCACCCTTATGGCAGAAAGCAAAAAGAACTAGAGAGCCTCGTGATGAAAGTGAAAGAGGAGAGTGAAATGGTTGGCTTAAAATTCAACATTCAGAAAACTAAGATCATGGAATCTGGTCCCATCGCTTCATGGCAAATAGATGGGAAAACAATGAAAATAGTGAGACATTTTATTTTTGGGGCTCCAAAATCACTACAGATGGTAACTGTAGCCATGAAACTAAAAGACACTTGCTCCTTGGAAGAAAAGTTATGACTAACCTACACAGCATGTTAAAAAGCAGAGATATTACTTGTTGACAAAGGTACATGTAGTCAAAGCTACGGTTTTTCCAGTGATCATGTATAGATGTGAGAGTTGGACTATAAAGAAAACAGAGCACTGAAGAATTGATGTTTTGAACGGTGGTGATGGAGAAGACTCTTGAGGGTCCCTGAACTGCAAGGAGATCAAACCAGTCAATCCTGAAGGAAATCAATCCTGAATATTCATTGGAAGGACAGATGCTGAAGATACTTTGGCCACTTAATGCGAAGAATTGACTCATTGGACCCTGATGCTGGGAAAGATTAATGGCAGGAGAAGAAGGGGATGACAGAGGATGAGGTGGTTGGATGGCATCACTGACTCAATGGACATGAGTTTGAGCAAGCTCTGAGAGTTGGTGATAGACAGGGAAGCCTGGCATGCTGCAGTCCATGCGGTGCAAAGAGTCGAACATGACTGAGAAACTGAACTTAACTGATAAGAACTTAGGCCCCTGAATGAACTTTTTGGCTATCCCAATGTTAGGCACATTCTCACATGGAAGACTGTAGCATAAGAATGGGTGGCAGGAAGACCCCCTGCTCCCCTCACTGCCTACCCCCCGTAGACAAGGGTTCAAATCCCAGTTCTGTTACTTGGCAAGTTAACCTCTGAGAAATATTCCTCCTTAATATTGAAAGGCAGAAACTATCTTTTTTACATATGTTATAGGGATTAAAAATTGTGCATGTTTATACAGCATCCAGTAAGGATCCTCACTAGATGGCAGCTAATTATACTAACAATTTAATCAGTGATGTTAAACAATGCCAGCCAATTGTACATTATGCCCATATGGACCATTTTGTTCTCATACCAGTGGTTTGTGTCTTGCATTACTTTTAAGCCTCAGCATTACTTTTCTAAGAATTCTCAAGGGATATCTCTAATATTTTAATAGGATATAAAGGCAGACAGATTGCCTTGAGAAGTAAAACACACATCAGATTTCAGAACTAAAAAATAAGGGCAACAGATACTTCGTTTGCAAACAGGAGTGTTAAAACAGATAAAATCTACTTACCCTTGTTGGTTTATATGAATTGACTGATAAACTTAAGTTGCAGGCATCCGGTATTTATTTGTTACATTAATCCTAAACTGAAAGATAATTAGCAAATTTGTTAACTAGGCTTATGTTTACTCTTCTTTGCCAACAGTTATGATCATTTGTTGGCAGCTGAAGATTGAACTGAGTTCTACTGACTTAATTACAGCTGTCAGGAGAAAGTAATACATTTGAATTTCACAAACCTGTGAATTTACCAGGTTTCATATGATATTTAATAGAAGCTCAGTTCAGTTCAGTTGCTCAGTTGTGTCTTTGTGACCCATGGACTGCAGCATGACAGGCCTCCCTGTCCATCACCAATTCCTGGAGTTTATACAAACTCATGTCCATTGAGTTGGTGATACCATCCAACCATCTCATCCTCTGTCGTCCCCTTCTCCTCCTGCTTTCAATCTTTGCCAGCATCAGGGTCTTTTCCAATGAGTCAGCTCTTTGCATCAGGTGGCCAAAGTGTTGGAGTTTCAGCTTCAGCGTCAGTCCTTCCAATGAATATTCAGGATGGATTTCCTTTAGGATGGACTGATTGGATCTCCTTGCAGTCCAAGGGACTCTCAAGAGTCTTCTCCAACACCACAGTTCAAAAGCATCAATTCTTTGGTGCTTAGCTTTCTTTATAGTCTAACTCTCACACCCATGCATGACTACTGGGAAAACCATAGTTTTGACTAGACGGACCTTTGTTGGCAAAGTAATGTCTCTGCTTTTGAATATGCTATCTAGGTTGGTCATAACTTTCCTTCCAAGGAGTAAGTGTCTTTTATTTTCATGGCTGCATTCATCATCTGCAGTGATTTTGGAGCCCCCAAAATAAAATCTGTCACTGTTTCTACTCCGCATCTATTTGCCATGAAGTGATGGGACCAGATGCCATGGTCTTAGTTTTCTGAATGTTGAATTTTAAGCCAACTTTTTCTCTCTCCTCTTTTACTTTCATCAGAGGCTCTTTAGTTCTTCTTTGTTTTATGCAGGTGGTGTCATCTGTTTATCTGAGGTTATTGATATTTCTCTGGCAATCTTGATTCCAGCTTGTGCTTCTTCCAGCCCAGCGTTTCTCATGATGTACTCTGCATATAAGTTAAATAAGCAGAGTGACAATATACAGCCGTGGCATACTCCTTTCCCTGTTTGGAACCAGTCTGTTGTTCCATGTCCAGTTCTAACTGTTGCTTCCTGACATGCATATAGGTTTCTCAAGAGGCAGGTCAGGTGGTCCGGTATTCCCATTTCTTGAAGAATTTTCCCCAGTTTGTTGTTATATAGTCAATAAAGCAGAAGCAGATGTTTTTCTGAAACTCTCTTGCTTTTTCGATGATCCAAGAGGCTCAGTCTCCCTCAGAAGGTACCGTAATGACAAGACTTATCAAGTTACTGATCATCTTTCTAAAACAAGGCCATCAAATAAAGCCTAATTAATGTGGTGCTAATACTAATTTTGTAATATGCTCCAATTTTTAAATATATTTATGGAGAAGACAATGGCACCCCACTCCAGTACTCTTGCCTGGAAAATCCCATGGTTGGAGGAGCCTGGTAGGCTGTAGTCCATGGGATCGCTAAGAGTCGGACATGACTGAGCGACTTCCTTTTCACTTTTCACTTTCATGCATTGGAGAAGGAAATGGCAACCCACTCCAGTGTTCTTGCCTGGAGAATCCCAGGGGCGAGGGAGCCTGGTAGGCTTCCGTCTATGGGGTCGCACAGAGTCGGACATGACTGAAGCGACTTAGCAGCAGCAGCAGCAGCAGCATGACACTACTTAATTTACACATATGTGTGAATGTTTTAGCATTTATGAGAGAGTTCAAAATCTTTGAATTTGTATTGTGTTTTGAAAATCCCATATGGTTTCTTTCAACTCTAATAATAATTTGGAATCTACTATGCAAAGCTAATGACAGTGGGCATTGAGAGCCTAAAAGATTAAAAAAAAAACCTAGAGAGTCTGTGCAACCAGATGCTATATCGTGTGATTATCTCCACAGTCTTATCTGAGATGAGGAAGTGATGCTCAGAGTGGCTAAGTGCTGGTCCTAAGGCTGCATGGGTTCTGAGGCGTGGAGGTGGGGTCAGGCCGGGCTGTCTAGTAGCGAGCCCCGTGCATGTCCCATGTCACAGCTGCCTCGTCCATGGCAATGCCCTGGAGAGGCTCTGCTCTAATTACCAGGCTGTGTGCAAAGGTCACACCAGTTTCTTCCATGAAGGTTTAAGTTCAAGCAATTCTGAAACAGCTATGTTGCTGAGCAGATACGGGTTTAAGTCACTCTCCTAGAGTAAGTGAAGTGAGTTTTTCTGGACACAGTAATATAAAACCTCCATCTGGTTACCTGACACAGTGAGCACTGATTAAGAATAAAATCAGTGGTGGTGGTGGTGTGGTAACTTGGAAAATTGTCTTTTCTGTCATTTCTTCTGGGTTTGGGTACGCATATACATTTGACCATTATGTATCCTGTGGGTAGAAAAAAATATGTATGTATTATACATGTACTTGTGTATACATGCATGTATATATACACATGGAATCAATGGATTTTAGAGCTAGAGGTACTTCATAGGTCATGGATAGTATAATAGTTAAAAGCTGGAGATTCCCAACAGATATTTGGATTTTTTTAAAATATAAATTTATTTATTTTAATTGGCAGTTAATTACTTTACAATATTATATTGGTTTTGCCATACATCAACATGAATCCGCCACAGGTATACTTTAAAGTATCACTGCTACGGACAGCATATAGCTGAGTCTTGCTTTTTTTTATTCATTCTGATAATCTTTTTCTTTGATTGAAGTGTTTTGTCCATTAGAATTTAGTATAATTATTGATGTATTTGGAATTACAATATAGTTGTAATTATTGATATAGTACAGTCTACCATTTTTCTATTTTTATTATTTGCTTTCTATTTATACTCTCTTCTTTGCACTCCATTTCTCCTTTAATACTTGCTTTTGGTTAATGAAATACTTGTTTTTTAGAATTTCATTTTAATTTACTTATTGGCTTTTTAATTATACCTCCTGTTGCTCCCAGGATTATATTATGCATACATAACTATTCACAATGTACTTAGAGTTAATATTGTACCACTGCACATAACATGTAAGAACCTTGGAACTACTGTATATATCCATTTACTCTTTCTCTCTGTGCTTTTTTGCTGTAATTATCAGGCTTTTTTTTTTTTTCTCTCTCTCTTTGTTTGTCAGATTGAATTTCTGTTGACCTATATTTAAGTTCCTTAACACTTCCTCTGTCATCTCCAATCTGCTGTTAGGCCAGTCCAGTGAATTTTTATTTCCGATTGTATACTTCTTAGTTCTAGAACTTGTGGCTCAGTTCAGTTCAGTTGCTCAGTCGTGTCCGACTCTTTGCAACCCCATGGGCTGCAGCATGCCAGGCCTCTCTGTCCATCACCAACTCCCAGAGTTTACTCAAACTCTTGTCCATTGAGTTGGTGATGCCATCCAACCACCTCATCCTCTGTCATCCCCTTTTCCTCCTGCTTTCAATCTTTCCCAGCATCAGAGTGTTTTCCAATGAGTCAGCTCTTCGCATCAGGTAGCCAAAGAATTGGAGTTTCAGCTTCAGCATCAGTCCTTCCAATGAATATTCAGGACTGATTTCCTTTAGGATGGACTGGTTGGATCTCCTTGCAGTCCAAGGGACTCTCAAGAGTCTTCTCCAACACCACAGTTCAAAAGCATCAATTCTTTGGCAATCAGCTTTCTTTATGGTCCAACTCTCACATCCATACATGACTATTAGAAAAACCATAGCTTTGACTAGATGAACCTTTGTTGGCACGTGGCTATTTAAATCTTAACTCATTAAAATTAAATACAGTTTAAAATTTAGTTCTTCAGTTGCGGTAGCCACATTTTAAGCACTCAGTGGCCATATGTAGCTAGTGACACTGTTTTGGGCAGCAAAGATATAAAATGTCTATCATTTCAGAAAGTTGTGTTGGACAATGCTATTATAGAATCTCCATTTGATTCTTTTTTACAGCTTGAATTTCTGTGATGTTAGTTCTTATTTTTTCATTCTCCTTGAGCATATTTTTATGTCCTTGAGCATAGTTATAATAGATGCTTTAAAATCCCTGTGAGATAATTTTAACATCTGGATCATTATGGGGGTAATCTCTGTTGATTTTCTCTTTTCTCAAGTATGGCTTCCTTGGTGGCTCAGCTGGTAAAGAATCACTTGCAATGTGGAAGACCTGTGTTTGATCCCTGAGTTGGGAAGATCCCCTAGAGAAGGGAATGGCTACCCACTCCAGTATTTCTGGCCTGGAGAATTCCATGGACTGTATAGTCCATGGGGTTGCAGGGAGTCAGATATGACTAAGCAACTTTCACTTTAATGGCTCATATTAAAAATTTTATATTGTATTCTGGACATGATATATTATGCTATGCTATGCTATGCTATGCTATGCTAAGTCACTTCAGTCGTGTCCGACTCTGTGTGACCCCATAGATGGCAGCCCACCAGGCTCCCCTGTCCCTGGGACTCTCCAGGCAAGAACACCGGAGTGGGTTGCCATTTCCTTCTCCAATGCATGAAAGTGAAAAGAGAAAGTGAAGTCGCTCAGTCATGTCTGACTCTTAGCGACCCCATGGACTGCAGCCTACCAGGCTCCTCCGTCCGTGGGATTTTCCAGGCAAGAGTACTGGAGTGGGGTGCCATTGCCTTCTCCGATGATATATTATAGATGACCTGAATTCTTATGTTCCTTCAAAGAATATTTGTATTTTATTTTAAGAAATTTCTAGTAGGCAATTAACTTGGATGAACTCAAACTGCAAACTCTGTCTTCCCTGAGGTGGGCTAGCCTGGAATCTCAGTTCAGTTCTTTGATCCTTAATTGGCAACTTGAAGTCTATCCAGTACACATGGGGTTCTGGGACCAGCTAGAGATTTGGGGCTCTCCCTCTCTGGGCGGTGTTCCAGGAGACCTGGGTTTGATCCCTGGGTCAGGAAGGTTCCCTAGAGGAGGGCGTAGTAACCCACGCTAGCATTCTTGCCTGGAGAATCCCATGGGCAGAGGAGCCTGGCGGGCTGCAGTCTGCGGGGTCGCAAAGAGTGGAGCATGACTGAGTGACTAACACACACACACGCTCTCTGGGAACTTTCAACACACACACACACTCTCTGGGAAATTTCTGGTTTCTTTTCTCACTTTTAGCTGCTGCGGTTGCCATAAATTCTGTCCTTTGGGGCTTTCAGTCAGTGAGACTGTGGCTTTTTCATCTGCGTCTCAGTTATTCTGTGTGACTGAAAGCTTCTGAAACAGGAAAATTACCCGGTTCTAGTCCTCCATATGTGAATGCCTGCTTTGGGTCATCATCTGGTATCGTCACATAATTGCTGCCTTTATTTTGCCTAGAGTTTCTAGTTATCTGTGGAGAAGCTGGTCTAATGGGAGCTACGCAGTCACTGCTGAGGAGGAACCTTGTTTTAGATCCTGACTCAGCCACTTACCATATGACCTTGTTACTACCTTTTGTATCTCTGTTCTCCTATTTGTAAAATGCGAATACCAATACCAACTTTGTAAGGTGAAATACGTGCAGTAAGGGTACTTAGAGTTATTTCTGGCATAGACACATTGCTGTGTGTTAGCTGCTGTTAATATTATGAGTCTAGCCTTCTCATTTAGCACTGGTGGAAGTCATAGAGCTGGTTGGTGACAGAGCCAGCCCTGGAACCCTAATCTCTAACTGGGCTGCACATAGACTCCATGTATATACACAAGAAATGTATCAGTCTTAGTGATCCATTTGTCCATCAATAACATTTTTAATTAGTCAGTGTGCTATAACTCTTTATACACTATTTTGTTTTCATAGGAATGATTTTTTTGAAAGGTGGGTGAGAGGGCAGTCGGACAGACCCTACTAAAATGTTTATTTCCATTTTGTCCTCTTTATTCACCTGCATCCCTGGAAAGCTTTTAGGGAGGAGTTATTTTGGTATGTGGACCCTTATTACCTTTGACCATGTTGCTCTCTTTTCTTCTCTAGTTTAATGAGACTGTTCAGTTCCACTCTCTTTACTTTGTGCATGAATTAGCCTTTGCAGGCCCATGTCATGCTCATGCTGGTCTTCACTGAATGGCCTTCGTGTTGCTGAATTGTTTTAGGGACAGAGAAACCTAGTCTTGCTTGGAAATCAAGCCGGGTCTTTGCACATCTGCAAAGGTGTGGGTGGGAGGCCTCTCCAGCCCTCAACTTGAGGCATTATTTTACCTTGGTGTTTAGTCTGCCCAGATGCAGGTCAATATAATCATTTTGTGTTTTGAAATTTCTGCCCCAGAGAAACATTGCTTTTCTCCTGACTATTGCAATGTGAGTCCACATTGTCCTCAGAAAGCGTATTCTTTTCATATGGGTTTGAAATAAAACAAGAGCTCCAAGAGAGTGGGAGGATATGGCATGCCTTACCCTTTGTCATTCAACAGAACTCATTGGAAAGATGGAGTCTGCCCTCACTTTCTCTGCAAATGTGATTGAATTGCAGAAACTCAGGCACTTTGCTGAGGCTCATTCTCACAGCTGAGCCTCCAGCGGGCTGCCAGCCATCATGGGCACAGGTGCACAGGCCTTGAGTGTCTTCACCGAGTTCCTGATCAGGTGCTGGGACAGGCTTGCAGCTGGATGAGGGCACTGCAGAGGTTTAATGAAACTGAAAGTGTTAGTCACTCAGTCACATCCGACTCTCTGTGAACCCATGGACTGTTGCCCACAAGGCTCCTCTGTCCATGGGATTCTCCAGGCAAGAATACTGGCGTGGGTTGCCATTTTCTTCTCCAGGGGATCTTTCCCACCCAGGGATCGAACCTGGGTTTGCCACATCACAGGCAGATTCTTTACTGTTTGAGCCACCAGCGGATATATAACGGGGAGCCTGTGGGGATCGTATGCTGGGCTCCCTAGTACCCACTTGTCCACATGAGGGAGGCAGCCCCATGCCCAGTGACAGAATGACAGCCACGCACACCCCCGTGTCCTGCCTTAGCCTCACACTCACAGGCTATTGCTGGATCTGGGACTGATGTTGAGCAGAGCGAACCTGCAGGCCCCACACTGATCACAGGAGCAGATATTTGGCCCCATGGGCACCTTGTCACAATACAGATGCTTCCGTGGGAACTTGGGAGAAAGAGCTGAGTGGGGGCGCACCTTGGTGTTGTGGTTAATTTTTCCTTTCTCCCAGTTTCTGTCTCATGCCTTTTTCTCACCTTCCTCTCTTCCTCTCCTCCAGTCTCTATCCCAGAGCCAGAAGGAATGAAACCATGCAATTTCCAGGTCTCCATGTTTGGTGGAAACATTTTTCCATTAAAGTTCCTTGTTAGACTTGCTCAGTACAGGTGGTGGCTGCTGCAGCTTTGGCCTGTCCCCACCTTTGAGAATTGCCCCGTCAAGGCCTCTTGGGGAGAAGGATTTACATTTGAGACAATGCTGCTTTCACAGTTTTTAATTACACTTGACTCCTTCCAAAGCCTCCCGCTGGCAGTAGCTACCTTGTTGAAGAGAGCCTGGATTTGGACTGAGAGCCCTGTGGGAGGCCCTCCCTGGCTGGGCTGTGTGTCCAGACCATGAGTGGCCCCTACCATCCAGCCAAGCTTCTCTCCCTGGTGGCGGAGAGCTTTGGGGGAGAGGTACCTAAGGTTGTCCATGGTGGGGTGAGGCCTAAGTGTGCTTCAGAACAGCCAAGGAAGGCTGCACTTGTGTCCCATGTCCTTTCTTTGCTTTGGCTGCGCCACTCAGCCTGTGGGATCTCAGTTCCCTGACCAGGGATTAACCCATGCCCTGTGCAATGGAAGTGCACAGTCTGAACCCCTGGACCACCAGGGAAGTCCCCCCATGTCTTTTTGGAGTTCAGTGCTGGGTCCTGAGATTCAGCAGTACTGTGGTTGCCCTACAGACCCAGAGGGCTGGTGTGACAGTCCATGGCTGTCTCTCTGAAATCAGGTTTGTCTCTGTTGAGGTCAGGGAGACCTAGGTCTTTTTCTGGGTGTCTGTATCTGCTGTCACAGCCTCTTGAACGTGGCTGGGGCCTGTAGTTGGTTTGGATCATGTGCAGAGGTTGAATTAGCCCAGGGTTTAGGATGCACTGGGGTGCAGCCTCTTCAGGATGCTGCTTTTTTTCCTCCCCTTAGTCCCTGTGTGGCCCTTCCCCATGCTCCTCTCTCTCACCCACCTTCTTCCAGCCAGACATCCACTCTCCTAGTTGCTGTTGGCATCCCTCATAAAGTGACTTTTGAATCCCAAACCTAAAAGTTCATCTCTAGTTTCTGGACTCATGGTATCAATGTCCTAACAAGGAGATTGGAGCCAAGTTGTTGAACCAGTGGGTTCAATGGGGTTTCTCCATCTCAGCCCTGCAGATGTTTTGGGATGGAGAATTCTTTGTTGTGGGGCACTGCTCTGTGTGCTGTAGGGCATTCAGCAGCTTCTCTGACCTCTCCCCACTAAATGCCAGTCTCATTTTTGGCAATCAGTCATCTCTCTAAGCATTGCTGTGTCCCCCCTGGGGGGAACAATCTCCAAAGAGACCCACTTGGGTGTAGTGATACTAGTCACTGAGAGAGGGACCACATGGAACTGAGCAGATTTGGGGAAACAGATAAGTTAGGTTTAAGGGATATGATACCAAGGATGTTGGTGGCAGACAGAATGAGGAGGGCCTAGGAAGAGGTGGGGAAGAAAGATCTAAAGGCTAGGGGTCCAGGTTGGATGCTCCTCTTAACCAGTCAGCCTAGGCATGTGACTTAGTTGAGCCTCAGTCTCTTTATTCATAAAATGAGGAGTTGGCCTTCTGCTGCTGCTGCTGCTGTTGCTAAGTCACTTCAGTCGTGTCCAACTCTGTGTGACCCCATAGACGGCAGCCCACCAGGCTCCCCCGTCACTGGGATTCTCCAGGCAAGAACACTGGAGTGGGTTGCCATTTCCTTCTCCAAAGCATGAGAATGAAAAGTGAAAGTGAAGTCGCTCAGTCGTGTCTGACCCTCAGCAACCCCATGGACTGCAGCCCACCAGGCTCCTCCGTCCATGGGATTTTCCAGACAGAAGTACTGGAGTGGGGTGCCATTGCCTACTCCAGAGGAGTTGGCCTAGACCAGTGCTAAAGCTCTGCTGCCCTGTGAGCCTGTCTCCACTTGTTTCATTCCATTGACCAATTTGAAAAGGTCGCCTTCTTCATGGATGGAGGGATTCCTTCAGAGGGAAAGAGAACAGATGAAGGGGGAGCATGCTTGCTGGGAGGCTGGAAGGTGCTGTGGTTCATATTGCCCTTATTTGCAGGTAATCCTAGCTGATCCTCAAAGACCCAACCACACATTGCCTAAAGGGTGCAGAGGAATATTGAGCCTTAGGAGCCATCATATGGAAATTGGACTCATGGCAGCTCACGCATGTCCAAAACCCAAATATCTTCCCTCCTATCTCATTTGCTGGCTTCCCCTTCTCCCTCTCTGCAGCTCCTTTAATCATCATTTCCATCCCGGCTCCTTCAGCCTATTGGAAAGATCTGGGAGGCCGGTGATGGATTTGACTGAACAGTGTGTAATATAAAAGGGCAGAGCTGAGCCTGGAGGGACTGGGGGCTGCCTGAGCTCCAATATTGCTTCTTCCAACAGGGCAGTGCTGGGGAGCCCCTCTGGGATTGCTCACACAATATTACTGCCACCGGTGAGGGTGGAGAGAGGAAGGGGAGGCAGGCAGCCTGGGGGAGGGGCTTAGGAGAGCTGCCACTATGGTCTGGAATAACAACAACAATGGTAATCTCAATATTTGAATAATAGTAAGAAATAGTAATCATTGTATTTTCCAGGTTTATTAACTTTGGGAAGTCTGGTTTATTAATTCTCCTGGCTTATTAACTCGGAGCCGCCTTTTCTGGTTGCCGCAGATGCCCGAGGCTTGTGGGTGTGTTTGAGATCATCCGTCTCAGGCAATCCAAGAGAAAGAGGGGCGCAGGAGAGCAGGGAGGAGGCGGGAGCAGTGATATTTGAAGTAATTAGAGAGACTTTATTGAAATCAAATGCACAGGCAAGAAATGGTAATTAACTGAGGGAAGAGGATGCTCTGTTCTCTTTCGTCCAAGGACTGTGGGGCTGTCAGAGATAATCCTCATCTTGGGGGCACTGCATAGACAGTGAAAAAGCAGCAATGGAAAGAATACTTCCAAAAGCAGAGATCTAAAATGAACAATGAAGGAAGCATCCCTTTCCTCCTCTAGTTACCATTGGTACAACATGTCAAGAAGTAAAGTAAAAAAGATAGACTTCATCTTTTTAATTTAAACCTTCCTTAATTGGAAATTCAAGCTCTGTCCCTGATGTTATTCACCAGTATAAATAATCCAAGACTCACCAAATAAGGGAGGATGCTGATTACACAAATCTGGGGAGGTCAGATAGAAAACTTGATCAGAATTGCAGTGAGAAGCGGGATCTTGTGCGGGGTGGAATTTTAGTATTTGAATTTAGTATTTGAAGCTGAGGTCATGCTATTGGCACTAGGAATCCAGAAGGTTGCAAATCCCTTTGGGTCTGTGCAGGTGCCTTTGGAAGGTTTTGGAGATGAAGTGGGTGGCCATGGGGGCTGAGTGGGATGGGGTCCTTGGAGAAATGTTCAGTCCAATGTAAGGAAGACTTTCTAACACTGCTTTTGAACTTAGAGTCAGCCCTTTATTATGATGGTGGCACAGAGGGTGTTAAATCTTACGTTGAATATATATTTATTTTCTATCATCTTTCAGTACAAAAAAGGAAAACTGGCTTAACTAGATGACTTTGAGATCAAAAGAGCACTGAATTTGGAGACAGAAAAGCAGAGTTTAAGATACCCTTTGAGCCTCAGTTTTCTTGGTAGCTCAGATGGTAAAGCGTCTGCCTGCAATGCGGGAGACCTGGGTTCGGTTCCTGGGTTGGGAAGATCCCCTGGAGAAGGAAACGGCAATCCACTCCAGCACTCTTGCCTGGAAAATCCCATGGACGGAGGAGCCTGATAGGCTACAGTCAATGGGTTGCAAAGTCGGACACGACTGAGTGACTTCACTTTCTTCATGTGTAGAAGTGGGCAAATTATATCTCTGGCAGGGTTGGTATAAGAATTGCAAGAGACAATGAAATCTGAGTAACACTTGTTAGGCTGGAAAGAGCTATATACCTTTAAGTTAGAAACAATGATTATTATTATCACTAGGTATTGTTGTTTTACGAATACCAGCCTCCATGGTTCCAGTTGCAAATACTCTTTTTCTCCCAGCATCTCTGGTGGTTTTGCTTTATGTTAGCTCTTCTGGAGCTGGACGGTAAAGAGCTGCTCTGTCAACATTGACACAGGATTGCTCTGTGTCTGGTCTGGATGTATTCAATCAGTAATTTTGTTTGCAGCTTCTTTTGTTAGTGCTTGGAGACTCATGGCCAAAATGCACTGTGGACGCACAAAGGCTCTCCTGTGTTATTGGGATTGACTTCTAATTAGGAGAGTATCTAAGCTGAGAGGTAGACCCCTCATCAGCATAGAACCACTCTTGGGTTGGTGGAAAGAGGCTTAAGCTAGAGCCCTGGGTTGCGCTGGGTGGTCCAGGCTCCCATCAAGCGCAGACACTCACTCTCAGGCGGGCCTTCATCTTCCCACCCTGACTAGTCCATACTCATCCCTCTTATCTTTGCAGGTGATCTGTCTGAGAAGGAATCATCCCACTTATGCAACATTTATCCCTCCAGATCTACTGAATGCCTGCTATGTGCCACGCCTGGGCCTTATTTTAACAAACCGTCCTTCTCACTGACTGGTGTCTGAGTTAGGCTGTTGATGTGGCTGTACTATAGACTAGGAAATGAGGTGGGTGCATTTTGCTCTGTCTTTGAAAGAGAGATGATAAAAGGATAACTACTAGTATTTAGTGGGCACTTTTCATCCATCTAAACCTTTATCCATTCAGCAAGTGTTTGCTGTACTGTTGTTGGGCCTATGGGAGAGAATAAACAAAACAAGATCCTTACATTTTGGTGTTTTATGATCCAGTGAAGGAGTTGAAAGCACAGAGGACAAAGTATTGGGAACAGTGAAATCAACAAGTGCAAAAGTAATGGAGTGTAAATTGAACGTGCAAGGACTTATCATAAAGGAGCAGAGGAGTCGCTCTGTCATGTCTGACGCTTTGCAACCCCATGGACCGTAGCCCACCAGGCTCCTCTGTCCACGGAATTTTGTTGGCAGGAATACTGGCATGGGTTGCCATTTCCTACTCCAGGAGATTTTCTTTACCCGGGGGTTGAACCTGCCTCTCCTGAATCTCCTGCATTTACAGGCCGATTCTTTACCACAGCACCACTTGGGAAGCCCTACAGGAGTCATTAAAACGAGCTGAAAAATAAGTCGGGGAGGGTTTTCTGGAGTAGGGAAGTTTTGATTCGGGTCTTTAGGAAGGCAGTTGGCAGAGACCAGTGCTTCCCAGATGTGCGGCCAGTGGTGGTACAAATGGTGAGTTTATCTGGCACATAAGTACACATTTTGTGTTGCAACAGTACTATCTTCACTTTTAACATTTACAGAAAAATAGCACCAGTCCAATGATGTCATTGTAGTGATACAAAGTTTCTATCTTAAAATAAATCTGGGGATTTCTCTGGTGCTTCGGTGGTGAAGACTTCACCTTCCAGTGCAGGGGGTGTGGGTTGGATCCCTGACCAGGGAGCTGAGATCCCACATGCCTCATGGCCAAAAAGCAAGACATAAACAGAAGCAATATTGTAACGAATTCAATACAGATGCTAAGTACAATGAGTGAATTGGTTACAAACAAAAGGTTATAGCGGTAGTACAGGTGGTGAGATGCTTGCATAAACCATGTCTGTGACGAAAATTCTTGGAGTTTGTGAAGTACTGGTAAAGATGATATTATCACCTTAAACATAGGTTTGGTGCTTTATAGGTCACATTTTCATGTATTTTGGGTAATGTATCATCATAACTACCCTAATAGTCCTGTCCTCTGACTGGGCAGGTAATATTACCCTGGCACAAACTAGAATGTTAACATGTATGTTTACTAATTGAATTTTAACTACACATTTTGCATGTAAAGACATGATTCTTGGAGAAGTTGATTTACCCAAGGTGAGACATCTAGTAAGTTTAGTGGACTGGGATCACATCCTGGGTCTTTCAGTTCTGAAACAACGATTTCATGGTAGAGGATTAAGGGAGGTAATTCCAGGTAATAGGGATGGCATTTGAAGAAATGGTGTTAAAATTAGCAAACTGTGGTCTTATTTAGTGAGTACAGCAAGAAATTGTTATAATAATTAGGACATGATTACACTTGAATTGAAAAATCAGGAAGGATGCCACCCCTCTGGCCTCATCCCTGGACACACCCCTGCCCTCACCCCATATAAGGAACAAGCTCTCCCCATCTTGGGAGTAAGCAAGCAAGGGAGTGTGTTGTTTGTTCTTGCTCCCCACTGCTGCTGCAGGAGCTCCAGTAAAGCCTTGCCTGAAAATAAAAAAGATGGGAATAACTGGAGAAGAGTTTTCAAAGACCATGTTAAGGAAACATGGTAGGCTACTAATTATCATCATCATTATTATTGTGGTAAAAGCCACATAACATGAAGTTTACCATTTTAAAGTATTTGTAAAGTTAAGCAAAACAAAATTTAATTAAAAAAAATAAAAACCAAAAAAAAAAAAAAATAAAGTATACAGTTCAGTAGCTTTTAGTACATTCACAGCATCTAATTTCAGAACATTTCCATCATCCCCCAAAGAAACCCTGTACCCATGAAGCAGATCTTTGTCTTTCTTTCATTCCCTAGTCCTTGCCGAGTACTGCTCTTTCCGTTTCTGTGGATTTGCCCATCTGTATGTTTAACGTGGGGACGTCCCTGGTGGCTCAGATGGTAAAGTGGCTTCCTCCAATGCAGTCTACCCGGGTTCAATCCCCGGGTCGGAAAGATCTGCCGGAGAAGGAAATGGCAACCCACTCGAGTATTCTTGCCTGGAAAATCCCATGGATGGAGGAGCCTGGTAGGCTACAGTCCACGGGGTTGCAAAGAGTTGGACACAACTGAGCAACTCCACTCACTCACTCATGTTTAATGTGAATTGAATCATACAATAAGGCTTCTTTCACTTAGCATATTTTTAAAGGTTGTCCAGGCCATAGTATGTGTCAGTACATTATTTCTTTTTATGGATGAATAGTATTTCACTGTGTGACATACCACATTTTGTTTGTCATTCATTCATCAGCTGATGGACATTTGGGTTGTTTCAATCTTTTGGCTGGTATGAAAAATACTGTTAGGAACATGCAGGTACAAGTTCTGTTTCACTACCTCACCTGTTTTCAGTTCTCTTGAATATGTCAGATCAGATCAGATCAGATCAGTCGCTCAGTCGTGTCCGACTCTTTGCGATCCCATGAATCGCAGCACGCCAGGCCTCCCTGTCCATCACCAACTCCCAGAGGTCACTCAGACTCACATCCATTGAGTCAGTGATGCCATCCAGCCATCTCATCCTCTGTCATCCCCTTCTCCTCTTGCCCTCAATCCCTCCCAGCATCAGAGTCTTCTCCAGTGAGTCAACTCTTCGCATGAGGTGGCCAAAATACTGGAGTTTCAGTTTTAGCATCATTCCTTCCAAAGAAATCCCAGGACTGATCTCCTTCAGAATGGACTGGTTGGATCTCCTTGCAGTCCAAGGGACTCTCAAGAGTCTTCTCCAACACCACAGTTCAAAAGCATCAATTCTTCGGCGCTCAGCCTTCTTCACAGTCCAGCTCTCACATCCATACATGACCACAGGAAAGACCATAGCCTTGACTAGACGGACCTTTGTTGGCAAAGTAATGTCTCTGCTTTTGAATATGCTATGTAGGTTGGTCCTAACTTTCCTTCCAAGGAGTAAGCGTCTTTTAATTTCATGGCTGCAGTCACCATCTGTAGTGATTTTGGAGCCCAGAAGAATAAAGTCTGACACTGTTTCCACTGTTTCCCCATCTATTTGCCATGAAGTGATGGGACCGGATGCCCCAGGGGTGAAATTGTTGGGTCATACGGTATTTCTATATTTAACTTTTCGAGGAATTGTCAAACTGGTTTCTACAGCAGCTACACTGTTATATGTTCCCACCAGCAGTGTATACAAGTTCCAACTTTTCCACATTCTCACCAACACTTGTTCTTTTCCTTCTTTAAAAAAAGTATAGTCATCCTAGTGACTGTGAAGTGGTATCTTGTGATTTCGATTTGTATTTTCCCGATGGCAATATTTTTATACACAGTTGACCCTTGAACAACATGGGTTTGAACTGCACAGGTCCACTTTATACATGAACAACTTTCAATAGTACATGTTGTTTAGTTGCTAAGTTGTGTCCGACGCTTTTGTGACCCCACTGGCTATAGCTTGCCAGGCTTCTCTCTCCATGGGATTTCCTAGTCAAGACTACTGCAGTGGGTTGACGTTTCCTTCTCCAGGGGATTTTCCCAGCCCAGCAATTGAACCCACGTCTCCTGTATTGGCAGGTGGACGCTTTACCACTGAGCCACCAGGGAAGTGCCCAGTAGCAGATACTATAAGGTTGGCTTAAAGCTCAACATTCAGAAAATGAAGATCGTGGCATCTGGTCCCATCACTACATGGGAAATAGATGGGGAAACAATGGAAACAGTGTCAGACTTTATTTTTCTGGGCTCCAAAATCACTGCAGATGGTGACTGCAGTCATGAAATTAAAAGACGCTTACTCCTTGGAAGGAAAGTTAGGACCAACCTACATAGCATATTCAAAAGCAGAGACATCACTTTGCCAACAAAGGTCTGCCTAGTCAAGGCTATGGTCTTTCCTGTGGTCATGTATGGATGTGAGAGCTGGACTGTGAAGAAGGCTGAGCGCCGAAGAATTGATGCTTTTGAACTGTGGTGTTGGAGAAGACTCTTGAGAGTCCCTTGGACTGCAAGGAGATCCAACCAGTCCATTCTGAAGGAGATCAGCCCTGGGATTTCTTTGGAAGGAATGATGCTAAAGCTGAAACTCCAGTATTTTGGCCACCTCATGCGAAGAGTTGACTCATTGGAGAAGACTCTGATGCTGGGAGGGATTGAGGGCAGGAGGAGAAGGGGACGACAGAGGATGAGATGGCTGGATGGCATCACTGACTCGATGGATGTGGGTCTGAGTGACCTCCGAGAGCTGGTGATGGATAGGGAGGCCTGGCGTGCTGCAGTTCATGGGGTCGCAAAGAGTCGGACACGACTGAGCGACTGATCTGATCTGATCTGACAGACATACACATGCAGATAATGGATCTGGAACAACTGGAGGGAGGGCCAACTATAAGTGGATTTTTGACTGTCTAGAGGTTAGGTCCTCCGAATCCCATTGTTCAACGGGCAATGTAGTTATTAGCCATTTCTATGTTTTCCTTGAAGAAATGCCTATTCAAGATGTTTTTAAATTATGGTTTTTTTTTATTGAATTTTTAAGAAGCTTTATATATTGTGGAGCCTAGGCCCTTATAAGTGATAAGGCTTGTAAATGTTTTCTTGTATTCTGTGAGTTGTCTTTCCATGTTCTTGCACATGTCTTTTGGTGCACAGAAGTTTTTAACTTGCTTAAGTCCAACTCCTTTTTTTCCCTTTGTTTGCTTGTGCTATTGATGTCATATTCAAGAATCCATTGCCAAATCCAAGTCCACTAAGATTTTACTCCTGTGTTTTCTTGCAGAACCTTTATAGTTTTAGCTCTTTTGAGTAGGTCTTTGGGTCTGTTTTGAGTGAACTTTTGTATGTATGATGTGAAGTGAGGCATGATAAGTTTCTGACCACAAAGAATTCCTCAGTGGTAACATAGGGAAGATTGTTCTGGCAATTATTTTTCTAATGAAATGGAAGAACTGGTAGAAAAACAAAGAAGCTGTTGTAGAGGACAGAGGAATCAAAACATATGGTTTATTTTTAACATAGCAGTTTTATTGAGATACAATTTGCATACCATAAGATATACTTTTTAAAGTATACAATTCAACACTTCCTAGTGTATTCACGGTGTTGGGCAATTATCACCCCCATTTTCATTTGGAACACTTGCACCATCCCCCAAATGAAACCCTATACCCGTTAGTAGTTCTAACGATCCACAACCCCCAAGACCATGGAAAGCACTAATTTCCTTTCTGATCCTGTGGGTTTGCCTGTTGCAGACATTTCTGATAAATGGAATTAAAAAATATGAGGTCTTTTGTGTTTGGCTTCTTTCACTGTTTTCGAGGTTTATCCAAGTTGTAGCAAGTATCAGTACTCCCTTCCTTTGTATGATGAATAATATTCAATTGTATGGACAGACCACATTTTGTTTAGTTCAGTTGATGGACATTTCAGTTATTCCCACTTTTTGGCTATTATGAATAATGTTGCTATACCTATTCATATATGATGCTAAAGCTGAAACTCCAGTATTTTGGCCACCTCATGCGAAGAGTTGACTCATTGGAGAAGACTCTGATGCTGGGAGGGATTGAGGGCAGGAGGAGAAGGGGACGACAGAGGATGAGATGGCTGGATGGCATCACTGACTCGATGGATGCGAGTCTGAGTGACCTCCGGGAGTTGGTGATGGACAGGGAGGCCTGGCGTGCTGCGGTTCATGGGGTCGCAAAGAGTCGGACACGACTGAGCGACTGATCTGATCTGATCTGATACCTATTCATGTAAAAGTTCTAGGGTGGATGTAATGTTTAGCTTCTATGTAATACTCATATTACATCAGATCAGATCAGATCAGATCAGATCAGTCGCTCAGTCATGTCCGACTCTTTGCGACCCCATGAACTGCAGCACGCCAGGCCTCCCTGTCCATCACCAGCTCCCGGAGGTCACTCAGACTCACATCCATCGAGTCAGTGATGCCATCCAGCCATTTCATCCTCTGTCGTCCCCTTCTCCTCCTGCCCCCAATCCCTCCCAGCATCAGAGTCTTCTCCAATGAGTCGCATGAGGTGGCCAAAGTACTGGAGTTTCAGCTTTAGCATCATTCCTTCCAAAGAAATCCCAGGGCTGATCTCCTTCAGAATGGACTGGTTGGATCTCCTTGCAGTCCAAGGGACTCTCAAGAGTCTACTCAATAGTATTTTTGTTATCTCTCTCTACCTTCATTTTTCCTTATGGTACCTTTGACTGATCTCATGGGCTGATTAATCAGGTTCTCCAGTGAGAGTTCCTGTTGCTTCATGCACTTGCTACCATTTGGTGTTTTCAGTATTTGCATTCTGGCCATCCTAATAAATATGTCGTGGCATTGTTGTTTTTCATTGACCATTGTTTTATTAACGAATATTTGATGATTGATAGTGCTGTATTGGAGAAGGCAATGGCACCCCACTCTAGCACTCTTGCCTGGAAAATCCCATGGATGGAGGAGCCTGGTAGCCTGCAGTCCATGGGGTTGCTAAGAGTTGGCACGACTGAGTGACTTCCCTTTCCCTTTTCACTTTCATGCATTGGAGAAGGAAATGGCAACCCACTCCAGTGTTCTTGCCTGGAGAATCCCAGGGACAGGGGAGCCTGGTGGGCTGCCGTCTGTGGGGTCACACAGAGTTGGACACGACTGAAGCTACTTAGCAGCAGCAGCAGCAGCAGTGCTATATTGCATTTTTAGATTACATATATATTTGAAGAATTTTTCAAATGTTTAATGGCCATTTGTATTTTTCTGCTTTTCTTATTTCTTCTTTTATAACATACTTTTCAGTCTCTTTCATGTGATAAATTAACCCATTATCATATTTAATGGGTATGTTTGCCCCAGTTTGTAATTTGCTTTGCAAGTTTTTTAATCATAGACACACATTTTATCTTATAATGAAATATTCCTTTTCTTTTGTAATTTCTTTCATGGTATTAATGCCAATTATTGAACAAATGTATATGGAAGCCCCTTTTTATGTCAGGAACTCTGCCAAATACTTGAGAAATTATAGTGCAAGTCAGATGTGGTCTTCGTCTTCATGAAGCTTAGAACTGCTGAGATCACTTATACTGTATTTTTGCCTTTAGGATTTCATTTTTTTATATTTATCTTTTCCATCCATCTAGAATTTTATTACTATATATTGTCAAGTGAAGAAGTTACTTTTCTCTAATATCCAGTTTTCCTGACATCTTTTGTAAAGTAGTTTCTCTTTCATTTGTTCATGATGCTTTTGTTATCGTCAGCTGAACTCATAGCCATGAGGGGATTTTCCAAGGTGACTTAAATAGATATTTATTTGTCTATCAATTCTAGGCCTGGCAGTGCCATACCATTTTAACTTATGTAGTTTTATAATATATGTTTTAATATCTTAATAGAGCAAGACGAGCAAGACTGCCTTTATCACCATAGTTTAATTTTTTAATAAAGACTTTTTGGTTCTTCTTGATTCATTCTTTATGCTGTATGTTTTATTTATTTTGTAAAATTAAAGAAAAGGTATGATTATGATCTTGACTGGGATTGTCTTAAACTTTGGAAAATTACTGCCTTCATAAACCAGTCTTGTCATTAAGGAACAGGACATGTCTCTATTTAAATCTTTTCCATCTTTCAGTGATGTTGTTCATCATAATGAACCCGATATTACTTTTTAGGGTTATTCCTATATTTTGTATGTTTTCCTGCTGCTGTGAATAAAATCTCCCCTTCTATTATAAATTTTACTATTAATACCATAGGAAAAATACTAATTTTTACATACTGTCTTGTGTCTCTATTTTACTAATTTCATGAGTTATTCATTGCCTTTTTGGTTTTACTCATTTTCAAATAGTGACTGTAATATCTCATTATTTCCAGGTGTTGTATATCTCTTTTATCTACTTTTTAGAAATAACTTTTCCTTTTTTAAAACAGTTATTTATTTATGTATTTATTTTGGGGGGCATGGAGTCTTTGTTGCCACACGTAGACCTGCTCCAGTTGCAGCAGGCAGGGGCTCCCTCTCTGCTGTGGTGTGTGGGCTTCTCATTGCGGTGGCTTCTCTCGTCCCAGAGCATGGGCTCTAGGTGCATGGGCGAAGGAGTTGTGGCACCCGGGCTCAGCTGTCCTGTAGCATGTGACATCTTCCCTGACCAGGGATCAAAGCTGTGTCCCTGCACTGGCAGGCAGATTCTTATCCACTGCACCACCAGGGAAGGCCCTAGACAGAACTTTATATGTAAATAGCAGTGGTAATAGGGAATATTCTTTTGCCTTTCCCCATGGATTTTAAGGGGAAATGACTGCCTTTTGATTTTTTTAAAATAAGATGTTGGCTGTAGGTGTAAGGTTGATATTCTTTATCATGTTAAGGAATAGCTCTATTTTTTATGAAAAGGTTGGTGGGTGCTGGTGTGTCTGTGTCTGTGAGAGGAAAGAAAAAGAAAGAGGGGAAGGAAGTGGGGAGAAAGAGAGAATAAGAGAGGGAGAGGGAGAGAAAGAGAAAGAGACAGAGAGAGATGGAGATTCAGTTGAATTATATTCAGCTTCAAATAACATTGGCAGAAGTGGTAAAGAACCTGCCTGCCAATTCAGGAGACTCAAGAAACGCAAGTTCGATCCCTGGCTCAGGAAGATCCCTTGGAGGAGGGCATGGCAATCCGCTCCAGTATTCTTGACTGAAGAATCCCGTGGACAAAGGAGCCTGGCAGGCTACAATCCATAGGGTTGCAAAGAGTTGGACACGACTGAAGTGACTTAGCATCAAGTAACAGAAACCCAATTAACCTGGCTTTAAATGGAAATGGAGTTGCTTTCTTTTTTTTTTCCCCCACTACCAGAAGTCTAGGGGGTAGGTAGTACTGAGACAGTGCCATGGCTCATCAGCAGTCAGGCTTTTTCTGTATTTCTTCTTTCCATTCTTAGCTTATAGACCTTTATCCTCATGGCCAAGAAAGACTGCACAGCTCAGCCTCGCAATCACATCCAAGGCAGGAAGAAGAGGTAAAGGGCCAAAGAGACTCACCAGCTGAGTCTTTTCTCCTAGGAGCCACCCAAGGGCTTTCACTTACATCTCATTAAGTCACATGGGTAACCTTTAACAGTACGAACTGGGAGAAGGGGCCTGAATATGTGGGTTGGGTCAGCCAAGCAATAGCAGTGCCCCAACGAAGAAGCAAATGGCTTGGAGCCCCTAGAGAAGAGGAGAAATATGCCTTAGCCAACGCTCTGAACAGGCAGCCAGTGGATGTTGTTTGATTTGAACTTCTCATCTGGCCCTCTGTGCCGGAATGCATAAGTTACATAACCTCTCTGCTCATAGGGAGATGTCTGCCTTGGCTACCTAGGTGCCTGTGAAGTGCAGATGAAATCAAATCCTAAGAGTGCCCCTAGTTTGATTCCTTTTTTTGCATTAGGATAATTTTTTGTGTTAATGGGTAAACTTCTCTTTCTCCATGATTTTCATGGTATTATTACTAAATTACTTTTGCCTGAACTGAGCTGGAAGGTGAACAGCATGTCAAAAAAGGTAGCATGGAGAGCTGTTAGCAACAGGGATGATGTCTCTGAAATGGAATGGAAATAAAGTGCTAAAAGCCAGAAATTCATCTCACCTTCTGCAGAATCTGGGGAGGGAGGCAGATAGAACACGAAACAAAGTAAATTAGTACTTTGCCCCAATCTGCTTTGCCTCCCTTCTCTGACTTGGGGTAAGAGAAGTGCTTTGCTTCACAGTTTTATGGGGGAGAGCACCCTCCATCATGTTGCTCTGCGGCAACTATTAATTGCTTCCTGAATTCATACAGCATAAATGAAGTAGGTTGCCAGGGAGTGAATTACCCAGCAGATAAACGGTGGGTCATTAATGCAGTGTTGACCCTGAACCTGGAGGATGACGTGAGATCTAGGAAAGCTCTTAGGAAATTTACCAGAACCCATTTCAGCTGGAGGTGATGTGTTTTAAATCCCTCTGTAATGCTGTGAGGGGAATGAAATTAGATAATAGTTTGCAGAAATCTTCTGGGCCTGGAGCCCCTCTCAGAAGGATTTTATCCTCTTGTGTTATCATGCTTCACATTTTAGGGCTATCCCTTGTCCCAGTGACTCCCAGGATGCTTGATGTTCTCCCACAAGATGAAACTCCAAATTTCATCTGAAATGTCTTGTTCTTAGGAGTTCTCTGTGCCCCTATTTTTTTATGGTTATTTTGTATTAATAAGTAAATTCCCACTTTGCTGGGAAGGGGGAAGGGATCGCTGGGGTGTTAGGAATGCACGTGTACACACTGGTATTATTTAAAATGTATAACCAACAAGAACCTACTGTATATCACATAGAACTCTACTCAGTGTTATGTAACAGCCTGGATGGGAGGGAAGTTTGGGGAGGGGGGAATGGTTATATGTATGTGTATGGCTGAGTCCCCTCACTTTTCACCTGAAACTGTCACCATATTGTTAATTGGCTATTCCACAATGCAGAATAAAAAAAAATTTTTTTTAAGGATTATTTTAGCTTGTATTAAAAAATTACAACTTTGCCTTATTCTGAAGCCTAAGATTTTAACTAACACAAAAGAGAAGGGTAAGTTTAATATGTCAAGTTTACCCACCCTCCTGCCTTCTTTGTAGCTTTCTCCTGTAAGAATATTCAGGGTATTGTTCCCTGGGTATCACACAGTCAGAATAGTTGGAGTGAGTGTATTAATTGTATTTGTGGATGGTTGTATTTCTGTAAGTCTTACAAACAAGACTTGTAACTGTTTAAGGGTTTTATCTCTTTCCTCACTCTGCCTGGGCTCCACAAATTCAAGAGAATAATTCCCATTGGTTAAGGGGCTGCCTACGTGATGTACACGCCGGGTACATGGAGGTGGGTGGGGTCAGAAACGTAGGCGAGAGTTCACTTTCTTCTTGGGCATTTGTGAGTATTGATTTCGTAAACGATCCTTGCAGGGTAGTTTTTTTCTTGAATTCATTTCTTCTTCTTCTGGTTTTTCTAAACTCACTTTCACTGAACCAGATCCTGATCGAGAATGTAACTAAAGGGAAGGGACGCCTCAGTCTGTTGAGGGTAGCAGGAGGGAAGGTAGAAACCTTGCCTGGGTCCCGGGGCACCTTGGGACCCAAATGCCGACTCTTGCCAGCTGCTCAACCTCCTTCAGCCTCTTCCTTCTGCACGTCCATTTCCCTTGTGCTGTATGTGAAAGGACCAACACATCTGCCTCCGTTTTCTGCTTCGTATGTATAACTCAGATGTCCCTGGGAGCCCCAGCTGCCTGTGGATGCAGATGGGGACATATTAACATCGAAGATTCCTGGGACTTCCCGGTGGTCTGGTGGCTAAGACTGTGTGCTTCCAATGCCGGGGGCTGGGGTTTGATCTCTGGTCAGGGAACTAGATCCTCCACGCGTCAACTACGTGTTTGCATGCTACAACTAAAGATCCCACATGCTATAATGAAGATCGAAGAGCCCATGTGCCACAACTAAGACCCACAGCCAAATAAATGAAAATTAAAAAAATTAAAGATTCCTTCCTCTGGTTCCACTACTCATGTGGGACCTTTAGTACCCTGAAAACCACCCTCACTCCCGTCCAACACGCATACTTCCCAGATTATTGGTGCCTATGACTCTAGAGCTGAGAAGGCAATGGCACCCCACTCCAGTACTCTTGCCTGGAAAATCCCATGGATGGGGGAGCTTGGTAGGCTGCAGTCCATGGGGTCGCTGTGGGTTGGACACGACTGAGCGACTTCACTTTCACTTTTCACTTTCATGCATTGGAGAAGGAAATGGCAACCCACTCCAGTGTTCTTGCCTGGAGAATCCCAGGGATGGGGAAGCCTGGTGGGCTGCCATCTATGAGGTCGCACAGTCAGACACGACTGAAGTGACTTAGCAGTAGCAGTATGATTCTAGACCAGGCCGTCAGCCCCAGTCTCCAGGCAGAATTCTGTTGACCTTTCTGTGCTGGCCCAGCCCCTCCCTGCAGGGCTCTTGTGAAGCGGCTCCAGGAGGGTCACGGCCCTGCAGTTGAGCGCTGGCTGGGAGGGGCTGTGCTGGTGTGAGTCCTCAGGGGCAACGCCAGGCCTCGTGTTCATGCGAGATGCTGGCTTCACGTCGAGGTGGGCACTGTGCCCTGTCCTCGAGCCCTGAGGCAGCAACACTGGTGCTTGCAGCCCTGTCCACTCCGCCCTCACCCATCTCCCCGCCAGTTCTCAGCACAAGTTCTTGGGGCTGGGAAGGCGACAGGAACTGTGTGACTGCTTCTGTTGCCAAGAGTCCGTCTGTCTCTCCCTCACATGTGTGTATGGTCTCTCTCTCTCTGTCACACACACACTTGTACATACGAGAGACAAAAAGCCACCATAAGGGACTAAGCCACACAACTGAAAAATAAAAACCTCCCTTGTTTTTTGAATTGAGACATGAAGCACTCCATGTTGCCAAATGACAGAAATAGACTGTGGGTGAGGAGCGTCCGGTCTTAACAGCCTCTCTGATCCTGGCCCTGCCTCGAGGGACGGACAGCAGGTCCTCACGTGAGCAGCTCACGTCTGTCTCCGTGAGGGTACGTGATGCACTGCCATGGAGAGTAGCCCATAAGACTTGCTGTATTCAGAACTCTTGATGTTAAACCCACTGCTGCTGAGAGGGGCACTCCTTGAATACTTCTAGGCAATACTTGGGTGAGGATACCTGACTCAGCTGCTGGAGTCAGGGTTTTCTGGGAGAGGGGCAGAGGTATTGGGTTGTGGGGTTAGGGTCACATGTGTCAAGAGAAGTGTCAGGAGTGGATGGGGCCCTCTAGACCTTCCTGGGCCTACTTGGCGGTTTTGAGTTCCTACCCAGGGCCTCTGCCAGTCAGAGGGGCCAGCTCTTGACGTTGCCAAGTGAGTGAGTGTAGGATGGGGAAACCCTGCTGTGTGCTTCAGACTAACACCCAGTCAGGGTGACAGGGATTTAGTCTTACAGTGTTGGATTAAGGACCAAATACAAGTTGACATGGACAATTTTCTCTTTGCTGGCTCCTTAGCTACAAGTAATTTATTCTAACCTTCTTTCATAATGCCAATTTACAGCTGTTAGCACGTACTTCAAAGGCAGGCTTCAAAATACAAAGCTATGGTTAGCATTTCCTGCACTGATATCCCAGGGGCTTTAAACCAAGGTTGGATTGGTGGAGATGAAAGGGAGTGGGACTTTTCCTGAGTGTTCTTTGGTCTGTATGGATGTTGGGAGAGCTTACGGAGGGGGAGAGGAGCCAGTCCAGAGAGGGTGTGGCCAGAGAGAGGACCGATCAGGACTTGTGGATGTGACCTGACTTCACCTTTGTAAACATAAAGGTTGTGTTTTACTAGAATCCTCACTTTCACTGAATAGTTGGGGGTAGGTTATAGAATGAAAGGTGGCAATAAAGAAAGAGAATGGGGTGATTATGAGATGGAATTCAGTGATAGACATGTCCAGTTGGACAGATCATGAGGGGCAAACAGTGGAAGTCCTGGCTCTCATTTCTAGGGCCGGGTTTCTGATCAGTCGCTTAACCTTGTGACTGAGGGGTGGACAGAAGAAGGAGCTGTGTGCCAGCCCACCAGGAGCTCTGGGATGTAGGTTTCCAGGGCTTCTGTCTAGGGGGAGGGGACGCTGCCTGTGGTCATTGTGCCCCCAGCTGGTGTGAATGGACACCATGGACTGTTATCTACTGGCTGTGCCCTTAGTCCCATGATGGCTCAAAATTGTTGGGTGTTTATTGTGGGGAAAGGTAGGAGGCTTGGCCACCGGAGAAAAGAGAAACTGCCAGTCTTGCATGAAGGAAGAAGGTTCTGGAGGGCTTGTGGGTCTGGAGACCATGAACATCAATGCTGTTTGGTCAGTCGGAGAGACTAAAGAAAAGAAAAAGGGAATGTATCTCAAAATGAGAGGTAAAGCAGAAAAATAAAGATATCAGGAGAAAAAAATATTTTTTTCAAGGGAGAGCAGAAACCAGAAGTAAAACAGAGAAAGAGAAGCTGAGAGGCAAGGAAGGAAAACAGGACATAGGACTAGCTAGAAAGGGTACCAGTCTGTTCCCTGACCTGGAGGTTACTGTACTCTTTCTCTTGGTGGATCATCAAATTAGGAGAAAGTGACTTAGGAAAATGCTACACTGACCTCGAGGTTATTGTTCTTGTTCAGTCACTCAGCCGTGTCTGACTGCATCCCCATGGACTGAAGCACGCCAAGCTTCCCTGTCCCTCACCATCTCCCAGAGTTTGCTCAAACTCACGTCCGTTGAGTTGGTGGTGCCATTCAACCAGCTCATCCTCTGTCATCCCCTTCTCCTCCTGCCTTTGATCTTTCCCAGCATCAGGGTCTTTTTACAGCAAGTCGACTGTTCACATCAGGTGGCTAAAGTCTTGGAGCTTCAGCATCAGCATCAGCATCAGTCCTTCCAATGAATATTCGGGGTTGATTTCCTTTAAGATTGACTGGTTTCATCTCCTTGCTGTCCAAGGAACTCTTAGGAGTCTTCTCCAGCACCACAGTTTGAAGGCATCAGTTCTTTGGCGCTCAGCCATTTTTATTGTCCAGCTCTCACGTCTGTATATGACTACTGGAAAAACCACAGCTTTGACTACATGGACCTCTCTCAGACAGTAATGTCTCTGCTTTTCAATATACTGTCTAGGTTTGTCATTGCTTTTCCTCCAAGGAGAAATGCATCTTTTAATTTCATGGCTGCAGTCGCCATCCACAGTGATTTTGGAGCCCAAGAAAATAGTCTTTCACTGTTTCCATTGTTTCTCCATCTATTTACCATGAAGTGATGGGACCAGAGGCCATGATCTTTGTTTTTGACCCAGAGGTACCCAGTGCTTAAGTGCAAACATAGAAACAAGGTTGCTTGAGTCTATTTTGAAGCAGCCTTGGACGTTTGATTTTTAGAGGCTGAGTCAACGAAGCCCTGTACCCTTTTGACCATGCTCACTGCTTTGGCCTCTGAGGGCCAAGCTGATGGTATGTCCTGAAGCTCAGAAAAAAGCATGTGGTGACTCTTCCCCCACCCCGTCCCCCTTCTCTGCCCCCAACCCCTGGCCCTGTCACCGGCTCCTGGCTCCCGACATCTCCCACACAAACGGCTGAGACAGCATTTATTTCTCAAGGAGGTGTCAGCTTGTGGAGATGTTTGCTGCCTCGCTTAGGCGCTGGCTTCATGGCCTCTCTCTGTTTGCTGTTAACTCTCCCTCTGTGGCTGTGGGCTGAGGGCTGGCCCCAGCCAGTTCACCTTAACCCCTTGCTGCCCTCATTGCCTCACTGCTCAGTCCAGCCCTGGCTTCTGAGGGCAGCTGAGGAGATGGCAACCAAAAGATACTTCCAGTGACACTGGTCTTGTATCTTAGATGAAAAAAATAAAAGGGCAAAATGTTGAGGTTTTCTAAAGAAGGCTTTCCCAGCTTCCTAACAAATAAGACTTGGCTCTCACATATGTTCCCGTGAGACTGACTTGTGTGCTGTGCCTCTGTGGACTCAGCTGAACTCTGACGTCTCTTGGGTTTGACCAGGAAGAGATGATGCTAGGAGAGCTGGGGGCAGAAGGAGGATGAGGCTGACTATTTATTCCCCTGGCCCCGTTCCTGTGCAGCCCTGACATGCTGGCTTTGTCCTTTGACCAAAGCTTTAGCTGCTGTCAGATGTCCTTTCCACACAGCTTTCTTGGGTGCCTGTAACTGCTCCTCCTCACTCAATCCCTAAGCTTTGAGGTGGACCAGCTCCCTGAAGCTCCCTGCCGTGGGCTACTGTGCCATCCTTGGTTGCTTTCCTTAAATCCTTCCCACACTTTTGTAAATAGTCCTAAAAACTCTTCTCTATTACCTAGCCCAACAATAACAAAAACGGGAGGATACGTGTGTTTGCCCAGGTATGAAGTTGGTTACTCATTTCTAAGATGCTTTCTGACACTAGGCGACTTCTTCTGCTTTTTGTTTTTGTCTGGATTTTTGTCTTTTGTTTTTGTCTGGATTCCAGTTTTGTCTGGATTTTTCTAAATGAAAGTATGAGCGTAAGGTGCAGAGGAGGTGGCTTTCTAGAGTTTAAGATACATGTGCCTGTGATGTCAACCAAGAAGGCTATTCAGCTGGTATGCAGGGCTGGCTTTATGGATGAGAAACTCATGCAGTCGCACAGAACCCTGGTCTCAGAAGGGTCCCACATTTAGCTTAATTCTTTGCTGTCCCATTTTGAACTTCTTAATAATTTTCTATAATTATAATTTTCATATAGAGGGTCTTGAATTTTTATTCTATCACTGGACCCCATACATTATGCTGGTCCTGTTGGTATCAACTTGCTATGAATTCTATCCTGTCTCCAACGGGCATAAGTTGAGCATGACTCATCCTCTGCCAGTGATGGGGATACAAGGCTGTGACTAGAAGGTTACTTCTTCTGGAGACCTTTTATTTCCTGGTATGTAGCCTCTTTGGAGAAGGCAATGGCACCCCACTCCAGTACTCTTGCCTGGAAAATCCCACGGATGGAGGAGCCTGGTAGGCTGCAGTCCATGGGGTTGCTAAGAGTCGGGCACGACTGAGCGACTTCACTTTCTCTTTTCACTTTCATGCATTGGAGAAGGAAATGGCAACCCACTCCAGTGTTCTTGCCTGGAGAATCCCAGGGACGGGGGAGCCTGGTGAGCTGCCATCTATGGGGTCACACAGAGTCGGACGCGACTGAAGTGACTTAGCATAGCCTCTTTGAGATAGAGAGCAGTCATTGAAAGATAATTCCTCTATATTTTGTTCAGTCCCCTTTTCTCCACTTAGAAGGCTGAATATAAGTTCCCATTATTTATGGCTGCATAGCAGAGCACACCAAAAGTTAGAGGCTTGAAACAGCGGCCTTTTATTTTGCTAATGAACCTGCGATTTAGGAGGGCTCAGCAAGGATGGGTTGTTGCTATTGGAGGCAGTGTTGGCTGGAGTAGCTCAGCTGGAGACAGAGGACCTGTTTTTGAGGTGGCTTAAACATGTGGCTGGCAGTTTGGTTCTGGCTCTTGCCTAGGAGCTCAGCTGGGGCTGTTGGCTAGGGGCCCTGGTTCCTCTCCATGTGGGCCTCTCTGCACAGGGTTGCTTGGGCTTCTTTACAGCGTAGTGGCTGGTTTCCAAGAGTGAGTGATCCAAGAGACAGGAAGTAGAACCACCAGTCTTAAAATCTGGGCCTAGAAACTGGCACAGCCTGACTTCCATTGTCACCGTTACAGAGCCCACGCAGATCCATGGTGAGAAGACACAGTCCCAGCTCTTGATAGGCGGAGAGTCAAAGAATTTATAACCAGATATCCTTAATCTTCTACAATAAGCATACTTATTAGATATATGGAAAAATTCAAGGCAGCAATGCAATGAAGTCTTTCTCTGAGCAGCCACAAATCTGGGACAGAGCTGGACTCGGTGCCTGTAAGCTTGTGATTTCCCAGACTTTGCTCTGTCTAGCGTATCATACTGCTGTTTTGCATAATCTAATAAATAGCAATAACTCTCCTCTGTCCTCACGGCCCAAGTTTTCAACCTCAAAGCACATTAGAATATTAATAAGGGAGATATACCAGTACTTTTGTCTTGAACTACTGAAATAGAGTCTAGGCATTTAGAAAACAAAGGAAAACATCGAAACCATAAAAACAGACAATTCTCATTGTCTTGATTGATTAGGTGATATAGGGGATGTAATATGGTAGCCTCAAGTTACAGTGGCAGAGTGGGTAGCCCAGAACCACTTGCCTGAATGCCCATGATGGGACTAGGAGGCCTCTTGTGGGTCATTTTGAGGTTATGAGTTCATATTAAAGGCTTTTGAGGAGCTGCCAGGCCTCAGGAATGGCATGCCACACACTGGGCCCTCTGGAAATCTCCAGAAGCTTATAGTAACAGTTGCCTCCATCTTCTTTGAAAGAGCTTGATTGTCTTTGTGCACATGGAGCTCCAAAATGAAGAACTCCCTTTTCCAGGAGCCTCTGGGTCAAGCATACTTTTATCCTTCTCCAATAGTGCAGGTCTATAGGTAAGAACTTTCACAGCCCAAGGTAACAGCCCTTATCCTTTGATGACAATGCTGGAAAAGAGGTTGATGATCTCTAAACTTTGCAGTGCATGGCCCTTCAGTATGGCACAGGAATACATTTTCTCTCTTCAGGCATGTCTGTGCAGTGACTTCAGGGACATGAAGTAGATAAGAGCCAGCCTGTGAACTTTTACATCTGTCAGTTATGGTACCTGGAGTTCAGAGGGATAGGCTACTCCTGTCTTGCCATCTCTTAGGTCGAAGCAGAGTGGTCTTGGGAACCCATCGGTTTCAGAATCCAGTTGAGTGGAGATTTCTTGCCATAAAGGGCTTCCCTGATAGCTCAGTTGAATCTGCCTGCAATACAAGAGACCCCAGTTCAATTCCTGGGTTGGGAAGATCCACTGGAGAAGGGATAGGCTACCCACCTCCGGTATCCTTGGGCTTCCCTTGTGACTCAGCTGGTAAAGAATCTGCCTGCAATGCAAGAGACCTGGGTTAAATCTCTGGGTTGGGAAGATCCCCTGGAAAGGGAAAGGCTACCCACTTCAGTATCCTGGCCTGGAGAATTCCATGGATTGTGTCCATGGGGTTGCAAAGAGTTGGACATGACTGAGTGACTTTCCCTCCCTTTCTTGCTACACAAATCCGTATGAAACTGGGAATGTGGTATAAGCATGACTAGACCTGAGACTGTTTTTACACAGGAGATTCTTTTCATTTGTTTATGCACCTGATAAGTAGTTATCACTTAAGGCCTATGAGTCGGTCGTATTGTAGAACTCAGAATAATAGATGCAGTTTTATTCTGTCCTCTCTAATTCCTGCCAGGCATCCTAGGGAAGAGTAAGGGACACAGGGGAAGGAAAAAAAAAAAGTGAATCCTGGTGATTGAAATGCTTAGTTCCTGGGATTCCACTACATCTGTGGAGGAGATTTCAGATGAGTTTTAAGCTCTTTGAATATTAGAGGACGTGGGGAAGTCAGAATAGAAAGAGAGTTCCAGATTTGGGGGACATTATAGCAAAACTTGGCTTCCCTGGTGGCTTAGATGGTAAAGAATCTGCCTGCAATGTGGGAGACCTGGATTCGATCCCTGGGTCAGGAAGATCCTCTAGAGAAGAGAATGGCTACCCTCTCCAGTATTTTTCCCTGGAGAATTCCATGGACAGAGGAGCCTGGCAGGCTGCAGTCCATAGGGTCGCAAAGAGTCAGAAACGAGTGAGTGACTAACACTTTCACCTTCATATAGCAAATACTGTCATGATGGCAGATTTTGTATAGAAAGTTTTTTCCCTGTCCTGTGGGTGATCAGATTTACCCAAGATTATTCTAGGAGTCATAATCAAATATAATATTCTTTCCCGAGTCCTTACCCACATAGCATCCCCTCTGTATTGCCGAGTACCTAAGTCTGCATAAATGAAATGCTCTGAGCTCTCCCAATTCTAGGTTCTGCAGTTGAGCTGTAATTACTTCCTAGTTGATCTCAGTGACCCACGCTGCCTGCATGATTCCCCAAATCATCTGCTAAGATAAGGAAAGACTAAAAATATAGGGACAAAGAGAAGGAAAGGTGGGAGAGGGAAGGTATGTGGGCCACATCTGCACCTCTCTCCTGTTGGGTGCAGGGCCTCCCTGCTAATTGTTCCTTTTCTACAGATGCTGATCTTCTTTATCTCCAGTTCCCGTAGGGGTGAGATGATGTCCAGGTACCCTCAATAACTCTCTTTGAATTACTGCTCCATCTTGGGTATCCTGTGGATTTTGATGGTGGCAGTTTTGAGTTTGAAATGCTCCATCTTGTGATTTTCTATTGAGTAAGAAGTAAAAGGAATAGGCGATTGAGGTGCTTCTTATCCCCTTGCCCTGCTCATTTATTTTATGACTTGAAGCCTGCTAACTCTTCCCATCCAGGAAGAAAGCTTGGATGGTGGGGAACAGAAAATGAGGAGTAGCAAGAGATTGAGTCTGGGAAGGAGAGCAAGTATCATCATCACCTATCTGTGATGAGATTCCAGTTTATACTGCGTAAGGCTAGGACAGGTTGCTGAGGTGTCAAGGTCCCTGCCATCCAGGAACTGTCAGACCACTGAAAGGGTCAAGATTCCAGAGAGCAACAGCCTTCAGTCACCAGACCTGGGTTCATCTGATAATAGCCACTTACTGGCAGTAGAGCTCTGGGCAATGTTCTGTATTCCTGAGGCTTTGCTCATCCGTGAAACAGAGAGAATGTGCCATGAGATTGTTGTGAACAGCTAATGACAGAACTTTGAGAGATGACCATTTAGTGTAGGTAGACAAGTGTTTTTCTCACTTCTGTTTCTTTTTTTTTTTTTCTCATTGAAGCAGCAAGATGGGCTATGTCTTCTCTCTGGGCCTTAGTATACAGTGACTTTTGCAGAGGTGAATGCTGTGATGTGGTTTGACAAGACCAGCTCAACAGCAAGCTTGTAGCTCCAGACACAAAGAAGTGACGGTTTTCATGGATCATGGGGAAGGTAGATGGTTCACTCATCTCCTTGAGCACCTGGCCATGTCAGATCCCCAGCAGTTTTGATTCCTCCCTGGGAAGCTTCTTAGAGCCATGCAGGGAGTGCAAATTACTCTGAGAGTTTGTAGCAGATGAACTTCCAGGGAGGATTGGGTGGAACCTGACTGGAGGTGGTGGGTGGAAGGGAGGATTCCTCCAGGAAGAAGGGAAGAAGACACCATGCAGACCGTTGTTGCTGTTGTTAGATCCAAGGCAGAGGGCCTGAGAGAAGGTCACAGGGTGCCCTTGCATCTCGGGCTGAGAGGTAACAAATGAGCTGACAGTCTGCCCTCCAGCCCCCTACCAGGACTTCCTTGGTTTTGCCACTGGGAGCTCTTGCTAGGCAGCGATGCCGTCCCTGCCAGGTTTTTGTTATTAAAGTTGATCCCGTGTATCAGAGAGTGGAAAGCAAGCCTTGGAAATCAGCATCCAAGTGGGATTCGAGGCTCTCCATAGCAGTGTGTGCCAAGGGCTGGGGGTGGGGACGTGCGGCGAGCTCTCCGCTCAGCATCCAGGAGCAAGCCCTCAGCATCATTCACTCTGTCAGGGTATCTCAGTGATAATCACTTCCAAATGGCTATGGGGTGGGGAGGGGGCTCCCCTCCAGTCACCCAAGGAATGCCTTGACTCAGGGCGGAAAGGGAGGTTTTTCCGTAAGCAGCTCCTCTTTCCAAAGAGGACCAAGGGGGGAGAACGTGAGACACCCGTAAACCTCTCTTAGCATCATCTATAATAATATCCATGTCAAGAAAACAGAGGGGGAGGCAGCGATAATCCAGGGTAGCATCAGGTTCCATATTCTGACCTGGGAGGTGCTTCCAGGTTGAGCAGCTCACCCCTCCAGAAATGACCATTACGGCTTGACAGAGATGGTACTTGTACGCATAGACACAGACTCTGCTCTAAATGATAGGTGCTATAAAAGTCACCCGTCACACATAGACAAGAGCTGCAGAACATGGCACAAGAGCCCAAGTCGCAAGTCTGGGAGACTAAGCCCACGTTGTTCCTTATTAGCTATGTGGTTTTATCCGAGTCACTTAACCTTTTCAGGCCTCAATTTTTCTTACCTGTAAAGTAGGGAGTGTACTCTCTATTTAGTAGAATTGTTGCTAGAATTAAGTAATAAAACTTTTGAGAAAGGGTGAATTACTAAGTAGGTTCCCAGTACAGTTTTAAAAAGTTATATTAAAGAGATCCAGTGTCTTTCCTATTGCTTTACCTTAGACACCTTGCTGTCTTCAATTTCTACTGAACACTTTGCAATGTCACATGTAAAGATCATATCCAAAATGTGTCTGGAGCTTTCTTGCATTAAAAACGGTTTCATCTGTTGCATGCCACAACTCACATCACTTTCATTTGCAGTGAGGAGCCAGAGACTAGTAGAGCTGGAGTGATTTGGCAATGTGACTTGAGTGTCGGGCATCCTGGATGTTCCCGGCTGTCCTCCTGGGCACGGGTTCGCAGAGGGCTGACCCGGGGCTCCATGGGTGTCCTGGGTGCTCCCAGCTCTCCTCCAGGGCACGGGTTCACAGAGGGCTGACCTGGGGTTCTCTGGGTGTCCTGGGTGTTCTCTGGGTGTCGTGGATTTTCCCGGCTCTCCTCCTGGGCACGGGTTCGCAGAGGGCTGACCTAGGGCTCTCTGGGTGTCCTGGGTGTTCCTGGCTCTCCTCCTGGGTGTTCCTGGCTCTCCTCCTGGGCATGGGCTTGCAGAGGGCTGACCCGGGGCTCTCTGGGTGTCGTGGGTTTTCCCGGCTCTCCTCCTGGGCACGGGTTCGCAGAGGGCTGACCTAGGGCTCTCTGGGTGTCCTGGGTGTTCCTGGCTCTCCTCCTGGGTGCGGGCTCGCAGAGGGCTGACCCGGGGCTCTCTGGGTGTCGTGGGTTTTCCCGGCTCTCCTCCTGGGCATGGGCTCGCAGATGGCTGACCCGGGGCTCTCTGGGTGTCCTGGGTGTTCTTTGGGTGCCCTGGGTGTTCCTGGCTCTCCTCCTGGGCACAGGCTCAGAGAGGGCTGACCTGGGGCTCTCTGGGTGTCCTGGGTGTTCTCTGGGTGTCGTGGGCTTTCCCAGCTCTCCTCCTGGGCACGGGCTCGCAGAGGGCTGACCCGGGGCTCTCTGGGGCCCACTGAGAATCCTCCCGTGGCCACTGGCCTGGCCGCCTGCACTGAGGGTGTGTTAGATGTGTCTATCTCACACCTGGACGGATCCTTCTTTTATTAATATGCTAACTGGTTTTTTCCTCAGAACTATTTCTCCCACAGTTGATTCCTTTCTTTCTTTTCCTCTCGCACTGGCAAACAGGTTCCAGAAGGCCTTCTCTGACTGCATGGCCTCCAGCAATAGTTCTGTATCTCAACCTCTATTAGGGAGGAGGGGGAAAGTAGCATTCTTTACCGTGCTTAGTGGTCTTCACTGTCTTTCTCTGAAAGTTGAAGTTTTACATGCGCTGTTGTTGCTCAGAGACTATTTTCATTTAAGATGTGAGTCCAAACGTTGATGGCAGAATGAGGTGCCTGCTGTTAACTCATCGTATGTCTTCTAGGTCCTTCCATGCATGGGGCAGGCTCCTCTGGGTGGAATTTCCCTGGAGGTGTGTGCAAAGTGCCAAGACCAGCTGACCTAGCATAGGTTGGCTGCTTAGTTGCAGACTCAGAAGGATCTGTCCTAAGGATCTGGAGATTGCAAGTGAAGCACCGAGTAGCTCACCAGCATCTTTATTAAGTATGTACACTGGCGGGCCACAGTCCATGGATTGCAAAGAGTCAGACACGACTGACGCACACACACCGCACCACACATCACCTAGAATTCCTTCTGGATGTAGCATGACCTGGGGATAGAAGTCCTACTGGTGTTCTTTTCTCTGGCTCTGGGACAGGCGTGTTCGTGGCTAATGACTGTCTCGAGTTGTACGATGGTCTTGGGCTTGTTCACACCAGCCCTTCCCCCACCCCTTTTACATTTTGATCTGGCACCTCAGCTATCCAAAATTCTTGTGGAATGGCAGCCCAGCTTTCTGAACAGCAGATATCTGCCAGATTTAAGCCTTTTTGGAACTAGATTCGGTGAGGTTTGGATGGACAGAGTTATGAGAACCAATGGATTAATAGAGATTGATGTTCACACAAGAGTTAGAGTTCCTTTCTCACTTTCTTTGTCTCTTGCTCCCTATTATCTTTCCTCTGGCTTTCCCTCCACTTCCAGAGCTGTGCCCTGGCATTGCTTCCTGTGTTGGTCAGCAGAATGAATTTCCTGCCATTTGTCTCACTGTCATTTCTGGAACGGGAAGGGAAGCTTGGCCTGCCTTGCCTGCACCGCCTGATTCCCTTGCATGAAGCCACAGGGAGTTGTCATTACTACTGCCCATATGCACAGACACAGCATCTGTCTTCTGCTCGCGAGGACACAGGGAGTATAGCTGCCAGCAGCTCAGGCCTGAGCCCCAGCTCCTGCGGACCACTTCACTCTATGCGCTGGCCAGGCAGCGGGGAGAGAAGGAGGAGGGTGGGTTTCCAATAAGGACGGGAGTGAAAAATCCTGTGATGCTGGAAAGTCTGGTTAAGGCAGCCACCACCGGCCGCCATATCTCTGGGCAGTATCAGGGCTTGTATCCTGGGTGTGCGATGGTGTTGAGAGACCCGCAGGCTGGCAGTGAGCTTCAGAGACCATCTGTGCTGACCGCACTTGGGAAGGTGCTGTCACCGTGTGATGTAGATAAATGGAGGAAGAACATGCAGATGATCACATTTAGCTTTTTGAGAGTGTATTGGTTAGCTATTGCCACAGGAACGCAGCATAACAAAGCACCCTGAGGCTCAGAGACTTAAAAACTCAAGCATTTACTTTTCTCACTCATGGGGCTCTGGGTTGACAGGGGCAGTCTGTTTCGGGCTGTGGGCCACTTGGACTCGGCTCCAGGTGTCAGGTTGGGCTCAGGTCTTGTCTGCATTCCCTTCAAATCAGCAGTCGTGAGCCACCTTCTCATGGAGGATGATAGCAGCCAAACCACGTGTGCACATTTGCACACGTGGTGAAGCCCAACGTTAATGAGGGAGAGATTTACTCAATCTCAAAGTTAAGCGGTGGGAGTGGAGTGAATATTTATTGTGTGTAGCTGGGGTATAGGCTTCCCAGGGGGCTCAATGGGTAAAGAATCCACCTGCAGTGCGGGACACACAGGTTCAATCTCTGGGTTGGGAGGGTCCACTGGAGAAGGAAACGGCAACCCACTCCAGTATTCTTGTCTGGAAAATCCCGTGGACAGAGGAGCCTGGTGGGCTGCAGTCCATGGGGTTGCTAAGAGTCGGACACAACTGAGCGACTTCACTTTCACTTTCATGCACTGGAGAAGGAAACGGCAACCCACTCCAGTATTCTTGTCTGGAAAAGGGCTGCAGTCCATGGCGTCTTGAAGAGTAGAACATGACTGACGTGACTGCACACACATGCATAGAGCTGGGGTGCAGGTCCAGGCAGCAGTTGAGCAGTGAGAAAGCTTGCTTCTTTGAGTGCACATCGGGGCAAAAGGGCTGTCCTGACTTTCCATGTGCTGTGGCTCTTGGCTGATCAGTCCTTGTCTTATACATTGTACCTTATCTCTTATCTCACGAAATTTTACAGATGAAGAAACTGAGGCGTGGAAAGGTTGAGTAAATTTCCCAGAGTGACCTAGTTAGGAAAGAGTGGAGCCTGGCTTTACCACCTCAATTCTGGCCATCTCCAGACCTGAGCTGCTGACCAGTATGTGACAGAGTGTCTGCCTGTGGCTCCCCCTCCAGGCCCAGAGTCTTTACACTTTGGATGGAGGGTGTGCATTTTAAGAAAACAATATCTGATCTGGGATAATCCCACAGAGATACTAGACAGGACATCCTGTGTAGAAGACATGGAAGGTTTTATGCTTTGTAGCTTCTGCCTTGAAAAATCCACCCTGAGTTCCAGAGCTTGAACCAAGGCTATTAGGCAGAGGGGTCTCAGAATCTGGCAGGGCATTGAGTGTGGAGGAAGTGGCTTCCTTCTCAATCTTACCTTGGCTCCTTACATTCCTATCTGGTACTTGTCTGCTTCCCATCATGCTTTCCCTCCTTGGGACCCAGAGGGCTGGCGGTTGGAGGGAAGAAGAAGGCGTGGGCGTAGGTGCTGTCTGGAGGAACAAGTCAGTGGGCCGCCGAAGCCAAGTCCGTGACCAGCAGGATCCCAGGAGGGCCAGCAGTTTGTGGTTACTTGGCCACTCTTCCAGCTAAGGAATGTGTTTCCCCCTTCTCATCTGTCTTGTGTTTTTGTAAATTTTGACGAGGATCCATGAATAATCCAAAGCTCCAGAGTGGGTACAAGGTCAGCCAACCACAAAGTGTTCCCAGCCCCCAGCACATTTGGAGTAAGTCAGATGCCACTGGTGAGCCATAAAGGAGATAAGCATGTGTGGATAAATGCCCATGTGAAGATGGGGGCACGGGGAGCCTGTCCTGGATTTACTCTCACATTTGGGAGCATGTTGAAGTTCTCTGCCTGGTAATTGTAGTCTTAGCACAAAAGAAATGTTCTCACCAGCTCTGTATTAATGGTTTTAGCCTAAGACATATGAAAATTACACATTATCTTTCTGCTCAAAGCTTGAGAATTTCAGTATTATTATTTATAAGATACCCGTCCAAAGATGATTTGAGGCAATTTATAATAATATCAGATGCTATGGACTGAATGAATTTGAGAGGAAGGGACGGTCATATGTTTAACCCTAATCCCTCATGTGATAATATTTGGAGATAGAGACTTTGGGAGGTAATTCGTGTTAAATAAGGTCATGAGGGTGGGGACCCTCATGGTGGGATTAGCATCCTTCTAAGAAAATGAGGAGACCTGGGCTCTTTTGAGGACAAAGCAAGAAGGCTCCATCTATAAATCAGGGAGCAAGCTCTCACCAGAATTCAGATCTGCCAGTACCTTGATCTTGGACGTCTCAGCCTCCAGAACTTAGGAAATAAATGTTTATGGTTTAGGTCACTCAGTCTATGGTATTTGTTATAGAATCTGAACTAAGATAACAAAGACACAATAAAATGATTGAAATAAGAATAAAAGAGGGAGAACAAGGGTTGTGTTCCAAAAGACAGGCTCAGAGTACATTCAGGTGAACCTTTGAAACTTAATTCTGAATATCCTGGAAGTCAGGGAGAAAAGCAAGTGTGCTGAGTTACATGGGGCTCAATTTCTAGAAACTTGGAGCCTCCCTGGGCATCTGGAGAGAGAAACTTCCCACAGCACTTTTCTCTAAGGAGGAGAAATCATAGAGATGATTATCCTAGGATTACTAGGCAACTCAGTGGGCAGTGATTTTGTAAAAATGCCTTTGCCACAAATTCAGTAAGAATTCCTGCCTCATCAGTCTTCATGGCACCCAGGTAAGGTACAAAGCAACTGGGCACAGGTACGTTTGCTGGGCAGCAGAGGACACTGAAGGCAAGGGTGAGCAGTGTCGCTGTCAGGGGCAGTCAGGGAGTGAGGAGGACAGGAGTCAGCGTCGTGGACATCTCAGAACGTTCTCTTGCTTCAGTGCTGCAGTGTGGCAGAACAGGAGGCAGGGATTTGAGGGTTTCCTCTTGTCTCTACTGTCAGACTGTCTCTGTAGCCTTGGACAAGTCACTTAACTGTGGTCCAGCACAATGTGGACCTTGCAGTTTCCTCTTCTGTAAAATAAGAAGACGGTTCATGTTCTGAAGACCCCGTTGTACCCCAGCTTTCTATGATTTGGTATTTTTCCCCTTCCCTGAGAGCCATAAACTTAAGTGGAACCCAGTGAAAGAAGTCATCCTACAAAGAAATACTTCACCTTTAAAAAGCAAGTGGCTTTCCAGAGACAAATAACTTGGCAACAGTTGAAAACAAAGGAGAAAGCAAGAGAACTGATTTAATCTGTGTTCTTTCTTTTTTGGTCCTCTCTGTCTTCACTATCCCACTGCTTTTCCTCCTAATTTTGTTTTCTTCTTCACGTACCTCTTGGAACCTGGCTGCCAGTTTTGACACTAGGGGAGCATATTTAGCAAAGCCTTCTCACCTTTTTTTTCTTTTGAAGCTGAATTCCATCAGGTTGGAAGCTGCTTGTCTGTGTAAACTGGAAAGAGGGCAGTACTTGGGTGCTAAGGAAGCAGAGAATGGTTACATGAAGAGATGTGGTGCATTTCCTGGCTCCTTTAAAAAAATAAATTTCAGCATTTTATTTTTAACATTTTATTTATGTATATTAACATTTGTTTATTTGGCTGTACCAGGCCTTAGTTGAGGCACACGGAATCTTTAGTTGCATCACGGGAGGTCTTCCCCTGGAGAAGGGAGTGGCCCCCCACTTCAGTATTCTGTCTCCGTATTCTTCAGTACTCTTCTGTCCTGGAGAATTCCACGGACAGAGGAGCCCAGTGGGCTACGGCCCATGGGGTCTCACAGTGTCAGTCATAGCTGAGAGACTAATACTTTCATTGGGAACTCTTCCTTGTGGCCTGTGGGATCTAGTTTCCTGACCAGGGATAGAACCCAAGCCCCCTGTATTGGGATCTTGGAGTTTTAGCCATTGGACCACCAGGAAAATCCCTGACAGTGCCTTCTTGTTCTCTGTGTGTACATGCTTTACATAAACTTCAGGTCTTACAGAAATCATAGACTGTCAAAGTATTGCACTTGCAGAAGAGTGTATGTTTTGGGGGGACTGTGTCTTGGATTCAGGCTAGTGTGTGTATATGTATGTATGTATACAAGCAGAAAGTGAAGAGGAACTCAAAAGCCTCTTGATGAAAGTGAAAGTGGAGAGTGAAAAGGTTGGCTTAAAACTCAACATTCAGAAAACGAAGATCATGGCATCTGGTCCCATCACTACATGGGAAATAGATGGAGAAACAGTGGAAACAGTGTCAGACTTTCTTTTTCTGGGCTCCAAAATCACTGCAGATGGTGACTGCAGCCATGAAATTAAAAGACGCTTACTCCTTGGAAGGAAGGTTATGGCCAACCTAGATAGCATATTCAAAAGCAGAGACATCACTTTGCCAACAAAGGTTCACCTAGTCAAGGCTATGGTCTTTCCTGTGGTCATGTATGGATGTGAGAGCTGGACTCTGAAGAAGGCTGAGCGCCGAAGAATAGATGCTTTTGAACTGTGGTGTTGGAGAAGACTCTTGAGAGTCTCTTGGACTGCAAGGAGATCCAACCGGTCCATTCTGAAGGAGATCAGGCCTGGGATTTCTTTGGAGGGAATGATGCTCAAGCTGAAACTCCAGTATTTTGGCCACCTCATGCGAAGAGTTGACTCATTGGAGAAGACTCTGATGCTGGGAGGGATTGAGGGCAGGAGGAGAAGGGGACGGCAGAGGATGAGATGGCTGGATGGCATCACTGACTCGATGAATGTGAGTCTGAGTGACCTCCGAGAGCTGGTGATGGACAGGGAGGCCTGGCGTGCTGCGGTTCATGGGGTCGCAAAGAGTCGGACACGACTGAGCGACTGATCTGATCTGATCTGATACAAGACTCCCCTGGGATTGCAGTATTCAGCTCCATAGGTGACAGGTGGGATGACAGGCAGGTGGGTGTAACACCCAATAGAACTGGAGTCATAGAAATGTCACTTGTTAAAGGGAAAGGGATATTAAGTGGCCCATCGGGGGTTTCCACAGATGGCACAAGGTTGCTGCCCCACAGCTTCTCACCAGGTTTGGGACTGTGTTAAGCTGGTTCTGAAAGTTGGCAGCTTGAAGTCAGCATCAGGCATATTTGCACAATGAGGAGAATTTACCATGATTTCATGTGTAAGGAAAATACAGAATGGGGCTCTTACTTATTTGAGGGTTCAGAATCTACTGCCATCAAACTCCTGACCCTTAGATTCCCTCCCCTTTAGATACCACTCAGAAGTCTCTCTGGTTTAGTTCTCCAAGATGCAAGTCCCTCTGTAATTTGCCCGCGTCCACAGGCATCCTGGGATTTGTGGATGCAGGGAAGCAGGTGGGGTGGGTGGGGGGAGGGAGTGTTCTGGGCATTTCTACAATATTATATGCAAGTGCTGTGCAAATAAAATGCAAATTAAAACTGAGTGCTCTTGCACTGCGCAAAGGTGATGCAAATTTGCTTTTAATTTCTCTTCTGTGCATTGCAGGCACCACAGAGGCACTGGCAGAGGGAAACAGGGAATAGCAGGGAGAAGCTGAGGCTGCTTTTGGTCAGTTGTGGACCTTACTCTGGGCCTTCCTATTTTCAGCGCAAGTAAAGGAGAAAGTGCAGCTCTGCTTATGAGAACTGCTTCCACCCTGGCATTTTTCTCTGTATTTAGAAATGAGGGAGGCTGGCGGGGAGCGGAGAAGAGGACTTAATTGGGGTCAGGTCAAGTTTCTGATGGGGAAAGGGGTTGTGTTGGGCACTTTCTTGCATGTCTAGAGGAAAACCTGGAAGCTGTCTGAACATCAATGATGAGAAAAATCCTTTCCAGAAGGTCAGTGAGAGAGTTAAGACCGTCCTGCATCAGGCCTAAGGTTGTGACTAAGTACGTTTTAGTTGACAGCAGGTTCTGATCAATGTTGAGCTCAGAATGATTTGGTGGGAACTCAGGATGCCAGCTGAGAATAGGATGGGTTTGGAAGGTTGGCTTGGTGAGGAGGCTGGCTTGTTCCCACCGGTTAGTATCAGGCTCAGCAGGCCTTTGTGAATCAGAATCTCCATGTGGCTGATTCTCCCCACAGGGCCCCAAGTCAAGAGGCTTTTGATCCAATGGCCTTTGTCCCACAGAAGGTTCTCCGGGCAGCCTGTCCTTGATGCCTGAACCCGTGATCTGACAATCATGCTTGGTCAAGGTCAGGCCCCTTAAGCAAGATTTAAAATTGCCCTGCCTAGGAGGAAGTCTAAGGGAGACAAGAAAGGATTTGGGAGATAAAGTCAGGAGTCAGGAAGAGCTAACTGCCACCTCTTGGAAGCTACTAATAGTATAGTTCCAAAAAGAATCCTTTTTTTTTTTTCTCTCCAGTGTGTTTCTTGGTTGCCCTGTTATCAGTCATACGTGCAGGAGCTCCAAGAGAAATATGTTTTAACATCCTGAAACTGAATTATTAAATGGGGATTAACTTGGTGTTGATTTTTATTCATGGCTGATTTGCAGTATAAACTGGGTTTAAGGCATCTTTTACTAAACCGTCTGGATTTCAGTGGATCGCCTTGGATGAGGCATTCATTAAAGATTTCATGCTGATGTTATTTGTTTAGGCTTTGGTGCCCTTTGTCTGTTTTCCCTCCCCTTTTATTCAATAATGATATCTTTCAGGCAGAGAATACCTTCCATCCTGTGGTATTAAGGGCTTTCCATGGTGGAGAGCTGGGCCCCATGGCCAACAGCTAGGCAGAAAGTCAGAGGACTTTGGTGGACTCCCTGCCTGATCCCCAGATAGCCAGGCAGCTAGGACCACGAGAATGGAGAAGGTACCAGACACCCTGTTTGGCAGATGCCTCCTCCAGCTGCTCTTTGAAGACTGGGATCCATTAACAAGGGAACTCACCTTTACATTTCACTCTTAAATCCCCAGAAAGAAATAATGGCTAAAATTCACATGGATATGTAAATGTCCATTACCGCATTCTGGTCAGAGAACAGATAACGGAAGGGAAAAGAAGGACAGGGTGTCTGGCGTTGAGATATACCAGAACACTGGCTTGTTAAAAATCTTGAGTCTGAAACATGCTACCCTTGAGCAGGTTATTCAGCCTCTTTGAATCTTATTTATTTTTTCATCTACCAAATGCAAAAGTTAAAATCTCTTGGAGTTGTAGGGATTAGTTATAATTATTCTTGTAATGAGCTCAGCAGAGAATAGATGCTCAATATCCCCTTCCCACGTGCAGACACAATTCACATAGCTGAAATCAGAGTGTTGGCATCACTTTACTACATCAGCCTTACAAAACAGGTACCTTCTTTGATATTTGCAGTCCCTCTTTTCTTCATTGTTAATAGCTGACCATTATTATGTATGGTAATTTGCTAGACTCATTACTGTTGATTAATTTGGTATTTCCCAAAAGCTACAGTCTCTTTTGTGGGCCTTGGAGCCTGCCATTTCCAGAACAGCTTGACCTCGTGGGGATTCATAGTCCCAAGTGTTGCCAGGCTTTCCTCTGGAGCATGGTGAGGAAAGGTGATCTCAGCTGGCCTGGCAGCATTTCACCCAGACCAGCCGCCTCGCTCTGGCCAGAGGTCAGCCACCAAAGCGCAGAATGGCACTTGGAACGTCACTCCCAGCCCTTTGGACCCCTGTTCTTCAGCCAAGCCTTCAGACTGTATGTGTTGGAGCCCCTGCCTGCAGCACCACAGACCCCCTGCTGTCTATTTGGAGCCCTTTGGCTGACTGTGCAGAATTCCTCCCTTTGACCCCACTGACCGCAGCCTCAACCCCTGGGTCACATGCCTTTCAGCTGAAAGTTACACTTGAGCCTCCAGAGTCACTTCAGTCTTCGAGTGATGGAGGTCCTCCCTGGCCATAAATCAGCTCTCATCTCCCCAGCTGGCTCTGTACAAAGCAGCCGCGCCAGGGAGGAGCCTGCATCCACCAAGGTGCATGCGCACTCCCAGGGAAGGAAAGGAGGCAGGCCTAGGGTTTCAGTACCTGAACTTCAAGTAAGTGCTTCTCTGGGACATTTGCAGTGTCAACTCTTATCTCAAGTTTAACTCTCCCCAGTTCTGTAAAGTTACTTCTTCAAGGACCACTTCAGATTGTCTATATGTCATGTATTTTTGCTTTCCTGGCTTAAGAAACAGGAATTGATTTTTACAATGGGATAGACACTTGCCAAGCATTGTCACATGTGAAGCCTCCCCACAGCTCAGGGCAGTGGGTTGGGTTTTTATTATCCCTGTTTTACAGATGGAAGAATTTCACAGATGAGGAATCAGGTTTTGAGAAGTTGAATGATATGCCTGAGTTTGCACAGCTATAAATATTTATGTTGTTAATGGGATTCAGTTCCGCTGATTCTGGGGCTTGGAGGTGGCAGAGCAGGCTGAACCTTCTCTTTGGTTTCATGGGCTACCCTGAGACTGGCTTTAGAAGATCTCAGAAAGGATCATTTGGGGCACAGGTTTGGAGGACATAATAAGAGCCTGAAGTTGGGGCCTGGAGTCTCCTGGGGAATTATTTCTGTTTTGGCCAGCATCTAGCTACTAGCTCATCCAGACACCCACTGTCTCTGTTCAGAAGGTGGAGGCCATTGTCTACCATCTTGCTTTTCCATGTTGAGTGTTCTGCTCCTTCTGCGCAAACTGAGGAGATCCAGAGACTTTAGACCATTTTAGCATCACTTGGAGTTGAGACTTTGGAGCTGCTTTCAGCTCTGTGTTTGCCTGCTGGGATAAAAGACACAGCATTCCATCCTTGGGAAGCTTTACATGCCCAGGTGCTGTCCAGACCCATTATACCAGGGTCTCTGGGGGTGTGGCTTAAACATCTGAGTTTTCAAAGGTTCTTTGGGGATTCTGAGAGTGTGCAACTGGGATAGAGAAAAGACTTTTTAAAAAGTCTCTGAAGGAAAGAGATTTCTAATACATGGGCAGACCCAAGGGCAGAAGTGGGGAGGGTCTGAGTGAGTAGGGATGGATGTTCCAAACACTGTGTTGGATGCTGGGGTGTAGAGATATCTAAGATGCTCACTCTCTTCATGGTCTGATGGGGGAGATAGACACAGAGAATTAACTGGGCACCTCTTGGGGTTTGTGAATCTATGTACATCTGAATCACCCACGGAGCTTGTTGTATGTGTAAAAACCCTTTGGTTAACACACACTAAACGTGGCCTTATCCTCCTAAATCACACAAAGTCAAACCCCATAGATTTTCCTGAAACCCACACGGTAACGGAAAGGAAATACACATTCTTTAGAAATATCGCACAACAAAATAAAGGTGTGAAGATACATTGCCTGTGATACCAGCCAGTTCAGGGAGCCCTGTTCTTTGAGATATCTGTCATTCATATAAGGAAGAGCATGTGTCAGAAGGAAAAATATCCAAGGCCCAGACCCCACTGTACAATATGTGATTTAGCAACTTTGTGGTGGGTAGCATGCATCTGCCATTTATCCTTCCTTCGAGGTATAAAGAGAACGCTCTAAAGCACGTGGGGAAGAAGCAATTAACTCTGAATCGAGGCAGCGAAGAAGGCTTCACAGTCAGGGTGGTGTCTGGAGCTGGTTAGCTAAGAATAGGCTTCTTCTCTCTGCTGAGCACTGCCCCCCACCCCCATCATCCCCCTCCATACACACACATTATGGTGCTTGACAGGGCACAACGTTTGCATATTCAGAGTATGCTGGCACCCCTCCTTTGAGATGGTAACCTCTAGTGTGCCCTACCGGACCTTCCCAGTTTCCTCTCCTGGCTCTCCCTCCTGACCTGTGGTTCTCTGGTATGCATCTCTGTGCCTGGCCTACTCTCTTCCCTGTCTGTGATGTCCTTCGCACTTTTTCCTCAACTGCTTGACTCCTCTTTGTTGTCAGGCCCCTTCTGCAGTCAAATACTCTACCACTGAGCTATGCCCCCTCTGCTTTCGCACCAAGATTCTGCTGTAGCTGAGGAACATCCCATGCAAGTTTGATTCTCTCTGTTTCATGGTTATTTTTGTCCAGAGATGGACAAAGTTTGACAGAAGGAGGTTGGGAAATAGCATTCAGCAAAGGGGAAGAGTGTAAGCAATAGAGGACAGAGTGTTCTCAAGGACTGGCAAACCCCACAGGTCACAGGACACAGGGCTTGGTCAGGGTGGTATATGAGGCTGGGATGGAGGTTTTAATGGGCAAAACTTGAATATGGGGCTCTGGTGTGGGATTGTCAGCAGTACTGTGGGAAAAGGCAACGGCACCCACTCCTGTACTCTTGCCTGGACAATCCCATGAACGGAGGAGCCTGCTGGGCTGCAGTCCATGGGGTCCCTGAGAGTTGGACATGATTGAACGACTTCACTTTCACTTTCCTTAATTGGAGAAGGAAATGCCAACTCACTCCAGTATTCTTGCCTGGAGAATCCCAGGGACAGGGGAGCCTGGTGGGCTGCCGTCTCTGGGGTCACACAGAGTCGGACACGACTGAAGCAATTTTGCAGCAGCAGGAGCAGCAGCAGTGATGTGATCAAATCTGTTTTAGAAGGGAAAAGATGTACTTTTGATGGCAACGTGGAGCATCTGATTGCTTCCTCAGATCTCATTAGAAAAGATATTTTGGAGCTAATTATAAATAAAGACAAGAGGCTATATTTTTCAAATGTTTGTCCCATGTGTTTGTGTGTGTTTTTATTTAAGCAATTTGAAAGAACTCAAAAGCAAGTTAGATTTTATCAGTTTCTATTTATGTGTATATATCAATAACCTCAGATATGCAGATGACACCACCCTTATGGCAGAAAGTGAAGAGGAACTAAAAAGCTTCTTGATGAAAGTGAAAGTGGAGAGTGAAAAAGTTGGCTTAAAGCTCAACATTCAGAAAACAAAGATCATGGCATCCGGTCCCATCACTTCATGGGAAATAGATGGGGAAACAGTGGAAACAGTGTCAGACTTTATTTTTCTGGGCTCCAAAATCACTACAGATGGTGCCCAGCCATGAAAGTAAAAGACGCTTACTCCTTGGAAGGAAAGTTATGACCAACCTAGATAGCATATTCAAAAGCAGAGACATTACTTTGCCAACAAAGGTCCATCTAGTCAAGGCTATGGTCTTTCCTGTGGTCATGTATGGATGTGAGAGTTGGACTGTGAAGAAGGCTGAGTGCCGAAGAATTGATGCTTTTGAACTGTGGTGTTGGAGAAGACTCTTGAGAGTCCCTTGGACTGCAAGGAGATCCAACCAGTCCATTCTGAAGGAGATCAGCCCTGGGATTTCTTTGGAAGGAATGATGCTAAAGCTGAAACTCCAGTACTTTGGCCACCTCATGCAAAGAGTTGACTCATTGGAGAAGACTCTGATGCTGAGAGGGATTGGGGGCAGGAGGAGAAGGGGACGACAGAGGATGAGATGGCTGGATGGTATCGCTGACTCGATGGATGTGAGTCTGAGTGACCTCCGGGAGTTGGTGATGGACAGGGAGGCCTGGTGTGCTGCGATTCACGGGGTCGCAAAGAGTCGGACACGACTGAGCGACTGATCTGATCTAATCTGATCTGATTTATGTGTATAGTTTGAGTGGGATTGCTAAACTGGATTTCAGTCAGTTCTTCCAAGGTTTCAACAATTTCTAATCAGCTTTTTCTGGCCAAAGAAATATATAGTTGGAGAGAAAAATAAATGTACAATATTTTCTGCTGTTGTTCAAGATGGTGCCCAGACTTGGTGTACAGATTTCAGGACAGTCTGTTTGACTTGTTCCTATCAGTAACGTGAACTTTCTGATCCCGGCTCTCCTCCCATCTACCTCTGGGGAGGGAGTCTTCTCCTGGGCTTGTATCTGAGAACTATCACTAGGAGAGTCCTTGCCTTAAAGAGCTGGGACCGCTTGTCTTTCCATTTATAGGTTTACTATCCAGTGTTTCACATTCTCTCGAGGAAAAAAAGAATCTCCATTTTTACATACAAGTAGGTAGAATTTAATATTATCCACTGATTTTTTTTTTCAACACAACACAAACTTTATTCAGTGGCCAAAGAATATAGAAGCAGGAACTAAGTTCTCAGATTGACTTCTGATTTTGGTTTTGACAGGGATGTGCTTGTCCTTAGACGGGCTGGGAACTTTTATCTGGCAGTGGGAAAAAAATGAAACATTAATCCTGTTTAGGTGGTATCATCAGATTATTCTTTTTAGAAAATCCTTATATCTTATTATAAAAGGGCTTCATATCTATTACAAAGAATTTGGAACACATAAAACACCATAAAGAAGAAACTAAAATCATCTACCATCTCACTATCTGGAAATCGCTATTAATGTTTGGATTTTAGGTTCCCATCTCCCATGGTTTCTTTTTCCTTCTGCCTATGTATTTTTGTAGGGATCTTATTATAACATATTATTTTAGAGTCTCCTTTCACATTTGACAGTTTACTGTGAACACTTTCCCGTGTAATTGAAAGTTCTTTCACATTTCCAACATTGTTTAAACGACTGCATATTAGGTTGAATTTATGTATCATATTATCCGGGTGTTGGACATGATTGGTTTCTTTTTTTTTCTTCAGGGATTCAGAGCTGAAACTCACAGATAGGTTTCAGATTGACATCCATTCATCCTCTGTAATTGCATGCAAACATTCATGGACATTTGATTTTTGAGGGGAGAAGGACCATATCTTTTATTAGATACTCAAGGGCTTAACTGCTGAAGGGTCGAAAGTGAAGCCATATACTCAGGTTAGAGTCCCAGAAGGGCAATCACTGGTCTAAGTGGTTTGTATACTACTGCCAGCAGGAGCTAAGGGTGCTTATTCCCCTGCATGTTGGTCAACCCTGACTGCCAGGACCACCCTTGGGCATCGCACCTTTTGAGACTGATCATTAAGTTTATCACGAGTTGTACTGGCTTTTTTTGAAAAATCGGGATGTTGTTGCTTTACCATGTCGTGTTGGTTTCGGCTGTAGAGCAAAGTGAACGCTACACACATAGCCCATATTTTTTGGATTTCCTTCCTTTGAGGTCGCCGCAGAGCACTGAGTTCCCTGTGCTGTACAGTCAGCTCTCGGGAGTTACCTGCTTTACGCCTAGCAGTGTATGTTTGTCAACCCCGGTCTCCCAGTTCACCCCAACCCCGCTTTCCCCCCTGGTACCCATGTTTGTCCTCTACATCTGTGTCTCTATGGCTGCTTTGCAAATCAGTTCATCTATACCATTTTCCTAGAGTCCACATATATGCATAAATATACACTATCTTTCTCTTTCTGACTTCTTCACTCTGTATGACAGACTCTTCTTAGAGTACTGACTCTACTTGCAATTTACTCTCAAGCCTTACAGAGTTAATGCTACAGTTGGTGTCATACCCACCCAAAAATACCGAGAGGGTCACCAAGTTCAGCTGAAAGAGCCTGGGTTTGTCACTAGAAGATCTAACTTTATGTTCTGTGTCATTATGACCACTACCGTGTAGTGTGTAGCAACTTGGTCATTATGTTCAGACTTGATTGTGTTTTCACCTGGGGCCTCTGCTTCTAGCTGTGTTACCTTGCACTGGGTATGTAAGCACTCTGTCAGTTTCCTCATTTATAGAATAGGGGTCTAACATTAGTCATTTCACTTGCGAAACTGTGGTGAGGACCAGCAAGAAGACTCTTGTATGGCACTTAGCTTAGTGTCTAGCCATAGCACATGCTCAGTGGTCATTAATGATCATTACTGGGTGTATACTATTCTTTAGGTCACTTTCTCTGAGTCTTAGTTGTAATGTTGAGAATCATAGCCTTTTAGAACTGGAAAAGGTTTTAGTGATCTTTAGCCCACATCTCTTATTTAACAGATGAGACAACTAGGGGAGAAACGGTGAGGTGACTTGTACAAGTAAATATGCCTCCTAGCAGAGAGCTGCTTTGAGGACCAAATATTGAGTGTAAAGTTCTTTTAGACTCCTGCACACTAATCCAACATTAATTGTGCACTGTCTGTATGGCCTATGAAAAATAGAACTGAATAGAAATTGGCTAACTGGAACTCTGGCTAAACAGACTCTTCTTTAAGCCCTTGTTTCCCCAAGGGCTTCTGGATCAATGTGTTGTATATAGCTTTGACTCAGTAAGTTTTTTTTGATACTAACAATGAGTGTCAAAAGGGTGTAAATCCCAAGACACCAGGCTGTGTAGAGGGTCATCTATATCCCTTCTTGTATTTACTTTTCTGAGTTCCCTGGGTCTTGTTCATCCCTGAAACCCAACACTTTGCACTTTGCACACATCTTGAGGGAATGAATTGATGCTTTTGAATTGATGTGTTGGAGAAGACTCTTGAGAGTCCCTTGGACTGCAAGGAGATCCAACCAGTCCATTCTGAAGGAGATCAGCCCTGGGATTTCTTTGGAAGGAATGATGCTAAAGCTGAAACTCCAGTATTTTGGCCACCTCATGCGAAGAGTTGACTCATTGGAGAAGACTCTGATGCTGGGAGGGATTGAGGGCAGGAGGAGAAGGGGACGACAGAGGATGAGATGGCTGGATGGCATCACTGACTTGATGGGTGTGAGTCTGGGTGACCTCCGGGAGCTGGTGATGGACAGGGAGGCCTGGCGTGCTGCGGTTCATGGGGTCGCAAAGAGTCGGACACGACTGAGCGACTGATCTGATCTGAGGGAATGAACAAACAAATAATTACATATCTAGAAGAAATAATGGAGAAGGCAATGGCACCCCACTCCAGTACTCTTGCCTGGAAAATCCCACAGACAGAGGAGCCTGGTAGGCTGCAGTCCATGGGGGTCGCTGAGGGTCAGACACGACTGAGCGACTTCACTTTCACTTTTCACTTTCATGCATTGGAGAAGGACATGGCAACCCACTCCAGTGTTCTTGCCTGGAGAATCCCAGGGACGGCGGAGCCTGGTGGGCTGCCGTCTATGGGGTCGCACAGAGTCAGACACGACTGAAGTGACTTAGCATAGAAGAAATAAAGGGAGCTAACTTTCCTCACTGTGTGTTTTAACATACGGATCAATCAGACCTGTTATCTGGTAGGTTTGGATTGAGGCCACAGTGTGGGTGCTCCTGCTGTGCAGGTGGCCTTCCAGGTGAGAGGCTGCTGGTTCTGCTCTGAATGGGCTTTAGAACCACCTTGCCTGTCTAAACTGTCTTCTTCTTCCTTCTCTGCTATTTGGTGTATAAAAATAAATCCTACCCCTGGGATGGGCTTCCAGCTTTTAACACAGACCTCTCAGTGTGGTTCTCAGAGCTTTTAAATGAAAACAGAGTTTCCAGAATGGGCATGTATGATGGAAAGCTGCTATGAAAGGGATGTTCCCAGTTGCTGTGCTCATTCTGATTCACTTGTTTCAAAAAAGAGAAACACTCCATAATCCTGCAGAAACATGATGCCAAATCCTCCTTTTTATAGTAGGTTTATGTTGGCTGTCTTTCAAAGCCAAAAGTAAGTGTTGACTGCCTTTGTGAGGACCATCTTAGTCTACTGTGAGCAGCCAGACAGCAGAGTTGAGTACAGGTCCATCCCTAACCTATGGCTGATTCATGTGGAGGTTTGACAGAAAGCAACAAAATTCTGTAAAGCAATTATGCTTCAATTAAAAAAAAATTGTTTTTGAAAAAGGGAAAGAAAAAGAGTATAGGTTCAAATCCCAACTCTAGCCGTGTGATATTGGGAGAATTATTTCTCCTCTCTAACCAGTTCCTCATGTATAAGAGAGAGATGATGACAAAACCGATGCCATGGGGTTGAAATTAGGACCAAGATGTTTAAGATGGCACTTGCTGCAAGTTCCATTCAGGATTAGGCATCATCGTTAATTGTCAATAATAATGAGGCCCCACTACAAGTCATAGATGGTTAGACCCTGTCCAGTTCCCTTGCCTCATTTTCTAGATGAGTGATGTCTCTAGATTCAGTCAGCTGGTAAATCACATATGTGGAAGAAGGCAAGCCCAGGCCTTGAACCCCCCTCTTCATCTCAGGCTGAAGTCCAGCAATCTATGTTTTACCAAGCCTGCTTTAATCCTCTTCATCTCTAAGCGAGGGGCAGAAATATGTTGCTGCTTTACTTGTATGTGAAGTGTACCTACGATCACATCTAAGTGTACCTTAGATCACTTCGATCTGATAGTCACATCCTTAAAGCCACCACCTCTGCATTATATCCCTTTCTGTCCTCTCCAGTGTCTTGGATAGCACTGTTGACCACAGGGTGGCATTCAGCATTAGCTGCCTGTGGAGTTACTGAAGCTCTAGGCTGTGCAGATTGGAGTTATTGCTCAGGTGGGGTGTACTGGCAACATGTGGAGTGCATAGGGAACAGTAATAACAATTCTTAGATCTTGTGTTAGTAACTTGAAACCGTTTCTCACTGTTTCAACTGTGAGCAATGAAATGGGCAGGTCTATAAAATGGTGGTATGTAAGCAGAAGCTGGTTATAAATTTAGCAGAGATATTTTGAAAAAGAAGTCTAGAATACAGGAACTCCATAATCTCTAGTCCAGTGGTTCCCAGGCATTATCGTGCGTCAGAATCACTTGATTAAAGCAGGCTTGGTAAAACACAGATTGTTGGATTTCACCCTGAGTTTCTGATTTAGAAGGGAAGAAAGAGGCTTTTTAATAAGTTCCCAGGTGATGCTGTGGGCTGGGGCCCACACTTTGAGAATCACTGCTCTAAGTGTCTTTCAGATCTCAGAGTCTGTAATTCTTAACACTCCTTTAAAAGACTCTTGTTATCTGCTGTGTTCTCAGTACTTAGCACAACCTCTGACTATAGTAGGTGTAGTGGGCTGAAGAGGTCCCCACAAAGATATTAGGTCCTAATCCCTGCAACTTGTCAGTGTGATCTTATTTGGGGAAAGGTTCATTTTCCCCATGTGATTAAGATAAGGATCTGAAATGAGGAGATTACCTTGGTTTCAATGGGCTCTAAATGCCATGACTAGTGTCCTTATAAGAAAGGGACAGAGAGACCACTCACACTCACACCCCCACCCCCACCCATACACACACAAAATTGATGAGAAGACAGAGGCAGAGATTGGAGTAATTCAGTCATAAACCAAGGAATGTCAGTTGAAGCTGGAAGAATCCTTTTCCCTTGAGTCTCTGGAGGGAGTTGGCTCTGCCTACACCTTCATTTCAGCCTCATGAGCTTCCAGCCTCCAGAACTATGTGAGAATAAATTTCTACTGTTTTAAACCGACATGTTTGTGTGACTATGTTGCAGTGGTCATAGGAAATGAGTACAGTAGGTATCCAGTAAGCCACTGCAGATGGTGACCGCAGCCATGAAATTAAAAGACGCTTACTCCTTGGAAGGAAAGTTTTGACCAACCTAGATAGCATATTCAAAAGCAGAGACATCACTTTGCCAACAAAGGCTCGCCTAGTCAAGGCTATGGTCTTTCCTGTGGTCATGTATGGATGTGAGAGCTGGACTGTGAAGAAGACTGAGCGCCGAAGAATTGATGCTTTTGAACTGTGGTGTTGGAGAAGACTCTTGAGAGTCCCTTGGACTGCAAGGAGATCCAACCAGTCCATTCTGAAGGAGATCAGCCCTGGGATTTCTTTGGAAGGAATGATGCTAAAGCTGAAACTCCAATACTTTGGCCACCTCATGTGAAGAGTTGACTCATTGGAGAAGACTCTGATGCTGAGAGGGATTGGGGGCAGGAGGAGAAGGGGACGACAGAGGATGAGATGGCTGGATGGTATCACTGACTCGATGGACTTGAGTCTGAGTGAACTCCGGGAGTTGGTGATGGACAGGGAGGCCTGGCGTGCTGCGATTCATGGAGTCGCAAAGAGTTGGACACGACTGAGCTCAACTGAACTGAACTGAAGCATCATTGAAACGAATAGGGAAGCTACATGCAGGTATCAGGGTGCCCATCTAACTGATACGTACACTGAGGACTTGATACATCTGATTGGTATACTGTACATATTTACGGCAAGGGAGACCCATGTCTATCAACTACTTGAGTTTCCATTCCACCCGCCTGCTGGCTTTCACCCCCAGTCGCATTTGTTGTTGTTTAGTTGCTAAGTCATGTCCGAATCTTTTGAGACCCCAGGGACTATAACCCACCAGGGTCCTCTTCCATGGGATTTCCCAGGCAAGCATACTGGAGTGGGTTGCCATTTCCTTTTCTAGGGGATCTTCCTGACCCAGGGGTCTAACCCATGTCTCCTGTGTTGGCAGGTGAATTATTTACCCCTTAACCACCAGGAAAGCCCCAGTTGCATGTTAGAACAATTAAATTGGAATCTCTGGCTATGAGGCCTATGATTTGTTTATTTGTTTTTTTTCCTAAAGAACTCTTCTTCAGGCAGAGCTTGTACTTTTTTTTTTTAATTTGTCTTAGTTGTGGAATGTAGGGTCTTCAATCTTGTTGCAGCGCGTGGGATCTTTAGTTGTGGCTTGTAACCTCCTAGCTGCATGTGGGTCTAGTTCTCTGACCAAGGATCCCTGGCTCCCTGCCTTGGGAGTGCAGAGTCTTAGCCATTCGACCGACCACCAGGGAAGTTCCTGGTTCAAAAAGGTCCTCAACTGATTCTAATCTACAGCCAGGGTTGAAATGGCTGAGACCAGGCTCTTCATAGGAGCTGGTTGATCCTTGTGATGACTATTAAGAGAGGCTTTGAATCTGCAAAGTACCCCTATCAAATTGAATCCCTACCATAGCCCCGCAAGGCAGGCAGGGTAGGTGCTGTGCTCTTTTCTTCAGATGAATTACAAGGCTGAGGAGAATTTAGATGATGCAGAGTGATCAGTCCTCCACCCAGGTTCAGTACTCTGACCCACGCTCAGCACGGCTTGTACCATGCGGCATGTCACCAGCCTAAGCAGTAAGTTATGATTGTGTGTGTGTGCCTAATGATATTCGCATGGATTCTCGGTCCTGACATTCTGGACACTGGAAACAGGAACACTCTTATATATTGAACCACATAAAATGAGCAATAGGAAAAGAGGTTGGTGAGCTTTGAGGCCAGGGAGACAGTGACAGTTATTCAGAAGGAATTTCAGATCCAGCCCAAGTCAGTTTCTGGGGCACTCTGCATCTGACTCTGCCCAGGGTTGGGTGACCAGTGGCCCCAAACATGGTGAGCGTGCTCAATGGCCTCAGGATCCCAGTTCAGGGACAACTTGACCCACAGTGCCATTTTGCTTATGTGGATATCAGGACTGCTGGCATCACCAATTCAATGGGTGTGAACTTGGGCAAACTCTGGGAGATGGTGAGGGACAGGGGAGCCTGGCATACTCCAGGTCCATGGGGTCTCGAAGAGTCAGACATGACTTGGTGAACAACAGTAGCTGCTTTATACTGTTAGTTTCTGCCATACAATGGTGTGCATCAGCCATATGTATGCATATCTCTCTCCCTTGTGGCCTCCCTCTCCTGCCATCCCTCTCTAGGTCATCACAGGGCATGGAGCTGAACTCCCCGCACCATGCAGCGGCGTCCCACTAGCTCTCTATTTTGCACATTGTGGTGTGCAAAGGAACACCACATGTATATGTCAGGGCTCCTCTCTCAGTTCATCTCACCTTCCCCTCCCATCACCCTGTGTCCACAAGTCTGCTCTCGACATCTGCATCTGTGTTCCTGCCCTGCAAGTAGCTTCATCAGTGTCATTTTTTCTAGATTCCACATAAATGAGTTAATATGTGATGCTTGTTTTTCTCTTTCTGAGTTGCTTCACTTGGGTCTATGGTGTTTAAGGCCATGGTTCAGACGGTAAATAATCTGCCTGCCATGAGGGAAGACCCAGGTTCGATCCCTGGGTGAAGAAGACCCCCTGGAAAAGGGAATGACTACCAGTGGCACCCCACCCCAGTACTTTTGCCTGGAAAATCCCATGGACGGAGGAGCCTGGTAGGCTCCAGTCCATGGGGTCGCTAAAAGTCGGACACGACTGAGCGACTTCACTTTCACTTTTCACTTTTCACTTTCATGCATTGGAGAAGGAAATGGCAACCCACTCCAGTATTCTTGCCTGGAGAATCCCAGGGATGGGGGAGCCTGGTGAGCTTCCATCTATGGGGTCGCACAGAGTCGGACATGACTGAAGCGACTTAGCAGCAGCAGCACCACTCCAGTATTCTTTTTTTTTTAATTAAATTTTATTTTGCTTAACTTTACAATATTGTATTGCTTTTGCCATACATCAAGATGGATCCACCACAAGTATACATGTGTTCCCCATCTGAACCCTCCTCCCTCCTCCCTCCCCATACCATCCCTCTGGGTCGTCCCAGTGCACCAGGCCCAGGCATCCGTTATCAGGCATCGTACCTGGACTGGCGATTCGTTTCAGATATGATATTATACATATTTCAATGCTATTCTCCCAAATCATCCCGCCCTCTCCCGGACCCAGAGTCCAAAAGTCTGTTTTATACAGCAGTGTCTCTTGCTGTCTCGTAAACAGGGTTATTGTTACCATCTTTCTAAATTCCATATATATGCGTTGCTGCTGCTGCTGCTAAGTCGCTTCAGTCGTGTCCGACTCTGTGCGACCCCATAGACGGAAGCTCACCAGGCTCCCCTGTCCCTGGGATTCTCCAGGCAAGAACACTGGAGTGGGTTGCCATTTCCTTCTCCAATGCATGAAAGTGAAAAGTGAAAGTGAAGTCGCTCAGTCGTGTCCGACTCCCAGCGACCCCATGGACTAGAGCCCACCAGGATCCTGCGTCCATTGGATTTTCCAGGCAAAAGTACTGGGGTGGGGTGCCATTGCCTTCCCCGATATATATGCGTTAGTATACTGTATTTGTGTTTTTCTTTCTGGCTTACTTCACTCTGTATAATAGGCTCCAGTTCCATCCACCTCCTTAGAACTGATTCAAATGTATTCTTTTTAATGGCTGAGTAATACTCCATTGTGTATATGTACCACAGCTTTCTTATCCATTCATCTGTGGATGGACATCTAGGTTGCTTCCACGTTCTGGCTATTGTAAACAGTGCTGCTATGAACATTGGGGTACACGTGTCTCTTTCAATTCTGGTTTTCTCACTGTGTATGCCCAGCAGTGGGATTGCTGGATCATAAGGCAGTTCTATTCCCAGTTTTTTGAGGAATCTCCATACACCATACACAAAAATAAACTCAAAATGGATTAAAGATCTAAATGTAAGACCAGAAACCATAAAACTCCTAGAGGAAAACATAGGCAAAACACTCTCTGACATACATCACAGCAGGATCCTCTATGACCCACCTCCCAGAATATTGGAAATAAAATAAAAAATAAATAAATGGGACCTAATTAAACTTAAAAGCTTCTGCACAACAAAGGAAACTATAAGCAAGGTGAAAAGACAGCCTTCAGAATGGGAGAAAATAATAACAAATGAAGCAACAGACAAACAACTAATCTCAAAAATACACAAGCAACTCCTACAGCTCAATTCCAGAAAAATAAATGACTCAATCAAAAAATGGGTCAAGGAACTAAATAGACATTTCTCCAAAGAAGACCTACAGATGGCTAACAAACACATGAAAAGATGCTCAACATCACTCATTATCAGAGAAATGCAAATCAAAACCACTATGTGGTACCACTTCACGCCAGTCAAAATGGCTGCGATCCAAAAGTCCACAAGCAATAAATGCTGGAGAGGGTGCGGAGAAAAGGGAACCCTCTTACACTGTTAGTGGGAATGCAAACTAGTACAGCCAGTCCAGTATTCTTGCCTGAAGAATTCCATGGTCAGAGGGGCCTGGCAGGCTGTATAGTCCATGAGGTCACAAAGAGTCCGACATGACTGAGAGACTAACAACACACAACCACAGCCCTCCCCTAACTCCAGATGGACGCATAATCATAACTTCATAAATATTACCATAAAAGATTAGATGCAGGCACAGGGCAAGGAGGCCGGAGCCTCTGGCATGGGTGTTCCCAAAGGCACCTCCCGTGGGGGCCCAGAAGTCTGTTTGCTCTGTCCACTCAGCCCAGCTGCCAGCTCCTAGGATTTGCTCTGCCAATTGGATATTACCTAGTGATTTTTATGGAGTTTAAGCGAAAGGAAATTTGAGGAGGAGATCACTTCCTCTGTTTTAATTAGAGTTCTGAGACTGCACCACTGCACATCTGTAGCAGGCTGGCTGCTGGGCCAGTAATAAGGCCCCGTGAATTTTAAGTATCTGGAGAGGTTATTTGAAGAGCTGGGTCATGATTGCTGCTGCTGCCTGAGCGTGTATGAGTGCACACACACACGCACACATGGTGTACCTCGTACAGATGTTTGAACAGTCCCTGGAGAACACACATTTTCTGTTGTAATAAAGGAAAACACAGTCCTCAGCTGTAACCTAGGAGACACGGGGTCCCACCAGAGCTGGAATCTTGAACCGCGCTGTGTCTGCTTGCAGGAGCGGCCCAGGAGGGCTTTTCCTCTTGCAGGCGTCCCGTTGCCTTGCAGTTCCCGGTGGCAGCTGCCTGCTGTTAGCTCACACATAAATCCCTGGGGAGAAATAAGAGCTAAGTGGTTGTTACAGAGGGGCGAAAGCTTCGACTCCCACGGCCAGTCACAGACACGTTTCTGGCTCTCACGCAGGACAGGCACTGCTGATCCCAAGACAGCGTTCTGCCCTTCACCTCTGCACAGATTTTGGAGTCACAGAGCTGGAAGAGAATTCGGGGCCACCTATTCGTTTCCTCTGCCGCCTGTCAGTTCTTCCTGTCTGCTGGTCCGGCTGGGGGGAGCTGTCCATCCAGGCCCCCCTGGGATGGGCATAAATATTGTTATCTCCACTTAATAACACGGTGCTAGAGCAAGGTAGAGCGTGTTTGTTCCAGGGGAAATGACAGCGGTTTTAAGCCTAGTGACTTGGAGGTGATTTAAACCCCCTCATCTGGATTTGTTTAACACACTTCAGTTTTATTATTCAGTTTTCATACAGGGAGTTAATGAATAACTCAGTCTGGCTCTATGGCTATACAACCAAACAAGGGACCCTGGCTGGGAGTTCATTCTTAGGACAGGCGGACCTCGATTGACACAATAATAGCATCCTTGGGAAATTGGCTGTACATCAGATATTTGAAATAAAAGAGTTTTTAAGGAATATCGTGGCCAGTTGGTTGTTATTGTTTGTTATTGTTTAGCTAAACCAAGAACATGGATAACTTTTCCCTAGTTGACTTTTTATAGGTTTGTTGGGAATAGAGTAATCCTCAACAAGACCCTTATATTCTTAAGACTTATATTTTAAAAAAATACTCTTGTGTTTTTAAGGCAGGTGTGGCCCTTGTAGGAAATGTTGCCAGGGAGTTGAATGAAACAACACTGTTAGCCACTAGAAGTTTGGGATGGGTGATCTGGGTGGAAAGACCCAGCTTCACCCTTCCAGGACAAATAACTGGAGTCTCCCAGACCTCTAGAACACAAAGAAACAAGAGTTCATGGATGAAACCCATGCCGAGGGCCAGTTCCAGCCTAATCTTGTCACTGCCTCCTTTTTGGCAAATTACTTTCTGAATCTGGACTTCTCTCTTTATGGAGCGGTGTAGTCCATGCTCTAATTTACCTACTGGGAGTGGAGTGAGAAGGAGCTCAGTGCTTCAAGCACCAGAGAGAAGTGGATTCTTTTGTGTGTGAAGAGGATTTCTTAAGTCACTGATCATATTTTGCCAGCAGAACCATCTCTAGGGTCTAATAAATCAGGCTGGATCAGATGGATTTTATGGAAGGCAGCCCGACCCACACTACCTGAGGCTGCTGGCTAGGCAGTGGATAGGAGATCATTTAGACAATATTAGTAGTTTGCATTTTTAAAGTTCCGATGCTTCCTATTATCAAGACAAATACAGTGAGACATTCTTGATTTATTTTTCCTATTAACCTAGTCTTACTGTTAATTCCCATTGTATTTATCTCCTGGATTTCAACTGAGCTGCGTAATAGGAGGAGGTAGAGGATTTAAGGTAGATACACCTTGGATACTGCACTATTTTAAGAATTGTTGGTTTACTTCCAGCATCAAATATTCTTTATTGCTAATTGCTAAGTCACTTCCGTCGTGTCCGACTCTGTGTGACCCCATAGACGGCAGCCCCCCAGGCTTCCCCGTCCCTGGGATTCTCCAGGCAAGAACACTGGAGTGGGTTGCCATTTCCTTCTCCAATGCATGAAAGTGAAAAGTGAAAGTGAATTCGCTCAGTCGTGTCCGACCCTCAGCAACCCCATGGACTGCAGCCTTCTAGACTCCTCCATCCATGGGATTTTCCAGGCAAGAGTACTGGAGTGGGGTGCCATTGCCTTCTCCAATATGGTGTGATATTATCATTTACTTTCCCCTAGTTATTTCTAGACACAATTTTGCAAGTACTCAGAACACCTCTTAGAGGTATTTTAAAAATGCAAAAGGACTTGTCTTCAGAGCTGGATAGGTTGAATTTCAATCTTGGTGCCACACCTGATCTCTGTGGTCTCAGGCAGTGTACTTTTCCAAACCTCAGTGTCCTTATCTGTGAAATGACTCAGTAGTAATAAACTTGCAAGATTTTTGAGGATTCAGGGACAGTATGGAAAGTGTTAAGTTTGGTGCCTGGTACATGGTGGGCACTCTCCCCTCCACTCTGGATAGTCTTGTGCCATCTTTACTGAATCAGGGGAAACAGAGGCACAGAGAGGTTAAGGGAATTTGATCAAGACAAAGCCAGGTGGGGAGTCCTCAGATTCTGGTTTCTGAAGCTGTGTGCTTTCAATGCCCAGGCACACAGAGTTGGGGTAATTTAGACCTTTTGAGGGTCCATCATGAAATGGGACAAAGGAACTGTCAGATTGACCCTCTCTGGCTCTTCCTTGGCTTCTGTCTTCCTGGTGAGATCTCTGAGGTCAGTGGGGTCAGTTCCTGCACAGATCCAGAGCCTGCCAGGAGGAAAAGAAGCCTGCCACTTACACATTCACTGAGTGTCCATATAACAGGTGCTCTTACATAAGTTATCTGATACAAGAACCTTCCAAGGTGGAAATTACTGATGAAACTTGAAATCTATTATGATAATTATTGATTATTTATAAATGAGGGAATTAAAGTTCAGGGGTTTTAGGTAGTTTGTCCACAGTCACAGAGATAGTGCAAATGGTGATGGATGCAGTCAACCCAGGCCTCTGGACTTGAACCTCAGCCCGCTGGACTTGAGACAGCAGCCTTGCTGCCAACTTCACCTCCATCTGCACAGTGACTGCTCAAGGGTTTTTCCCCTTCTTGGACTCAGCCTTTGAGTCTGGATAAGTCCTGGGTTGTTTTCTTTGTTTGTTTGTTTTTCTTAACTGTCATTTTTAAAATTATTAACAGGTAGTCCACACCCTGTCCTACTCCAGGGAGCATCACATGGCTGGCAAAGGTGGGCTATTGTATCGTAAAGCCCTTGCCCTTCCTCCTGCTTCCATTCCCAGGCAACTGAGCCACCTCAGACAGACAAGGGCTCATCATGCCAGAGAAGGAGTTTGGGAAAGAGGCTTATGATGCTTCTCTTAGTAACCGGTTGCTGTGTTTCACAACCCATCATGGCTAGGAATGCTTTCCTACTTGTAGCCTAAGCCCAGCCTGTCAGACAGAGCCTGCTTCCATTTATTTGGTTCTTGGTGGAGATGGCGAGCAGCTGGTTCTCATGGGCTAATCCTTCACAGGGAAACCTGTGAGGTGTATTCACCTTGGAGGTGTCAACCTTCTCTTGCCTTCTGGGCAAGAAGACTGTCTTTCTTAGCAGCCCTGAGACTCAAAGTAGCTCTTAACCAGAAAAGGCTTGCAGCATCTCAGAGCTGTCCCTGACTTCTTTTCAGAATGGTCCCTGGTTTTGTGGGTGTTATGGGAGGGGACAAGGAGAATTGTAGGGTTGTAGTGTTTAGACTGGAAGGAATGTAATGCCCCGTCTCCTCCACATCTCATTTTACAGAGGAAGCTCATCCCACAGGTACAGACTCACCCATCCTGGGCAGTAAATAGGGAATGGAGTTCCTGCAGGACTTCCTTGTCCAAGGATTTCCTTCCAGAGGTGGGATGGGCTGTAACTGTGAAATAAGATGAGAATGCTTTCACTTTCCTCCCTGGGTCCCTGCATCCTGGCCAGAGATCCTGCTGCACATCTCATATAAACATGTCAACCTGGGAAACACACTTATTCTTTTTAAGAAGAGTAATCTGAGTGTGTGGCTAGGTTTTAAAGGACATTCTTGTAAACATCAAACACTTCGTACCTTTCAGAGCTTGGCAAAGTCAATGTCCGTTTTTCCTGTCACTCACTGCACACATGGAGAGACTCTAGTTCTCCTAAATGACACGGGTGTTTACCCCCATTGATGGCTCCTAGTTCTGGGGGCCATTGCAGGCTGGTCAGAAATCTGAATACTTCATGTGAGGCTCCCACACGGTCTTCTCTGTGGGCAGGAATATCACCCAGGTGGAACTTGCTTTTCTTCGCACCCAGTGCTGAGGCAAGCTCTGTGCAGCTGAGGCTTTGTAAAGGGAAGGACTTCCGTGTTGGCAGACCTGCTCACCCTCAGCAGAGGTGCCCATAAATCTTGCTGAAAACAAATGCTTTAGAAGAGGAGGAAAGTTTAAGAGGCCCTGTGGGCATATTCTAATCAGTGCTCACTAATATCAGCCAGCTCAGATTTACAATGTGGTGTTCCCAGTGGAGGAGGCCTGGGTAGGCACATGTAAAATGCCGCCGGCTGTAATTAACTCTGACCTCCGCTGCCTGCCGTCTCACGCGCTCTTAATATTATCTTTGACTCCCAGAATGCGCTTTCGGTGTTTGTTGTTGGGATGCGTTCTTTAAAATTCATTGTTCAAAGCCCTTCTTTAGCTCTTTTTCTGACCCAAAATACACATACACACAAACATACTGAGCCAAGGTGATCAATGCTATCAAATGAAATCAATAATCAGGTAGATCTGCAGTCATTGAAAATTCCATTTATCTCAATAATGAGCAACAGTCCCTACATTTGTAGCTTACACTTTACAATGTGCAGAGTGATTTTACATACTTCACTGTTCCTTATTACAACTGTTTTCAGGTAGGCAGGACTGGTATCATGGTCATCCGCTCGATGAGAGACAAAGGCCAGAGTGAGCGTGAGGTGTTCGGCATCCCTGTGTAGTGAGTGGCTGAGGTTCAGATTCAGACTTGGGTCTTTGGCTCGTAAAACTGCTTTTTAACTACTGGTGTTCAAATGGATGATAGAGGTGGTTTGTCATGATGGAGGTTGGAGTGAGGGGGAGTGAATTGCATCTTTTCCTTACTTCTTGCCAATCTAGGCAATGACTATTCAGCTATTTCTTTCTTCTGCCTCGTGGTAACAAGAAGATATTAGATATAAAGTAAGCATAGGCTTGTCATGTGCAATATCTTGTGGACAATGAGAATGATGAGAAAAATTCTACCTAAATACCTGTGACCATGAGGGTGTATTTGCATGTATTTTATTGGTTAGACGAGCCCTACAATTGAAAATGTTTTGAGAACCTGCAACATGCCAGGCTCTGTTCTAGCCACTCAGATGTGATGTCTCTGTTCATTGAATTACATTAGAGCTAGAGGAGACAAACCAGGAATAAAGATGCAAATAAGAAAAACGGTGCTATGTAGAATGATGTAGAAGATGAGCAGGTGGGTATTTTAGGCTGGGTAATTAGGGGGTCGGTTGGAGCTGAGATCTGACTGCTAGAAGTAGCCATCCATGTCCAGAAGGAGGAGGAAAAGAAAGGGGGAAGAAGACACAGGAAAGGAGGGAAGGGGAAGAGTGGGTGGAAGAGGAGCAGGAAGAGGAGGCAGAGGTGGTGGTTGTTCTGGACAGTGAAATACGGTCAGTGAAAAGGCCCCGTGTAAGGAACAAGTTGACCCACTTGAGGCCAGAAGGAAGGCAGTGAGGCTGGAGCACAGTGAAGGAGGGGAGAGTGGAGGCTGGAGCTGCTGGCAAGGATTGGACTAGAAGTTCAGCAGTTAGAGTAAGGATTTTGGATTTTATTCTAAATCCTTTGGGAGTCCTTGGAGGGTTTTCCACAGGGGAGTGAGATCTAATTCACATGTTCAGAAAGTCCCCCTGGCTGCTGTGTGGCAGAGTTTAGGAGGGCAAGGAGTGGAGACAGTGAGAGAGGAAAGAGATGTAGAGACCTTACAGGGCTGGCTGACCTAGACCTTACGGTGTGGAGGATGACTCCTAGGTGGACAGAGGCCCGCTCCCCCACCCCCCCGACCCCCACTCACTGCCACGTGGACCATTTCGGGAGTAGGTGGGAGAAAAAAGTTCTGCCCGGCCCTGTGAAGTTTGAGGTGTGTTTTATATCTAGGTGGCGGTGTCACATAGCAACTGGACATGAGTTTGGAGTTTGGAGAAGTAGCCGGAGGCCGGGATTTGGGATTTATCAGCCTGTGGATACTGCTACCTGTGGGTTCATGAGCCTGAAAGGGTGATCTTTGACAGACAGTCCCTATGTACGCCCGAAGGCACAATACACAGATGTAGCCATCATCTGTAAAAAGCCTGCTTTCTGCTCCATCTGCAGTCAGCCTGAAAGCTTCCTGGTCCTCACCTCTAGCAATCCTGGAATCTCTTCTGCCTCTTGGGGATGGAGTTGGACTCTGTTGTTAAGCTCTGTGCTTGACATATTTCCCGGCTTCCATTTTTGCCATGATCACCTCTTAAATTTGCGATCTGAATCCGTGAACATTTAGGTCACCAGTCCAAGTGGACTTCAGCTCACAGACTGTTTAGAGGCACTGCTTTGTGTTTTCGGGTTGGGTATAGCTTCCCAGCTGCAACTTTTCAGAGGAGATACGGGTTCAGGGAAGCCACGTGCAAGAATATTCAAGAACTAGAGAATCTTGGAGATGTTTAAATAAAGTTTAATATCTTGCACTTGTGGAGGAAAAATGTCACCTGCCAAATCAGTAAACAAATGATATTTTAGCCATCAAACCATCAGTCACTGCAGCAGTTCCTACCTGTGCACTCGGAGGGGATTCAGGATGGCCCTAGACAGTTAAGCAGTGGGCTGCAACTGAAAGACCCTGCTTGCCACAGCTGAGGATAAAAAGGTCCATGAGCTGCAACAAAGAACCAAGATCCTGGGTGCTGCAGCTGGGGCCCTGTGCAGCCAAATAAATAAATATTAAAAAGAAAAAAATAGGAAGAGTGCTAAATTCATTAACTTGAGATATCTACTTTTTCTTTAGTTAACAATAATCTTTTGATGTTCCAAATATCTAGTTTCGTTGCAAAAGCTCCTATGTATTCAGGCCCCTCCCTTACCTCCTTGGAGCAGTTCTTCAGAACTATCTGAGAGACTGCTTTCTGGGCTTAAAGCCTCAGCAAGTCCACTGAATAAAACATAATTTTCAACTTTTGTGCATTTTTTTCCCAGGCAACACATCCTTCTCTGAGGCACTAAAAGTATTGGTATTTTCTGCTCCTTATCCCATTCACCCCTAAGCCTTGGAGTGAGAAGTGTTACTCTTGTTTTATGGAGGAGGCCCCTGAGAAAGAATCCTGTCTGAGGTCCCAGAGTTAGTTAGCAGGGGTTACTGGTGGGGCTCTAGCTGCCAGGACCAGCTTTCCATCTCTTGGAATGAAGAGGTACTTTTTCCTGCAGTAAAAGTTTTATCTCATAAAATTTGCAGATAGTCCATATATAAGACCCCCAGAGTCTAGTCTCTAAATCCTAAATTCTTGTTCTCTACCAAGCAATACTCAAGTCCTGGGGAATTAGAGGACAGGATAAATAGGATAACCTGGAGGGGAGGAGGGGAGAGGTGAAAGCTATGCTAAGTAACAGAGTTAGATGATGTTCATGTTTGATCCCATATATAAGCCTACTTCCCTATCTTTTGCCCTCTTTCCCTCGCCCCATACATTCTGCAGCAAAAAGCTGTTGTTTAATTGCTAAGTTGTGTCCAACTCTTGTGATCCCATGGACTGTAGCCCATGAGGCTTCTCTGTCCACGGGATTTCCCGAGCAAGAATACTAGAGTGGGTTCCCATTTCCTTCTTGAGGGGATCTTCCTGACACAGGGATCAAACCCACATCTCCTGTGGCTCCTGCGTTGCCAGGCAGATTCTTTATCACTGAGCAATCAGGGGTTTCTCAGCCAAGCAGGAGACATGGGTTCGATCCTTGGGTAAGGAAGATTCCTGGAGGAAATGGTTACTCACTCCAATATGCTTGCCTGAAGAATCCCATGGGCAGAGAAGCCTGGCGGGATATAGTCCATGGGGTTGCAAAGAGTCGAACAGGACTGAGCGACTGGGCATGCACATTCGCGTCTAGGAAGCAACAAGAAGCAGGCTGGACTACAAAAAAAAAAAAAAAAAACAACAACAAAACGCCTACTAGTTTATTAAGCTAGCTTTCTTTGTGGGTACACAAATGCTAGTCATGGTATTTGTGGCTTTAAAAATAACACCGACAGTGGCATCACCAAAAATAAAGTAACCTCAAGTTTGAACTTTCACAATCGTGGTCATAAACAGTCTGTTGACAGCACTGAATAAATGTGGGAGATGTCATTTGAGGTGGGATGCTGAGACATGAAGGTGAATCCAAGAACTCCATGGCCTTCATCTCTAAGTGATCATTCTGCAAACCACTGAGGGCACTGGCCTTGGATGATGGCTCATCAGAGTGGGGGGCTTTGGGATGGGGGCCAGTGGTTCTTCAGGGTTAGGATCAAATTGTAAAGCAGCATCATTTACCTTGGTTGCTAAGCCCCCCTGAGCCTGAAGTGAGGAATTCTGATTGGCAGAATCTGTAGGAATTTAGACAAGGGGAACAGCACGGAAAAACGGGAAGCTTAAGATGGGGAGCCTGGCTGCAAAGCAACTCAGTGCTTCAATAAGCCCGAATCTGCTGAGAATACATTTTACGAACATGCAGCTAAGTTGGCTGCCTTTGTTTGGGGGTTTGTTAAGCATTATCTAAAGAATGCCATGGTTCAGCCTGCTCGGTGTGAAGTCTAATTCTTCCCCTTTCTGGAGCCACGGCCTGGTGTGTTCAATTTTTCTCTCTCCATAGGGCTGCAGGCTCTCTGGTACTCCAGCCAAAAAAACACTCATATTTTAGCAAGCTTAGTCCCAGTCTGGTTGCCAGGCAGTAAAACGAGCACTTGCCCGCCCCGGGGAGAGGGGGACCACTGGACAGAAAGCGGTTATGTAAATGGCTCCTCACTCAAGCCCGCCCCACAAACCCCCATTTGAGAGTCTTTGGGGCAGTTGATATGTTTATTGGTGTGGAGAGACGTTGCTGTGTAGGCTCGGACTGTGGTCATTTGTCAGAATTGATACTGCGAATTATTTTTATTATTATAGAGATGCTAATTGGAAGATAAGTTTGCCCCGTCCTGCTTCTGGAGGGTGTTAGATGTACTCAAGTGACTGATGTGGTCTGGAGAGGCAGTGCGGATCCCATTTAACTAAAGGCGATCCTGAGGCATGAAGCAGCTGAGCTTCTTGTGTTGAGGGAAGAGATGAATCGACTGTCAACACCCTTTCCGCTCACAGGAGGGCAGCCTTGCGGGTGGAGTCCATGCCAGTGTCTCTCTGAGATCTCTCTAGTTCCCTCGCACTGCAAGAGCCTGTGTGAGAGAGAATAAGCCCTGGAAAGACTTCCTAGGGCTGATATTAAGAAGAGGGTGCGGAAATAAAAAATAAAAAAGAGGGCGATGAGCCAGGCTCTCTGGTGCTTCTTCAAGGCTTTGCTGGAGCAGGAAGCAGACTTGGGCCGGTGCCTGCTGACCCTGGCACTAATTTTCAGGGGCGAGGCCTCTGCCCACTGGATGGAGGCCACACCTGCTTATTTTTTCACAGACCGCAGAGTCCCTGTCAGGGGATAACTGATTTCAGCCATGATTGGACAGGTCTGAGGAGTTTGCAACCCACAGTGGAAAGGATCCGAGTTCTGGCCTGGAACTCAGTGGCACGGGAAAATGCGTTGAATGCTCACAGGATGTACAGCTGGTGGTGGGTGTTTAACTTCTAAGCTCCTCAAGCCCAAATTCCAGAAGAAGCCCTCCCAAACAGAGAGGAGGCCGCCTCCTTTGTCGACTCACGCCTCATCCGCAGGGCCCTCTGCTCTGGTCTGGTAAACGCTCTTGGCCTGGCTGCTGTTGCCTGGCAGGCAGGCTTTCTCTGGGTCATGGCTTTTTAAAATGTGTACTTTCCCCTGAGGGCCTGTGCGCTGAATTTCGTCGAGTCCTACAACCTTCTCTGTGACCACCAGCCACACCAGGAGGTAGTCCTGAATCGGGTGGTGGGGCTGGCCCCCAGGTTTATGAACCAGTGAGGTCCGGCGAGACTGTACAGGTGCAGAGGGAGAACCAGAGAGAGGATGAAGCAGGTGAGCAGTGAGAATACCCATGGCAGGGAAACCCCCAGGTTTGATGAAGGGCTTGGCATGATGGAGGTGCCAGGAAGAGGTGTGAGGATGTGAGAAAGAGACTGCTCTGAAAGGCAGGAGAAAGGTGCTGGAGGAGAGCCTGGATGATCGTCACTGTCCATTCTTCCATAGAGTGGCTGCCGCGTGTCTCCTGGATGCTGGGTGCGGTTCTCGATTCTTGGCATGTGAAGCTCAATAGGGCATAGCCATGTGCTAGATGTTGATATATAATGCCTCTAAGATGGCCAAGCGTGGTGAGGTCATGGGCCTCTCTGAGAAGGAGACTTAAACTGAAACAGTATGTCAAGGTAGTTCTATGAACTCTGGAACTGGATGTCCTGGTTTGAATCCCAGCTCTACCATAGGTTGGTTCTGTGACCATGGTACTTTAGCCTCTCGGTACCTGTGTTTTCCCCATCTTTAAATGAAGGATAAATGCAGTTTGTATCTCCTCTGTAAGGAGATAAATTAGCTGCTATGGTTTAAGCTCTTGGAATAGTAACTAGGGCATGGTAACTGACATTATATTAGCTATGGTAGTTATTCCTAGAAATTCACATTAAGCACCTATACACAAAACCATGCAATTTCTGGGGGTTCATAGACCTCCTCATGCCCAATTCTACACCCTTGGATATTGGAAGAAGCTGGATTCTTGCCCTGAAAGATAACAGATACCCTTCTTTCTCTGTCATCCTAGCAAGATGCATCTTAGGTGTGTGGGGTGCCATGGGGTGCAGGTGGGGTTCCTTCAACAGAAAGCTGAGACCTGCCTGTGGCCACAGTGAATGGAGGGGGCAGATTCCAGGAATCTGAAGCTCACAAAGGGCTGATGGAGCAAAGGAGGTCTTGGGTTTTTCAGGTACTCATCAGAGCAGTGACAACCCGAGTTAGATCCGTCTCTGATCTGAACATACACTTGATTGTGGTGAGAGGGAGTGTGAGATGAAGGAGACCTGATGAGTGGTGTTATCCCAGGTCTGGTTACCCTGTTTGTGGGCCCTGAGCAGTCTTCCAGATGCTGCGATGGCCCTGGAATGCCCTTTCCTGGGTGGAAGATTTGGCAGAGATGCCTTCTCGAAGCTGGTACCCCTGGTCATGAGCCCTGGCAGAGAGTGGAGGGGTAGGCAGATGCCAAGACAACTTCATTGAGCGGACCTGCCACCCACAGAGCCTTTTTGACCCCACCTCCTCCTGTTGCCCATGTCTCGTCATTCAGCTCTGCCCTGCCTTCGGAATCCCAGCAGCCCCAGCAGACTGGCCACACTGCCCTGACTTGCAGCACTCACCAGTGAGCCCTGCAGCTCCCTTCCTGGGGGGTCCCTGTTCCTGCCCTAAATGATGGAATCTAGGTCCCAGAGCTGTTGCACTGTGGTGCCCTACTTTCAGCTTCTAATGCTCATTCGTACTCTCTGCGGACACCTCCTCCTCCATCTTCAGCCATGAGTATATACTCTTTTCTAACCCCTCTCTTAAGAGTTGAGGAATGTATTTCAACCAAAGAAGCTTGTCACCAGTCATACTTAAAAATGTGTGTGTGTGTTTCATTGCATATATGTAGAATATCATTGTCTGAGGTGAATTTAGCAGCCTGAATCCAAAGAGTAACTGTCACCCCAGGGTTTTGAGTCCTGTGTTCATCCTGGGTAAGAGCTTAATTAAGGTTGTGGGGTCCCTGGCTGTTCATCCTCTTAGATTATCCATCAGGTCACACATGCAGATTCTTCCCAGGATCCGAGGCTGCGTACTTGGGCTGGGCTTTGCCAAAGACTGAGAGGGTGAGGTTGGAGGGGCAGCTGCCTCTTGGGCAGGGCTGTGTGGCTGGAATCTTTTTATGTTTCAAGAGCTCTTCATCAGTGAGGGGCTGATTTTAAAATCCCAGCCAGCTCTTGGTATCAGAAAAAGAGGGGCTTGCTCTAGCATTAAGGACCTCTTGATGGGCAGGAAAAGGCTAAGAGGGTTTTCCAAGACAGGCTGTGACCGAAGAGTTGAAGGCTGGGGATGCATCCTCAGGACTGCAGTGTAATGACTTGACCTGAAGGAGCGTCATTTAGATTTTTCCTCTCTCCTCACGACATGTCATGACCCCAGCCCACCCAACGCCCTGCCTCCCTCTCCCTCCTCCCAGCATCTCCGGCTGTCAATCCCATCACTCATGCGCTGTCTCCCCTTTGGAACACCTCAGTCCTAACACAGTTGTGGCTGATTCCTTGCTTCACCCCAGTGTGCTCTTGTTCTGGGTGGGCTAGTGTTCAAACTCACAGGAAGGAACACACACACACACACTGGCCCGTGAATGTTCTAGAAACCAGTGGGACAGGAGCACAGTTGTCTTTCCTGGATGCTGTCCTTTTTCATTCTCCCTCTTTTCCCTCGCCTTTCATCTGCCTTCCTCCCCCCCATCCTAGAGCATTTGACGTATCTGCCTCCATAGCACCTCTTCTTTCCCTGGAGAAGGATGCCTGGGTGTTTGACATCTGGATTTGTTACATGAAAAAAGAGGGGATTTTGCTGAGGAACTGGGCATGAGTCAGGGGCATGATACTGAGTGAAGAGCTGGGGTATATGTGAGGGAAGGTATTGCAGTGTGGTTGGACGTCACCTGAACGTGAGTAGACCTCTTTACCCTAGTCAGGCTTAGTGTGACGCTCTTTGGAACCTTTCACTGCTGTATTTCTCACGAATGCTAATAGGCAGTTGCACTGGGCTCTGCAGCAGAGCTGCTGGTTGGGGGTATTATTCACACTTGCTAATGAATAACTCCCGTTAGCGTATTTAGCAACCAAGTCAAACAAGTGACTGTGGGGACTCAGAAGCAAATTACATGCCTGGTAGAGGCCCAGCCTGGGACTGAGATTGGGAGGAGTTCAGTCCTGTAGCTCTTTGGTGGCAATTTCAGATGTCAGTCTGGCTATGTTTGATCAATGAAGAGCCTCGTTGATTGGAAACCATAGGGTTCCTTCCACCCTTAACCCCAGAGTCCTACAAACTCTAGTGTGTGTAAATTAAAAACTGAAATAAGACCCCCCAAACCTCACTTTCACAAGATGAAATGATATGAGAACTCCTAAAAACAGGCGAGGAAATGGGAGTTGCTCTCAGTTGCTGAGAGCCCACTATGCTCTAGCCTCTGTGCTCTGTCTGTTGCTGCATTAAGTCCTCCCAATGACCTTATGCGATGTGTTATCATCCCCACGTCACAGGCAGGGACACCGAGGCGCAGAGAGCTTGAGTGCCTCACTCCTGCCTGTGAACGAGTTCCCGTCAGTGTTGGACCTCTAGGGAAATTTCGTTTTTTTGCCTCCAGGGTGCATTACATCCGTGACCTCCATGGCAACACTGCCATAAAGTTTCAAGGAAGTTAGCAGCCCTGAGGCTGTGGCTGGAGACTGCACCCCACAGCTCTTTGTGGGGGTGGTGGCCGTCCATCAGTGCCGCTGCTGCCTCCGATTTCCGCAGTAAATACTCACCCCTGGAGTCCAGCGCTGGGAAGGTGGGTTAGCTAGGGCAGTGTGGTCATTCCTCAGTTCTGGGAGAGAATCAGCAATAAACCTTGACTTCTGCACCCTAAAAACCCAAACCCCAAATCAGTTACATTCAAGTTCATTTTAATTCAGTCTGACAGACACTTGTTAAGTACCTACGATACTGTGCATAGCTAGTTCTCTATGTCCTGGGGATTAAAAACAATGAGTATTATTCTTCCAGTGACAGAATACAGTGAGGGAGACAGATATAAGCTGATGGTTGCAAGTTCAGTGACATAAACCAAAGTAGATGTATAAAGCGTTCCCAGATTATGAAGACAGAGTACAAATATATTTGTGTGTAGAGGTGCTGAGAATGGGGATGGAGCATGGTCAGGAGAGGACCAATTTCAGGACCACAATTGGACCTGAAAAGTAGAGAAGAGAGATAAAGTAATTGCAGGAACCCAGGCAGCTGTTCACTGCTCAGGACTCAGGGTGGATACATCACACTCAGGCGAGGATGGGAATTATGCTCCCGTAACCTCTCTGTGGGAATGTTGCCTAATCTGTGAGATGGGAATGATCGTCGTGTCTGACTCAGGGTAGTGATGAGGAATAAACGACTCCATCTGGTGCCATGAAGCGTGTCTTGAGCATGTGAGGCTTTGGTGAGTGTGACGGTGCTAGAGCTTTTTGTCTCTTGTCTTGGTGCCGTCTTGGGGCATTGCTCTATGGTCCCGTGTATTCTCCTAAAGCTGCCAGATTTGTGGTCAGCATGCCATTGAATGTTTTCTTGCACCCTTATCTTATTAAACTCCTGTATTGTCAGTAAGCTTTTCCTATGCTTGTGTTCCGAACTTCTAATTAGATGTTAGGCTTCCCTTCTGTTTTGTAATAATCAGCATTTGCTGTTGCTCAGTCGCTCAGTTGTGTCTGACTCTTTATGACCCCAAATAATCAGCATGGAGTGACTCTATCCAATGGGTGCTTAATACATGCATATTTATTACAAATAAGAAGATTGTATGTAAGGTGCAATGTGTTTGGTGGGGGCAACATTCATATTAGAAGAGATTAAACAGGCAGTGCTCATTGTATGAACCCATCTTCCCAGATGAGAAGGTGAAGTTTGCCTCAGTGGGCAAGCTCCAGAGGAACCCTGATGGGTTGACCTGCCTCACTTGACAAACTCCTCCCCTTTGCGTCAATTACACATTTGTACCTGCTGGATGAACGGTCTTTGCATGGACGCAAAGGATCCCAGAGTTTGCTGTTAGTTAGGAGGGACCACTGGGTGGTGTTGGGCTGTGACTCAGGCCCCCCTTATTGGACCACACATGCTACTGACCCTTGAAAGGCCTGGGGAAGGCTCTCTAGGCATGATGGGTCATTCAGTGCTGGTGGTGGCTTCACACATCCCTCCTCCAAGAGCTTGCTCGAAAACCATTCTCCATCAGCCAGACACAGCACATTCGGATGTGCCTAGATGGGGAGTTCAGGAGAAGGCAATGGCACCCCACTCCAGTACTCTTGCCTGGAAAATCTCGTGGACGGAGGAGCCTGGTAGGCTGCAGTCCATGGGTTCGCTAAGAGTTGGACACGACTGAGCGACTTCCTTTTCACTCTCATGCATTGGAGAAGGAAATGGCAACCCACTCCAGTGTTCTTGCCTGGAGAATCCCAGGGATGGAGGAGCCTGGTGGGCTGCCGTCTATGGGGTCGCACAGAGTCAGACACGACCGAAGTGACTTAGCAGCAGCAGCAGCAGCAGCAGATGGGGAGTGCACGGAATGCTCCCCACACACTGCTGGGGTGCTCTCACCTGAGCCAGAGTGATCAGTGCTATTTCCCCTCCCACTTCGGGTCTCCAGCTGGGCTGGTGCAAGTCCAAACCGCAAGTGCTCCTCCCGGGACAGGTGGGAATGCGGGTGCAGTGCAGAGGCTTCCTGCTTCCTCTGCCCGCTGCCAGGGATGGACTCATGAACACCTCTCTGTGGCCCATGGAAGAACCTTCATGGGGGATTTAGGTCCTGCCTTCTTCCCAGCTCTCATGCTGTTTGGGGACTTCCCCAGGCTGCATGCTCAGCTGAGGGCCTTGTCAGCCCCAGGCTGACCCTCACTAGCCTCTTCCTGAACCACGCCATCAATAACTATCACTCATATCCCCAGGCAGACCCCTAACAAGCCAGCCTGACTGCTCTGGGCCTCCTGGGGGCTTCTGGGTTTCTCTGTGCCTCTTATTTCAACACTCACCGGACAGGGGAATACAGCCAGCCCACTTCTCAGGCCATCATCCTTCCGCCCCTTCCTGCCATCATCTCTTCCTGCCCCCACATCCCAGTCCTTCCAGCACCCCCACAGTGATTTTCAGTCTGTGTTGATGGGGAAGGGGGGTTGCACATTCTTGGACCTGGGGTGCACTTGCTGAGCACAGTGGAGGTGGGGACAGGCTGGATGGGAGGGGGAAAGGGGTGGGTGAGGGTGCTTTTCACACTTTGGTTGCCACCCGAGAGTTGGCCCTGCCTCTTCCGATGAGCGAAGGAGGCTGGTTGATGCTTCAGCCACTGGTGTAACCAGATCTCTGTGGGCTCTTGAAAAATGGAGTTCTCTTCAGCAGCAAATGTTTGCAATTAACTTTAACATATGGTGGAATTTGTTTTTGTGTCCGTAAAGCATGATAGGCAGTGAGGATCTGGCAGGGAATGCACCCAGCTCGTCACGCCCCGGGGCCGAGCTGCTGGGCGGAATGTTTCCACTTGATTTACAGCACTGAGACGTTCGGTGAGCTGAGTGGTCACTGATGGGGCAGCTGGGGCCCTGGCGCAGCCTCGGCCTTCCAGGTGTTTCTGCCTGGCCAGCAGCAAGGTAAAGTGTGGTTCCCTTCCTTTTTATGATAGGGGGCGGCAGCCACTGGCCTTAGTGACCCTTGCTTCTCAGTTTTGGCCACTATCCTCCTCCTATAATCTTGGAAGACTTTGCCTGCCACTGTAGATAGCATATTCAAAAGCAGAGACATTACTTTGCCAACAAAGGTTCGCCTAGTCAAGGCTATGGTCTTTCCTGTGGTCATGTATGGATGCGAGACCTGGACTGTGAAGAAGGCTGAGCGCCGAAGAATTGATGCTTTTGAACTGTGGTGTTGGAGAAGACTCTTGAGAGTCCCTTGGACTGCAAGGAGATCCAACCAGTCCATTCTGAGGGAGATCAGCCCTGGAATTTCTTTGGAAGGAATGATGCTAAAGCTGAAACTCCAGTATTTTGGCCACCTCATGCGAAAAGTTGACTCATTGGAGAAGACTCTGATGCTAGGAGGGATTGGGGGCAGGAGGAGAAGGGGACGACAGAGGATGAGATGGCTGGATGGCATCACTGACTCGATGGATGTGAGTCTGAGTGACCTCCGGGAGCTGGTGATGGACAGGGAGGCCTGGCGTGCTGCAGTTCATGGGGTCGCAAAGAGTCGGACACGACTGAGCGACTGATCTGATCTGATCTGATCTGATCTGTGGGGCTATCCTGCAGGGTCCACGGAGTTTGATCCGCATGATAGGAAACACAGGTCAGCTCTGGGAGTAAATCCCAGGTGACATTAGAACTTAGTAGGTACTGAGCTCCAAATAACATGAAAATGAATGATCAGGGGTTTAAATCAACAGGAAAGTGATTTTTTAAAAAATTAACCAGAAATTGGGAGGGATGCATTTCCATGTGGCTTTGGCCTTTTCCCTGTGTTATCATGGCTCCAACCTCTCTCCAGATTCCTACCCTCTGTCCTCTACGTGTTGACTTAGCTGTCCTGCTTGTCACCCTGTGCCTGCAAGGTGGCTTCTTATCCTCACAAGATAGGACCCAGAGTGAGAAGGGAAGGGCTGAGACCAGAGCTTTCTTTCTTGTTTGCTTCCTCAGGGGAAAATCTTTTTCTGAAGTCCCCAGCAGGCTTCCCTTTATACCTCTTTGGCCATAACTGGGCCACACGCCAAACCCCAGCTTAGTCACTGGCAAAGGGGCAGAGATTGGTCTGCCTGGTGTAGATCAATTGTGACTCCTCCCTGGAGTGTGGCACACTGCTGCCCAGCAGGCCAGGGTTCCCTTTGGTGAGGGAGACATGGCATTGGGAAGGCAACCAACGCTGCCAGCTGTGGGGCTCTTCCACTGTCAGCAACGGCAGGGGTCACTGGGCTCACAACTGCTGGAAGGGGAGAAGTCACCCCTGGGAAACAGAAGGGTGTGGGATATGTGATGGCTGTGGTCCCCACCTCCCCAGGATTCTTTTGCATCTGTCCTCTATGATGGCCTGTTAGTTTTCCTCCTATAGTGCTGCCAGCCTCTGCTCAAAAGCGTGTCGAGACTCTCCCTTTCTTAAGAAATAGAGGTCAAACTCTGCTTAGCATTCAAGGCCCCCTCCATCTGGCTCAAGACAGCCTCACATCTGGCACAAAACACACCTTTCCTATTTTATCTTTTAATGCTCCTCTGTGCCAAGCAGGGAGGAATCAAACTACTTTCTTTTTTTAGATTATTTTTTAAATTTTATATTGGAGTATAGCTGGTTAACAATGTTATGATAGTTTCAGGTGGACAGCAAGGGGGCTCAGCCATACATGTATCCATTCTCCCCTCCAGGCACCACGTTGAGCAGAGTTCCTTGTGCTGTACGTTAGGTCCCTGGTGGTTATCCATTTAAAATTTAGCGTTGTGTACATGTCCTTCCCCAGATCCCTAACTATTCCTTCCCTCCATCCTTCCCTCTGGCAACCATAAGTTCATTCTCTAAGTCTACGATGCTCTTTCTGTTTTGCAAGTTCAATTGTATCATTTCTTTTTAGATTCCACATATAAAGAATGTCACATGAAATCTCTCCTTCTCTGTCTGACTTACTTCACTCAGTATAACTCTCTCTGGGTCCATCCACGTTGCTGCAGATGGCACTATTTCATTCTTTTTTATGCCTGAATAATGGTGCATTGTATACATGTACCACATCTTTATCCATCCCTCTGTCGATGGGTATTTCAGTGGCTTCTGTTTTGCCTGTTGTAAACGGTGCTTCGATGAACATTGGGGTGCATCTATCCTTTTGGATCATGTTTTTCTCCAAGTGGAATTGCAGGGTCATATGGTAAGCCAGGGAGAAGGCAATGGCACCCCATTCCAGTACTCTTGCCTGGAAAACCCCATGGACGGAGGAGCCTGGTAGGCTGCAGTCCATGGGGTCGCTAAGAGTCGGACACGACTGAGAGACTTCCCTTTCACTTTTCACTTTCATGCATTGGAGAAGGAAATGGCAACCCACTCCAATGTTCTTGCCTGGAGAATCCCAGGGACGGGGGAGCCTGATGGGCTGTCGTCTATGGGGTTGCACAGAGTTGGACACGACTGAAGTGACTTAGCAGCAGCAGCGGCAGCAGCATGGTGAGCTAGTCCACTTTCTACCTGTTTACCTCACCTGGAGCTTTTTGTCTCTGCATCTGTGCTCACTCTAGAGTCCCCATTTGATATGTCTGACTCTGCAACTCAGCATGTTCAGACTCATTATTTAAGGTTCTCTTTAAGTCATCATGTCTTTGGAAAATACCTCCTTGACTGTCCCCAGCTGAAGATTTCCTGTGTCTTTCGTGGGCTTCTGTAGCTCTTATTTGCAGTGTATCCACAAGAGCCATAGAGAGAGCCAAATGGGCAAGGGTGACTTCATGGGGGCAGATATGAAATGAGACTTGAGCTGCCCCTTAATGGCTGGGAAAGTTTGCTGAGAGGACAGAAGCCACGCTGTGTATTTGCAGGATAGAATGAGACTGTGCACAAGAACACAACAGGGTCTTCACATTTGTGCTTTTGCCCCACCTTCAAGCACCTTAATGCTCTTTCTCCAGGAACAAGTAAAATTGGCTCATGACTACCGTATTGGACAGACAGATACAGGGCATTGACATAATTGCAGAAAAGTCAGTGTTGATCTGAAGGGTTATCCAAGGAGGTGTCTAGTGGGGCCAAAATCCTAATGTCCTTTGGTACAGGGGCAGCTCCCACATTTATTCTACTAGTTTGCTAAGCCCTGATCTGGTGGTCTCTAGTGTTGGGGATGGAAATGCAGAGCTGCACACACAGGCTGTTGAGAAGCTAGCTCTCACCTGGCTACTCCTGCATAGCCCTGCTCTTAGCATTGGAATGGGTGATGCCCTCTGGAGCTCATCTCCAAACTGGGAGTCAGATGCAGTGTCTCGCCCCCTTTTCAGTATCTCACACCCTTCAAAGCGGCTGAAATGTGCTTAAGGAGGTCATGGGAGTGAAGGGTGAAACCGGGCACCCATCTCTGGGCAGCTCATGGTGAGCCTTTGGTGGCTCAGCCAGGGATGAGTTAATGAGTCTAGATTGTTGAAGAGGTCATACACTGGAGCTGCTGGGGACTTCTCACCGTCCTGTCCTGTGCTTCGACTTTGGCTCCCCTTCTGGGGATTCTTGTTGCTTTGTCATAGGGTGTTTACAATCGCTTTAAAATTAAAAAAAAAAAAAAAAAAGAATGAATTTGAGTCAATTCTGTTGAGGTGGATGAACCTAGAATCTGTTACACAGAGTGAAGTAAGTCAAAAAGGAGAAAAACAAATATCATATATTACCACATATATGTGGAATCTAGGAGAATAGTACTGATGAACTTATTTGCAGGGCAGAAATGGAGATGCAGATGTAGCGAATGGACTTGTGGACACAGTGAGAGAAGCAGAGAGTGGGAAGAACGGAGAAAATATCTTCAACATGTGCACACTATCATATGTAAAGGGGATAGCTGGTGAAAAGCTGCTATATAACACAGGGAGCCCAGCCTGGCCCTCTGTGATGCCCTAGATGGGTGGGAAAAGGGCAGAGGGTGAGACTCAAGAGGGAGAGGATATGTGTATAGTTGTGTCTCATTCACATTGCTGTGTGACAGAAGCCAACACAACGTTGTGGATAACTATGGAATATTTTACAAACTGTTTTTAGTGATGTCCCCTCATTTGCTGCTGAAAACTGGTGATATGGGTATCATTAACCCCAGTTTTTGATTGAGAGATTCAGGCTTAGAGAGGTTAATGAGCTTGACTGAGTCACACAGATAATAAGTGACTGGGGCGGGGGGAGTCTCAAACTCAAGCCTTCAGCGCTTTTTCCACTACAGTATCATTGCCCCTTAAATGATGTTATAAAAAGATATTTTAGCACCCATTCCACCTTACTTTCTATTTGTGCATATTGGCAGTAGATGAGGGGATTCTGGTGAGATTCTGCTGAGATGGTAAAAGTATCTCTCAAAGCTATTCCTAAGTCTCGATATTTTGCATGTTGTGGGAGGCGCAGGCTCATTTTATGCAGTCTCTCTGCTCACTCCTGAGCCAGCTACTCCACTATTTATGATGTGGCTTTAATGTTAGCCCAAAAATATCACAAGAAGGGTAGATCTGGGGCAAAGGACAATTATTTGGCATAGATGGTCAAATATTAGTGCTTTGATTTATGTGATGTTCTGACTTAAGGTTGGCTCCCCTTGTGATTAGATCAGACAATCCAGAGTGATCCAGACTCGGGCTTCTTTCAATATGACTTTCTGAGAATTTTACCTACAGCACCCGACAGGCTTACCTTGCTCTAGGGTAAGGCCAGTGCTCACTCCACACGTGCCGCTGGGTCCCAAGTCCTTTACTGTGGACATTGCTCCAGCTCCAGCCCTTCTCCCCCACCTCTCACATCCATCCTGAAGATCCCCCTCATAACAAATTGTTCTTATTAGTAGACATTTCATAATTACTCTCATTAAACCCATCCTTGACCCTTCATCCCCCTCCAGCTATCATTCCCTTTTCCTGTACCTTTGACAGAAGTCTTTGAAGGAGCTCTTCACTCCTGTGTCTCCACATCCCCACCCCCATGGAGGCCCCCAGGCATCCGCCTTCCTTCGTCTCCACACTGCCGAGCCCAGTAGTCTGTGCTCAGTTCTCACCTTCCTAGATCTGTTAGCGACACAGGATGGGTTTCATCACACCTGTTTCCTCGTAACGCTCCCTTCTCTTGGTGACCACTTCACTTTCCTGTTTTTCTCCCATCTTGGGTCACGTTTTCTCAGGCCTGTCTATTCTTACCTGTAGTGTTTCAGAACCTCCTACTGACTTTCCTCCCTTTGACCTTCCCCTCTCCACACATAGCTCTCAACACAGTGCTGATAGTGATCCCATTAAAACTTCATCCTTATACCCTAAAGAATTGAAAATAGGGACCCAGCCAAGTTCATGGATACACGTTTGTTAGCAGCATCATTCCCAGTAGCCAAAAGGTGGACACAGCCCAAGTGTCCATCAATAGATAAATAGATAAATAAATGTGATATATCTGTACAATGGAATATGACTCAGCCGTGAAAAGGAAGGATTTCAATATTCCATTGTACTCAGACTTCCTTGGAATGTCACTCAGCCTTCCTTTTTATGGACAAACAGGAAAGGGAAGTGGACACCAAGTGAAGGGAGTGTTTCAAGAAAACAGATAGGGTGAAAAAATTGCTGATACATGCTTCAAAGTGGGTGAACCTTAGCATAGTAAATATGCTCGGTGAAAGAAGCCATACAGAAAAGGATACATACTGTATGGTTCCATATATATACAGTATCAAGAATAGGTATATTAATAGAGACAAAACAAAATTGGTGGCTGTTCATGCTTGGCAGCAGGGGAAAACAGAGGAAAAACTGATGAATGTGTTTTATTTGGTAGTCATGGAAATGTGTTGAAAAGAGAGGTGGTGCTTGTACAACACTGTGAAGTTACTGAATGCCTCTCTATTGTTGAAATATGTTAAGTGAATTTCATCTCAATAAATTAAAAAGAATAAAAAAGAGCTTCACCCAGCACCTCACTTCTCTGCAGAACACCCTCCACTGTCTTCCGAAGGAAGAGTTAAAGTCCCCACTGTCACCTACAGGGTCCTCTCTGGACTATCTAGCTTCTGCCCCTCAACTTCTCCAATCTAGCTGTTTACAAATTTATTTTAGTCTGTTTTTAATTTTATTGAGGTATAGTTGATTTATGGTATTGTGTTAATTCACTGTACAGCTAAGTTGCTCCGTTTTACATCTACTCTTTCTCATATTCTTGTTTCCTTTGGGGTTTATATCAAGACATTGAATACAGTTCCCTGTGCTTCACAGCAGGACCTTGTCGTTTATCCATCTTACAATGGATCGTTTGCATCTGTGAACTCCAAACTCAAAATATTCAATACTTCCCTTCCCAGCTTCTCCTCCTTGGCAACCCCAAGTCTGTCCCTACATCTGTGAGTCTGCTTCTGTTTTGTTGACGTATTCTTTTGTGTCATAGCTTAGATTCCACACACGTGTTATCATACGATATTTGTCCTTCTCTGTTTGACTTACTTCACTGAGGATGATAATCTCTAGGTCCTTCCATGTTCCTGCAGATGGCATTATTTCATTCTTTTTAATGGCTGAGTAATATTCCGTTGTAGACATATGCCATATCTTGTTTATCTGTTCATCTGTAATGGACATCTAGGTTGCTTCCATGTCCTGGCTATTGTAAACAGCACTGCAGTGAATATGAGGGTGTGTGTGTCTTTTTGAATTATAGTTTTCTTATTGTAGCTCTTACCGCTCTTCCTCTCAGAAATGCACACACCACCATAAATGTCATAATGTCATCCAGTCACACTGAGCTTGATGCTGTCTCCTCAGCATGCTGGTTGTGCTTCTGCCCCAGGACCTGTGCAACTGCTGTTCTCTCTGCCTCGAATGCACCTCTCACAGAGAGTGTTAGGGCTTGCTGCTTACCAACTCCCTTAGATGATGGCTTAAACATCAGCTACTCAGTGACAATTTTAACTCCTCACCCTGACACGTCCCATCCTCTTTTATGCTTTCCTTTAAATCTACTGCACTCATCTGACATTCTGTTTGATGTCAATAGAATGATTGGCATCAAATAGATGATTTGTTTTCAATCAAATGTAAACTTTAAGGGTTGGGGTGTTGTTTGTTCACTGTTACATTTCAAACACTTAAAACAGTGCCTTGATATTAGCAGCTAGAATCTTAGACACTCAGCAGTTATTTGTTATTTGTATGAATGATCTGTAATTTGGGCTTCCCAGCTTCCTTTTCAATATTTTCTAGTTGTGAAGACCTTGTGTGTCTTTATGAGGAATACTGCAGAATTCATCATTTCCCCACAAGTGTGCCCATAAACTGGTCCTGGCCTTCATGTTGTTCTCTGCTTGGTGAGGATGTGTTGTGGTATATGTCCACCCTCTTTTTCTCTGCCCCTCCCAAGGCTGCAGTTTGGGCAAAGTTTTTTTTTTTTTTTTTTTTCATGGAGCTACTGACCTGTTCTTGGAGGGATTCAGCCCATGACAGTAGTCTAAGGTAGAAATATGTTTCAGTGACAATAATAATTGCCAAATGTACTTCCTGTGTACAGTTCTTCTGGGTACAGTTGGGATAGAGATTGATGCTGGTCCATGAAGTGCCTTCCTCACAGTGGAGAAATGAGTAGAGCTCAGGAAACACTCACGTTTGCATGCAAAATAGTTCTTGCCTTTCTTTCAGAAGTCCGTTCTTCCTGGACAATGTCTACAGGCCTTTTGAGAGAGGTATTGTCACTAAAGCTCCTCTGCCTACTACTTTGCCCAAGTGAAAAACAAATCCCTGCCTTTGTGCCTAGTTGAAGTAATCTGTCTGGCACCCAGTGATGACAGCAGGTATTTCTCCTGTAAGTGACAAGAAGACCTTCTAGCCTTAGATTTTGACTTGGAAGAACAAGTCTTCAACTTTTTAAATTGTTCTTAAAATTCTAACTGGGATCCTAGAGGACCCCCGGAAGCGGAGAAGTTGTGGACTCTTTCATTATCATCCTCCTTCTTATCCTTCCTTATAGATTCTGAGCTCAGTGTCTTGAGTGGAATAGACACAACCCTAAAAGCTCATGTTCCCTTCAAGACTCCCCCTGGCTTGGGGACACCCTAGCTTGTCATTATTCACATCGTTGCAGGGATTTATGAATTATTTCTTCTAACTTTTGGCTATAGTATGCTTATACAAGTAAGTGCCTTTATATGTATGTGTATAAGGGAGTGTGTGTGTGCATGCACTCACATCTGTACACATAACTTGTGCACTTAACTGCTCACTGTGAGTCTAAGCCAGGAATCTTGTTTCAATAGATGTTTGTGGTTCTTGAGCTCCTCATGTTTGTCCCTGTTCTCTAATCCTCTGAATGGAGCTGGCTCTGGGGAGTGGAGCCATATGAAAGGCATCCAAGATGAAAATTATATCCCAGACTCGCACATGAATATTGTGGTTGGGCGTGGGGGCTTGCTGGCTGGTGCTCCACACGCTCTCCTGCTCCTCCTGGCTTTTCTGTTTTTCTCCCCATGTTCCACTTGCTTGTTTCTTATGGAAGTTCCAAGGTGGATGCTGTTCTGGATTAGTTAGACCTGGACTGGGTTGTTGATCTCAGAGCCTGAGCTCTCTCTCCAGAGGTGGTGGGCAACCTCTGGCCTTTCCTTTCTTTGTAAGATATTTCAGTAGAGTTGATTGATATTACAATATAGATATAGATGACCCTCATTCATTTAGCTTTACTTTGTCTGGATCTTTGGTTGATAATGGTGGTTGATAATAAAGATTGCTGGGTGGATATGATTTAGATTTAGGAGAGTGGTCTGGGTGGAGATAGAAATGTCAAAGTAATTCGCACATACATAATACTGAAAGTAGTGAGATTGGAGAAGATCTCCAAGGGCAGTGGTGTAGGCGGAGAAGGGGATGAAATACTTATAGGTTAGGAGGATGAGGGGAGCTAGCGAGAAGACCAAGAAGGAGTGACCAGTGAGACAGGAAGAAAACCAAGAAAGTCAGTGGTCCTGGAAACCAAGTAACCCCCCTGTACAGCCTCCTATGGCCACTTCTAGCTGCAAGGGAGCCTCAGCAGGTGAGATTTTCAACTAGGAACACAATCACCTCAATTTTGGTTACAAGAGGTAGAGGATGAATGTGTCTTGTAGTTTTTTAATTAATTTTTAAAAATTGTGGTAAAAGACACATGAAATAAAATTTACCATCTCAATCATTTTAAGTGTGCATTTCAGTGGCATTAAGTATATTACATTGTTGCACAACCATAACCACTATCCAACCACAGTTCTCCTTTCATCTTGCAAGACTGAAACTTTGTACCCATTAAATAATAACTTCCCATTCCCTCTTTCCTCCAGCCTCAGACAACCACTATTTTACTTTCTATCTTCTCTGAAGATTTGACTATTCAAGTTATCTGATATGAGTGAAATAATAGGAAATTTGTCCTTTTGTGACTGGCTAATTTCGTTTAGCATAAAATGCTCATTATGTTGTAGTATGTGTCAGAATTTCCTTCCTTTTTAAGACCAAATAATATTTCATAACATTTAAGGCTGACTAATATTCTAGTATATTCCAATGCATATACAACATTTTGCTTATCCATTCATCTGTTGATGGACATGTGGATTGCTTTCCCTTTTTGGACTTTATAAATTCTGCTGCTATGAATATGAATGTACAGACATCTGAGTCTCTGCCTTAAATTATTTTGGGTATGTACCTAGAAGTAGAAATGTTAGATCATATGGTAACTGTATTTAAAATTTTTAGGAAATACCATACTCTTTTCTGTAGCAGCTGAACCATTTTGCTTCCCACAATACACAAGGGTTCCAACTTATCCTTGCCAAATTTGTTATTTTTCCACTTTTGATAGTAGCCCTCATAATGGATATAGTGTCTTCTAGTTTTTAATGGGTGAGGAGGGTGATAATGGATAAAAAGGGTAAAATGTTGAAGGGTAAAAATAAAAACTGTTTCTCTTCCTAATACTTGCATTGGGTCAGACTGTTGAAACCTTCCTGGAGGTCTCAAGACAGGTGGAGTCTAACTTGAAAAGAAAGCAATGCAACATTATGGGAAAGAGGCTGAGGCTCAGAACACCTAGTTTTCTGACTCTGGGCTCCACCACTGCTGAATTTTGGTGCAGTGTGTAACATGCCATCCTCTGCTGTAATGCTAGTTTCTGTGTGATGAAGGTAATAGAATCAGATAATAAAACTTGACCTCCCCACATTTACTTCAGAGCTGAGATGTTACAGAAGATTGTACATGCTTTGAACTAAAGACATTCTGGAAATTCAAATTATCTGGAGATATTTTTCACCTCTCACATGGAAAGGGAACGTCTTACACGGTGCTCCCTTTGGCTTTTATGCCACAGTGGGGGATTTTTATAAAGGTGAGGCAATGTGCGTCTTTCCTTGTCTGTCCCCAAAGAGCGGCATTACGAAGGAGGAGAAGGCGAGTAATAGCGACTGGAAATGTTTTAAGCATTGTGGTGTGCTGGTGACTGTACTAGATGATTTGGGAACATCATCACTGATCTTCAGGATACATCTAGTTCCTAATACAGTGTCATTGATATCAGTTGATTATGAGGTACTTTTGGACTGTGACAATATAGCTTTTCCTTCTTTTTGGGGGGACATAGCACAGTTAGCATACTGTTAGCACAGTGCCAACAAATGAAAAGCAAAGAGGATTCATGAAGAGCTCAGTGTTGCCCCCTGCTGGGATCTCAGAATCTTTCCCATCAAAGCATCATCAATAATGTCCTTGTCCTCCTTACTATTAACACACACACACACACAGCCCAGGAAACATACATTCTTTGTAAGTGTATACATTGTGTTGGCCACGTGCCATCCAGTCAAGCCAAAGCTTGTGGAACAATAGGAATCTGTGCCCAGAATATCAGCTAAAAATATCTCATTCCCTCTGCTCTGTTCTTTGCTGGTATGTTTATGAGCGTCCCAGGAGGCTAATGAGGATGAAGGGAAAGGAAAACGGACATTTTTCAAAGGAAACCAAACCTTTAATTCCCTAAAAAGGGAACATGTATGTTCTGTGTGTCTGTTTTATGTTCCTTGCCATTTTTGCATGTCTGTGTGACAACATGTAAAGTCTGTAATGCAAGTCATGACACCTTGGCTTGGATTATTGGACTCTATGCTTTTACTGCAATCTTTTGCTCAATGGCCTGACTCGTAGACTAAGTTCCCAGGTTTCAGCAAAGAAGAGGGGGAGGAGAAAGAGAGCTTCTAAGCGAGAGACTCCCTGACACACTGTCTGCTTATTCAGCTCACGAGGGTGCTACTTAAGAGCGTGTGTGTGTGTGTGTGTGTGTGTGTGTGTGTGTGTGTGTGTGTTTGGTTGCTCAGTTGTGTTCAACTCTTTGTGACCCCATGGACTGTAGCCCACCATGCATTCTCCAGGCAAAAATACTAGAGTGGGTTGGCATTTCCTCCTCCAGGGGATCTTCCAGACCCAGGGATAGAACCTGGGTCTCTTGCATTGCAAACAGAATATTTACCATCTGAACCACGAGGGAAGCCCCCACTGAAGAGCCTGAGGGACACATTTCCATCCCTAGTTGGGCCATGCAATAACCTCCTTTATTTATTTATTTTTAAGAAACATTTAATTTCATATTGGAGTATAGCCACTTAACAATATTGTGATAGTTTCAGGTGGACAGTAACGGGTCTCAGCCATACACACATGTATCTATTCTCCCAGCAAATCCCTTCCTATCCAGTCTGCCACATAAAATTGAGCAGAGTTCCCTGTGTATTTCTTGATCATTAACTGAGCCTCAAGCTCTGGCTGGTCCTCTCAATCATCTGAAATTTCTCTGTGGTGAGGGGTAGTCACATTTCCTTCTCTGGCCTGAGTTTCTTTCCATTTATAAAATGAGGGGGGAAATGATCTGATCTCTGGGGGCGGGGTCTGTGAGTTAGGGGCACAAGGCAAGAATATCGGCACCCCAGTGTGCGTCCATACAGTGGTCAGTAGCCTCAGTGAGAAGCAGTCCCCCCGAGCAGTGAAGTGATAAGGGGAGAGGATCTGTTCTAACTATTTGTCAGATAATGTCAGCATTAACTAAATAGCAACTGTTGGCTCTGGTCAGTCAAACATGGAGCTACCGACTTCCTGAACATATGCTGGGTGTTGGGCAATGAGCGAGGGTGTTGGTCAACACTGGTTGGTTAATGTCAATATTGACCTTAGGTTAGGATAGACCATAGCCATAGTTGCCTGAATGAAATGTAGCCTGTCTCCTCTTGAGTATCTTTACTTCCATATTTGTCTGTTGGTCTCTTCTCTAGTAACATACGGAAGGCTCATTAAAGTCTGATTTAGTTCATTATATAATGAAGAACAGAGACTTGAGATGCTCATGAAGTTCTATTTTTGGCTCACTTGGCTGTCTTGAAATGAATGATCTTATACACACACTTACACAGGCAGATATGGTAAACTGATTTCAATAAAGAGAGTTAATAGCTGCCACTTACTGAGACCAGCTAGTATGTATCAGATCCTTCAAATACATTATCTTATTGAAGCTCCAAAACCATCTCGTGAGAGTTATGATCTCATTTTATGGATAAAGAAACGGAGGCTTCAAAACAGTCTATGGCTTGCTCAGGTTCTCAGAACTGGAATCCAGACTTGAATCCAGGTTCTATCAGACTTCAGACGCCAGGCTCTTCCTACTAACCTTGCCGATTCTGGCACAGATTCACTGTGACGACAATAACAACAACAAAAAGTATCGGGTTGGCCAAAAAGGCCATTCGGATTTTTCCGTAAGATAGTATGGAAAAACCCAAACACTTTCCGGCCAACCAACTACTCAGTCCACCGTTTGAGGCCAGAGCTGCCCACGGCCAGCAGCATGTGCCCTGAGTGACGAGCTGTGTGTATTACCCTGTACTTCTCGGTGAAGCCAGCGCCTCGCGGAGCCTGTACTCGCGGAGCCTCTGGGCTTGCAGACATCACCGCAGCAGTTCTCATCCCATTGTATGGTCCTTCTTACAGCTCCCCAGGAGCCTCGGGGAGACAGAGACTCTGATTGGCTCTGCCAGCCACCTATTGTTTCCCGTTTTCTCCCCGCCGCAGAGTCTTGAGACGGTCTCCTATAGAAGATCTTGCCACCCCTATTGTCCCTGCAGACGTTCCCACCGCCCCAGGACCACGGGCTCCATTGCTCATTGTGGTGGTGTTGGCTCAGCCTCAAGGACAGAGACCTTGAGCCAGCTGACAAGGTTGCTTGTGTCATTACTTCTAAGGCCACAAGCCATGCTTTTGGTTCCCGATACTTTTGAATACTCATCTCTCTCACCATTGCTCCTTCTTTTTAGCCACATGGTCTCCCAGACTCCCAGCAGCAGATTTTCCCCGACAGACAGTTTTGGCCTATTGCCAATCCCTGTCTCGGTGCCTGGATGACCTCAGTTACCAAGTCAACATGGCACTTAATGCGTGCTGCTATGCTGCCCCCTGGTGGAGAGGGTGGAAACAGTGCTGTGCCGATTACTGCCTGCTTGTTAGAGAACTGTACAGAGACTCCCTTCTACTTTCTAGACCAAGGAGTTCATAGACTTGATTAAAACTAGTGTTGTCAGTGACTGTGGAAAGGCAGTATGATCTGTAGTGATCTTCTGTTCAAGGCTAGAAATGGCTCTGAGTTGGCTTTAAGTTGGCATCAGGGTTTTTCATATACTTATTTGTTTTCCATCCTTCTACTTAATTATCTATGATGTGGATGCTTTGAGAGGCTCCTTTTGAGGTCTGAAGTACTCTGGGTCAAGGTTAATGAAGATCTCAGTCTTTCCAAACATATGCTTGGTTTTGGAGCCTTCTAACATGTCATAATGGGGGTTCCTCTTATAATCCTCCTTAGCCTTCATGGGTCTCAAAGCCTTTGTCCTGGGATAAATTTGGGTTAGCATGAGGCTGCCATGTTCTTTAATATTCCTGAATATAGGAAGTTGTATCATCAACCAGGAGACTAAACGTCTCCTGAGATAACACAGGATCTAGTGTCTGATTTCTAGAGGATAACGTGGCAGGAGGTGGGACAGTTTGGAGGGAGCCATGGGCATTCATCGGGGAAGGCCATGGCACCCCACCCCAGTACTTTTGCCTGGAAAATCCCATGGACGGAGGAGCCTGGTAGGTTCTAGTCCGTGGGGTCGCCAAGAGTCGGACACGACTGAGCGATTTCACTTTGACTTTTCACTTTCATGCATTGGAGAAGGAAATGGCAACCCACTCCAGTGTTCTTGCCTGGAGAATCCCAGGGACAGGGGAGCCTGGTGAGCTTCCGTCTGTGGGGTTGCACAGAGTCGGACACGACTGAAGCGACTTAGCAATGGGCATTCATGGGTGAAAAAGTACTGATACCGAAGAGAAAACTAGGCCTGAGTTAACCCCTTTGTTTGATGTTTTACGCTGATACACAGAACAAGAGGACACTTCATCCAGCCATGCCAGTACTGTTAGTTGGGTGAATCCAGACAGATCCTGTGTGGATAGGTGGCAATGCAAACCCTAGCCTGAGGCCATTAAGGCAGGTGGGAACTCAGACCTTCATTCTGTTATGTTATCAAGACTGGCCCCCAAGTACCACTAAAAACCTGACTGCTGACATTCTTGCATTATCCGTGGCCTTGTTCCTAAATTATTTGCTCCAGTCCTTCTCGTTCCATGCTCCTTTATCTCATCTTGATTCTCCCAGTCTCTGACATTATGACTCATCATTTTTCCTGCTAATTTCTCTATCATATTTCATATTCAGCTCTTTTTCTCCATCCTCCTCCTCCTCCTCATCATCATAGTCACCATTTTATTGAAGATTTACCGTGTGCCAAGCACTGTGCTAAGCAGTTCTGATGTGTCTAATTCTTCTTGTGCCCCTCTGACAGAGGTCCCTTGATTATTTCCATTTTATACATGAGTGCACTAATGCCACCATGGTCTGATCGAGCTCACATAGCAGCTAATAAGTGGTGGAGTTCTGATTATAGCACACTGCCTCCCTGTCTTCACTGGTTCTATAACTCGGTCTCTCTGGTTGGGCTTTCTTAGGTCTTTCTGGGTCCAGCCCCACTGACCTGCATTTCTGCCCATACCTTGGAAACAGTGACCCACCAAATGCCCCAATGACTGGGGTTCCTGCAAGAATCATCTTGTTTCCCAATCATTTTGGAATCAGAGTACTCTTGGGCATGGTGGTGTTAGGTCTAAGAACATCTCCTGGATACTGTTTGTTCTTAACACAACTCCGTAGAGGGTAGACCTCTTTCACAGATCCTTTCATGTACCTTGGGGCCCAAGAACCAAGTAACTTGAAGGGATCAACTTGATTCCTAACTCCTGTTTTCACTTGCATGTGGGCAGCAGAGTCTCAGAACCTCCTGCGAAGCCAGGGGCGTGTCCAGAAAACCTGTCAGGAGCTCAGAACACCATATTAGCTGCTTGATGTGTTTGTTTCTGTCTCCTGTGAAAGGAGTGCTAGAGAGGATATATGAGGAAGAACTTAAGAATCAGCCATTCCAGAGTCTCTCATTCTCATGGAAGAAAGGCTTCATGAGCAAAGTTGAGCTGGTGAGATTCTCTGTGAGTTTATAAAATAGTTCTATTTGCTATTACTACACAAATTTAGTGAGGGAATGAATGCCAGTTCCTGGCAGCAAGTAAGTCTTCAATGAAGACCAATTTCCTCTTCTATCTTCTATAAGCTTCTTTTTCTTTGAAATAAAATAATTTGGGGATGAAAGATATTCTAATGATGAGGACACCAATATTTATAATGTGGAGTGATTGTCTTGCGCTCACATAACCAGCAGCAGAGTCCAGGTGTCCACACAGGATCCGGGAACATTGTCATCCTTCTGCCATAACTCCAGCTGTCCCAGGTATGCTGTTGCTTCCCGGAGGTCTGACCTCTGTCTGCATCACCTTGGTCGTGTTCTCCAGGAGTTTCTCAGGTGGCAAGCCTTCATATCTGCTTTGGAAACATTCTCCTTTCCTACAGAGTAGGATCTCCAACACTATAATAAACGCATGAATCATGAAAATGGGAGTGAGTTAAGAAATTATCCAGCCTAATTGGTTTCAAATGTACCTTAGGAGCATTTTGCTATCTTCAAATGAGATCTTTTCTAGAAATAGATATATTTGAAAATTTGTATTTTATATATATATATATATATATATATATGTATGTATGTATATAATGTAAATCCTTTCTGGAATTACTTACATATTTATACTGTGCAGATAGGAAGAAAGAGAGAGATACATGAGTTGTTGGTTTTAGCTGGTGTGTGCATATGTCTGTTTTGTGTGTTTGTGTGTTCATCCATACATGTCCTCTTCTTGCCTTACCTGTTATGTGTGTGTATGTGTGTATACATATACACAGATATATGTATATTTGTGAATGAACCATAACATTCACAGATATACAAAATATATATATATATATATATGCACGCACACATACACACATATGTATGTATGTCTATGAATGGTATGTTTCTGGAGAATATCTTGTTTGGAGAATTAACATAGTGAGGCCTTGTCATGCTGAAATGCTATCTGGAGACCTGGATTTAGGATTTAGTTGGCTCTTTGGTTAAAAGGAGACAAGCAGAATAGAGACTGACCCCTTCCACAACCTCTAAGAACTTGATGTAACAGCTGATCCAGGGTAGTACTTTCTCTCTCTTTTTTTTTTTAATTAAATTTTATTTTGCTTAACTTTACAATATTGTATTGCTTTTGCCATACATCAAGATGGATCCACCACAAGTATACATGTGTTCCCCATCCTGAACCCTCCTCCCTCCTCCCTCCCCATACCATCCCTCTGGGTCATCCCAGTGCACCAGCCCCATGCATCCATTATCAGGCATCGTACCTGGACTGGCGACTCATTTCAGATATGATATTATACATATTTCAATGCTATTCTCCCAAATCATCCCACCCTCTCCCGTTCCCAGAGTCCAAAAGTCTGTTCTATACATCAGCATCTCTTTTGCTGTCTCGAAAACAGGGTTATTGTTACCATCTTTCTAAATTCCATATATATGTGTTAGTGTACTGTATTTGTGTTTTTCTTTCTGGCTTACTTCACTCTGTATAATAGGCTCCAGTTCCATCCACCTCCTTAGAACTGATTCAAATGTATTCTTTTTAATGGCTGAGTAACAGGCCCAGGGAAAGACGGTGGCTTTTCTGAGGCCTCTTGATGAAAGAAACCTGGGGCCTAGGTCTTCCTACATCAAGTCCTGGGTACTCTCCTTGAATCAGGCCACCTTTTATTCTCTTCATTGCTGCCCTCCATGGCACCTAATACAAGATACCTCATTTCCGTTGCATTATCTCAGTGCGTTGCGCTGGGAGGACATGCCTTGTCTAAAGCGTGTGCTCTGCCTGTCCACTGTGCCGGCCACGCATCCCCCGTTCTTCTTCTGGGTCCGTGCTGCACACTTTGAAGAGGAGGTTGTGCTAATGTCAGAGCCGGGAGGAGTCAGCAAAAGGACTCCTGCTGTCAAGGAAGAAGCCATCTCTCAGGACACAGCTTGGAAACTCGAGCACAGACAGCCGCCTTTGGGGGAAAAAAAAAAGTCAAAGACAGAGGCAAGGCCCGTTATAAGAACTACGAATTGTGCCTTTCCTTACGGGTGTCCAGGTCCTCAGATCTGCTGGCATTTCATCCCCAGTAACCCAGGAGTGTAGGCATCATCATCGGAGCAAACTGAGGCTGCTGGAGGTTACATGATGAGCCCTGACCCACACGGACTGCCTGGAAGTGGCCGAGCCAGGAGACTCGACTCCAGCTCCCTCACCAAAATTACCCGTTGTGCATCTAAGGGCTGTGGCTGTTCAGGGAGAGAGATAGGCAAGCCCTGGAATGGAACTTCAGTCTGCCTCGGCTTCGCTGCCTGTGGTGGGAGCAGGAAGGGGCCAGAGGGAAGAAGAAGAGAGCTAAATGGAGAGGGAGGGAAGGAAGAGAAGGAAGATGTCGTGTCCTCTAGCCTGAGCCAGTTGGGTAGGGCTGTTTGAGGCTCTTCTGGATGGGCCTCTCCTATATACCCCAAATACAGCCTCCTGTGGTCATTTGTTGACAGCCTGATGGAGAATGTGAGCTCCCTGAGGACACAGCGGCCTTGCTTAGTGCTCCACTCCCATGTCTGCCCCATGGAGGACAAAGGACATTTACTAGAGGAAGGAGAACTCTTAACAGAGGGCTTGGGCCTTGGACATGTCTCCACCGGCTAGAACCTGTTATTTCCATTTTACAAATGAAGGCGTTAGATGTAACAAAGAGGTATAGAATCATTTACGGAGCCTTCGGGAGTGGAGTGGGTGAATGTCTAGTGGTGGGCAAAGTTGGCAGTTGTTATATGTGCCCTGCAGAGTTGGACATTTCTGGAAATCAGGCTTAGTTTTACAGGGCACAGCCAGCCTGCCAGGCTCTGAACCCAGAGTGAAGTCTCATTAGCATTCAGAGGGTGAAGTCACCATGGGGGCCGCCATCCAGGGCATGGAGAAGACATAGGCTGTGTTTTAATTACGACCTGGACTTTTGAACAAATCCTTTTCTCTGCGTGTCTGAGCCTTAGAGACAACAACTTGTGGGAAGTGTGCAGTCAGCAGCTGGGTCCACAGTAGTGCCTGTGCAGCTGTGTACACATCTGGAACACAGGTGGTGGATGTGTGCTTTTTCTTCTTGCGTTGCCCTCAGGTTAGTGAAAAGCAGTTAGGTGAGGTCAACCTGGTCTTCACCCAGAGTGGGGAAGCTGATGCAGAGAATGGAGAGAAACAGGACTGCCCCCCTCTTCTAGGCCTCTATACCACCCCCACCCCTGCCCATCATGACCATTACAGGATCGGAGCCCAGGCAACTCCCGCCACTTCCTCCAGCCGTTTCTGAGTCAATATGGTGGGGTTTCTTTGTTGAGCTCCCCCCAACCCTCCCTTTTCCAACTTGGGGGAAGTTTTTGGAGTGGGGGTTGAAATTAAGAAGGGAGGAGAAAGAGGAGGAGATTAACAGGGTAGAAGTTAGACAAGCACAGATGCCACCACCTGCGACTGTGGATTCTCAAGAGCTTGTTGACTCCCGGGAGCGTTTGCCTTGATTCTGTTTGACAGTTCCTTCCCGGGGAAGGGGAGGAGAAGGAGAGCCTGGGGACAAAGAGCGTTTGACCAGCTCCTGTTAAAGCCCTGATTCGTTTGCTTAGGTTGGCAAACAGTGTCTGGGGGCTCGGGGCTGGGGATGAACTAGGTGGATTTTCTGTCTGATACACGACATCCAGCATTGGGGTGGGGAGTAAAGGCCATCGTTCCTGGGTCGGGTGTGCCCTGAAGTTCAGACTTGGAGAGCAGAACCACTCAGAGCAGACGGGGAAGCGAGAGGGGATGGGCAGAGCAGTGGAGACCTGGAGCTCTGTTTAGGGGGCTGTCACATACCTGCTTAGTGGTGAACAAGCCACAGCAGCCCCTGAACTGTCCCCACAACCTCACCCTCCGTTGTTGAGAGGCAGAAGGCAGGCATATCAGGATGGGTGTTTCTAATGAGCGTCCAATGGTCAAGGGGAGGGGCAGGCTGGTGTTGGGGCCCGAGGTCCAGGTTAAGAGTGGGACTGCATATATGCTTCTCATCCCGAGCTGTGCTGAGTCCCCTGCAGGCTGCCTCTGTCCAGAGAGGCTGTTCCCTAGCAGACTCGCAGGAGGCGGCTTCAGCCCCTTTTCCGGGCCTCGGTTTCCTTCACCTGAAGACACGGCCTTCCTCTCTCTTGTGCCAACTCCTTTCTTGGTAATTCCTCCTTACCCACTTCTCCACTCTACCCTCAGTACCCTTCCCTTTGTCCAGGAAGTTGCCAAGATAAACACGCTGTGCACGTGTACGAATGTGGCCGCCTACTAGTGTAGCTGCAGGACTGAGATGTGATTAACTGTTACAAACAGGCTAGGGATTTATGCACTTATTTTGTGTTCATGAAGCACTGCTTTATATCATTCTTCTATTCTGCTCCCTGAAGGTAAAGCCCTCTGGGTAGACATGATCTGTTTGTTTTTTTTGTTTGCTGTTTCTCTCACTGACATGGAACTCTGTAACAGAGGATGGAGACCGAGGATGAGGACTTTGTTTTGTATTCTTTGGGCCTGCAGCAGACGCTCCAGGAGACTCTTAGGACGTGAATGCTGCTGGGGCGGGGTTTCCTTCCCCCACCGCGCTGTTAAGACACAGAGTGTCTGGTGTAGTGTGTGGTGGGTGCTTCTGAATCAATGAAAGAATGAATGGGAAGAAGACTAAATGAGTGAGTGAGTGTGTGAAAGGACTTCTGAGATGGGACTGGCCACACTTAGACTGTCACGGTGGAGGGCCTGTCTATAGAATAATGCTCTGGACCAAGATTTATTGAATGTGCTATAAAATGCAGATTCTCCTGCTGATTCCTTGACAGTCGTCTCCTATTCTGTGTTCTGGGGCCCTCTGGTTATTTGGACATGTCTGTCTCTCTTATTATCCTGAGCTCATTTCTGGAAGGGAATTATTTCATTAACCTTTATATCACTAGTATCTACTGCCTCCTCCTGGCATAGATGGACACCCTCTTCATGGCTGGTTGAAAATAAGTGAAATAAGATAAAAGTCCTGAAAGCTGGGCTGAACCCACTGAATATCAGGCTCGGAAGCTGGGATGCAGTTTCTCTCTCAAAAACTAGGTGACACCTCAGAATGCCCTGGGGAGCTTGTTAAAAACTCACATTCTGAGTCCCATCCATTTGCATGTGGTTGGAGTGGGCCTGGACCTTTTTGTTATTGTTATTTTGTTTGAATAGTCAGCCCTTGGGGACCCTGGGCAGCCTGCCTGGCACTAGTCTGTAGAGCATCCTTTGGGAACACTTTGCCATGGACCACACCAAATACACTCTGGGCTTCAGCTCATGTTTCCTCCAAGGCTGCTCATTCTTATTTTCTTAAGCCTTTGAGAGAGTAACTCAACTGAATTCTTTGGTTCAACCTCCTCGGGGAATAAAATCACCTAGATTTAAAGCGTCGGAGAAGGCAATGGCACCCCACTCCAGTACTTCTGCCTGGAAAATCCCATGGGTGGAGGAGCCTGGAAGGCTGCTGTCCATGGGGTCGCTGAGGGTCGGACACGACTGAGCGACTTCACTTTCACCTTTCTCTTTCATGCATTGGAGAAGGAAATGGCAACCCACTCCAGTGTTCTTGCCTGGAGAATCCCAGGGACGGGTGAGCCTGGTGGGCTGCCGTCTATGGGGTCGCACAGAGTCGGACATGACTGAAGTGACTTAGCAGCAGCAAATTTAAAGCCTATTCCATTCCAAATCTCCTTATCCCAGTTCTTAAAGTTCCTTTTGTGATTGACTTGAGGGAAGACTTGGGCCTCAGCCGTCTTTCTCACAGACCTTGCTTTGCTTTTTCCCTGCTGCTAGGCTGTTTGCTGTCAAATGCGGGGGCTGCTTTGAGGCCATCGCACCCAACGAGTTTGTTATGCGGGCCCAGAAGAGCGTGTACCACCTGAGCTGCTTCTGCTGCTGTGTCTGTGAGCGGCAGCTCCAGAAGGGTGATGAGTTTGTCCTGAAGGAGGGGCAGCTGCTCTGCAAAGGGGACTATGAGAAGGAGCGGGAGCTGCTCAGCCTGGTGAGCCCAGCAGCGTCAGACTCAGGTGAGTGATGTGTGGTGGGCGGGAAGCCCGGGGCTAGGAGAGTGGGTTGTAGCGGCAGTCTAGGTTGCTTTCTCCCTTAGAAGGCCACCACCAAGGCACCCTGGTTCCATGACAGGGCAGTGCTGTGCATTCCAGCAAGTTTCTTTATAAGTTCAGAATAAGTTCTTATCAGTCAGATATTGCTGTGATGATGCTATGTAACAAATTACCCCCAAATTCCTTGGCATACAACCAGAAACATTTATTCACACATTTGCAAGTCTCTGGGTAAACAGAAGTGACTGCTTCACACTGAAAGTCTTCAAGTCTCCTGGAATCTATTGATCTCTGCTGACCTTGGCTCTAGGCTATAGACCAGGTTCAAGTCTGCTCTGTGTGACTGGGTTCAGGCTTGAGAAGCAGCAGCTACGAGGCCTGATCTCCTGGCAGTCGTAAAAGTGCAGGAAGGCATGCTTTACCATTCAATCACATTTAAAACCTCTGTTCATATGACGGCTGCTAGCACTGTGCTGGTCAAATCAAACTAGATGAAACCTAAAGTCTGGGGAGGGGAAATACACTGCATGCACCTCCAGGCCCTGACAGGGTAGAGATGCATAAAACTATTAAGGAGAATGATCAATGGGAACCAGTCATTCCGTCTGCCACAGTCATGCTGACCTGCTCAAGCCTTTGTTTCTTCAGCTGTCAAGTGGGAAAGCTGGACTTTAAGGCTTGGTGGGTCACATAAGGATCTAGAATATATTTGCTTTGCTCACCTAAGACTCACACACCCTCCCTGGAGAGGTTCAGAAACTTTTTGGATTGGGTTTCACAAGGCCAGAGAAATGTCAACTGCCCAAGTGAAGCATGGAATGCCTCCCCAGGGTGTCAGTCCCACGGGGCAACATTTGTGTTAACCTGGCCTCCCATTTTGTGGAATAATCTTATAATCGCATGAGGGCATGTCCCTGTGAACTTAGTAGTCTTTGCCATTACCAGTTCTAGTCAAGTTCCATGCCACTTACCGTGACTTACAGGGCCTCTGGAATCTCACTGTGCTCGCCTCCTCAGCCTCAGGGCAGCCTCTGACCCCTCCCTCTACATTCAGCACAAACCTGTGTCTCCCACTGACTTCCACATCTTAAGAGTTTATTCCCTCTCTGGCTCTCTTGCTCACTCTTCAGTCTTGCCAGCATATCCCTTAAGCTTCTTTCTAAGACTGACTTCACGGAGGAAGACTGTTATTCCCTTGTGCCTGGGGGGTTTACCCTTAACCTCTCCTGCAGTGACATGGATCCCACTTGATTGGGGTTGCTTGTTTGATTGTTGTTCTTGCCAGAGTGCTGAACGCCACGAGGGACCGTATGTATCTTTTTTTTTTTTTTAAACCACTGTGTGTGTGCAGGGTTTAGCACAGGCGTGGAACACTGAGGGTGCTCGATAAAATCTGTTTTAAAGGGTATGGCACCCCACTCCAGTACTCTTGTCTGGAAAATCCCATGGATGGAGGAGCCTGGTAGGCTGCAGTCCATGGGGTCGCTAAGAGTTGGACACGACTGAGCGACTTCACTTTCACTTTTCATTTTCATGCATTGGAGAAGGGAATGGCAACCCACTCCAGTGTTCTTGCCTGGAGAATCCCAGGGACAAGGGAGCCTGGTGGGCTGCCGTCTCTGGGGTCGCACAGAGTCGAACATGACTGAAGCGACTTAGCAGCAGCAGCAGCAGCAGCAAACACGTGGAACAGAAGCCCTGGGAGTGATGCTTGAGTTCAAGAGCTTTAGAAGCAGTCAGCTGGGGACCTCACCCTGGGTATACCACTTAGATCTGTGAGACTTTGGGCAAGTTTTGGAACCTTTACAAGCCCTCATCTTTACAGCTATAGAATGATGATCATGGTGTTGTGATCATGATGTTGTGATCATGGTGTTAATGGTGATCATGGTGTCTTACACTGGGGAATAAAGCATAAATGTATGTTAACAGTCTGGAGTTTAGTAAGTGCCAGTGCCTGCTGGTGCTGGCATCGTCATCACAGTTGTTTGGTTTCCTTTCCCTCCTGAGGGTTGGTTCTTCTTGCATGACTCTGCAGCCTCAGGTAAGCTGATACCAGGACAATCCCAGCTTCTGTTGGATTCATTGGACTTCAGTTTTCCTGTAAGTTTTAATTTGGGGGAAGTTTCTCCCTATTGAACATCTCACTCTGGGAGAGTCAGGCCCATTCTAAATGGCTGCTTAGTAGATCAGCTCATCCTGTCTTTTCCTCAGGTGCCATGCTGTACCCAACCACTGGGCCTCCTCTGCACCATATTGCAAAATCTTCAAATCTGCAAGGGGCTTAAGTGCTATGGGGATCAGAATACCAGCATGACCTTAGGAAGACATGCAGACCCAGAAGGACATATCATTCTTTCTCACATGGAAATAAATGCTGTGGTCTAGCCTTTCTTGGTACACAATTGTGTGACTCTTGATGACTGTTTTCCAATTATAGATTTTAATTGGGTACAAACAGTGTGTCAGTGTACTGCCTCCTCTCCACACACAAAGACAAAAAGAGGCTGGACCTAAGCACCATCAAAAGTGCAGTGTTCAAGACTTGTGGTTGCCCAGGGGAAGATTGAAAGGAGGAGGGATGGACTGGAAGTTTGGGGTTAACAAATGATGCTATTATATATAGAATGGATAAATAACAAGATCCTACTGTGTAGCACAGGGAACTGTATTCAATATCCTGTGATAAGTCATAAAGAAAAATAATTTTTAAAAGAATATGTATATATGTGTGTGTGTATATATATTATATATATGTGTGTGTGTGTGCGTGTGTGTGTGTGTGTGTGTGTGTGTGCACGCACTTCCCTGATAGCTCAGTTGGTAAAGAATCTGCCTGCAATGCAGGAGACCCCGGTTCAATTCCTGGGTCAGGAATATCCGCTGGAGGAGGGATAGGCTATCCATTCCAGTATTCTTGGCTTCCCTTGTGGTTCAGCTGGTAAAGAATCTGCCTGCAATGCCAGAGACCTGGGTTTGATCCCTGGGTTGGGAAGATCCCCTAGAAAAGGGAAAGGTTACCCACTCCAGTATTCTGGCCTGGAGAATTCCATAGAATGTATAGTCCAGGGGGTTGCAAAGAGTCAGACACGACTGAGCAACTTTCACTATACACACACACACACACACACACACACACACACACATATGTATATATAGGGCTTCCCTAGTGGCTCAGTCAGTAAAGAATCTGCCTACAGTGCAGGAGACCCTGGTTCAATCCCTGGGTCGGGAAGATCCCCTGGAGAAGGAAATGGCAACCCACTCCAGCTTTCTTGCCTGGAAAATCCTATGGACAGAGAAGTCTGGTGGGCTATAGTCCATGGGGTCGCAAGAGTTGGACACGACTTAGCAACTAATCACCACATATGTATGCGTAATTGAATCGTTTTGCTGTGTAGCATAAATTGACACAACATTGTAAGTCAATTATATGTCAATTAAAAAAATAATGTTCAGAGCAGGCAACTGCAATAGGTCAACAAGTTCACTTCTCTGGCCACATTTTTAGCAATATGTTTCCTAGTTCCAGGCATTTGTTTTTGAGGCTGTTACTGACAAACTGGAGCTTTCCAGTTCACTTATTCATGTACTTGCTCAGTAGGTGTATCTTAGGTGCTTGCTTTATGCCAGGCATGGCGTCAGGCTGTAAATGACAAGACTAGTCCTCAACCCATGTCAAATTAAGGAATAGTAGATACTTAGGCTAGAAAAGTAGAGACTAAATGCAGATATAATTATTGACTTCAAGTAGTTGGACCAAACCTGTTTTTTTAAACCTAGCTTCAGAGAGAAGAATTAGAATTCATTCAATTCTTTAACAAAAACCATGGAGTGTTTATACTATAGATGAAGAGACAAAGGGAAGCAATTTTGACTTGACATAGGGAATGTTATGATGTCATTCTAATTATTAGGTCTAACTCAGTACAGATGGTTGGATGGCATCACCAACTCAATCAATGGACATGGGTTTGGGTAGACTCCGGCAGTTGGTGATGGATAGGGAGGCCTGGCGTGCTGTGGTTCATGGGGTTGCAAAGAGTTGGACATGACTGAGCGACTGAACTGAACTGAACTGAACACAGTATAACTGCTTCCCTGGTGGCTCTGCGATAAAGAATCGCCTGCAAAGCAGGGGACGTGGGTTCAATCCCTGCTCAGGAAGATCCTCTGGAGAAGGAAATGGCAACGTACTCCAGTATTCTTGCCTGCCATGGGGTGGCAAAAGAGTTGGATAGGACTTAGCAACTGATCAACCCCAGACTGTAGTTGTTCAAAGTAATATTGGCTAGGTGGGTAGGGAAGATGATGCCCTGTTGCCCGCTTCAGCTCTAATAATCTATCATTGTTTTTTGCAGCTTTAAATAAAATGACATTAAGGTTTTAATCAGAATCAAATATCTTGTCTACCACTCACTTTGTCAATTATATAAATGTTGTCTATCTTCTGACATAAAAGCCACAAAGCCAGAATTACTAATGAGTGGACCAACTTCTTGAGAATAGGGTTGCAAATTTTAATTCTTTTGTTCCTTTAAGAAGGCTTAGCTGATGCCAAGAAAAAAGTGATCAATAAATACCTAACGAGTTAAATCAAATCTTCAAGGAAAGAAGTCCACCTCATCTTAGCGCTTTAGAGAAAGCAAACTGTTTTAGGATCTGTCCCAGTACAAATACGGTTTCTCCTCTCATTTCTGTCCTGAACACTTTACACATTGTAGGTGCTCGATAAATATTTATTGAGTGAGTGACTGAATGACTGTCCTCTTTAACATTCATATCAATAACTTGAAGACACTGAAGGCAGGTTTATTCAATTAGCAGATGACACAAACTTGACAGGGAACACTCGTGTGGCAGCCGATATTTGCCATGGTCAAAAGGATTTTGACAAGCTACCAGAACAGTACAGAGTCAGCAAAATGAGATCCAACCACTGCGTTCCAAAATTCAACAGTATTTGTATGCTACAGGGCCTCTTTCCATGAAATTTCACATGGGGTTTTACTTGGTCATAAAGTCAATAGGCACCAAAAAGGCTAAAAGCTGCATTACTGGAACTAAATGGCTAGAACTAGAACTATTACTGCAACTAGAACTATAAGATCCCTAACTTTATCCACTTCAGACATCCACCAGGAGCTCTCATTCAACCTCTGTTTGAGCCTGTCCAACCACAAGGAGTTCTTGACCTCACATTCCGAGTGTGGATTGTCAAATTGTTTCATTGAAACCAAGTATCTATTTCCATGTGTAACATTAGCTTTGGCATTAGTTCCTCTTTCAGGAACTCAAAGAATACAGTAGTCTCCCTGACATGTGACAGCCCTTTGAGTTAGAGACAGAGTCCCTTCGGCTCCCTAAATCTTTTCTTTTTTTCCTTATTCTTTCACTATCCCTTAGAGAAGACTCTTCACACTATCTATAAAAATACTGTATTCTCTTTAGAATGTACCACCCAGAAGGGTATGAAATCTTCCATATGTAGTCTGAACTGGCACCGTGTTATTATTACTGCTTGTCAGGGACATCATATTCTATTGACGTCATTGGCTTTTTTTAATCCAGGGAAGAAGGTAGGGACTTGGGGGCTCACTGTGTGCAGTCATGGCTCCTGGCTTGTCCGTGTTGCATTTCCTAATTATCTAGCCCTCTTACTGTCACATTTCTTTCAACATCAGAGTTCGTCTAAGAATGTCTTGTATAGTGGTTTTTTAAAACTTTCAAAATTTTGAAATAAAATTTTAGATTTATAGAGCAGTTGCAAAGTGGGACAGATATTCCCATACATTCTTTGCCCAGTTCCACCTAATGTCAACATTTTACATTTAAATGTACATTTTGATAAATGTACCATGTAAACCAAGAAATTAACATTGGTTCGGAACTATTAACTCTAGCTCCTTCAGTTTCAAGATATTCCCTGCTAATGTCTTTATTCATTCCAGGATCCAATCCAGGATACCGCATTGCATTTAGTTTTATGCTATATTGGTATTAAATTGCCTTTTTCCTTCATTTTTGAGATCACCAGAAACGCCCAGTCGGAATTTCATTTTTGCCCCTCCCTCCAGCTCTATCTGTTATGTTTTATTTCCTTTTAGCATCTTCTACCATGGGACCAACCTGTTTTTTTTGTTTAGTTGTTTTGGGGTTTGTTTGCTTACCATTTAAAAATTTTCTCAACTGTAGAAGAGTGTGCATTTTAGATTGTGCTGAGAATTTCTTCCTTGTCTAAGATTTCCTTCCAGAATTCAAACCATTACACCCTCTTGGTTTACCAGCTCTTCCTTGGTCAGACCAAAATCCAAGAATAGCTGGCCCCACATGCCTTCTTAAAGTTAAAACTGTCAGCAGCCTAAGGCAGGATTCTTTCTGATGCTCTGCTTCTATAGAGAGATTTTCCCAGAAGAAGCCTGGGTCATGAAGTCCCATCATGAGAAACCTTTCTTCAAAGCAAGCATTATGTTGTAGATGACGACAGCAATTCCATCAACAGCCTCTGTTGATCCGCTGGTCTGGACTGCCCTGAAAGGCATATGGTGCCTCTCTCCTTATGGTCTGCATCCACCTGGTCCTGATCCGCTGGTCTGGACTGCCCTGAAAGGCATATAGTGCCTCTCTCCTTATGGTCTGCATCCACCTGGTCCTAATGCAGTGCCTGGCATGCGGTAGGTACCCAGTAAATGTTTATCTATCATGTGAATAAGTTACCTTTGTCCTGTCCACGTTAGCCTCTGCGATCCTTATCAGACAAACACTAACCTCCAGCATGACTTTCTTCTTACTGGAGCAGAAGTGGATATTCCTCACACATACCAGAGTTTGCGAATCCTTCTTCCTTCTTAATTTTTCTTAGGATGTGGGATATTGCTGCTTGGAATGATTCAGATAACTCTCACTGTTCTCATTGTGGAATACATCTCTCCTCTTCTGAGTCAGGTTCATTACTACTAATATTTAGTGCTGGTTTTCATTTCCTTCTACAACCTTGGAATTGATTTTTTTTTTAATTTATTACAGAAATATTCCAGCCTATCTTGGAAGTCTTCTTGTTCTTCAATAAATTAGAATGGAGAGTCAGTGGTTACCTCATGAATTCTGGAAAATGCTCCACTGTCCTAGGGGATTATCTTGTCAGTTCATAGTCATGAATTTTAAAATGCAAGGGAAAGTCAGCGGGCGGTTTGAGTTAGACTCATTCTCCACATTGTAGTACAAAGTGCTTGGGACCTAAAGTTAGACAGGTCTGAATTTGAGTTGTGCCTATACTCACAAGCATTGTGACCTTGGGAAAAATTATAGGCTTGGCAAAAATCACAGCTTGGAGATTTACAAAATTATAGCAGGGTTTGGTTCCAGACGACCTTAAAAAAGAGACGATCTCAAAGTGAGTCACAATAATTTTTTGGTTTCTCAGTTCATGTAAAAGTTATGTTCACACTGTATTGTAGTCTGTTAAGTGTATGGTGGCATTATATCTAAAAACACAATGTATATGCCTTAATTAAAAAATACATTACTGCTTAAAAAATGCCCAGTTATAATGGTAACATCAAAGATCACTGATCACAAATCACCATGGCAAATATAATAATAATGCAAAATTTTGAAGCACTATGAGAATTACCAAACTGTGACAGAGACATGAAGTAGGCAAATGCTGTGACAAATACAGCATAAATAGACTTGCTCAATGTAGGGCTGCCACAAACCTTCCATTTGTTAAAAAAAAAAAGCAATATCTGCAAAGTGCAGTAAAGTGATACACAATAAAATGAGATTTGTTTGTACTTCTCCTCTATAGGACTCTATTTCTTAACCAGTAAAAGTGGATTTTAATACTTTTGTGAGTTGCTATAAGAAGTCAGAGAGGTAATGGGTATCAACAGTTTGAAATATGGTGCACGTGTGCCAAGTCGCTTCAGTCATGTCTGACTCTTTGCAACCCCGTGGAGCCCGCTATGGAATTCTCCAGTCAAGAAATCAGAATGGGTTGCTTATACCCAATAAATAGTATCAGTATTATCTGCTGATGCAGAGGCTAGCATACTTCTGAATAGCTCACAGCTCATAAGCTTATTTCCCCAAAGATCTATCATTTCACAAACGTCTCATCTTCTGTCTTTGCACTTCTATTTTAGATGCTTCTGGATAGCCGACCTGAGGGCACCTCAGAGCGGGCCTGTCACTTGGGGTGGCTGGGGTGATGGACTGGAGAGGGATCAATTCACTCCTTGGGCCTTCGTGTCTCAGAGGTGCTCTCCAGTCTCTGAATGTTAGATCCAGTGTTGCACCCTGGAAAGTCAGTTCAGAAGAGCAAGAGGAAATGGTCTTGCAGTCACTTCTGGGACTCAGTAGGCATTTCAAGCAAGAATGGGCAGGGCATACTGAGCTTAGCCCCCATTCTCTCCTATAACACTCATCTTTGAGTCTAGGAAGGACACAAGCCAGACAGTTACCCATTAGAGAATTCATTGTATTCCTGCAGGGGCCTCCTAGCATTGCTCTGTTACATGCCATGATCTATTTCTGTCTTTCAGGCAGCCACCTAACCAACCTTAATCCAACAGATATTTCTTATGAACCCCTATGCTTTGTCCAGCTCTGTGCTAAATGCTGTGTTTTACTTGCAGGAAAAAAAAAAAGGGCAGAATTCAGAAAAACATCTCAAAGCCAGTGCCCATATTGGGGGGACAATGAGGCCAACCTTGTTAATATACAAGGGCTGAGAGCTAGGAAAAGGGACATAGCCTTGTCACCCTTTTCGTTAAGAAACAAGGGGGTGAGCCACTAAAACTAAAAGCAAAAACAAAACATCTTGAGTAGATGTTCAAATACTCAGGTAAACATTATTCTTGTTAAGAAATACATTTAAATTCTGTTTTATATTTTCTTGTAAAGCAGTGTGTTCAAGATCCCTGTACAAGAGCATTTTCTTGAAAAATTTAATTGCGGCTCAGTAAAAATACTTTTTAAAAGCCATGCCCTATCAAATACATTCATGTGTGTGTGTGAAATAAAGATTCAATACCTCGATTGACTTACTGCTTAACCTACATGCTGATATCACCAATTACATTTGTTTTTTAGCTCTAGTCTTAGGCTACTCTATTAATTTCATAATCTATTTATGGATCATGGCCTGAAATTTGAAAAATACAGGGCAATTACTTTCAAACCTATTCCCAAGTTTTAGAACTATAAATCCTTTGAATGTCAGGCCAATAAATATGTTTTAATCTTCTGCATATACCCACACTGTGGCAGGTGCTAAGACTAAAACCAAAGACACAGAAAATATTGTCTGGCCCCAAAGACTTGGCTCAGTGCCTTGCGTAGAGTAAACATGTGATAACTGTTATCTGTTTTCATTTTTGTTGGTATTATTAAGGAGACATGAAGAGCACACATGTTTATATCATGACTAGCACAAAGGTTTTCATGGACATTTTTGATTTATTAATCTGGCATCTGTGGATAGCATGCAAGAGGCAGATATAATTGCCTGAGTCTCTCAGGTTTTTTTTTTTTTTTTTTCCAAAATCAAGTTTTGTCTCTTGTTAGTATCATAGCCATGATACCAGAATTATTTGTTGCCCTCAGTCTGAGGCTCCATGCTTCTTTTCTCTTCTGAACCTTTGTCTTCTAGTGTATTTGTTTTGTCTTCATGTTATAGATGAAGAAATAAGGACACAGGATACTTGAGTCAGAGGTAAGCCAAAATAAGAACTTAATTCTACCAATTACCGAGTCAGGACACTTGATACTCAGCCTTTGCTGTAATTGTGAGTTGGGCAGAGTTTATCTTCGGGGCTTGAAAAGTTACAGGCAATACATAAATTGAGATGATGATGCATTATCTCTTTTCCACTGAACTGTAATTTAATTTCAGATATGTGCTCTCACTTAATAATTTTGGTTAAAAACCATACTTTAAAATGAGCACAATGGCTGCAGATCATATTTCATCTGTAATAGTGTTCTGTGTGCATTAATTGCTTTTGCACAGTCCCTGTAAGAAAAACAGTTGGTCAAGTGAACAGTTGATCATTGTGATCTTTGCATGGTGATGATGTTATCAATTATGGACCCTCACTCTGCACACGGCATTGCCTTACGCATTTTACGTGAATGAACTGACCTAACTGTTATATCAAGCTGATGAGGAATGTTATGATTATTCCCATTCTATAGATTAGGAAGATAAGCATGGACAAATTATTCGTTTTCTTAAGTTCTGTAGCTAGTAATGAAAAGAGCCAGCATTCAAACACAGGCAAACCAGCTCCAGAGCCAGATTCAGAGCATTAGGCTGTGTTGCCTGGTTAATAAAAATATGTACACGTATGTTAAAATTTTGTTCTCATGTTTCACGGACAGTTCTCCCTGCTGGTTATGTCAGGGCTCCAGGTGTTCAGTCGGACTCCCTACCTGAGAGACCCCAACTGAAGAATCTTTTCACACACGGTAAAAACAAGCAATAAAGCAAGGAGATAAAGCGATAAAAACAAGATTTTAATTGAGTTTCCACTCTTTCAAATCGCTCACAAGTTTGCCTTCTGTCCTAGCCTCTGGTTCTTCTTTAATAATTAACCCCTATCACTGTACAGCACATGCACACCTTTTATAAGGAAGTAGGAGGCGTGCAAGGATCCAAAGCAAACATGGTGTGTGAATGTGGAAGTACTTTAAAAGTTTGCTTAAGATACTATTTTTTTGTTTGTTTTTACAACTACTCAATAAATTGCTATTCTCTTCCCTATGACTTATTTGATGACAGCAGGAAAAACCAGTTGCTCCTTTTGTGCAGATGAGAATTATCAGCCATGCAAATCAGAGTCCTTGTGAATTAAATGGATAAGAGTACAATGGTGGAATAAATCAGTACACATCAAAACTTTTTCTAACAGGCTTCTACAGGCTGACCTGGAATATCCTACCATCTGTTATAACCCCCTTTTCAGAAGAAATGCACTTTAATTTCTTTTTCCAGTAGCAGTGATGAAATTTGTGCTTCTATCCACCTTTTTATTGGCTCCTTTTTGGGTACAAGGGCAGGGCTTTGTGGTGTGACTGGTGTATGCTAAGGGTGAAACCTCTGGCCATGCAGAGCCAACCCATGACTTTGACCTTTCATGACCTGAGCTAAATAATTAGATATTCACTTTCCTTTACTATCATGTATCAATAGTAAAGATGCGGAGGAAGTACAGAAAAGACACTGCTTTTCTTGCACTGGCATTCCGGCTAAGCCCATCAAATTTTAGATTTGCAACCAAGAATTTTCATGCTGAGTCTGAAGAAGCTTTACTGAGCAAAAGGAAGAATCACCTCCAGTATTTCCATGTGCCATGGTAGTGGTGACTGAGGAAAAACCCAAAGTCCACTTTGCTAAGGGCTGGTGGCAAACCAGGTTATGTTGAGAACTTTTATATCTGATGCTGTGAAAGTATATGGAAGGCTGAGGATTTAAGAACCATTTGAACTCTTAGTTGTCTAAATCCAGCTTTGCACACCAGGGTCCAGAGCCATGCTTTTTTGGGGACATGAGCAGGGTTCTGAGTAGCATGTGCTTGTGTGCACTGGGGAGGATCAGTGGACCCAGCTGGTGTTCACGGCGAGTGTCCAGGTATTCCTTCTTAGGAGTCCATAAGGATGGGAAAGCAGTGACTGAACCAACTCAGCATCCATTCATCCACAGAAATGTCGAGGGCCTGCCTTGGGCAAGGACTGTGTTTGGGGCATGGGGGAACATACAGAAGTGTGTGAGGTTTGGCTAATGAATAAATATTGTGGAGCACACAGTGTAGCAGCCTGTTTTAGGTGGTGCACTGAGAGCTCTGCTCTTACGTAATATTCTAACAGGAGGTGGGGCGGGCCAGGGGAGGGGAGACAGTCCATAGCCATAACCAAGTAAATAGATAAACCAGATTGTATGTTCAAATGAGAGTTACTCTTCAAAGTAGTCACTCTATATAACTTATTCTACTTATGTATTAAAAAAAATATACTTTGGATTCCTGTGGAGTGGGCCTTGAGGATTTAATAAGTCTGGGGTGAAAGCTACCTGGTTGAGTCTGATGTACAGACTCAAGGTTGAGAATCACAGGTCCAGCTGAAGGTGAAGTTCAGGGGGACAGAGGTGGGGCTTGTCAATTGGCTGTGAACCAGAGAGAGTCTAGAATTAAGACGGAAGGCAGCTTTTTCAGTAGTGAGAAGGGTGGGAGATTTAGTAAAAAACAAACAAAAAAAATCTAGTTAAATTTGAATTTCCCATAAATAGTGAATAATATTTTTGCTATGACTATGTCTTCTATCATATAAAATCACTGTTTCTCAGAAATTCAGATTCAACTGTGTCCTATATTTTACCTGGCACCTCTAGATGTAGTAAGAATCTAGTGGGGAGGGTGGTAACCAACGGGATGGTGATTGGTGCTGGAGACTGCACAGGTGTATAAATAGATGATTGATCGATTGACTGGTTGGTTGATGCTAGCCAGATAGGGAGAAATGTAGTTCTGTTCCCAAGACACCCGACTTCTCATTTCCCTTCTGTGTATGGCTTGGCCACAACCAGGCACGAGGAGGCTCCCTCTCTTGGGCCTCGGAGGAAGGCGGCGGCGGGGTGGGAATCTTCCGTCACCTTGGCAACTCCCTCCTGCGGTCAACTCACAACAGTTTGAGTGACGCCCCCTGCTAGACGCTCATCAGCCCCATTTCTTTTCTTTAACGGTCTCTCTCTCTTTTTTTCCCTCCGAGTGCTCAGGCTGAGCCAGCGAGCCCAGGCGGGGCTTCCAGTGCCATCGGGCCGGGAGGGAGCTCAAGGTGCCCGGCGTCCCAGCCCATGCGGGCACCGTATTCACCCGCTCCTCCCAGACCCTTGAGAAACGTACAAGGGCGAGCGCAGAAACACACACCGACGGCAGTTTTATGAGAAAATGCAGATAAAGAGCCCGGCGGTAGGGCCATATGTTCCCCATAATCTCCAAAGCCGTCACTTCAATTAGAGCCTCCCCTGAGTTCTAATGCCCAGTCCTGAGTAAACAAGCCGCTCTGAAAGCAGAACTCGGTTTCCAATTAAAAGTGTACTAACATTTCTCCTTTCCTTAATTCCCGCCGAGTAAAGCCCCGCGCGGGCGGAGGCGCGCCCGGGTCGCGGCGAGGTCGTCGCCGGTCCCCGCCGCCCAGCGCCGCCGCGTTCCCAGGTGACGTCAGGCGGGCCCGGGATTAGGGCCCACCCTGCGCTCCCCGCACCCGCGGCAGAGTTAATTAAAAGTAATGCCACGGTAAATCCGCCGCGCTCTTCTGCTGAAGCCGCCTTCGCCCCCCGGCCAGCCTTGGAGGGAGGGCCTTCCGAAGCAGGTGCTGGGGATTTGCGTCTGTGAGAGAGAGAGAGAGAGTGTGTGTGTGTGTTTTGTTTTAAGAGGGGCGGGCATATTGTTGCATTTTCGAGGCAGAGATGACCTTCCCCTTCCCCCTCTGCCCGCACACGTGCACTCAGAAGGAGACAGAGGCACAGACACCTGCCACCTGAACTGGGCGGTCCCTGTGGTTCCCAGGCGCCCTATGCGTCCTGGATTGGACTTTGTTCCTGGGACACAGGACTCCTGCACACTGGGCTACAGATATCACTTACTGAATTGTCTCCCTGCGCCCCCGTCCTTCCGCGACCTTGAGAATTTCTAAGGGCATGAATAAATGGTAGCCAGATCGGAGGTTATTAAAATAGCAGGAAAGCAACTTAACACCAACTGGCGTTCTTTCGGAACTCTTTGGAGGGCTGAATTTGAACCTTGCAGACCCTTCAACCCCTACATTATGGCATTCTATAATATGTATGTATAATATGTATAATATAATATATATTACTGGTTTTACAGACACTTTCTGTTCAGCATAACTGGTTGAAAGTTGCCTGATTTAAGATGGGGGGTGATTGCTAGATTAACTTTCTGGCCTACTCTCTATACTAAAGAAAGAATCAAAGAATTGAAGCCATTATCTGAAAAATTCCAGAAACATCAACAAGCAGAAAATCCTCCATAGAGTATTCAAATGCAAATGGTTTTCCTTCTTTCATGAATTATCTACCCAAGTAATTACTTTAGTCTTCAGCTTGGCCTTGATGGTGAAGACCTCAGAGAATTAGTCTCACTAAGTCCAAGACTGTTTGTTTATTCCCTACTGTCTGATTGATGCTAACTAAATTAAATTGAGGCCAGTTCAGCAAACATTTTGAGGACCTCTCTCTCTGTCAGACTCTGGGTTAGATACTAGTGATTACAAGAGGAAGGGAAACAGCCTCTGTGTTACAAGCACTCAGATTCCTTTGTGGATAAGATATTGCTGTAGCAAAATAATCACCGTAAAATATAATCTGGGTATATGTTAAAGTGCAGATACAAAGGCTATGATTATAGAGATTTGATCAGTAGTTCCCTTTGGGGTATATACGTGTGTACTGGAGGAGAGGGATCAGGGGACTATTTTTAAAAATGCTCATAGTGGATATGACATTGTCACCTGGTCTTGACAGAGTATGTCATTTTCGGGTGATGAAAGGCAGATGAGTACATTGTTAGAAAGGTATAGCTTCGCATGTACAGGGTTACAGAAATAAGATTATGTCTGGCATGGGAGGAAGACTGGTATGTCAGGTTCATCTGGGGGACTGAGATCCAGCAAGATTGATGCCAAAGTGTGAAGTGCTCTGTATAGTATCTTATTTGTTTGGTGTAGCACCTTATGCTGAGAGTTATGCAAAGTCTGATCAGAAGTTTGTAACATCACAATTGTGATGTTACTCAGTTTGTGCTTTCAACATAGAAGTACAGAGGTTTGGAGCTGACATAACACTGCAGGCAGGGAAGCTGGGCAGGAGGTTATTGTCATGGTACAGGTGAGGGATAAGGCTTGACCCACTGCACAGATTAGAGAGAAGTTTCAGGGAATTTGTTCCTTCAATACCCGGTGAACCCAGGCATCACTTAGAAGTGCTGGAGATATAATGATAAACGAAACAGACCAAATATCTGCCATTGGGGAGCTTAAATTCTATAATTAAATGATATTAAATATAAGAAGAAAAGCTGAAGTTGAAGATGACTTTGAGGTTTCTAAATTGAGTGAATGTTGATATCACAAGCAGAGATAGAAAGTTCAGAAAAGAAGGAAAGCTCCAAATAGTGAATTCAGGTGGAACATGTTGAGTGTGAAGGCTTTTGTGGGCCACATGGATGTGGATGTCTGGTGGGGAGTTGAATACATCTGTTTGGAATTCAAGAGGGAGGTCAGGTGTGGATTTGAGGACCACTGAAAAGCTGAGGGTTTAAAACTAGGTAGGTTTTCACCAACGTCTCCACTGTTGCAGTTGTTTGAGTTTGCATGGGAAAACAAACATCAAGTGCAACAGTGGTTCTCAAAGTATATCCCAGGACCAGCAGTGTCCGCATTTCCTGAGAACTTGTTGGAAATGCAGATTCTTAGACTCTACTCAGATCTCCTGAATCAGATGCTCTAGGGGTGGGGCCAGAAGTCTGTGAGTCTATTGCCTTGTCAAGTTTGAGAACTAGTGAACTAGAGCAGCCCACAGAGCAGAGCCCACCAGATACAAGCCATAAATGATGGTAGCCCATGCAGAAGCAGTACTTGTTAGGACCATTGTGTGTGGAAACTGATGTGTCTGCATCCAGGACACCTGTGGGCTGTTCTGACTCCCCCAGGGAACATGTGGACTCAGACAGTAATTTAAGCCTTGAAGGATTATGCCTTGATTCTCAACTTCTTTTTCATTCTAGTGTAATCTGTGATACTGTGAGACTTCTGCCCTGTCCCACTCACCTCAGATTCTGATGAATGCAGTCTTCTCTTTGTCCATGCTTTTGCTATATCCCCGATCATACTATGAATGAACGGATATGAAAGGACTTAAGCATCAGATAAGGCTTGACAAAACAGTTTCTAACATTCCTTCTAACTCTGATTCTATGGTAGGAATCATGCATGTGCGCACGCACACACACACACACACACATACACACACACTCATTCTGCAAATCATCTCCAGTGTCATTCATTCAGGCAACACTTAAGCCCAACCTCTGTGGCCAGCCTTGGACTGGTCACTCAGGGAACATTAAAGATACAAAGATACCATCTCTGTGATTCAGATGGACACCAACACACTGGAATCATTCAGTGAGTAATGAATTATTGTCTGTGGATAAATTGATGATTTATGCATATTCTAGGTGTTTGAATGATTTTAGAGAAGAGAGAAATTGACACAGACAAGAATAATCAGTGATTCGGTTAATGTATTGTTTTAAAACAAAAGCTTTAAGGTTATGCACACCTGGATTTAATTTCTCTTTCTTCCATTTGATAAGTACTGATGTTGGGTAAGAACTTAGAGCTCCCCTTCCCCTACTTGAAAAAAACAGGCTGTTGTAGGGCTTGAATAAGATAATACTACATGTGTAATGTGTTCATTGTGGTGTCTGACACAAAGTAAGTGCTCAATAAAGAGAATTTGTCATTATACATACATACCGGGGACTTTAGCTGGTCATTTCGACATCCTATCCATACACTGACAAAAGAGAGTGAGCAAATCCAAGAAGTAATGACACTCCAAGGACACCTTCCTGACTCACATGGTGTCCTTTTCATATGGTTGAGAAGCTGTATGTTAGGCAGCCTGACAGTGATGCAAGGAGCCACAGCTGGCATTACCTCATCTAACAGCTGGGGTGTGATGAAAGGGAATTCAGGCCCTCCAAGGAGGGACAAAGGACACCAGACACAGTGCCTGCGAAATGGAATGTGCCAAAGGGAATGTGACGTTGGGTCTAGCACTTTCCCCAGAATTTGTTTAGATTCATGTGAAAGGGGGAGTATGCTTTAAATTGTGTTTATTTTCTTCATAAACAAACTATGACTTGAAAGGTTCCTTACCTTTGCAGAAGTACATGCCTCCTCCAAAGCAGATGAGGTGATGATATCAGATATCTCCTACCCTGAAAAAAGTACAAGGAAGCACTCACCCTCTATCACTCTGTCATTTGCTAGTGTCTCCTGGTTCTCTGGGATGCCATAAGCCTGCTCCTTATTATCTGTAAGAAAGATCCATGGAGACTGGATTTTCCCTTCTAAAGACTCGTATAACCATGCACTGGCCTCTTCTGGTGCTTTCCCTGGGTTGAGAAAGAGAATGTAATGCATCCCTCTCTTCAATTAACCCTGGGTCTTTGAGCCCAGACACAGTAGCTGCCAAAGGGAAAGGCTCAGAGGAGGGCTGGACATCTCCCCAAGAGTATCAAGGCTCCCACAGGCCTCTGCACACCCTAGTATTCAGCCTTTGCTGCCCTGGTATAGGAGCATAGCCCCCAACTTTCCCTGTACCATGGTCCATGGAGACAGGTTTTACAGAGCCCTCCTCAGCCTGTTCATTTGTTTTTTTTAAACCTTGGATGTGCCCAAGCACCAGTGGGACAGCAGAAGGAGGCTTCTCTTCTTGTTGAGAGCTCCTCCTTGAGATTGTTTTGTCAGATGTGTGTGACAGACTGCTTTCAGTCACTGTAGTGCCCTGAGTGCATTTAGATGGTCTCAGGAACAACAGATTTATAATCCTTAAAGGTTCCAGAAAGTTGGGAGAAACTTGAATCTCAAAGGCTAGAATTCTCAAGTTATAAACTATACAATTTATGGTTTTCAGGACAGGTTAAAATGCCTGTTATATCAGTGTTAAGTAGGGGAAAAGGATTATTCAGATATAACAACAGTTTTAATTTTGCATCAAACACAGCTGAATGGAACCCAAATGATTTGAACTCTCAGTGGAGAAGAATGTTATTTGAAATTCTCCTTTAGTATAAAGAATGAATGAATCAGAAAATAAACAGGTGTTAAAGGTTTATTTCAAGCAATAACCTTGAAATAATGTTTTTCTAGGGCTAGTCCCTACTCAGCCCTGTCTTCTATACTTTCTGCCCTTGCAGTTGTACAAAGTAATTGTTTATGTTTAAAAGCAATACCCTTTAGGACTTTCTGAAAGACCAAGAACCATATAGAAAAGACCAATTAGGTCTATAAACTCTAGTTTGTGAACCAGAAGGGTAGCATAATTTACTTTAGGAAACTTTTTATCAACAAATGTTAGGGATGTTGGTGCTCAGCTCTTCAGTTTGAGTGCATGGAGTTAATAAGAACAGAACTTTTCTACATCAGTCCTGTGGTTCCTGTCCCAAAATATGTGATTTAAAATGAATAATGAGGAAGCATCAAACCAACTCAAATTGGAAGATGTTCTGTAGAATAACTGGCCTGTGTTTTTCATGAGTGAATCCTCATGGAAGTGAAAGTTTCAGAAACTGTCCTAGATTGGGGAAGGTTGTGGTGGCACAGCAGCTGATTTCCTTGTGGGTCCCTAGGTTGGACTGTGGACCAGAAGGAGGCCACTGAAAGATAATTAGCAAAATTTGAATGAAGATTCAAAATTGTATTGATGTCACAGTACTGACAAGGTAGAGCAGTGGTAAAGAAACTGCTTGCAATGCAGGAGATGCAGAAGCTGAGGGTCTGATCTCTGAATCGGGAAGATTCCCTGGAGTAGGAAATGGGAACTCACTCCACTACTTTTTCCTGGAAAATTCCAGGGATAGAGGAGCCTGGTGGGCTGCAGTCCATAGGGTCACAGAGTTAGACACGACTGCTTGAGCAAACATGCAGACAAGTATGCAAGGATATAATTATTAGGAAATACTGAAGTATTGGGTCAGCCAAAATGTTCAGGTTTTCTGTAACACCTTATAGGAAAGTCCAAATGGACTTTTTGGCCAATCCAATATTTGTATGTATGTCAGGAGAAGAGTAGCCCATTCCCTGGGCAGTGGGTCAACAAAGTTCTATGCTGAGGTGTTCACCTGTCTTCTGAGCAGAAGCCTGTCTCAGACTGTCTAGGACTTTCCTTCTCTCAACAACTCTGATGGACACTTGGTGTGGGGAAAAGCTCTGGACTGTGAATCAAGAGACTAAAAGCCTATTTGCGGGCTGCTATAACTAGGTGTCGGAGAAGGCAATGGCACCCCACTCCAGTACTCTTGCCTGGAAAATCCCATGGACAGAGGAGCCTGGTAGGCTGCAGTCTATGGGGTTGCAAAGAGTTGGATACAACTAAACGACTTCACTTTCACGCATTGGAGAAGGAAATGGCAACCCACTCCAGTGTTCTTGCCTGGAGAATCCCAGGGATGACGGAGCCTGGAGGTCTGCTGTCTATGGGGTCGCACAGATTCAGACACGACTGAAGCGACTTAGCAACAGCAGCAGCAGTATAACTAGTTGTATGACTTGGACACACTCCTTCACCAAAGGGGGGCTCATTTTCTTACATGCAGTGTGAGGGCATTGATCTATAAGTTCTCTGGGTTCCTTTATTCTTCTCAACATGTTCCACCAAGGAGCAGCGAGAAGGTAAGTCATAATGCTATGTGTAGGTAATGAATAGTGAACAAATTGACAAGGCAGTGGGAAACTTATTTCAACTCATGAAGGAAGTTATTGCCTTAAATGTAGGGCTGGCTTCATCACCTTAAATGTAGAGCTCATTATCAGTTCATTTCAGTCGCTCAGTCATGTCCGACTCTTTGCGACCCATGAATCACAGCACGCCAGGCCTCCCTGTCCATCACCAATTCCCGGAGTTCATTCAGACTCACACCCATCAAGTCAGTGATGCCATCCAGCCATCTCATCCTGTCGTCCCCTTCTCCTCCTGCCCCCAATCCCTCCCAGCATCAGAGTCTTTTCCAATGAGTCAACTCTTCACATGAGGTAGCCAAAGTACTGGAGTTTCCGCTTTAGCATCGTTCCTTCCAAAGAAATCCCAGGGCTGATCTCTTTCAGAATGGACTGGTTGGATCTCCTTGCAGTCCAAGGGACTCTCAAGAGTCTTCTCCAACACCACAGTTCAAGAGCATCAATTCTTCGGCACTCAGCTTTCTTCACAGTCCAACTCTCACATCCATACATGACCACTGGAAAAACCATAGCCTTGACTAGACGAACCTTTGTTGGCAAAGTAATGTCTCTGCTTTACAATATGCTATCTAGGTTGGTCATAACTTTTCTTCCAAGGAGTAAGCATCTTTTAATTTCATGGCTGCAGTCGCCATCTGCAGTGATTTTGGAGCCCCCCAAAATAACGTCTGACACTATTTCTACTGTTTCCCCATCTATTTCCCATGAAGTGGTGGGACCAGATGCCATGATCTTTGTTTTCTGAATGTTGAGTTTTAAGCCAACTTTTTCACTCTCCTCTTTCACTTTCATCAAGAGGCTTTTTAGTTCCTCTTCACTTTCTGCCATAAGGGTGGTGTCATCTACATATCTGAGGTTATTGATATTTCTCCTGGCAATCTTGATTCCAGCTTGTGCTTCTTCCAGCCCAGCGTTTCTCATGATGTACTCTGCATATAAGTTAAATAAGCAGAGTGACAATATATAGCCTTGCTGTACTCCTTTTCCTATTTGGAACCAGTCTCTTGTTCCATGTCCAGTTCTAACTGTTGCTTCCTGACCTGCATATAGGTTTCCCAAGAGGCAGGTCAGGTGGTCTGGTATTCCCATCTCTTGAAGAATTTTCCACAGTTGATTGTGATCCACACAGTCAAAGGCTTTGGCATAGTCAATAAAGCAGAAATACATGTTTTTCTGGAACTCTCTTGCTTTTTCCATGATCCAGCGGATGTTGGCAATTTGGTCTCTGGTTCCTCTGCCTTTTCTAAAACCAGCTTGAACATCTGGAAGTTCACGGTTCTCATATTGCTGAAGCCTGGCTTATAGAATTTTGAGCATTACTTTACTAGCGTGTGAGATGAGTGCAATTGTGCAGTAGTTTGAGCATTCTTTGGCATTGCCTTTCTTTGGGATTGGAATGAAAACTGACCTTTTCCAGTCCTGTGGCCACTGCTGAGTTTTCCAAATGTGCTGGCATATTGAGTGCAGTACTTTCACAGCATCATCTTTCAGGATTTGAAATAGCTCAACTGGAATTCCATCACCTCCACTAGCTTTGTTCATAGTGATGCTTTCTAAGGCCCACTTGACTTCACATTCCAGGATGTCTGGCTCTAGGGGAGTGATCATACCATCGTGATTATCTTGGTCATGAAGATCTTTTTTGTACAGTTCTTCTGTGTATTCTTGCCACCTCTTCTTAATATCTTCTGCTTCTGTTAGGTCCATACCATTTCTGTCCTTTATCGAGCCCATCTTTGCATGAAATGTTCCCTTGGTATCTCTAATTTTCTTGAAGAGATCTCTAGTCTTTCCCATTCTGTTGTTTTCCTCTATTTCTTTGCATTGATCGCTGAAGAAGGCTTTCTTATATCTTCTTGCTATTCTTTGGAACTCTGCATTCAGATGCTTATATCTTTCTTTTTCTCCTTTGCTTTTCACTTCTCTTCTTTTCACAGCTATTTGTAAGGCCTCCCCAGTCAGCCATTTTGCTTTTTTGCATTTCTTTTCCATGGGGATGGTCTTGATCCCTGTCTCCTGTACAATGTCATGAGCCTCAGTCCATAGTTCATCAGGCACTCTATCTATCAGATCTAGTCCCTTAAATCTATTTCTCACTTCCACTGTATAATCATAAGGGATTTGATTTAGGTCATACCTGAATGATCTAGTGGTTTTCCCTACTTTCTTCAATTTAAGTCTGAATTTGGCAATAAGGAGCTCATGATCTGAGCCACAGTCAGCTCCCGGTCTTGTTTTTGCTGACTGTATAGAGCTTCTCCATCTTTGGCTGCAAAGAATATAATCAATCTGATTTTGGTGTTGACCATCTGGTGATGTCCATGTGTAGAGTCTTCTCTTTTGTTTTTGGACATGAACTTGGACAAACTCCAGCAGACAGTGAGGAAAGCCTGGCGTGCTGCAGTTCATGGGGTTGCGAAGAGTCAGACATGACTTGGTGACTGAACAACAAATGTTTAGCAACAGTGAAGTTTATGATACAGTATTGTTGTCTTGTTCACTATGCTGTGCATCCCATCTTCAAGACTTATTTATCTACTTAGTTCCCAGTTTGTAACCTTAAATAATATCTCCCTAAATCCCCCATCACTATGCTTTGGTAACCAGAATTGTATTCTCTTTTTAAAATATTTATTTTTGCAAAGTATTTAGCATATATACATGAACAAGATAGAGTCCTGGCTCAAGAATATACAGTCTAGTGGAGGAGATGGCAGGTTAGTATTTACAAAGCAGCAAGAGAAGTGTTCTGATGGGGGGAATCCCCATCAGAGTGTGATGCTGGGCAGAACTCAGTAAAGGGGCATCAAATGTGGTCATTGGGGATCAAGGTGGGATTGCTCAAGAAGACTTAGGGAAAAAACACGTTGGATTTAACAAAAATAAATTTAAAATAAAGGAGGAGGTGGCAAGGATATTCCAGACATGGAGAGACAGCGGGGTACGGACAGTGAAGAAGGAGAAAATGGAACCAACCAAAACTGACCTTGTGCTTCAATTTTCTAAAATACAGAAGCACCACAGTGAAAGGATTAAGAAGAGAGCTTTGAAATCAAAGAGACCTGGGTTCCATGCTGGCTCATTTGAAAGTAAATTAATTTCTCCAGATCTCAGTTTCCTGTACTAGGCACAGAGTAAACATCTAAGAAATTTAAAATATTAATTTTCTTAGTTACAAGTATATACTCATAAAGTAATATCACATACTCTATTCACAAGGGTCTTATTAACTTGCTGCTACTGCTAAGTCGCTTCAGTCGTGTCCGACTCTGCGCGACCCCATAGATGGCAGCCCACCAGGCTCCCCGGTCCCTGGGATTCTCCAGGCAAGAAAGCTGGAGAGAGTTGCCATTTCCTTCTCCAATGCATGAAAGTGAAAAGTGAAAGTGAAGTCTCTCAGTCGTGTTCGACTCTTCGCGACCCCATGGACTGCAGCCTACCAGGCTCCTTCATCCATAGGATTTTCCAGACAAGAGTACTGGAGTGGGATGCCATTGCCTTCTCCTCTTATTAACATGAGAAATGGCCATTTTTTTTTGTTAATTTCAAAAAAAGGAAGGGGGGAATATCTTTAGTCTCAAACTAGGGAAGCAGCAAACAGCAGATAATTAAATACCAGCTAAAGACATTCTTTGGTTCACTATGTTGGCAAACATTCACTGAACCCATAAAATGATCCCACTGTTGTTCTAGATTTGGGGACTAAAGTGGGAAATAAAATAGATGAGACTCCTTCCTCTTGGGGAATTTACCTATCTTTGGGGAAAACATATCAAAAAGAACAAACTAGATCATTGCAGAATTTAAATAGTGAAAAGTAATGAGGAGAGATTTAAAATATGGTGACTGTGATGGAGAATGCACAGTTAAGGATGACTTTTTAGATAGGGTGGTCAGTGGAGGCCCTGCTGAGAAAGCACCATTTGAAGGTGACAAGAAAGAGTAAACCATGGGCGAGCTCAGGGCAGAATGTCCCAGTAGAGGAGCAGAAGGAGCTGAGTGGGCTCAGCGGTTAGGGCCAGGCCACAGTCCCCAGGAGGAGAGAGGCGGAAGACAAGGTGAAGAAGCTGATGCCAGACCCAGTTAGGGCACACAGGCCATGGCCTGAGTTGGTTCTTAACACTATGGGAAGCCATAGCAAGTCAGGGCAGAGACTGAAGCAGAGTTCTAGTCCCCATCCCCTATCTCCTTATTTCGGGGCTTTTTCCTATACTTTCCTGCATGTCTAATCCACTCTAGGAAGCCAAGAGACCTCAGTTCAGTTCAGTTCAGTTCAGTTCAGTTGCTCAGTCTGTCCGACTCTTTGTGACCCCATGAATCGCAGCACGCCAGGCCTCCCTGTCCATCACCATCTCCCAGAGTTCACTCAGACTCACGTCCATCGAGTCGGTGATGTCATCCAGCCATCTCGTCCTCTGTCATCCCGTTTTCCTCCTGCCCCCAATCCCTCCCAGCATCAGAGTCTTTTCCAATGAGTCAACTCTTTACATGAGGTGGCCAAAGTATTGGAGTTTCAGCTTCAGCATCATTCCTTCCAAAGAAATCCCAGGCTGATCTCCTTCAGAATGGACTGGTTGGATCTCTTTGCAGTCCAAGAGACTCTCAAGAGTCTTCTCCAACACCATAGGTCAAAAGCATCAATTCTTGGGCACTCAGCCTTCTTCACAGTCTAACTCTCACATCCATACATGACCACAGGAAAAACCATAGCCTTGACTAGACGGACCTTTGTTGACAAAGTAATGTCTCTGCTTTTCAATATGCTATCTAGGTTGATCATAACTTTCCTTCCAGGTAGTAAGCGTCTTTTAATTTCATGGCTGCAGTCACCATCTGCAGGGATTTTACCTTTCCTCTAACACAAAAGGTCTCCACTTCTGTGAACAAATAGTGATTTTTAAATTTTCTTTCCACTATTTCAGATGTCTTTAAATTTCTTCTTCATCTGTTTTACAGGTGTCACAGATTAAGTGCACTTCCTTGGAACTCATATTCCTCCTTTGCTTCTCTTTTATGTCCTATGTATCAACTGGGGTGCTGACCCTTGCAGGCTGCTTGTCTGCCTGGGTTCAGCCAAAGGGAGGCATTTACAAGGAATAGGAAAGGGAGAAACTAAGCTACTTCTTGGACCCCCTTCTGCCTTGGGTGGTTTCTCTGCATCTCCTGAATGGCTCCAAGTCCCACCTAAAAATCCCACGGCAGTATTTGCTTCCACTAGATGTCCACAGAAGTCACGTCACATGTCACTTGGAGGCTCTCTCTGTTGCAAATCCATGGGCTGTTTCACCATCCTGATCTCTTTGTATCGCCAACAATCTCATCACTGTGTAATCAATTCTCTGTATGAAACTGTTGTAAATGCTGACAATTGGTTCTGCCGTCCCGCTGGTCCCTGGCGGATACAGATCTTGAGACTGACAAGTGATTTTGCAGGTTTGGCAACTGTCCTTTGATTTGCCGGGTGAGCATCTCCAAACTAGTAAACTCCAAGCTAGTAAACTCCATTTACTAGCACTATTGAAACCTAAGTTAGCTCAAGTCACCCTCTCACTTCCTTTGTTATTTTCCTTGGAATCAGTTTTGAAAGCATCTTTCAGAGTATCAGTTAGGTAATGAGATATAGCAATTATCTAGCCCAGCATTTCGATATTAGGTACAGAATCCACTGGAAACAAGTAATAAATTTCTATGAGCAGTCAGCACCATGGCCAGATCCAAAGGCCAGGGACAAAAACTGGAGTCCAGAAAAGACTTCAACAGAACTTTATTCCAGGAACAAGAGAGAGACACTGGACAGCTGATCATTTTTACTTGTAGAGCATCCCTTCAATTTCTCTTAAATACCTATACTACTGTGTCACACAGAAACCAAACAATTAAAAGGGCAGATTTTGCCACACACTGTGACAACTCTCAGAGAAGGCAATGGCACCCCACTTCAGTACTCTTGCCTAGAAAATCCCATGGACAGAGGAGCTTGGTAGGCTGCAGTCCATGGGGTTGCTAAGAGTTGGACACGATTGAGCGACTTCCTTTTCACTTTTCACTCTCATGCACTGGAGAAGGAAATGGCAACCCACTCCAGTGTTCTTGCCTGGAGAATCTCAGGGACGGGGGAGCCTGGTGGGCTGCCGTCAATGGGGTCGCACAGAGTCGGACACGACTGAAGCGACTTAGCAGCAGCAGCAAGGAAAAAGAACGCGACCAATTTAAGTTTGATACAATGCTTTCTCATCATACCAACCGTGAGTTATGGTTCAATTTTGGATATATTCAAATACAACCAGTAAAAATGTCTTAGAATATGAAATACAGCATTGGCTCTGCTCAGGCACCTAAGTTTGTTTAACTAAGTAAACTGGCTAAAGGACTGGTCATTCTAGAAAACCCTCAGGCTTGGGGCTTTGGGGAAGGCATTCATTAATAGAAGTTATAGATAGCCCCCCAGTCATTTAAATTATTAGTCCCAAATATCTCTTTGACCATATCAGTGAGTCTTGCAGTGGGTGAGAGTCTAATATTAAATGTGCCTCCTCCAATAATTACCATGTGGCTTTGGATGAGGTACTTAATCTTAATTTCCTGAACTATGAAGTGATAATGTCCTAAGATTCATTTCACCTCAATCTTCTATGTTTTTAAATGAAAGGAGAAAATACTAACTAAACTACTGTCTGATTATGATCACTCAACTGACCAGTGGTACTCAATAATGAATGTTCTGTTCCACAGGGTCAAATGTATGGTTTTTTCTTGCTTGTTGCAATAACTGGTGGGCTTACGGGCATTTGGGCTTTCCTGTTAGCTCAGTTGGTAAAGAATCCTCCTGCAATGCAGGAAACCCTGGTTGGATTTCTGGGTTGGGAAGATCTGCTGGAGAAGGGATAGGCTACCCACTCCAGTATTCTTGGGCTTCCCTTGTGGCTCAGCTGGTAAAGAATCCACCTGCAACATGGGAGACCTGGGTTTGATCCCTGGGTTAGGAAGATCCCCTGGAGAAGGGAAAGGCTACCCACTACAGTATTCTGGCTTGGAGAATTCCATGGACTTTACAGATGCAAAGAGTTGGACACAACTGAGCGACTTTCACTTTCACTTTTACTGGCGTTTAGTGTATGAAAGCCATAGACGGCAGAGCAGCAAACTGTCACACCCAAAATACCAATAGTGCTCAAACTGAAATATGCTGACTGAGATCTTCCGCAAAGGTGTTTATGATGGTGGACAGAAACCACTGTGCTTGTGTTCTGTTTCCATTATGACTTTTTCTAATTTTATTGTAAAGATTTAATGTCAATAGCTATACAAGAGAGATAGCAAGATTGTCACTCACACAATTCCTAAGGTCCACCGCCCCCATGTTTTCTCTCAAATGACAATCTAAATCTTAACATTCTCCCAGGAACTTTTCCAAGTTTCAATTTTCCTACATGTATAATGAGCTCTCACCAGATGGTCAACACCAAAATCAGATTGACTATATTCTTTGCAGCCAAAGATGGAGAAGCTGTATACAGTCAACAAAAACAAGACCAGGAGCTGACTGTGGCTCAGATCATGAACTCCTTATCGCCAAATTCAGACTAAAATTGAAGAAAGCAGGGAAAATCACTAGACCGTTCAGGTATGACCTAAATCAAATTCCGTATGATTACACAGTGGAAGTGAGAAATAGGTTTAAGGGACTAGATCTGATAGAGTGCCAGATGAACTATGGAATAAGGTTCGTGACATTGTACAGGAGACAGGAATCAAGACCATTCCCATGGAAAAGAAATGCAAAAAAGCAAAATGGCTATCTGGGGAGGCCTTACAAATAGCTGTGAAAAGAAGAGAAGCAAAAAGCAAAGGAGAAAAGGAAAGATATAAGCATCTGAATGCAGAGATCCAAAGAATAGCAAGAATAGATAAGAAAGCCTTCCTCAGCGATCAATGCAAGGAAATAGAGGAAAACAACAGAATGGGAAAGACTAGAGATCTCTTCAAGAAAATTAGAGATACCAAGGGGACATTTCATGCAAATATCGGCTCAATAAAGGACAGAAATGGTATGGACTTAACAGAAGCAGAAGATATTAAGAAGAGGTGGCAAGAATAAACAGAAGAACTGTACAAAAAAGATCTTCATGACCAAGATAATCACGATGGTATGATCACTCCCCTAGAGCCAGACATCCTGGAATGTGAAGTCAAGTGGGCCTTAGAAAGCATCACTACAAACAAAGCTAGTGGAGGTGATGGAATTGAGCTATTTCAAATCCTGAAAGATGATGCTGTGAAAGTACTGCACTCAATATGCCAGCACATTTGGAAAACTCAGCAGTGGCCACAGGACTGGAAAAGGTCAGTTTTCATTCCAATCCCAAAGAAAGGCAATGCCAAAGAATGCTCAAACTACTGCACAATTGCACTCATCTCACACGCTAGTAAAGTAATGCTCAAAATTCTATAAGCCAGGCTTCAGCAATATGAGAACCGTGAACTTCCAGATGTTCAAGCTGGTTTTAGAAAAGGCAGAGGAACCAGAGACCAAATTGCCAACATCCGCTGGATCATGGAAAAAGCAAGAGAGTTCCAGAAAAACATGTATTTCTGCTTTATTGACTATGCCAAAGCCTTTGACTGTGTGGATCACAATCAACTGTGGAAAATTCTTCAAGAGATGGGAATACCAGACCACCTGACCTGCCTCTTGGGAAACCTATATGCAGGTCAGGAAGCAACAGTTAGAACTGGACATGGAACAAGAGACTGGTTCCAAATAGGAAAAGGAGTACAGCAAGGCTATATATTGTCACTCTGCTTATTTAACTTATATGCAGAGTACATCATGAGAAACGCTGGGCTGGAAGAAGCACAAGCTGGAATCAAGATTGCCAGGAGAAATATCAATAACCTCAGATATGTAGATGACACCACCCTTATGGCAGAAAGTGAAGAGGAACTAAAAGCCTCTTGATGAAAGTGAAAGAGGAGAGTGAAAAAGTTGGCTTAAAACTCAACATTCAGAAAACAAAGATCATGGCATCTGGTCCCACCACTTCATGGGAAATAGATGGGGAAACAGTAGAAATAGTGTCAGACGTTATTTTGGGGGGCTCCAAAATCACTGCAGATGGCGACTGCAGCCATGAAATTAAAAGATGCTTACTCCTTGGAAGAAAAGTTATGACCAACCTAGATAGCATATTGTAAAGCAGAGACATTACTTTGCCAACAAAGGTTCGTCTAGTCAAGGCTATGGTTTTTCCAGTGGTCATGTATGGATGTGAGAGTTGGACTGTGAAGAAAGCTGAGTGCCGAAGAATTGATGCTCTTGAACTGTGGTGTTGGAGAAGACTCTTGAGAGTCCCTTGGACTGCAAGGAGATCCAACCAGTCCATTCTGAAAGAGATCAGCCCTGGGATTTCTTTGGAAGGAACGATGCTAAAGCGGAAACTCCAGTACTTTGGCTACCTCATGTGAAGAGTTGACTCATTGGAAAAGACTCTGATGCTGGGAGGGATTGGGGGCAGGAGGAGAAGGGGACGACAGGATGAGATGGCTGGATGGCATCACTGACTTGATGGGTGTGAGTCTGAATGAACTCCGGGAATTGGTGATGGACAGGGAGGCCTGGCGTGCTGTGATTCATGGGTCGCAAAGAGTCGGACATGACTGAGCGACTGAAATGAACTGATAATGAGCTCTACATTTAAGGTGATACAGAGTTTACTCAGACTCATGTCCATTAAGTCAGTGATCCCATCCAACCATCTCATACTCTGTTGTCCCCTTCTCCTCCTGCCTTCAATCTTTCCCAGCATCAGGGGCTTTTCAAATGAGTCTGCTCTTCGCATCAGGTGACCAAAGTATAGGAGTTTCAGCTTCACCATCAGTCTTTCCAATGAACATTCAGGGCTGATTTCCTTTAGGATGGACTGGTTGGATCTCCCTGCTGTCCAAGGGACTCTCAAGAGTCTTCTCCAACACCACAGTTCAAATCATCAGTTCTTTGGCACTCAGTTTTCTTTATAGCCCAACTCTCACATCCATACATGACTACTGGAAAAATCATAGCTTTGACTAGATGGACTTTTGTTGGCAAAGTAGTGTCTCTGCCTTTGAATATGCTATCTAGGTTGGTTATAACTTTTCTTCCAAGGAGCAAGTGTCTTTTAATTTCATGGCTGCAGTCACCATCTGGAATGATTTTGGAGCCCAGAAAAATAAAGTCTGTTACTGTTTCCTCTGTTTCACCATTTATTTGCCATGAAGTGATAGGACACTGAAAGATGAGCTCCCCAGGTCAGTAGGTGCCTAATATGCCACTGGAGATCAGTGGAGAAATAACTCAGAAGAATTGAAGAGCCAAAGCAAAAACAACACCCAGCTGTGGATGTGATTGGTGATGGAAGTAAAGTCCGATGCTGTAAGAGCAATACTGCATAAGAACCTACAATCCATCCTGGATCCATGAAGTCAAGGCAAATTGGAAGTGGTCCAACAGGAGATGGCAAGAGTGAACATCAACATTTTAGGCATCAGAGAACTAAAAAGGACTGGAATGGGTGAATTTAACTCAAATGACAGTTATGCCTACTACTGTGGGCAAGAATCCCTTAGAAGAAATGGAGTAGCCCTCATAGTCAAAAAAAGAGTCTGAAATGAAGTACTTGGATGCAATCTCAAAAAATGACAGAATGATCTCTGTTCATTTCCAAGGCAAACCATTCAGTATCACAAGTCTATACCCCAACCAATAGAAGCTGGAGAAGCTGAAGTTGAATGGTCTTATGAAGACCTGTAAGACCTTCTAAAACTAACACACACAAAAATACGTCCTTTTCATTATAGGGGACTGGAATGCAAAAGTAGTAAGTCAAGAGATACCTGTAGTAACAGGCAAATTTGACCTTGGAGTACAGAATGAAGCAGGGCAAAAGCTAACAGAGTTTTGCCAAGAGAATGCACTGGTAATAGCAAACACCCTCTTCCAACAACACAAGAGAAGACTCTACACATGGACATCACCAGATGGTCAATACCAAAATCAGATTGATTATTTTCTTTGTAGCTGAAGATGGAGAAGCTCTGTACAGTCAGCCAGAACAAGACTGGGAGCTGACTGTGGCTCAGATCATGAACTCCTTATTGTCAAATTCAGACTTAAATTGAAGAAAGTAGGGGAAATCACTAGACCATTTAGGTATGACCTAAATCAAATCCCTTATGATTATACAGTGGAAGTGACAAATAGATTCAGGGGATTAGATCTGATAGACAGAATGCCTGAAGAACTATGGACAGAGGTTTTTGATACTGTACAGAAGGGAGTGATCAAGACCATCCCCAAGAAAAAGAAATGCAAAAAGGCAAAATGGTTGTTTGAGGAGGCCTTACAAATAGCTATGAAAAGAAGAGAAGTGAAAGACAAAGGAGAAAAGGAAAAATATACCCATTTGAATGCAGAGTTCCAAAAAATAGCAAGGAGATATAAGAAAGCCTTCCTCAGTGATTGGTACAAAGAAATAGAGGCAAACAATAGAATGGGAAAGACTAGAGATTTCATCAAGAAAATTAGAGATACCAAGAGAACTTTTCATGCAACAATGGGCACAATAAAGGACAGAAATGGTATGAACCTAACAGAAGCAGAAGATATTAAGAGGTGGCAAGAATACACAGAAGAACTGTACAAAAAAGATCTTCACAACCCAGATAATCATGATGGTGTGAACACTCACACTCACCTAGAGCCAGACATCCTGGAATGTGAAGTCAAGCAGGCCTAAGGAAGCCTCACTACAAACAAAGCTAGTGGAGGTGATGAAATTCCAGTTGAGCTATTTCAAATCCTAAAAGATGATGCTGTGAAAGGGCTCTGGTCAGTAAATCTTTAATCCAGTTTTCTGTTGTTGGGTGGGGCTGTGTTCCCTCCCTGTAATTTGGCCTCTATATTAGAGGTTATGGTGACCTCCTTTCAAAGGCCTTATGCCCGGACAGGTGGATGGATTCTGTGCCTCTGACCCATGGCAGACTACTGTCGATTTTGCCCCTCCTACCACGCTTACTTCTTGGAAGAAAAGTTATGACCAACCTAGATAGCATATTGAAAAGCAGAGACATTACTTTGCCAACAAAGGTCTGTGTAGTCGAGGCTGTGGTTTTTCCAGTGATCATGTATGGATGTGAGAGTTGGACTGGGAAGAAGGCTGAGCACCAAAGAATTGATGCTTTTGAACTGTGGTGTTGGAGAAGACTCTTGAGAGTCCCTTGGACTGCAAGAAGATCCAACCAGTCCATTCTGAAGGAGATCAATCCTGGAATTTCTTTGGAAGGAATGATGCTAAAGCTGAAACTCCAGTATTTTGGCCACCTCATGCGAAGAGTTAACTCATTGGAGAAGACTCTGATGCTGGGAGGGATTGGGGACAGGAGGAGAAGGGGACGACAGAGGATGAGATGGCTGGATGACATCACCGACTCGATGGGTGTGAATCTGAGTGACCTCCGGGAGATGGCGATGGACAGGGAGGCCTGGTGTGCTGCGATTCATGGGGTCGCAAGAGTTGGACATGACTGAGCAACTGATCTGAACTGAACAAAGCCACCTTGTTGGGGCTTTTCCTTTGCCCTTGGATGTGGGGTATCTTTTTTTGTAGAATCCGACATTCTCCTCCTGATGGTTATTCAGTGGTTAGTTGCACTTTTGGAGTTCTCAGAAGATGAGTGCACGTCCTTCTACTCTGCCATCTTGTATAAAAACTGAGAGAAAACCTTGGGTACAGGGCTTGGTATGGGTAAAAGTATGTTTTCATTAAGTATTTTATACATAGCAGTGTATGTATGCCAACCTTTTTCTAGTCTTAATTATTGTATTTTGGATTTTCTTTGTCATGGTTTTCTCTCCTGTCCTTCTTATGGAAACATAACTGGATGGTACTGATGAGACTGTCAGTGGAATGAATGTCAACACAAAAAAAGAAATTCAAATTGTAGTTTAAGGGAAGTAAATTTCATCCACAGTTCAGTTCATTTCAGTCGCTCAGTCATGTCTGTCTGACTCTGTGACCCCATGGACTGCAGCATGCCAGGCTTCCCTGCCCATTACCAACTCCTGGAGCTTACTCAAACTCATGTCCGTCAAATTGGTGATGCCATCCAACCATCTCATCCTCTGTTGTCCCCTTCTCCTCCTGCCTTTAGTCTTGCCCAGCATCAGGGTCTTTTCCAGGGAGTCAGTTCTTCGCATGAGGTGGCTAAAGTATTGGAGTTTCAGCTTCAGCATCAGTCCTTCCAATGAACATTCAGGACTGATTTCCCTTAGGATGGAGTGGTTTGATCTCGCAGTTTAAAGGACTCTCAAGAGTCTTCTCCAAGAGCACAGTTCAAAAACATTAATTCTTTGGCACTCAGCTTTCTTTATTTCATCCTAGCTGAGCCCAAGTATGAAAGTAGCTAGTAATTCTATAATAATTTCTATAGCTACTGGAAGTTGATCGACATTGGTGAATTAACCTCTGAAAAATGGAAAGACAGGACTCCTCAGCATGCTTCCCAATGTACTGCATCACTTTGTTCTGTATACTTTAGATACAAACTACTTAAAAGTAATTATTAGTCTTCTGAGCATTCAGTGTGGTGGTGTATGTAGAGGATACAAAGATGATTTATACTTGGTCTCTGTAGAAGGGATGCAAAATTATAACAGTGGTAATTAGCCAGCATTTATGAAGTTCTTACCATGAGTTTAATACTATAAATACTGTATATAAATTACCCATATAATTATTATAACTATCCTATCAGGTAAGTGCTATTAACCCCATTTGACAAACCAAAGCAATGTAGAGGCATCTTGGCTCAGACTACCAGCTAGTAAATGATGGAGCAAAATGTTGAGGCCAAGGCACTGCTCTTAACCCCTCTGTTCTAGTACCCATAATGACATTTCATTTATTTATTTATTTTACTATTCTGCAAGGCATGTGGGATCCTCAACTAGGGATCGAACCCGTGCCCCCTGCAGTGGAAGCATGGAGTCTTATCCTCTGGATCACCAGGGAAGTCCCCCATAATGAAATTTTTATATTAGTCCAGTACAATATATTTTTTTTTAATCTGAGCATTTGTCATTTTCTTTTTGTTTAAACGGTTGGAGAATAATGTCGAGCAACATATGCAATTGTCTTCTAACTTGAATATACTTGAGTAACTAAAACATTGGAGGTAGACAAGCAGGTGCTCTGGGTATTTGGAAAGGGATGAAATTGACTTGGGAAGGAGCTGAGGGAGGCTTTTGGATAAGATACATTTGGATCTTTTTAGTGGAGAATTGGAGAAGGCAATGGCACCCCACTCCAGTATTCTTGCCTGGCAAATCCCATGGGCCGAGGAGCCTGGTAGGCTGCAGTCCATTGGGTCGCTAAGAGTCAGACACTACTGAGCGACTTCATGTTCACTTTTCACTTTCATGCATTGGAGAAGGAAATGGCAACCCACTCCAGTGTTCTTGCCTGGAGAATCCCAGGGACAGCGGAGCCTGGTGGGCTGCCATCTATGGGGTCGCACAGAGTCGGACACGACTGAAGCGACTTAGCAGCAGCAGCAGCAGTGGAGAATTATGGAAACAAAAGAAGGTTTCACCCTGCCCGCTTCATTTCTTAGCTAATTACTCTGTTTTATTTTATTCTTAACATTTTAACATTGTTAGCAGCCATGTTACGTTTTTCTTTCCTCCTTCCCTCTCTTCTCCCACTAGGGATAGGAGAACAGTGACTTCCCAGACTTTGTCCATTCCTCCTTATCCTGGATCTAGTACCTGTACACAGTAGGCACACTCATGTGTGGCTGTTGAATGACAGGAACTTCGTATGAGAACTGTGAGCTTCTTAATCAGTGGAAACATATAATAAGTTCATGAACACCCAAGAAGTGTAATAAAGTCAAAATATTTAAAATATCTCACATTTTTATGCTATTTTACAAATATTTTTCAAAGTGCTTTTACCTATTCTTACTGCTGAGTTCATAATACCATCAGGGTAGCTTATTGGGTCTTTATGCCCCTGATTTTACAAATTAGGAAGGTGGGGCTCAGAGAAGCTAGGTCATCTGCCTTAGGTCACACAGCGGATGAGTGGTGGATGTAATATCAGAGGCTAGTGTCTGACTTCACTTGGCCCTTTTCTTTTGAGTCTATTGGTGGTTTATAGAATGGTCTAGAGTCTGAAGGCACAGGCCTGACTGGGTATTGGCTTTGGTTTGTCTTTCCAAACCAGCAGAGGGCCTGGCAGAACCAGAACATCTAGACCAAGGGGGTAGGCAGTCAGATCAGCTGTGGTTCTCTAGGCAAATTCTCCCTGTGGTTAAGTCCACAGCGAATGTGTCCTAACATTGAGAATGTTTTAGCCAACTCACCCCAGCTCCCTAGTCACCTAGAGGATTGTTGGTCTGGGTGTTTTTAACTTAGATGATTAACCCTTTGTCTCCCATTCCAGATCATTTTATCCTCCTGAAGACTGGTGATTAATGTAGCAAAATTGGATTATTCCAAAGAGATGTGGTATTCAATCCACTTAAGTCAATTCCTAAGTTTGGAACAAACACACTCAAACCTTAGCAATATAACCAAATACGGTGTCCTGCACATCACACCCCATGCCTAGTGAGCCATCAGGTTAGTGGATTAATGAGCTTTTACTGAGACTGAGAGACTTCCCAGGTGGCTCAGTGGTAGGTAAAGAATCTACCTACCAACAGAAGATGTGGCTTTGAACCCTGATTTAGGAAGATCCTCTGCAGAAGAAAATGGCAACACACTCCAGTATTCTTGCCTGGGAAATTCCATGGACAGAGGAGCCTGGCGGGCTACAATCTGTGGGGTCACAGAGTCAGAGATGACTTAGCGATTAAACAGCAGTTAAGACTGAGAGCAGAAACCCAAATATCTGATTTGACTTGTTATGAGCTTCCTGACCTTCTCTAAGTCTGGCTGAATCAAAAAGAACAAGTTATGGTTCATGCATCCATGCTTATTGGAATACAGTGATGGTGGTGGAGAGGTATTTTCTGATGTCCTGATTACCAAGATTTCTAGTACTGACAAAGCTATGCATAATTCCATTGAACATTTACCTCTGCTTATCAGTTGGGGTTGCATGTGGCCATCTTTTCATTAAAAAGGGGAGGCCAAAGAGATGGGAAAACTCAGAGAGGAAAAGATACAGAGTGTGTGCGCCTGTATAGAAGGGAGAGGGAGGGAGCCAGGGTAAATGTCAGCAGAAAGCCTACTGAAATGTGAAAAGACCCCAAACTGATGCAGATCCACAGAAATTCCACTAGTCAGACCAGGACTGTCTCTGTTCCCGACAAACCTCCCAGGCTCAAGGGGAACTTCAAGAACACCAGCCAGCCAAGGAAAGCAAAAGGAGAGGGTGCTAGGCTGTGGGGGGCGCCTGCATTCTAGAGTGGAGACCGAGCTCCCCTCGGGGGATTACCTGGACGTCTGAGCTGGGTGCCCCTCTCCCTCTGCTTGGCACAGGAGCCTCCATCCGCAGTGGACATCACTGAACAGAGGGGTTCTTCTTGGGACCCCTTACCCGTGGTCTGCTCAGGAGTGTAGCTCTGCTCCTGTCTGCCTGGATCTTGAAATGCTAGGTGCCCCATGACTGAGGATCCTCCCAGAGTGAGGGTTGGAGTGGCAGGGTGTGCCTGGAGAGAGTGGGGTAGAGTGAGGGGAACCAGGATTTAAAATAAGGTCTGTCCTTTACCAGCAGGAGCTCAGAGTGGAAGATCCGTCACCCCAGAAACCCTTCCCTTTTCAATAATAACAGTTATGCTGCCTCACCTGGTGCTACAAGTCCCAGGTATCCTTGGATCATCACAACCCTGGGAGGCAGCGGAGGCAGGAGAGGGAAAATGGAAGTGGAAGACAGAGCATCCCAGCTGTGTGCCTTTCGGCAAAATATCACTCACCTCCCTGGGACCTGGTTTTTCTCATGTGTAATTTTAAAAACAGGAGGGACGGATAATAATACAATTTCTGCCTCCTAGTGTTCCAACAGAAACAATGAAATAAATGCAATTGTAAAGTGAAGCCGTCAAATGTTAGTTAAGGGAAAGGGCTGTTTTTTCATCTTATAAAGAAATTGAGTCTCAGCAATGTGAGGAATCTATCCAAGGATACACAGCTGAGTAGCAAAACTAGAACTAGAATCCAGGTCTCCTGTTTCATGGCCAGAGTTACCTCCCACCACTCCATCTGCTCTTTTGATATAAAGTGATCTTTCAGTGGTTACGGGAGACCTAGCACCTAAACTGCCCCCACTCCTGGGCCAGGGCCCATACAGGTAACTGTCATTTGTTTATGCCTTATTTTCTGGGTAAAAAGTCTGAATCTCTGCTCCCTGCAGGAGTGTTTCTCACCTGGGCTTGGAAATAGACAAGCTTGGCGTGAAACCTGGCCCCACCACCTGGACCCTGTGTGTTGGTGGAGGTTCCTGAAGCTTTCTGAAGCTGTGATTATTCTTTAGGTAGGAGAGGAGTTCTTCCAGTACCTGCCATGCTGTGTTGCCATGGAGATGAGGTGAAATGTTTACCCTGGACACAGAGACTGACACCTAACTGGTGCTTGGGATGTGGGCCTTCTCTTCTTTTCTCAGGTCCCTTGTCTAGTGCTGAGACTCGAGAGACTTCCTCAGGCCAGTCTGCAAAGCGGACCTGGGGGCCAGGTGGCATCGTCCACATGTAGACACTGGTGTCTGCTTTCCTGGACCAGGGGGCCCTTAGCCTGGGTCCACACTTTACCCGTGTAGCTCCAGCCACAGAGCTCCCCCCATCTCTCATCATTGCTAATGGCACTGGCTCAGAAACATCTGGGCCCTTGGAGAAAGCTCCACGTGGCCTCTCCTGCTGTTCTTCTTCCCCAGATGTGCACACCCTCTGAGGCCCTGAGGTCCCCCTGCTGGCCTGCATGCACATTCTTTCCCCTCTTCTCCAATCTCAGGCTGAGCCCTTTTCCCCACTCCTGCCCTCTCCCCTGTGCCTGTCCGGACCCTCTCCTCCTTCCTCCCCTGCATTTAGGCTCCTGCCTTCACTAGCTCCTCCGGCTCATGACACCCTTCTTTCCTCAATGCCTTTATTTTTAAAAACTGAAGTGTAGTTGATTTAGAGTATTGTGTCAGTCTCGGGTGCACAGCAAAGTGATTTAGCTATACATACATATATATTCTTTTTCAGGTCCATTTCCATAATAGTTTATTACAAGATATTGAGTATAGTTCCTCGTGCAATATAGTAGGACCTTGTTGTTTATTTTATATATGGTATAAGTATGCAGCTATATAGTATAAATATAGTACTATATAATACTATACATATAGTATTATCAATATATAGTATATATAGTGTATCTGCTAATCCCAAACTCCTAATTTATCCCTTCCTTCTTTCCCCTTCTATATGCCTCCATTTTTATTGATAGTCTTTTTTACCATGCCTAAAACTCATAACCAAATACTATGTTATATTTATTGTTTAACACATGCTAACTCACACGCTCGCTGTCTATTACTTGAGAGCAAGGGGTCACCTCTGATCTCTGTCATCCCCGGGGCTGAGTACCTAGTGATGTGCAGTTGCTGCTGCTAAGTCGCTTCAGTCGTGTCCGACTCTGTGCGACCCCATAGACGGCAGCCCACCAGGCTCCCCCATCTGTGGGATTCTCCAGGCAAGAACATTGGAATGGGTTGCCATTTCCTTCTCCAATGCATGAAAGTGAAAAGTGAAAGTGAAGTCGCTCAGTTGTGCCCGACTCTTAGGGACCCCATGGACTGCAGCCCACCAGGCTCCTCCATCTATGGGATTCTCCAGGCAAGAGTACTGGAGTGGGGTGCCATTGCCTTCTCCGTAGTGATGTGCAAGAGGACTGTATATTCAATGAGCCCCACTTGCCAGGCCCAGGTCTTGCTCCCCTGCTATTTGACATTCTCTCTTGACACAAAACACCCTCTCTGTCCTTTGCTGCCTGGCAGCTTCTGGGCATTGCCTCTCATTCACTTGCACCTCCAGTGACACCTGTATTCTGTCACGTTCCCAGCCCCCTCCTCCAGCTCCTGTAAGCAGAGTTATTATTTTGGCACTTGATCATTCTCCTCTGTTAATCTGGGATCTGTAAGAGCAGAGGCTGAATCTCCATCATCTCTGTAGCCCAGAATTATCCTTCTGCAGTGCCTGACACGGGAGCCCACAATAGATGCTGAGTGGATACTGATGCAAACTCCAAGGCAAATCTACAGAAACGTGATTTGGGTCTGAGTTGAGACCTCCTTGAAGGATTCTGTATAAGGCAGTTTCAAACTGTAGCTGCAAGGACGTCACTATTCTAGAGAGCTTGAATGACTCTTGAATGTGAAATCCTGCCTTACATCTATGCTCAGGGAGAGTGGAATTCTAATCCTCTAGCACAGGGCAGTGACTGAAATAGTTTCCTATATATTCTGTCCTCATAAATTCCTTCCTTGGTTCTTTCCCTCCCCCTCCACCCACCACAAGTCCCAGAGCCTTCCTCTTCTCCCCTGCCTGAAGGACATTTATGAGGACCATCACGGGGGGAGCATCCGAGCCTTGTTCCTGCCTCTCCCTTCCCTCACTTGAGGGTCTCTGGTCCCCCTCCCTCACCCTCACCTCCTGGGCCAAGCTCTGATATCTCTTGCCCGGTTTATGGGCCGTTGGGATTTTTCCAACAACCTGAAATGAATCTGGGAGGCCCCACAGGTAGTACAGCCTGTCTCGAAGCCATAAACCATGGATGGTCTTTCATCTGCCATTGCTTATGTCATGAATGAGTGGGAGGACCAGGCAAAGGGAAGCTATAGCCCCTGCCTGAGCCATTCCAGATTTTCTTTTTTACAAGAAAGCGGGAAGAAAGGCCCTGAGAAACATGCTCCAACTTTGTGCCAAGCAAATTCATTTCAGCCTGGTAGGCTGTGCGTGGAGACTTAATCTCTGGACTTTCCCTCTAGGAGTCAGATTTATGCTGCGTTTGTGTCTAAATGGCCTCCAAGGGATGCTGACATTTGTTGTTGGAGACAGCAAGTGGTGTTCCTTTCATCTCCGCTGAGGGGTGTCAGCTTAAATTATGAGGGATCGCTCTGGCCTGCATCTGGGTGTGGGAGCCTCTGGTGAGGCAGAGGGGCCAGCCCTCCCTCCGCTCCCGCGACGTCTCTGCTGTTAGAAGGGTTTTCTTCATCTTCTGCTCTATGGTACTCCTGCTGGCCCAGTGAGAAATCTCCTGGCTCGTTTAAAACTTTCCTTTCTCTTGGACAAATCATTAAGTGTATATTTGAGGCACTGTGTACTTGCATGGAGAAGTCGGCATCAGAGGCAGGCAGCCCTCCCCTGCTGAAGGAGGCGGCAGGAGCCTGTGTTAACATCCCAGGAGTGGCCTGGAAATTCCCCAAAAGAGTCAGAGGGCACTGTTGCGCTCATGTTCACCACCTGGCAGGCTGAAGCCAGCAATAGTCTGTATTCCCCTTGGCAGCTGGGTCGCGACATCTGTCTGCATTTTGGGAAATGCCCAGAGGCACTCCATTCCTCCGTCTTCAGACTCTCTCTTGCTCAGATCTGCCAAGACACCTGAAACTTCAACAGTGGTGAATGTTTGGTTGGAGGCATTTCCTGTTCCATGTCTGTACATTGCTGAATGTGCCAGAGGACACACTAAACTATGGCAGTCACTAACTCCTCAGTGCTGAACAGTGCTTCCTGCTCCAGGGTCAGAGCCTGAAAGCCTGGAGCACAGGATATGTACGTTTTGATGGAGAACAGGTCAGGAGTGGTCCAGGGCAAGGGTCAGCACACTATGGTATGCAGGCCAAGACTGGCCGGGTGCCTGTTTGGGAAATAGTTTTATTAGCACCCAGCCACGCCTCTTCATCCTGTCTGTGCTGCATTCATGCTACAATGGCAGAGTTGAGTGGTTGCAATAGAGACCATAAGACCTGCAAAGAATAAAATATTTTACTCCCTGGCCTTTGACAAAAAAAAGTTTGCAGACGCCTGCTCTAGAACATCTAGTGATTCTTGGAAGGCAAAATGGGGCCCCTTAGGAGACAGAAGAGAAAGACTGAACAGCAACAAGGAGGAATCAAAGGGAGAAAATGCACCACAAAAACGATAGAGGCACTCCAGGGTCAGATCTTAATCTCATCCTCCTTCTCCTCCCACGTCTGCCCGTCCTCTTTCTCCTCCTCTTCTGAAAACAAATGTTTTCATCTCTCCTCTCAGGGATGTAGAGAGAATGAGTGAGCGGCTGCTTGTGATGCCACCCTAGCAGACAGTTCTCTTTACCCTCCTCCTAGCTGTTCCGTGATGGGATCTTGGGAAATGTGCACGTGCCTTAGCAGGGGTGAGTCCAGAGTACACAGACAGCAGGGGCCCCAGCCAGCCACTGCTGGGGCTCTGAACAAACTTCACCCATCACATCGTCCTTCTGGAACCAGTCCTGGTCCCTTCTCCCTCTTTTCCTCCTCATAAGCACTAGCACACTCACTTTCTATAAAACCAACTGACAGTGCAAGCTAGGGTCATGTCTGCAGAGAGGAATGAATGCTCGCACTTAAAACTATAACTCGGACTCCCATCAATGTGCAACTGTTAAGAGAAAATGCGGATCTCAGATTAAGAACACATCCTTTGAAATGATGATGATTTACTATGTACCTATTATACATAGACAGTGCTAAACCCTTTACATATATCATCTCATTTAATTCCAACAACACCGTCACCTTCTCCAATAAGAAAATTGAGTCTTGGGAATTTCTTGACAATCATACATCATCACCGGCAAAGCCAGAATTGAAACCCGAGTTCCTATGGCTCCAGAGCCCATGCTTGTAGACACCGTGCCATCATGCTCTTCTGAATGGTGTCAGCATATATGAGCCGTTATCATGGAACCTAGCATTATTTTAGATTTTGCATTTTCAATAGTTGCATCATCCTAGTCATCAATATGCATTTATTTCAAGCTATGTGACTGTAAAAGAACCAGACTGACTCTGTAAGACATTTGCAAATACCATTTTATGGACAAAACAGGTATAAGACATGTAGTTTCTGAAGGTGATACAATTGCATTTTAAAATCAGTTCTGTGCTTTGGATTGCTCACTCATTTGTTCCAGACTCAGTAACCTTGTCATCTGCCTTGCAGGAGAGCTGCACAATGCTTGGCATGGGGTGTCAGCCACATTGCCTCAGAAATAGTACCCAAACCATCAACAGTATCAGAGGAGCATCTTTTGATCCCCAAAGCACAAAATACTGAGTCTGGGGAGTCTCCAAGCAGCAGGATGTAGAGTCAGCCCAGCAAGGATGAATCTGCACCATCAATGGCCTCCTTTTTTCTACTTTTTCTCTCCTTGTGGGATCTTCTTAGTTCCCCAAGGCTATTAGTTCTTACATGCTTGTTTTTTTCTTGCCATTCTGAAAACCTCCTTCTAGAAAGATCCTAAAACCCCTTACATCTGACTTAGATCAGCTTACTGAATTCTCCCCTGAGAAAAGAAGCCTAAGGGTTGAAGAGGGCAGAGTAGCCAATCCTTGTCATGAAGATTCTTCTTTAATCTCACCTTCATCCATCTTTTAGGTTTTATCATTTGTACTCTCATAGGGAGTAAGGTAGAGAGGAAAAGATGTCCTTCCCATAATGTCCAAGAGAAGCCTCCTCTGTCCCTCCATGTTAGCTGCTTTGGGTATTCTTATCCCCAGGGCAGGCTCAGTGTAGGGCATCCCTTACACAGGGTTGAACTTAAAACAAGAGGCAGAGCTGGATGGAGACCCAGATCTGCTTGTGTCAGACTGTTCAGTTACATTGCAAAGGTCATGCCATCAAGGAACTCACAGGTTCATCTTCCTTCACATTCAGACTGTAAGTCTAAAAGTTCATAGAGGAAAGCTTCTTAGCCATTGTCTTTCAGATAAAAATAAGGTTTTTTGGCTCTAGCAGAGCCAAAAAGTAGGATTAAACTAAGTCTAAACTCAGACATGGTATGCAAAAAAGCATCTTTCCAGAGGAGGTTGAGTTGAAGAAGTAGGATGTGGAGCTCATACCCAGTGGGTCCCCTCATCCTGGATTTCTTGAAGTGGCCAGGAGACCAGAATAACGGGACTGGAGCCAAGGAAGCTCTTGGGACAAAGGTTTCTCCTGGAGGAAAGAGGGCAGCTGAGCTGTGTAAGGACCCAGAGAGAAATGAGGGTCTTACTAGGGTAATGTGAGCACACAACTGCCTGTGGCTTTTAACGCCAAAAGTAGGAAGGAATCTCTCTCACAGGGGTATTTCCTAGATCCTGGAAGCATCTTCTCAGAAGTGTGAAATCTGTGGGATGCAAAAGGTAGCCTGGGAATGAATGTCATATGTATTAGAGGCTTTATTTCCTTCAGGTTACTCCTTGTATTGATCACTGCCGATAAAGTTGAAATAAACACATAAATAGTTACTCTACTAGAGAATTATTTATTTTATAAACAGGCAGTTTTGACTAATTGCCTTTTATCTGTCTGTGCACATATTTTTATGCTGGTCTTCAGCAGCCTTTTAAACAATATTGTTTTTTACCTCCCGGCAGTGGCTGGTATTTCAGACATAGTATCTAGAAGTTATATATAACTTATCCAGGTCAAGAAAACTACATGAACTATTAGTACACGAATAACCATAATTAGTTATAAATAATTAGTACTGGGAATTTATTATATGCTTATCAGCCTTCTGAATGCCTTCTTGGTAAACTCATTTAATTCTCAAATAACCTCAGTGAAGTGTTCTCCTCTATCCTGATTTTACAGAGAAGGAAATTGATCCACAGAGAGTTAAGTCACTTGCTCAAGGCCACACAGCTGGTAAATGTGGAGCTAGGAGAACCTCTTGGGAGGAAGTCCTGAGCTGTGATGGTGGACTTCCTGGTTCCCATCTCCAACTTTCAGAAGTTTTTCCTTAGCCCCTTCTTGGGGGCTTTGGGATCAGTACCACACAGGTTGTTTTATTCATATCTTAAGTCATCCTCAGAACGTGGACCTGAGTGTCTTATCATAGAATAACATACAACTCCAGATAGCAGCCTTGAGGGACTCAACACATTACTTCTGCTTCTTTCAGGGAAAAGTGATGATGAGGAAAGTCTTTGCAAGTCAGCCCACGGGGCAGGGAAAGGAGCCTCTGAGGACAGCAAGGACCATAAGCGCCCCAAACGTCCCAGAACCATCTTGACAACCCAACAGAGGAGAGCATTCAAGGCCTCGTTTGAAGTATCCTCCAAGCCGTGCAGGAAGGTACAGAGGGGAAGAAGGGAAGAACGGGGATAAGGCCCCTCTTCTCTATGTGTGCCCTGGACTCCTCTGGGGAGTCGATGGGCACCTGGGGGGATCAGGGTGGGGAGTGCTGTTCAGACAGTCTGGGCGGGTGGCCTTGAGCCCCACTGGAGGCTCCAGGGATCCCTGTAGTTGTGGTGGGGGCAGTGGTAGAATCTCCTTTTGCTTTTCGGCATGCACCATTCCAACTGGCTACTTCCTCTTACCTTTCATTTCATGGAGAGCAATGGGGAGAATAATAAGGGGTTCCATTTGGGGTAGAGATCAAGATGTTACAATAGAAGAAAAATACAGTGGGTTGTAGCATACGTTCTTTTTTTGGTCCAGTTTGTTCTGCTTAAGGTGGTGATTTCGGCATTCATCCATGTTGCTGTTCACCCATTTTTGTTGTTGCGTGGTATTCCGTGGGTATACCATGGGTTGCTTTTCCCTTTACCTGTTGTTGGGCATGCGGGTTGTTTCCAGTTTGGGGCTGTTACAGACAGGGCTGCTGTGAACAGATATGTAAAAAAAATACAGTGACTTAATGAGGTAAGAGTTCATGTTGCTCTCACATCGTAGTCCAGAGGTGAGCAACACAAGATTGGCCGAGAAACTCTGCCTCATCACATAGGTCTAAGGGACTGCTCCAGATGTCATCATTTTTTGAAGCTACCATGGTGGAAAAAGAGGGAGTAGGGCGAGGGGTGGGGGGCAAGCAGTTGCTTTTTAAAGGACATACACACCCTGGGATTTTTTGCATCACTCTCACGTGTTGGCTAGAATTTAATCCCGTGATTACAAAGGGACCTGGGAAATGAGTCCATCTGGGTATCCATATAAATTTCTAAAACTTAGGAATTCAGTTGCTAAGAGGAAGACAGAGAGAATTCATTTTGGAGACAATTAGTAGTCTCTGTCACAAATAGCTGCATTTACTTATTAAGTACCAACCATTTATTGCCTCTGGCCTACCAGGTACTGTCTTTTATGCAACAAAGATAAGAAAAGAAAGGTTCTTGAAATTGAATTGAAATTCATAGAAGAAAGACATGTTAAAAATTTTAGCATTGTTTTTCCTCTCTCTCTGTGTGTAGGAATCAGTTTTTGCTGAGGTAACAAACAAAATCTTAGCGGCTCCAAAAACATTTATTTCCTACTGCTAGGCTGTGGGTTGGCTGCTGGTTCAGGTTCAGGTCTGCCCCACATGTCTGTCATTAAAGGGTCCAGGCCACAGGAGCAGCAGCCACCTGGGGCACATGGGTCTTCTGCCAATGGCAGAAGGCAAGACGCTAAGTTCCACTGGGCATGCCCAATGGATCTCCATGGAGATCACTCACTTCACATCCAGTAACAGTCCAAGGGCCACAGCAAGTCACGTGGGTAAGCCACTGTGAGTGCAGGGGAAGCACATACCCATCCAGGAGTGGGAAGGATGGTTATTTGCTGAACCATAATACATCCTCCCACCACTTTTGACTTTTGAAGTTTCAACCGCAGAATGCTTTCATTCCCTGACCTCACTGCCCCATAAGTTCCAGCAGAACGAGCTGGTAGAAAGTGAGCCCCAAAGGAGGCCTGCACAAGGGCCAATTCCCACCTCCCTCAGCGGTTTGCTTGTTCTGCATGTACTAGACCCCCAGCCTCTGTGTGGCCTGTGCCCACCACCTGTCTCCGGGCCACCAGCAGGGAGGAGCTGTGCGCTGGGACCCTGGCGAGAAAGCACAAGGGCCAAGACAGAGGGGCAGCCTGGAGCTGGGAGAAGGGAAAGGCCACTCGTGTCTGGGAAATCAGACGAGGCTTTGTGGGACAGGTGGCTTCTGAGCCCGGCCTCTGAAGGGTGGATAGGGTTTCTGCAGGTGGCCATGGGCCCCTACATACACTGCTGTTTAAGTTGGCTTAGCAGAAGGATATGCTTTAAAAATCTGCTCTAATCATCCCGTTTCTCTAAGCTTGAGCCTGAGTGGCATGACAAAGGTAAATGCTTCCCCAGGCCTCCAGCTTGCTCTATTTCTATGTTTACTCAAGGAGCTCCTAAGTCTCATCTCCTCAGAATCTAAGCATGAGGGGCCAGGGTGTCTCAGGGCCACTCTTGGGAGATCTGTGCCTCTTCCCTCTTCCCTTCTGGCCCGTCCCTCGCCATGTGCCTGTACGGAGGGTAGACGTTTAAACCCCTCTCTTCACGAGAGAGACCTCAATTGTCCTGTCTCTTCATAGCCCCAGGCCACGTACCCACCTCAGTGTGGTCTGCCTTGCTCTGTCAGATACCAGATGGCTCTTGTCTTATCTTTTTTGAGGGCTCGCTGTAACCCTGAATATTCCCGAGACACCCAAAGTGACCTAGAGCTATAAGGGACAAAACCAAACATTTAAGTCAGTGAATCAAGACAGGAGAAGAGAGCAAGCGAGAACTATTTGTTTTTGCAAAGTGATTTTTCAGCCTAGTTCTCCTTAAGTAGGTTATGGCATATACCTGGCATACAGCTGAAACCCCAAAATAGATTTTGCTAGTATCTAAGAACCACTTGAAGGCCCATGTTCCAGAGGATGAGGAACCCAGGAACACTTCTTAAAATACGAACCTAAATGAATGCTTCTTCTTCTCACCTACCTGGGGAAGCACTGTCTCTCCATACAAACCTAGATGAATGCTGCTGCTTCCCCTCACTTTCCTAGGGATGCACTGTCTCTGCCACTGAAGAGAAGCAATGCTCTGTGTTTGGGATTTCGCTGAGCATTGAATATTCACCAGCTGCTGTGTAGGATGTGGCCTGTTGGGCTCCCTGTGCACTGCCCAGGAAGTGTTCTGCCTTCTACTCTGACATGTCAATATTTCTAATGTTACATATTTTTAAGGTGAGGGAGACCCTGGCTGCAGAGACAGGGCTGAGCGTCCGTGTGGTTCAGGTGTGGTTCCAGAACCAGAGAGCTAAGGTAATCTGCTTCTTACTTCTGTCTCTGTGTGGTGGGTTTCCTGAAATAATAGTAGAATGTTGTACTTGCCCGCAAATTCTCTAACTTCAATTCATTGGATAGACTAGTGCTCTCAATTCAGAAAGTCTATGATGAGCAGTCATTTCAGCCACAGCACTCTTGCAGAAGGGCATTTGTTCTAGTGGGATGCTGTTATTTTCCTTGTGACTGTGACTGACAGTCCTTTTCATGAAGAAATACCTTTCTGTGTCTTGGTAAAAGCAGGTTCTTTAATTCCTATTCATTTAACCCAGATGCCAGGGTTCCTTTGAAATTTCAGAGGGAAACCAACATAGCACCCATATGATTGGTCTAAGACAACATTATGGCACGTGGAATGGATGTCCTAACTCACCTTTCCTAGTGCCCCGCCTGTCCCTGTTAGATCGTCATGTTGTCCTCTGGATCCTGCCAAGGTGTGCATGCCCCTGCCATGGTCTCTCATTTCTCATAGACCTTTACTTATTTATCTTCCTACCTGTACGCATGCATGCGTTGGGCTTCCCAGGTGGCACAGTGGTAAAGAATCTGCCTGCCAGTGTAGGAGACGCAGGAGATGTGGATTTGATCCCTGGATTGGGAAGATTCCCTGAAGGAAGAAATGGTGACCCACTCCAGTACCCTTGCCCGGGAAACTCCATGGACAGAAGAGCCTGGTGGGCTACAGTCCAGGGTTGGATATGACTGAGCACACACACACACGTTAGAGACCCATTTCTCTAGACCTCTAATCTTTAGTGCGCAATGGATTCCTACCTCATTAGCTAACCATGATTGGTTAAGATACCATTTCCCTAACTGAATTCCTCAGACTAGGCTTCTGGTGTGTAGTCCATGGTCTTCTCTATGAAAGAATTTCATAGTTCAGTAGGTTTGAGAGAACCTATAACCTATATATTCATAAGCAGGGAGCATATTCGAAGTTCTGAGAAATCCTGCAGTAAAGAAGTTTTTAAAAAATCTAATGTTCCCTACACACACACACACACACACACACACTCAAGAACCACCTGAAGGCCCAATTTCCAGAGGATGAGAAACCCAGGAACTCTTCTTGAAATGCATACCTAAATGTATGCTTATTCTTCTCTTCATTTACCTGGGGAATGAAGGTTTACCTAATGCTGCCCCCCTCCCCCCACCACCACACGCACACACACCAGGGATCTCATGGAACCCTAATGTTCCACAGAAGACACTTTGGGAAAGATTGGGTTGATGTGTTCCTTATGGGAAGTTAGTGTGCTTTGCGGAGAAGGCAATGGCAAGCCACTCTAGTACTCTTGCCTAGAAAATCCCATGGATGGAGGAGCCTGGTGGGCTACAGTCCGTGGGGTCGATACGATTCAGACACGACTGAGCGACTTCACTTTCACTTTTCACTTTCACACAATGGAGAAGGAAATGGCAACCCACTCCAGTGTTCTTGCCTGGAAAATCCTAGGACAGCAGAGCCTGGTGGGCTGCCGTCTATGGAGTAGCACAGAGTCGGACACGACTGAAGCGACTTAGCAGCAGCAGCAGCAGCAGTGTGCTTTGGGAGTCAAGCTCCTTACCTAAAGGCATGCATGTCCTGGTAGGAGTCTCTGCCACAAGGGCCAGTGGGTGGAACGGCCTCTTGGCTCATGCCAAACCACAGCTGTCAGCAGGCCCTTACTGCACATCTAAGCTGGGCTGCAGACTGCACATCCCTCACTTACACCTCAATTAAACTGTGACGCCATAAGCAGTAGGTTTTATTTGTTAAGAGGGCATCCCTGTTCCTGCCAAGAGCAGCTGCCCTGTGGCTTCCCAGCCAGCTGTCTTTCCACGGCTGCAGTGTAGAAATCCCTCAGCCATCATGCATCAGGTTCAAGGCGCCTGAAACGTGGATTCTCTCCTGAGTAAAAGCTAGGGAAGGGGTCCCTCTGCTTTCCGCCTGAGCCCATTCCCCCTGGCCTAGCTGTGAGAACCTGCTGCAGGCGCCCGACTTCTAATCCTGAGTTCTCTCCTCCCCAGATGAAGAAGCTGGCCCGGCGGCAGCAGCAGCAGCAGCAAGATCAGCAGAACACCCAGAGGCTGAGTTCCAGTAAGCTGGCACCTCCTCCTGGCCAGGCCTGTCCTGCCAGGGGCCTGCAACTGCCCTGCCCTTGGAATGACACCTCCGGGCTCCCTGAAGCCCAGTCCACACTCACTTGGGAGAAGGGGCCTTCCAGGGAGGACCAAACCATGAGAACTGTGAGGGTAGAGGGCGCCGGCTGAAGGCCCAGAACTGGACTGCAGGTGGCACTAACCAGTCCAAAGCCCCCGCGCCCAGACCCTGCTGTGGTATCCGGGCCTGTGTCGGGGCCTACCTGCAGAGTCAAAGACACGCCCTGTTTCTCATCCAGCCTGGCCCTCCTTCTTCTAGGCAAATCAGCTTCATAGAAGACACCACAGTGACTTATAATCCTTGCCAAAATAATAAGAAATAGTAAAAATAAGATAGTGGAAAAAAAAAAAAAAACCCTCCTTTGCTGAGCACTTTTGCTCTCACTCATGCTGACCTGACTCACAGCCACCAACCCCCAAGGTGAGCAGAGGAGTTATTAATATTTCCGTCTTACAGATGCTCAGACAGGCTCTGCAAGATGGACCACAGTCCTAGATCAGTGAAGGATGGAGTTGGGCTGGAATCTGTCTCTTTAACGCCCACTTGGTCATGCTGCCTTAGCTTGCCCTTACCACCATGTACCTTCATTTTTTTTTTTTTAATAGAAGTGATGTGAGGACTGGGGAGAGTGTGAAACAGGACAAGCTCTGGGACCCTTTAAGGAAGTTAAAAGAAAAAAGCAAGAATGACAATTTTAAACAGTATCATTCTTAAAGGGACATGTCCCCAGCCTCAGCTGCCCAGTAGAATCTCCTGAGTGTGCCCTGGAGCAGGAATTCTGGCCCTTTAAGGTGCACCACAACCCCCTGGAATTGGTGTAGATTCTGATCCTTGAGATTATGGTGGGCCTGAAGAGTCTGCATGTTTAATAAATTCTTATTCCTGCCGGCCTGTGGACTACACTTGGAAGGCTGTGGCAAGTGGCATCGGTCGTCTGGCTCCTAAACAGAGCCCCTTACCTTCATGGACCTTGCCTTAAGCTTGATGCTGGCTCCATCAAGAATTTGAGTTTTCCAGTCAAGAGCTCTTTGTATTCCTTACCTTTGAGGCCAAATAGTATCTTAATGACAAGAGAGATGCTCTGGTAGAAAAAATCAAGCAAGAGCATGGGCAGCTGGGCGGGGTGGAGCCAGGCTGGTCAGAGGACCTGAATCTGCCGCAGCTCTACGTGCAGTGCTGTTTGGAGATCTGAGACCTGCCTTTCTGTCTCTCTGCACCTCGGGCTTGCGTCCCTAGGGTAGGGTGGTGCTGTCCGATAGTCCTGTCACACAACCCCTTGGGCTTCAGAGAGGGTCACAGATTGGACAGGGCTTCAGGAGGAGCCATGTGAGTTGACTCCATACAGGCCAGCATGCTCAAAGGGAGGAGAAGGCATCATGGCATTATGAGAACATAGACTCCTAGTGCTTGGAACTTTGACGAATTCTAGGGGCAGCTCCTAGGGTGGACTTAAGGTGGAACTAGAGTCTGAGAGTTAACGCAGCCGTGTGCAGAGAACCACGGCAGGATGTGGAAGCGGGAGCTGAGTCCTCCTTTTCTGATGGAATTGGGTACACAGCAGAGCAAGTTGCACACCCAGAGCACACACACACCATCTCACGGAGTCTTCATATCAGCTCCACAAGGCCCCCTGGGTCAATACGGTGAATGCACTTGACTGATAGGATCCTAGTGGGGTAGCGCTGGAAGGATCTTTAGATGTGTCTACTCTGTTGACTGCCAAGCCTGTGTCTTGCCTTTGTCTTAATGATATGGTTCAAGGAAGCTCTCCAAGTACAACACTCATCCCCCTTCTCTATCCTTCAGCATAGTCCCTGGTGGCCTGTGGTAGGGCACATGCTAGGAACCACTGATGTCACCTCATCCCTTCCCTTCTGTAAATGAGGAAAGTAAAATGATGTCGCCGTGGCCACACAATATGTGTGGTCCCCAGCCAGTGGGGCACGTGAGGTTCAGAGCTTGTTCAGAGGCCCTGCCCCACCTTCAGCATGAGATACTGGGCGGCACGTGGAGAATTATTTATCCTCTTCTTTGTCCCACAGCTCAGACAAACGGTGGCGGGAGCGCTGGCATGGAAGGGATCATGAATCCCTACACGGCTCTGCCCACCCCACAGCAGCTCCTGGCCATCGAGCAGAGTGTCTACAGCTCAGATCCCTTCCGACAGGGGCTCACCCCACCCCAGATGCCTGGAGACCACATGCACCCCTATGGTAAGAGGGACTCAAGCCCCGCAGGGACCTCGCACAGCTTGCTTGCGTGACTTTTTCATCCCCTCCCAGTTCCCCTCCCTATGCGGTTCCTAGTTGCTCATTACAGTTCCAAAGCAGAATAAGTGTCCCATAAAATGCTGCTGGAATCACATAAACTATGGCTCCAGAAGTAAGACCAGTACGCATATCCATGAGTCATGTTTCCATTTGTTCTCCTTTTACAAAACTTTTTATTTGTTTGAAAAGGAGGTTGTGTTTTCACTGTAGACCTTTTTGTTGGGGTTTAACTTCCCAAATCTTCCATTTCCTGCCGGATACCATACTTCCGGGAGTAGGAAATGGCAACCTACTCCAATATTCTTGTCTGGAGAATTCCATGAACAGAGGAGCCTGGCAGGCTACAGACTCTGAGGGTGCAAAGAGTCAGACCTGACTGAGCAATTAAGCACAAACATACCGCACTTACCTTGCTGTGGCACACTCATGCTGGGTACGCACTCGTGCAGTGCATGGGACCCACGTGTGATTCCTGGGTCAAGAAGATCCCCTGGAGAAGAGAATGGCTACCCACTCCAGTATTCTTGCCTGGAGGATTTCATGAACAGAGGAGCCTGGTGAGCTTCTGTCCCTGGCGTTGCAGAGTCGGACAGGACTGGCCGACTATCACTTTGACCACACTTACAAGTTCATGAACATTACCAGCAGTGATATAGTCAGAGGCCTTAATTATGCAATCTCTTACATAAGAAAGAATACATAGAAAAGCACGGAAAACAAAGGTTCTAATTGGACTCTCCTATTATGGACACTAGTAGGTGTTCTCATGGGGAAGGCAATGGCACCCCACCCCAGTACTCTTGCCTGGAAAATCCCATGGACGGAGGAGCCTGATGGGCTGCAGTCCATGGGGTCGCTAAGAGTCGGACACGACTGAGCGACTTCACTTTCACTTTTCACTTTCATGCATTGGAGAGGGAAAGGGCAACCCACTCCGGTATTCTTGCCTGGAGAATCCCAGGGACGGGGGAGCCTGGTGGGCTGCCGTCTACGGGGTCGCACAGAGTCGGACACGACTGAAGCGACTTAGCAGCAGCAGCAGCAGGTGTTCTCATGTAATTCCTAAAACATAAGCTGACTTGTGAAGTAAAGTCCCAGTCCCACCGCAGCCAAGATGGGGTTGCTTTAAAGGGAGGGTGTGGGGGCACCTGAGATTCCCCCACTTTCCTGGCTTGCTTCTGAAACCAGTGGACAGCAGCTGGGGCCTGGATACCCTGATGGAGTGGGCAGGCTCTAGAGTTGAAGGCTGAAGTTCAATCTTAGAGTCAAATACAGGCCACTGGGTTTTTATACAGACAAGGTATATGGCCTATGTAATGCATTTGCCTGTACTGTGAAATCTGTAATCAGTAACCCTGATAGCTAAAAATAAAGTTTTATTCAGTAAGCCTTCAAAATGTTAGTATCCGAGATACATGCCTCAGTGCACAGATTTTATCAATTTCTTTTTTGCCTTCATTATAAAATTATCTATATTGTTGAAATCAGCCCTATTTTTCACTGTGATGCATTCAGCAAATATTTATTAAGATCCAGCCACTTACAGGGCCATCATTGACTAACCTCATTCACTCATACCCACGTAGACACATATGTGCTTGCTCAGTGACGGCCATCCTCTTTGCTTCCAGAGAAGACACATCTACGCCTGTCTGCACTCCTCTGCTATGCAAAAGCAGGACAAATAGCTCTTGTTTTTTTGCCAATTCATACATTTTCAGAGTCCTAGGGGTCTTGTTATGTAAATTACTCCTGTGATGAATCCTTTAGTACAATGAATAATTAAAGCCACATGACCAGTTTTATAAACGGCAGTTTTCCTCTCTCCCATTTACTTGAAGTGGAGGTGAAATGTCCACACCCCCAGGTTCTGGTCACAGTGGTCCCCCAGCTCTTCCTCGATTTGCCCTACTAGTTTCATCGTCAAAGGTTATACTAGTTGAGTGCGGACACCTAACCTTCCTTTCCTTTGCAGTACAAATCTGGGGAAACAGCTGGCACACAGTATGTTTGTGCTGTTTGAAAGGACAAGTATTATCACCAGTGAATTCGTGAGCATCATTCACAGAGTCGATGTCTGTTTTCTTACCCTCCCTCCTGCAAGAACCTTTTCTGTGGCCAGAGTCCCTCTAGAAGCCCTGTGCCTGCCTCTGCAGCCTGCGGTGCTGGGTCCTACCCACTCCCCACCACCAGGGTCTAAACACTCTGATACTCGCTTATACTACGCTCGGTTTAGCACTACTTTGTCAGATCCTAGTTAATATTATTTTCAGTTGTTACACGTTAGACATAGCCTTCTAAGGAGGTCTTTGGTGGGCAGGGATTCTGCCCCCTCCTACTCTTCTATGTAGCTCTCCTGTCACCCTCAGCACTCCCCTTCCCAGCACCCAGTAGAAGGCTTTCCATAGTGGGGACGGGCTGGTGTGCTTAGACCGTGCAGGCCAAGTTCAGCTGAATGTCCCGGCATCGAGTGAGCCCCTCCTTCCGGACCTTCATGGCAGTGTTTCATCTCCGTTTCAGGTGCTGAGCCCCTCTTCCACGAGCTGGATAGTGAGGACACCTCCCTCAGTAACCTGGGTGACTGTTTCCTAGCAACCTCAGAAGCCGGGCCCCTGCAGGCCAGAGTGGGAAACCCCATTGATCATCTGTACTCCATGCAGAATTCTTACTTCACCTCTTGAGTCCTCCCCTTGAATTCTGGCTCAGCTCCCGTTCTGGAACAACTGTGTTACGTGAGGGGTCGACTGGCTTTAGTATGGGGAGGCAGGGCAGAGGTGGGGTGGGTGGGAGTTTTGTTGGGGATGCTGTTGTATAATGATATGGTATAGCTTGGCATTTCCAAAGACTGAATACATTACGGATTGCATAGTTTAATGTTTCTAATAAGAGTCTTAGTGTTAGGTACGAAAACGTGTTTATCATTAAGGACAGGGACTTTTAATATAGGCATTTTCATGCAAACTAGATACTAGAGACCCCTAACAACTTCCCACCATTTTGGGGGGAAGCTCTTGTCAAGAGGTGCATATGTCTACCCATCCACACACCCATAGACAGACAAACGGATAGATGTGTGTGTGAGTGTGTAACCGTTCATACTTTATCATCAAAGTTTATTCCTAATTATAACAGACACCAACTGTACAGCAAAAAGTAACTTTATTTTCAGTGTGAACTATATTTAAGGAAATGCTTGATGCACTTAAGTTATAAAATGAGATAATTTACTTTTATAAACTTTATTTTGAGTTTGAAGAGACTTGTGGGCAGGGCAGAGAGCGCCACTCCACTGAGGCCCGTAGCTTTGAGTGCTTGAGTTAATTCTGTTTTCAGACAGTGTCGTTGAGGTCTGGAAAGCAATTACTCTGTGTGGCTGACAGTATTCACTGGTGGATTCTTGCTCTGTTTGAGGTGGAATCAATCACTGGGCTTGTGGGGGGACAGGACAATTCCTGATCATTAGGAAATTTAAAGCCTAGACTCTTTGGCTTTCTTTGAAATTTGGACATGTGACTGTTGGGAAGTCACACGACTAGGAAATTGACTAGGAAAGTCAATTCTGCTCTTGAACTTCACCATCTGCAAGTGTGGGATGAGGCTAATAGTATTTACCTACCTCACTGGGGACACTGAGGCTTAATTCAACCCCAGGACACATGAGCAGGGCTGAGACTAATATCTATACTTGCTCAAAATCCAGCCAACCAGCGACTTGGCAAAGGAGGATACCTGGGCCTATACGGCAGGAGCCTGAGGGCAACTCTGCCTGCTATAGTACCCCCAGCAAGCCTGGGCTGCACATACTACATCAGGGAAGCCCAGGGGGACTAGAGGCTTTCGACGGGGAGGAGGCTGTGACAAATGGGTTGGACAGGTTATTATCATATTTTAGACCAGAGGTTGCAGCCTGCAGGCCTGTATTTTATGGCCTGCCTCCTAAGGAGAGTTTTTCTATTTTTAAAGGGTTGTAAAAAAAAAAAACAAGGAGGAGAGAGAAGAATATACAACAGAATATATGTGAGCTGGAAAGCCTGAAATAGTTACTATCTGTAATATCTGGCTCTTTTCATGAAAAGTTGGCTGACCCATGGTCCAGATGCGCTTTCTGCTAACAGCCTCTTGGAGCTCATAGAGGCAGAGGAGGTCCTGGTGGAAACCCAGGGCTCCTCCTCCTGGCTCGCTTTCATGTTGCTGAGCACAGAAGACCCAGCTGCCATTGTACACAGGGACAGTTCCACACCCTGTCCACCAATTGTGGTGCTAAGATAGGATCCTTCTGTGTTAGGAGGCCTCTTGAGAAACCAGAACAAGTTGATGGGGAAGACAGAGGACTCCTCTGAGAGGGGCCAGGACAGGGCTGGCCTCACTCCTAGGGATGTCACCAGTCATCAGAGCTTTGGTCACAGCTACTTGTCCCCATCACTGTCTGCAAGGCCAGAGGGAACACAGCTCCCTATGATAGAATCACTGTTGTGTGATTTTTGTGCTCTTTTTTATAATTTATGCAAACCACCGAGAAACCTAAACCAGTCTGCTGAGTGAAAATCATGCAGACACTCTATGACTACACAGATGTCCATGGTGAAGATCAGTTAGAGAAAAGCAGTAGATACTGTGTGAGTGAAGATAAGTAGAGATCCTTATTCCGCTCCTTAATGGCATACCAAGATCAAATTAAAAACCTCTTACAAATGAGCTGGTGTTTATTTAGGGGCAGGGGTGGTTGGCAGGGGACTGGGGGACCTGGATGTTTTGTCAGCAGTGGCTGAAGCTGCCCATGCAGGGAAAAGCTGACCAATTGATGACAGCAAAACAGAAGGGGAAAGCAGCTTTCGCCTTCCTGCCAAGATGGACTCAGAGACGTCAGTCCTTACAGATGCCTCTCCAGGAGGAGGTGCTGGGAACACTCCATCCTTCCATCAAGTTCACTCAAGGCAGGGCAGTCTGTGATATACATTTGCTTGGATATCAGAGCAGAGTCATGGGCAGGAGAAAGACTTCTCATGCAGGACTGCAGCCGGGTGCCTTGCCAGGATCAGGGTCAGAAGAACACATAGTGTGGCTCTGCTGATAGATTCTCCCCAAACCCTCAACAATTTTAAATATGATGTATGAATGGGCAAAGATTATGCTTATGGAGTAAAGAAGTCAGGAAATAGTATGGCTGGAAGACCATAAGACATACTCAGAGGAAAGGTGGCATTGTTTTGAATATTCTTTCTACCCACTGCAGCATTCTTGAGCTTCCCTTGTGGCTCAGCTGGTAAAGAATCCGCCTACAATGCAGGAGACCTGGGTTCGATCCCTGGGTTGGGAAGATCCCCCAGAGAAGGGAAAGTCTACGCACTCCAGTATTCTGGCCTGGAAAATTCCATGGACTATATAGTCCATGGGGTCACAAAGAGTTGGACATGACTGAGAGACTTTGACTTTTACCTCCTGCAGTTGTTCAGACCCTTCCACCCCCCACCCTGGCTCATGCACCCACTGTTAGAAGCTGGCTGTGGTTCTCACTGAGGGTCTAGAAGGAGAAATTGGTGGGTAGGTGGTGTCCACCCGGGAAATGTGTATCTCAGACTGGCCTTAACTGGCCTACCCTGGGTTTCATCTCCAGTTTCCAGACAGAGCTTAGGCGTGAGACCTTCACCCCTCACGTTTGCCTGCTTGGCATCCACTCATCTTGCAGCATCAGCCTAGACTTGGCTCCCTCAGAGAAGTCTGCAGGGCTGGGTTGCATGCCTGCCTGTGTGGAGGAACTGGACTAATGCTACCTGCTGTGACCACCCCTCCCAATTTTAGAATAGCTCTAACACAAGAGAAATTTCTGTTTTTGCTCACATAAAAGGCCTGGGAGAGGGTTTGTGTGAGAAGAGCACCTCTTTTCCATCCAAGATTCCACTGGGGATTGGTTGTTTCCTGTTTTTTTTTTCCTCCCCACTTCCAGCTGAAAGTGGATATGTCTAGATCCAAATCCAGCTTCTCCCCTTACTAACTGCATGACTTTGAGCAAGTTACTTCCCCTTGCTTAGCCTCTGACCCCTCATCCACAGGACAGGCCCAGTGCTTTTCACTAGCTACTGCAGAGAGGGTGATGAAGACAAGTGAGAAAGCTCACGCCAAGAGCTGTCCTGGGCACATGTGTTAGCTGCTGTGCCAGGGGCCAGACCCTGCTCTCACGGTCTGGTCACTGATGAAAGCCTCCTGGCAGACTCAGACCACATCTGAAGAAGAAGAACACACACTGGTTCGCCTGAGAGGGAGGTTCCTGATCACCCCTCAATGCAACTCCCTTTAATCTCAGTGTGGGTCTTTTCTAGACTGACTTAACAGTTGTTGGGAGTGGTTTGGTTTGGTTTGTGTTTCACAGGCATGCAGATAAAATTCCAATTCCAAAGAGACATCAAGAACTCTGGCCCCCAAGGAGAAGCAGTCAGGTCATAGGTGACTTCTTCAGTCATCTGTCACTTGGGGCTTAGATGTTAGGGCTGAAATGAGAGCCCAGATCCACAGGCTGAGTAGGAGAGTTCTGAGTTGACCCAATATGAGTGAAAAATGGGAACAAGGTGGGAATGAATTTGTCAGTTCCAAATTCAAAGACAAAATAAAATTTTAACTGAACCTCAGGTAAAATCAAAATGTTTCTCTCCGTCTCTCCCCTCTTTCATCTCCTTACATACAAATACAAATATATTCAGTCAATCCCAGTTGACCTGCAAACTAATATGATTTCACTAGAATAAAAACCAAATGAATACCTTGCTTTCCTTAATCCTTTTGTTTATTATGTTGCAACATTTCAATGACAAAAAGGAGTGAGCTATCTTTAGGACTCAAAAAAAAAAAAAAAAAAAAAAAGGCCTTGAGATGTTTATGCTAAAAACACAGTCCCTCTACACAAGGATGATGTGGAGATTCCCTAACCTTGAAGTTTGTGCAATATTTAAAGTTACGTAAATAACCTTAAGCAAGGCTCTGAGCCTTTATTTCTTCATCTGTGAAATGGGGCCTATCTTACAGGTTGGTCATGGTGAACATCAAAGGAGATAATTGGGAAAGCTCTTTGTAGACCACCGGCTTTCCCGACAGCTCATTTAGTAAAGTATCTGCCTGTAATGCAGGAGACCTCAGTTTGATTCCTGGGTCGGGAAGATCTGCTGGAGAAGGGATAGGCTACCCACTCCAGTATTCTTGGGCTTCTCTTGTGGCTCAACTGGAAATGAATCCACCTGCAATGAGGGAGACCTGGGTTCGATTCCTGGGTTGGGAAGATCTCTTGGAGAAGAGAAAGGCTATCCACCCCAGTATTTTGGCCTGGAGAATTCTGTGGACTGTATAGTCCAAGGGATCTCAAAGAGTTGGACATGACTGAGCAACTTTCACTTTGTAGACTACAAATGCTGTACAAATAGGAGGGCTTCTTAGTATCTTGTCTCAGGAAGCAACCACAGAGGGACCACTTGGGGATCATGGTATCCATGGGAGCCGGGCTCCTACTTGGGTGGATGCTCCCAGCAGGATGGCCCTAAAGGAAACCAGCGTGATGTTATCAGAACAGTGAATGGAGGATCATTAACACTGTGTCTTATTTCCTCTCCCAGAAGCTGTGGATTACTTCTCCCACTGCCTGATGGGCCTTATCCCCTCTAGCAGCAGATTTTGGCAAAAAAAAAAAAAAAAAAAAAAAAAACTAGGGTGGCCCAACCCATAGTGGACAGTGAATTAGCTAATCTGCCACTATTTTTAATCTGTTCCGTCACCCCATGTGCCTAGAAAGGAAAAGGTGAAACCTGCCCCTGATTTGTGATGGGAATGACCCTCCCTAGATAGTTGCGCAATTGACTGCTCTGGCCCTTTGAGCAGCTTATTTATTCATGTATTTAATTCATTCAGTAAATATTTACTGAGCATCTAGAATGTGCCAGGCTCTGGGATGGGATATAGAAATAGAGAGGAGCAGAGGCATCGGCCCTGCCCTCATGGAGGTTACAACTTAATGGAGGAAATAACCAATAGTCATAAATGGTAATAATTTAACTTGTACAGTATCAAGAGCCACCAAGAAGACCAAGAACTGTAAGAGAGTAGAAAGCACAGAGGCATGACCTAGTCAGGAAAGTCAGAGAAGGTTCTGTGACCCAGGGATGATGGAGCTCTGACTTTATTCATCTGTCTTCGTGCTCTCCCCCGTCAAGTAAGTAGCTCTGCATCTCCTTCCTGTAAGGGCATTAATAGTTTCGCTGCCGTGGATGGAAAGAATCTGATGAACTCATGGCCTCCAAGGTGTTCGCTGATAAGGTCTAAAGAAGTTGCTTATATTATCTTTAATGCAAAATGTCTTCAGAGTCAAGGAGTGGACACTGTCAATCAACACTGTTTATTAAGCCTGTTGTGGACGTTTGCACTTGCTGGCTGTCCACCCTTCTTTCACTCTACTGATAACATCACTTTGATTTCCTTCAGGGCTTTGACCTTTCTGCATGGAGTAAACTCTGTGGGACTCTAAATCAGGGTGACTCCAGGCTGCTATAACCAAGAAGCAGGGACATACAGAGTTGGAAGCTTGTTTAGAGTTAGCTCACTTTTGAAGGTGCTCCCAACGAGATGGCCAACCAGTTACTGCTGAGTGGACCCTGGAGTTGTCCTGCTGCCCATCTGTTGCCAAGACTGGGTTCCTGACACCTTATGATTCTGTGAGCAATCTTCTCTGATCTTCCAATAAAGACCCTTTTTGCTCAAGTTAGCCTGAGTTGGTTTCAGTTGCTTGCAGTCAAAAAGCCCTGACAAATGCTTTGTTGTTACTATTTAGTTGCAAAGTCATGTCCAACACTTTTGTGACCCCAAAGACTATAGCCTCCCTGGCTCCTCTGTCCAAGGGATTTCCCAGGTAAGAATATTGGAGTGGTTTCCATTTCTTTCTCCAGGGGATCTTCCTGACCCAGGGATCAAACCCGCATCTCCTGCATTGGCAGGCAGTTTCTTTACCATTGAGCCACTAGGGAATCCCTGCTGCTGCTGCTAATCACTTCAGTCGTGTCCGACTCTGTGCGACCCCATAGACGGCAGCCCACGAGGCTCCCCCGTCCCTGGGATTCTCCAGGCAAGAGTACTGGAGTGGGTTGCCATTGCCTTCTCCAATGCAGAGTGAAAGGAAGTGAATTCTCTAGGCTTGCTTCTCCCCATGGCTGTGGCCAGGGAATCCCTACTTACCTACAATATGTGTAATTGACATTATATAAAGGGTGTGTGTTGTCCTTGCCACAACCTCTGGGTTAGCCTGGGCTGGTATGCCTTCCTTCCTTTTATTGATAAGAAACCTATAGCTCACAGAAATGAAGCCCAAGGTTGTAGAGTGAGTTAGGATCAAAGTTTCTAATTCATTCCTTTTGGCTTTCAGTTTTTTGCTGTTCCCCCAACCCTGACTTCTAAGTGTCAACATACACAAATTTAGAAGTACATGCATGCCAGGGATGGTGAGAGGTATGGAGAATTATGATATCTTTCCTCCTACAAGGAGACTAGTTGAAAGTAAACGATGTACACACTAACTTAACGGTGTTGTTGTTTCGTCACCACCAAGTCATGTCTGACTCTTTGCCACCCCGTGGACTGCAGCACGCCAGCCTTCCCTATCCTTTACTATCTCTCGGAGTTTACTCAAACCCATGTCCATTGAGTCAGTGATGCCATCCAACTATGTCATTCTCTGCCGCTCCCTTCTCCTCCTGCCCTCAATCTTTCCCAACATCAGGGTCTTTTCCAATAAGTTGGCTTTTTGCATCAGGTAGATTCAACATAAATGCTTATATATACGAGGGGTCAGGTCACTGGCATAGGTAATATGGGCTTCAGGCATTCTGAAGAGAGGTTACTGAGAAATGGGGAGGCAAGAAGAGGCTTTACTAGGAACATGGGACTTCCACTGAGCCTTCAAAGATGGGTAGAATTTAGAAAAGTTGCAAGGGAGAGGACATTCTAAAAAGGACCAGAGTAGGTACAGAGGAAAGGATGCAAGGCATGTGCAAGTACAGATGCACAAGGCCAATCTGCTCGGAGTGGAGGATTGACTAAGGCACTGGGTGAGGTTGAGGGCGACGCTGCTGGCGACAGTGGGTTGTTGCTAGCGATTTCCTAACACAGATCAAAGATATCTTATTTCAAGGTGTAGCTGAGGCTGCTAGTCATTCCCCTTAATCTATTCTTTCCTAAAGCAATATCTTCCATTTTTAGCTGGTACAAGTTAACTTGGAATAAAGTCTACATTTCCCAAACTCCAGTGCAGCTAAGTGTGTTCATTTGACTAAACCTTGACCAAGGAGATAAGCTGAAGTATCACATGACACCTGTGAGGTAATTTCCTTAAAAGACAGCTGGCGTGTGCCCTTCCCCTCTTCTTTTGTGTCACTTTCTTCTTCCTGGCCAGGGATGTAATGTGACAGCTGGAACCAAAGCAACCATCTTGAGGTCGTGAGGTGAATTTATGAATGGAGGTGACACATGGTAACACAATAAGGTAGAAGGAACCTGAATTCCTGAGGACGTCTGAGAGCTATGCTGGCATTTTAACCCTGAACTATCTATGCCCTAATGCATATATTGGAGAAAAATAAACTTCTTTCTTTAAGTTACTGGTGTTCTGTATTTCCTTGACTCATAGTTCAATCTAGTCCTAACCCAGTTAAGAAGCAATCTAGGCCTGGTTTATTCCTCTCCTGTGGATAAAAAGTGAAATGTTCAGACTCCCCAGTAATGAGAGTCAACTGAGGCAAGGCAGACAGAGGGTAGAAGGATGATTTTGTGATTTTAGAAAATACAGATGATCTAAAAAGCACCAACTTTGGAGCTGGGTCCTCTTGTGGACATCATTGTGGTTTATCTATTTAATCACTTTCATCACAGATTTCTCTATCTTCTTAAATGAATTTACCTGGGCATCTACATGTGGCATTTAGATATAGACTTACATGGTACATTTAGAACCCAGGGCATTTACCTGGGTTCCACAGTGTGGAACTTCTGCAGATTACTTGGCCTCCTGAAGGAGAATGAACAGGCAGCTCTATACACTGTTTCCTCCATACCCCAGTTTTGGCCACCAGTGCAGCTGTAAAAGTCATTTATATATATATTATATATATTACATATTATATATTCATATTCATTTTCAATTTTCACATATATATTATTTATATATATAACATTATATACACATATGTATGTACATTGTACATATATACACATACATATTGTTGTTCAGTCACTAAACCATATCCGACTGAGACCCCATGGACTGTAGCACACCAGACTCCTCTGTCCTCTACTATCTCCCAGAATTTGCTCAAGTTCATGTTCATTGAGTTGGTGATGCTATCTAATCATCTCATCGTCTGCCACCCCCTTCTCCTTTTGCCTTAAATCTTTCCAAGCATCAGGGTCTTTTCCAGTGAGTTGGATCTTCCCATCAGGTGGCCAAAGTACTGGAGCTTCAGCCTCAGCATTGTCCTTCCAATGAATATTCAGGGTTGATTTTCTTTAGGAGTGACTGATTTGATCTCCTTGCAGTCAAACAGACTCTCAAAAGTCTTCTCCAGCACCACAATTCAAAAGCATCAATTCTTTGGTGCTCAGCTTTCTTTATGATCCAACTCTCACATCCATACATTGCTACTGGAGAAACCATAACTTTGACTATATGGACCTTTGTCTGCAAAGTGATGTTTCTGCCCTTTTTTTTTTTTTAATCCACTGTCAAGGTTTGTCACAGCTTTCCTTCCACAAAGCAGTGAATGTTAGTCACTCAGTCATACCTGACTCTTTGCAACCCCGTAGACTGCAGCCCACCACAATCCTCTGTCCATGGGACTTTTCTGGCAAGGATTCTGGGGTGGTTTGCCATTTCCTTTTCCAACGGATCTTCTTGACCCAGGGATTGAACCCGGGTCTCCTGCACTGCAGGCAGATTCTTTACTGTCTGGGCTGTCAGGAAATTCTAATTTCATGGCTGTAGTCACCATTGGCAGTGATTTTGGAGCCCAAGAAAAGAAAATCTGTCACAGCTTCCACTTTTTGCATATACATACATATTTATGAGGAGGTTTGACCAGAAGTCACACTCCCAGCTGATCAGATATTTTCTCAATCCTAGTCCTAAGCTATAATTTGGACAAATCCTGAGAATGGTTTTATGTCTGTGTTGGGGATCTAGGAGATGTGAGAGCTGAAGAAAACCAAAATGCTCTTTTCATTTCCTGTGATACACAGAATGCTTCTTCCAACCATTTTCTATAGTCTCAAGAAGAAAGCAGAAAAGAGCAGGCTAAGCTGTTACTCTAAGGAAGTCTGCTCCTACTCGGAAGTAGGAGAAAGGGCATGAAGACCTCTAAGGCACCAGGCATGCCCCCATTAGACCCTTGAACAGACAGGCCTGCGTGGGGGCCTCCCAATAGGGCGAGGAGGGCATCACGTCATCTGGGAGGCCAAGTGGAGCTGAGTGATCACACATCATACATCATGCCAGTAACCCACTAGGTACTGATTGAGAGAGGAATCTTCATTCCCCTCGTCTCATGCTTCTGCGAAGAGAAACATGTTTCCCCCAGAGAAACACCCCTGGCCTCTTTTGTCCTCTCGAATTTGCTTATCCCGAAGGAGTGGATAAAGCATCTGATGGATGGTTTGAGAAAAGGAGCTGAGCATGTGTGGATCAGCCCTGCTGAGTTTGTGGGTCTTTGGTGCCTTGGTGGCCTGGACTCAGCACTGGGTGTTCCTGGTTCATCCGTGTGGAAGGTCCTGGAACAGAAATGTAATTTGCGGAACAGTTCCATTCAGAGCAATTGTGTTAGGGATCCTGAATGTGGCTATGAATGGATCACTCTTTAGTTAGATTGACCAATAAAGCTGATTTTTTACAAAAATCTCCATATGGCTGATTCCTTTCTAATATTTGCAATTTAGTTACAAACTTGGGAAACAAAACCAACGATGTTATTTATCATTCCCCCAAACTCCAACAATTAAATACCCATTAAATCTACCATAAAAAGTTCAGCAATTTCATGGCAAATCTAAATGTTGATAAATTTATTCATTCATCCATTCAACATTTAAGGCAAACTTTTCAGAACCATTGCTGTGTCAGTCACTAGTCTGGAATAGGGAGCATGAATTTTAGTTTGAAATCTCAGCTTTATAAGAAGCATATATAGGCAACCTATGTCTAGTTTTGGTCCCTTTTTCCTTAGGCTGGATTCCTCTCTCCAACCCCATGGCCATATGATAGTCTTGGGTCTTGGACAAGGTCAGTGTAGCTGAAGACTTAAGGTTAAGGAACCCATCTGGTGTTGGACGTTATTCTGACGTACCCATCGCCATGGTCCATGCCATCTTTCCCTTTTTTACAGCTGCCATGGTCCTGACCCACCTTGCAGTGCTTTCTCCTGGGTCTTCTGTTAACATTACTAGGACACCTATGTATTCTCCCACCCTTTTCCTTCTCGTAATCAAGTCAAGGATCCCTTTTTATTGAATAACACTAGAAGAAGCTTTTCTTAATTATGTTTTCAATCAAGATATTTCCCCCCATGTCCTGAATCCTCACTCTTTTTCCTTTGCTTAATCCTCCTGCAATAAAATAAAATTCTATTTTAGAATAACATATTTTCCTGCCTCACTATGTTCTGGAAATAATTAATCTTTCCCCACAGAGCATAATTCTGGCTGGTGAGGAAAGATTTGTAAATAGATCATTATGATATAATTGGACTTTTAACAAGGGTATGTGCAGCGTTCCATAGAGGCAAAGTGAGAAGAGGATTAGGAATGACATCATGGTGGAGGTGATATTTAATCAGGGCCTTGAAAGATGCAGAGAATGCCAGGAATACAGGGAAGGACAATCCAGAAAGAGGAAATAATTAGTGTAGAACAGAGTGCAGGAGGAAGATGCCTATTGTGGCTGAACAGTGGAGGCAGGGGAAAGGGGTCAGGGAGTGACTGAGCCAAGGCTGTGAAATTAAATTATGGCTGTGTGGATGGGAAGGACTTCAGATGCCTCCTTAACAGATGGGACTTTATCCACCAGGCATCAGAAAGTATTCAATTCAACAAACCTTTCCTGAACATCGATTGGAAAGAGGCCCTGCTAAGGGATGCCCTAAAGATAAGGATACAACCTCCATCCTTATAAAGCTTAAAGGTTAGTAAAGAGGCAAAGCATATTAGTAAATATTTTTAGCATATTTATTTAAGAAAATATTTGACTATTTAATGACCTATATGAGACATACACAAAACAAAACACAGTGAACAATATAAAACAGAGACCTAAGTATACATGCCGACAAGTCAAGGCTCCAACACGTCAGCCAGCTGGGTCCTACAACCTGCAACAGGCAGATGTTCGGAACACCTAGGTGATGGATTAAACTTTTCAATTTTCATCCACACATTCACTTATGGAGAAACTGAAACAACTTAGATAGGACCTCAGTTCTTTCTTTCTCATTTACAGACATAGGGAAACCAGTGTAGAAGGCGCATAAGAGTACTGTGAACCCAGACATGCTTTCTTTGTCTTTCTGCCACTTCTAGCCACACGTTTAACACTCCCGCCCCCACCCCCCAAATCACTAAAGGGGGATAAAGATTCCTGATTGCCAGACTGGTGTTAGGAGTAGAAGTGTGAAATCAGTAGCCACATGGAACCTGGGGGCCATTATTGTAGTGACTCTGGGCAGAGTAATGGCCTGGTGCAGGGGGATGGGAAGGGGGAGTGAAAGTGAAGTCGCTCAGTCGTGTTCAACTCTTTGTGACCCCATGGACTATAGCTGCACCAGGCTGCTCTGTCCATGGGATTTTCCAGGCAAGAGTACTGGAGGGGGTTGCCATTTCCTTTTCCAGGGCATCATCCCAACCCAGAGATAAAACCCAGGTCTTCCACATTGGAGGCAGACACTTTAGTGTCTGAGCCACTAGGGAAGCCAGGAAGATGGAAAGGGGAGAAAGGGTCCTAACAGGGGAATGATTTAGTGGCAAAAGTCACAGGACTTGTTCACTGATCAGACAAAGGAAGAAGAGAGATTAAAGACCTTTTGGGCCTGAGTGACTGGAAACATGGTGATGCCTTTTGAAACAAGGAATATCAAGTACGTCTTACCACATCCTGTCTTCCCTTGTGGTAGAAGATTGCCTTTGATGAATACAGACACAGAACACGGAACTGGGTTCTAACTAGCCTTTGCGGGATGTCAGGCCAGTGTCTGAGAGTCAGCCTGGCCAGGGGAGCAGCTCAGAGGGAGTTTTTCTAGGGAGGCTTCCATGCCTGCCATGAAACCAGGGCTGCTGCTGAGAACTCTGGCAGAGTAGGAAGGCAGGGAGGCTCAGAGATAGGGGTCTTTGAGGGGAGCTTCTAAGAGAAATGAAGGTTTCCTCAGGTGCAGGAGGACAGGGAGAGGAGAAAGGATGAATTTGGGATTGACCTTCCTCTAAGGATTGGAACGTTCCATCAACAACCCCTTCTTTGTCCTCAGATCTTGCCTGACAGCCAGCCTGAGATTTGCTGGGAGATTACCTTTCAGGTGGGGGGGTTCCACATGATGTTATCAGGAGACAGGCAAGAGCCTGTTCTGAGTGATCTTAGGTTAATTACCTTGCTTTGCAAAGGCAGGCAGAGACCATGGCTTGGAGTTAAAAGCAGGGCTTTCTAGCCAAGTGAGCAGTCATATGGGACAGAGAAATGACTTGAACCAAGGCCTCTGCTAACCTGAACATCAGATGGTAAAGTGAGGCTGCAGTATCCACTCAGAACACAATATGAGCCACTTGAGGAATTTAAGATTTTCCATTAGCCATGTTTAAAAGTGGTAAGAAGTAATGGATGATAGATTATATAAATTTTAATTACATATTTTTAATAAGTCACATATTTTCCAAATATTATTTTTCAACATGTCCCACTAACCACATTTCAACTGCTCAATAGTCACATGTGGGTAGTGTCTACTGTATTGAATAGCACACATCTACTCCAGTACTCTTGCCTGGAAAATCCCATGGACAGAAGAGCCTGGAAGGCTGCAGTCCATGGGATCGCTGAGGGTTGGACAGGACTGAGCGACTTCACTTTCACTTTTCACTTTCATGCATTGGAGAAGGAAATGGCAATCCACTCCAGTGTTCTTGCCTCGAGAATCCCAGGTACAGGGGTGCCTGGGGGGGCTGCCGTCTATGGGGTCACACAGAGACAGACATGACTGAAGTGACTTAGCAGCAGCAGCAGACCATTTGGGCCAAAAAATTTTCATATACCAAGTGAGTGACAAAAAGGATACTGCTGTGATTCTAGCCTGAAATATCTGAAAAAGCAGTGTACTGGCATTTACCTGCATATGCCTGGCAAAGAACACCACAAGTTAATTCTCTTTTTTGCATCATCTCCTTCTATTTTCTTCTTTGTACCTCCTTTTATCTCATGCCTGCCAGAAAGCAAATGCTAAAATATTGAGGGACTTGGTAATATTTGCATATCATTTTCAAGAGGAATCATAGCTGGTGAATCTGGATAAATCTGACCACTAGCTAGCGTAAGATCTTTTTCACATTTCATTACTGAGGCTAGCCGCCTAGAGTTTTTTTGACTGGATAATTGCTTGCTCCTGGCCCATTTATGTTCCGGGATTAGGACTACATTTGGATGCAGCTGACTGTTCTATGTCCGCTGGCCTTGAATGCAATGACCACTTATTTCCTGCTAGACAGTATCCAAGATGTACATTTCATTTAATTCAGATGAAAAGATGGAGTTTCCCTGGTGGCTCAGACTGTAAAGAAGCTGCCTGCAGTATAGGAGACCCAAGGTCAAACCCTGGGTCGGGAAGATCCACTGGAGAAAGGAATGGCTACCCACTCCAGCATTCTTGCCTGGAGAATTCCATGGACAGAGGAGCCTGGCGGATCCATGGGGTTGCAAAGAGTTGGACACGACTGTGAGACTAACACTTTCACTTTCCAAGATGTAAACACTTGGTTTTTGCCCTAGGGAAATGGACAAAAACAAATTTCATTCAGATGTAAAGCCAGCAGAGATGCCTGATGAGTCCCTGGAAGAGACAGTTTCACTGGGTCAGCTGTTCAACAAACATATCTGGACGCCAAATATATGCCTGGCATTACATTCTGAACCATGATAGAATAATGAATCATAGAAGCCCCTGTCCTTGTGCAAGAGAGAAACAGGTACAGGTAATCCTATTAAACCCAAACTTGATGAGCTGTAGCTCCCTAAATGTTATTTGAATCTGAAACCAAGTTCTCTGTTATGTTAAAATCCATGAGTGCTTAGCACCTAGATCTTGATTTCTAATACCATTCGCTAATACAAGGAGCTGGAGGTGCTGGGAAAAATGACTGATTCTAGTAGGGCTGAGGCAGGAACTATACAAGATGAGCCTCAACACTTTCCTACACACACACACACACACACACACACAATGATGGGGACACATCAAAGGGACACGGGAGTCCATTGTGAGAGTTGATGGTGCCCAAAACTAAAAAAAAATAAGGAACAAAATTAATAAAGAAGGATTATAACCCAAAGTATAAAATAAATATGAGTCCATGTTAATGTACAAGAATGATTGAAAAAACAAATAAATGGAAGAGAAATGATCAATCTTCCGTGTGGACAACTTCAAACAATGCATGCGTATACTCTGCCTTCAAGGAAGGGGTTGTTTAACTTCCCACTCCTCAAGTGTGTGCTGCAGTTAGCAATTTCCTTCCAATCATGACAGTATAAAAAGAAAGAGTAACGTAATGGTGGAGAAACCACAAACATTGCCACAGCCTGTGACTGAAGTGAACATAAGAGTCACACATCAGATGGATAGTGTATTCTTTTGATATGATGTGGTAAGAACACCACTTTACTTCCATGGTCTTTACCCCCCAAGCCATAACCCCAGTCAAGTCATGAGAAAAATCAGGCAGATTCATAAGAGGAACAGTGCAAAGTACATAACCAAAATTCTTCAAAACTATCAAGGTGATCATCACAAACAAGGAAAGTCTGAGAAATTGTCAGAGTAAGAGGTCACATGGTGACTACGTGTAATATGATACCCTGCATGGGGTTCTGGGACAGAAAAAGTTAATTAGGTAAAAACTCTGGAACTCTGAATACATAATGGGCTTTTAGTTGGTAATCATGTGTCCATATTGGATCATTAATCACAACAAATGTATTGTGTTAATATAAGATGTTAATAATAGGGGAAACTGCACTGGTTAAGTGGTAACTCACCAAGCTAGCTTCATAATTTGTCATTAAATCAAGAACTGCTTTAAAACAAAGTTTATTTTTAGACATCGAGAAGAGACTTGTGGTTGCCAAAGGGCAGAAGGAGGTAGGATGGGTTGAGGGGGATGGATTGAGGATTTGGGATTAGCAGATGCAAGTTACTGTATAGAGAATGGATAAACAACAAAGCCCTACTGTACAGCACAAGGGACTATTTTCAATATCCTATAATAAACCATACTGGGAAAGAATATGAAAAATAATATATATTTTTATAACTGAAACACTTTATTGTACAGAGAAACATAACATTGTAAACCAACTATAATTCAGTAAAATACATTTTAAAAATAAAGTTTATTTTTGAAACATTCACTGGTCAATCTTGTACTCTGAGTAGATTATTTTAATCCATGGTTGGTTTTGTAATCACGGCTCTGCTTATTGTTCCTTGGTCTTTTGAAATCTAGTGATTCTATGAGCTAGACAACTCTTCCCAACGTTGACACATTTCAGTACATCATATTCAGCATCACATTTGTCAATATCACCACTGATCTCATGAGAAAAGTCCTCCAGGGTTGGGGAGCTCTCAATCTCCAAAGCACCGGTGAGTGTTCAAGAGTCTAATTTTCTTTCGAGTTCTCAAATTCTGTCATTGGCAACAAAAACTGTCAGAGTTTCCCCCTTGAATCGACAAATTCACTTTGCTTCTTTTTGAGAAAATGTCTAACAAATCACAATCATAGTTTGTCCAGTCACTTTTTCCATGAAGATGGTATTTTCCAGGAAGAACAGCTAGTTCAGCTCACAACTTGAACAATCAAATAAGAGCTTTGTGCGGACAAACACCCTTCAGTAAGCAGCTGAAGTGTTTGTGTGTGCATCCCACAGCATCACATCAAATCTTAAAGCGATGTGTACTCAGAGGATGACATTTAAGAAAATTAACCGTTTTTGCTGATTTCTCGATTACATTCTTAAACTTAAGTGACTTTTTCAAAATTGGGAGCGTGTGGAAATGAAGAATGTGGTGACTACTTGTATATTGTGGGGCGGCTGCCTTACTCTGGTTTAAGGCTTCAGCGGTGTTAACAGCTTTAACGGCACTGAGCAGCTCTGAGCAGACAGATGATATGAGAGGCTAGTTTCACACCAGATCCCTCTGGCGGCAGTGGGGAGGATGGATTGGAAGGGAAGAGAAACAAGACCTGGTTGCCCCAAACAACTGCTCTGGGCTTGCCAAAACTCTGACCAGGTTGGACCCCCCAACCCCAGGGTTGTCGATGCTTCTACCAAGGGTACATGGGTCCATAAAGGCAGGCTGTGGGTTCTTGCCCCCTGAGTTTCTGGCCTTCTTTCCCCCAGTGGCACCCTCCAGGGCCTTGGTACAACCCGTAGTGCAACAGGAGGCTCTGCCAGCCTTTCTCTGGACCCTTCCCCAGACCCAGCTTTGAAGCTCCACCCCTGCACCCATGATAACAGTGGTGTTTATCCCATTGTGGTTCTAGTGGTAAAGAACCCGCCTGCCAATGCAGGAGACGTAAGAGACACAGGTTCAATCCCTGGGTCAGGAAGATCCCCTGGAGGAGGGCATGGCAACCCACTCCAGTGTTCTTGCCTGGAGAGTCCCATGGACAGAGCAGCCTGGCAGCTTACAGTCCATGAGGTTGCAAAGGGTTGGACTCGATTGAACAGCTACCACTTTCACTTTTTCCCTGGGGGCCTACTGATCTGTAAAAGCCCCACCCCTTGCTGAGTCTGACTGACTGAAGCGACGTGTCACTTATGCCATGCAAGCAGGGAGGGCTGCCCCTTCCCTCTGTGTGCCCTGGAGCCAGAGTGGTCTTTCTAGAGGCGAACCAAACCTCATGGCTATGCCTTTGAGCATCCACAGCCACGTTTTCTCTCCTTTCGCTATGCCCTCCAAGTTCTCGTGCCCAGACCCCCACTTCTGCCAGGCTCTGCACTCTCTCCTACTGCCGGGTCTCGCATGGGTTACTTGCCTTACCACATCTCCATGCCTTCGCCACCACCACCACACACCTGGCTACCTTACTCATTCCTCAGGTTTCAAATCAGATAGCACATCCCCAGGAGGTCCACTGACCCGCCTCCCTCTATGTCCAGGCCTCTGCCCTTCTTCAGGCTCTCAGAGCCCCCACTGGACTATGTCAAGAGCAGCAGAGAATGGGATCTGCTCTTCCCTTCACTTTGATATGTCTGGCTCCTAGTTGGTGGCAGGACAGAGAATGGGATCTGCTCCTCCCTTCACTTTGATATGTCTGGCTCCTAGTTGGTGGCAGGACAGAGAATGGGATCTGCTCCTCCCTTCACTTTTATATGTTGGCTCTTAGTTGGTGTCAGGACTTACAGGGACTGTGTGTGCTGTGCTCAGCTGTTTTAGTCCTACTCTTTGCGACCCCACAGACTGAGCCCACCAGGCTCATTCCTCTGTCCATGGGATTCTCCAGGCAGGAATACTGGAGTGGGTTGCCATGCCCTCCTCCAGGTCAGGGATCTTTCCAACCCGGGGATCAAACCCACATCTCCTACATTGGCAGGCGGATTCTTTACTGCTGAGCTGCTGTGGGAGCTCTTACAGCGGTTAATATTTGCCAAATGAGAGGGTTTGGCCTGTTTCTGGTTGGTTCTGCCTTGGCTTCATAAGAACTCAGAGCCTGGCACCATGTGGTCTCAGATCAGAAACAGATTTCAGTTCTCAGTGGGCTTAAGAGCAGAGGAGAGTGGGTGATGGAGTCAGAGACCCTGAGCTCACAAGACTAGCTCTGGACCTGACTATCTGTGACCTTGTGAGACTCCCTGTGCCTCGGTAGAACAGGGCTAATGCTGGTTTCTGCACCTAAGGGGATTGCGAGAATGAAAGGACAACAAACATGTAAAGCACTGGGCATGTAAAGACCAGGGAGGAAAATGCGGCTCTTACCATATGGTTCTTCTTTCTATCATTATCCCTCCCTGCTGTCTCTCTTTGACCCTTCAGTCTGGTCAGGGCTGACTGCACCCTCTATGTGGCTCTGCATCCCACCTTCCTGGGGACTCTATCTGATGTGAGTCCCATGGATCCTAGAAGCCTCTGAGCCCTGTCCCAGCTCCTGGCCCTTTGGGTCTGAAGTACGTGTGTTGACCCAGCACAGGTGCTACCTGGTAGCGGGGAGGGGCGGCAGGGCTGGTGTTCCAGCAGTGTCTCTGCCTAGGAGCTGGCCTCAGGCAGACCTCCTGAGAGCACATGGGCTCCTCTGCCTACTGTGGCCCTGGGAGAGCTGCCCCAATTCTTCTGGCATGGCCTCTGCTGTACGGATGGAAAGGCTGTCTTCCTGTCCCTGTGGCCCACCTGCCTGCTACTGTGGCTAAGCTCAGGTGGGATGACATTCCTAAACCTCCAGCCTTTCACACTGGGGACAGGGGCTGCTGCTGGGGAGGGTCAGTGAGTGGCACAGGGGAAAGCCTTTCTCCTAAGGTGAACAATGGGTTTGGGTTGCAGTCCTCCCCCAGCTCCCAGGGCCCTCTCAATTTCTTGACCTGAGCCCAAGCATGACCTGACTCTGCCCCCAGGGGAAGCGGGTATCTTTGCTCCATCACAGTCTTCATTCATGCTCATTCAGCGATCCAGGACGTGCCTGCTCCCGTGAGGCAGGTGAAGCTTATTGTCAACACCCTTTCTGCATCCTTATCTTTGATTGCAGGAGAAAGATTCTGTCTGCCATTCAAGGGGTGCAGAGAGCAGTCAGTGGGAGGGGAGGGGTTTATAGTCCTAGAGGCCTTTGGCGGCAAATGATCCAGAAACATGTTTACAGGGAGGTCTAAGACCTTGGGGCCAAAGCATTCAGGGGACCAAGGAATATTTGCATAAAGCTTCAGCAGGTGATCGGCCACTTTCAAAGCACAGCTGCCCCTGATGGGGTCCGGGGAAAAATAATTCCCACTGCTTAACTGATCTGCCTAAGGTTCTAACATTTAGAGCCTGGACTTAGTCTCGGGCTTTCATCTCCACAGACTAGATTTGAGATTTAAGGCTCTAAACATGCAAACTCCTGAAATATAATCATTACTCTCTCTTTCCTCCCTTCCTTGCTTTTCTCCCTTCCATCAAGTACTTAATGAGTATATGCTAAGTGCCAGGCACTGTAGGTGCTGACAATATAATGAGGAGAAAACCCACCATCCTTTTCATGGAGTGTACTTTGACAGAAGCTCTCAGTGGTCTGGAGCATCCCATGGACAGAGGAGCCTGGCAGGCTCCAGGAGTCAGACACGACTGAGTGCTGTCTATCTTTGTTTCTTCTCAGTGGAGGGAGGGAGCCCCTGAGAATTCCATTTGGAAAAGTAAAAGTACTTTCCATCAACATTTTACATTTGCATTTCACAATTTACATTTACCTTATTCAGAACGCTCAATTATTTTTTTAATTGTCGAATAGTGAAAAGTTTTTTTGTTGTGATTTTCATTTGCATTCTCCGATCATTAATGTGCTGAGGCCTAATTTGCACAGGTGTGCCAGCCATTCCTGTTTCATCTGTGAAGGGCCTAGGTGAGTTTTTGATCCTTTCTTACAATTGTTTTGCACTGACGTGTAGAGTGCTGTTAGCAATCTGGATAAAGTCCTTTGTTTCTATATGTTGCAAAATATTCTTCCAGTTTTGCGGTTTTCTTCTCACTCTCAATTCTATAGATGAAAAGAAAGTCTTAATTATTTTAAACTTTATTGAGGTATAACTGAAGACCAAAAACCGCACATATTTAATGTATACAATTTTGATACACCACCATAGCATCATGGGGATCAAAGTAATAAACGTATCTCAAGATTGCCGGGAGAAATATCAATAACCTCAGATATGCAGATGACACCACTCTTATGGAAGAAAGTGAAGAGGGGCTAAAAAGCCTCTTGATGAAGGTGAAAGTGGAGAGTGAAAAGGTTGGCTTAAAGCTCAACATTCAGAAAACGAAGATCATGGCATCTGGTCCCATCACTGCATGGGAAATAGATGGGGAAACAGTGGAAACAGTGTCAGACTTTGTTTTTCTGGGCTCCAAAATCACTGCAGATGGTGACTGCAGCCATGAAATTAAAAGACGCTTACTCCTTGGAAGGAAAGTTATGACCAACCTAGATAGCATATTCAAAAGCAGAGACATTACTTTACCAACAAAGGTTCGCCTAGTCAAGGCTATGGTCTTTCCTGTGGTCATGTATGGATGTGAGAGCTGGACTGTGAAGAAGGCTGAGCGCCGAAGAATTGATGCTTTTGAACTGTGGTGTTGGAGAAGACTCTTGAGAGTCCATTGGACTGCAAGAAGATCCAACCAGTCCATTCTGAAGGAGATCAATCCTGGAATTTCTTTAGAAGGAATGATGCTAAAGCTGAAACTCCAGTATTTTGGCCACCTCATGCGAAGAGTTGACTCATTGGAGAAGACTCTGATGCTGGGAGGGATTGAGGGCAGGAGGAGAAGGGGACGACAGAGGATGAGATGGCTGGATGGTATCACTGACTTGATGGGTGTGAGTCTGGGTGACCTCCGGGAGTTGGTGATGGACAGGGAGGCCTGGCGTGCTGAGGTTCATGGGGTCGCAAAGAGTCGGACACGACTGAGCGACTGATCTGATCTGATCTGATCTGATCACCTCCAAAAGTTTCTTTATGCACCTGTGTGTGTGTGTGTGTATTGTAAGAACAGTCAGCATGAGATTCATCATCTTAAAATGCTTTTTGGTGTACCGCATTGTATTGTTAACTAGAGGTGGTACATTGTTGAACTTGTTCATCTTGTATAACTTTAGCTTTATATCCACTCAGCAACTCCTTCATCTCCACAGCCCCTCCCCTGGTAACCACCTTTCTGTTTTCTACCTCTAACTTTTGACTATTTTAGATAACTCATATATAAGTGGAGTCACGTAGTCTTTGTTCTTCTGTGACTGGCTTATTTTACTGAGCATAATATCCTCCAGATTTGTCCACATTGTTGCAAACTGCAGGCTTTCCTCAATTTTTAAGGCTGAATGATATTTTGTGTATTGATGTGGCTGCATGGGATCTCACCCGTGACATGCACAATCTTTTGTTGCAGCACAGCGACTCTCCAGCTGTGGCGTGTGTACTTAGTGACTCCGAGGAATGCGGGATCTTTGTTTCCTGACCAGGGGCTGAACCTGAGTCACCTGCACGAGAAGAGGATTCTTAACCACTGGACCACCAGGGGAGTCCCAAGACTGAATGATATCCCACTGTATACGTATATCACACTTTCTTTGTTGGTGGACATTTGCACTGTTTGCATATTTTGGCAATTGTGAATAATGCTTCCGTGAACATGGGAGTGTAGATATTTCTTGAAGATCCCAATTTTAATTCTTTTGGATATTTACTCAGAAGTGGGGCTGCTGAGTCATATGGGTAATTCTATTTTTAAGTTTTTGAGGAATTTCAAAATTGTCCTCCATAGTGGCTGTGCCATTCTACATTTCCACCAAGAGTCCGGGAGAAATTGAGTTAGAACTCAAGATGGCTCTCCTGAGGTTTCTCCTGAGTTCTCAGTTAACATCATTTCTTTTTATTCGAAAATGTGTTCATTCTCAGGCTTTACTGTCAGCCAAGCAGTAAAGAATCCACCTGTAATACAGGAACCACAGGAGACGTGAGTTTGATCCCTGGGTCAAGAAGATCCTTTGGAGGAGGGTATGGCAATCCACTCCGATATTCTTGCCTGGAGAATCCTATGGACAGAGGAGCCTGGTGGGCTGCAGTCCATAGGGTCGCAAAGAATCGGACGCTACTAAAGTGATTTTACATGTATGCATGCGTGCTCATTCCCTCCTTTCAGACACTATCCCTTGTCAAAATGCTGGCCTTGTCTCATTTTTCAGAGTATAGCCACCCTTATAAAATACCAACCACATTTTAGTTTTCCAGACTTCTGGTGGTGAACAAGTCTCTCACATTGCTTTTGTTCATAAAGGGCACCAAATGGAAAATGTTGATATGCTTTTAAAAATTTGAGATATTGTTGACATATAACATTAAATGAGTTTTAGGAGTACAACATAATGATTCAGTATTTGTAGACAGTGCAGCATGGTCACCACAGTAAGTCTAGCTAACCTCCTGGACCACCACTGGACCACCAGGGGACGATACTAACTGTAATCTCCACATATAGTTACAACTGTTTTTCTTGAGATGAAGACTTTTAAGATCTACTCTCTTAGCAACTTTCAAATATGCAATATAGTGTTATTAACTATAGTCAACATGCTGTACACCACATCCCACTACCTTAATGATTTTATAACTGGAAGTCTCTACCTTTGGACAGCCTTCACCCATTTCTCCCACCCCTACTCCCCGCTTTTGACAATCACCAATATGTTCTCTATCTATGAGCTTGGTTTGTGGTTGTGTTTGTTGCTTGATTCCACATATTAGTGAGATCATATGTTTTTCTCCATCTGACTTATTTCACTTAGCATAATGCCCTCCAAGTCCATCCATGTTGTCACACATGTCATGCAAGTTTTTATGAGATGTGACAAAGGGAGAACTAATTTCAAGTGAGAGGATGGTATTTCAACTTCATCTTCATTACTCACAACCCCTCACGCCATTTCCTTCTTCAGAAAGTCGTGCTCTCTTTTATTAACTCGCATGGTGACCATCTACACATATAACTGCTCAAAGAGTTGTTGACAAATGGATGGTTAATTGGCTGGATGTTTGGTCCAGCCACCTGTATTACAGGCAGGACTTTGGAGTTTTTCTTAACTGTCTCCTCTTTATACCTGTTGTAAATTCCTTTTAACTGAGAGAAACTGGACTGGATTCTTGTATGCAATGTTAGCTTTCAATGGAATAATGACTTTTCTTAGAAAAACTATAGAATATCCAGAAAAGTGTGCTTGGAAGCATGACATGAGCTCCATGTTTGGAAGGTACGTGAGAGTAGGGAATCTCATTTTGGCAGGAAAGCAGCAGAAGGAGCTGGAATCAGATTGCAAGCACTTGCACCAGTTTCCTGTTGCTTCTGTAACACCTGATCACAGGGACTTCCCTGGTGGTCCAGTGATTAAGAATTGCCTTGCAATGCAGGAGATACAGGTTCAATCCCTGGTCAGGGAGCTAAGATCCCACGAGCCGCAGGGAAAGTGAACCCAAGTGCCACTACTAGAGAACCTGTGTGCCTCAATGAAAGATCCCACATGACGTGCGGAAAAGCCTGAGTGCCACAAGTAAGACCTGATGCAGCCAAGTAAATACATTCATACATAAAAAAAAAAAAAAAAAAAAAACCAAACAATTGATCACAGACTTAGTGGCTTAAAACTATGGAAGTTTATTCTCTAGCAGTTCTGGCAGTCCGAAGTCTGCACTGAGTCTTCTAGGACTAAAATTAAGGTGTCAGCAGGGATAGTTTCTCCCAGGCGGCTCCAGGAGAGAACGCCTCATTCCACCTTTTAGAGGCTGCAATCATTCCTTGGCATTCCTTGGCTCATCAGATCACTCCAGGCCATGCCTTCCATTGTCACGTCTCTCACTTAGATAGTCAAGTTTCCCTTTGCTCCCTTATAAGTAAAGACCTTGTGATAACATTTAGGATCCACCTGGTTACACAGGATAATCTCCCCATCTCAAGATCATGAACTTAAACAAAGGCTCTTTTGCCATATATGGTAACATTTATAGGTTCCAGGTATTCAGGATGTGGCTGTATTTGGGGCCACTCTTCAGCTTTCCATACCCTCCAAAGTGCCTCTTATCTGGGTGCATCATCCTCTCCTGGGTGCAGAGGATATCACGAAGTCTCCCCCTTGCAGGTATATAGCCCTTGACAACGTTCACATGGATCATCTCATTCCATCCCTTCAACAACCTGTGTAACTTCATACGTGAGAAGAGATGCTCAGGGAAGTTACATTGCTCGCTCATGGTCACATCATGAAGTCAGGAATCTTGTAACTGAGTCCAGGGCCCTTTCTTCTATATTTTATTGAGCAAATAAATTTACAGTGGGGGACCCCTCCCCTCATCAGATCTGTGACACAACAGGCCCAGTGTTCAAATGTTGGGTGTTCTCAGAACTAAGAAAAACCACACATTCTTGGATCTCAGCTCTTTAGGAAGATTAAGAGAAAGAGATTAGAGTCCTCCATTCTCCTACTTTTACAAATAGGAGAGAGATTAATTTTCTCTAACATTCTCAAGATCTAATCTGTAACCTTCCTATATGTACATGATCTTAAGCAGAGGGAGTTCAGTTGTAGAATTAGAACACAATTTGCTTAGGAACTTAATTTTGTAAACAGAAAAAAATATTTCTAAAAATAAGAATACTCAGGCAGAGCAGAGCATGGGAGGAGGGAGCTGGTCACCAACCCAGGTGACTGCTTGCTTGATCCCACCAGGCAGTCTGTGAAGCCCTCAGAAGTGCATCTCAAGACCAGCAACATACAGAATAAAGGGGGAATATTTACCCACTGGCTTCTGTCTATCGTTGGTCCAAGTTTTGCCCTTGAAATATTAACTCTCTTGCACTTCTGGGTTATATGGGTTGGAGCTCCAGGGAAGTGTCCAGCATCAACAAAGAAGGAGGTAGAAGGTGAGGGGTGAGGGCTGGAGGTAAGGACCGTCCAGTCAGACCTACAAGAAGCTGGTTGCACCAGTCAGGGGAGAGGGTTTGAAGACAGGCTAAAGGAGACGTCCAAGAGAGGGCATTAAGCACACATCTTAGTAAGTGCTTTCATTGCACCCAAGACACTATTGTTGTTGCTGTTTAGTTGCTAAGTCATGTCCAAATCTTTTGTGACTCCATGAACTATAGCCCACCAGGCTCCTCTCTTCATGGGATTTCCCAGGCAACAATACTGGAGTGGGTTGCCATTTCCTTCTCCCCAGGACACAATACACCTGGATTAAAAGGCTGGAATGTTTTCTTTTCAACCAGTTCTTTTAACACTGCATAGCAGGGCTCTGAGAAAAGGTATACAACTAAATGTTGCTATTTTTGTATTTTTCTTCCCACTAGTGGTTGCTGTAACTAAATCAAACTCCTTAAGGAAGTCCTTGCCTCTATTGTCCCGTGAATATATCCATTCTATTAAGTGGCTACACCCGGTGCAGTGGCAGCTGATTTGAGTTGGCTTCAAGCTGGGTTCATATTAGCACTCTTCTTTCTTGATGAAGCCCTGAGCCCCACCTTCCCATTCCAGTATACCGGGCCCTGGGCCTCTGGGTCGTGCCTGATGGACAGTTGCGAGCACCCCACCCCCACCCCATCTGGTAGGTTGCTGGGATCCATCCAGACCCCTCCCTCTCAGAGCACACTCTGCTCTCAGGACAATATCCCGTGCCAGCCTCTCATGATGGAGAATGATGTGCCCAGCATGACCCTCTTCTCCAGGTGCACACACATGACATTCTTTGCCACCTCTGTGCTGCTCTACAAATGTGCTGCCCCTCCGTCTGAAATGCTTTTCCCACACTCTCTGCTGCATTTCATGATCCACCTGCAGACTCATACTTTTCACGATGCTGCCCTGCTTGACCCTCATCCTGAAATGTTTCTTCCTTTTCTCTGAGTACCAGCCATACTTGATAGATGCCCAGTCTCCATTTTGGAGAAGGCAATGGCACCCCACTCCAGTACTCTTGCCTGGAAAATCCCATGGAAGGAGGAGCCTGGTGGGCTGCAGTCCATGGGGTCTCGAAGAGTTGGACTCAACTGAGTGACTTCACTTTCACTTTTCACGTTCATGCATTGGAGAAGGAAATAGCAACCTGCTCCAGTGTACTTGCCTGGAGAATCCCAGGGATGGAGGAGCCTGGTGGGCTGCTGTCTATGGGGCCGCACAGAGTCAGACACGACTGAAGTGACTTAGCAGCAGCAGCAGCAGCTGCAGTCTCCATTTATACTGTGTCTGGGCTGTGCTTAGTCGCTCAGTTGTGTCCGACTCTTTGTGACCCCATGGACTGTAGCCTGCCAATCCTCTGTCCATGGGGATTCTCCAAGAATACTGGAGAGGGTTTCCATGCCCTCCTTCAGGAGATCTTCCCAACCCAGGGATCGAACCCAGGTCTCCTGCATTGAAGGTGGATTCTTTACCATCTGAGCCACCAGGGAAGCCCAAGGAACCATCGATTCAGTTTGTGTGCTCGTTAACCTGCTGTCCCTTTTAAAAGAGAGAAACCCCACTTGTAGTATTTGCCAGTTCTCACAAGGTGAATACTTCCATCATGGCCTATTTCAAGCTGCCAACAGCTTAGCAACCAGCTAGCAAAGTCCTGAGTATCTTACCATGTGCTTGTAGCAGAGGACATCACTGATTCAGTTCTCTGATGGCGCTGATCACCCTAATTCTAGCTGTTGTACTTAGTAAACTGTACTGTAGGTTTTGACTACTGATATAGTTTCTTGCTGCACAGCAGAGCATAAAGCAATAAAACAGGTTCTGGAATTAGGTGATATGGGTTCATAATCCTGGTTCTGGCATGTGCTGGCTGTATAATCTTACTCAATCTACTTATCTATGTCTCAGTTTTCCAATCTATAAAATGGTTATATTAGTTTTCTATTGCTATACAGCAAATCACAGCTTAAAACAGCACTAATTTATTAGTTCAAATTTCTGTCCATCAGAAGTCTTAATGCAGCATGATTGATTTCTCTCCTCAGAGTCTCACCAGGATGAAATCAAGGGGGTGGGCTGGGCTGTGTTCTCATTTAGAAGCTTGACTAAGGAAGAATCTGACTCCAGACTTATTCACATTTTTGGCAGAATCCTGTTCATTGGGCTGAGGCTCTTGCCTTCCTGCTATTGACAAGAAGTTGCTCTCAACTCCTTTAGGAGTTGCTCACATTCCCCCACCCAGTGACCTCTTCTGTCTTCAAAGCCAGCAGTGAAGAATTGCTCTTTACATCAAATCTCGTACTCTTTGAATCTCCTCAGGAGCTGCTCAGTCTCTTTTTAAGGTCTCAGCTGACTACGGCTGGCACATTCATAATAATCAAAGTCCACTGATCAGAGACCTTGATTTTGTTTTAGTTTTTCCTGGTTTTTTAATGCTTGGTATAAGTTTATTTGAGTCTGAGAGCAAATTTGTGTTTACAAACTTTCACTAAAGGCAATTTGACTAGGCAGAATAAAATGGTTTTATTCTGTGGTTTCAGATGCCTGTTTGGTTCTGCAAAAATGAAACAACAGCTAAGTTTTAAATGGTGGGAAATTGCTGGCACTGAGTTTTTGCTGTCTGTTGGCACCATTAAACACTGATGTTGGAAAATAGTCTATTTTACATTTTCCAGAGCAATTTTTTGAATTGAACACATTTTAAAATAAAAATTTTATATAGTCAAGGTTAGCAACATGAAGATAGTTATCCTTATATAGGTATCATTTTTGTGTGTGTGTGATGAGAGAACTTGAAATCTACCCTCTCATCATATTTCCAGTATTCAATACAGTATTATTAACTATAGTCATTATACCTGCACATAGACCTCTGGACTTGTGCACATATGCACTTTTAGTTCTTGTGAAAGTATTTTTATGCATCATTAGTTGTTCAAATTCATGTTTTTGTAAGAAGATACATTGGCCTATTTCCAGCTTGTTGACATCACTCTTTCTCCTGATTCAGGACTTTGACTCCGTCTACAAATTCCTTTTGTCATATAGTATAGCTTAATCGCAGAAGTGACATCTCATCAAATTTGCAGGTTCCACCGTCATTCAACAGGAGGACATTCTATAAGGACAGGAGCCATTGGGGTTCTCTTGGAATTCTGCCTCCTGAAATGGGGTCAATAATAGTATCTTCTTCAAAGAGTTGTGAATTATATATGGAAAGCATTCAGAATAGTAATTGCTCAAAAAATGTTAGTCTAAAATGCATTAATAAATGTGAGATATTTTTCAAAGAAAGTTTCCTAGATTATTTGTCTTGCCTTCAGAGCCAAGTATTAATATCGTTGGGAACTCAGTAGATGTTTATTGAGTGAATGCATAAACCTGTATCGTATAAATGTAAAAAAATAATATTTCACCAATGTAAACAACTTGAAGGTCATCTGGTCCAGCATCTGCATTTTAAATGTAACAAAACTGAGCCCAGGTTGGTGAAGTCATGGCACAAAACCACTGACTAGGGGCAGAATGTCCACTAGGTAACAAATCTCATGATTCTCTAATATCTTTCCCTGTATTCTATTACACTGCAGACATTGACCTAGAATTATTCTCTTAGCTATTTTATCCAGTAAGACCCTCAAGCACCTTAGTCAAGGGCAATGGTTTCTACTTTAGTGTATCCTAATAATAGCAGCCATGAAATTAAAAGACGCTTGCTCCTTGGAAGGAAAGTTATGACCAACCTAGATAGCATATTCAAAAGCAGAGACATTACTTTACCAACAAAGGTTCGCCTAGTCAAGGCTATGGTCTTTCCTGTGGTCATGTATGGATGTGAGAGCTGGACTGTGAAGAAGGCTGAGCGCCGAAGAATTGATGCTTTTGAACTGTGGTGTTGGAGAAGACTCTTGAGAGTCCCTTGGACTGCGGGAAGATCCAACCAGTCCATTCTGAAGGAGATCAATCCTGGAATTTCTTTAGAAGGAATGATGCTAAAGCTGAAACTCCAGTATTTTGGCCACCTCATGCGAAGAGTTGACTCATTGGAAAAGACTCTGATGCTGGGAGGGATTGAGGGCAGGAGGAGAAGGGGACGACAGAGGATGAGATGGCTGGATGGCATCACTGACTCGATGGATGCGAGTCTGAGTGACCTCAGGGAGCTGGTGATGGACAGGGAGGCCTGGCATGCTGCGGTTCATGGGGTCGCGAAGAGTCGGACACGACTGAGCGACTGATCTGATCTGATCTGAATAGTACCCAGAGTAGTGTTAAGCAAACAAGGGGTGGGTGGACTGAATTATCCTCTAGGTGATATCACAAGAGGAATCTGGCTATGTAATCAGTTATAACACCAAAGATCAACTCTGCCTTTCCCTACTTAACTGCATGATTCTCATTATGATCATTCATAGTGAAATAGATGACTTTAAGAGCAGATAAGCCCTTAGACACTTTCCAGGAGAGGGATGCCCAGGTTATGTTTTTGCACAACATCAAGTCCAGAGAGATTAAGAATTATTCTTAAATATTACTGGCCACTCAACCTCCTTTTTACCAAGTCTCTTCCTTGGTTTATTTTATTTCATAATACTTTCCATCACTTTTCATTTACTATATACGTTACAATTTTTCATTTTGCTTTCAGTGTCTCCCCCATTAAAACATAAGTTCCTTATGGGAAAGCATATCCACGTGTTTTGTTTCCTGCTTAATCCCTAGCTCCTGGAACACTGCCTTAAAGTAGATGCACAATAAATAATTATTTAATGGATAATGAAATGGGCTTGGGAAAACTTGGCTTGAGAATAGTTAGACCAGAATCGTTCCTTCAGAATATTTCATAGCCTTTATTATAAGAAATCTGTCAAGATTCTCTGAGACAGGATCTGTTGTATGGCAGCATTTCCCATGAATGATCACTAACATATCAAGGCGAAAGAGTTCATGAAGCACTCAAATTTTCTATGTTATTTTTCCAATGAGGAAACAGACACAGGAGAATGAGTGACTCACCCAGTGTTCCAAACTCATTCTTTGGACTGGAACCTCAAATCTGCTGACATGCAGACCACGGCCCTCTCAACTTCTCTCTTCCTGAGGGATCATTAAATTAATTTATCTGCCAGATAATAGCTAATGTTTTAAAAGATTACCCTGGTCCAAAAATCTTTTATCAGGTGGAAGCATGAAACTTGATAGAACAGTTCTCAACTATAAGGAAGCACAAAAGATACTTAAATGGACATATAGATCAAATCTCAGTATTAAGAAAAAAAATGCCATTAGTCATCTAAATTCCTTTCCCCATAATGATATTTAATTATGATTATATTCATCTGAAATTGAACTTTCAGGAATTTAAAAAGAACATATCCAGCATGTAAACCTCACGATGAATTTGAAAATAAGAGAAAATGTATTGAGCACAAGAAGTACAAAAAAACGGAGCTCTCGGTTTCGGTCTCTTTCTCTATCCCTCTCTGTCTGTCTGTCTGTCTATCTCTGTTTCTGTATCTCTCTGTCTCTGTCACACACACTTATTTCACTCTTTTTGCGTGAATATTCTGAAACTCTTGTTCAGTGGTGAGAACTCTTTGGAAGGAAGGAGTGATGGTGGTCGAAGGATCACACAGCATGATGCAGTAGAAACAGGCCTGAACCTACAATCGGGAAGCTTGGGTTTCCTTCTCTCTCTGTCATTAACCAGCTGTGAGCTTCCTGGCAAATCATTTCCTTGGGTCTCAATGGACAGTGGAAAAAGATTATCTTAGTGCTATGAATAGTCAGCAAGAGCTGATGAATGCTTTCCTATCCTCTCTTACAATAGTCTAAATAGTACTAAACAGCCTCTGAGGCTAAGCTTAACCTATAAGACAATAGCTCTCATGAGAATCACTTGGACTGCTTGGCTTCCAGGCCACATTTCCAGGAATCTCTGTTTAAGAGCTCTGGGATAGGGCCCAAGAATCTGCACTTTTAGCAAACATTTCTAGAGATTCTGATGAAGCTAGACTGAATATCATGCTTTTGGAGGTGTTATTTTAAAGCTGTGGAATTTTTGTTCAAATTGATCAGAAAAAGCACCTGTATTTTCAAGATCAGGCTACCATGTTACATATTAATTCCAACCTCATGAGGAACACTATTATAGGGGGAAGATTAAAGCCAGGGAAAATGAAAAGATAATAGTAAAAGTGGCTAACAAGAGAGGTTAATGTCCCCATAATGTCCTCCAGTCCCTATAGCTGAGCAGTGCCCATGGGTTTATTGAGGTTTCTGGTTAGACTCAGATAGAAATAGAGGGGAAAGGGGGAAAGGAGAAATGGTTTGGTGTGACCCATGGTATCACCCAGGCTACATTGACTCTTGACAGCTCTCGGCTAACATTGGTATAACTTATTATTCTTGCTTTTCAAAGGAGAAAAATAAGACTAGTGATTTGTCCAAAGTCACATAGCCACTAAGCAATGGTGATTGCAGTCATGAAATTAAAAGATGCTTACTCCTTGGAAGGAAAATTATGACCAACCTAGATAGCAGATTCAAAAGCAGAGGCATTACTTTGCCAACAAAGGTCCGTCTAGTCAAGGCTATGGTTTCCTGTATGTATGACTAGTCATGTATGGATGTGAGAGTTGGACTGTGAAGAAGGCTGAGTGCCAAAGAATTGATGCTTTTGAACTGTGGTGCTGGAGAAGACTCTTGAGAGTCCCTTGGACTGCGGGAAGATCCAACCAGTCCATTCTGAAGGAGATCAGCCCTGGGATTTCTTTGGAAGGAATGATGCTGAAGCTGAAACTCCAGGATTTTGGCCACCTCATGCGAAGAGTTGACTCATTGGAGAAGACTCTGATGCTGGGAGGGATTGAGGGCAGGAGGAGAAGGGGACACAGAGGATGAGATGGCTGGATGGCATCACTGACTCGATGGATGTGAGTCTGGGTAACCTCCGGGAGTTGGTGATGGACAGGGAGGCCTAGCATGCTGCTATTCATGGGGTCGCGGAGAGTCAGACACGACTGAGTGACTGAACTGAACTGAACTGAAACAAAGCCTTACTGTTCATCATATACCACTTGGCCCTTATGTTAAAGAATGCCCATGAGCATATGTATGGATGTTTCTGCAGCCTTGGGATAGATGAAATAGAGAGAAAAACAGAGAAGAAATCAATTGAAAGGAGAGCAATAATGGAGGGAGAGAGGTAGAAAATGCACAGAAAGAAAAGTAGTATTCATAGTGAAGAGTGTCATAATATTATAATATTTCTAGTTGGGGCCGGGACAAAAGCACTTGGAATGTTTGAAAAGGAGGTGACAGTGACTTTGGGACTTGAAATCCTCTTTCGAGTACTCCCAACTATCCTGACTCAGGTAGCAAATCCTGAGGTCTGCAGTGGATTATACCAAGTAATATAAAGGGTAAATGATGGATACAATTCAAAGCACAGACTGCCAGGGATGTTTGCATTTTAACAGGGAAGGAAATATTAAGCCAAAGGAATGCATGTCTAATTGTGGAATTTCAGATCATCATGGACAATTAAGAGTAAGTGGCCTCCCTACTGCATCTAAAAGAAAAAAAATCCCATGACAGAGGCTTCCTGCTCTGCTTCTGCCTACCATAGAGGAGAATGAGGCTTTATCCAAGCACAGGTTAGACACTTTTCTGAAGAAAAGTTGATTTGTGAGCAACATCCTGAACCTTAGGGGTGAATGAATTGTCGGGTTGAAAGAAGGCTGACCTCAGGCTGTTGTCTTCTGATTAATGACCCATTTCTTTCCCCCGCTTCTGTTCCTGTGTTCCCATAGCGTGCAGAGTCCTTCTTCCTGTTCAGAGTAGCCCCAGGCTGGCCATTGAGTGAGCACCACACCTTATACAGCCACCTGCAACTCCTTTAGGTGGTCACCTGGAGATCAGAGAGGCCTCTGTTATCAGGGCACCTGGCCCTGACCTATACAAGCTTTCTTCACTTAGTCCAACCACTCTGCAAATTCTTTGAGGTCTAGGGTCAATGACTCCAGCGAATGGTATCCATGCTCCTTGAAGAGATGCCTCTAGGGGAGTAAGGCTTTCACCCTCTGTCATCCGAGAGGAGAAAGTTTACTTTACTTGAGCCAGTCAACTGCCCAAGATCAATCCCAGAGGATGCTGCCTAATGCTGCCTCTTCCAGATGCCACTGAGGGATTGCAGGGTCAGCTATTTTTTTTTTTTCCTTCCTATTTTCACTTATATATTCATTGACAAATGGTTATTGAACACCTAGTGTTTGCCACGGAGAAGGCAATGGCAACCCACTCCAGTACTCTTGCCTGGCAAATCCCATGGATGGAGGGGCCTGGTGGGCTGCAGTCCATGGGGTCGCTAGGAGTCGGGCACAACTGAGTGACTTCACTTTATTTTTTCATTTTCATGCATTGGAGAAGGAAATAGCAATCCACTCCAATGTTCTTGCCTGGAGAATCCCAGGGATGGGGGAGCCTGGTGGGCTGCCATCTATGGTGTTGCACAGATTCGGACACGACTGAAGCGACTTAGCAGCAGCAGCAGTGTTTGCCAGCCACTGCACTATACACTGTGAGTCCTCAAAGAGCCCACAGGCTAGTGGGGGATGATAGATAAATGAGCAGACAATTATTATCAGTGTGCCAAGAGCAGAGATGGAAGAAAAGCAGGATGCTGTGGGGACCCATGGGGGTAGGGGTGTACCATAGACTAGGGAACACATGGGTCACAGACCAGGGCTTCGGAGACAACATCCTGGAGGAAGTTTCAGCTAAACTGCATCCTGCAGGACCATCAGAAGGTAATGAGACAAAGTGAGGAAGTGTGGGGATAAGAGTCTTCCAGACAGAGGGACCAACAGAGAAAAGGTCCAGAGGCCAGATAAAGGTTGCATGGTGAAGAGCTCTGTAGTGGTCCAGCAGCAAGAATGGAGGATGGGGTGTTGGAGAGAAAAGTTTTAGAGATGAGGTAAAGTAGGAGAGATAAGTAGGGCTAGCCCACGAAGGACCTCATAAGCTTTGTTCAAATATTGACTATTATTCTGAGGGCAATCCGTGGTTGTTTCAAAGACTCATTTGCTTCTTTGTCCCCGATATCATAACCAATGAGTGTGAAAGACCCCTCCATGGCTACAGCCATCACCAGATCTGCTGTGGGCATGGCAACTGTTTGATGGCTTCCAAGAACCTTCCGAGCCATCACCTCACACTATTCTCCCAAGAGCCCCAGGAACATTCTCTATTTTAGCCCCATTTCATATATTTTCCTACTGAAACTCAACCAAGTTCGACAGACTTGATCAAGTTACATAGGTAGTAAATGGTAAAGACAGGGCCCAAATGCAGGATAATGGTGAACAACAATATAATAGGTTAATGAAGAAAGGTAATATAAGGGGCAGAGCTCCATAAAGCTGATGAATCTTCAGTCTGAGGACAGCTCACCCCCATGGTGCCTTCAAAGAGCTTGGAGAAATTCTAGGAATGTCTTCAAGTGGTCATGGACTTTTGTAAAATTTGCATGATTAAAACACTTAAATGGAATCAGTTAAGACCTTCTCTTCTGCTCTGCCTTTCTTTCCATCCCCTCTCCCAGGGCTGGGTGATGCTACAAGAGCAGCTTTGAGATTGTGTTAAGTGACAAGAGAGTTGGCATAATAGTTGTTTTGAGATTAGTGCTTTCACCTTGTACAGTGAGGTTGGTACAGAAATGGCTCCCACAAATACACCCACCACCTGCATTCCAATCCATTGATGAAACAAAGATGCAGGGTCAGAGGTCACATCACACCTGGCACCAGAGGTGTGTAGATTGTGGGAGAGAAAGAAGACTTGAAGTATACGGACCGAGAAACCCGTCTGAAAAATTCTTCCGAACATCAAATTGGGAGTGGAGGGTTTGACTTTTGTCAATGACTAATCAAAATGGAACTTTTCCCAGGTCAGGAATATAGTTAAGGATGGAATACACACAATTATAAATATATCCACACCCACTCTACTTACATAGGTGGAATGTGTGTGTAGTGAGAATTACATAATAAGAAATTTATCAGAATTCCTGATTCCTGTGTTTGCAGGAACAAACTGTAGCTGTAGCACAATGTTGAGTAAATCTTTGTATGTTTATATGTTTTATGCATCCCACCTATAAATAGTAACAAACACATTTTAATTAACCATGCTCAAAGAAAGATGAAATCGTCTTTCTATTCTCTTTAGTAGAAGACGCTGCAAGAATATGTATGCACACAAAATAGTATACAGCTAAAAAGGTAGGGAAAATATAAAAATGTATCAGGCAGTTGATTAATGAAACTGAGTTTATTTCTGGATTTTTGCAATGTCTGTTGTACTGATTAGCTTTTAAGCTTTTATAGTTTATTATTTCTTTTTTCATTCTATATAAATATTTATCTTCCTGTCAAATTTGAATTATAATTTTGTGTTTCTTCTTTTAAAAAGTTCCTCCCTTCCTTCCACCTCTCCTAAATTGTATAAACTTACTCTTAGACAACCCGATCTGCTCTGGCCACCTGTATTGTGTAGTTCAGTTCAGTTCAGTCACTCAGTCGTGTCTGACTTTTTGCAACCCCACGAACTGCAGCATGCCAGGCCTCCCTGTCCACCACCAACTCCCGGAGTTCACTCAAAGTCATGTCCATCAAGTCGGTGATGCCATCCAGCCATCTCATCCTCTATCGTCCCCTTCTCCTCCTGCCCCCAATCTCTCCCAGCATCCGAGTCTTTTCCAATGAGTCAACTCTTTGCATGAGGTGGCCAGAGTACTAGAGTTTCAGCTTTAGCATCATTCCTTCCGAAGAGCACCCAGGACTGATCTTCTTTAGAATGGACTGGTTGGATCTCCTTGCAGTTCAAGGGACTCTCAAGAGTCTTCTCCAACACCACAGTTCAAAAGCATCAATTCTTCAGCACTCAGCTTTCATCACAGTCCAACTCTCACATCCATACATGACTACTGGAAAAACCACAGCCTTGACTAGATGGACCTTTGTTGGCAAAGTAATGCCTCTGCTTTTGAATATGCTATCTAGGTTGGTCATAACGTTCCTTCCAAGGAATAAGTGTCATTTAATTTCATGGCTGCAATCACCTTCTGCAGTGTATTGTGTAAACACTGGACAATTATCAACCTGGGAAGTTGAAGCTTTTGCTGAGGAGGTGTTATCTGAGCTGGGCTTTGATGAAGGATGAGATTTTCTGTTAAGTGTTCTAAACAGTTATGTACCAATGAGTTTTAGCCATGAGCACATTATGTAGAATCAGAAGAGGATTCTACAGCAGGAAGAGGATTCTAAACAGCCATCAGGATCCACTATAACCATAGGGAGATAGTGAGTCTTTTGTCCATGAGCCATGTGAATGTCGAGGCTTTCCTCATACATAGAATTGAAGCCAACGCCTGTAATCTTTGTCGGTAGGAGGTTCAGTTCTGCCTTAAGTGGGAACGGCAGTCTAAGGCTCAATAACCCAAGGTTGTATCGTTCCAAACCTTGTAAAAGACACTATTTCCCTCTATGATGACCAAATCTTTTCCGGTCTAACCCTCCTCAATCAAGCTTTCAGTCCTATGGTCCGGCCACAAGGTTTGCTCTGCATCACACACTTCAGTGTGTTCTGTGTTCTGAGGGGCCCACAAATATTGATGCCACATAGAGCCACACCACCTTTTCCACCCAATTTCACATCCAGGATTGATCTGCATCCTATAGAAGCCTATCAGGATTTTGGCGCTGGAAGTCAGGAAAGAAAATGCTCTGATGGCTGCAGTGTTAATAAGGAACCCACCTAAATATGATTTGTCCCTCACAAAGGCCACTCTGTCCTTGATCGGCCGTGTGGGAATCCTGTTTCAGCTCTGGGTCTGGCCACCCTGGCTTGGCTTCTGTCTTACCGTGTGGAGCAGGCCAGGCCCGCCTGATAGCATCACTCCGGCACAGTGGCGCTTTGTGTACATTCAGGGCTCCGGTTACCTGGGGCAGGCGTGACGCAGGCTCGGTGCTGGAGGCCAGGGGCAAGGCAATGACTAAGTAAAAACAAGCATGAAAGGGGAGTGTTTTGGAAACCCGAAAGGAAGCTTTCTTCTCCCCAGTATCCTCAAGGTGCTTCCCAAGGAGGCTGCTTGTTCATTGCTATCAAATTCAACCAAGGAAAGGAATTTGGGCAAGATGTTTCAACCATCAGCTGCCGTGGTGTGTGTGCTCCTGCCCATAGCGGGATGTGTGCCAGCTTGCTGATTCAAACACTTCTCCTTAGTCCCTGGAGCCTTCTTGGTGTGACAAATCACAGACAAAGTGCCTTCCAAACTAGGGTTGGGTTGCCTGTGACTTCTTCATCTGAAGCCAGCAGCCGTGTGTTTCCCTTCAAGCATAAGTCAGATGGTTCTTCAAGCTGCTACTTCAGAGTTGCTACTTCAGAGAAATGCAGCCTAAGAACACTTTTCATAAATCTTTTCGCTCAGCCCAGGGCTTATTCCAATGAGACTGAATTGGTTCAACAGCTTGTTTGGGAAGAGCCAAAGTCCTTCCTGGGAATGAGTTCCATTCTGTTAACCTTGGGTGAGAAGCTGCAGAGACATAAAACTGTGAGAACAGCAAGTGCAGGCTGTGGGGACTCAGAAAACCAACTTATGGTTACCAGAGGGGAAGGGCAGGGACAAACTGGAAGTCTGGGGTTCACATATACACACTACTATGTTTAGAACGGGGCTTCCCTATTTCTGCTTTATTGACTATGCCAAAGCCTTTGACTGTGTAGATCACAATAAACTGTGGAAAATTCTGAAAGAGATGGGAATACCAGACCACCTGATCTGCCTCTTGAGAAATTTGTATGCAGGTCAGGAAGCAATAGTTAGAATTGGACATGGAACAACAGACTGGTTCCAAATAGGAAAAGGAGTATGTCAAGGCTGTATATTGTCACACTGTTTATTTAACTTATATGCAGAGTACATCATGAGAAATGCTGGACTGGAAGAAGCACAAGCTGGAATCAAGATTGCCGGGAGAAATATCAATAACCTCAGATATGCAGATGACACCACCCTTATGGCAGAAAGTGAAGAGGAACTAAAAGCCTCTTGATGAAAGTGAAAGTGGAGAGTGAAAAATTTGGCTTAAAGCTCAACATTCAGAAAACGAAGATCATGGCATCTGGTCCCATCACTACATGGGAAATAGATGGGGAAACAGTGGAAACAGTATCAGACTTTATTTTTCTGGGCTCCAAAATCACTGCAGATGGTGACTGCAGCCATGAAATTAAAAGACACTTACTCCTTGGAAGGAAAGTTATGACCAACCTAGATAGCATATTCAAAAGCAGAGACATTACTTTGCCAACAAAGGTTCGTCTAGTCAAGGCTATGGTTTTTCCAGTGGTCATGTATGGATGTGAGAGTTGGACTGTGAAGAAGGCTGAGCACCAAAGAATTGATGCTTTTGAACTGTGGTGTTGGAGAAGACTCTTGAGAGGCCCTTGGACTGCAAGAAGATCCAACCAGTCCATTCTGAAGGAGATCAGCCCTGGGTGTTCTTTGGAAGGAATGATGCTAAAGCTGAAACTCCAGCACTTTGGCCACCTCATGTGAAAACTTGACTCATTGGAAAAGACTCTGATGCTGGGAGGGATTGGGGGCAAGAGGAGAAGGGGACGACAGAGGATGAGATGGCTGGATGGCATCACTGACTCGATGGACGTGAGTCTGAGTGACCTCCGGGAGTTGGTGGTGGACAGGGAGGCCTGGCGTGCTGCGATTCATGGGGTCGCAAAGAGTCGGACACGACTGAGCGACTGTTCTGATCTGATCTGATCCCTGATAGCTCAGCTGGTTAAGAATCTGTGTGCAATGCAGGAGACCTGGGTTTGATCCTTGGGTTGGGAAGATCCCCTGGAGAAGGGAAAGGCTACCCACTCCAGTATTCTGGTGTAGAGAATGCCATGGACTGTATAGTCCATGGGGTTGCAAAGAGTCGGACATGATTGAGCCACTTTCATTCACTCACTTGTATTTAGAATAGATAACCAAATGGTTTCCCAGGTGGCACTAGCGGTAAAGAACATGCCTGCCATGGCAGGAGACGTAAGAGATGCAGCTTTGATCCATGGATCGGGAAGATCCCCTGGAGGAAGGTACAGCAACACCCTCTCGTATTCTTGCCTGGAGAATCCTATGGACAGAGGATCCTGTTGGTCTATGGTCCATAGGGTCGCAAAGAGTTGGACACCACTGACGCAACTTAGCTCAGTACAACCAAAAACCTACTCTTTACATCTATGTCTCCTTTTCTGCCCTACACATAGGCTCAGTGGTACCATCTTTCTAGACTCCATTCATATGCATTAATATATGATATTTGTCTTTTTCTTTCTGACATTTCACTCTGTATAATAGGCTCTAGGTTCATCCACCTCATTAGAACTGACTCAGATGCTTTTCTTTTTATAGCTGAGTAATATTCCACTGTGTATATGTACCACAATGTCCTTATCCATTCATCTGCCAATGGACTCAGTGGGAGGGGGTGGGATGATATGAGATAGTATTGCAACATATACATTTCCACATGTAAAATAGATAACCAGTGTGACTTTGACACATGATGCAGGACACCCAAACCTGGAGGGCTGGGTAGAGAGGGAGCTGGAAGGGGTTTCATGATGGAAGGGACACATGTCTGATTCCTGTTAATGTATGACAAAAACCATCACAATATTTCAAAGGAATTTCCTTCAATTAAAATAAATCTTTAAATTAAAAATAGAATAGATAACCAAAAAGGACCTACTGTATAGTATAGGGAACTACACTCAATATTCTGTAATAACATAAATGGAAAAAGAATTTGAAAAAGAGTAGATATATATAAAAATAAAAATAACAGCTTTATAGAATACATGTAAAGTCAGAATAAAGAGCACTGGTATATTCATGCAATATGTTTTGTACACTAACAAAAGTTATCATGCTCTCTTGGAATGCAAAAACTAAATAAGTAAAAAAATTAAAAAGTAGAAAATAAAAGACTATCATTACCCCATTAAAAAAATGGTGTAGGCTGCAGTGTCAGCTATCATTTCCCTCAGAGTCCAGGCCCTGCCCCTTCTTGGCACCAGTCCTCCTGTGCCCATGTCCTCCTGTTCCCCAGAGTATTCTGTGATTCCCTCTGCCACCTTCTGGGCCTTGCCTGGGTCTGCTGGTCACAGTCCCCTTCACCAACAGGTTCTAATGCATTTCCCTTACCTATGAGACATGTAAATGTCCCACATCCTAGAGTTTTGAGGTCCAGAAGAGAAGAAGAAGCAAATACAATAAAAGTAATGCTAAATATAAAAATATAATGCAAGGTGTTATTTGAGTTTCCTGGAATTGCTGAAACAAATTACCACAAACTTAGTGAAAAAGTGAAAGTGAAAGTCGCTCAGTCATGTCCGATACTTTGTGACCTCATGAACTATGCAGACCACGGAATTCTCCAGGCCAGAATGCTGGCATGGTTAGCCATTCTCTTCTCCAGGAGATCTTCCCAACTCAGGGATTGAACCCAGGTCTCCCGCATTGCAGGCAGATTCTTTTCCAGCTAAGCCATTGGGGAAGCCCCTACAAACTTGGTAGCTTACAACAAAACACTATTCTCTCACAATTCTCTCAGAATTGTCTCACAAATTTCTCATAGTTCTGAAGGCCAAAAAGTGCAAAGTCAAGGTGCTTTGATTCTTGACTTTCCAGGGCTCACACTTGGCGTGCTGCAATTCATGGGGTCACAAAGAGTCAGACACAACTGAGTGACTGAACTGAACTGAATCATATCTCAGTGAGACTGTTTAAAAAAGAATGAAAATTAGATATAGAAAAAAATGAACTGTGGAACTGGAAGGGATTCATAAAGCCATTTATTTGACATGGCCACCTGCCATCAGGTAGGCGAAGTTTCATTGTCATCTTTATTTTCCTGTAGAGGCTTGAGATTACAGTAGCTGAGGATATCACGAAATAAAGCTTGATTCTTGTGATTTCCAGTTTAAGGATCTTTTTACTAAGCAGTGAATCATTGCATCACTTTCTCTTTGGTTTAATTCAACCTAACTTTCCATCTTTATTAGCTGGTTTTCCACTGGGGGTGATATAAAGAAGACTGGAGGGGTAGTGGGAAAGGTGTGTAGACATGTTCTTCAGACAGGAACAGATGCTCAGCTAAACTCAGAGTTGCTGAGTTCAGAGTGCTGAGAGCAGTTCTCAAGTACTTTGAAATGAAACGTGTTGTTTTTTTTTTCTGTCCCTAAGTTGTGTCCAACTCTTTGCAATCCCATGGACTGCAGCACACCAGGCTCCCCTGTCCACTGTCTCCCGGAGTTCATTTAAGTTCTTATCTATTGAGTCAGTGATTCTATTTAACCCTTTTGTCCTCTGCCACCCCCTTCTCCTTCTGCCTTCAATCTTCTCCAGCATCAGGGTCTTTTCCAATGAGTCAGCTCTTAGCATCAGTTGGCCAAAGTGTTGGAGCTTCAGCTTCAGCATCAGCTGAAGGTTCCAATGAATATTCAGAGTTGATTTCCTTTATGATTGACTGTTTTGATCTCCGTGCAGTCCAAGGGACCCGCCAGAGTCTTCTCTGTAATATGTTGTTACTATGATAACAATATCAGCTGCTGGTGTGTGTGTAGGGGAGGAGTAGGGTGAATGAGTGCATGTTGAAAGGAGGCTGTATAAGGAACAGAGCAGTCAAATGTTTTCACAGTAAGCTAGTAATTTTATTGACTCTTCTCTGCCTGTCTTTGTAAGAATCAAAATTTTCTCCCAGCAGCCTTATTCCCCAGGCTTTTTGGAAATTAAGATTTCATTTCTACTTCCACTCCCCGTGTGGCCAGTCCTCATGCCCACTGATCCTTACCAGGAGGGATAACCTGGGAGGGAGGCAGCTAGCATGTGTTTCCCTTGTCCCCACCAGAGCCACCCATGATCATATGCATGTTTATCTCTCCTAATTCAAGAATCACTCTTTATATGAAACTGCTCCTTAGTTGGGCTTCAGAAACTAAAGATTAAAAAAAAAAAAAAAAACCAAAGAGGCCTGTGTCAATCATGAAAGGCTTGGATAAGTGCCCTATGCTATGCTATGCTAAGTCACTTCAGTCGTGTCCGACTCTGTGTGACCCCATAGACGGCAGCCCACCAGGCTTCCCCATCCCTGGGATTCTCCAGGCAAGAACACTGGAGTGGGTTGCCATTTCCTTCTCCAATGCATGAAAGTGAAAAGAGAAAGTGAAGTTGCTCAGTCGTGTCCGACTCTTAGTGACCCCATGGACTGTAGCCTACCAGACTCCTCTGTCCTGGAGTGGGGTACCATTGCCTTCTTCAGGATAAGTGCCCTAGGGAAAAAAAAAAAAAAAAAAAAAACAAAGAATTGATGCTCTTTGCCCTGTAGAGAGGGGATCCTAGTGGAGGTAATCAGTAAGGCTGGGCAGATGCATGGTGGTACTGGACGTGGCCTTGACTTAGTGGGTGGGTGGAAATGGGGTGGACGGGCAGCCAGGTCTAGATGCAGCCACCATACATTAGCAACTTCCATGGACATTCTTGGATCTTGATTTCCTTATTTTTGAAGTCTCTAAACACTTGCAGCTCTGTCTTCCTGTGACTCTAGACATCCCCTTCATCAATCTTAAAAATAAAAGCAGAGAAGTAATACTCTAATTTTTGTTCTTTCTTCTGTGCTCGGTAAAGAAGTAGTGACATTTACAGTGCAGATTTGAGTTAAAGTGTGGTGTATTGCTGAGAGTGTGGGCTCACTTATCAGACAAACTCAGTTGAAAATCTTGGATTGACCTCTTACTGGGGACAAGCGCTTAACTCTTTTTACACTTGACTTCCACACCCTTTCCACAAGGGCTTCCTTGTGGTAAAGAATCTGTCTGCAGTGCGGGAGACCTGGGTTCGATCCCTGGGTTAAGAAGATTCCCTGGAGAAGGGAAAGGCTACCCACGCCAGTATTCTGGCCTGGAGAATTCCACGGACTATGTAGTCCATGGGGTCACAAGAGTTGGACATGACTGAGATTTTCACTTCTACATCTAGGAAATCAGAATAGTGATGCTTCCTTATTAGCTTGTTGAGAGGATTAAATGAGATAAGTGATAATAGTTACTATTTATTGTACTAATTTAGGTACTTGGTTAAACGCTTTTCATGGGTTTTTTCATTTAACCTTGTGAATTAAAGTTTTATGGATGAAGGAAAAAGATCAACATAATGCCTAGGTTTATCTGGGTTCAAACCCCCAATTTACAACCACGATGCAACAGCATCCTCACTAATTCCCTCTCGTTGGAAAACATACACTAGATTTCTTTTTAATCTCTGTATGCTTCTGAGTGACATTTTATTTTTACAACTCTTTCCATAAAAGGAAAATAAAGAGTTTTCTTTGACTGCAAAAGTAACACAGGCAAAATATTTATGCTTTTTTAAAAGACACAAATCTAAATGGCCAAAAGCAGAAAACGGGATTATTTAAGAACTGTCTAGTGAAGAAAACCATTTTAAACATTTTGTTGTATGCTCTTCCATACTATTATGTATATTTTATTATTATATACATGAAGGTACACATCTAAATGAAGATGCATGATATTTCCCGAAATAGCATCACTTTGCTTTCCTGGTTTTGTAACTGGCTTCCCCTGCCCCAACAATGATATATTATGAATAACTTTAAATGTCAATTTTTCATTCAACAAATTTTATTGAATATTATGTGTTGTAATAAATCATAAAACTAAACAAATTAAAATAATACTTCTTGTGGAATGTGCACTGTGTTGTGCCAGACAACTAACAGCATAATGAAAAGCAAATCGTATAGTATCTAAAAAGATGATATGTGTGATCAAAGGAAAAAATACAGCAGCATTTGGGTTACATATTTAACCAAAGACCTTATTGAGAAGGTGGCATTTGAGCACAGACTTGAAGCAGGTGAGAGATTTGGACAGTGGTTGTCTGAGCACGCTGGTCAGAGAAACCAGCCAGTGGCAGCGGTAAGAGAAGGGAGAATGTGATTGATTTCTATGCATGTTTGAAGCATAACCATAAGGTTTTCTGACATATTGAATGGGGAGGCATGAGAGAAAAAGAGGAGTCACGGAAGACTCCAGGGTTTTGGTGTGAGCAAATGGAAGTTTGGAGAAACATCAGCTGAAAGGAGGGAAGGCTGAGGATGGAATAGGTTTTGGGGAAAGATCATTGGTCAGTTTCAGTGAATCTGTGATGTCTACTGGGTGTCCAGATGAAGATGTTGGATATATACTCTGTAATCCAGGAGTGAGAGTGAGGCTAGGAGGAGAGATAGACATTTGGAAGTTATCATCATATACATGGTACGCAAAGTGATGCACCTGCCTGGAATCACCAGAGGAGAGGGAGTAAGAAGAGAAGAGGATGAAGGGTTGAATCCTCGGGGGATTCCAACATTGAGAGGTGGAGGAGAGAAGGAAGAACAGGTAAAAGAGCCCAAGAAAGAGGAAGCAATGAAGTAGAATGAAAGCCAGGAGACTGTTGTGTTCTGGAAGGTCAGAAAGTTTTGTAAGTGTTTACAGGAAGAAGGAGGAAATCGACTGTGTTGCATGATTCTGTTGAATCAAGTAACGTGAGGACCGAGAACTGACCATGTGCCTACAACTGCAATGCGTGCCGAGGGTGAAGGAACCTCCGAGAGTGTCTCTGGTTCTTATTTTATTTAACAGATTATACTGTTATTTTATTTATTTATGGCTGTGCTGGAGTTCATTGCAGTGAGCAGGCTTCTCAGTGGGGATGGCTTCTCTTGTTAAGGAGCATGGCCTCTAGAGTGAGGGCTTCAGTAGTTGTGGCACGTGGGCTTAGCTGCCCCAAGGCAAGTGGAATCTTCCCAGACCAGGAAGTGAACCTGTGTCCCGTGCTTCGGCAGGTGAATTCTTAACCACTGGACCACCAGGGAAACCCCCACTACTATTATTATTAATTTTAATGTTCAGTGTCCTAGATTCGGTCATTGGGAGCCCCTTCCACCTGTCCCTGTGTCCTTTTCACAAATCCATACTATTCTTGGAACTCATATTTATTTTCTAACGGACATTTCAAATTGTCCACTATCATTAGTGCTCTAGTGGAATATCCTTGTATCTTAGGTCACTTGTTAAACTTGCTCTTATTTCAGAACATATGCTATTTTTTTTCATTTTCTCCCATGCATGCTTTCTGTTAGTACTGTCTATTCATTCCCTTATAGTGAGCATCTGTGGTTTTTTTTTTTTTTTTCAAAATGAAAGTTGCTTTATTGTTTCTGATTATCATGCTCACTGAAAATATGTCAAATGAAATAAAATAAAATTTGAAAAGTCATGTGAAAGCTCACCAGACTGAAATAACTTACTAATAACTTCTAGTGGAACACATTTATTTCTCTTTGTATAGCATATAACTATGTTGAGCGACTTCACTTTCACTTTTCACTTTCCTGCATTGGAGAAGGAAATGGCAACCCACTCCAGTGTTCTTGCCTGGAGAATCCCAGGGGCAGGGGAGCCTGGTGAGCTTCCGTCTATGGGGTCGCACAGAGTCGGACACAACTGAAACGACTTAGCAGCAGCAGCAGCATGTCTGGTGTGGTGCATACATCCATAACTTTGCTTAAATGAGATCATAACCACACCAAACAGATCTTCTGTAATCTACTGGTCCTCTACTCAATAGCATAGAGCATGTATTTTAACATATTTTACAAGAGAATAGAACTAGCTTTGCAAGTAGAAAGATAATGATAGTGGTTTCCTCACACAGGTGCTACATGTTCTCGTTTTATTTATCCAATAAATAATTATTGAGCTCATGGTTTGTGGCAGCCTCTGATACCCTCTTCCTGGTTTTGTTAGATGTGAGGGAGTGTTTGGATAATCATTATAGGTATTTCTTAATGTTTCAGTTCTGCTGTCCTTCTAGACATGTAGCAGGATCACATGACCCTCTAGAGTCTGGGCGTGGTCATTGGAAGTGATCGGATGTCATTCCCAGGCCAAAGCTATGTGACCAGTGCAAGATTTGTCACCTCTTCTCCCTGGCGTGGGTCCCTGGAAGCACATGTTAATATAAAACTTCTCCAGCCTGGTTCCGCAAATGAGCCAAGGCCCCTGCCAAGTCCACTGAGGAAGAAGTACACTCTGCAACATCAAGTCACTGGGATATTGTGGTTAACTGTTACTGCAGCCTACCCTCTCCTATGCTGATTGAAAGTGTCTAACAATAAACTGTGGAAAATTCTTCAAGAGATGGGAATACCAGACCACCTGACCTGCCTCTTGAGAAACCTGTATGCAGGTCAGGAAGCAACAGTTAGAACTGGACATGGAACAACAGACTGGTTCCAAATAGGAAAAGGAGTTCATCAAGGCTGTATATTGTCACCCTGCTTATTTAACTTATATGCAGAGTACATCATGAGAAACGCTGGACTGGAAGACGCACAAGCCAGAATCAAGATTGCCAGGAGAAATATCAATAACCTCAGATATGCAGATGATACCACCCTTATGGCAGAAAGTGAAGAGGAATTAAAAAGCCTCCTGATGAAAGTGAAAGAGGAGAGTGAAAAAGTGGCTTAAAGCTCAACATTGAGAAAAATAAGATCATGGCATTCTGGTCCCATCACTTCATGGCAAATAGATGGCAGAACAGTGGAAACAGTGTCAAACTTTATTTTTGGCAGCTCCAAAATCACTGCAGATGGTGATTGCAGCCATGAAATTAAAAGACGCTTACTCCTTGGAAGGAAAGTTATGACCAACCTAGATATCACATTGAAAAGCAGAGACATTACTTTGCCAACAAAGGTCCGTCTAATCAGGGCTTTGGTTTTTCCAGTGGTCATGTATGGATGTGAGAGCTGGACTGTGAAGAAAGGTGAGTACCAAAAAATTGATGCTTTTGAACTGTGGTGTTGGAGAAGACTCTTGAGAGTCCCTTGGACTGCAAGGAGATCCAACCAGTCCATTCTAAAGGAGATCAGCCCTGGGTGTTCTTCGGAAGGAATGACGCTAAAGCTGAAACTCCAGCACTTTGGCCACCTCATGCAAAGAGTTGACTCATTGGAAAAGATTCTGTGCTGCAAGGGATTGGGGGCAGGAGGAGAAGGGGACGATAGAGGATGAGATGGCTGGGTGGCATCACTGCCTTGATGGACATGAGTTTGAGTGCACTCCGGGAGTTGGTGATGGACAGGGAGGCCTGGCGTGCTGCAATTCATGGGGTCGCAAAGAGTTGGACACGACTGAGCGAGTGAACTGAACTGAACCAGCTATTAATTTACCTAATTGTGCTAATAAGATATTTTGATACTTGCCTTGTTGAATACCAGATATATGATGTTTGCAATTTGTGACTGATTACTAAGCTAATAATTTTCTACATGTGAAATGGCAAATTACCCTATACCCTGGGCATGATGGGAAAGAAGGCTGCAGGTAAGTCACTGTTCATCAAAGTGTATTATGAGTAACATTAACATCCGAATCACCTGAATGCTTATCTACAAATACGTATGTCTAGACCCTACTCATAAAGAGTCCACATCTCTGATATCTGCATTTCTAACCAACTCTCTAGCTGATTCAAAGGCACTGGTGTGAGTGAGTAAGGTCACACAATGAGTTAGTGTTTGGGGGTTGTTGCAAAAGCAGTTCATTAGCACCAACTGAGTACTTCGTACATGTCAGAGGTTGTGCTGGATCCTGGAAACACAAAGACTGGCAAAGTTCCTGCTCTCAAGAAGTTCAGAGCAAAATAGTTGAATTTTGATGATGTCCAATATATCAAATTGTTGTTTTATGACTCATGCTTTTGGTTTTGTATCCAGGAATTCTTTGCTTAACCTAAGCTAGCAACTACTTTCTTCTGTTTTCTTTTAAAAGTTGTATAGTTTTAGTTTTTATATTTATGTTTATGATCCATTTTGAGCTAGTTTTTGTATGTGGTGTAATGGTTGAAATTCATCTTACTGCATGTGGATAGCCAATTGTTCAGTGTCGTTTGTTGAAAAGCTTACATATCTTGTCAAAAATCAGTCACTCATATATGTGGTTCTTAAATACAACATTTCATTTTGGCAGCTTTATAAAAAATCTTGAAATATGCTATGTTAATCCTCCAACTTTTTCATCACTTTCAAATTTATTTTGGCTATTTAGAGTCTTTGCATTTTCAAACAAAATATAAGATAAATTTGGCAATTTCTGGGAAAAAAATAGAAGCTCAGAGATTTTTATTGTGGGAGATATTTGTGTAAATAAATATCTTAGATCATGTGTCAGTATGGAAGCCTTTTCAAATATGCAGAGCAAGCCCCAAGGTAGAAGTGGTCTTTTGTATATAGAAGGCACAGAGATGATTTAAACTGAGGGGACTAGGTCTGTTGTGAAAGCTAATATCAATAACAAGTGCCTAATAGGATGTGCGGTGAGGAAGGAATCCTGGGGTCGTTTCTGAAAAAAAAAAAAAAAAAACACATACATGATTAAGAGTGACTGGAGAGTATATTTGAAAAGAGTTACTAAAATCAAATACAACATCTTCAGAGGTTTGTCTTTGCAGATGGTGAGGAAGGGAAGCAATTGGTTTTATGGTGCATTTTGGTGGAAGTGAAGAGGCAAGGGCTGCATACAGGTAGGACTAAAAATAGATGCTGACTGGTCTATCCATTGATCTATGCAATCCCAGAAAACTAATCAAACTGATCACATGGACCACAGCCATGTCTAACTCAATGAAACTATGAGCCATGCCGTGTGGGGCCACCCAAGATGGATGGGTCATGGTGGAGAGTTCTGACCAAATGTGGTCCACTGGAGAAGGGAATGGCAAACCACTTCAGTATTCTTGCCTTGAGAACCCCATGAACAGTATGAAAAGGCAAAAAGATATGACAATGAAAGATAAACTCCCAAGGTCGGTAGGTACCCAACATGCTAGTGGAGAAGAATGGAGAAATAGTTCCAGAAAGAACAAAGAGATGGAGCCAAAGTGAAAACAGTGCCCAGTTGTAAACATGACTGGTGATGGAAGTAAAGTCCAATGCTGTAAAGAACAATATTGCATAGGAACCTGGAATGTTAGGTCCATGAATCAAGGTAAATTGGAAGTGGTCAAACGAGATGGCAAGAGTGAACAACGACATTTTAAGAATCAGTGAACTAAAATGGAGTGGAATCAGTGGATTTAACTCAGATGACAATTATATCTAATACTGTGGGCAAGAATCCCTTTGAAGAAATGGAGTAGCCCTCAGGGTCAACAAAAGAGCCTGAAATGCAGTACTGGGTGCAATCTCAAAAATGACAGAATGATCTCTGTTTGTTTCCAAGGCAAACCATTCCATATCACAGTAATTCAAGCCTATGCCCCAACCACTAATCCCGAAGAAGTTAAAGCTGAACTTTTCTATCAGGACCTACAAGACCTTTGAGAATTAACACCAAAAAATGATGTCCTTTTCATCATAGGGTACTGGAAAGCAAAAGTATGAAGTCAAGAGATACCTGGAGTAACAGGCAAATTTGGCCTTGGAGTACAGAATGAAGCAGGGCAAAAGCTAACAGAGTTTTGTCAAGAGACCACACTGGTCATAGCAAACATTCTCTTCCAACATCACAAGAGATAACTCTACACATGGACATCACCAAATGGTCAATAGTGAAATCAGACTGACTATATTCTTTGCAGCCGAAGATGGAGAAGCTCTATACAGTCAGTAAAAACAAGACTGGGAGCTGACTGTGGCTCAAATAATGAACTCGTTATTGCCAAATTCAGACTTAAATTGAAGAAAATAGGAAAACCACTAGACCATCCAGGTATGACCTAAATCAAATCCCTTATGATTATATGGTGGAAATGACAAATAGACTCAAGGGATTAGATCTAATAGACAGAGAGCCTGAAGAACTATGGACAGAGATTCATGACATTGTCCAGGAGGCAGTGATCAAGACCATCCCCAAGAAAAAGAAATGCAAAAAGTCAAAATGGTTGTCTGAAGAGGCCTTATAAGTAGCCGAGAAAAGAGAAGATAAAGGCAAAGGAGAAAAGGAAAGATTTACCCATCTGAATGCAGAGTTCCAAAGAATAAAAAGGAGAGATAAGAAAGCCTTCCTCAGTGATATATTCAAAGAAATAGAGGAAAGCAATAGAATGGGAAAAACTAGAGATCTCTTCAAGAAAATTAGAGATACCAAGGGAACATGCAAAGATGGGCACAATGGACAGAAATGGCATGGACCTAAAAGAAGCAGAAGCTATTAAGAAGAGGTGGCAAGAATACACAGAAGAACTATACAAAAAAGATTTTAGTGACCCAGATAACCATGATGTTGTGTCACTCACCTACAGCCAGACATTCAGCGTGCAAAGTCAAGTGGACCTTAGGAAGCATCACTACAAATAAAGGTAGGGGAAGTGATGGAATTCCAGTTGAGCTATTTCAAATCCTTAAATATGATGCTGTGAAAGTGCTGCACTCAATATGCCAGCAAGTTTGGAAAACTCAGCAGTGGCCACATGACTGGAAAAGGTCAGTTTTCACTCTAGTCACAAAGAAAGGCAATGCCAAGGAATGTTCAGACTACTGCACAATTGTACTCATCTCACATTCTAACAAAGTAATGCTCAAAATTCTCCAAGCTAGGCTTCAACAGTATGTGAATTGGGAATTTCCAGATGTTCAAGCTGGATTTAGAAAAGGCAGAGGAACCAGAGATCAAATTGCCAACATCTTTGGATCATAGATAAAGCAAGAGAATTCCAGAAAAACATCTACTTCTGCTTCATTGACAACACTTAAGCCTTTGACTGTGTGGATCACAACAAACTGTGGGAAATTGTTCAAGAGATGGGAATACCAGACCACTTTACCTGCCTCATGAGAAACCTGTATGCAGGTCAAGAAGCAACAGTTAGAACCGGACATGGAACAATGGACTGGTTCCAAATCAGGAGGGGAGTACATCAAGGTTGTATATTATCACCCTGCTTATTTAACTTATATGCAGAGTACATCATGAGAAATGCCAGGCTGGATGAAGCACAAGGTGGAATCAAGATTGCTGGGAGAAATATCAATAACCTCAGATATGCAGATGACACCACTCTTATGGCAGAAAGCAAAGAAGAACTAAAGAACTTCTTGATGAAAGTGAAAGAGGAGAGTGAAAAAGTTGGCTTAAAACTCAACAATCAGAAAACTAAGATCATGGCATCTGGTCCCATCACTTCATGGCAAATAGATGGGGAAACAGTGGAGTCAGTGACAGACTTTATTTCTGGGGGCTCCAAAATCACTGCAGATGGTGACTGCAGCCATTCAATTAAAAGATACTTGCTCCTTGCAAGAAAAGCTATAACCAACCTAGACAGCATATTAAAAAGCAGAGACATTACTTAGCTGACAAAGGACCATCTAGTCAAAGCTATGGTTTTTCCAGTAGTCATGTATGGATATGAGAGTTGGACCATAAAGAAAGCTGAGTGCTGAAGAATTGATGCTTTTGAACTGTGGTGTTGGAGAAGACTCTTGAGAGGCCCTTGGATTACAAGGAGATCAAATCAGTCAGTCTTATAGGAAATCAGTCCTGATTATTCATTGGAAGGCCTGATGCTGAAGCTAAAGCTTTGGCCACCTGATGTGAAGGACTGACTCATTGGAAAAGACTCTAATCTTGGGAAATGTTGAAGGTGGGAGGAGAAGGGGATGCCAGATGATGAGATGGTTGGATGGCATCACCGACTCAATGGGCATGAGTTTAAGCAAGCTCCGGGCGTTGGTGATGGACAGGGAAACCTGGTGTGCTGCAACCATGGGGTCACAAGTGTCAGAGACAACTGAGCAATTGAACTGAACTGACCTATAGATAAAAACCTGGACCTGAGGATTCAACACTGGTGACACTAATCTGAGTGCAGTTTTTATGGCTCTTTGGCCTCAGGTCTAATGTTTCATTCGGAGAAGGCAATGGCACCCCACTCCAGTACTCTTGCCTGGAAACTCCCATGGACAGAGGAGCCTGGTAGGCTGCAGTCCATGGGATCACCAAGAGTCAGACACAACTGAGCGACTTCACTTTCACTTTTCACTTTCATCCATTGGAGAAGGAAATGGCAACCCATTCCAGCATTCTTGCCTGGAGAATCCCAAGGATGGAGGAGCCTGGTAGGCTGCCGTCTACGGGGTCGCACAGAGTCGGACACGACTGAAGCAGCTTAGCAGCAGCTAATGTTTCATTAGTTGGGGCATAACAGAATCTTCCCTTGAGATAGGCTTGAAGGAAAATTAGATGTCCTACTGAAGTACTGTGCTTGGTACTTAGGAAAAGTGTTGACCTCTTTTCCTAAGCCTTTTTATCTGTCCTCTGTAAGACTAGAGGCTTCCCTTGTGGCTGAGTGGTAAAGAAACTGCCTGCAATGCAGGAGACTGCCTGCAATGCAGGAGTCTACCTTCAATGCAGGAGAAACAGGTTTTATTCTTGGGTTGGGAAGATCTCCTGGAGAAGGAAATGGCAACCCATTCCAATATTCTTGCCTGGGAAATCACATGGACAGAGAAGCTTTGTGGGCTACAGTCCATGGGGTCACAAAAGTCAGACATTACTTAGTGACTAAACCACCACCATCTAAAAGACTGAGCAGCTGTCACATGCTATCTGGTGAGCATTGCTTTCCAAGGGCAGATAATGGACCACACCACATGAGTTTCCTTTAGCTTCTCTAAGGTAAACCCATGCAGAACTAGCAGAATGGAGAGCTGAGGTCCTAGAGCCACATCTGCTGAGGAAGTATTGCTCAGGCTTAAGCTGAGCAGGAGAGGATCACAGGAATCATGAGGACTGCAAGTATCAGAAGGATGGTAAACGAAAGAACAAATGAAGTTTATGTAAAGCTGTCCAGAGGAGTGTTTAGCAAAGAGTGGAAATTTGACAAGCTCTAGCTTCCTGTTGTCCCTTTGCCCACTGTGTGGAAAATGCAGGAAATAAGACATGGGCTCAACATAAGGATGGATATTTAAATAATTATTGTTGTTTAAATATGGTATAAGCTATCTTAGGAGAATACACTCATCTTCATAGTCAATGATGATTATTGGAATATCTAAGTGTCAGGTGTTGTATTAAGAGTTGAGGATACAATTATGAATAATATGGAGAGCTCTCAGGGAAAGCTCAGAGGCCATAGGAGAGACAGGCATGCATATAAATAGATAAATTCCAATGCAATAGGCTCTTACAGATTAAAGGAAAAGTGCTGAGGGATCACAAGTTATACAGTAACTGATCTGCCTAGGGGAACTGGGAAAACCTTTCCCAAACAGATGACATTTGAGCAAGGTCTTGAAGGATGAGTAGGAGTCTGCTATTCAGTGGTACGGAGTTCCTTATCACTGGAAGGGTTCAGACAGAGGCTGAATGGCTACCTGTCAAAGGCGTTGCAGACAGATTGCTGAGTAGGTGGGAAACTGTCCTGGGTGACCTCAAGGTCCTTCCAAATCCAAGATTCTATGAAAGAGCCCCAGGAGTAGAACATTATTGTACTAACATATATATTACCATCCATCAACACAGTATTCCCAATACTCTGCCTTATGGGGCTAGAGGAGAGTTGCTGTCAACCCAAGAGGGTTTATGCAGGGATCAAGGAGGAGAATTTATCTTTGTTGTGCCCTAAGGGTATGTATCTCTTTACACTTCTCAACTGAGTGTACTGACATGGGATGGTAAGATGGACTAAACGAGAAAAATAAGGAGAGTTGGGGGTGGAGAGGAAAGCTTTGCTCCTCTGCACACTTGGCAGCATTTGGGGGTGTTCTCTTATGCCCAAGTGGGCTCCTGGTTGTGCAGAACAGCTGAAGCTGCCTCCTTTGCTGTAGCTCTGCTTGCCTTAGCCAAGGCAGCCACCCGAGGCTCTCTGCCATCCAGCACAGACTGTGCCCTTCAGTCAAGAAAAGCAATGAAGACAAAGGAGAAATTCCCAAAGAGAAAAGTGCATCCAGTCTCTCAGCCTCGCAGCTGAGTTTCTCTGCTGGAGAATACTTGAATTGTTCACATTCTTGACTCTGCTCAGGTGAACACAGGTGCAGTCAGGCGGAGCCATCATCCTTTTTCTTCACCTGTGGGGCTGAGAGGCCCCACTGACAGGTGGGCAGACAGACCTGCCATTGTCGCTTGCATACAGTGGTATATCAAATGCATCTTAAGAAGGGCTTGGGGCTTGAGACTCTTGGGTCTCCTAAGTAGAGCCTTATGGGGAAACTTAAATGTGTAGACTCTTTTTTTTTTTTTTTATTGAAGAATAATATGTAGGCTCTTTTTCTTGGGATGAAGTGGAGGAAGAGCTCTGAAGCTACTGAGTCTACCTACTTTATGAGTGACTTCTTCTGGTCAGTCAAATGTTGAAATAAATCACTTTACTTCCAGCCTCTCAAGCACAAACCTTGACTTTCACACCATTAAACTCTGGAATTAGTTAACACATCAAGTTTCTTCTGGGATGTCTGTCAAGAAGGATTAACAGCCAGTTGATGGATGTGGGTTCAGACTACAGTGAACTTGTAATATCCACTCAGCTCATGAGAGCTGGCTCTGTGCCCCCTGCTGACTCCTGCAGGCTCCTCTGAGTCAGTAGGAAATGCAGCCTGACCAGACAAATTATAAGGTGTGTGTACTGAATGTGTATTTCCTGTAAGTCAGTAATAATCCTGATATTAATTTTTCTAAGGAAATATACATGCATCTGCCTTTTTTTTTTTTTTTTTTTGCCAAAAGAAACACAGAAAGAATAAACGCCAAGCTAGTGAGATTAGTTATTTGCAGGGAGTGGTGGGAATAGAGTGCAAAGAATTGGGGGAGTGATACTTTAAAAATAAATTTCTGCATGATTTTAACTTTTGGAGCCAGGTCAATGTTTTACTATGCAAAAAAAAGTTAATCAGGAAGAATGGGGAGGAAACATAAAATGGAACACAAACAGAAACAAATGGGTCTATTTACATTTCATATGAAAAACGTGATCATACCAAAGGAGGAAATAAAACTAATCTAAGTAACATTTGACCACAGCATTTTCACTATATAACCTCAATCTGAAGTCAAAAACAGCCATCAATAAACTCAGCCTAGTAAGTTTGGTTTTCATAGTGGTGTGGGTTAGCACTTTTTTTTTCCTTTTTTAAAATTGAAGAGTTGATTTACAATGTTGTGTTAGTTTCAGGTATATAGCAAACAATATATGTGTGTGTGTGTATTCTTTTTCAGATTTTCCCTTATAGGTTGTTATAGTATACTGAGTATAGTTCCCTATGTTATACAGTAGGTCCTTTCTGAGTATCTGTTATATATAGTAGTGTATATGTTACTCCCAAACTCATAATTTATCCTTCCTCCCCTTTCCTCTTTGATAAGTTTGTTTTCTCTGTCTGTGGGTCTATTTCTGTTTTATTAATGTTTATTTGTATCATTATTTTAGATTTCAGATATAAGCGATATCATACGATATTTATCATGCTAAGTGAAGTAAGCCAAACAGGATTAGTAGTTTTGAAACTACTGTGTGAGTGTTTCAAGCCTGGGTAAGTAAATATGTTGTGAATGGGAGCCTGGTTACTCACTTTCAGGGAAGGAAGTTAAAAATACGAGAAGAGGAAGGACTAGGATGCATTGGTAGTATTGATTTGAATGGAAGTGCCAGTATAAACTCATGTTTTTTTTATATGCTGCTGCTGCTGCTGCTAAGTCACTTCAGTCACGTCCAACTCTGTGCGACCCCATAGACAGCAGCCCACCAGGCACCCCCGTCCCTGGGATTCTCCAGGCAAGAACACTGGAATGGGTTGCTATTTCCTTCTCCAGTGCATGAAAGTGAAAAGTAAAAGTGAAGTCGCTCAGTTGTGTCCGACTCTTAACGACCCCATGGACTGCAGCCTACCATGCTCCCCGTTCATGGGATTTTCCAGGCAAGAGTACTGGAGTGGGGTGCCACTTCTCCATCTTTATATGCATATTACACTTAATATATACATGGCTGACCCTTGGACAACACAGGTTTGAACTATACAGGTTCACTTATACATACTTTTTTTTTTATTCCAGTAAACACATACTACAGAACTATATAATCTGTGGTTGGTTAAATCTGCTGATTTTGATAATTGTACTGGGGTGATATAAGAGAATGAAATATATAATAAGGTATTTAAGGGTAAAAAGACCTGATATCTGCAAAGAGAGAGAGAGACAGAACAAAAAGACAAAAAACAAATGGGGCAACTTATTACTAATTGATACATCTGGGTATAGGGCATACAGCTTCCTTTGTACTTTCTTATAGCTTTTCTATAACTTGAAATTATATCAAATAAAAATTTAAAACATACATACAAGGGAAAATTTTTAACTATTAGGATGATTATTCTTGCCCCATCTTGCACTGGCTTGGGGAGAATTAAATACCGAGGACATTAAAAGAAACTCCATTTGCATACAATTTCAGTGTGTCCAAGATGCTTTTAGCCATCATGGTCAACAAAAGAGTCCGAAATGTAGTACTTGGATGCAATCTCAAAAACGACAGAATGATCTCTGTTTGTTTCCAAGGCCATTCAATATCACAGTAATCCAAGTCTATGCCCCAACCAGTAAAGCTGAAGAAGCTGAAGTGGAATGGTTCTATGAAGACCTACAAGACCTTTTAGAACTAACACCCAAAAAAGATGTCCTTTTCATTATAGGGGACTGGAATGCAAAAGTAGGAAGTCAAGAAACACCTGGAATAACAGGCAAATTTGACCTTGGAATACGGAATGAAGCAGGGCAAAGACTAATAGAGTGTTGCCAAGAAAATGCACTAGTCATAACAAACACCCTCTTGCAACAACACAAGAGAAGACTCTATACATGGACATCACCAGAAGGACAACACCGAAATCAGATTGATTATATTCTTTGCAGCCAAAGATGCAGAAGCTCTATACAGTCAGCAAAAACAAGACCAGGAGCTGACTGTGGCTCAGACCATGAACTCCTTATTGCCAAATTCAGACTGAAATTGAAGAAAGTAGGGAAAACTACTAGACCATTCAGGTATGACCTAAATCAAATCCCTTATGATTATACAGTGGAAGTGAAAAATAGATTTAAGGGCCTAGATCTGATAGATAGAGTGCCTGATGAACTATGGAATGAGGTTCGTGACATTGTACAGGAGACAGGGATCAAGACCATCCCCATGGAAAAGAAATGCAAAAAAGCAAAATGGCTGTCTGGGGAGGCCCTACAAATAGCTGTGAAAAGAAGAGAAGTGAAAAGCAAAGGAGAAAAGGAAAGATATAAACATCTGAATGCAGAGTTCCAAAGAATAGCAAGAAGAGATAAGAAAGCCTTCTTCAGAGATCAATGCAAAGAAATAGAGGAAAACAACAGAATGGGAAAGACTAGGGATCTCTTCAAGAAAATCAGAGATACCAAAGGAACATTTCATGCAAAGATGGGCTTGATAAAGGACAGAAATGGTATGGACCTAACAGAAGCAGAAGATATTAAGAAGAGGTGGCAAGAATACACAGAAGAACTGTACAAAAAAGAGCTTCACGACCCAGATAATCATGATGATGTGATCACTCACCTAGAGCCAGACACCCTGGAATGTGAAGTCAAGTGGACCTTAGAAAGTATCACTACGAACAAAGCTAGTGGAGGTGATGGAATTCCAGTTGAGCTATTCCAAATTCTGAAAGATGATGCTGTGAAAGTGCTGCACTCAATATGCCAGCAAATTTGGAAAACTTAGCGGTGGCCACAGGACTGGAAAAGGTCAGTTTTCATTCCAATCCCAAAGAAAGGCAATGCCAAAGAAGGCTCAAACTACTGCACAATTGCACTCATCTCACAGGCTTGTAAAGTAATGCTCAAAATTCTCCAAGCCAGGCTTCAGCAATATGTGAACCGTGAGCTTCCTGATGTTCAAGCTGGTTTTAGAAAAGGCAGAGGAACCAGAGATCAAATTGCCAACGTCCGCTGGATCATTGAAAAAGAAAGAGAGTTCCAGAAAAACATCTATTTCTGCTTTATTGACTATGCCAAAGCCTTTGGCTGTGTGGATCACAATCAACTGTGGAAAATTCTGAAAGAGATGGGAATACCAGACCACCTGACCTGCCTCTTGAGAAATCTGTATGCAGGTCAGGAAGCAACAGTTAGAACTGGACATGGAACAACAGACTGGTTCCAAATAGGAAAAGGGGTACGTCAAGGCTGTATATTGTCATCCTGTTTATTTAACTTATATGCAGAGTACATCATGAGAAATGCTGGACTGGAAGAAACACAAGCTGGAATCAAGATTGCTGGGAGAAATATCAATCACCTCAGATATGCAGATGACACCACCCTTATGGCAGAAAGTGAAGAGGAACTAAAAAGCCTCTTGATGAAAGTGAAAGTGGAGAGTGAAAAATTTGGCTTAAAGCTCAACATTCAGAAAATGAAGATCATGGCATCTGGTCCCATCACTTCATGGGAAATAGATGGGCAAACAGTGGAAACAGTGGCAGACTTTATTTTTGGGGGCTCCAAAATCACTGCAGATGGTGACTGCAGCCATGAAATTAAAAGATGCTTACTCCTTGGGAGGAAAGTTATGACCAACCTAGATAGCATATTCAAAAGAAGAGACATTACTTTGCCAACAAAGGTCCGTCTAGTCAAGGCTATGGTTTTTCCTGTGGTCATGTATGGATGTGAGAGCTGGACTGTGAAGAAGGCTGAGCGCCGAAGAATTGATGCTTTTGAACTGTGGTGTTGGAGAAGACTCTTGAGAGTCCCTTGGAGTGCAAGGAGATCCAACCAGTCCATTCTAAAGGAGATCAGCCCTGGGATTTCTTTGGAAGGAATGATGCTAAAGCTGAAACAATAGTACTTTGGCCACCTCATGTGAAGGGTTGACTCATTGGAGAAGACTCTGATGCTGGGAGGGATTGAGGGCAAGAGGAGAAGGGGACGGCAGAGGATGAGATGGCTGGATGGCATCACTGACTCAAAGAATGTGAGTCTCAGTGAGCTCTGGGAGTTGGTGATGGACAGGGAGGCCTGGCATGCTGCGATTCATGGGTTCACAAAGAGTTGGACAGGACTGAGGGACTGATCTGAACCTTATCTGATTCTCACAATAATCTTTCAGAATAAGCAAGGCAGGTATTTTACAGGAACTCCATGTAGATTTCTTTCTCTTGTTTTAATTTATTTTTTAATTGAAGGATAATTGCTTTACAGAATTTTGTTATTTTCTGTCAAGCATGAATCAGCCATAGGTATACTTGTGTCCCCTCCCTCTTGAATCTCCCTCCCATCTCCCTCCCCATCCCACCCCTCTAGGTTGGTACAGAGCCCCTGTTTGAGTTTCCTGAGCCATACAGCAAATTCCCTTTGGCTATCTATTTTACATATGGTAATGTAAGTTTCCATGTTACTCTTTTCATACATCTCACCCTCCCCTCCCCTCTTCCCATGTTCATAAGTCTGTTCTCTATGTCAGTTTCTCCATTGCTGTCCTGTAAATAAATTCTTTGGTGCCATTTTTCTAGATTCCATATATATGCATTAGTATATGATATTTATCTTTCTCTTTCAGACTTACTTCACCCTGTATAATGGGCTCCAGGTTCATCCATCTCATTAGAACTGATTCAAAGATGTTCCTTTTTATGGCTGAGCAATATTCCATTGTATATATGTACTTCTTTATCCATTCATTTGTCAATGGACATCAAGGTTGCTTCCATGTTCTGGCTATTGTAAATTGTGCTGCAATAACATTGGGGTACAGGTGTCTTTTCCAATTTTGGTTTCCTCAGGGTATATGCCTAGGAGTGTGATTGCTGGGTCACAAGGTGATTTTATTCCTAGTTTTTAAAGGAATCTCCATACCATTTTCCATAGTGGTTGTATCAATTTTTATTCCCACCAACAGTGCAGGAGCATTCCCTTTTTTCCACACCCTCTCCAACATTTATTGTTTGTAGACTTTTTGACGATGGCCATTATGACTGGTGTGAGGTGATGTCTCATTACAGTTTTGATTTGTGTTTCTCTAATAATGAGCATTGTTGAGCATCTTTTCATGTGTTTGTTAACCATCTGTATGTCTTCTTTGGAGAAATGTCTATTTAGGTATTTTTCCCACTTTTTTATTGTGTTGTTTGTTTTTCTGGTATTGAGTTGTATGAGCTGCTTGCGTATTTTGGAAATTAATCCTTTTTCAGTTGTTTCATTTGTTATTATTTTCTCCCATTCTAAGGGTTGTTTTCTTCACCTTGTTATAGTTTCCTTTGTTGTGCAAAAGCCTTTAAGTTTAATCAGGTCCTACTTCTTTACTTTTGTCTTTATTTCCATTACTCTAGGAGGTGGGTCACAGAGGATCTTGCTTTGATTTATGTCATCAAGTGTTCTGCCTATGTTTTCCTCTAAGTGTTTTGTAGTTTCTGGTCTTACATTTAGGTCTTTAATCCATTTTGAGTTTATCTTTGTATATGGTGTTAGGAAATGTTCTAATTTCATTCTTTTACATGTAGCTATTCAGCTTTCCCAGCACCACTTATTGAAGAGGCTATCTTTGCCCCATTGTCAAAAATTAGGTACCCATAGGTGCAGAGGTTTACTTCTGGGCTTTCTGTCTTGTTCCATTGGTCTATATTTCAGGTTTTGTGCCAGTACCATACCATTTTGATGACGGTAGGTTTGCAGTATAATCTGAAGTCAGGCAGATTGATTCTTTCAGCTCCATTCTTTCTCAAGACTGCTTTGGCTATTCAGGATCTTTTGTGTTTCCATATGAATTGTGAAATTTTTTGTTCTAGTTCTGTGAAAAATGCCATTGGTAATTTGATAGGGATTGCCTTGAATCTGTAGATTGTATTTGGTAGTATAGTCATTTTCACAGTATTGATTCTTCCTACCCAGGAACATGGAATATCTTTCCATCTGTTTCACGTGTTTTTGATTTATTTCATCAGTGTCTTATAATTTTCTGTATATAGTTCTTTTGCTCCTTAGGTAGGTTTATTCCTAGATATTTTATTCTTTTCGTTGCAATGGTGAATGGGATTGATTCCTTAACTTCTTTTTCCGATTTTTCATTGTTAATATTTAGGAATGCAAGTGATTTCTGTGTATTGATTTTATATCCTGCGACTTTGATAAATTCACTGATTAGCTCTAGTAATTTTCTGATAGTATCTTTAGGGTTTTCTATGTATGGTATAGCTTAAAGCTCAACATTCAGAAAACAAAGATCATGGCATCTGGTCCCATCACTGCATGGGAAATAGATGGGGAAATAGTGGAAACAGTGTCAGACTTTGTTTTTCTGGGCTCCAAAATCACTGCAGATGGTGACTGCACCCATGAAATTAAAAGACGCTTACTCCTTGGAAGGAAAGTTATGACCAACCTAGATAGCATATTGAAAAGCAGAGACATCACTTTACCAACAAAGGTTCGCCTAGTCAAGGCTATGGTCTTTCCAGTGGTCATGTATGGATGTGAGAGCTGGACTGTGAAGAAGGCTGAGCGCCAAAGAATTGATGCTTTTGAACTGTGGTGTTGGAGAAGACTCTTGAGAGTCCCTTGGACTGCAAGAAGATCCAACCAGTCCATTCTGAAGGAGATCAATCCTGGAATTTCTTTGGAAGGAATGATGCTAAAGCTGAAACTCCAGTATTTTGGCCACCTCATGCGAAGAGTTGACTCATTGGAGAAGACTCTGATGCTGGGAGGGATTGAGGGCAAGAGGAGAAGGGGACGACAGAGGATGAGATGGCTGGATGGTATCACTGACTTGATGGTTGTGAGTCTGGGTGACCTCCGGGAGCTGGTGATGGACAGGGAGGCCTGGCGTGCTGCAGTTCATGGGGTCACAAAGAGTCGGACACGACTGAGTGACTGATCTGATCTGATCTGATCTGATGTATGGTATCATGTCATCTGCAAACAGTGAGAGATTTACTTCTTCTTTTCTGATCTGGATTAGTTTCATTTCTTTTTCTTCTCTGATTGCTGTAGCTAGGACTTCCAAAACTACGTTGAATACTAGTGGTGAGAGTGGATACCCTTGTCTTATTCCTGATCTTAGGGGAAATGCTTTTAGGTTTTCACCACTGAGAATAGTGTTAGCTGTGAGCTTATCATGCATGGCCTTTACTATATTGAGGTATGTTGTATGAGCTGCTTGCATATTTTGGAAATTAAACCTTTTTCAGTTGTTTCATTTGTTATTATTTTCTCCCATTCTAAGGGTTGTTTTCTTTTCTTTTTTTTTTTTTTTTTTGAACTATTTCATTTTTTTTACTTTTATTTTTTTATTATGAATTTATTTAATTGGAGGCTAATTACTTTACAATATTGTATTGGTTTTGCCATACATCAACATGAATCCGCCATGGGTATACAAGTGTTCCCCATACTGAACCTCCCTCCCACCTTTCCCCTGTACCATCCAAGAAAAGCGAATCCTCTTACACTGTTGGTGGGAATGCAAACTAGTACAGCCACTATGGAGATCAGTGTGGAGATTCCTTAAAAAACTGGAAATAGAACTGCCTTATGACCCAGCAATCCCACTGCTGGGCATACACACCGAGGAAACCAGAATTGAAAGAGACACCTGTACCCCAATGTTCATCGCAGCACTGTTTATAATAGCCAGGACAAGGAAGCAACCTAGATGTCTATCAGCAGATGAATGGATAAGAAAGCTGTGGTACATATACACAATGGGGTATTACTCAGCCATTAAAAAGAATACATTTGAATCAGTTCTAATGAGGTGGATGATCAGATCAGATCAGATCAGTCACTCAGTCATGTCCGACTCTTTGCGACCCCATGAACCGCAGCACGCCAGGCCTCCCTGTCCATCACCAGCTCCCGGAGGTCACCCAGACTCATACCCATAGAGTCAGTGATGCCATCCAACCATCTCATCCTCTGTCATCCCCTACTCCTCCTGCCCTCAATCCCTCCCAGCATCAGAGTCTTCTCCAATGAGTCAACTCTTCGCATGAGGTGGCCAAAATACTGGAGTTTCAGCTTTAGCATCATTCCTTCTAAAGAAATTCCAGGATTGATCTCCTTCAGAATGGACTGGTTGGATCTTCTTGCAGTCCAAGGGACTCTCAAGAGTCTTCTCCAACACCACAGTTCAAAAGCATCAATTCTTCGGCACTCAGCCTTCTTCACAGTCCAGCTCTCACATCCATACATGACCACAGGAAAGACCATAGCCTTGACTAGACGAACCTTTGTTGGCAAAGTGATGTCTCTGCTTTTGAATATGCTATCTAGGTTGGTCATAACTTTCCTTCCAAGGAGTAAGCGTCTTTTAATTTCATGGCTGCAGTGCTAAATTTTGTCAATGGCTTTTTCTGCATCTATTGAGATTATCATATGCTTTTTATCTTTCCATTTGTTAACATGGTGTATCACATTGATTAATTTGCATATATTGAAGAATCCTTACATCCCTGGAATAAACCCAACTTGAGCATGGTGCATGAGCTTTTTAATGGGTTGTTGAATTATCTTTGCTAGAATTTTGTTGAGGATTTTTAATCCATGTTCATCTGTGGTATTGGCCTGAAATTTTCTTTTTTTGTGTTGTCTTTGTCTGGTTTTGGTATCAGGGTGATGGTGACCTTGTAGAATGTACTTGGAAGTGTTCATTCCTCTGCAATTTTTTGGAAAGAGTTTTAGAAGGATAGGTATTAGCTCTTCTCTAAATGTTTGCTAGAATTCACTAGCAAAGCCATCTGGTCCTGAGCTTTTGTTTTTTTGTGAGATTTTTTAATCACAGTTTCAATTTCAGTGCTTGTAATTGGGTTGTTCATAATTTCTATTTCTTCCTGGTTCAGTCTTGGAAGATTGAACTTTTCTAAGAATCTCCATTTGTTCCAGATTATCTATTTTATTGCCATATAGTTGTTCATAATAGGCTCTTATAATCCTTTGTATTTCTTCATTGTCTGTTGTAAACTGCTTTTTCATTTCTAATTATGTTGATTTGATTCTTCTCTCTTTTTTTCTTGATGAGTCTCACTAGTTCAGTTCAGTTCAGTCGCTCAGTCGTGTCTGACTCTTTGCAATCTCATGGACTGCAGCATGCCAGGCTTCCCTATCCATCACCAACTCCCAGAGCTTACTTAAACTCATGTCCATCGAGTTGGTGATGCAATCCAACCATCTCATGCTCTGTTGTTCCCTTCTCCTCCTGCCTTCAATCTTTCCCAGCATCAGGATCTTTTAAAATGAGTCAGTTCTTTACACCAAGTGACAAAAGTATTGGAATTTCAGCTTCAGCATCAGTCCTTCCAATGAATATTCAGGACTGATTTCCTCTAGGATGGATTGACTGGATCTCCTTGGATCTCCCTTGGATCTCTGTCCAGGGGACTCTCAAGAGTCTTCTCTAACACCACAGTTCAAATCATCAATTCTTCAGCACTCAGCTTTGCATATAGTCCAACTCTCACATCCATACACAACTACTGGAAAAACCATAGCTTTGACTAGATGGGCCTTTGTTGGCAAAGTAATGTCTCTGCTTTTTAATATGCTGTCTAGGTTGGTCATAGCTTTTCTTGCAAGGAGCAAGCATTTTTTTTAATTTTATGGCTGCAGTCACCATCTGCAGTGATTATGGAGCCCCCTAAAATAAAGTCTCTCATTGTTTCCATTGTTTCTCCATCTCTGCCATGAAGTAATGGGACCAGATGCCATGATCTTAGTTTTCTGAATGTTGCGTTTTAGGCCAGCTTTTTCACTTTTCTCTTTCACTTCCATCAAGAGGCTCCTTAGTTATTCTTCACTCTCTGCAACAAGGTTGGAGTCATCTGCATATCTGAGGTTATTGATATTTCTCCCGGCAATCTTGATTCTAGCTTGTGTTTCTTCCAGCCCAGCGTTTCTCATGATGTACTCTGCATAGAAGTTAAATAATCAGGGTGACAATATACAGCCTTGATGTACTCCTTTCCAGATTTGGAACCAGTCTGTTCCACAGCTGGCTAAAGGTTTGTCAAATTATTTATCCTTTCAAAGACCCAACTTTTAGTTTTATTAGCATTTACTTTTTTCTGTTGTTTCTTTCATTTCTCTTTCATTTATTTCTGCTCTGATCTTTATGATTGCTTTTCTTCTGATAATTTTTTGTTGTGCTTCTTCTTTTTCCAGTTATTTTAGGTGTGACGTTAGGTTGTCTATTTCATGTTTTTGTAGTTTCTTGAGGTATGATTGTATTGCTATAAACTTCCCTCTTAGAACTACTTTTACTGAATTCCATAGGTTTTGAGTTGTCGTGTTTTCATTGTTATTTGTTTCTAGGAATTTCTTGATTTCCCTATTTTATCTCTTCAGTAACTTGTTGGTTATTTAGAAAACTATTGTTTAATCTCCATGTGTTTGCATTTTTTACAGTTTTTTTCTTGTAATTGATAACTAGTCTCATAGCATTGTGGTCAGAAAGGATGCATGATAGGATCTCAATCTTCTTAAATTTACTGAGGTTTGATTTGTGACCAAAGATGTGGTCTATCCTAGGGAATGTTCCATGTGCACTGGGAAAAAGTTGTATTCTCCTGCATTTGGATGGAATGTCCTGAAGATATCAATGAGACCCATCTCATCTAATGTATCATTTAAGACTTGTGTTTCCTTATTAATTTTCTGTTTTGATGATCTATTCAATGGTGTAAATTCAGCTCAGTTCAGTCACTCAGTCGTTTCTGACTCTTTGTGACCCCATGGACTGCAGCTTGACAGGACTCCCTGTCCATCACCAACTCCCAGAATTTACTCAAACTCATGTCCATTGAGTCAGTGATGCCATCCAATCATCTCATCCTCTGTCCTCTCCTTTTCCTCATGCCCTCAATCTTTCCCAGCATAAAGGTCTTTTCAGATGAGTTGGCTCTTTGCATCAGGTGGCCAAAGTATTGGAGCTTCAGCTTCAGCATCAGTCTTTCCAATGAATAATCAGGGCTGATTTCCTTTAGGATGGACTGATTGGATCTCCCTGCTGTCCAAGGGACTTTCAAGAGTCTTCTCCAGTGCCACAGTTCAAAAACATCAATTCTTTGGCACTCAGCTTTATTTATGGTCCAATTATCACATCCATACATGACTACTGGAAAAACTGTAGCTTTGACTAGATGGACCTGTGTTGGCAAAGTAGTGTCTCTGCTTTTTAATATGCTGTCTAGGTTGGTCATAGCTTTTCTTGCAAGGAGCAAGCATCTTTTAATTTCATGACTGCAGTCACCATCTGCAGTGATTTTGGAGCCCCCAGAAATAAAGTCTGTCACTGTTTCCACTGTGTCCCCATCTATTTGCCATGAAGTGATGGGACCCGATGCCATGATCTTAGTTTTCTGAACGTTGAGTTTTAAGCCAGCTTTTTCACTCTCCTCTTTCACTTTCATTCAGAGCCTCTTTAGTTCTTTATTTTCTGCCACAAGGATGGTGCCATCTGCATATCTGAGGTTATTGATATTTCTCCCGGCAATCTTGATTCCAGCTTGTGCTTCATCTAGTCCAGCATTTCCTCATGATGTACTCTGCACATAATAATATAGGGTGACAATATACAACCTTGATGTACTCCTTTCCCGATTTGGAACCAGTCAATTGTTCCATGTCTAGTTCTAACTGTTGCTTCTTGACCTGTATACAGATTTCTCATGAGGCAGATAAAATGGTCTGGTATTCCCATCTCTTCCAGAGTTTTCCACAGTTTGTTCTGATCCACACAAAGGCTTCAGTGTAGTCAATAAAGCAGAAGTAGATGTTTTTCTGGAACTCTTTTGCTTTTTTGGTTATCCAACAGATGTTTGCAATTTGATCTCTGGTTCCTCTGCCTTTTCTAAATCCAGCTTGAAAAACATCTGGAAGTTCAAGGTTCATGTACTATTCAAGCCTAGCTTGGAGAATTTTGAGCAATACTTTGCTAGCATGAGATGAGTGAAATTGTGTGATAGCTGAGCATTCTTTGGCATTGCCTTTCTTTGGGATTGGAATGAATACTGACCTTTTCCAGTCCTGTGGCCACTGCTGAGTTTTCTAAATTTGCTGGTGTACTGAATACAGCACTTTCACAGCATCATCTTTTAGGATTTGAAATAGCTCAACTGGAATTCCATCACTTCCACTAGCTTTGTTCATAGTGATGCTTCCTAAGGCCCACTTGACTTTGTATTCCAGGATATCTGGCTCTAGGTGAGTGATCACACCATCATGATTATCTGGGTCATGAAGATCTTTTTTTGTATAGTTCTTCTGTGTATTCTTGCCACCTCTTCTTAATAGCTTCTTCTTCAGTTATGTCCATACCGTTTCTCTCCTTTACTGTGCCCATCTTTGCATGAAAAGTTCCCTTGGAATCCCTAATTTTCTTGAAGAGCTCTCTAGTCTTCCCTATTCTATTATTTTCCCTCTATTTCTTTGCACTGATCACTGAGGAAGGCTTTCTTTTCTCTCCTTGATATTCTTTGGAACTCTGCATTCTAATGGGTATATCTTTTCTTTTCTCCCTTGCCTTTTGCTTCTCTTCTTTTCATAACTATTTGTAAGGCCTCCTCAAACAACCATTTCACCATTTTGCATTTCTTTTTCTTGGGGATGGTCTTGATCACTGCTTCCTGTACAATGTCATGAACCTCTGTCCATAGTTCTCTGTCTGTCACATCTAATCCCTTGAATCTATTTGTCACCTCCACCATATAATCATAAGGGATTTGATTTTGGTCATACCTGAATGATCTAGTGGTTTTCCCTACTTTCTTCAATTTAAGTCTCAGTCAGTTCAGTTCATCAGTCGTATCTGACTCTTTGCGACCCCATGAATCGCAGCACGCCAGGCCTCCCTGTCCATCACGAACTCCCGGAGTTCACTCAAACTCATGTCCATCGAGTCTGTGATGCCATCCAGCCATCTCATCCTCTGTCATCCCCTTCTCCTCCTGCACCCAATCCCTCCCAGCATCAGAGTCTTTTCCAATGAGTCAATTCTTCCCATGAGGTGGCCAAAGTATTCAAGTTTCTGCTTTAGCATAAGTCCTTCCAATGAACACCCAGGACTGACCTCCTTTAGAAAGCACTGGTTGGATCTCCTTGCAGTCCAAGGAACTCTCAAGAGTTTTCTCCAACCCCACAGTTCAAAAGCATCAATTCTTCCGCACTCAGATTTCTTCACAGTCCAGCTCTCACATCCATACATGACCACAGGAAAAACCATAGCCTTGACTAGATGGACCTTTGTTGCCAAAGTAATGTCTCTGGTTTTTAATTTGCTGTCTAGGTTGGACATAACTTTCCTTCCAAGGAGTAAGCGTCTTTCAATTTCATAGCTGAAGTCACCATCTGTAGTGATTTTGGAGCCCCCAAAATAAAGTCTGACACTGTTTCCACTATTTCCCCATCCATTTGCCATGAAGTGATGGGACCAGATGCCATGATCTTCATTTTCTGAATGTTGAGCTTTAGGCCAACTTTTCACTCTCCACTTTCACTTTCATCAAGAGGCTGTTTAGTTCCTCTTCACTTTCTGCCATAAGGGTGGTATCATCTGCATATCTGAGGTTATTGATATTTCTCCTGACAATCTTGATTCCAGCTTATGCTTCTTCCAGCCCAGCGTTTCTCATGATGTATTCTGCATATAAGTGAAATAAGCAGAGTGACAATATACAGCCTTGACGTACTCCTTTTCATATTTGGAACCAGTCTGTGGAGCTCATGATCTGGGCCATGGTCAGTTCCCGTCTTGTTTTTGCTAACTGGTATAGAGGGTCTCCATCTTTGGCTGCAAATAATATAATCAATCTGATTTCAGTACTGACCATCTGGTGATGTCCATGTGTAGAGTCTTCTCTTGTATTGTTGGAAGAGGGTGTTTGCTGTGACCAGTGCTTTGTCTTGACAAAACTCTATTAGCCCTTGCCCTGCTTCATTCTGTACTCCAAGGCCAAATTTGCCTGTTACTCCAGATATCTCTTGACTTCTTACTTTTGCCTTGCAGTCACCTATAATGAAAAGGACATCTTTTTGGGGTGTTATTCCATTGGTGTATGTGGGATGTTAAAGTCTTCTATTATTGTTGTGTTACTGTCAATTTCTCCTTTTATGTCTGTTAGTTTTTGTCTTATATATTGAGGTTCTTCTATGTTGAGTGCATAGATATTTGCAATTGTGTTCTTCCTCTTGGATTGATCCCTTGATCATTATGTGGTATCCTTCCTTATCTTTTGGAATATTCTTTATTTTAAGGTCTACTTTGTCTGATATGAGAATTGCTACCCCAGCTTTCTTTTGCTTCCCATTTGTATGGAATATATATTTCCATCCTCTCACTTTCAGTTTATATGTGTCTTTAGGTCTGAAATGGATTTCTTGTAGAATATATATATATATATATATATATATATTTTGTTTTTGTATCCATTCAGCCAGTCTGTGTCTTTTGGTTGGCCCACTTAATCCATTTACATTTAGACTAATTATTTATATAAATGTTTCTATTGCCATTTTCTTAATTGTTTGTGGTTTGTTTTGTAGATCTTTTTCTTCTCTTGTTTTTCCTGACTATGTAAGTCCCTTTAGCACTTGTTGTAAAGTTGGTTTGGTGGTACTGAATTATTTTAACTTTTGCTTGTCTGAAAACCTTTTGATTTCTCCATCAATTTTGAATGAGATCCTTGCCAGGTAGAGTAATCTTGGTTGTATATTTTTCCCTTTCAGCACTTTACATATATCATGCCATTCCCTTCTGGCCTGCAGAGTTTCTGCTAAAAGATCAGCTGTTAAATGTATGGGGTTTCCCTTGTATGTTACTTTTCCCTCGCTACTTTTAATATTCATTCTTTGTGTTTAATCTTTGTTAGTTTGATTAGTAGGTGTCTTGGTGTGTTTATCTTTAGGTTTATCCTGTATGGGACTCTTTGCACCTCTTGGAAGTGACTGGCTATTCCCTTTTCCACGTTGGGGAAATTTTCAACTATAATCTTTTCAAAAATTTTCTCATACCCTTTCTTTTTTTCTTTTTCTGCAACCCCTATAATTTGAATGTTGGTGTATTTAATATTGTCCCAGAAGTCTCTGAGGCTATCCTCATTTCTTTTCATTCTTTTTACTTTTTTCTACTCTTCAGCAGTCATTTCCACCATTTTATCTTCCAGTTCTCTGATCCCTTCTTCTGCTTCAGATACTCTGCTATTGATTTCTTCTAGAGTATTTTTAATTTCAATAATTGTGCTGTTTTTCTCTGTATGTTTATTCTTTAATTCTTTTATGTCTTTGTTAATATTCTTGCATTTTCTCCATTGTGTTTTCAAGCTTTTGATCATCTTTACTATCATATTTTGAATTTGTTTCCAGGTAGTTTGCTTATTTCCTCTTCATTTATTTGGACTTGTGGGTTTCTAGTTTATTCCTTCATTTGTGTAGTATTTCTCTGTTTTTTCATTATTTTCTTTTTTTAAAAGCTTATTTTGTTTGAGGTGTCCTTTTCCCAGGCTTCAAGATTGAATCATTTCTTCCTTTTGGTTTCTGCTCTCATAAGATTTGTCAAGTGGTTTGTGTAAGCTTCATGTAGGGTGAGATTTGTGCTTGTGTTCTGTTGGGAGGAGGTGAGTTTTGTTTATTTTTTCTCTCTGATGGGCAGGGCTGAGTGAGGCAGTAGTCCTGTCTATTGATGATTGGGTTTGTATTTTTGTCTTGTTTGTTGTTTGAATGAAGTGCCCTACACAGGGTGCTATTGGCAGTTGGGTGATGCTGAGTCTTGTATACAAGTGGTCGCCTTTGTGGAAGTTCTCACTATTCGATACTCCCTAGGGTTAAGAGTTCTCTGGCAGTCTAGGACCTTGAAGTCAGTGCTCCCACTCCAAAAGCTCAAGGCTTGATCTCTGTCCAGGAATGGAGATTCTACAGGTGGTTTGTTATGGCATTAAATGGGATTAAAACAAATACCCAAAAATGAGAAACCAAAGATGAACCCCAGACAAATGGCAATTACAAAATCAAGCAAATAATAATTAAAATAATGAAATATACACATATGCAAATACACCCATAAGCAAACTCAAAACAGTCCAGCAAAAATAAAGTACAATAGATTGACCTGGCAAACAAAAGAAACCAAAAATGATATCCACCAGTTAAGAACAAAACTAACTAAAGCATAAACTGGAAAACAAACCTAAGGCAAGGTGCCAACTGGGGAATAAAGCAATGAAAACAAAACTAACAAATATGGTGAGAAAAAGAATGGAAAAAAGAAAAGAAAGAAAGAACAGAAATGCAAACTTAAATAGAGATAGATAAAGAAGATTCCCTTGTGGCTCAGCTGGTAAAGAATCTGCCTGCAATGTGGGAGACCTGGGTTCGGTCCCTAGGTTGGAAAGATCCCCTGGAGAAGGGAAAGTCTACCCACTCCAGTATTCTGGCCTAGAGAATTCCATGGACTGTATGTCCATGAGGTCACAAAGAGTCAGATACGACGGAGCAAATTTCACTTTCACTTTCAAAGAAGATTTACATATATTAAAGATTAACTGCAAGGGGAAAAGAACAGTAGGGTAAACAGACAAAGGAACAAATGCAGAAAGAATAATAATATGTTTAAATTTTTTTTAATTAAAATTTTAAAAAGAGAAAAAAAAAACAGAAAAGGAAAACTCCACATAACTCCAAAAGGCCAATGTAGAGGCATAGGTTTATAACACCAATGAAAAGTGTGATTGAAAAGAAAAAATAAAAAATCTCAAAAGCTTAAAAAGATTTATTTCATAGTGCTAATAAAATTGGCAACTACAACAGAGGTGGGGAAAAAAAGGAAAAGAAGGCCCTTCAACATTGCTCTGGTCCCTGGACCTGCTGTGGGGGCAGCTCAGACTCTAATCTGGTCCTATTCCTGTGTATTCTTGCCTCCATTGTCCACAGCTATCAGAGCTAGTGCTTTTTTTTTTTTTTTTTTCTGGTGGGAGTGCTCAATGTCCTTTTATATATTCCATAGACACAGAGTCTGCCTAGTTGATCATGTGGGTTAAATCTGCAGGTTTTACAGCTGGTGGGAAGGTTTTAGGTCCTTTTCCTTAGCCACACTGCCCCTGGGTTTCAATTGTGGTTTTATTTCTACCTCTGCATGTGGATTGTCCACTGGGGTTTTCTCCTGAGGCTATCCTGGAGGACTCTGGTCTGCCCCAGTGAGGGCCAGGTGTGGAGGTGGTGCAGCTGCTTGGGTAACAGGGGCCCTGGCAGCAATAGGTACTCGGGGGAGTTGCTAGGGCAGCAGGAAATACAGTATTCTAGAAGAGTATGGAAATCCACTCCAATATTCTTGCCTAAAGAACACCACCGACAGAGAAGCCTGAAGGCCACAGTTCAAGCGGTAGCGAAGAGTTGGACAAGACCTAAGCAACCTCGCATGCATAGATGCAAGACATTCTTTGCCTGTGGCAGCTCTGCCCCATTGAGGGTTGATCTTGAAGGTGGCGCAGCTGCTTGGGTCACAGGGACCACGACAGTGCCAAGTGTGCAGGGACTATCTCAGCTGCAGGAGTTATGGCCATACCAAAGTCTTTTTTCAAGCTTCTGGCAGCTGGTGATCAGAAGGCCTCTATGGTTAGTCTTTCTCTGTAGCTCCAAACATTCAGGCACTTAGAGGGCTCCCTTACCTGGGGTCCTTGTCTGTTTTTCAGCACATCAGGCACATAGAGGGTCCCACCCTGGCCGGGGTCCTACTCTTGTTCTGTACATCAGGCCCATGATAGACCAGCCTCTCTATTGGTCAGCTGCTGATACTGGTGTGCAGGGAGGGAGAGGCTATGGAGATGGCTCCACCCCCTATGCATGACTCAGCAGTATTGCCTTGCTTCCATGGCTGCCTGGCTTTCCTCCACAGATTTTTCCCACCACAATCTCCTCCCTCATGTCCCCTTGGTCTGTCTCTCCACAGTCAACAGTGGTCCTTGCCCTGGGATTTCTCTACAATCCCTCTGTGCCAGTTCCCAGCTGCTGTGACTTCTAGGGAACCTGCATCCCTGTCCAGGGTACATATGGCTGCAGCAAGGATTGTGTGATTATTCCATTTAGGCTGCTAGAGATCAGCTGCTTCATTCTCAGCCTCAAATATTTCTCCTCTGACACAGACGATTGCCCTGAAGAGGGGATCAGACCTCTGCTTTAGTTCCCCCACCTGCTGAAGACCGGTCCTACTAACACTTCTGTTTTTCCCTCTAGTTCCTTCATCCTACCAAGTTTTGCGTGGCTCTATATATTCTTTTCCCGTGGTCAGGTACTCCTGCCAGCTCTCAGCAGGTGTTCTGCAAGCACTTCTCTCTCTGAAGGTGTATTCTTAATGTATCCATAGAGAGAGATATAGTCCATGTCCATCTGCTCCTCCACCATCTTGTTCCTCCCCACATAGATTTCTTAAGTGCATTTCTCAATGTCAAAGAACTAGAAAGTACTGAGGTCAGGACTTGGACCTGGGCACTCCAACTTTTAGTTTCAAACTTGCCTTGTTGCACGGAGATCCTACTTTGACCTCAGGGGGCATGCTTGTCCCCTTCCCATCAGGCATCAAGGGCACTGATTAGACTGTGAGGATTTGGGGCACTCCACCCTGTGTTGCTGCACCCATTTTTGATGAAACCTTCCCACAGTGCAGCACAGTATCCTCTGCATTGTGCTCTTTAATAACTGTCTTGTTGTAAGTTGTCATATAAGTGTCAGAGCCTGAACTTTACTATCCACACAGGTTCAGGCCCCTTCCCTCACACACATGCCCACACCTTCTGGCTGTTTATTAAGTAAAAGACTAGCAGCCTGGGATACATTGAGCTTCTTCAATTCTATGGATGCTTTCTTTCAACTTGTTTCATCCTAAGTAATACAACTATGCCTCGGAGGAAGGGTCCTAGGCAAGTGGACAGGTATTATAGGATGGACAGATAAACCAATGAGAAAGTCAACAACAGACTTTGGTGGTTGGTTTAAGGTGTAGGTCTTGAAAATATCCACTCTATAGTCCTAGACTCTTCTGCACAGAAGACTCAAGATTAGAATTTCAGAGAGCTTTCTCTCAAAGCTAAAGGAGGCAGGGAATGTCCTGGGATAAGACTGTTTAAACTTGTAACCAAACTTCCCAGATTTAATTCCATTAAGGCCCATTACAAGGCTTGATTTTTCTGTATAGCCTTTCATGCTCCTGTTTATATCACAGTGTCTTCCTGTTCAGAATTTTTGATTTTCTGATCATATGTGCCCCGTATTTAACTCTGGTCATGTATTACCTGTCTCTAGTCTTTTTCCTCCACCGTTTATCTTGCAGGCATTCCTAACCTTTGAGGATGTGACCAGGATCTATATATGCACATACACCATTTTACCTGTAATTTAAATCACCTCCTTCTTTTTAATTCTTTCCATTAAGAGTATTAGAGACAGGTGGTGGGTTTTTGGTTTGTTGTCTTTGTTTTTTTTTTTTTAACCATCTTACCTGATAAAGAATCCCAATATTTTGCTTTAGGCCACAGCACTGGGTACTGTAGACATTGCGTCCACCCTAGAAGCAGCCAGAAGTTCTCCCCCTTCTGCTTGCCCCTGGCCAAGCTTGGTTCTCAATGGTTTAGCACTGCTGGTACTGCTGCTAAGTCACTTCAGTCGTGTCCGACTCTGTGCGACCCCATAGACGGCAGCCCACCAGGCTCCCCCGTCCCTGGGATTCTCCAGGCAAGAACACTGGAGTGGGTTGCCATTTCCTTCTCCAATGCAGGAAAGTGAAAAGTGAAAGTGAAGTCGCTCAGTCATGTCCGACTCTTAGCGACCCTATGGACTGCAGCCCACCAGGCTCCTCCGTCCATGGGATTTTCCAGGCAAGAGTACTGGAGTGGGGTGCCATTGCCTTCTCCGTGGTTTAGCACTATCCCATCACAAAGAGTTGGACACAGCTGAGTGACTGAACTGAACTGAATCTCACTGGACTTCTAGGAAGTGTTGAATTCTCTGTCCCCTTGAGAAAGCTGGGTAAAGAAAAGATGGAGACAGAAAGCATGTCTCCTAACTCAATTTTCACCTCCAGATTCTTTTCTACCAGTCAATCCAGCGTCAAAACACCTGGATTGTTTTCCTCTGTGATGCCAAATACCAACACTGAATGCTGAGTTCTAGAAACTGATTAAATGTTTCAATACTGGGCAGGCACACCTTTAAAAATTACACAGTGACCTTCTGAAGCACTTCCTGTTTCCTTGGTTTGTTGTTTGGAGATAGATTACACACCATCTGGGAATAAAGTTGGAACTTCTTGAGAGAAATTATTATTCAGCCCTCTTTTGAAAATCTTATCCAGGATTGCCTGTTGGCCAGAATTTTATTTATTCTACAAAGTTGACATTAACCTCCCCCTCCCAAATTTACCCATGTCACATTTTAATCACCAGGGTATCTCTTCCTATTTCTCCTCACTTCACAAAGATAAAGGAGAACTCAGCGCTTCTACTTCTATGTCCCGGGTAACTTCAGGGTGTAATGCAGTATATGAACAATAATGTGGTTACAAAGAAATACACCCTATAGTTCTGCCTTGAGGAATATATGATGTAGTTTGTCTAATTCTGTGTGTCATTGTTTTCTGAAGTTTTCTAAAGGCATTCTCATTTCCCAAAAATCTGATAGATTTTGCATTGGAGAGAAACCTCACCTATTTACACTTGGTGGAACAAACCAGCCAATCATTAGCCACTCACCTTCAGGATATGTTGGCACATAATAAAAACTCAGTAAAAGATTGTCGAATGAAGGCATAAACAAAATCCTGGGTGAAACAAGTTAAGTAGTATGGTGAGTCAGGTTCCCCAGAAACAGACCCTGAGGTGAGGACTTAAGGGCAGGAGTTTATGAAGGAAGTGCTCCCTGGAGAAAGCAGTAAGGGAGGAAGGAGCTAGGACACAGTGTAAGTTGAGGCAGGGCAGGGCAGAGTTTCAGGTGATGTTTCCACCTCAGTCTCCACCCCAGAAAACTCCAGGGCTTATGTTACTTGGAAGAATTTGTCCCACTCCAAGGCAAGGAGCTAGGTTTCCAAACTCCAGTCCCGGTCAGCACTGGCCTCAGGCTTCCCAGGGGAATGTCAACTTGGACTCTCCGTTCTCAGAGCGTCCCACCCTGCCTCCTGCAGTTCTCTGAAGAAAGCTGTGGGGGATAGAGGCTGGATCTTGGAGGTCTGGATGGAGAACTGATAATGCAATTCTTCAAAGTCTTTACTGTATTGATACGTTGTGAAGGGCAGGGAGAAAAATCACCCAATGTTTTTCAACTTTATTTGGACACAAAGTCCATTTCTTCCCCTCAATACTTCTCTTATTGGTTTTCTGTGAAACATTCTATGAGAAATGCTGCTTACATATTGCTTTCTCTTGCAAATTTCAAGGGTTTAAGGAGACCTAAGGTTAAGATTGTGTAAATGGTTTGGGGTTGGCCAATAATTCCCTGATTTACAGTTCTTTTCAAGTGATTAGGCTGCATCTAGTTGATTGATGTAATACTTTTGAGAGTGGAAGATACTTCAGGTTATCTGAAGAAAGTGAGGGAGTGATGGTCCTTCGGATTTAGATATTGGACTTTGTTCTTGGATTTTAAAGTCCTAAAGAACAAATATACCAATGAAATAGGTAAATACAAAATTTTTATTCATGTAAAAAATTAAAAATGATAAAACACTGCATAAAAGGACATTTTAAACACCTCTCTTTCTAAATATTCAGCTGAAGATGGTCTAGTAATTTTTTCTCTTTATGATACCACTGCCTGCTGTTAACACAAGGCTAAAGTCTGGAGAATTAGTAGAGACTGTTGCAATTTTGAGCAATCAATATCACATGGAAAGAAGAAGAGTAGGAAGGGAAGAAGGATGGGAGCTTGGAGGGAGGAAAACCCACACTGACATCAATGAGACAAAAGAACCAACTACTCTCAGGGCAGGTTCTACTTACACCCCTGTCCAGAGGGGGCACAGAAGCCTGTTGAGTTTATATTTCTAACCCCAAACATTTCCACATTCAGGAGTACAGCAAATTTATCTTGTCCCTCCACGCACCAAATGGTAGAGGCAATAAATGTGTCCTGGACAATGTTATTCCGCAAATGTAAAGTTGACAGATGGATTTTTCACATGGAGATTTGCAAAATGACAGTAATGCCCGTGCCCAGCTACAATAATGGTCAACTTTCTGATTACAATGGCTCTTCATGTGAGATGATTCACAGGAAAACGCAAACAGTGAAACATAAATACTCACACTGACTAATGTTCCAGAAGGGATGGTGATTTTCAAATGTTTTTGATATGGTTCCTGACCTGGAGGTGGACAATTTGTTTACTAGGAGCCTGCTGCTTTAATGAGAGGGTTATCTCTCTGAAATGCTTGTGAAGCAGTGTTTGATTTCCCATATTTACTGATGCAGGGCAGGGTAACTTCTATGCCATGGGACTTCAGCTTTTACATTTGGGTGATATGTGTGTCTGTATACATTAATCTGCTTTAAGTGTGCGCTGTGTATATCCACACATAAATGGGTGGTATGCATCTATTGTCTCTCACTGATGTAAAACATACTATACTACTTTAGCTTAAGCTTTCTACATACTCACCAAATTCATATTGGGCTGAGATCCAAGATGACCAGGAAGGGAAATTCCCCCCAATTGTGAACAGTTTCACAAGTGGGAATGGCAGAGTTCACATGGATTCTGTCATATAAATCTTCGCTTTCCACGCATTTGTTACCCCTGGTTCAGCACTGTATGCCAATATATCTTTTTTTAAAATTTTATTTAACTTTACAATATATCTTGATCCTTGCACACTTCTTTCAGTGTTTTCTGGGATATGTGAGTGCCCTCTGGTGGGCATTTGGCTGGAAATGTTGAACTGAGTGTGCTTCTTGCTTTGGGATGCAGAACAGACAGATAATGGTGTGCATGGATCCCAATTTCTGTGAAGAGCAGGGGTCAAAGGGAGTGGGATCCGGCTCTCCCCACTTTTCTGCACACCTGCTATCTCCCCATAGTAGTTTCAGAAGCCATGCGTGTCTAAATCAGCACTGTGCGGTAGGACTTTCTGCAGTGATGGAGATGTACTGCTTAGCTGTGCTGCTCAGCACGGCCGGGACTGGCTACTGAGCCCTTGAATGCGGCTGGTGAGACTGTGGAACTGATTCATTTTGCACTAAAGTAAAATTCATATCAAATAAAATTAATGGTTTTAAATTGTTCAATTAAAGAGCCTTTATTTAGTTCTAAAACATTTTCATCACCTCAAAAGACTATTCAGTGTTTATTAAGCAGTAAAAACATCTATTTCTGCTTTATTGACTATGCCAAAGCCTTTGACTGTGTGGATCACAATCAACTGTGGAAAATTCTTCAAGAGATGGGAATACCAGACCACCTGACCTGCCTCTTGAGAAACCTGTATGCAGGTCAGGAAGCAACAGTTAGAACTGGACATGGAACAACAGACTGGTTCCAAATAGGAAAAGGAGTACATCAAGGCTTTATATTGTCACCCTGCTTGTTTAACTTATATGCAGAGTACATCATGAGAAACGCTGGGCTGGAAGAAACACAAGCTGGAATCAAGATTGCCGGGAGAAATATCAATAACCTCAGATATGCAGATGACACCACCCTTATGGCAGAAAGTGAAGAGGAACTAAACAGCCTCTTGATGAAAGTGAAAGTGGAGAGTGAAAAAGTTGGCTTAAAGCTCCACATTCAGAAAACAAAGATCATGGCATCTGGTCCCATCACTTCATGGGAAATAGATGGGGAAACAGTGGAAACAGTGTCAGATTTTATTTTCTTGGGCTCCAAAATCACTGCAGATGGTGACTTCAGCCATGAAATTAAAAGATGCTTGCTCCTTGGAAGGAAAGTTATGTCCAACCTAGATAGCATATTCAAAACAGAGACATTGCTTTGCCAACTAAGGTTCATCTAGTTAAGGCTATGGTTTTTCCTGTGGTCATGTATGGATGTGAGAGTTGGACTGTGAAGAAGGCTGAGCGCTGAAGAATTGATGCTTTTGAACTGTGGTGTTGGAGAAGACTCTTGAGAGTCCCTTGGACTGCAAGGATATCCAACCAGTCCATTCTGAAGGAGATCAGCCCTGGGATTTCTTTGGAAGGACTGACGCTAAAGCTGAAACTCCAGTACTTTGGACACCTCATGCGAAGAGTTGACTCATTGGAGAAGACTCTGATGCTGGGAGGGATTGAGGGCAAGAGGAGAAGGGGACGACAGAGGATGAGATGGTTGGATGGCATCACTGACTCGATGGGCGTGAGTCTGAGCGAACTCCGGAAATTGGTGATGGATAGGGAGGCCTGGCGTGCTGCAGTTCATGGGGTCGCAAAGAGTCGGACACGACTGAGTGACTGAACTGAACTGAACTGAACTCTCCTTTCCCACCACCCCCCTCAGTCCTTGATAACCACCAGTCTGCTTTCTCTGTGGGTTGTCTAACCTGTATATTCTGTATAAAAAGAATCATATAGTAAACGATCTTGTGTGACTGATTTCTTTCAGTTAGTATAATGGTTTTTTTAATTTAAAAAATTTTATTGGCTATAATTGCTTTACGATGTTGTGCTAGTCTCTGCTGTACAATGAACTATGGGTAAAATAGATAGTCAGTGGAAATCTGTCATACAGCTCCGGGAGTTCAGCTCAGTGCACTGTGGTGACCTGACTGGCTGAGATGCAGGGGGTGGGGGGCGGTTGGGAGGAAGGTACAAGAAGGAGGGGACATGTGTACACATATGGCTGATTCAGTTCTTTTTACAGCATAATGTCTTTAAAGCTCATCCATGTTGTAGCCTCTGTCAGTATTTCAAAACTTTTGATGGCTGGGTAATTTTCGTTTAAATGTACATACTACATTTTGTGTATCTTTTTATCTATTGATGGATATTCAGATTGTTACAACTTTTACCTATTGGATGTAGTGCTTCTATGAATATATGTGTGTACAGGGATCTCTTCAAATAGCTATTTTCAACTTCTTTGGCTCTATATTTAAGAGTGGAATTGCTGGGTCATATGGTAATCTTGTGTTTAACTCTTTAAGAACTCACCAAACTGTTTTCTGAGGAGGTGAATTTTTAATTTTATGTAATTTTAATTAACAATATAATAATTATTAAATCATTTAAATCTTGATTTTGCGAAAGTCCTAATGATTCTGTAGCACCTTGATTCATTCTAAGCAATAGAGCAGGATCCTCAAGAACTATCCAGGCAATATTTAAAAATATACTCCTGCAGGAAAAAAGCATTCCATGGATTTCCATAACCTTAGCTTTTTTATTCTCTACATTATAGGGAAGTAGATCACAGATCATAGAAAATAAGGATTTGAAGTGACCTTAGAGGACAATTATCCCAGCTCTGACATGTTGTAGATGGAGAAACTGAGACCACTTCTTCACAAATATTTGATGTGCACCCCACTCAGGGCATGCTGGGGAGACTCTGAGGTAGCTTGTGAATGCTGGGTGGCAGCTGAAAGCTGGGGGAGGAAAAGGGGGGCTGGAAGGGCTGATGCAATAAGACCAGCCTATGGTATTGGCCAAGGGATTGGTGTGGGGATATGGCTCACCTGCCTAGGTATAGAGCTAGACTCCATCATATCCAAAAGCCAATCCCATTGATCCTACATTCAAATATAACCTGAATCCAATCGGTTCTCACTGTTTCCCAGTTGAATCATCACCACATCCCCCATCCCTTTCTACTATTGTCCCTTTGCAGTCAATTCTGCCCAGCAACCTGATGTATTTTCATTGCACTCTAAGTCCAGGTGCTTCCCATGGCTTCTGGGACCCTGTATTTGTGTGCTGTGGTTACTCTCCAGCCTCATTCTCATCACTGTCCCTCCTGTTCTCTGCTCTTAAAACAGCAGCCTCCTCAGTCTTCCTCAAACCCACAAGCACGTGTGCACCTGCTGGTCTCTTTGTCTACAATACTCTTTCCAAATATATTCTTAAAAATTTTTAAGTTGAAGTATAGTTGATTTGAAATGCTGTGTTAGTTTGAGGTATATAGCAAAGTGATTCAGTTATACTTATCTATCTGTATAAATGCATATATACTTTAATATATATATATAACTATAACTATATTTGGCTTCCTAGGTGGCTTAGTGGTAAAGAATCTGCTTGTCAGTGCAGGAGACACAGGAGATGTGGGTTCATGCTCTGGGTCGGGAAGATCCCCTGGAGAAGGAAATGGAAACCATAATGTTGCCTGGAGAATCCCATGGACAGAGGAGCCTGGTGGGCTACAATCCATAGGATCACAAAGAGTCAGACACAACTGAGCAACTGAGTATGCACTCACGCATAACTATATATGTAAATGTTTGCAGATTCTTCTCCTTCCTAGGTTATTTTAAGATATTGAGTAGAGATCTCTGTGCTACGCAGTAGCCCTTTGTTGGTTATCTATTCTATATTTAGCAATGTGTATACATTAATAGTTCCCCCCAGCCCTTCATTCAGGTTGATGCTCAGTGTTACCTTATCAGAGAGCCCTTCCCTGAGCACCTGTAGTAACAGAAGCCCGTTCACCTCCATCATCACTCTGTCTCCCTCTCTTGGTCATCACTGTGCTCTGCAGCTCTCGCTGCACGGAAGCCTGCTATACATATTAGATACTTGACAAAGTTAGTTTATTACACTGGAGAGTGAACTCTATACGGACCAGGACTGTCCATATAGAGTTGTACCTAGAACAGCTCTAAACACAATAGAGTTTTCTGTTGTGCCTAGAACAGTGACTGACACACAAAAAGTAAAGAAAATGAGGAAACTGTAAAGGAGGAAGAAAAGAAGAGGAAAACAAGTCTGGCAAATGAACCCTCTCAAATCTCGGTTGTCTTGTTTGAAAAATGAGATTAAGAATCATACCTACCTCATAGGGTTGTTGGATCTTGAAATGGCTCTCCGTTTGTTTAATCCAGTGCTGAGCACTTAAACAGTGCTCGATAAATACAACATTTTGCCATAACTTTCCTTTGGATGTCGTGTCCTCATCCCCTGTGCTCTGTATGCAACAGCCTGGAAAATACACTTACTCTTCGATCTTTACCCAGCTTAACCCATCCAACCGCCATTTCTGCTTTTAGATGGCGCTCTTGACTCTTCTGTTACACCCCATTCCTTTACCTCTCTGCTCAGGATTGGTGGTTCCTTCAGGTTCCCCACTAATTTCTTATTATGTGATGCATTAATGCATTTCATATTTAAGACACACACACACTTCTCAACACTCTTAGAATCTTTGTGGGAATTCTCTGGTAGTCCAGTGGTTAGGACTCCACACTTCCATCCCTGGTCAGGGAACTAAGATTCCAAAAGCTGCATAACATAGAAAACAAACAAAATTTAACTCTCTGATTTATATAATGAGATAATAAATTAGTATCACTTTCTTACAACTGCCTCTCCCGACAGTAAGAATGGGGCACGGTGGTCTGTCCTCATTCGACACTGACTGGGGCACAAATGTCTAAGATTGGTTTCCTGGGCTGGTCTCTTTCCCTGAAGAAGAAAGGAGCTTGGTCCTTTCTTCTTTCTGGCCAAGACACTGCATACTTTGTCCTTGGTTCTCAAGCTGGAGGACCAACCCTCTGGGGTATACAAAGTTAACTCCAGAACAAGTATTCCAAACATCCCTGGAGCATCAATTTTAGAGGAATAAGTAATTTAAGTCATTGTTAAAAGTGGAGCACAGATATATTAGGAAGTAGACTGTAATATCCTCACAAATGTTCAAGATCAAATATTAATCTCCACGAAAATGTCTTACTTGTGGGGCTGGCTCAGCCTACATTCCCAGGCTCCTGGAGTCCTTCTCATTTCCCAGAGGTACATATTCTTACCCTCTTCTGCTCTTTGAATATTTAAGTTAAACAATCTGAGGTGTATTATTGGGATAATATGTGCTTCTGTAGAAATATGAATGCTTTTCACAATCACAGAGTGAAAAAGAGCAGTCCATAGTCGACAGTTTATCTAATTAGTGACTATGGCTCATATGAAATAGGGTCTAGTGATCCTTAAACTAACGTCTATTCCCGTCTCCCAAGAGTATTATCAGATTACCAAGCCTGGAGCTGATGCACACTTTTTTATTTTTTTGGGGTGGGGGGCAGAGAGAAACTCCAATTATTTTTCAATAATTAATATTGGGAAAGAATGTTGCATTAAACACATCTTTAGTGTTTTTAAGTGGGGCCTGGGCATGCTTAGCTTTTAAGATTCTAACAATGGATGTCTTATATTCTTTAGTATCCTATCAAGGTCTTTGGACATTTGGAGCCACCTTGACCTAACTATCACCCTGGAATTCATAACCTGCCAATTGGCAAGATGATTGTGCATGAAAAAGTATAGCTCACCTTAGTGGTACCTACAGCAAACACTTGGGTCCTCTGTAGGGGGCCCGGGGCTCGTGCCTGGGGCCGGTAATTACACTTAATAATAAGGTTGGTTCCGGGATTGTATAGTCAGAAATGCAGTCTGGAGAGTTCAAAAATTCATCCTGTGGCTGCCTCCCTGTTCTTCATTCCTGGACCAGCTTTCTCAAGTTACTCTCCTTTTGACCAAAGAAAATCATAATCACAGGGAAGGAACTTCAACCAAACATCTGCTGGGGAAACAAGTAGAGCTATTCACCTCATAATCAAAGAGGCTCCTAAATTACACGGGGCACAGAGGTGACCTGGAATCCAACCACAGGAGCAGCCATACTGGGGGTCCTTCTTGCTAACAGAAGAAATTGACTGACGGGGAAAATTGCTTATAGAGTGTGCTTAGGCCACATAACCCCCAAGTTACCTCAGTTCAGAGTGTCAGGCCAGCATAGCTCTTCTCTTAGGTGAAATTACGCTTAGGAATGGGGGAGGAGTGGGTGGTAAGAGATTGAAGAATGATGCTTAATGGAATACACACCAATGACAAAAGAAATTTGAAATCTACTTCTGAACTGGAATCACTCCTTTGATCTTCTACCTGTTGAAAACTTGCTTTTCACAGAAATGGTCTACTCAGATAGATTGTTTGCTAGGCTCTGAGACAGTTGCTTTGAAAAAAAAATTAGTCTTCCCATTACTCACTGGCAGGGTGGTCCTATGTTAACTTTCATAGCAAGATAGTTTTCCTTATGGGGTTCCCCTTTTAAAGCTCCTTTCTTTCAACTTATAGAAGCTAGCTAAGAAGCTTGGGGGAAGGGGTGATTGAGCTTCTGACTGACATGTACACCTTCTAACTATGGCTTTCTGGAAACAAGGAGTCCTGATCTTTCATGTGAAACCTGTGGAGTTGTGAAACCACACCCCAACCTTTGGACTGGGGGCAGAACAGATGGGGGGACTTTGGGTGCCCCTCAAGCCAGAGCAAAGACCAATCACCTATCCTGTCAACCAGGGGACATTTATCTCTGAGTAGAAAGAGAATCAGGCAGATGGTCAGCCACAAACAGGGTGCTTGGGAAGAATATGGGAATTTTCCCTCCTCTGAAAGAATGTCTTTTTTGCTGTCACCTGATAGCTGCACCGCTGGGCGCCCCTTCTGAGCTCTGGAGGCCGTCATGCACACGCCAGGATGTTCGGCTGACATCTCTGTCACCCCTTCTAATTGGTCTTCTGGCATCTTCCCCTCCTGTAGCCTATGCCATCTCCTTCCCTCCCTTTCTTTCCTCCTTCAGTGATTCCTTCATTCACTCATGACACAGGATTGGTGGAAGAGAAAAGTGAGAAGCAGCCCTGGATGACCACAGTGAGCAGCAATGATTGCTTTTGCTGCCTGTCTTCAGGCTCTCTGCCATTTCCAAGTCCCAGTTCAAGGAGTTCGGTCTCACGAACCTTCTCCTAAGTGCCCCCAAGGACAGCCACCTGCTGCCTCCTTTGATCTCCACTGTCCTTATGCAAACTCCTCTCGTCGTATTTGCTGTTTTGTATTATTATCTTATTCCATGGGGTCTCCCAACTGGACAGTGAACACTTACAGGGCAAGGATTAGTCTTCACTGATTTCTAAGCCTGCAAGGGAACCCTGTTCTTGGCTCACAGAATGGGCTCCATAAGGGATTAGACAGATAAATGAATGAAATGCAAGCTTGATCTGAAAAATAATGCCAAAATTCTTAAGGACGGCCTTCAGCAGTTTGCTCAGTCTCTTCTCGACCTGATGTATGTAGTTCACACCCTTTGATTCAGCCAAGATAAACTGTGTATTGCTCTTCAATGGGCTTCCCTGGTGACTCAGATGGTAAAGAATCTGCCTGCAACCCAGGAGACCTGGGCTTCAATCCCTGGGTCAGGAAGATCCTCTGGAGAAGGAAGTGGCAACCCACTCCAGTACTCTTGCCTGGAGAATTCCATGGACAGAGGAGGCTGGTGGGCTACAGTCCATGAGGTCACAGAGTCAGATATGACTTAGCGAATAACACACATGCTACATCCATTCCCACCTTTCTAGATAGAACTCAGATTGTATTGAACTGTTTAACTGCAGTTTGTTATTCATCTTTGTACCCTCAGCACTTAGTATATATAGTACCTGACTCTCGTTGAACATATCAAACTCAAATGAATCTTATTTTTAATAGTGATTTGAACACAACACTTAATATTTACCATAAAGACCAGTGGCCTTCGGAGTATGGGCCCTGAACCAGCAGCATCTCCATCAGCTGAACATTTGTTAGAACAAATCAAAAGCTCTGGGAATGGGCCCAGTAATCCAGGGGACTCTGATGCATGCTCAAATTGGAGAACCACTGACAGTTGGTTGAACTTCTTCAGTAACTAGTTGTTATGCACTAAGGGATGCAAGAACTCAATCCAGGTCTGTTCACACTCTTGCTATAACATGGTTCTTATACTCTGTATGTAAATACGCAGGGGCCAGTGTAGCAGCTGTAGCTTGTTTGCAGTCTCTTGATGTTCTATCAGTTGGAGAGAGAGCTGCCTGTCTGTCACCACACACCCGCTGGTCTTACTTTGCTGCCCTTGATTTGCACTTAGCTGTTCTGTCCTCAGCATCCAGGGGATAAGAGGAGTAATAAAGACAGTGCTTGACTGGAGCGAGCCCTCCTCTGGCCCCCTGTGCTATGCATGGCATTTCTCTATCCTGGCCAAGCTGCCCAGGCCCATGTTCTGCTGAGATTCACCTGCACCAGGTAGACAGTGAGGGATTGTTCACAGTGAAACACTGTGCAATCAACTGGAGATAACAGAGCACAGGGGTCAGGCGAGCTGCCCGGAGCATCTTTCATCTTTGACTTATATTGGTAGGGTGTAAAGTGTGGCATCAGCCGGGCTCACTCAGCGGTCAATGATGGCCTTGTTCTGCCTCCCACTTATCTGCCATCGCTCTGATGTCACAAGTTTCATTTGGGTAGCTGACTTCAAAGGTGCTTTTCAAATTTTTTTAATTTTTCTATTTCAGGGATAATAGCCCAGCTTTTCAAAAGCATTTTGCTGTGCAATCAAATCAAATATTCTTAAATGGATGGGGCCAAGTTAACCTAGCCCAGGCACAGAGGCTCCCAAGAGATTGCCAAAAACTTGGTGCCAGTTCTGACAGATGGACAAAGGGAAGCAGTGTTTGCTCTCCTCCTCAACTCTTTTCTCTTCTCAAATCCGTCTGTGTGCTGAGATTTAAAAAACAAAAGCCACTCTTCACCATTCCCTCCTGTCTGTGCAAGCCAATGCAACTGGGATATTTTCCACCAGAATCTGCAATATACTTACTACCCAGCAATAACTGGGCAGTGGAGTCAAATATTAATAACCGAATCACTGAGTTTTTCTGATGGATTGACTACTAGTTCCATAGAAAAAGCCAAGCTGAGCTCTGCCCCTCATGTCTCATAAACTCCACTTTCATTTGAAGTTGATCTGTAAATGGGCCACAGAGTCTATCACCCTGTAGTCTGTTCCTTTCATTTTCTTCTTTTTTCACATTAAGGACCAAATGCTCCATGGTGGGTTGCCTGAACCTGTCTTTTAGGTAAGGCTGAATTATCCAACACAAGCTGTAACCTTTGCACGGGAGGGGCATATTTCCAGCAAATGATAATGACATACATGAATTGACATTTGTTATTTTACAGACACTGTGCTAAGTGGTTTTCAGGTGTTATTTAATTCTTATACATCCCTCTGCGATGGGTTCTGTTAACCAAACATTACAGATGATAAGAAAAGTAAGGCTCAAAAAGGCTGGTATTTAACTTCATGTCTGTCTGCTTCCGGAGCAAGGCTACCCGTAGTGTTTCACGGCTCCTTGGTCCTGCAGGCACACATCTGAGAAAAGAGGAGTATAGAAAAGAAAGAATATGACCATGATTTTTAATCAGGGAATATTTTCCTCTGTGCTTCTGAGCAAATAACTCAGCAAGAGCAAGGGATGAGAGGCACCATTACTCTTTTGCTTTCAGCCCCCCAGGGTCTGCTTTTCCTCTGGGGCTAAGGAGAGTTCTCCCTCTGGGAAAGAAGGAGATTTCTTTGCTATTCAGATGCTGAAGATTTGGGAGCTGTTAAGCTAAAGTTGTATCTAAAGAGCTAAGACCAAACTTGACTTTTACAAGCTCCAAATTGTGGGCACTTGACTGTTCATGGCACCAAAGAGCATAGGGCAGAGTTAGACATGAACTTTATATTAAATACTTTAGAAATCTGAATTGAGTTGTTCTCAGGGAAGGTAACTATAAGTTCAGACATTAAAGTCACAGAGATAGGTGCCAAAAGACAGCAAAGGAGTCACAGAGGTAAAGAACAGACTTTTGGACTTGGTGGAATGATTTGAGAGAATAGCTTTGAAACATATGCACTACCACAAGTAGAATGGATGACCAGTGTGAGTTCAGTGCATGAAGCAGAGGACCCAGGGTCTAGGACAACCTGGATGGATGGGAGCGGGGTATGAGGGGTTCAGGATTGGGAGGGGTGTGTTGATGTATGGAAAAAGCCATCACAATATTGTAAAGTAATTATCCTCTGATTAAAATAAATACCACTACTAGTCAACATAGTTTTGGAAGCTTTGGCCACAGCAATCAGAGCAGAAAAAGAAATAAAAGGAATCCAAATTGGAAAAGAAGAAGTAAAACTCTCACTGTTTGCAGATGACATGATCCTCTACATAGAAAACCCTAGAGACTCCACCAGAAAATTACTAGAGCTAATCAGTGAATATAGGAAAGTTGCAGGATATAAAATCAACATACAAAAAATCCCTTGCATTCTTATACACTAATAATGAGAAAATAGAAAGAGAAATTAAGGAAACAATTCCATTCACCATTGCAACGAAAAGAATAAAATAATTAGGAATATATCTACCTGAAGAAACAAAAGACCTATATATGCTAAGTCGCTTCAGTCGTGTCCGACTCTGTGTGACCCCATAGACAGCAGCCCACCAGGCTCCCCTGTCCCTGGGATTCTCCAGGCAAGAACACTGGAGTGGGTTGCCATTTCCTTCTCCAATGCATGAAAGTGAAAAGTGAAAGTGAAGTCGCTCAGTCGTGTCCAACTCCTAGCGACCCCATGGACTGCAGCCTACCAGGCTCCTCCGTCCATGGGATTTTCCAGACAAGAGTACTGGAGTGGGGTGCCATTGCCTTCTCCGAAGACCTATATATAGAAAACTATAAAACACTGGTGAAAGAAATCAAAGAGGACACTAATAGATGGAGAAATATACCATGTTCATGGATCGGAAGAATCAATATAGTGAAAATGAGTATACTACCCAAAGCAATCTATAGATTCAATGCAATCCCTATCAAGCTACCAACGGTATTTTTCACAGAGCTAGAACAAATAATTTCACAAATTGTATGGAAATACAAAAAACCTCAAATAGCCAAAGCAATCTTGAGAAAGAAGAATGGAACTGGAGGAATCAACCTGCCTGACTTCAGGCTCTACTACAAAGCCACAGTCATCAAGACAGTATGGTACTGGCACAAAAACAGACATACACATCAATGGAACAAAATAGAAAGCCCAGAGATAAACCCACACAACTATGGGCACCTTATCTTTGACAAAGGGGGCAAGAATATACAATGGAGAAAAGACAATCTCTTTAACAAGTGGTGCTGGGAAAACTGGTCAACCACTTGTAAAAGAATGAAACTAGAACACTTTCTAACACCATACACAAAAATTAAACTCAAAATGTATTAAAGATCTAAACGCAAGATCAGAAACTATAAAACTCCTAGAGGAGAACATAGGCAAAATACTCTCCGACATAAATCACAGCAGGATCCTCTATGACCCACCTCCCAGAATATTGGAAATGAAAGCAGAAATAAACAAATGGGACCTAATTAAACTTAAAAAGCTTCTGCACAACAAAGGAAACTATAAGCAAGGTGAAAAGACAGCCTTCAGAATTGGAGAAAATAATAGCAAATGAAGAAACTGACAAAGAATTAATCTCAAAAATATGCAAACAGCTCCTGCAGCTCAATTCCAGAAAAATAAGTGACCCAGTCACAAAAATGGGCCAAAGAACTAAACAGACATTTTTCCAAAGAAGACATACAGATGGCTAACAAACACATGAAAAGATGCTCAACATCACTCATTATGAGAGAAATGCTAATCAAAACCACAGTGAGGTACCATCTCATGCCTGTCAGAATGGCTGCTATTAAAAAGTCTACAAACAATAAATGCTGGAGAGGGTGTGGAGAAAAGGGAACCCTCTTACACTGTTAGTGGGAATGCAAACTAGTACAGCCACTATGGAGAACAGTATGGAGATTCCTTAAAAAAACTGGAAATCAAACTGCCATATGACCCAGCAATCCCACTGCTGGGCATACACACCAAGGAAATCAGAATTGAAAGAGACATGAATGTTCATTGTAGCACTGTTTATAATAGCCAGGACATGGAAGCAACCTAGATGTCCATCAGCAGATGAATGGATAAGAAAGCTGTGGTACATATACACAATGGAGTATTACTCAGCCATTAAAAAGAATATTTGAATCAGTTCCAATGAGGTGGATGAAACTGGAGCCTATTATACAGAGTGAAGTAAGCCAGAAAGAAAAACACCAATAGAGTATACTAACACATATATATGGAATTTATAAAGATGGTAATGATAACCCTGTATGCGAGACAGCAAAAGAGACACATATGTATAGAACAGTCTTTTGGACTCTATGGGAGAGGGAGAGGGTGGGATGATTTGGGAGAATGGCATTGAAACATGTATAATATCATATGTTGAACGAATCACCAGTCCAGGTTCAATGCATGATACAGAATGCTCGGCGCTGGTGCACAGAGATGACCCAGAGGGATGGTATGGGGAGGGATTTGGGAAGGGGGTTCAGGATGGGGAACATGTGTACACCCGTGGCAGATTTATGTTGATGTATGGCAAAACCACCAATACAATATTGTAAAGTAATTAGCCTCCAAGGCAGTGGCACCCCACTCCAGTACTCTTGCCTGGAGAATCCCATGGACGGAGGAGACTGGTGGGCTGCAGTCCATGGGGTCGCTAGGAGTTGGACACGACTGAGCGACTTCACTTTGACTTCTCACTTTCATGCATTGGAGAAGGAAATGGCAACCCACTCCAGTGTTCTTGCCTGGAGAATCCCAGGGACTGGGGAGCCTGGTGGGCTGCCGTCTATGGGGTCACACAGAGTCGGACACGACTGAAGTGATGTAGCATAGCATAGCAAAATAAATACATTTATATTTAAATAAATTTTTTAAAAGACGATGGACAAAATGCCATCCCATTGACCTCGGGAGGCAATTTGCAAGTCAACCAAAGGGCGTCAAATTATGAAAGATAGATTCGTTTAGAATTAGAATCTGAGGAAACTTGGAGAGAGAGTGAAGGACAGAGGAGCCTAGCATGCTGCAGTCCATGGAGTCACAAAGAGTCAGATGAGACTTAGCAACTGAGCAACAACAACTGGAGTATCAGTAGACAGACATGCTGATGGGCATATCACAGACTTGCTTGTGAAAAGAACAGTGCGTACATAGATCCTTTGTGCCTACATCACCTTTAGCCTTCAGACTGCAATGAGCTGGCTTGATTTACATTTTTCTCTTTTTAAAATTATTCCTCAGAACCCTGCTGAACACCTCCTTGTGTGTCTTAGTCTGTCTGGGTTTCTATAACACATACTGCAGGTTGGGTAGCTTATAAACAATGTTTTTCGCATGGTCCCAGAGGCTGGGACGTCTAAGATTGGGGTGTCAGCATGGTTGGGTAAGGGTCTTCTCACTGTGTCCTCACATGATGGAAGGGCCAGGGGACCTCTGTGTGGTCTGTTTTTATAAGAACACTAATCCCGTTTATGAAAACTCCAGCCTCACAACCTAATCAGCTCCCAAAGACCCCATCTACTAACACTGTTATCTTTGAGGATTAGGATTTCAACATGTGACTTGGAGAGGGACACAGATGCTGAGACCATAGCACTATGTAACTTCCATAGCTGCTGCTAAACGGGTGAGGCGTGCACCCCGACATCCGTGAGGGTGACAAATGGAACTGCCATCACAAGCAGGAACGTGGGGTCCTCACTGTAGTCTACAAAGTGTGATTCCAGGCCCCTCTACTGCACTCTGGAAATTGATAGCATCCATGCCGAATATTAGGACAATTCTTCTATAAACTTTGCAGTATATATACCCCATCACTCACACGTTGCAAAGTGATCACCTCCCTTACACATCATCTTTTGTTTCAGGTGTACCAAAACCCTGCAAATGGCAATGTATTTGCTGTAACTTGAATTTATTCCACAGAACTGAATGAATACTCCTAGGGCAGAAGCCAGGCAGAAATTCTCATAAGTAGTGATGAAGAATTCTTAATAATGACACTAACCAAAATTCTTTTCCTGTGTGTGTACATGACATGGGTGACTACCTATATGTGTGGGTAGCTGCATATAAATATTAATATTTTGCCTTCACCACTTAGATTTAGGGTGCTTTATTTACATTATATCATTTCGTCTTCACAGTATGGTGAAAAAGGCAGAGGCTTGTGGTATTCTATCCATTTTGCCAAATTAAAAAAAAAAAAAAGATTCAGAGAGTTTATATCTTATTCAAGATTACAGCTGGTGAAAGCCAGAGCCTAAATTGAAACTCAAGTGTCTCACACCAAACCCAGGGCTCTCTTGTATATAGTATTTAGGGAGTCTAAATCAGCCTTTGACAATTCACACCCCATGACATTCCTAAAGAGCTTGTTGCTTCTATTATCTTGTTACTTTTGGAGTTTCTTCTTGATGTGAAGTACAGACTGAGGGGGATGCCCTGTTATTTTTTCCTTGAATGTTTCTTTTTTTTTTTTTTTTTTGCTTAACTTTACAATATTGTATTGCTTTTGCCATACATACACCACATTAACAAATTGAAAAATAAAAACCATATGATTATATCAATAGATGCAGAGAAAGCCTTTGACAAAGTTCTACATCCTTGAATGTTTCATGTTTGGTTTTTTGGGAGGAGATACCTACCCAACCATTTATTAATGCTTGAATGTGGCTCTTGTTCTAAGAATTGCTTGGTAATGCTGGTGACCCATGGCCATTGTTACATTTTCTCACTATGCTCACTGTTGGCAATGGCTTTCTGTGGCTCACAGAAGGATTTTGCAAACTGCTTACCTTGCCTATATAAGGTGAGTCTACCATTAATATAAGGGATTAAGAGTGTGATAGAAAAAATATGTATTTTGGTTGGGACAAACAGGAAGAAGATAAGATCGTGACTGTAGGGCCCACACGACCCCGTCCATTGTAGCTGTTGCCATTCACAGTAATGATTTATATGGATTAAGCCTGATGGCTTAGAAGTTGCTGGGTTGGGATAATTTTGCCTTTATGAGTTTCACCCTGAGGTCAGGAAATGAATGTCACAGGCACCTAGAAAAGCAAGTCGAAAAGGTGAGGGACATGAAGTCATGCCTCCAGGGTGACTGAAGGGTGTCCCAGACAACGTTCTGCACTGTGTGTCCTCGTGTGCAGGGGGATGGGTTCCCTGGAGCCTGTGGTGATTAATGGTGCACCAGCTGCTCTTATCTTTATTGCTGTCAGTCACAGTGTCTGCCCTGCCTGTCCCCAGAGATTTGGCTTCCATGTCAGAGTGCAGGGTGCTCATCAATGTCTGCCTTCTCTCTGTCCTCACCTACCTTCTGCATCAGCTCTGCCTTTCCTAGGTTAACATTTCCCTGGATTGCATGAGCTGCTTCAGAGACAACTGATGTCCACCTTCACCACCTGCTCAGCCCAGGAGCAGCGTTTAAAATGAGGATGCTGTGCACATCTAAATGGAGCTGGCCTGCTATCCTGCCTGTCCACTCCACATCTGTGGCTGGGTGGCCTAGCTTTAAAAGGCTACCTGAAAATACAATCTGAGGTAGAGACAAAAAGTAGGATGGTTGTTGCCAGGGTTTGAATGCAGGGGAAAATTGAGAGTTATTGTTCGCAGATATAGTTTCAGTTTTACAAGATGAAAAGGGACCTGGAGACAGATGCTGGTGATGGTTACATAACAAGGCAATGTACTTAATACCACTGTACATTTTAAAGTGTTAAGGTGGTAAACTTTGTATTATGTGTATTTTACCACAATTAAAAATTCCATAGAACTATATGAAGTGAAAGTCAGTCATGTCCAACTCTATACAGTCCATGGAACTCTCCAGGCCAGAATATGGGAGTGGGTAGCCGTTCCCTTCTCCAGGGAATCTTCCCAACCCAGGGAATCTTCCCAACCCAGGGATCGAACCCAGGTCTCCAACATTGCCGGTGTATTCCTTACCAGCTGAGCCACAAGGGAAACCCTATATGAACTATATGAAGAAACTATATAGGAAGAACATATAGAAAGAACTATGTGAAGGAATAGATTTTTCAGTAAATGAGATATCTTATTTGATCATCAAAAATACATACAAACACACATAAATATATAAATAGTTTGAAGCTCTTCTCTGTATTCAATACCCTGTCCCCACAAAGCTCTTCACATCTCATTAATCTTGAAACTGGTAATGGGAGGGCACAATCATTCATTTGGTAAAGTGGCAGAGTAATAACTGAAAATGACCCATATCATAGGAGTTGGGTTCTGATCCTCAGTTCCATCACCAGCCATGTACACTGCTATATGTAAAATAGATAGCTAGTGGGAAGCTGCTGTATAGCAGGGAGCTCAGCTTGGTTCTCTGTGACAACCTAGAGAGGTGGGATGGGGGAGAGAGGCTCAGGAGGGAGAGGATATATGTATCCGTATGCTTGAGTCATGTTGCGCAGCAGAAATTAACACAACATTGTAAAGCAATTAAACTCCAATTTTTTAAAGTGAGTTTAATGCTAAAAAAGAACTCATTATGCTAATGAGGTATAATACTTACAAATTGACAGTATACTAATGAAATATACTGATATAGTTTCAAACTGACAGTGCAGTTGAAATCCCTCAGAGTTTATGGCTATATGCTTTAAGTTCTGTTAAGAGTGTAGCTCTCATGTTAAGTTTTCTTGTATTCAGTCGCTCAGTCGTGTCTGACTCTTTCAGAACTCTTTCATAGACTGTAGCCCGGGATTTCCTGGTAGATCAGCTGGTAAAGGATCCACCTGCAAGGCAGGAGACCCTGGTTCTATTCCAGGGTTGGGAAGATCCCCTGGAGAAGGGAATGGCTACCCACTCTAGTATTCTGGACTGGAGAATTCCATGGACAGAGAAGCCTGGCAGGCTACAGTCCATGGGGTCACAGAGTTGGCCACAACTGAGCGACTAAGCACAGCGCAGACTGTAGCCCCCCAGGCTCCTCTGTCCATGGGATTTTCCAGGCAAGAATATTGGAATGGGTTGCCATTTCCTTCTCCAGGAGATCTTCCTGATCCAAGGATTAAATCTGTGTCTCCTGCACTGGAAGGCGGATTCTTTACTGCTGAGCCACTTGGGAAGCCGCGAAGTTTTCTTCCACAATAAAATAAATTAAAAGAAGAACTTATCCTTCCTGGATTTATTTGTCAACTCGCTTATTAAAGAAAAAGAGATCTGAGTTTTCTTTCAGCTCTAAGGCTAAAAGATTCAAGTATTTCCTGTGAAGGTAAAAATTTGACTCAAATTCTCAACAGGTTGAAAGTGAACGAAATCTTCTTAAGTGCAGACTTTAGTTAAGGAGAGAGCACAAGGGGAAAGAGGATTTTAAGGCAAAAAGGGAACAGTAATGATGGGACAGTTTTAAAATGGAGAGTTCTAATTCATTAGTGGGTCATGAAAATAGTTTATCAGCTTCCAATCAGTATTTTATAAAAGGAAGTAGAACAGAAAATACTTGAATGAGTTGCATGTAGTCATGGTGAATGTAATGTGAGACTTTGATATGATTTCTCTATGTATGGTATTCTCTTCTAGTTTATGAGTCTGGGAAGGAAAAGCATATCAGAAATTCTAGGAAGAGTTGGGTTTGAGAGGTCAGCACTGCATTCTGAGGCCCCAACACCCGGGCCATACCCCTTGACTGTTGGACTTCCGGTTCTGTTGTGCCATGCCATATCTAACCTGATGGTGTAGCCTCTCATAAATGAGACATCTGAAGACTTGGAGGGTATGGGTGGGAAGAACTAAACAGTCAAGCTATTGGTGTTGCTGGATTTTCCAGACGTTACAGAGCATTCCTGTTAAAAATGTACATGTCCCCAGTGGCTTCACTTGCTATCTCTTCCAACATTCCACTCAGTAAACTAAGCAATTGCCTTTGAGAGACTTTAATTTCCAAATTATGCACAAAATCTTTGCCAAAATGCACTTAATTTGGGGTTGTTCTCATTTTTTGGTGAGAGTCTGTTGTGTAAAGTTTTTCAGATCCCCAGGGACTCTCACAAACCCCCAATATTTTCTAATAAAGTTACATAACAATGTAATAAGATCATAATAGTGGAACCAGTTACCTGTAATAAATGAGAATTTTGTTATCCCCAATCCTACATATTAAGTATTAATCAGGATAGGTTAAGTGTTGTAGCAAAACAACCCCCAAAATCTGTGATTTAGCAAAATAAGATATTTTTCTTGATCACATAAAATCCAGGGCAGTGCTCCTGATTGAGTGGTTCTCCTGGCAGGCTCTCCAACAAGTGGTGACTCAAAGGTCCAGGCTCCTTCCATCTTGTGATGCCACCACCTTTAACAAAGTCTCCAAAGTCAAAACAGAAGGAAAGAAAAATGGGGAGGGATAGTAACAAACTTGGCTTGTAAGCAGCACACATCACTTACACTCACATTGCTTGGGCCAGAATTGGTCACTCATTTGTACAAGAGCTCAAGCATGTAGTCCTGGCTGGCAGCCATGTTCCAGCAACAACTCTACACTTAGGAAAGAGACACCAGTCTTTGATGATCTGGTAGTGGCCACAGTCACATTCTGCACTTAACACAGTCAATCAGAGGCCCTTGATAAATATTTGTCAAATTTACAAAGGGATGAATGAATGAATGGTAGAGACTATTTTATTTCATAATTATTTTATTGTTTCCATGACCGAAGTTTTATTTCCTGTTTTAAATTGCTTTAAAAAATAATACAGAGCAAGCGTTCATTTAGCTATTTAATCATTTTGGTAGCTTTCAAATGTTTCTATACTAAGTCTCAAGATAGCTTAGATGGAATTTTCCTTAGGAACTAATACGGGGGTCTGATAAATGGACTTCAAATCCTTTCCAACTTGGACCCCTATAAGTTACACAAGCATAGCTTTGGCTTTGCTCATAGTCAATGACGTATTCTCTTGTAATAATTTTAGTTCAACTAATTATGGGACTTGGCTGGGGAAACCAAGGCTGTGGTTGTAGCCAATAAAGAAGAAGTGTCTCTAGAATTATTTGAGGCTAAGAAAACTAATTAAACTGCAAACCATTCAACTTGATTATAGCTTGTCTCATATTATACATTGAAGTTATGGTAACTTTAAAAAAAAGAACTGGAAATTTAAAATCATCAGCAGTTTTTAGTACTACCAGAGAGAAAATAAAATGATGAATCAAGTGGTTCCAAGAATTCTATTCACAAGAGAGATGTACTTACTATGGAATAGAGACATTTATTAAGCCTTTCTGTAACTTGAATGACATGTCTTTTAACTCTAATTTGCTTGTTCTGGACTTCTGCTCAGTCCAGAATCTGATTACGCTGCAAATGCTCTTAATTGATCACCCCTTAATAAATATGTTGAATTGAAAAACACTCTCGATTCCTTGCATAAAACTTACGGACTGATGCCCATGGTATCTTTCCAGGAACAGAAGCTTGGAGGCAAGCAGTCAGACTCAAATGACAGTTTCATGAGATTGCTATGGATCCAGTCTTCCTCCAGGTTTCTGCTTTCCTATCCTTGAAAAGTGACTGTCATCCTAATTGTCCAATATGGCTCACAGAGTGCCAATCACCTACCACTTTCGTTAGACTTCCATGAAGTATTCACTTACGATAAAATGAAATGTTGAGTGTAGCATGCTTCTATCATTTCAAAATGATTCTCCACTTTAACCAACTCATTTAAATTAACAACCAACCACCAGTCTTAATATTATCTATTAACAGAGCTTCTAATTCAGTTTCCCACAATACTAAATAGGAAAAAGATACTCAGTAGAGAGAATTATACATTCCTATTTGGGGAAATGTAGAGTTAAGCAGCAGGAATGATAAAGTAGCATTTGATTTACACATCAATCATATGCACAGTTGACAGCCTGATTCTATTAGAGCACAGTCTGAGTAGATATGACAAGAAAACTCCCAAACCACAATGGCTTAAATTTGATAGAAATTTATTTTTCTCTTATGTCACAGTCCAGTGGTAATTATAGGGCTCAAGACTGGTAGAACAACTCTGTTCTCATAAAAGGTGTCATCCCTTTGTGGACAAAGGTGTTTGCTCCAGTGTTTGCTTCTCTCTCAGACAGCTGAAAGAATTTTTAAAAAGGGAAGGACGCAGGGAAACATATGGCCAATTATTTTAAAGGTACCCAGAAATGGTGTATATTACTTCCATTCTGCTGGCCAGAACTTAATCAAATACCCAGACCTAGGTATGCAGCTCATAGCTGATTGCTGTGGAAGAAAGGAAAAACAGATGTTTTGAAACAACCATCAGTCTCCTACAGTAATTCATTGCTATTGAGTCTAACCACCCCCAGCTCATCTGATGGGATCTAGTTCCTAGAACATGTAAGTCTTAGGATCAAACTTTGATTAATAACAATACATGCTATGAATATTCTTGCACTTGTTCGTGTGTGGGCATGTATTCTTATTTCTCTTGTGCATATACCTAGGAATAGCATTGCTGGATCATATCGTAACTCTGTTTAACCTTTTGAGGTACTGCCAGACTATTTTCCAAAACAACTGCACCATTTTCCATCCCTGCCAGCAGTGTACGAAGTTTCCAATTTGTCCATATCCTTGTTTTCCATATCCTCATCAACTCTTGTGATTGCCAACTTTTTGGTTATAGCCATAGATGCTGGGAGGGATTGGGGGCAGGAGGAGAAGGGGACGACAGAGGATGAGATGGCTGGATGGCATCACTGACTCGATGGATGTGAGTCTGAGTGAACTCTGGGAGTTGGTGATGGACAGGGAGGCCTGGTGTGCTGCGATTCATGGGGTTGCAAAGAGTCAGACATGACTGAGCAACTGAACTGAACTGAACTGATCCTAGTGGGTGTAAAGGTATTTCCTTATGATTTGCATTTCCCTGAGGGTTCATGATATTTGAACACTTTTCATGTGCTTTTTAAACATGTGTATGTCTTTGGAGAAATCTCCATTTAGATGCCTTGACCATTTAAAGAATTGGGTTATTTGTCTTTTTACTATTGAGTTATAAGCTTCTTTCAGAGAAGGCAATGGCACCCCACTCCAGTACTCTTGCTTGGAAAATCCCATGGAAGGAGGAGCCTGTTAGGCAGCAATCCATGGGGTCACTAAGAGTTGGACACGACTGAGCAACTTCACTTTCACTTTTCACTTTCATGCATTGGAGAAGGATATGGCAACCCACTCCAGTGTTCTTGCCTGGAGAATCCCAGGGATGGGGGAGCCTGGTGGGCTGCCGTCTATGGGGTCGCACAGAGTCGGACACGACTGAAGCGACTTAGCATAGCATAGCATTATGTATTCCAGATACAAGTTCATTACCAGATGTATGATTTTCAGATATTTTCTCCCATTCTAGGAGTCATCTTTTCAAAACTTTCTCAATGGTGTTCAAAACTTTATTCACTGGTGTTGAAGACAAGTTTCTTGCCTCCAATTAACTTTCAGATAAACACATTATGTGGATACAATAAAGGGAGAATTTGCTTATAATGAATTTTTTATTGAAGTAGCGATGGTTTACAATGTTGTATTAGATTCAACTGTACAGCAAAGTGATTCATCATATATATATACATATAATATGGAGAAACAGTGGAAACAGTGTCAGACTTTATTTTTCTGGGCTCCTAAATCACTGCAGATGGTGACTGCAGCCATGAAATTAAAAGACACTTACTCCTTGGAAGGAAAGTTATGACCAACGTAGACAGCATATTCAAAAGCAGAGACATCACTTTGCCAACAAAGGTTCGCCTAGTCAAGGCTATGGTTTTTCCTGTGGTCATGTATGGATGTGAGAGCTGGACTGTGAAGAAGGCTGAGCGCCGAAGAATTGATGCTTTTGAACTGTGGTGTTGGAGAAGACTCTTGAGAGTCCCTTGGACTGCAAGGAGATCCAACCGGTCCATTCTGAAGGAGATCAGCCCTGGGATTTCTTTGGAAGGAATGATGCTAAAGCTGAAAGTCCAGTATTTTGGCCACCTCATGCAAAGAGTTGACTCATTGGAGAAGACTCTGATGCTGGGAGGGATTGAGGGCAGGAGGAGAAGGGGACGACAGAGGATGAGATGGCTGGATGGCATCACTGACTCGATGAATGTGAGTCTGAGTGACCTCTGAGAGCTGGTGATGGATAGGGAGGCCTGGCATGCTGCAGTTCACGGGGTCGCAAAGAGTCGGACACGACTGAGCGACTGATCTGATCTGATCTGATATATATATACTCTTTTTAAGATTTTTTTCCTTTAGAGGTTATTACAAAATACTGATGATAGTTATCTTTGCTATACAGTCAGTTCTTACTGTTTATCTGTTTTATATGCAGTAGTGTGTTAATCCCAAATCCCCAAATTATCCCTCTTCTGCTTTTCCCATTGGCAACTGTAAGTTTATTTTTTATGTCTGTGGGTCCATTTCTGTTTTGTATGTGAGTTCATTTGTATCATTTTTTTTTTTAGATTCCACACATAAATTCTGTCATATGATATTTGTTTTCCTTTAGTTGGCCTACTACACTCGGTATGATAATTTTTAGGCCCATCCGTATTGCTGCAAATGGCATTATTTCATTTTTTTTTGATGGCTGAGTGATATTTCAGATACATACCACATCTTTATACAGTCATCTATCAATGGACATTTAGATTGTTTCCATGTCTTTGTTATTGTGAATAGTGATGCAACGGATATTGGGGTGCATATATTATTTCAAATTGTGGTTTTCTCAGGATATATCGGGGAAGGCAATGGCACCCCACCCCAGTACTTTTACCTGGAAAATCCCATGGATGGAGGAGCCTGGTGGGCTCCAGTCCATGGGGTCGCTAAGAGTCAGACACGACTGAGCGACTTCACTTTCACTTTTCACTTTCACGCAATGGAGAAGGCAATGGCAACCCACTCCAGTGTTCTTGCCTGGAGAATCCCAGGGACAGGGGAGCCTGGTGAGCTTCTGTCTATGGGGTCACACAGAGTCGGACACAACTGAAGTGACTTAGCAGCAGCAGCAGCAGCAGGATATATGCCCAGGAGTAGGATTGCAGGATTATGTAGTAGCTTAAAAACCACCCCAGGTAGAGGTTGTGGTTGATTAGGAGAGCAAGTGTCCATGGCTTGCTCAGGTGGTCTGTGTGAATTCTTTGTGACCAACTATTTAGCCCATGAAAGCAAAGAGTGAAAGTGATAGTCACTTAGTCATGTCTGACTCTTTGCGACCCCATGGACTGTAGCCTTCCAGGCTCCTCTGTCCATGGAATTTTCCAAGCAAGGATACTGGAGTGGGTAGCCATTTCCTTCTCCAGGGGATCTTCCTATCCCACAGACAGAACCTGGGTCTCCTGTACTGTGGGCAGAGTCTTTACTGTCTGAGCCACCAGGAAGTCCTCTCAGTCAAAATAGCAGTCAGTTTGGTCAAAAAACTGTCTTGCTTTCTGGAGGGTGTTGCTGTTGTTTTTTAATCATAAATGGGTATTTAATTTTGTCAAAGGCTTTCTCTGCATCTATTGAGATAATCATATGGTTTTTATCTTTCAATTTGTTAATGTGCTGTATCATATTGATTGACTTGCAAATATTGAAGAATCCTTGCATCCCTGGGATAAAGCCCACTTGGTCATGATGTATGATCTTTTTAATGTGTTGTTGGGTTCTGTTTGCTAGAATTTTGTTAAGGACTTTTGCATCTATGTTCATCAGTGATATTGCCCTGTAGTTTTCTTTTTTTGTGGCATTGTTGCCTGGTTTTGGTATTAGGGTGATGGTGGCCTCATAGAATGAGTTTGGAAGTTTACCTTCCTCTGCAATTTTCTGGAAGAGTTTGAGTAGGATAGGTGTTAGCTCTTCTCTAAATTTTTGGTAGAATTCAGCTGTGAAGCCATCTGGTCCTGGGCTTTTGTTTGCTGGAAGATTTCTGATTACAGTTTCAATTTCTGTGCTTGTGATGGGTCTGTTAAGATTTTCTATTTCTTCTTTGTTCAGTTTTGGAAAGTTATAATTTTCTAAGAATTTGTCCATTTCTTCCAAGTTGTCCATTTTATTGGCACATAGTTGCTGATACTAGTCTCCTATGATCCTATGTTTTTCTGTACTCTGTTGTGTACTCTGTGTACTCTGTTGTGATCTCTCCATTTTCATTTCTAATTTTGTTGATTTGATTCTTCTCCCTTTGCTTCTTGATGAGTCTGGCTAATGGTTATAGTATATTTTATTTATCTTCTCAAAGAACCAGTTTTCAGCTTTGTTGATTTTGGCTATGGTCTCTTTTGTTTCTTTTGCTTTTATTTCTGCCCTAATTTTTATGATTTCTTTCCTTCTATTAACCATGGGGTACCTCATTTCTTCTTTTTCTAGTTGCTTTAGGCTATACTACAAAATAACAGTCATCAAGACAGTATGGTACTGGTACAAAGACAGAAACATAGATCAATGGAACAAAATAGAAAGCCCAGAGATAAACCCACAGACCTATGGACACCTTATCTTTGACAAAGGAGGCAAGAATATACAATGGATTAAGGACAATCTCTTTAACAAGTGGTGCTGGGAAAACTGGTCAACCACTTGTAAAAGAATGAAACTAGAACACTTTCTAACACCATACACAAAAATAAACTCAAAATGGATTAAAGATCTAAATGTAAGACCAGAAACTATAAAACTAGAGGAAAACATAGGCAAAACACTCTCTGATGTAAATCACAGCAGGATCCTCTATGACCCACCACCCAGAATATTGGAAATGAAAGCAAAAATAAACAAATGGGACCTAATTAAAATTAAAAGCTTTTGCACAACAAAAGAAACTATAAGCAAGGTGAAAAGACAGCCTTCAGAATGGGAGAAAATAATAGCAAATGAAGCAACAGACAAAGAATTAATCTCAAAAATATGCAAACAACTCCTGCATCTCAATTCCAGAAAAATAAGTGACCCAATCAAAAAATGGGCCGAAGAACTAAATAGACATTTCTCCAAAGAAGACATACAGATGGCTAACAAACACATGAAAAGATGCTCAACATCACTCATTATCAGAGAAAAGCAAATCAAAACCACAATGAGGCACCATCTCACGCCAGTCAGAATGGCTGCTATCAAAAAGTCTACAAACAATAAATGCTGAAGAGGGTGTGGACAAAAAGGAACTCTCTTACACTGTTGGTGGGAATGCAAACTAGCACAGCCACTAAGGAGATCAGTGTGGAGATGCCTTAAAACAATGGAAATAGAACTGCCTTATGATCCAGCAATCCCACTGCTGGGCACACACACTGAGGGAAACAGAACTGAAAGAGACACATGTTCCCCAGTGTTCATCATAGCTCTGTTTACAATAGCCAGGACATGGAAGCAACCTAGATGTCCATTGGCAGATGAATGGATAAGAAAGCCATGGTACATATACACAATGGAATATTACTCAGCTATTAAAAAGAATGCATTTGAATCAGTTCTAATGAGGTGGATGAAACTAGAGCCTATTATACAGAGTGAAGTAATTCAGAAAGAAAAACACCAATATAGTATATTAATGCATATATATGGAATTTAGAAAGATTGTAATGATGACCCTATGTGCAAGACAGCAAAAGAGACACAGATGTAAAGAACACATTTTGGACTCTGTGGGAGAAGGCGAGGGTGGGATGATATGAGAGAATAGCATTGAAACATGTATATTGCCATATGTGAAATAGATCACCAGTCCAGGTTCAATGCGTAAGACAGGGTGCTCAGGGCTAGTGCACTGGGATGACCCTGAGGGATGGGATGGGGAGGGAGGTAAGAGAAAGGGTGAGGATGGGGGACACATGTACACCCATGGCTGATTCATGTGAATGTATGGCAAAAACCAGCACAATATTGTAAAGTAATTAGCCTCCAATTAAAATAAATTTTTTAAAAAGAAAAAAAGACTGGCTTGGCTGGTTTTTCTTTTCTATTGGGCTGATAAAATGTTGACTGAGCCAATTGGTTATTCCACACATTGACTATAGTGTCTACTACTCTGCTTGCTTAGTTGAATAGAATTACAGCTTGGAACCAACAGATCCAATGGACCCCCCTTATACACAGGGAAGTTAAGACCCTCATTCCTGGTCTCATAGTACCAGGTAGGGAGGATGACCAGAAGTTGTCCTTAAGTTTCAGGCAGGTGGTCTCTCTCCCTACGCCCCTCTATTTTTGCCCCTCTGCCTGACCTTTGCAGTGGCCTCTTAAACTTTATGATTCACTTTCCTTAAAGGCAGGGCTAGGAAGTGAAATCTCTGAATGATGTTTAAGGTCTTAATCTAAGGACAATTGGGTAGCTGTTGGGCTCCAGGGCTGGGGTAGTTGGGTGCATTGATGTGGTCCACTATTTCTCTTATTTAGCAAAGACAACACCTCCCAATAGCTAAAGGCTTCTGAGCACAGAATCTGCCAGCGAGGCCTCCTGGCTGAGGGTTCATCTAGCACAGGAGCAGATGACAGGACGGCAGGCAGTCTGTCCCCTTCTAGGGAATAAGGCAAGGATTCCTTTAACACAATGTGACAACTAATCTCTCTATAGCATCTGACTGAGAGGTTTTAATTACTACTGTGATGTACACACGTGATTTCTTTATTCACACAAACATCCAGGGCGTTTTTGTGTTTCTCCTTTATTTTGTGGGGTGTATATCGGCACAGACCGAGTTGATTCTGAATCCGTCTCCTTCTTTTCTCTTTGTCTCTTTATGTCCCTCTTTCCTCCCACTTTTTTTTCCCCCTCCCTTTCGTTCTTCTTAATTTGTGAGAATGAGCATATTGATTCTCTGCTTTGAGCATAAGGCCGGGGTCCTTCAGTTCTCCTTCCCCTCTCAGAGATGGTAGCAGACCCAGTAGTCACAGGGAATGGAGGTGTTTTCACAGCCTGGCTGGCATGCAGGTGAAGACCTCTTTGGGAGAGTGTGTGTGTGTGCTGGGGTGGAATTGCATCGTGCGGAGAGGCAGGAATCACAAGAATAACTTTGAGGGGGAGTGTCTAGATCAGACTTTGTTCCAGCTTAAAGTTAAGCTGGGACTCAGTTCTGAGCCTGCATCATCACAATGCCAAATATCTATAGCATTTGTCATGTAGAAACATAAATATCTTGATTATACAATAACAGATGTCTAAATCATTGTAAGAATTGACACTCAACTGAGATTACTTGTTTATATTTAGATATAAGAGGATCTAAATCATCCGTTTGGAAGAGAATTTGAAACATCCATTTGTAAATCTCCCTGCTTCTACTAAGCAAACAATGTTGAAAAAGATGCCAAGAAGTTTCAGAAAATGGAAATACTGGTCAGATGTGGTGTGAGCACCAAGATGGACACTTGTTTCTTTTAAAGAGAAAGAATATGCATTAAAGCAGAGGTCCTCACGGAGAAGGCAATCGCACCCTACTCCAGTATTCTTGCCTGGAAAACCCCATGGATGGAGGAGCCTGGTGGGCTACAGTCCATGGGGTCGCTAAGAGTCGGACGTGACTGAGCGACTTCACTTTCACTTTTCACTTTCATGCATTGGAGAAGGAAATGGCAACCCACTCCAGTGTTCTTGCCTGGAGAATCCCAGGGACGGGGGAGCCTGGTGGGCTGCCATCTATGGGGTCACATTAGAGTCGGACATGACTGAAGCGACTTAGCAGCAGCAGCAGCAGCAGAGGTCCTCAACCTCTGGGCCAAGGATCTCGAAACCATCACCCACATTCCTTAGTCCAAGGAAACACTGTCTTCCATGAAATTGGTGATAGGTGCCAAAAAGTTTGGGGACCTTTAATGTAGGGGACAGCTACATTAAAAAATCAAACTGTGAAATCATTATTGTCATGCTCCCAACAGCCAGAGTAAGGAAAATACTCAGTGGTCCTTTGCCTACTCTGCTGATTCCAGGCCTGTCATTGGTAATTCTGCTCACAAAGTTCACATCACCCCGAGGCTTAGAAGAGATTTTAGGGTTTATAACATTTCTCCCTCAAGTTCAGTTTTTACCAAGAACAAGACTACAGCCACTTTAGAGAGACAAACTGATGGCAGCAACTTGTTGTTATGTAAAGAAGATTTCATCACTCCCATTTTCTCCTGCAGGAACCATCCAATTAACACCGCTCACTATCTCAATATGCTGTCTTCAGTGGACCACAGTGATGTATCCTAAATCTCCAGACTCTCAGTCCTCGCCTCCCTGCTCTGCTGCCCCCACCCTTCTGCAGCAGGCCTTGCTTTTGCATGGATGACATAAGGGCCTCTGCAGTTCCTGTGCATGACTCAGACCTGCATCTTACTGAACTGGTCTAGACCTTGGTCTGACTCTTGGGGCCACCCAGGTCTCAGCTCTACCTACCTTGGAGGGTCAACTCCACCACAAGTATACTCTATCAAGTATCTCACCAAGGGCTGAACTATTTGCCTGTTATTCAAACTGGATCTTTATCTCTTGGTTTCTAAGCCTTTGTTTGCTGTTCCACCCTCCTGGAATGCTCTTCCATCCTCAAGTGTCATCAAAGTCCTACACATTTTAAAAGATTCAACCTAAATGCCTTCTGTGTCAAGGGCCTTCCCTCTGAGCCCTCCCAATACTTACCTTGCAGCTCTCTGGGGCTCTGATCATACTCTTTGTGGAGAAGGAGGAGGAGCCTGATTGGAGGATGGTGCACTTGCTTCAGCTCTGTGACCCAAAGGGGTGTGGCCTTGAGTATATCTCTCAGTCTCCTTGAGTCTCAGTTTCCTCATTTGTCAACATGGTGGGTTTGAATCATATAGCTTCTAAGGAGCCTCCTATTTAAAGCCCAGTGACGATAATTATACAATTATGAGATATAGAATTATAACCCTATGATTATAAATCAGAGCCTACATGTTATCTCCCCTAAAACCTGCTACCTTCTTTAGGGCAAGACTGGTACCTTATCTAAACTCTGTTTTTCTTTTTGGTCCAAGACTATCTTACACACACTGTGTACTGAATATATCCTTGCTAAATGAAAGAATGGATGACAAAAAGCTTGCGACAATTTGCTCTCATCTCTTATTTTGATTTAAGATGTGATATGAAGAAGAGCTGATATGTACTGTTCATTTAATAACTGCTCCCTACCTCCTTTTCTTCATACACAGTGTTTGCTTTGGCTAAAAAGTTATGTACTAGAGAGCAAATTTTGATTAAAAGGAAGGTGATCTCTCCCATCCTTCTTTGATTGTCTCTTTCTGTGTACACGTGGAACTTTGGTTTTCTAAATAAATTGTACAAGTATTAATTTATTAGAGGGGATATTCTTCATCTGCTACCTTCTGTCACAAAAGAAGCATGCTTTTGATTTTTGAAGAGATGCCCAGTGCTTCTATACAACCCCATGGTTTCTGGAGCTCTCTGAACTGGTTGGCTGCATAGAATAGGAGATCACCCATGTGATGTGATTTCAGAGATACCAGTGGGGCTACCATCTGCTTACCCATTGGTTGTTGTGAAAGAATTACTCCTTTGGCTCAAGAAGGCTTTGTATCTTTGAGAGTAGCCTGGGAAAACTGTATACCTCAAATTATCACTGATGATTCTGTAGACCATCATCATTAAACCCAAGGGCATGCTAGAAAACTCAGGTTCAATAAGGGGCTGATAGGTCTTACATAAAAATAGAGTCTCTGAGATGCAAAAATTGGGGCAGCCACAATAAGTAAAATTAAACAGGATTTTTCAGAACTTGTAATAGGCCAATGGGCAAGGGGAATGCAGTAGTCACATTTCCCAAATTTGTATGACCACAGAACCAGAACCTTCTCCACTATTTTGTTATGTATTTTATAAATTAAGTGTCCCAAGAGTCTAAATTTTTATTGCGTATGTTCTGCAGAAAGCTGCTTTCGAGGGCCACGAGAGCTAGCCCAACACCAACTTCAGAGGGGCAGGCAGGGCTGAGGTGAGTACAAAGATGTATCAAAGACATGCTGCTGCCTCCTGCAGCTCAGCCAAACTCCACATGGCAGGTGGAGGCACTGAACAGGTGGCGGAGGATCCCACTTCTGCCCCAGCCTCAGGTATCACCTTTCCTTTCACAAAGTTGCAGCTGATTCGGCTTTGATTGGCGGTCCTCACACTTCCACTCAGTGACCTTGAGGGTTCAGAGAAAGCTGTGCTATTTCACCAGTGCCCTTGCTGAATGCTGGGCCTTGCACTCAGCCCAACAGAGGGAAGCTATGAGGATCCTGGCCCCAGGACTTGAGAAAGCTATGTCCATCAGATGTCAAAATGACTGCTTAGCTCATGAAATAAATTTAGGCTGCTCTGCTCAGGGAAGTGGTCTCAGTGGTTGGGGTGGAATGACTGGTAATCAGTAAAATTTATTTCTTGATAATGCTGAGTTAAAAATAGATGATCATTATTTCCCCTTGACTTTCCAGAAGTTTCCTGGGTGTCTGTATACAGAGTTCCTAAGACAAACAGGTTGACCACAAACCTTTAAAAGAAAGAAGTAACCATTTTACAGTTAAATCAAAGCTTCTTACATGAGTGGGCTGCCATGTAGGAGCTGAAGAAAAGTCTCTGTAATGGACACAGAAGGAAGAAAGGAGGGTGAGTAGTAACAAGGATGCCAATTCCAATGAGAAGCCTTGATCTGCCTTGAGAGGCTCCAGCCTGGGATCGCCTGCTCTTGTCATATAAGAAGGAAAAAGCACAGTGAGAGGCTAGGCTGCAGGTTCTGAGAAGCCTTCCTAGAGTGCACACAGTGTCCAGGCTTTCTGGATCCTTCAGCTGCTGCAGTCTAGGGCACCCCACCCCCACAGCCCTGGCCCATCCTGTCCTACTCAGCCCGCCCCCACTACTCCACCAGCTCTCTGCTCTGCTCAGTCTGTCTCTTACTGCTGCCTCTGCTCCCACCGTGCACTCTGCCTGGAGTGCCCTGGGCCTCATTCCTCACTTCGCTGCTGGGCAGGGAGCTCTTCAGAGGCAGGGGGCACACCTTCTGGTAGTCCCTAAAGCCCTAGTCAGTAGCACACAGCAGGCTCAGTTTGCTGCCACTGCTTTTGAATTCACTTAGCTTGTTCCTGTTGCTACTCATTCAGCATCAGGACACCTTTGGCATTGCCACACTATTTTTTTCCGTACACACTATGATCTCACTCCTCCTCATTAGACTGCAAGTATATGAGGAGCACCCTTGTTCCCTATCGAGGTGTCTTTTGCATCCTGTGGGGTCCAAACCTGACAGATGTGAGCAACTAATCACAGTCAACTGGGAGTGAGGTGCCAGGTCCAACTTAGCCACTGGGGGTCTGTAGCAGGGGTATCTGCTTCCTCCAGGTTTAGCTGGGATGTCAGAACACTTGGACCAGGGAGCTGAGGATGAAGCCCATTTCCTTCCTCCTCCACCCCTAGCCCCTTTGTCCTTGCTTCAGGGGCTGGAGGACCCAGAAAGAGGGACAAGGCAATGGACCGGTGGTTAGGGGAGTGGCAGGACAGCGGTCCGGGCAGCAGAGGAGCTGAGGATGCAGAAGCTCTTCGTCATCTGTCCTTGCAGCAGCCCAGCAGGGGGCTAATGAGAGCTGAGGTGTGAGGCAGGAGCTTGTGCAGCAATTACAGCTGCTCAACTGCTGACAGCACGTGGGGCCGCTGACACCAAGGCTCCCTGCCCTCCTAATGAGGCTATTACTGCCCCAGCAGCTGCAGGCCTCCAGGCCCTCCCACCCCTCTGTCTTCCCACTTGTGGGTGCAGGCAGCCCTAGGTTTTCTAAAAGGAGGATTGTCTAAGGATGGCCCCTATTACCGACAGGAGTAAGTGCCCCATCCGCCAACCTGGATTTTCTGCTCACAGCCTTCTCTGGGTCCTTACAGAAGGAGGACAAGGGAGCAGAGGGTCACTGTGGTGTCCCCAGCATAATGACCTCCATCAGCCCGGGCTCACACACGGGGCTCCCTTTTCCTGAACCACACCGGTGACTCCTGACTAATGCTGGCTCCTCTACAGCACTCAGCTCAAGAGTTTCTCCTTTAGGAGGCTTCACCTGGCTTCCCTTGACTCTCACCTCTAACCCAGAAGCCTGTCACCACACTTGCCTGGCTCTCTCTCTCAAGCCTCTCACCCTGTGTTGTAATGGTCCCTCCCCTTTGCTTTCCCAGTCTCATTGTCATCTCCTTCAGCTCTTCTGTATCTCGGTTCCCATCATGGTGTCTGACAGTGTCCAGTTCTGCAAAAGTTGTTGAATAATGAAACAAACAAACCAAATAGTTGAATTCACCACTCAGCTCAATGCTGAGAAGCAGGATCTGGAAGGGCCAAGGAGCCTAACCCCACCACACCCCCAGAAGTCTGGCAGTGCTCAGCATCCTTCCTGGGACTGGTTGGAAGCTCTGTAGATATCATAGCTCTTCCCCTCAGCTCCCCCTCAATTCAGGCAGCAGCACTGATCACTTTGTTAGAAAGCCAGAATGGCTTCAGAACACATCTGCTACTGAGTAGAAATGTATTTTAAAGTGTGGTTGTAAGACTTTTTTAAAAAGTGCATTCCTTCTTGAATCACATTTGGTCCACAAACTGGATAAAGACCTTTGCACTTTTACCAACATCAGGCTTATCCCCATCTCCAAGTGCTTCTCTTTCTCCCTTCTGGGCTCAAGTCAATTCCTAGAGGTACAAACCACCCTCCCAACCCTGGCATCTTCCCCCTCCCCATACCTGATGCTCTTTCTACCCGCCTCCCACTCCAGCTCATATATTCCATTTTTTCCTTAGCAGGGATTGATCAGATTGAATTTATTACACAGTAAGAGTAATAAGAAGGCACAGCAATTTCAGTCTGGAAAGGGAGGGAGATTTTTGGGTGTAGGGGTGGAGCAATGATGCTTCCTGATGCCCCATATGAAACCTGAAACTTCCTCCTTTTCTCTGCACCCCACCCCCTGGCTGTGATCAGCCGAAAGAAATTGATGCCAAAGCCCACAGCCTCCGCCTAGCCCCTTCTTGGAACAAAGATGTGGTCGGCAGGCAGGAAGCAGTGTGAGCGGTCGACAGGCGCATCCACCTGCCCACAGCCTCTGTCCTCAAAACGCCCGCCGCGCTCCACCTCTCAGAACAGCTGGCCCTCGTGTCACAGCCAATTAGGCTTTGGAGGGAGTGAGAGGGAAAGAAATGACACCATATACTGACCCCCGCTGTCACGGGGCAGATGTGGAGGCCAGCACGCGTCCCCGCTCGGCCACGCCGCTAATTAATCACCTCCGCCACCAAGTCGTGACAGCGCTTTGCGAGGAGCGAAGCACGTGGAGGCAGGGCCTGGGCACCTGCTGGGCGGGCTGTGGAGGGGGAGCTCTGGGCACCCAGCCGCCCCCTCTCTCAGCGGCCCTGGCAGGCCTGCTGCTGGCAAGGTCTCAAGGAAGCTGTTGGGGTTAAAGGGAAGGGCGGGAATGAGGGAGGAAACTTTTGAAAAGCCTAAGTCATTACGCAGAATGCCGGGGGTGGGGGGTGGGGGGTGGAGAGAGAGAGCTGGGCACAGCGGCTGGAGGAGCGAATGGGGCGGGAGTCGGTCAGAGAACGGACCTTCTCTCTAGGCCCCGTGTTTGCAAAGGAGTCTATGGGATGCTCAGAGATTTGCCTGGGAAACAGATCCACCAGGAAGCCCTAGAGTGCTACCTTCTTCCTCCTTCTACCAGTTTCTTGGTGCACTCTCTTTGAAAGTGAAAGTCTCTCAGTCGCGTCGGACTCTTTGCAACCTTATACAGTCCATGGAATTCTGCAGGCTAGAATACTGGAGTGGGTAGCCTTTCCCTTCTCCAGGGATCGAACCCAGGGAGTCTCTTTAGAGCCTGTCTTTTCACCCTCAGACATTTAGAGAGCAGGCCAGGTCCTGCACCAAACCCTGAAGAATCTTAACTTCTGTACATCTTTTAAAACTTGACCTAGAAAGGATCTGGCTCCAATCTCTCAAGTCCATGCGGGTGGCTTTGTGGTGAGCGCCTTTCACTCTGAATTTTCCCAATTACAGCAGTCAAGACACAAAACTGTGATTGTCTACTTACTGAACCCAGGGATCCTGCCAGAACGGCTCACCTTTGCTGCTCCAGTTCCTAGGACGGTGTCTGGTGCTAGCTTTGCACTTCCCAATGTTTGTTGAGTAAGTTCCTGAATAAGGAGTAAGCTAATGTTCAAGGAACTTAAGATCTGCTGGGGAGGCAAGCACACCCCAGGGCATTGCACTGCAGCCTGGCCGAGTCTGAGGCATCACGTAGCAGGGCACGAGGTGAGGGCTGAGGTCAGAGAAGAGGACCACCAGCTGAGTTCCAGTTGCAAAACATGTAAGTGACCTTTGTTTGGTCCACAACGGCTTTTGCAGAAATCTTGGGTCAAGTCTGCTCCATTGCTATGAAAGCTCAAAGTAAACGGCCAAAGCAGTCAGATCAATAGCTTATTCTTGAAAATTCCCTCCTTGTTCAAGATAAAGCTTGTCCTAATCACTCACAATCTTGAAAGAGGCCAGGCCTTTACCAGGTGACATGAAATACCACATAGGAACATGTTATGTGCATCCATTTGGATATAGATCATTAAATATTCTTTTGTTGTAATTTTAAAACTCATGAGTCATGTATGCCTATCAGATCAAGCCCCGAACCCTTAATCCTTAGTGTGTGGAAAGGAAGCTTTTGAGCATCCAGCCCCAATGACAATTTCAATGTCATCTCTTACCCTCTCCCCTCGAACACAGCATTGTAGCTTTGCAAGCACTTCCTCTGCTGAGGAAGCTCTCTGTCCTTGGTCTCTGCATGAGATAAATTCAGTTCTCTTCAAGACTCCCCTGAAGCTGTCTCTCCTCACACTTCCTTTCTATCTTTTATTGGCTGTACTGCAGGTCACTTGGGATCTTAGTTCCCCAACCAGGGTTCGAACCTGTGCCCCCCTGCATTGGGAGCGCAGAGTTCTAACCACCAGACCACCACCCAGACTTCCTCTGTAGAAGAGAGCCTAACATGAAAGTTGGAAATGTCAGTTACAGAAATCATGCAGCAGGGTCAGTTTCCTTCTATTATATGAGAGCAGCTGAGAGTGAGTTGGAAGATTCTGATAAAATTCCCTTTAATTTTTTTATTGGTTAAGTGGATAAAGGAATCTACAAAGAGACAAGTGAGAGAACTTTCAACCTCTCTCTCAATAGCCATGGAAATCATAGCTGATTTTGTTCAGTCATTCATTCTTTCATAAAGACTTCAAGATCTCTATGGCTCTGAAAGAATAAGAAAATTCTTGGAAAAGAGATTATTTTTATAAGAAGTCTCTTAACCGAATGTTTAGATCTTGGGATACACCACAGTATCTGTGTTTCTAGAGAAATCTCTAAGAAAAATAAACAAAACAATTTGTAAAAATGTAGTTTAAAAGTTTCAACAAATGATACGTTATAATGTCAAAAACTGAAATTTGTAGCTTAAAAGACGTGTGGGGAGGAAGTGTCTTAATTAAGCAAATGGAGCCATGCATAGGAATGGCTGCTGCAGTTTATAAGTTGTCTATAATATATATAACTGTATGAACAATGAAAGTTGCTCAGTTGTGTCTGACTCTTTGCAACCTCGTGGAATTCTCCAGGCCAGAATACTGGAGTGGGTAGCCTTTTCCTTTTCCAGGGGATCTTCCCAACCCAGGGACCGAACCAGGGTCTCCTGCTTTGCAGGCAGATTCTTTACCAGCTGAGCCACAAGGGAAGCCCAAGAATATTGGAGTGAGTAGCCTATCCCCCTGGATTTTCCCAATCCAGGGATTGAACTGGGGTCTCCTGCATTGCGGGCAGATTCTTTATCAACTGAGCTATCAGGGAAGCATATTTCACTTTCACTCAACCATTTACTTTCACTTAACTGTTTGTCCATGGACTGTATAGTCCACGGGGTCACAAAGAGTCAAACATGACTGAGCAGCTTTCACTTAATATAATAGTATAATAGTTTATAAACATGCTGTGACCTAGACCTGGAGTTCATGGCTCCCAAGCCTTAGAGAGCTGGCATTTGAGAGACAAAAGGATACCTCTGGATCACATTCCAGGGCACTTGACCTTGTCCTCTCTCTGTTGTGCCTTGGGTTGGGAACCTCAAATGGCAGTGGTGATACTGGAAAGAATATGTACCTGAAAGTCAGGCTGGCCTTGAATCCAAATGTGCCATCGTAACTTGTGTGCCTTTGAACCACATTCTTTTATGTGGCTAATGTTGGATTGGCCAAAAAGTTTGTTTGGGTTTTTCCATTTCCTTATAGGAATATCTGAAGAGTCTTTTGGCCAACCTCAGTACTTCTGAGGCACACACTCACTCCTGCGCTCACACCATATTCTTACATGTATATCCTGAATTAAAAATAGGGAGCCAGGTACTCTGCGGGTACTAGGGATACGAGTTGTGCTCTCTGACACATAGTTCTCATTTTGTTGACAAGGGCTGTTTAATTCTTCCAGGGGTTGGCGCCGGGGCCCTCCTTTGTAAAACAGGAATGATAATGCTCATCTCAAAGCCACGCCATCCCTTGTTTGGACAGGGCATCAACCAAACTGTGTGCATTTTACTTTGATTTCTGACACTTTCACTGGACTTACATCATGCTGTAAATTCCAGGTTTTGACATTTATAATAAAGTTGTGATGAGGGATAAATGGACTGGTGTTTGCTCTTTCAAAAATTAATCTAACCAGAAGGAGCTGATCAGTTAAAATTTTTCTTCTTCCTTTTTCAAATGTTTTGTTTGTTTCTTTGTTTTTGCTTTTCCTTGTATTTGATGCCTAGCACTACTGGAGATGTAGACAAATGTTTTCACATTTCCTATTTTCTTATTTGGGATATATATATACATGAATTTGAGCAAGCTCCAGGAGAGGGTGAAAGACAGGGAAGCCTGGCGTGCTGCACGCAGTCCATGGGGTTGCAAAGAGTCGGACACAAATGAGTGACTGAACAGCAACAGATGTATATAAGTGGTGAGTGAACGTGTGAGTATGCGTGTATATGGGACTTTGTATATAAATAAAATATATGAGTGTGCATATGCACAAGTGTATGTATGTGGACATGTGTGTGGGCGAGTGTGTGTGCATGAGGATGTATGTGTGGGTGTGGATTTATGTGAAAGTGTATATATGCATATGTGTGTGAGTGTGTATGTCTGTGAATGCATATGTGTGAGTGTGTATGCAAAATGAGTGGAAGTGAGTGTGTGTATGCATTAGTGTGCACATGTGTGTGAGTGTGCATCTAAGCATGTGAGTGTGTGTGTCTGTGAGTGAGACTATGTGTACGTGTGAGGCTGTGTGTGTCTGTGAAGGCACCATGATGACTTCTTAACTGAACAGACTCTTATAAAGACCAGTTGTCTGCTCATCGGAGCAAAAAGACAGGAGTCTTAGTATAAAGATAAAATGTAGTCAGGCGCTCTGTTCCTCAGTACACCTCTGAGGATTTCTTCTCTATACATTTTTCTCTACCTAACCAGCATTTAAATATGAAGTCAAAGTAAATACATCGTTTTTAAATGGAGGGAAAATTGGTCTGAAAAAAGAATGGAAGAGTATCTCCCCCAAATCAGAAAACAGCAGGGATTGAAAAACAAACAGAAAAACACGTGACAGCCTGCGCCTTGTCAGTGAAAGGTAAACTGAGCAGAAGTGACTAGCTTCAGCTGCTTCCGGAGGGCAGCTCGCAGCCCCAGCTCTGTCCAGCAATGGGCAAGGATGGTGCTCGCTTCAAGACTGCCCTCCCTAGCCCTTCAGCACCTTCCGGCAAGAGGGCCCGAGGTTTCCAGAGTGAAAGGCGAAGCTGCCATCTTGTGGTCAAACACAGAGCTGCAGCTCCTCTGCCGCAATTTCCAGAGGAAGTCGCTCACCGGCTAAGAGCACAGGGCAGGACCTGAGGCAGATGAGTGGGCTGGTTAAGCAGTCCACGTCTCAAGACCTGTGCCTGACCCCTGCGACGTATATCCTATTATTCGATTCAGGCGCTCAGTCTTGTCTGACTCTTTGTGTCCCCATGGACTGTAGCATGACAGGCTTCCCTGTCCATCACCAACTGCCAGAGCTTGCTCAAACTCGTGTCCATCAAGTTGGTGATGCCATCCAACCATCTCATTCTCTTTCATCCCTGTCTCCTCCTTCCTTCAATGTTTCCCTTCAATCCTTTCCCAATCAGAGTCTTTTCCAATGAGTCAGTTCTTCACATTAGGTGGTCAAAGTATTGGAGTTTCAGCTTCAGCTTCAGTCCCTCCAATGAATATTCAGGACTGATTTCTTTTAGTATGGACTGGTTGGATCTCTTTGCAGTTCAAGGGACTCTCAAGAGTCTTCTCCAGCACCACAGTTCAAAAGCATCAATTCTTCGGTGCTCAGCTTTCTTTATAGTCCAACTCTCACATTTATACATGACTACTGAAAAAACCAAACCATGGCTTTGACTAGATGGACCTTTGTCAGCAAAGTAATGTCTCAGCTTTTAATAAGCTAAGTTGGTCATTGCTTTTCTTCCAAGGAGCAAGTGTCTTTTAATTTCATGGCTGCAGTCACCATCTTCAGTGATTTTGGAGCCCAAGAAAATAATGTCTCTCACTGTTTTCATTGTTTCCCATCTATTTGCCATGAAGTGATGGGACTGGATGCCATGATCTTAGCTATTTGAATGCTGAGCTTTAAGCCAGCTTTTTCACTCTTCTGTTTCACTTTAATCAAGAGGCTCTTTAATTCCTATTCACTTTATGCCATAAGGGTGGTATCATGTGCATATCTGAGGTTATTGATATTTCTCCTGGCTATCTTGATTCCAGCTTGTGCTTCATCCAGCCCAGCATTTCACATGATGTACTCTGTATGTAAGTTAAATAAGCAGGGTGACAACATACAGCCTTGATGTGCTCCTTTCACAATTCAGAACCAGTCTGTTTTTCAATGTCCAGTTCCAACTGTTGCTTCTTGACCTGCATACAGATTTCTCAGGAGGCAGGTAAGGTGGTCTGGTATTCCCATCTCTTGAAGAATTTCCCACAGTTTGTTGTGATCCACACAGTCAAAGGCATAGTCAATAAAGCAGAAATAGATATTTTTCTGGAACTCTCTTGCTTTTTTGATGATCCAGTAGATGTCTATGGGGTCTCAAAGAGTCAGATATGACTGAAGTGACTTAGCAGCTGCAGCAGCAGCAGCGGGATTGGCAATTTGATCTCTGGTTCCTCTGCCTTTTCTAAAACCAGCTTGAACATCTGGAAGTTCATGGTTCACGTATTGCTGAAGCCTGGGTTGGAGAATTTTGAGCATTATTTTACTAGCGCGTGAGATGAGTGCAATTGTGCAGTAGTTTGAGCATTCTTTGGCATTGCCTTTCTTTGGGATTAGAATGAAAACTGACCTTTTCCAGTCCTGTGACCACTGCTGAGTTTTCCAAATTTCCATATTGAGTGCAGCACTTTCACAGCATCATCTTTCAGGATTTGAAATAGCTTAACTGGAATTCCATCATTTCCATTAGCTTTGTTCATAGTGATGCTTCCTAAGGCCCACTTGACTTCACATTTCAGGATGTCTGGCTCTAGATGAGTGATCACACTATCGTGATTATCTGGGTTGTGAAGATCTTTTTTGTATAGTTCCTCTGTGTATTCTTGCCACCTCTTCTTAATAGCTTCTGCTTCTGTTAGGTCCATACCATTTCTGTCCTTTATTGTGCCCATCTTTGCATGAAATGTTCCCTTGGTATCTCCTAATTTCCTTGAAGAGATCTCTAGTCTTTCCCATTCAATTATTTTCCTCTATTTCTTTGCATTGATTGCTGAGGAAGGCTTTCTTATATCTCCTTGCTATTCTTTGGAACCCTCTGCATTCAAATGGGTATATCTTTCCTTTTCTCCTTTGCTTTTCACTTCTCTTCTTTTCACAGCTATTTGTGAGCCACAATTAGTGTTTGTATCCCTTCAATTTTCTTATAATATTTTTTTTACAGTTTATTTTGAATAGGGATAGAAATAAAGTCCATGCTTTGTAGTTGATTAATAAGTCTCTTAATTCTCTTGTAGTAGCCTCACCTTTTCCCTTAACAACTAATTTGTGGGGGAAAAAAACAAGTTGCTTGTCCTGTAGATTTTCTCATGGGCCGGGCTTCTGTTTTCATTCCTGTGGTGATGTTAATGTATTACTCTGTTTGCTATATTTTCTAAGATTAGTGCCTAGACCTAGAAGATTGATGAAATTTGGATGTAATTTTGTTGTTGCTGTTGTTAAAACTGCTTTAGAGGTGATTTGTGTATTTCCACTGGAGGGTTCATAATATTTGATATCTCTTTTTTTTGATGATTCTTGCCTAGATCTATTGATTCCCAGGTGCTGCAAAATGGTGATCCTGAGCCATCTCTCACTGTCCAGGCGGTGCAGCTGAGTATCTGTAAGGGCAAGCTGACCTTTCTACAACTCTTTTTGCTTTTTTCTCCCCCAAAGGAAAAGTATTTGCCAAATCACTGAGAGCAGTATGGTATAATGAGAAATATCAGGCTGAACTTGGTTGGAATCATGGTCTCATACATCACTCACTATTTAACAAGGTATGTAAGTTCCTTAATTTCTCTGTACTTTAATTTCCTGATGCATAAAGTGAACATAACAGAGCGTACCATATATTAATGTCGTGAGTGTTTAAAGAATGAATATAAAATGTCTGGTATGTAATAGACTCAGTAAAAGCTAACGTTTGTAGTCTCATTCCTTTTTTTTTGCCTTTATGATGTACATATTTTCACATATTAGCATGTCTGAAATTGGGATGCATCTTATAATCCAAGGTATTTTAGCACTTTTTCAATTCCTATTTTCTTCCGCTTAAATATACAATCAGTTCAGTTCAGTTGAGTAGATCAGTCATGTCTGACTCTGTGCGACCCCATGGAATGCAGCACGCCAGGCTTCCCTGTCCATCACCAACTCCCAAAGCTTACTCAAACTCATGTCCATCAAGTCAGTGACGCCATCCAACCATCTCATCCTCTGTTGTCCCCTTCTCCTCCCACCTTCAGTCTTTCCCTGCATCAGGGTCCTTTCAAATGAGTCCATTCTTCAAATCAGGTGGCCAAAGTATTGGAGTTTCAGTTTTAGCATCAGTCTTCCCAATGAATATTCAGGACTGATTTCCTTTAAGATGGACTGGTTAGATCTCCTTGCAGTTCAAGGGACTCTCAAGAGTCTTCTCCAACAACATGATTCAACAGCATCAATTCTTCGGTGCTCAGCTTTCTTTATAGTCCAACTCTCACATCCATACATGATTACTGGAAAAACCATAGCTTTGACTAGATGGATCTAGATCCATTGTTGGTAATGTCTCTGCTTTTTAATATGCTGTCTAATTTGGTCATAGGTTTTCTTGCAAGGAGCAAGCGTCTTGTAATTTCATGGCTGGAGTCACCATCTGCAGTGATTTTGGAGCCCGAAAAAATAAAGTCTGTCACTGTTCCCATTGTTTCCCCATCTACTTGCCATGAAGTGATGGGACCAGATGCCACGATCTTCGTTTTCTGAATGTTGAGCTTTAAGCCAACTTTTTCACTCTCCTCTTTCACTTTCATCAAGAGGCTCTTTAGTTCTTCTTCACTTTCTGCCATATGTGTGGTATCATCTGCATATCTGAGGTTATTGACATTTCTCCCAGCAATCTTGATTCCAGCTTGTGCTTCATCCAGCCCAGCATTTTGCATGATGTACTCTGTATACAAGTTAAATAAGCAGGGTGACAATATACATCCTTGACATACTCCCTTCCTGATTTGGAACCAGTCTGTTGTTCCATGTCTAGTTCTAACTATTGCTTCTTGACCTGCACACAGATTTCTCAGGAGACAGGTGAGCTGGTCTAGTATTCCCATATATTCAAGAATTTTCCACAGTTTGTTGTGATCCACAGAGTCAAAGGCTTTTGTGTAGTCAATAAAGGAGAAATAGATGTTTTTTCTGGAACTCTCTTGCTTTTTATTTTTTTTTAACTTCCTAGGTTGCTAGGTGCCCAATATGCTACTAGAGATCAGTGGAGAAATAACTCCAGAAAGAATTAAGAGATGGAGCCAAGCAAAAACAACACCCAGTTGTGGATGTGACTGGTGTTGGAAGTAAAATCCAATGCTGTAAACAGCAATATTGCATAGGAACCTGGAATGTTAGGTCCATGAATCAAATCAAATTGAAAGTGGTCAAACAGGAGATGGTAAGAGTGAATGTCGACATTTTAGGAATCAGTGAACTAAAATGGACTGGAATGGGTGAATTCAACTCAAGTGATCATTGAATCTACTACTGTGGGCAAGAATCCCTTAGAAGAAATGAAGTAGCCATCACAGTCAACAAAAGAGTCTGAAATGTAGTACTGAAATGCAGTACTTGGATACAATCTCAAAAATGACAGAATGATCTCTGTTCACTTCCAGAGCAAACCATTCAATATCACGATAATCCAAGTCTGCCCCAACCACTAATGCAGAAGAAGTTGAAGTTGAACGGTTTTATGAAGATCTACAAGACCTTCTAGAACTAACACCCCCAAAAATTTCCTTTTTATTATAGGGGACTGGAATGCAAAAGTAGGAAGTCAAGAGATACCTGGAGTAAGAGACAAATTTTGGCTTGGAGTACAAAATGAAGCAGGTCAAAGGCTAACAGAGTTTTGCCAAGAGAACACACTGGCCATAGCAAATATCCTCTTCCAACAACACAAGAGACGAATCTACACATTGACATCACCAGATGGTCAATCCCAAAGTCAGATTGATTATATTCTTTGCAGCTGAAGATGCAAAAATACATCTGACTATACAGTCAGCTAAAACAAGACCAGGAGCTAACTGTGGCTCATATCATGAACTCCTTATTGCCAAATTCAGACTTAAATTGAAGAAAGTAAGGAAAATCACTAGACCATTCAGGTCTGACATAAATCAAATATACAATAATGTATAATAATATTAGAATTTCCAAAATATTTCTGAGATTTTACTATCCTTGATTTATTAACAAGACATTTGGGGCTTCCCTCATAGCTCAGTTGGTAAATCATCTGCCTGCAATGATAAATAAACACCTGGGTTTTATTCCTGGGTCAGGAAGATCCCCTGGAGAAGGAAATGGCAACCCACTCCAGTATTCTTACCTGGAGAATCCCATGGACAGAGGAGCCTGGCAGGCTATAGTCCATGGGATTGCAAGAGTCGGACGTAACTTAGCGACTAAACCACCACCACCACCAAGCAAGACATTTAGATTCCTTCCCTAGTATCCTAGAATGGACAAGCCTCCATGAAACTGGAAAATTCTAAGGCTAACAGAACATGCTCACTTCAGAAAGCTCTTTTCAAATGATTATGTGAGTCTCCATATAACAACATCAATGACTTAGAGTCAGTACACTTGAACAAGAGAAAGCTATCTATTGTCATTATGGCATCACCGACCCAATGGACATGAGTTTGATCATGCTTCTGGAGATGTGAAGGACAGGGAAGCCTGGCATGCTGCAGCCCATGGGGTCACAAAGAGTTGGACACGACTGAGCAACTGAACAACAACAGCCTCCTTGTCACAGGTCACTTCAGATTCTTCTCTCAAACCCACCCCTCCTCTTTCCTTTCTCCTTCCTCTGCCACAATAAGGTGTTAATCTTGTACATCAGATCCTGGAATTTGAATGGGGCTGTTGAAGATGGAAAATTTGTGTCCCCGCCAAATCTGTATGTTGTAAACTAAGTCCCAAGCTGATGATACTCAGAGGGTCTTTGGGAAGTGACTAGGTTGCGAAGGCGGAGTCTGCTTGCATGAGATTAGTGCCCTTATTGAGTACCCCTCTCCCCCCAAGGGTTCCTGTGCCCATTCTTTAGTGTAAGAACACAGCAAAGAGTTGGTTGTCTGTACCTGGAAGAGTGTTCTTTCCAGAACACCACCCTGGCTCCCTGATCTTGGACTTGCATCTCTGCTACTGTGAGAAACAACTGTCCATAGTTTATAATCCACACAGACTATGATACTTTGTTATAACAGTCCTGAAAAATAGTTGTGCATATGAGTACTGGCCTTTCCACCTCCTCCACTTGTGGTAGTAAACAGAGAAGACTTAACAATCTTGGCCTTTCATATGATCAAGTTTTGTTTAACTTAACCACTTGCCATAAATATCTTTTCATGCTTCTATACAGTTAAATGTTAACAGTTAAGTGTTTATAACTAAGTTATTATTCCATTCCATCAGTTCAGTTCAGTTGCTCAGTCATGTCTGACTCTTTGTGACCCCATGGACTGCAGCACACCAGGCCTCCCTGTCCATCAACAACTCCTGGAGCTTAGTCCAACTCATGTCCATTGAGTTGATGATGCCATCCAACCATCTCATTCTCTGTTGTCCGCTTCTCATCCCACCTTCAATCTTTCCCAGGGTCTTTTCAAATGAGTCCATTCTTCAAATCAGGTGGCCAAAGTATTGGAGTTTCAGCTTCCGCATCAGTCCTTCCAATGAATATTCAGGAATGATTTCTTTTAGGATAGATTGGTTGGATCTCCTTGCTGTCCAAGGGACTCTCAAGTGTCTTCTCCACCACAGTTCAAAAGCATCAATTCTTCAGCACTCAGCTTTCTTTATAGTCCAACTCTCATATCCATACATGACTACTGGAAAAAACATAGCTTTAACTAGATGAACCTTTGTTGGCAAAGTAATGTCTCTGCTTTTTAATAAGCTGTCTAGGCTTGTCATAACTTTTCTTCCAAGGAGCAAGCATCTTTTAACTTCATGGCTGCAATCACCATGCATGCAATCTGCAGTGATTTTGGAGCACCACAAAATAAAGTCAGCCACCATTTCCACTATTTCCCCATCTATTTGCCATGAAGTAATGGGACCGGATGCCATGATCTTAGTTTTCTGAATGTTGAGTTTTAAGCCAACATTTTCACTCTCCTCTTTCACTTTCATCAAGAGGCTCTTTAGTTCTTCTTCAACTTCTGCCGTAAGGGTGGTGTCATCTGCATATCTGAGGTTATTGATATTTCTCCCAGAAATCTTGATTCCAGCTATGCTTCATCCAGTCCAGCATTTCTCATGATGTGCTCTGCATATAAGTTAAGTAAGTTAAATAACCATCCCATGGTTAAATGTAGTTCAGTTAAGCATTATTCTTTATGGACATCATTGCAATCTTTTCAGTGTCATAAAAACATTGCAGCAAACATCTTTGAGCCAAGCAGTTAAAAATTATTTTGGATTTTTTATTAGAATAAATAATTTAATGCAGAAGTAATTTAAATGCAATAGTGGCTAATTGAAGTCATTATTAGACAAAAAAAGTATGTTAATAAGTTTGGGTTTAAGAGAATCTGTCCAAGGCTGAGAAGGGATTCTATTAGAATAAGGAAGGCCAAGAGTGTCAGCAGTTTAAAGGGACTGTGTGGGTCAGGCTCTAATCAGTAAGTTGTGGGCCCCATAGGACCTCTGAGCTGATATTACAATGGTGAAATGGCTCCTTACCTAGCATGCTTCACTTTGGAGTTAGTGCTGTCCTGACCACACAATGCCATATAATCTAAATAACCTCTTGCTTATCACAAAGGTATAGTGCACTGGGTCTGCATGATAATTGATAAAGAGGTCATTGTCATGTCCAATTAAAAAGCTCTATGCTGTGTCTTTGGAGAAGGCAATGGCACCCCACTCCAGTACTCTTGCCTGGAAAACCCCATGGATGGAGGAGCCTGGTAGGCTGCAGTCCATGGGGTCGCTAAGTCAGACAAAGGGCCGTGTAAACAACCTAATTATGACTAACAGTACCTAGGAGGAAGTTTACTGAAGACTTCTAGAAAATAGCTTTCACCTGGATATTGAGAGTGTCCCTTCTTTTTCCACACTGGAGCATTTTAATATAAGAATGTGTGTTGCATGGAGCTTCAGCAGCCCATCTTGCATCATGAGGGGTGACATCCCTGATACATCACTGATGGTGGGCTGAAATGATGGAAAGAGCTTGAATCCTTCAGAGAAAAAAATTCCCCCCACGGAAAGCAACTTGTCAGCTAGACAGAGGGTGAATGCCTAGCACTCGCCAGTGCCGTCACATCACCAGTATAGAGCAGTGACAGTTAGGAACAGACTGTGTTCCAGAACACATCGGAGAAGGCAATGGCACCCCACTCCAGTACTCTTGCCTGGAAAATCCCATGGACAGAGGAGCCTGGTGGGCTGCAGTCCACGGGGTCGCTAGGAGTCAGACATGACTGAGCGACTTCACTTTCACTTTTCACTTTCACACAATGGAGAAAGAAATGGCAACCCACTCCAGTGTTCTTGCCTGGAGAATCCCAGGGACTAGGGAGCCTGGTGGGCTGCCGTCTATGGGGTCGCACATAGTCGGACACGACTGAAGCGACTTAGCAGCAGCAGCAGCAGTGTTCCAGACCAGGGCTGATGCTGCGGCCCCATGAGGACACCCCGTCCTAACTTTCTTCAGTCCTTCTGCTTGGCCATCCTTGGCTCTGGGTTTTCTTGAATTGTTGCTTTAGACCCGCTTCACCTCTGGTCAGCCTCTCTCTATCTTACCAGAGCTCAAGATAAGAAAATGAAAATGTCTTAACAATTTCCTTACTGACCAGAGCTGACACATGCCACTTCTAGGAGAAGCTGGGAAAGAGGATTTGAGGAGCACACAGCCATCCTGAGTAGAACTGGAAATCTGAGAAAAGAGCAAGGGGGATGGGTTATGTACACAGAAACGTTATTTGGGAAGATGCTCCAACCACCCTGTTGAAATGGATGTTTTTGGTACTCAGCATCTTTCAGGGAGGGTGAAAGTGGGAAGGAGCCTTGACAGATAGACATCAAACTGGCCACCAACCCAGGCTTGAGCCAAACTTAATAAAAGAACATCACATTTCTTGTTCTCTGGTGCCACAGAGCCAATCATACTTATTAGATCAGAAAGAAGAAATGGCTTTGAAACTGATTAGGAACCTGCGGGGCCCACTCAGGTTCAAATCCTTTCCATGTCCCCTGTTTTTTATGTATAAGAAACAGGCTTCATTAAGCCTCCTAGACCTTCCCTGAGTTCCAAACGGTAGATTCAAAGAGAGAAGTGAGGGAATGCAGAAATGAAGGAGGAGAAATCAAGAAAAAATAGTGCAGGAATAAAGCAGCACTCTCACTCCTCCTCAAAAAATATACATAACAGTATCTTTGAGCTCTTCTGGAAGACAGCAGAAGAGCTCTAAGGCCCTTTTCCACGTGGAGGACAGTGACTTCAGACTGAACACAAGATTCCTGGAAAATAGCCCTGTTACCTCACCACCAGCACATTAGAAGAAAGTCACATAATCTGCAGCCCCCAGCCCAAATTTTTGGGCATAAGCCGCTCATTCTCTTTGCTTGGTCTTGCAGTCAACCTTTTTCTGCTTCTAACTCCAATGTTCTGGTTTGTTTGGCCTCACTGTGTGTGGGGCACATGAACTTGCATTCAGTAACAGCTATGGTTTAAAAATAGTTCAGCCGTTCCTCTGCATTTTCTCATCATGTTACACTGCTGGAATTCTCCCTCCCTCCCTCTCTCTCTCTGTCTCTCTCTGGCTCAACCTTCTGAAGACCCAGTGATCTCAAGCTTAACTGCACGCCATTATCACCTGGAGTGCCTTAACAATTTCTGTTGCCCAGATCTCCCAGCAGGCCAATTAAATCAGGCTCTTTGGAGATGGTACCCAGGTCTTAGTAGTTTCTTAAATCTCCCAGATGACTCCGATGTGCAGCCGAGGTTGAGACCCCTACAAGGAGAGCAGTGGTTTGAAATCCTGGCCACACGTTACAATCATCGAGGGGGCTTTTAAAAAATGCTGATGCCAATTCCCACCCCCAGAGTTTTTGACTTAATTGGTTTGGGGTGGGGCCCAGGGCAATGATCGTTTTTTTTAAAGCTCCCCAGGTGATTCTAATGTGTAGCCAGGTTTGAGAAGCACTGCAATGGAGTCACAAAACCAAGGAACGAAAGAAGGAATCTTCTTTTTTTCGGGACAATAAAATTTCTAAAATGCTGTCATCTAGCATGTTTATATGCAAAGCTAGAACAGTGCTTCTCAACCCAGGTGGCACATTAGAATCTCAGGGGAAGGTTAAAAAATATCGAATTCCTGGGCTCTCCTCTCTGAAATTTTAATTCAGTTATTGGGTGGGGACCTGGAGCTGTTGGTATGTTTTTCAAGCTCTTTCATGGTTATTATACCAGCCAGGATTAAAGACCACTGCAAAATAATAGTGATGATGATGATAACTCACAAAGAGTATAACTGTGCCAGTAGAAGACCCTGTTAGTTAAGGAGGGGGCAGGTTTTATCTATGGCAGGGCTGTTGAACATCAGTTTGTGCCTTTTCCCACTGTTATTGCTAATTCTGTAAACGCTGTACTCATAAAAACCTATCTTATTTAAGAAGCAGCCCTACTCATTCCTTGCCTACTTTCTTGCTGTCACGTCACTCTATGGGAAGTCTCTAGAAAGTGAAGTCGCTCAGTTGTGTCCGACTCTTTGCGACCCTGTGGACTGTAGTCCACCAGGCTCCTCCATCCATGGGATTCTCCAGGCAAGAATACTGGAGTGGGTTGCCATTTCCTTCTCTAGGGGATCTTCCCGACCCAGGGATTGAACCTGGGTCTCCTGCATTGCAAGCAGATGTTTTAACCTTTGAGCCACCAGGGAAGCCCAGTCTCGAGAAGTGTTTTGCAATTAACTCACAGTGTGGCTTCAGCCATCTAAGGCTGTATCACATTCTTTGTTTAAACGATGTCAGCTTTTTCTGTCCCCTTATTGCCCTAGCCTATCAGTCTTTGTGTGACGATCTTACTCAGACGCGTTGTTTGGGGTCATGTGAACAAAACCACCAGCCTAAACGTGTTCTGCCTGAGACAGATGCTTCTGGTGACACAAGTGTACCCTGAACGTTGGGAGCCGTAGCCGCCGCACGGCTGAGTCCTCCTCTGCCTCTGCAGAGGTGGCAGGTGCTGTCAAGAGGACACCCAAGGACAGGAGCCTCTCTCCTCCATCCTCCACACTCCCTCAGGATGCGCAAGGCTGCTCAGACCAGCTCAGGATGCAGACACACATGGGGTGGGGATCTTGCATGGGTGGGCCCAGGACAGAGGCTGAATAGGCTCTCCCTGTGGCTCTGGCCCTGAGGCTTTCCCCAGCTCTCTCATCTCTACTCTTGGTGCCTCATGCTCCCATGAGGGGGATTGCACACGCCCCCTCCGAGCTGGGCTGTGTGCTCTAGGGAAGAAAGGAGGCATGAGCCTCCACGTGTCCTTTGGAGAAGGTGACTCCATAGCCACATTTTCTAGGCTGTCTTTCTGCCTTTCTTTATACTTGGAATTATTCCTTTCAATTTGATCTCACAAGTCCAACATTTAAAAAGTTAGAAATCAGAACTTGTCTGGTTGCAGGGCTGTTTTTCAGTCACTAAGTCATGACCAAATCTTCTGCGACTCCACGTTGTACATCTGGAAGTTCTCGGTTCACATACTGTTGAAGCCTAGGATGAAAGAGTTTGAGCATTAGTTTGTTAGCATGTGAAAGGAGTGTGGTAGTGTGAACATTCATTGGCATTGCCGTGCTTTAGGATTGGAATGGAAATTGATCTGTTCCAGTCCTGTGGCCATTGCTGAGTTTTCCAAATTTCCTGGTGTATCCAGTGCGGCACTTTAACAACGTCATCTTTTAAGATCTGACATAGCTCAGCTGGAATTCCATCACCTCCACCAGCTTTGTTGGTAGTATTGATTTCTAAGGCCCACTTGATTTCACTGGTTGAAGACTGAGACCTTCCAAGACTTCTGCAAGCCCCTAAATTTCTGCATCACACAGACAAACCACTTCCATTCACCTTCAAGGTATGTTGAGGGGAGCGTGAAGCTTTTTGGTGCCTGCCAGTTACACCATGAAGGATGCAGCTCTAGATTCAGGCCCAGGTCTATATACCTCAGAACACAGCCTCTCGCCTGCTCCTCCTGAAAGAGAAACCCAGTTGGTTTGAGGGCTGCCCACTGCCGTTCCCACAGGCCTGGCTTCCAAGTTTCAGAGAGCATTGCAAAGACAAAAAGGGCTGCCCCTCCTGCCTCTGCTGTCTGACTGAGGACGCGCAAAGACAGCAGAGGCGATAGCATGTGTTAGCACCCAGGTGCACGCGATCAGGAAGGTTAGAAAAGCCCAGTTTCTGCTCAAACTGCTTGTGTCTGCGTTTTCCAGGGTCCATTGGAAACTGTTAACATGGGTGTTAAATGACAGTTGGCAGCTAGGAGTGCGGTCACCGACTAGAACAAAATATTAGGCCAGAAATTTAAAACAGTGAATTGATTCCTTTTCTCTTTGATATAGAAACAAAATAACGAGTACCAGTTTCTCAGTCTAAGCCAGAGTGTGTCTCGACCTCACTCGAGGGCAAGGAGCAGGAGAACTCCCTGTGGAGGGCCGTCCTCTGCACTGAAGGATGTTTAACAGCATCCTTGGTCTCTACTCACGGGAGAGTAGAGTGGGCCGTGGCGCCCACCCTCCAACAAGTTGTGACAATAAAAAATGTCTCTGAACATTGTCCCCCAAGGGTCAAAATCATCTGAATCACCACTCTCATCAGTTGGCTTGGAAGGTAAAAGATTATTTGCCAAGCCAATTTCAGGCCATAGGTTTAGGGGATTAAAAATCATTTCGGGACTCAAAAAGGATTTTTTTTTTTTTTTTGAGTCTTGATACCCACCAGGGTTCTTGGCCTTCCCCAATCAATAGAAATTGACTAGAGGCCAGATCAGACCAGACAAGAAATCCAGGCAAGGCCCCTGCTGCAGCAGCAGGGAGCGAGAACAAACAGGCTCCCTTGCTTGCTCACTCCCTGGGAGCGGGTGGTGAGCTTGTTCCTTATATGAGGTGAGGGTAGGGATGTGTCTGGGGTTCGGAGTGGAGGGGTGGCTTGGGTGGTTTGCCCACTCCTTCAGTGGTATTGAGTGCAGAGGGCATGTACAGTACCCTGTTTTACTCCTGGCTCTTCAGAAGTGGCAGTAGGTGCGTTTCAATCTTTTCTGTATCTTTGGTCCAGAATTTGCCCCAACTGCTACATACATGTAGTTGCTTTTTAGTCCCATATGGTTTCTTTGTATTTTGTTGCTTGAGGCGACATGTGTCCAGGTGCAAGCACTGCAGCAGTGCAGCAAAGGGTCCCATGTCCCAGACTGTCAATCTGAGGGGACAACATTAGAGGCAGCTACTAGTGGGATTTTTCTGAGAAAGGACACTCTGGTCCATCATCCCACAGGCCAAGACCATGTGAAGCGTGGTCTGGAGGGTGGGATAACAGAGATCTAGATACGTGTGGAGGTTCCACAGCCTCTATTGCAGGGGATAGCCTGGAGAGGATTCCAGCTATTGAATGTCCTGGAGCTTCTCTTGGGCTTGCCTGGGGGCTCGGTAAAGATTCTGTCTCCTTGTGGGGTGGGGAAAGGAGCTGAGAGTATCTGCTCTGGGGAAAGCCTTGGGAAAGTTGAGACAGGGTTTCCGAACCAAAGGGCACAGAGAGAGATGACAGGATGCAGATGCCAAGGCTTCCAGAAGACGAGTGAAGCCACAGAACAGACGGGACCTGTCCATCAGCAGTGGACGTCATCAAGGGCAGAGTCTGAAGACTGGTCACTCGGGCTCCAACAGAGCCTGCAGAAGGAAGGCCCCTCCATGATTTTAAATCACCCCCAGAAGATGAACTAGAGAAGGGGAAAGTGCTGAACTGATTGAAAACATTTGCTGTGATGATGTCTCCCTTGCACTGTTAGAATTAGTAGGGAGTTAGAAAGTTAACATTCAGTTTTAGAAAACTGCTACACATTTTGCACCATTTGCCAAACTTATACCTGCTACAATTTGTTTAAGCCAGCATTTTTCTGATCTTATTTGACAAGGAACACTATGTTTTTCTGATAAATATCTATGAATAGCCACTCAAACCAGTGTTCTTTTTACTACACTTTTATGGAATTCTGGCTTAAAATGGGCCATCAATATAAAACAAACAGGCAAACAAATCTCGTGGATCATCGTACTTATTATCAACAGCAAATCATCTCTATTGAGTTTATCTTTGGTTTTGTCAGACACAGAGTGTCCAGAATTAAGAAGCAGATAGGTGTGCTCTGAAAGGCCTTCAAGGAAAAATTCTAAGATGTCTAGGCGTGTGAGGCCAGTGGTGCCTTTCTGGTGCAGAGCGGAAGATGTGGGTGCTGGCAGATACAGGGCCAGGTTTCAGAATCTGACGTCTCACCTCATGGGCTACTGAGGCAACAGTGAGATCCAAGTCTGGTGGTGGTGTAGTACTGATTTAGTCACTAAATCGTGTCCAGCTGTTGTGACCCCATGGACTGTAGCCCGTCAGGCTCCTCTGTCCATGGAATTTCCCAGGCAAGAATACTAGAGTCTGTTGCTGTTTCCTTCTCCAAGGGATCTTCCCGACTCAGGGGTTGAACCCAGGTCTCCTGCATTGCAGGCAGATTCTGAGCCACCAGGGAAGCTTGGAGCCAGACAGATCTGACCCTAAACATGCTCCACTCTTCACCAGCCCTCATCTTCTTTGGCTTTCTTCCAACTCCCTCTGGAATTCCCTGCCTAGCTTCTCAAGAGTCCCCCATAGTGGGAGGCAAAGATCAGAACATCACATTGCCAAATCTTAGAGAAAGCCCTAGCTGGAGGTTCTCATGTGGCAGGAGCTTCCCCAGCATCAGAGGACGGTCTGGGGTCACACTTTACAAAGATGCTCCTTTTCACCAGACCCTCTTTGGTATATTGTGGGCATTTTTGATCCTCACAGTGATTGAGGGGCCCTATTGGTATCTGTGGGTAGGGACTAGAATTGTTAAATATTCTGAAATACACTGTTCCACCCAGCATGACAGAGAATCGTTGCAGTTTTACCTACAGCTTTGGAAAATTGCTCCAGAACAGGCAAAAAGCCCATTTATATCAACGGTTATCTGAGGAGCCTCCATCCTAACTCCACTTACCATAAGAACATAAAGGATGTTTTGCAAAATTTTAATATAGTCTAAATTTCCTAGGAAAGAAGGTTCCATGCAAATCCAAGGGAAAATTGTTCTTTAGTTTTATTCAAAATCTTACCAGATTTTTTTTTTCGACTTACTAAAAGCAAACAAAAAACACCCTACATAACACGTAGTAATGCTGCTGGTGGTACTTATGATACTATTGGTTCTGACTAGATGCGAGTTTCCAATAATTATATCTTCTAGAACACTTGGACCTGGACATTTACATACTTACATTGTTTTGTTATATATATAGCAAAATAATTTGCATTTTGATATATAAATATATCTGTTTATTTACTTAGTTACTATATTTATATGTAAACATGTTTACTTATTTTATTTTAAAATATTTTAATTAAAAACTACTTATCTTGGATTTCTAGTTTAAATTACCGTTTAAATTAAGATTTTTATGAATTATCTTGAAATTATATGCATAAGCTAACTATATTCCATTCAAGTTGTAAAAGTAAATGGAAGTCGCTTTGTGGTGTTGACTCTTTGCGATCCCATGGACTGTAGCCCACCATGCTCTTCTGTCCATGGAATTCTCCAGGCAAGAATATTGGAATGGGTCGTCATTTCCTTCTCCCGGGTAACTTCTCGACCCAGGAATTGAACCCCGACTCCTGTTTTACAGGCAAATTCTCTACTGTCTGAACCACCAGGGAAACCCAAGTTGTAAAGACAGCCCCAAATATTTATTACTGCTGCTACTACTGCTGCTAAGTCACGTCAGTCGTGTCCGACTCTATGCGACCCCATAGATGGCAGCCTACCAGGCACCCCTGTCCCTGGGATTCTCCAGGCAAAAACACTGGATTGGGTTGCCATTTCCTTCTCCAATGCATGAAAATGAAAGTGAAAGTGAAGTCGCTCAGTCGTGTCCGACTCTTAGAGACCCCATGGACTGTAGCCTTCCAGGCTCCTCCATCCATGGGATTCTCCAGGCAAGAGTACTGGAGTGGGTTGCCATTGCCTTCTCCAGTATTTATCACAAGAGACCCGGAAGGAAGAAGGTCTGTATTCAGGCAATGAGAGCAGTTCTATGAATTCTCCACTGGAGGTCGCTAGAATCCCACCTAAATGCATCTGGAACACCTGGGGAGAATCCTATTTCTCCCGCATTAAATCAATAGGGATGCAAATTGCTATTAACAGTATTCATCTCCCGCCCAACACACACACGCACAACACACAAGAGATTGCGTGTGTCTCCTCTCTTGTGTTTTCTCGTTCACACGTGTGTCAGCACCGGCCTCCTTTTCGCGCCCAGTGCTCCGGCTCATGTACCTATCTTCCCTGAGGTTCAATACCAAAGATATAGAGATGTCGAGCTGCATAGGGCTGACTGCCTTATCTCTCTGCTCTGGTAAAAATCAGATAAATCGGCATTTTGCAGAATTTAAAATGAGACCATACATTACACGCTGGGTCGAAGTTTACCATGCCAGCATAGCCGCCCCAGGGGCAGATAGAGTTCTCTTCAACAGAGCTGTATAAGTGATATGACTCTTAACGTTACAGTAGAGAAATGACCAAAGAAGGGGAAAAGCCTCAATATTTTTGAAAAATCTATTTGACTATTGAGGGAAAACATTTCTCAGTACAACACATCTTCAGGGCCTTAGCATGTTGTAAAGGCCTTGGCCGCGAGAGAGAACTTCAATCTCTCTGGGTTTTTTGTGTCTCACAAAACCAATTTGCCTAGGTCTTCACTCCCATTTAGAGATGCGAATTGCACACACAGTACACTTTCTGAGGACTGTCAGAAAAAGTGAAGGCTGCTTCAGGACCAGAGTTGGAGCTTGAAGATTTGAGAAGTCAGTTCTGGAGCCCTTCCCTTGAGCTCCCACTCCTTAAAGAAGAGAAACCCCCATCGTGGAAAGGAAAGAGGCAAAATGAAGTAAAGATACAAGGGTGCAGTTCTGGTGGTGCTAGTGGTAAAAATCTGCCTGCCAGTGTGGGAGACACAAGAGATATAGGTTTGATTCCTAGGTTGGGAAGATCCCCTGGAGTAGGAAATGGCACCCCACTTCAATACTCTTACCTGGAAAATTCCATGGACAGAGGAGCCGTGGTTGCAGTCCATGGGGCCACAAAGAGCTGGACATGACCGACTAAACGCACACACACAGTGAATGTACAATGAAAAACTGCAGTAAGTTAGAGACAGGTTCTGTGACAGGTGACTGGTCTCAGGAAAGGCTCACAGAGCAATGATTTGAGCAGAGGCCTAAGTGAGGAGCAGAGGTTAAATAGACCAAGATTGTGTGTGTGTGTGTGTGTGTGTGTGTGTGTGTGTGTGGTTGGGACTCCAAGAGCCGGGGGAGGATGATCGAAGTTGAAGCTAGAGGAGGATGTCTTTGGGGGCTAAGCACATGCATGGACCAGGTTATGTGTGTGGTCTTTATTCCAAGAACAGAGTGAAGACAAGCTATTGAAGTATATGGGGAGTGGGATTTGATCCAATTGATCCAATTTGCATTTCAAAGTAATAAATTGTCAAACTATAAAATTGAAAAAAAAAGTTGAACTCCTTCAAAAAAACCAGTTTCAGTTTTTGGTTTTTTTTTTTTTTTTAAGAAAAAACCAGCTACCTCATTAATTAACGTAAAAACCTAATTAAAACATTGCATTCTTTTTTTCCCTCCTGACATAATCAGGGAAGAGACTGAATTTAAATATGATCATTTCCCTTTTCACAAAATTCATTTGTATGTGTAGACTCAGCTGGAATTTATCCCAGAGTGATTTCTAAGGTCATACCTCTTTTGAAGATCAGTTGAATATTTATCTCTGTGTGTTTTTTGATGTTGTTAAAACTCCCAGTTCTCACTGTACCTTCTAAGTTTTCTAGGACTTTTAAAATATACTCACCCAAAGTCAGTAGAATCAACAGCTCATTGTATAAATTCTGTATAGTATAGACCATCTCATTTTCCTGTGCAAAGGGTGGTTTTTAACGAAGTTTTTATTTCCTTTTTATCTCACGTCTATAGCTGTTTGTACCTAGCCCACTAAATTTTATTACTGTCCATGGCAGTACTACTGTATGTACATTAAAGTATGACTGTAATCAACAGTATTACTGTTTATTACTTATTAGCAGTGACTTTGGAAATTTAGGCTACAAAGCCTCTATGTGATGGATCAACCAAATATTCTATCATATGTGTTAAAGTGTGGATGAAAGAATGGAGTTTGTAATAGGATGTGATTTTGGTTATTGTTCCTGGAATTATTGGCCATTGTCCTTCAAGAAACAATTATTTCTAGTCCATAGCAGGAGTTATCAAAACTACAAAGTCCAGCTGATGCCTGGTTTGCACATAAAGTTTTTGAGAACACAGCCACCCTTGTTTGTTCACGTAACATCAAAGATTACCTTCATGCCACTACCAGAGACAGGGTTGGGTAGCCACAAGCCTAACATATTTGCTCTTTGACCCTTTACAGAGAAAGTTTGCTGACTCATTCTAGAAAGCAGGTGGAGTCATTTATATATTCCTTTTGTGTGAGAACATTTAGTGCTAACTAGACACATACTCTTTGCCTTTTAATGGCCATCCTAAAAACCCTGCATTTTGCTGCTGGTCAAGTAAGACCCTGTAAAGGACCGATGATAGTTTTTAGCACTTACTCCATAAGCAACTGGAGAAGGCAATGGTACCCCACTTCAGTGTTCTTGCCTGGAGAATCCCATGGACAGAGGAGCCTGGTGGGCTGCAGTCCATGGGGTCGTGAAGAGTTGGACATGACTGAGTGACTTCACTTTCATTTTCACTTTCACGCATTGGAGAAGGAAATGGCAACCCAATCCAGTGTTCTTGCCTGGAGAATCCCAGGGACGGGGGAGCCTGGTGGGCTGCCGTCTATGGGGTCGCACAGAGTCGGACACGACTGAAGCGACTTAGCAGCAGCAGCAGCCATAAGCAACACTTCATTAAGCATTTTATACACACTATCTCACATAGCAGCCCTGTGAATTAGATAGTATTATCGTCAATTTGCAAATGAGTAAATTTAGATGGGAGAGAAGTTAAAATAACTTGTCTAAGTTCATAGAACTTGTAAACGGCAGAAATGAGAATCTGATTCAATTTTTCTTTCCCAGGCTACTAACCACTGTATTTCACTGAATCCCCTGCGTATTTTCTATCAGAACCAACTGACAAAAGAAAATGGCTGTTGGGTTCATAAGTAGTATGTAGCTTCCTGGGAAGGAGCTGAAGTTGTCAGTTCTCAAGACAAAAGTACTTCCAAATACACAGAATTACTCTCCCTCAAAAAGTCAGCCAGTGTACCTGAAGTGGGGGCCCTGAGACCTCCTCTGGAGCCATGGATGGGTTTTGTCATCAGACACACTTCTGGGGATTCATTTTTGGGAGATTTTAGTTTTATCTTGAAGCATGCCTGGTAAAGGAATCCGGACACAAACATCCCTTGACCACCTAGGGGTCCAATATCTGCCATAGTCAAAGCTCTCCTTTACTGAAGACAGAATAGTTGATGGAAATATAGAATTATTAAAGGGGCCCTCCTTCCAAGCCGCATCTGTCATCATTTGAATATTTGCATTTCACAAGCAAAATGATTTACCTGATGAGATGCTGCTGGTGCCATCACAGAGCGCCCGCCACAGCTGGCCCAGCCCTGAGATGCTGGGGAGTTCTTAAATGACATATTATGGCATTGCCTGCAGCAAACTGAAGCCCTTGATCTGCTAGTCAAGCCTGCTTTATTGCAATAGAACTCACTGGATGGACCTCTCAGAACCTCAGTCCACTTGTCCCCAGAGGCACCCACTGATTTGTGAAAATAAATTCACATCAGCCTTCAGTTGTTTGAATTCAACAGGTAATTTTCAAAAGAACCAGGCATTTGATGTAATTCAAATTTCTTTTCCCTCGAAGCAGTTTGTCTGAAAAAATAATATATTTTTTAATGACTCTTCAAACAAAATGGGAATAAAATAATACTGCACTCTGATGCTTTTCCTTCCTCCAGGATACATTAGGAATTATTTAAAATCTCTTCTGAACACAACAATACTCTATTAACCTCCCTGGTTGAGAGACAGGTCACTAGGGTTGAGTAAGTTAAAAAACAGAATTTTTTAAAGTCCCGAGCTATAAAATGAATCACCCAACAGATGCAGCAGGCTCTGAAGGAACCATTAAGAGCTATTTAGCTAAATAATATCTGTGCTAACAAGTCCCATACAGCAGATCTTGGTGACAATGTGCATTCTACAATGGCCCCAAACAGACATCATACCGTAAGGGCTCTATCAGCTAATGAACAGAGGGTAAGAGCTCACAAAAAATGAAATCAAGTGGATAAGAATCTTTTCACTGCTCTCCCTACTTAAATAGCACAGAGAAGAGCTATTTGTGGAGCTCAGAGAACATCAGGTCTCCATGTGACTTTGTCTCTGAGGACAGGAACCCCTCCATACTTTGGTCCTTCTCTCGTCCTTCTAGAAACTCTCCTGGCAAATATGCTTACAGAACAGTCCTCTGATGCTCCCACTGCAGCAGGAGTGATGAAAATTCTCAGTTTATGAGTCTGTCCATTTTTCTACTCCTATTGATGACATCAATCTTCTGAACTCTCAAGCAATCCAAATCAGACAGTCCGTGAACATGCGTGTGACAAGTTCTAATCCATCCCTCCAAACCAGAGATGTTCTGGCAAGGAATCTGGCAGGATTGTTAATGTGTTGTCATGCAAGTTCATGTTAAAATTAATTTCCTTTGCTCTCTATATCACACCTACCCCCCAATAGTAATTACTGGGTAATTGGTTTATCAGTTGCCAGAGGAATTAATTTGTGTTTATGGTATATGGGGCTGCTGGGACTTTGGTCTTTAAGTATGTACTCAACATCTAACTTCTTTGGACATATGTATGGCTCATACTTTAGCAATATGAATGGTCCATAACCAGTTGCCACCCAGTGTAACAGATTAACAACAAAGCCTAGCAATTGTATGAAAAATGGAGTGACCATTGTTGCCTTGGCTGGAGGATTGGGGATGGCTTCTTAGAGGAAGGGATGGAACACTGAGCCCTGAAAACCCATTTAACCTGGAGATTAGGGTGGAAGAGTCGGGGAGGAATAAGCATTCCAGGCAGAGGAATGAACCTAGGAAAGCTTCCAGTGAGACAGGGTGGTAAGGCCAGGATTCCATTGATAGTTTGGCACTACAGAGGCATGTGGTATGAGGCGGAGAGCTTCTGGAAATGGCAATTGATAGATATTCAGGGATCACACAACACAGAGCAAAACGTATGTTTTTGTATTAATTAAGAATGCCAGGTTCTTTGAAAGCAACATTGTGTCTTATTCATTATTGCATTACTGAGAGCATAAAACATAATGCCTTGATCTTACTATAATGTTCACAAAATATTTACTCATTTGTCTGTTGAATAAAGTACTGAAACAGTACTTTCAACCATTTATTGACCCATTTCTGTACAATTAGCTGGATCACGAGTATGATAAATAGAATCCAACCATGCACTTTCCTAAAACATGGGAAGCAAGACACATTTAAACAAAGCTATCCTTGGAATAGGGTTGCTGATCATTGATGGACAACATATGCGAAAGGGGATGGCATTGGATATTTGGAGGGAGAACTCTATGTAAGTGTAGTGGGGGATGATTGCTTTTTAAGGAGCAGGAGACTGGAACATGATGGAAGGGGGCAGTGTGTGCTCAACTCTTAGATTCATGTTGTCGAATAGAAATATAATGTAAACCATATACATAATGAAATACAATGGAATGGAATGGAATGAAGGAGACTTAACAAACTAAAAAGGAAATAGTGAACTAAATTTTAATGCTACATTTTAACTCTTTACATCCAAATTACCATTCCAAACATTTAATCAATGTAAAAATATATAAATGAGAAATTTTACACTCTTTAAAAAATTATCTTCAGACTCCAGTATATTTTATATAGACATCACATTTCAGTTTGTACAAGCTCAGTTGCTGCAAGAGGAACTAAAGAGCCTCTCAATGAAGGTGAAAATGGAGAGTGAAAAAGCTGGCTTAAAACTCAACATTCAAAAATCTAAGATCATGGCATCTGGCCCTATCATTTCATGGCAAATAGATGGGAAACAATGGAAACAGTGACAGACTTTATTTTCTTGGGCTCTAAAATCACTGCAGATGGTGACTGCAACCATGAAATTAAAAGATGCTTGCTCCTTGGAAGAAAAGCTATGGCAAACCTAGACAGCATATTAAAAAGCAGGAACATTACTTTACCAACAAATGCCCATACAGTTAAAATAATTTTTCCAGTAGTGATGTATGGATGTGAGAGTTGGACCATAAAGAAGGCTAAGCATCAAAGAATTGATGCTTTTGAACTGTGGTGTTGGAGAAGACTCTTGAGAGTCTCTTGGACTGCAAGGAGGTCGACCAGTCAGTCCTAAAAGAAATCCATCTTCAATATTCATTGGAAGAACTGATGCTGAAGCTCCAAAACTTTGGGCCACCTGATGAAAAGTGTGAACTCATTACAAAATCCTTGCTGCTGGGAAAGATTGAAGGCAGGAGAAGAGGATGGCAGAGGATGAGATGGTTGGATGGCGTCACCGACTCAAGGAATATGAGTTTGAGCAAGCTCCAGGAGATGGTGAAGGACGGGGAAGCCTGGTGTGTTGCGTGGCGTTCCAAAGAGCTGGACATGACTGAGCAGCTGAACAGCAGTTGCTACGTGAGCCTGGTGATGATTGTATTAGACCATCTCCAAGTAACTGAAGACAGAGACCACCAAAATATTGTTATAAATAGGGCTGATCAGCAGGTTATTGACCTATACTAAAGGTCAAAACTTTCTCACTGAGAAAGTCCACCCTTTGCCTTCCTAGCAACTCGGGTGGTGGTTCACTATCTGTATGATGACTCACATGTTGGCTGGTAATCTAACAAGAGGTCATAGAGGGGCATCTGAACAATAACTGTGATATTTATTGAGTACGTGTCATGTGCCAGTGTTTTCCTGCAGTTAATCCTCACAACAGCCTGTGAGATAAATGCTCTCAGTATCTTCTTTTTATGGACTCCAAAAGTCTGTTACTTGTCCAAGTCACACGACAAGACTCAAGTCCAAGCGTGTGACACTGGTCAATTCCTTGTTATGCTTTCCAATCAGGGTGAGTACTTTTAGTAACGCACTGTACTGGCTGGAAGGCAGAATATATGCATTATATATGTATGCTATATGATATGATTATATATGTATGTATATCAGATCATATCAGTCGCTCAGTCGTGTCCGACTCTTTGTGACCCCATGAACCGCACCACGCCAGGCCTCCCGGTCCATCACCAGCTCCTGGAGGTCACTCAGACTCACATCCATCGAGTCAGTGATGCCATCCAGCCATCTCATCCTCTGTCGTCCCCTTCTCCTCCTGCCTTCAATCCCTCCCAGCATCAGAGTCTTCTCCAATGAGTCAACTCTTCGCATGAGGTGGCCAAAATACTGGAGTTTCAGCTTTAGCATCATTCCTTCCAAAGAAATCCCAGGGCTGATCTCCTTCAGAATGGACTGGTTGGATCTCCTTGCAGTCCAAGGGACTCTCAAGAGTCTTCTCCAACACCACAGTTCAAAAGCATCAATTCTTCGGCGCTCAGCCTTCTTCACAGTCCAGCTCTCACATCCATACATGACCACAGGAAAGACCATAGCCTTGACTAGGCGAACCTTTGTTGGCAAAGTGATGTCTCTGCTTTTGAATATGCTATCTAGGTTGGTCATAACTTTCCTTCCAAGGAGTGTCTTTTAATTTCATGGCTGCAGTCACCATCTGCAGGGATTTTGGAGCCCCCAAAAATAAAGTCTGCCACTGTTTCCACTGTTTCTCCATCTATTTCCCATGTAGTGATGGGACCAGATGCCATGATCTTCGTTTTCTGAATGTTGAGCTTTAAGCCAACCTTTTCACTCTCCACTTTCACTTTCATCAAGAGGCTTTTTAGCCCCTCTTCACTTTCTGCCATAAGAGTGGGGTGTCATCTGCATATCTGGGGTTATTGATATTTCTCCCAGCAATCTTGATTCCAACTTGTGTTTCTTCCAGTCCAGCATTTCTCATGATGTACTCTGCATAGAAGTTTAATAAACATGGTGACAATATGCAGCCTTGATGTACTCCTTTTCCTATTTGGAACCAGTCTGTTGTTCCATGACCAGTTCTAACTGTTGCTTCCTGACCTGCATACAGATTTCTCAAGAGGCAGATCAGGTGGTCTGGTAGTCCCATCTCTCTCAGAATTTTCCATAGTTTATTGTGATCTACACAGTCAAAGGCTTTGGCATAGTCAATAAAGCAGAAATAGATGTTTTTCTGGAACTCTCTTGCTTTTTCCATGATCCAGCAGATGTTGGCAATTTGATCTCTGGTTCCTCTGCCTTTTCTAAAACCAGCTTGAACATCAGGAAGTTCACGGTTCACATATTGCTGAAGCCTGGCTTGGAGAATTTTGAGCATTACTTTACTAGCATGTGAGATGAGTGCAATTGTGTGGTAGTTTGAGCACTCTTTGGCATTGCCTTTCTTTGGGATTGGGATGAAAACTGACCTTTTCCAATCCTGAGGCCACTGCTGAGTTTTCCAAATTTGCTGGCATATTGAGTGCAGCACTTTCACAGCATCATCTTTCAGGATTTGGAATAGCTCCACTGGAATTCCATCACCTCCACTAGCTTTGTTCGTAGTGATGCTTTCTAAGTATGTCTGGCTCTAGGTCAGTGATCACACCATCATGATTATCTGGGTCGTGAAGCTCTTTTTTGTACAGTTCTTCTGTGTATTCTTGCCACCTCTTCTTAATATCTTCTGCTTCCGTTAGGTCCATACCATTTCTGTCTTTTATCGATGTATGTATATACATACATACATTTATCTTTTTGTTGGTTCTTTTCCACAAATTCAATCCAGCAATTCTTCCCACAAGCAAACTCCACAGATACTTAACAGGTAATCATTGAGTGTCCAGTGTCAGAACTGTGTAAGTATCTGAGTAGAAAGAAATTAATAAAGCACCACATCTGTTTGGAAGTTAATAGTTTAGAGAGGAAAATGAACATCAATTGAAAACTACTTCATACATTTGTACCAGCAAAGAGGGAGAGCCCAAGGAGTGTGGAGCAGGAAGAAGAGCATATTCAGTTCACCTGGGAGGTCAGAGAGTCTTTGTAAAGTGGATCTTCAGAGCTGCATCCAGAAGGCAGAGCATCCCCTGGTTCAGAGTCAATGAGCATCTTTTCATTATGAAACTAAATGAGTCTCTTTACTCAATAGACATACACGAGTGGGATGGAGACCATTCCTGCTCTTCCAAGGGTCTCTTTCTCCTGGTCAAGTGTTTCATGTACTCAGAAAATTAATTAGGTGAGTCAAGAGCAGCATTTGTCTTAATGAAATAAATTAAAATAGTAAAAAAAAAAAAAAAAAAAAAGAAGAAGGTGGATATCAGGGTAGTTCTGACCCTGGGATTCGTATCTTTCTTGGTAGCCAGACCGTTTTTTTTTTTTTGGGTGGCTTCCCTGGTGGCTCAGACAGTAAAGTGTCTGCCTGCAATGTGGGAGACCCGGGTTCAATTCCTGGGTCAGGAAGATCCCCTGGAGAAGGAAATGGCAATCCACTCCTGTACTCTTGCCTGGAAAATCCCATGGACGGAGGAGGCTGAGAGGCTACAGTCCATGGGGTCACAAAGAGTCGGACACAACTGAGTGACTTCAGTCAGCCAGACGTTTTTTCAAGTATGGAGTCATGACCAGGACATCAGATACTGATTCTGTGCATTTTGCACTGAGTGAAGGTGAGACATATACGTGTATATACATGTTTGAAGGACTGGTGCTGAAGCTGAAACTCCAATACTTTGGCCACCTGAGGCGAAGAGCTGACTCTTGGAAAAGACTCTGATGCTGGGAAAGATTGAAGATGGGAGGTGAAGGAGACAACAGAAGATGAGATGGTTGGATGCATCATTGACTCAACGACATGAGTTTGAGAAAACTCAAGGAGACAGTGAAGGACAGGCAAGTCTGGAGTGCTGCTGTCCATGGTGTACAAAGATTTGGACACCATTTACCAACTGAACAAAACAACAACCTAAGGTGTTATTTCATGAGACTTCTGCTTGAGTGTACATATTGGTGAACTGGCGAGAAATAAAAGATGCATTTCACACTGTGGCCACGGTCACAAAGCTTGAAAACCACCACTCTGTGTATGTGACTGTGTTACTGAACCAAATTTAGTTTGTTTGCCGTCACACAGTAAAGCCAATCTACTGACATCAACTTGTAGTGAAGGAAAATATACAGCATTTATTGTAAAGATGCTGATACAAGGAGGAAGGGTGGCTCATTCTTTAAAATCCCCAAATCCTTGAAGGGTTTCTGCAAAGCATTTTTAAAGGTAAGGCAAGGAGGAATGTCCTAGGGTATGGGATAAACTCATGCACAGCTCTCTGACTGCTTAATGGCAGGAGGTCGGAGGTTCATGTTCATGAAGTAGTCAGTTTCTTCCATTTGGTGGTGGTTTTAGCAGCTGAAAAACTCAGGAAATATGCACAGCTACTATTATCTAGGCACTTCAGAGAGGAGCTAAAGCAAAAGATGTAGGGGAGGGGTCTGGCCTAGGAAAGCCCTACAGGGTCCTGCTCACTTACAACTATTGAAGATTTGCCTCCATCTTTTCTGATTCTGGCCTAGCAGCACATGTCTCTTCCCATCTCTCTCATCATGGCTGCAGGCTACCCTTCACCTGGTACTGTCTGCTGCCCCAGGCTCCTAGACATTCCCCCAGGATGCCTGGGCTCAGGGTGGGTATGAGGCACCACACCTCCTCCACCACCCTGCTCCCACTCTCCACGGGTGTCGTCCCAATCTCCATGGCTACCCCATCCTTGACTGAAGGGTTGAATTCCCTGTAGGAGCAGAAAATCCTAAACATGACCTCGCCTTAGTCTATGAAAAAAGCATCACAGATATTAAAAAATTAGAGATGGCTCATCACCTGCATTTCTTAATCTTGTATCTTGGCCTTAGCTCTGTTCTTATTCATAAGGATACTTTTTTCTTCCAATTTCCAATATGCCAGTTGCCATTCACTATTCAGGAACTCTTACAGGGGCAGGTCTGGCCTGGGGTGTGCATCTTTCCAAGCAGTAGGGACTCTCTCCAGTCTTGAGTTTTTGTTATGGAATTAAGACCACATATAAGGAAAGGTGGTCTATCGAGCACTGTATGTGTGTGCACAAGTACACCATGTGTGTTTACACACATACCTGTGGCAAGAGAAGCTTCGGCACTCCACGTCCTATGGAATAACTTCAGGTTAAACCCCATACATTCTGAGTTGTGAGATGCCCATCTGCCTCTTCATTCATTCAATTATAGAGGTTAACTCTAGGATCAAACAGCTATTCGCAAGCATACAGTTCCCAAAGACCAATGTGAATTCCCTCAATACCAAGATTTACACCAATGGTTTTCAAGTAAGACATGGATGAGAAGCATTTGGGGAGCATGTTAAAATTTAAACTCTTGGGATCACATCCAGGGAATTTTGTTTCTGGAGGTCTGAGCCTAGGAATGTGAATTATAACTAATACTCCAGGTGATTCTGATACAGTCTTGGGGCCCCCTTTTGAAAAATGTTACGATACTGCTATACAAATTGGCACTTGTCATCGCACTTGCCATCTACCTCTAAAATGATGTTCAGGTGCTGCTAAAACTGCTGACTTTCAACACCTCCTGAAAAGAGTTCAGGGTGGAGATCAGGGAAGAGGTACCCCATGCTTTGGGAAAAAAAAAAAAAAGACCGAACAGGTCCTCAGATAGTTGGATAATTTCAGGAGTTGATTTTATGAGCCCAGTTCTTATATGGCCTCATGTCTAGAAATGCACTAAAATCTTTCATGGTGATGTCTGCATCTCATGACTAACAGTAACCTTCACAAGACCAGCAGAAACAGCCTGCAAAAATATGTGCTTGATTGCATGTATTTCCCCTTCACCAAAATCACATAGATATTGACCTTCCCCCATACCTCTTTGGAGCAGTTTCTTAGAGCTGTCTGAAATACTGTCTCCCAGGCTATAGCCCTCATGCTGCTACTGCTGCTACTGCTAAGTCGCTTCAGTTGTGTCTGACTCTGTGGGATCCCATAGACGGCAGCCCACCGGGCTCCTCCATCCCCAGGATTCTCCAGGCAAGAATACTGGAGTGGGTTGCCATTTCCTTCTCCAATGCATGAAAGTGAAAAGTGAAAGTGAAGTCGCTCAATTGTGTCCGACTCTTAGCGACTCCATGGACTGCAGCCCACCAGGCTCCTCCGTCCATGAGATTTTCCAGGCAAGAGTACCGGGGTGGGGTGCCATTGCCTTCATATTGCCCCAAATAAAACTTAACTCACAACTCTCACGTTGTGCATTTTTTTTAGTCAGCAAACTCACAAATCAGAATCTTGAAATAATTACCTGGGAGTGTTTGATTAGATGTATGCACCAAGGTTTTCTGGGGATGGGGCTTGAGGTTTGTGTGTGGGGGAGGAGGGAGTGCCTGATCTTCCAGCCACATTTGCATTCTGTAGGGAAATAGCAATTAGTCAAGACAGCAGTGGTCAGACTCTCTCACCCCACGTCCTCTCACTCACGCTTCAAGTTCTATAAACAATGACTTTGCATGGTTATGTAACAACTGAGATCATTTATAGCAATGCGCATGCACCCCATGATGTACTACTCACTTGGCCACAGGCCACCTTTGTTCTATATACCTGTTTAGTGTTATTTGCTCAGTTGTGTCCGACTCTTTGCAACCCCATGGACTGTTGCCCATCAGGCTCCCCTGTCCACGGAATTCTCCAGGCAAGAATACTGGAGTGGGTTGCTGTTCCCTTCTCCAAGGAATCTTCCTGACCCAGGGATAAAACCCGGGTCTCCCACATTTCAGGCAGATTCTTTACCATCTGAACCACCAGGGAAATAAAAGTTATATAAGCACGACCTGAAAAGCCCTTGTGTGGGTGCAGCGTCAGCCATTAGAGAATAAAGCGTGTCTGCAGTTCCAATGGCTCCTTGCGTTTTATTCTCTGCTGTGCCTTGCCTAGCCTGGGTTCAGCAAACAGCAAGACACATACCTTCCACAAGTTATAGGATTGATGCATCCTTGCGTGGAGACAGAGAATTTGGAAGGCTCACAGAACTGAGTGGTTAAAAGAGCCTGTGGAGTTTCCTTGGAGGGAGATCTTGGCCAGTATTTAACATAAAGCTACCTGGGGAGAAGGATGGGAGTGGGGGAGGGGTGCAAGCCATTCATGGCATTCAGTGAGTCTCTGCATATGTCCGCTTCCTGAGGAGAGAAGTCTGAGAAAAAGGCAAGCCTAGCCTGGGAAGATACATAAAGTCATGGTTGCCCTCTACAAGATGCCTGGCCCCTCCAGCTGATGCATGGCAGCTGCTCAGCTCGGGCTAATCTCCTGGTGACAATAAACCAGCCTTCCACCGATGACTCCAAAATCAAGCCAAAGAAACTGATAGGTGTCTAAAATTTTTTCTTTTTTGTGTTTTACCCTGTGAGTTTATACATTTTCCCAAACCTCTGTTTCTCTTACTTTTTTCTTTTCTTCAGCCTTCACTTTTATTTCTTGGTCTCTAGTTGAGGAGGGCTTGTCCCTGTCCCAGACAACTTTCTATTGGCATAATCCCAGACCCTGGGTGTGGCATGGGTCTGCGCATGTACCTGGCTTTGGTGTGCTTATAGAATGCTATCGCATGATCAAACACCTCTGTTGGGTAGGCCACCATTTTCTCAACTTTTTAACAATGTTTTCCGGCCTTTTATAGTCAACATGGTTGCTTTTCTCTGTTGTTGGATCTCACACTAGTCTGGGTATTTCCTTATTATGTGATTACTGAGAATTCACTGTGAGTTCCAGTCACAAGGGCTCCCTGCATCCTGTTCCTTGAACAGTCCTGAGTGATCTTCCTTCAGGGCCTTTGCATTACTGGCTATTCCTTCTGCCTGGAATGCTCCTCCCCAGATATCAGCACAGCTAACTGCCTAACCTCCTGTAAGTCTTTGCTATGGAGAAGGCAATGGCAACCCACTCTAGTACTCTTGCCTGGAAAATCCCACTGATGGAGGGGCCTGGTGGGCTGCAGTCCATGGGGTCGCTAGGAATCGGACACGACTGAGTGACTTCACTTTCACTTTTCGCTTTCATGCAATGGAGAAGGAAATGGCAACCCACTCCAATGTTCTTGCCTGGAGAATCCCAGGGACGAGGGAGCCTGGTGGGCTGCCGTCTACGAGGTTGCACAGAGTCGGACACGACTGAAACGACTTAGCAGCAAACTCTCACCTTGTCAATGAGAATGCTCCAACTACCCCTTTTAAAATGTTAACTCCACCACCGTTCTGATCCCCTTAATTGATCCCTTCAATTTTTGTTTTTATTGTTTATAAATGTTTGTGATTTATTGTCTGTCTTCCTCTGATGGAGTCTAAGTTCCTCAAGACCAGGAATTTCGTTCTGTATTGAACACTGATTTGTCCCCAAGCACTTGGACCAGATCTTGGCACATAGTAGGAGTTTTAAAAAAATTGTTGAATAACTGAAAATGCCACTGAGGTTAGGACCTCTGTCCCTTCCCTATCTGCTAGAGTACACGTGGGAAGGGCTCAATAAATTTTCATTAAGTTCTAATTGTATTTTTATTACTAGTTTCATAATAACCTATGGATGTCAGGCAATATTAAGTCAAAGGATTTTTCCTTAAAATCCAGAACAGTACTGGAGAAGGCAGTGCCTGGGCACACATGCTGCCCGTGTTGTGTTTCCCTGCTCTTCCTGTCATGCCATTTATCAGGATAGACTTTGTATCTCATCATGCCTTTCACACATCAGTGCTCTACTTCTGGACTAGTGAAAGAGCTGGCAGATTGCCCACCTCACTCTCATAGTTGAAATACCATGATGCTAACATTTGGGATACTATTTAAGAACTGCTATTATTAAGTTAACCTATACAAAATTCCCATTTTTTTGCTGAGTCAAAATTTATTGAATGTCAACAGTTTCATATGATTCAGCCTTACACATAGTTAATCTGATGCTGGTGTGAATGGAACCAAAGATAACTAGACAAAACCAACTCATCATTGAAGAAATACAGGCTCTTTTTCCCCATTTACTTAAACCAGGTCTCAGCCAATTGATCTGGGGCTATGCTTGGAAACATTCAAAGTCAGCTAGACCCTAACTTCTCAGTCCCAGAAATGATGCTTCTTCTCAGTCACCTGCTGGGTTCTGAGCTTGCCATGGCCGAGACATGACAATTGGAGTCCTAAGTATGTGTCCCAGGATCCTCTTCCTCAGAGAAACAGCAAATGGTGATCAGACCCCACCCCCCTTTCCCAAAACTTTAAATACCCTAGATCAAGGGCCTGTAAGACTTTCAGACTGTCCACTTTGGCAGAGTCTCAGTTCAGCTCAGTTCAGTCTCTCAGTTGTGTCCGACTCTTTGCGACCCTGTGGACTGCAGCATGCCAGGCTTCCCTGTGCATCATCAACTTCTGAAGCTTGCACAAACTCATGTCCATCACGTCAGTGATGCCATCCAACCATCTCATCCTCTGTTGTCTCCTTCTCCTCCCGTCTTCAATCTTTCCCAGTATCATGGTCTTTTCCAATGAGTTGGTTCTTCAAATCGGGTGGCCAAAGTATTGGAGTTTCAGCTTCAGCATCTAGACACCTTGCAAACCAGTGAATCCACCCACTCATCAACACAAGAACACTACCCTGACATTCTCTAGAATAGATGATGCATAAAAAATGATCACTTCTTCGGATAAGATGCCAGGAGACAATATCCAGACTTCATGAAATATTAATACAAACCAGAAAACAAATGCTAATATGTCTTTGTCACAAAGCACATGGCATGTGGAGAAACTTAATGAACTGCAAAAAGCTTGCTGATCTCATTTTAAGAACCACTGATTAGCAGTCAGTAATCACAACTCTGCTGTGATGAGCCATGGCACCCTTTTTGGTCTGATCTCTGAGCCACAATCCTTCATTAAATAAGGATTTACTGGGAACTGAGGTGGCGGAGGGTATGATTAAGAGCAAGGACTCCCATTTACAGCTGTAAGTTCTTAGAGAAGTTCAGAGCCTCTCTGTGTCTCAGTTTCTTCATCTGTTATCTGGACATCAGAGCGCCTACCTCATCTGTTTGATGTGACAACTGAATAGATGAACATGAATATTCAAAAATTGATTCACATCATGCTTCACACATAGTAGGCACTACATGAGTTTAAACTTAAGTACTCTAACTATTACAATCTGTCTACATCTTTAGAACACTCAGAGTACCCAGTATTTTGGAAGATGGCAGAGGCTCCATGATTGAGCAACTGAATGAGAAATGGATGTGGCTAGATTATCACAACTGCACCAACAGGTTGAATTTACTTATGCTTGTGTCCACATTCACCAGGAAACCAGATGAATGCAGCGGGAGATACATTAGACTGGTTGTTTGATGCTGGGTAGACATACTTATCTCCCAAAGTGTTACTACTTATGTTTAATTGTGAATATAGTTTAATTAATTGAAGCTGCAGGGGTATATTTTAAATCACTCTCATGCAAACCATTATAACTAATGGTTAATTCTTGATTCTCTGGAAGGAACAAGAATGTTTATCAGAATAATGATTTGGGTTCAAAATAAGGTCCTACCCACATTCCTATTACCCAAATAAACTCTACTCCACAGAGACATGGGGAATAGTTCCAAATTAATGCTGCCCATGGCAATATCCACTTAGTATTTTCACACAGAGAATTTCTTCTGTTATTATTCAAGCATCAGTTGGGAAACACCGTCTTGATTTGAGCATGCTTTGATGATGTAGGAGTTTATAGTTATAAGTAGAGAAAGATCCATTTTCCTCAACAAATTTGGTGGAAGCAGAAAAACAGGCAGTAAATTAAACCTGATTTGCATGACATTGTGCACGCATGCAGCCCTTCCTATGAGCTAGGGAATGCCTTTGATTGAATTTTTCTATTTCTCTATGTCTATATGGTATTCTGGGAACAATCCAGGAGTCCTCTGTTGGCTAATTAACACCTGTAAATTCACATAGCCTGGTGTCTTCCTTATATTGCTGAGGTAATGAGTCTAAATCCTGGTAGGGTTGTATTTTTATTAAAATTTCTTCATCTCTTTTTTCGTTTCATGTCAAACAGATTGCTGCATGTTTAACCCTTTAATGACTTTTATGTTCTGTCATTATCCTGGGAGATAAGGCTGAAGAAGTTAGAGAGCTATTGCTGGGTTGCTAATGGGAGAAATCAAACCCCAGGGAAGTTGTGATTGGTAAATAAAGGTTCTATGTGGTTACAGGACAATTGGAGATTGAAGTTCCAGCTATTTAATCTGGGGTTCAGTCTATAAGGTGCCAAATAAATGCTCATTAACTAATTTACAGATATTTCTTGAGTGACCCATACATGGTGATGAAGACAAGATGGATATCTAGAGGAAAGACACAGCCTCTGCTCCAAAGTCACAGTCTGGCAAAGGAGATCACATAAATAAATGCAAAACTGGCTAATACTTAAAAATGTACTCAGGGAACTATGAAACATTAGAGAAGAGAGAGGCTAACCCATACTGAAGGATCAAAGGCTCCTCAGAGTAGTTGCAAGTTGACCTGAATATTAAGGAGTTAGATAGCTGTGGAACAAGGGTGGGGCATGGAGGGAAGAAATAACCTATATGAAAGCTCTGTTAATGGAGAACACAGGTGTCTCTTGTGTGTGTTATTTGCTCAGTTGTGCCCAACCTTTGCGACCCCATGGGCTATAGCCCACCAGGCTTCTCTGCCCATGGAATTCTCCAGGCAAGAATACTGGGGTGTAGCCATTCCCTTCTCCAGGGGATCTTCCCAGCCCGGGAATCAAACCTGGGTCTCCTGCACTGCAGGCAGATTCTTTACTGTCATGTGTGCACAATTCCAGGCAGAGTTCTGATTAACCCTTCCATGATGGGATGGCTTCACTCTGATGATCTTGCTCTGTGAGGCTGAAAGACCATTTGGTTCTAATTCCTAGTTAGTAATATATTGCCCAGCATGGGCTATTCCATCCTGACCTATTCCATGCTGGAAGTATACTTTGCTGATTTACTGAACAACTGTGCTATCAGTGGGGGTAACCCAATCAGTGTTTTGAAGAAGCAGGCCATTCTGTACATGGTCATTCCACCCTTGGGAATTACCTGTTACCATCAGAAAAAGCCTCAACACACAGGTAATGGAGAAACTATACTTCTCTCCTATGTACTTCCAGTCTAAGAGTCGGGGTACCAGACCTAATGATGATGGATGGTAGAGAATCAGTATGTGTTAATTAATGCAAGCTTGAGTCTGTGTTAATTTATCAGGCTCCATTGTTGGCTAGCCTCAAACTTGCATCATTCTTAGTGGATATGGTCAATGGGTACCTTCTGCTGCTGCTGCTGCGTCGCATCAGTCATGTCTGACTCTGTGAGACCCCATAGATGGCAGCCCACTAGGCTCCCCTGTCCCTGGGATTCTCCAGGCAAGAACACTGGAGTGGGTTGCCATTTCCTTCTCCAATGCATGAAAGTGAAAAGTGAAAGTGAAGTTGCTCAGTCATGTCTGACTCTTAGCGACCCCATGTATTGTGGCCTACCAGGCTCCTCCGTCCATGGGGTTCTCCAGGCAAGAGTACTGGAGTGGGTTGCCATTGCCTTCTCCGGGGTACCTTCTATGGGGAGATTAATAATAAATGAGTCATGAAAGTTAGAGTACAGGGGCATATAAAGAAGTCAGTGATCCCACTGATTGCTCTGTTAATTAAGGTGAGCTAACATAATCGGAGAAGGCAATGGCACCCCACTCCAGTACTCTTGCCTGGAGAACCCCATGGATGGAGGAGCCTGGTAGGCTGCAGTCCATGGGGTCGCTAAGAGTCAGACATGACTGAGCGACTTCACTTTCACTTTTCACTTTCATGTATTGGAGAAAGAAATGGCAACCCACTCCAGTGTTCTTGCCTGGAGAATCCCAGAGACTAGGGAGCCTGGTGGGCTTCCGTCTATGGGGTCTCACAGAGTTGGACACAACTGAAGTGACTTAGCAGTAGCAGCAGCAGCCACCATGATAACCAGTCACCAAGTATTGAATGATTCAAACACAACACAAGGTTTTGGATTTTTTTGGTTTTTGATATGTAATAGTGCTGAGTAGAAGAACAGTTTGTTGGAGTGATGCTCACCCATGCAGTTATTCAGGAACCCAGGCTGGTGGAGGCTATGCCATATTCAAATTGTGACTGTGAAGGTCACCTTGGGGGTATCTCCTTTCCTGCCAGTTAAAAGGGAAGGGAACATAAAGGAAAGAGTAAGGGAGGTTTTTATAAGATGTGAATACAAGTGGAACACACCACATTATTCACATTCCATTGGCTAGAACTCAGTCACACGGCCACATTTAATTGCAAGAGAGTTTAGGAAATGTAGCCTAACTTCATGCCTCCAATGAAAAGAACATGAATTCTCTGTAACAGCTAGCAGTCGTCCACAATCCTCCCACCTGGTACCACCTTTGACTCTTAGACTTTACGTAGACTTTGTGCATGACCCAATAATTACCCTCAGCACGTCAATCATGATTTACATCTATTGTGTGCAAGCCACATGGGCATATGCTGCAACCTCACTCCTGCTATCCAGGGTGATGTGACATGACAATTCATGGTTGATCACCAAGACTAAAAATAGGAGTTGGAGACGCTTACCCTGTGATCTCATGTCTGGAGGGCCACATTGTTTTAAGATGATAGAATCTGAAGCTTTGGTCTGCTTTGTTTGTTCATAGTTCTGTATAACATTCTGACTGAACAAAGAGTTCCAAACAAACAAGCAAAAAAACTGGGAAATAACTGGGCTAGACTTCTAACCAATTTCTGTGCATCCTAGATTGTGTCAGAGAAACGACTTTTAAAGTTATGATTGAATAGTAGTGAGTCGTGAGAGATACCTAGAATTCAGTTTTAAGAGATAGAAAGTATATGAAAAGAATATAGAAAAGACAAAGTATATGAAAGGATTCTGACATGTCTGAAAGTCTTTAAAATTAACTGGAAAATGCATTTATGCATTTAAAAAAAAAAAACAAAGAAAAGCAAAATCCAATCAAGCAAGCTAGAGTTGGGAATGCAGTTTTCTGCGGTAAATGGAATAAATCATGTAACATGTAATTTGATGGAACTAAATGTTCTATGAGGCCAGCCAGTGGAGGGTTTTTGTGTAACCGTGGTAGATGGAATTAGGCTAGCCCTATCAGTACTCCTGACTGATATCCAGTCACCATCCCAGTTAGAACCCCAGGTCATCATGTAACCTCAACTGAATCAGATATTCTCTCCCCAAATTATGTGTGTAGCACTATTGTTTCTTTATTGTGTAAGCATTTTTCAAAACTCAGAAGATTTAGAATTAAGTATTGAAAGGTTTAAAAGATCAGAACCATAATATTAATGTCTTTATGTCAAAAATCTAGAAAAATTTGGAATTTTACTTACTAGTTATGTTTACACACTTATAATAACCTATTAGAACAACAGTTAAGCTTTGTAGTTTCAATTTAAAATATATGACTAGGTAATTGATTTAGTCCTGCAATTTTAGGTTGAAATCTTACTAATTTTACATACAGTGTTAAAATATTTAAGAGACCTTAAATTTCACTGAATTTAAAAGTCTAATTTATTAGATTTATAAGAATTATTTAAGTATGGAGAAAGTTTTTCAGGCAGATAATTGATGTATTTAAAGAGAAAATTGAATATATTAAATTTATAATGTGCAGTTTAAAATCTATAAAGGAGCTTAACCAAGTTTACAAACCAAACATTAATAGCCCTCCTTCCTGAAATATGATTGTTAATTTGCTAGATTTAAAGGTAAAATAGTAAGACTTGCAAACTGAGCTCAAAAGCTTAAAAAGAAGGATTACATTTTTAGATAACTTTAATAAAGTAGATATTAATTATTACAGCCAAGAAGATAATCTACTGGAATTCTGTGGCACAGAATAACCACTCTCAAAGACACAAACACAACATTTGTGTTTACGAGATTTTATATTCACGATTTCATACGAGATTTCAGGCAACTTTTAAAAAGAAGAAACATCAGTCAACCAATTGTATGTTGAAATTCCATTTCGATAGAATTGACTAGCCTTCAGATTCCTATCTCAAAGAGCTCCTGAGAGCAAATCCAGAGATGCAGGATCTATTCATTCTCTGCACTGTTGTTCCTCAAATTGAGCAATCTATGTAGACCCCCTTTAAAGAGAGAAATGCTCAAGGACCCCTGTGTTAAATTATCTTTATGTTACTTAAATCTGTTTAACATAAAACTAAATATAAACATTCATGGTAAGAGCTCTAATATGCTCCAAACAACTTAACCAACTAAATAAAAACTCAAACACAAACATAATAAAATTCAAATGAACAACATTAATGTACTGTGGTGAGTAATGTTTGGCTGAAACTCAATCGTAGTTTGCAACACGAGTGTGGTACTGGCTGAGCAGTGCTAGACCCTCAGACATTGGAGGGTGGGTTATTATCCTGTGTACTGACTCCATTTGCACCCCTTCTCTCCTCTGAACTACCTTGTACATCCGGCTGTGTTACCATTTGGCCATCATTTGGCGCAAACCCATCATTTACTATTCAGTTCACCTCTGTTCTTTTCTCATTAATAGGAGCCATTAAAGCTGTGGCACTTGGCAAGAACTTAATTGCAAAAAAAGCCAATAATGCTGACATTTTGTGGCAGACCTCTGTTATAAGGTGGTTACTGAGCTGATTCAGAATATCCATCCAGTAAAGTTTTTGAATTATTATAAAAATGGAAATGTATTTTAAACGAATTAAATAAAACTCACAGACAGTTGAGGGTATCCAGTTTGAGAAACTTGGTAAAGTGGAAAGAGCTTAAGCTTTGGAGAAAGATAAGGGCTTCCCTGGTGGCTCAGACAGTAAAGAATCTGCCTGCAATGTGGGAGACAGGGTTCAAACCCTGGGTCGGGAAGATCCCCTGGAAAAGGGAATGCAACCCACTCCAGTATTTTTGCCCGGAGAATCCCATGGACAGAGGAGCCTGGCAGGCTGCAGTGCATAGGATCGCAGAGTCGAAAACAACTGAGCGACTAACACTAACCTCGGGTTCAAATTCTTCAAGCTTTTCTACTTAATCGATAGTTGTGTGATCTCTTTGTGTCTCTTTCCCCATTTTTAAAATAAGGATAATAATACCAATCACAGAGAATTGAAAAGAGAATTAGAGGTAATATATATAAAGCGATGAGAAAATGAGTAAGCACTCAGGGAAGTGAAGTCGCTCAGTCGTGTCTGACTCTCCAGGCTCCTCCGTCCATGGGATTTTCCAGGGAAGAGTACTGGAGTGGGTTGCCATTGCCTTCCCCAGAGGATCTTCCTGCCCCAGGGATCAAACCCAGGTCTCCTGCATTGTAGGCAGACACTTTCTCGTCTGAGCCACAAGGGAAGCACTCAGTGAGAGAGTTGCAATTATTATTAGAGATTAGCTATACTGAGTATGAGACTTCCCTGGTGACTCAGATGCTAAAGAATCTGCCTGCAGTGCAGGAGATTTGGATTTGATTCCTGGGGCAGGAAGATCTGCTGGAGAAGGGAATGACTACCCACTCCAGTATTCTTGCCTGGAGAATTCTATGGACAGAGGAGCCGGGCAGTCTACAGTCCATAGGGCTGCAAAGAGTTGGACATGACTGAGCGACTAACACTTTTGCTTTTCACATTTTATATATATGTTATTAGGTATATTTACCAAATAACCTGTTTCCAAGTTATCTGTGTGGGTGTGTATGTGGAGGGGGTTGTGTAGTTGGAGATTTTACCCACATCAGACACAAAAGAAAGATATTATAAAGCAATGCAACTTCCCTGGTGGTCTAGTGGCTAAGACTCCATGCTCCCAATGTAGGGGACTTTGGTTCGATCCTTGGTCAGGGAACTAGATCCCATAAGCTGCAGCTAAAGATGCTGCTTGCTGCAATGAAGACCCGGTGTAGCCAAATAAATAAATAAATATAGAACAATTGTTTTCCAAATGTGTTCAATGGAGCCTCGATGAAAGCGGGGTAGAGTTGGAGGTGGGAGAGCTAGTGGGGTTCAGGGTTTCTACTTTCTCTTCAATGGGGGCAATTTTGTTTTATATACACACTTTACACCCAGCAATTACATTTAAGATAATACTGAATAAATAAGTCTTACAATTAAAAATGAAAAACATCTGATAAACCATTGCTTTTTAGTATAATATTATAATGATGATGATCCTGACTTTTAACCCATTATTACATGGCAGATACTACAAGAGTATGAGTTAGGTATTATTATCCTCACTATACTAGTAACAAATTAAAACTATATATAAAGAGATAAGAAAGCCTTCTTCAGCGATCAATGCAAAGAAATAGAGGAAAACAACAGAATGGGAAAGACTAAGGATCTACTCAAGAAAACCAGAGATACCAAAGGAACATTTCATGCAAAAATGGGCTCGATAAAGGACAGAAATGGTATGGACCTAACGGAAGCAGAAGATATTAAAAAGAGGTGGCAAGAATACCCAGAAGAACTGTACAAAAAAGAGCTTCACGACCCAAATAATCATGATGGTGTGATCACTGACCTAGAGCCAGACATCCTGAAATGTGAAGTCAAGTGGGCCTTAGAAAGCATCACTACGAACAAAGCTAGTGGAGGTGATGGAATTCCAGTGGAGCTATTCCAAATCCTGAAAGATGATGCTGTGAAAGTGCTGCACTCAATATGCCAACAAATTTGGAAAACTCAGCAGTGGCCACAGGATTGGAAAAGGTCAGTTTTCATCCCAATCCCAAAGAAAGGCAATGCCAAAGAGTGCTCAAACTACCACACAATTGCACTCATCTCACACGCTAGTAAAGTAATGCTCAAAATTCTCCAAGCCAGGCTTCAGCAATATGTGAACTGTGAACTTCCTGATGTTCAAGCTGGATTTAGAAAAGGCAGAGGAACCAGAGATCAAATTGCCAACATCCGCTGGATCATGGAAAAAGCAAGAGAGTTCCAGAAAAACATCTATTTCTGCTTTATTGACTATGCCAAAGCCTTTGACTGTGTAGATCACAATAAACTGTGGAAAATTCTGAGAAAGATGGGACTACCAGACCACCTGATCTGCCTCTTGAGAAATCTGTATGCAGGTCAGGAAGCAACAGTTAGAACTGGTCATGGAACAACAGACTGGTTCCAAATAGGAAAAGGAGTATGTCAAGGCTGTATATTGTCACCATGTTTATTTAACTTATATGCAGAGTACATCATGAGAAATGCTGGACTGGAAGAAGCACAAGCTGGAATCAAGATTGCCAGGAGAAATATCAATAACCTCAGATATGCACATGATACCACCCTTATGGCAGAAAGTGAAGAGGAACTAAAAAGCCTCTTGATGAAAGTGAAAGTGGAGAGTGAAAAAGTTGGCTTAAAGCTCAACATTCAGAAAACGAAGATCATGGCATCTGGTCCCATCACTACATGGGAAATAGATGGAGAAACAGTGGAAACAGTGGCAGACTTTGTTTTTGGGGGCTCCAAAATCCCTGCAGATGGTGACTGCAGCCATGAAATTAAAAGACACTTACTCCTTGGAAGGAAAGTTATGGCCAACCTAGATAGCATATTCAAAAGCAGAGACATCACTTTGCCAACAAAGGTTCGCCTAGTCAAGGCTATGGTCTTTCCTGTGGTCATGTATGGATGTGAGAGCTGGACTGTGAAGAAGGCTGAGCGCCGAAGAATTGATGCTTTTGAACTGTGGTGTTGGAGAAGACTCTTGAGAGTCCCTTGGACTGCAAGGAGATCCAACCAGTCCATTCTGAAGGAGATCAGCCCTGGGATTTCTTTGGAAGGAATAATGCTAAAGCTGAAACTCCAGTATTTTGGCCACCTCATGTGAAGAGTTGACTCATTGGAGAAGACTCTGATGCTGGGAGGGATTGAGGGCAGGAGGAGAAGGGGACGACAGAGGATGAGATGGCTGGATGGCATCACTGACTCGATGAATGTGAGTCTGAGTGACCTCCGAGAGCTGGTGATGGATAGGGAGGCCTGGCGTGCTGCAGTTCATGGGGTCGCAAAGAGTCGGACACGACCGAACGACTGATCTGATCTGATCTGATGTACACTTTTGCCTCCTGTAGTGCTTTGAATAAAATATATACTTGGCAGTGCTATGGCAACAACCTGAAATACTCCTCAATTTTGAAAGCACTTGTAAACACATCTTCCAGGTCTAAACTTAAAATGTAATTTTTTAAACATTAGGCAAAATCATTTTCTCACCTTTTTGAAATACTAACCCATAGCTATACATAGCCATCAGCTAGGAATTCACACCTCTCCATTCAGCCTCTTAATGAGTCAGCATCCGTCATTTGATTCCTGTTAAAATGAAGAAGTGTGAAATCAGTTTTGGGCAAGTTGAGAAAAATCGACTGCCTCTGAATTTTTCACTGTAATTTCATCCCAGGGGCCCTAGAAACACAGACACATGCATGCCTACTAGCTAGCACACCACATTTCGTGTACGTGTTCTGGGACACACACACACTGGGAAAGGGTTTATTATTGTTATGCAAATATATCTCTTAACTAATGACTGGAATGCCAAATTGTCTAAGGAATTTATTAATTCTGAACTCTGAAAAAAAATGCATGAGGATGAGAGAAAACATCACCTAAATTTCTTATAAAATTATCTAAGCTGCTACTTGTGTTTGGGGTTACAGAGCTTTTGTTGTCATCTGACATGTATTTTTTTGTCAAAGAATGAAAAATTCAGTTGGCCTTAGAAAGTATGAAAAGAATCATCTCATTTTACTGGCCAAAGGGTTCCCTTTCATGTTGCAACGACCCAGCGTTGATGGAAATCTGGGACGTTGTTGCTCAAATTCTCAAAGGCACAGATGAGACTGAGAGACTGTTTCTCACCCTTCACCTCTTAGTACAGGGGTGTACAGTTGTAGCTTCTGTCCTAACACCCACAGACGGCCTCCGAATTGATCTTTCTTTTTTCCCTTCAAGGAAATAATTATTTTCAACAAGTTTGGTTGATTAAAATAACCATATCATTTAAATAGGTCTTTAAAACAAATATAAAATTTAAATGATTATAAAACCTGTGCTTTCTGCAGTATAATCACAGCCAGAAGCTCTACGCGTACATAATAAATAAGGCCACGGCACAACTATCACACAATGTCACAAATATTCTTTGAAAGCAGGAGGATATAAATAAATAAATTAGTTAGTTAGGAAGAAAAGTCTGGCTACTACAGCCAATGTATGAGAACATGCTGTGATGAAAGGACTTTAAGATTTAGGAAAACAGGGCTATTGCTTTTAATCTTTAGTAACTAGATGGATTATATTTGAAGAGTCACTAATTTCTTTTGAGACTTTGTTTTTTTCCTATGCTGAGACTTTGTTTTTTTCCTATGCTGAATACAAAGATTTCTAGCCCTACCTGTGGTAAGAACTCAATTGGATAATATGTATTTTATAGTTCATTAGTGCAGTTTAACAGATACGTCCCCTTCATCAGGTGTGTGGAAGGATTGCACTTGTCACTTGTTTTGAGGTTAAGTTCACTTCAGTGCAATTCAGTGGATCAGTTGTGTCTGACTCTTTGCGACCCCATGAACTGCAGCACACCAGGCCTCCCTGTCCATCACCAACTCCCGGAGTCCACTCAAACCCACGTCCACTGAGTCGGTGATGCCATCCAATGATCTCATCCTCTGTTGTCCCCTTCTCCTCTTGTCCTCAATCTTTCCCAACATCAGAGTCTTTTCCAGTGAGTCAACTCTTCGCATCAGGTGGCCAAAGTACTGGAGTTTCAGCTTCAGTATCAGTCCTTCCAATAAACACCCAAGACTGATCTCCTTTATGATGGACTGGTTGGATCTCCTTGCAGTCCAAGGGACTCTCAAGAGTCTTCTCCAACACCACAGTTCAAGAGCATCAGTACTTTGGCACTCAGCTTTCTTCACAGTCCAACTCTCACATCCATACATGATCACTGGAAAAACCATATCCTTGACTAGATGGACCTTTGTTGGCTAAGTAATGTCTCTGCTGTTTAATATCTTATCTAGGTTGGTCATAACTTTCCTTCCAAGGAGTAAACATCTTTTAATTTCATGGCTGCAATCACCATCTGCAGTGATTTTGAAGCCCAGAAAAATAAAGTCTGACACGGTTTCCTCATCTACTTCCCATGAAGTGATGGGACCACATGCCATGATCTTAGTTTTCTGAATGTTGAGCTTTAAGCCAACCTTTTCACTCTCCTCTTTCACTTTCATCAAGAGGCTCTTTAGCTCCTCTTCACTTTCTACCATAAGGGTGGTGTCATCTGCATATCTGAGGTTATTGATATTTCTCCCGGCAATCTTGATTCCAGCTTGTGCTTCTTCCAGCCCAGCATTTCTCATGATGTACTCTTCAAATAAGTTAAATAAGCAGGGTGACAATATACAGCCTTGATGTACTCTTTTTCCTATTTGGAACCAGTCTGTTGTTCCAAGTCCAGTTCTAACTGTTGCTTCCTGACCTGCATACAGATTTCTCAAGAGGCAGGTCAGGTGGTCTGGTATTCCCATCTCTTTCAGAATTTCCCAGTTTATTGTGGTCCACAGACTCAAGGGCTTTGGCATAGTCAATAAAGCAGAAATAGATGTTTTTCTGGAACTCTTGCTTTTTCCATGATCCAGCTGATATTGCCAATTTGATCTCTGGTTCCTCTGCCTTTTCTAAAACCAGCTTGAACATCTGGAAGTTCATAGTACACATGTTGCTGAAGCCTGGCTTGGAGAATTTTAAGCATTACTTTACTAGTGTGTGAGATGAGTGAAATTGAAATTGTGCAGTAGTTTGAGCATTCTTTGGCATTGCCTTTCTTTGTGATTGGAATGAATACTGACCTTTTCCAGTCCTGTGGCCACTGCTGAGTTTTCCAAATTTGGTGGCATACTGAGTGCAGCACTTTCACAGCATCATCTTTCAGGATTTGAAATAGCTCCACTGGAATTCCATCACCTCCACTAGCTTTGTTCATAGTGATGCTTTCTAAGGCCCACTTGACTTCACATTCCAGGATGTCTGGCTTTAGGTGAGTGATCACACTATCGTGATTATCTGGGTTGTGAAGATCTTTTTTGTACAGATCTACTGTGTATTGTTGCCACCTCTTAATATCTTCTGCTTCTGTTAGGTCTGTACCATTTCTGTCCTTTACTGAGCCCATCTTTGCATGAAATTTCCCCTTGATATCTCTAATTTTCTTGAAGAACTCTCTAGTCTTTCCCATTCTATTGTTTTCCTCCATTTCTTTGCATTGAGCACTGAGGAAGGCTTTCTTATCTCTCCTTGCTGTTCTTTGGAAGTCTACATCCAAATGGGTATAAAATTCCTTCTCTCCTTTGCTTTTCACTTCCCTTCTTTTCACAGGTATTTGTAAGACCCCCTCAGACAGCCATTTTGGTTTTTTGCATTTCTTTTTCTTGGGGATGGTCTTGATTCCTGTCTTCCATACAAAGTCATGAACCTCAGTCCATAGTTCATCAGGCACTCTGTCTATCAGATCTAATCCCTTAAATCTATTTGTCATTTCCACTGTATAATCATAGGGATTTGATTTAGGTCATACCTGAATGGTCTGAGTTAAGTTCATCCATTCCAATCCATTTTAGTTTGCTGATTCCTAGAATGTCGATGTTCACTCTTGCCATATCCTGTTTGACCACTTCCAATTTGCCTTGATTCATGGACCTAACATTACAGGTTCCTATGCAATATTGCTCTTTACAGCATCGGAACTTGCTTCTATCACCAGTTCCATCCACACTGGGTATTGTTTTGCTTTGGCTCCATCCCTTCATTCTTTCTGAGGTTATTTCTCCACTGATCTCCAATAGCATATTGGGCACCTACTGACCTGGGGAGTTCCTCTTTCAGTATCCTATCATTTTTGCCTTTTCATACTGTTCATGTAGTTCTCAAGGCAAGAATACTGAAGTCTTTTGCCATTCCCTTCTCCAGTGGACCACATTCTGTCAGACCTCTCCACCATGACCCGTCCATCTTGGGTGGCCTCATGCAGCATGGCTTAGTTTCATTGAGTTAGACAAGGCTGTGGTCCGTGTGATCAGATTGGCCTGTTGTCTGTGATTGTGGTTTCCATCTGTCTGCCCTCTGATGCCCTCTCGTAACACCTACCATCTTACTTGGGTTTCTCTTACTTTGGATGAGGGGTATCTCCTCACAGCCACCTCTCCGGACCTTGAATGTGGAGTAGCTCCTCTCGGCCCTCCTGCACCCGCGCAGCTGCCACTTCTTGGACGAGGGGTTGCTCCTCTAGGCCCTGCTTATTTAACTTATACGGAGAGTACATCATGAGAAACGCTGGGCTGGAAGAAGCACAAGCTGGAATCAAGATTGCTGGGAGAACTATCAATAACCTCAGATATGCAGATGACACCACCCCTATGGCAGAAAGTGAAGAGGAGCTAAAGAGCCTCTTGATGAAAGTGAAAGAGGAGAGTGAAAAGGTTGGCTTAAAGCTCAACATTCAGAAAACTAAGATCATGGCATGTGGTCCCATCACTTCATGGGAAGTAGATGGGGAAACAGTGGAAGCAGTGTCAGACTTTATTTTTTCAGTCTCCAAAATCACTGCAGATGGTGATTGCAGCCATGAAATTAAAAGATGCTTACTCCTTGGAAGGAAAGTTATGACCGACCTTGTTGACATATTGGAGAAGGCAATGGCAACCCACTCCAGTACTCTTGCCTGGAAAATCCCATGGATGGAGGACCCTGGTAGGCTGCAGTCCATGGGGTTGCGAAGAGTCAGACACGACTGAGTGACTTCACTTTCCCTTTTCACTTTCATGCATTGGAGAAGGAAATGGTAACCCACTCCAGTGTTCTTGCCTGGAGAATCCCAGGGACGGCGGAACCTGGTTGGCTGCCGTCTATGGGGTCACTCAGAATTGGACATGATGGAAGCAGCAGCAGATAACATATTAAAAAGCAGAGACATTACTTTTCCAACAAAAGTATGTCTAGTCAGAGCTATGGTTTTTTCAGTGATCATATATGGATGTGAGAATTGGACTGTGAAGAAAGCTGAGGGCCAAAGAATTGATGCTTTTGAACTGTGGTGTTGGAGAAGATTCTTGAAAGTCCTTTGGACTGCAAGAAGATCCAATCAGTCCATTCTAAAGGAGATCAGCCCTGGGTATTCTTTGGAAGGACTGATGCTAAAGCTGAAACTCCAATATTTTGGCCATCTCATGCGAAGAGTTGACTCATTGGAAAAGACTGATTCTGGGAGGGATTGGGGGCAGGAGGCGAATGCCTGAGAATGATATGGCTGGATGGCATCACCAACTCGATGGACATGGGTTTGACTGAACTCTGGGAGTTGGTGATGGACAGGGAAGCCTGGCGTGCTGCGATTCATGGGGTTGCAAAGAGTGGGACGTGACTGAGCAACTGAACTGAACTGACTGACTGAATGGTCTAGTAGCTTTCTCCACTTTCTTCAATTTCAGTCTGAATTTGGCAATAAGGAGTTCATGGTCTGAGCCACAGTGAGCTCCCAGTCTTGATTTTGCTGACTGTATAGAGCTTCTCCTTCTTTGGCTGCAAAGAATATAATTGATCTGATTTCAGTGTTGACCATCTGGTGATGTCCATGTGTAGAGTCTTCTCTTGCTATGACCAGTGCATTTTCTTGGCAAAACTCTATTAGTCTTTGCCCTGTTTCATTCCGTATTCCATGGCCAAATTTGCCTGTTACTCCAGGTGTTTCTTGACTTCCTACTTGTGCATTCCAGTGCCCTATAATGAAAAGGACACCTTTTTTGGGTGTTAGTTCTACAAGGTCTTGTAGGTCTTCATAGAATCGTTCAACTTCAGCTTCTTCAGCATTACTGGTTGAGGCATAGACTTGGATTACTGTGATACTGAATGGTTTGCCTTGGAAATGAACAGAGATCATTCTGTTGTTTGTAAGATTGCATCCAAGCACTGCATTTTGGACTCTTTTGTTGACCATGATGGCTACTCCATTTCTTCTAAGGGATTCCTGCCCACAGTAGTAGATATAATGGTCATCTGAGTTAAATTCACCCATTCCAGTCCATCTTAGTTCGCTGATTCCTAGAATGTCCATGTTCACCCTTGTTGTCTCCTGTTTGACCACTTTCAATTTGCCTTGGTTCATGGACCTAACATTCCAGGTTCCTATGCAATATTGCTCTTTACAGTATCAGACCTTGCTTCTATCACCAGTCCCACCCACAACTGGGTGTTGATTTTGCTTTGGCTCCATCCCTTCATTCTTTCTGGAGTTATTTCTCCACTGATCACCAGTAGCATATTGGGCACGTACCGACCTGGGGAGTTCATCTTTCAGTGTCATAGCTTTTTGCCTTTTCATATTGTTCATGGGGTTCTCAAGGCAAGAATAATGAAGTGGTTTGCCATTCCTTTCTCCAGTGGACCACATTCTGTCAGACCTCTCCACCATGACCCATCCAGCTTGGGTGGCCCCACACGGCATGGCTTAGTTTCACTGAGATAGACAAGGCTATGGTCCGTGTGATCAGATTGGCCTGTTGTCTGTGATTGTGGTTTCAGTCTCTCTGCCCTCTGATGACCTGTCTCAGTGCCTACCGTCTTACTTGGTTTTCTCTTACCTTGGACGTGGGGTATCTCTTCATGGCTGCAAAGCGCAGCTGAGGTTAAGTATTGGCATATAAAATGTTCTGTCTAATAAAATGTGAGCAGAAGTGAGGTGTGTCACTTTCAAGTAAAAACTTTAAGCACCAGAGATTGATTTGCACATGCTCTTCTCACTGCAATAGTGGTTGCAGAAGCTCTTATTGAGATGGCATCCTGATCTAGTAATCTTGCCTGGAGAATTCCATGGATGGAGGAGCCTGGTGATCTACAGTCCATGGTGTGGCAAAGACTGGCTAACACTTTCACTCATTTTTTTGTGCTGCTGCTGCTAAGTCACTTCAGTCGTGTCCGACTCTGTGCGACCCCATAGATGGCAGCCCACTCCCCCATCCCCTGGATTCTCGAGGCAAGAACACTGGAGTGGGTTGCCATTTCCTTCTCCAATGCATGAAAGTGAAAAGTGAAAGTGAAGTCGCTCAGTCATGCCCAACTCTTAGTGACCCCATGGACTGCAGCCCACCAGGCTCCTCCATCCATGGGATTTTCCAGGTGAGAGTACTGCAGTGGGGTGCCATTGCCTTCTCCAAGTGGTGAGGATAAGGGGATGGAATTTCAAGAGAACTACAAAAGAAAATTTTACCCATGTTTCTTGGAGTTTGAAGATTCCTAAGGACTGGTGTCTGGCTTACAAGTTACAAATAAAAACCTTCCAAGAGGCTGGCTGATGCATCCTATGGTGGGGGCCTGCTCTTCTAGAGTCTGGTGGGGATAAACGTTTGACCCTATTTCCCAAGCCAGATAGGTCAAGGTGACCCCAATAGAAGGTAGATCAGAGGCTGAGGAGGAGGTTAAGATGGCCAGATCTAGAAGAAAACTATAGGTGGAAAGTCCCCAGGGTGCAGGAATGGAAGCTCCAAATGCAGTGTTTGACCTAAAACATTCAAAAAACCCAACACTACAGGACCACCATTCAAGGTGGTGCCAGTTGTTGTTATCCTCATATCTACCTGAAGGAGGGCCTTGGAGAGGCTAGCAAGTGGGGAGGTGGTGGATAGAATCTTTTTCCCACATCAGGCTTCCAGTCCTGAACTGGCAAGGGGAGGGGAAGGGAGAAGATTGGAAGCAGATGAGACAGCAAAATTTTAATCTGCTATCACAATTTTTAAAAAACATAACTTGCAGAAGAGACTCTGCAATAAGTCTCTTTAGCAAAAGAGATGATTTCTAAATCCAAAAAAGCAGTCAAACTGCTTCTAATAATTTTTTCCTATTCTTTTTATTTATTTATTTAAACTGAATTATGGTTGATTTACAATATTGTATTTGTTTCTGGTATACAGCAAAAGTATTCAGTTAATGTGTATGTACACATTTTTTGTTGTTGTTAGATGCTCAGTCATACCTGACAATTTGTGACCCCATGTACTATAGCCCTGCCAGTCTCCAATATCGTAAATGAAATTCTCCAAGCAAAAATACTGGAGGGGGTAGCCATTCCCTTCTCCAAGGGATTGTTCCTGACCCAGAGATTGAACCCAGGTCTCCTGCACTGCAGGCAGATTCATATATACATGTGTGTGTGTGTACGTGTGTGTGTGTATATACACAAGGAAATCAAACCAGTCAGTCCTAAAGGAAATCAGTCCTGAATATTCATTGGAAGGACTGATGCTGAAGCTGTAGCTCCAATGCTTTGGCCACCTGATGCAAAGAGCCAACTCACTGGAAAATACTCTGATGCTGGGAAAGATTAAGGGCAGGAGGGGAAGGGGGAGACAGAGGATGAGATGGTTGGATGGCATCACCAACTTGATGGACATGAGTCTGAGCAAGCTCCGGGAGTTGGTGATGGACAGGGAGGCCTGGTGTGTTGCAGGTCGCAGAGCTGGACACGACTGAGCAACTGAACTGAACTGATATATATATATATATATATATATATATATATATATATATATATATCTGAATATACATGTATTCTTTTTTCAGTCTTTTTCATTATAGTTTATTACAAGGCACTGAATATAGCTTCCTGGCTGTACAGTAGGACCTTCTTGTTTATCCATCCTGCATATTATAGATTGCATCTGCTAATCCCAAGCCCTCAGCCCTTCCCTCTCCCCTCCCTCCCCCTTGACAATCACAAATCTGTCCTCTACATCTGTAAGATTGGGTTTTTATTTTGTCGATACGTTCATTTGTGCTGCATTTTAGATCTCTCATGTAAGTGATATCACATGGCATTTGTTTTTCTGTTTCTGACTTAGTTTATTTAACATGATAATCTCGAGGTCCAGCCCTGTTGCTGCAAATGGCATGATTTCATTCTTTTTGTTGCTGAGTAATATTCCATCATACATACGTATACCACAGCTTCTGTATCCATCCATCTCTCAGTGGACATTTAGGTTGTTTCCATGTCTTGGCTATTGTAAATAGTGTTGCTGTAAATGTGGACTTGTGTCTAATGATTTTTGAGATATTATGTTGAGATGCGGCCATGGCAGTGGGGTTGGGTGGAGAGACGGAGGCCTCTGAAGAGATGGTTAGAGGTGGAACAGCCAAGCCTTGTGAAGGGCGAGCTTCCCCTTGCCAGGGAGCAGGTGTCACTTTGGGTGCTTTTCTGGCTTTCAGGGCTAGGAAAGAGCCTCAGTGGGCATCGGCTCTGAGGAGCCTGGGAGCAAGGATCTGATTTTCCAGTTTCAGCAGACTATGGTGATGTGGACAAGGTGCATCTGGCAGTGACTTTTATGGAAAATCACCTAGGAATCACTGCTGAATGTGAGCACTAGGCGAGGTCCTTGGTGCCTCTGTGTTGTCCTTCAGAGGGAGCCCTGCTCCCCTAAGAAGGGAGGATTCAGGGTCATACTCAATTTGATTTAGAAAAGTTAAATAATTGACGTCTTGCACCTGAACGTAGTGGTTATAAATTTATAACCACAGCATGAGAGAATGGGGCCACAGGGTGCAATCCTGGAAAGTCAGAGGAGGGGAGTTAGGCCACCCTTTAATTAACTGCTCTGTACAACGTGCCTGTCAAGTGCACACTGGGCAGGTACCTAGAGTCCCATTTTGCTGGTAATAAAATTAAGTCACAAACAGCTTGTCCACCTGGGAAGATCTTGGAGTGAGAAATTATCAAGCCAGAGAGCTGGAGATCAGATGGCCACTCTGGCTCCTGATCACCCCCTCCTTGGACTCCTTCTTTCAAACTCCTTCCTCCAGAAACACTGGGGCCACAGGAAGGCTGAAGGGGAATCATGTAGGAAAACCTCAGTGGGGATTGAATTCATGGCTGCCTGTAGGTGGAAGGGAATAAAAGGGGAATTTACAAATCCATCAGGCAAAAGGGGGCATTAAAGAGAAAAGACAACAAGTTATAAATGAAAAGGGGTGGGAAATTAATGGGGACTAAAATAGATTAAAATTTTATGTGCTCCACAGGGTATATAACACTTCACATGCAATTAGGAATTAAATCATGACTCCTGCAACCTCTGTTCCCTGGAGGCAAATGTAGGAAGTGATAGTGTTGGGGGTGGGGAGGTGGAAAGAAAACCCCTGAAGGCCATTGTCACAGACTTGGGGTAGGCATCGGGTATCCATCAGCAAGACCTCTTGGCTTTACCTGTGTCCTCTGTGGACCTATATTTACAAAGAGAACAAGACTCAGGTATGGGGAGGGGGAAGACTGCAAAGCAAAGCTGCTCTTTCCTCTCTTGTCTCAGTCACACATAGTGGAAAAGGGATATACACTCCCATTTCACAGGGAACGTGATTTCTCCCATAAACGAACAGAGGTACACTTCCTAATACTGCTGACAGCTAACTTATGCTAAGAATTTTCAGTGTGGAAAGCACTTTCATAAATATGGCCCTGTGGGAACAAGATCCTTTGAGACAGATAGGAGCAAGTGTTTTAAATGTTCCATCTCCCTTATTTAACAAATGAAGAAAGTGAGCTCAGAAAACTCACCTAAGGGGCCCAAGATCGCACAGATAACCAGCAGTGGAATCTGATATTTCAAACCCTGGTTTTGTAGACCAAAATATTAATGAGGATGATGATGATGATGCAAAAGGCTGTAAATAAGAAAGAGTTTATTTGGAGTCTTATAAACTGCATTTCAGGAGACACAAATTTGAGTAACCTTGAGTGAAGAGAAAGAGTCTTATAAAGACAAAGGCTCATAAAGACAAAATGTCATGAAATTGTTAAAAGTCATCTGGTGAGATTTGTGATTGACTCTGATACAAATAGGAAAATATTTGTCCTTAAGAAATTATGAATTGTTTTAGGATAGTGGTCAGATAAGTATTGTATCCTCAGATAAGTAGACAGACTATCACAAGTTATTTTATGGCAAGAGTCTCATGAGTACCTTGAGTTTCTGGCAGGAGTTCTGGATGACACAATCAGGTCAAAAGTCAGATTCCTTACAGGCTGAGACATGTGTAAATCACACTTCTTAACTGACCTCCCAGCTGCATTTTAGAGAGCTCTTTTAGCAATATCAACTCCATTTGGATTTTACTTTCACAGTCTTAAAATTCTAATATAGACTCATTATTTTCCTGGGGGGAGAAGAGGGTAGAAAGAGGAGAAGTTTTTCACAGGAACAGTGTACATGGAACAGTACAGTTGCCACCCTGAGGCCTCCGTGACCCCAGATGTTCCCCTCCCAGAGTTTACAAGCCCACAAGGAGAATGTCTCCACTCATCCCTGGTTGTTCTCAGGTTTGGTTCTCCAGGCAATTTTCATGGGACAGTTCTGTAGTGCTTGGGATTGCAAGATGTTTGCATCAATGCCTCCCACTCAGTGCAAAACAGCAGTATCAGCCTTGGTTATGATGACAACAGAAATGTCCCACTCATTTCCAAGTGCTTCCTGGAGTCAGAAAGCACTAGTTGAATATTATACTCCTGAGAGCAAGGGGTAGCACCTGATGTTAGAGGCTGAACTCTGTGAGTTTGGAGTGTGGTGTCTCCCCTTGCCTTGCACAGACAGAAACCAAACCACAGAACTGAGGCATGGCAATCCATAGCCCATTGGCTGGATCAGCAACAGTTAGCTTAAGGAAGGGTGGCACATGGGATCATGGATGCCACTTTCTGAAACAGAGTCCAGGCCTCCACTGCTTTTTCCTCTAGAGAGATTTAGGGGCATTGTGAAAATCATCTATTTCTTCTGATAATTTATTGATAGGAAGACCATAGTTCCTGGTTGACCAGGGGATCCTAGTTTATTCCTGTTTTCTTGGCATCAGTATCAATAACTTCTTCTTTCCCTCTGAAATATGTCCTGATTTCTATAATAAAATATATGTTCCTCATAATACAGAGAAGTCAGGGTAATTCCCTATATCATGTTCTGAGAAGCTGAGAGACAGCAGCCTCTATACAACCTAGAAGGACTTCCTTTGATTATAACGTGTATTTGGCCGTTGTTATGGGCTGAATTGGGCTTCCTAGGAGGCCCCAGTGGTAAAGAACCCGCCTGCCAATGCAGGAGATGCAAGAGATGTGGGTTCGATCTTTGAGTTGGGAAGATGCCCTGGAGGAGGGCAGGGCAACCCACTCCAGTGTTCTTGCCTGGAGAATCCCATGGACAGGGGATCCTGGTGGGCTCCAGTCCATGGAGCTGCAAAGAGTCGAACGTGACTGAAGTGACTTAGCATACATGGGCTGAATTGTCTGTCCCTCAAATTTGTATATTTAAGTCTTCACACCCAGTACCTCAGAATGTAGCCCATTTGGAGACAGGATCTTCGGTAAGTGAGTTACTTAAAGTAAGTTAAAATTAGGTCATATGAGTGGGACCTAATCCAATATGACTTAAAAAAAGAAAAGATCAGGAACATAGCAATCCCAGAGAAGACCACATGAAGACAGAGGGAGAAGATGGCTGTCTACAAGCCAAACAGGAGGCCCTTATAAGCAACCAACTCTGCCAACAGCTTAATCTCCAACTTCTAGCCTCCAGATCTGAGAAAATATATTTCTGTTGTTTAGGTTATCCAGCCTGTGGCACTTTCTTATGGCAGCCCTCACAAGCTAATAGAGTCATCCTCTGGGATGCATAAACAAAGCAGTATTGACCACCAGGAAATAAAGTAATAATGTTCTTGGGACAATGGGGGCCTGGGCCTGATTCACCCAATAGCTTCACTTGGTGTGTAGGACCAAAGGCCTGAGTAAGAAAAATCACTCTCTAGGGCCCACTTCTAGAGAATGGAACCTAGTCAGTCTGAAGTAGCCATGAGGAGTTAGTGGTCCAGTCTGTCGGAATCATGGACCTTTACAAAGGCCTGGAAACAAGGCCTGAGGTCCTTGTCAAGTTTCCCCACTAGCAACTGATCTCCTCTTCCAGTGGGGCACTTTAAATTTCCTAACCAGAGTTGTTCTTGTTGGTTGTATTTGCCACCAAGAAACGAGACTTTAGTGGCATCTTCTGGCCTTTGGAATTCCATGGTGACCACCATAATGCACACACACCAGACAGCAGGGAGTATAAATGATTTTGTCTTATACACTTATTACTCTGGAGGCTGGGTTACAGGCGTGAGTAGTATTCCCCTGTGTGACTCATGGGGCCAGTAACCTTTAATTGGGTCCCATCCATTCATTATGGGCTGGGTTTGGAGCCAACTCTATAGACTTGCATTTACATCAGGGCTCTGCCAGTGCCAGTTTTATCATCTTAGGCAAAAATACAGAATCCTTTTATGATTTGGGAATATAAGAATATCTGCCAATGAGTGTTATTATCAGAATTAGGTCGGATGATATTTGTGAATTTTTCACTATGTTCTCCATCTAAAGAAGCAGAGCTGATGTCAGTAGTAACATTTCTGGACCAAGTCCAGCTTCAGTGGAGCCAGCTGCCTTTCTGACCTAAAGAGGTAGACATTATTAAAATACATTTTTTAGTGGAGGTCCTGCAACTCACAAACCATCCTCAAAGTCATGTATCAGCAACGGGTGATCTCAGTTTCCCACAACCTGTATTTCCTCCTTGTTCTTGGCCCTTTCTGAGTGGAGATCTGTGGTTTCTTTGCTTGGAGCACCTACATTCTGAACCTTTCTTGCTGCTGTTGCTGTTCAGTTGTTGAGTCATGTCCAACTTTTTGCAATCCTCTGGACTACAGCATGCCAGGCTTCCCTGTCTTTAACTATCTCCTGGAGTTTGCTCAAACTCATGTCCATTGAGTTGGCGATGCTATCTAACCATCTCATATTCTATCATCCCCTTCTCCTCCTGCCTTCAATCTTTCTCAGCCTCAGAGTCTTTTCTCATGTGTCATCTCTTCTAAGTGACCTAAGTATTGGTGTTTCAGCTTCAGCATCAGTCCTTCCAATGAATATTCAGGGTTGATTTCCTTTAGGATGGACTGGTTGGCTCTCCTTGCAGTCCAAGGGACTCTCAAGAGTCTTCTCCAACACCACAGTTCAAAAGCATCAATTCTTCGGTGCACAGCCTTCTTCACAGTCCAACTCTCACATCCATACATGACCACAGGAAAAACCATAGCCTTGACTAGACGGACCTTTGTTGGCAAAGTAATGTCTCTGCTTTTGAATATACTATCTAGGTTGGTCATAACTTTCCTTCCAAGGAGTAAGCCTCTTTTTATTTCATGGCTGCAGTTACCATCTGCAGTGACGGTATACAGACACACACACACACACACACACACACACACACACATATATATATACATATATATATATATGTATGACTAACATACAGGTATATATAAATGAGAAAAATTATATATGTATAAGAAGAAATTCTTTTGTATATGTATTGTGTATTTGTACACAAACATTTATTTGTGTATATATATGTATAAGTAAAAGAGTAATTGCTGAATCAAGAGATATGAACATTTTTGAGGTTGCTGATACACACTGTTGCTGTGCACAATATGACCTTACAGATAGGTCCTATACAAGTACCCCAAGGTTGTATAGGGTAGCTATTTCATTGGATAGGAATGAGCACTTTGATTAAAAGAAATGTGCTAATTTATAGACAAAATAATATCATTTTAATTTCTACATCTTTAAAAATAAACTAATGGTAAGACTGAACATTTCTCATGCTAATTCATTAGCCTCATTTTGTCTTCTTGTGAGTTGTTGGTTTCCATATTATTATTTTTTATGGTTCTATTGTTTTTTATTAACCAATTGTTGTGTACTTGTAAATAGAGTTGCTAGACCTTTGTCTGATACCATTTTATGCAGATGAGGAAATGTGCCTAAGGTTACAAAGCGAGTGGCTCAAACCAAATTCAAACTGAGGTTTCTCTGACTCCAGAGCTTATTCTCTTCCAATTACACTGTCCTTTCCAGCGCACCAGGGAAATGGTGAATTAAGACAATGTCTGTGTGGGGTCTGAGGCAACTCAGAGCCAGGACCTACATAAATGTGGAGCTTAATTACTGCCATGCAGGTCTTGGAAATGTCTCATAAATAATTTCTTATTTAACCTCAAAATACTCCTATTAAACAAAAATCAAGTATAATTATGATATTGACATTTTACAGATGAAGCTGCTAGGGTAAAGTGATATCTATGTGCATTAGGGCAAGTGGAGGTCAAATTCAGTCTTAGACTCAATACTATTATTTTATGATAATACATAACACTCCATTTATCTGTCACCATGAGAAGGAATGAGCAGGTCACTTCAGTTAATTTCCAGTTATATAAAAATGACTCCTTAGATACCAATTTTAAAGAATCTTTTATAAAAGTTTCACCAAAAAATGTGACTGACTGATTGATTGCATGTTTGTTTTTTCTTCCTCTTGAGAAGCCATTAAAATGATAGTAAATAAAATGTTCAAAGATATAAAACACAACAGTGAAGAAAACATCATAGATGAGACATTTAAATAAATTCCTGAGAAAGAGAAAGATTGGAATTGAGAGAGACTGAGAGAGTAGACAGTTGAGACAGGATATAAGAGTCTCAACGGAGCGATGCTACTTAGAGTGTGACCAGCTGCAACAGCGTCACTCCCAGGATTTGTTAGGAATTCATGGGCTCCAGTGCCAGAGCTTCCGATTCTGACTCCATGGGTGGGGCTGGGGATATGTATTTAATAGGCTCAGGTCATTCTTATATATGGTCAAGTTTGAGAAGCATTCATCTAGAGAATGTCTGGGTGATACTTATGAGGAAACTGTTCTTTGCCTTCCTCATCTCAGAGGGGCTTGACATTTCCAAGCCCCAGGTGCAAGGGAGATAGAGGTAAGTCTCCTCCTGTCATTTGGGGGGCCCAAAGCAACAGGACACCCAGAGTCTTCTAGCCCTCAAGTTGCCCTCCTTCCATCTATTCTGCACTACCCAGGGCCTCCCAGACACTTGTGTAGTCAGCCCAGTTGGCATATCATAGCTCCACCCACACCTCCACAGATGGCTCCCTTAGGCTACTGTTCAAGGCTTAGGGGAGGGGTCCATACAGTGCCTGAAAGAGGACATGGAGCTCAACTGGGCAGAGAATTTTGGCGTCCCAGTCATTTAGAGCTCAGTTTAGTTCAGAAAGGAATCTGTGAGCATTGGCTAGTTTCTCTCATAGTCTCTCAAACTTCTTGCCCAATGGGGAGAGCAGGGGCTGGAGGAAGGACCTTGCAGGAGCTTCTATAGCACAGGGACCAGAGCAGAGGCTTCTAGCACATGGCTGGAAGAGTGAACAGGAAAGTAACTTGGGTTTATAAATAGAGAAATTAATTGAAAGCACATACACCGAACCCATGGCATTCCTTAACCTCTTTATTTTCTTTGACTTCCAGACAATTCTCTAAGTTGAGAAATTGGATGTTCTTTAGAGAAAAGATTTCTGCATTTTTCTCCCAGGGATCTTCCTAAAAGATAGTCACACTTCTAGCCTAATCATCCTGGGCCATGACCTGACAGATGAATGCCCTGCCTAGAGGTACCAAACCCTAGTCAGCTCTTGGTTGTCACATTTAAGATATAGACACAAGTAAGGATCAATGGACAGTGGAGGATTTCCAGAATCATGAAAGAGAAGAAGACAAGGTAGGATAAAATAACCCCATAAAAAACATAACAAGAAAATCTAAGAAAGCGTAAAGGCAACTCTAACTAGAATTCTCTGCATTAATAAGAATAGTTAGCATTCATACTGTAAGATATTATTTTATAAGAATGGAAAATTCAAAGCAGTAAATACGTTTTTGACATCAGTACTCTGGTTGCCAAAGAGGCATCACATTTGGCCATACAATAACCATTCAACTCTCTTCCTCTTTTCTGACAAAATTCTGATTGTGTTCTCCGAATGCCTTATGTTTCACAGGAGACTTGGTCACTCCCTGGCACCAGGAGTGAATCTTGGGTAAGATAATAGTGGTAATCCTGTTCTGTCATCTGATTGGCTTAAGAATGAGTATGTGGTACGATATTGGCCAATGAGGTTTGAAGAAAGTCTGTAGTGCTGGTTCTGGGAGAGATTTTTCATTTGTAAAAAAGGACGCAATACAGAGGTTTCCTTTTCCTTCCTCCCATCTAGTTGTGTGAGGATGTGATGCTTGGAGTTGCTACAGCTATCTTATCACCAAAAGTCTGTAAGTCCAGAGACAAGGGTGACACAGTGAAACTGCCAGAGCCCCTATGCCATTAATCATCTGAGTTTATTAATCTATTGGGCCACCAACCTCTGGACTTTTTCCTATAGGAGATCATCTATCTCCTTTTTGTTTAAATCATTTTGAGTTGAGCCATCACTTACTGGGAGCCTAATTGAAATATTAAAATAAAAATATTCAATAGAACTTGTAGAATATAACACCAAGAAAGCTCCTAAAAATAATTTTTTTAAAAAGTAGTGGAATATATGAATTAAAAGATCAGACTTAGAGGATCACTCCAGGAAGGGACTCTAGAAAGAGCAGAGAAAATGGAGAAGGGTGAAATTACCAAAGAAATAGCACAGTGGAAATTTCTCAGAGTGATAGTTGTAAGTTTCCAGATGGAAGGCCTTCCCTATTATCAATTTGAATAAATGAAAAAGATCAAAATGTTGACACACTATTGTAGAATTTCAGAACAGCAAGGAAAAAAGTTGTTTTCAGGGAGGAAAAAACAGCTCATGAGACGACCACTTATATCAACAATCCTGTATACTAAAAGTCGGTAGCACAATTCCTGTAAAATACTAATGAAAAAATATTTCCAATAAAGAATTCTACACTCAACCAAACTGACCTTCATAGGAAAGTAGAATAAATATATTTTCAAACATACACTGAAAAAGAAGATATGTGGAAATTTATATTCAGTTCAGTTCAGTCACTCAGTTGTGTCCGACTCTTTGTGACCTCATGAATCGCAGCACGCCAGGCCTCCCTGTCCATCACCAACACCTGGAGTTCACTCAGACTCACGTCCAAAGAGTCAGTGATGCCATCCAGCCATCTCATCCTCTGACGTCCCTTTCTCCTGCCCCCAATCCCTCCCAGCATCAGAGTCTTTTCCAATGAGTCAACTCTTCACATGAGGTGGCCAAAGTACTGGAGTTTCAGCTTCACCATCATTCCTTCTAAAGAAATCCCAAGGCTGATCTCCTTCAGAATGGACTGGTTGAATCTCCTTGCAGTCCAAGGGACTCTCAAGAGTCTTCTCCAACACCACAGTTCAAAAGAATCAATTCTTCTGCACTCAGCCTTCTTCACAGTCCAACTCTCATATCATACATGACCACAGGAAAAACCATAGCCTTGACTAGACAGACCTTTGTTGGCAAAGTAATGTCTCTGCTTTTCAATATGCTATCTAGGTTGGTCATAACTTTTCTTCCAAGGAGTAAGCGTCTTTTAATTTCATGGCTGCAATCACCAAGTGCAGTGATTTTGGAGCCCCCCCACCCCCCGCCAAAAAAAATAAAGTCTGACACTGTTTCCACAGTTTCTCCATCTATTTCCCATGAAGTGATGGGACTGGATGCCATGATCTTAGTTATCTGAATGTTGAGCTTTAAGCCAACTTTTTCACTCTCTACTTTCACTTTCATCAAGAGGCTTTTTAGTTCCTCTTCACTTTCTGCCATAAGGGTGGTGTCATCTGCATATCTGAGGTTATTGATATTTCTCCCGGCAATCTTGATTCCAGCTTGTGTTTCTTCCAGTCCAGCGTTCTCATGATGTACTCTGCATATAAGTTAAATAAGCAGGGTGATGATATACAGCCTTGACGTACTCCTTTTCCTATTTGGAACCAGTCTGTTGTTCCATGTCCAGTTCTAACTGTTGCTTCCTGACCTGCATACAGATTTCTCAAGAGGCAGGTCAAGTGGTCTGGTATTCCCATCTCTTTAAGAATTTTCCACAGTTTATTGTGATCCACACAGTCAAAGGCTTTGGCATAGTCAATAAAGCAGAAATAGATATTTTTCTGGAACTCTCTTGCTTTTTCTATGATCCAGCAGATGTTGACAATTTGATCTCTGGTTCCTCTGCCTTTTCTAAAACTAGCTTGAACATCAGGATGTTCACGGTTCACATATTGCTGAAGCCTGGCTTGGAGAATTTTGAGCATGACTTTACTAGCGTGTGAGATGAGTGCAATTGTGTGGTAGTTTGAGTATTCTTTGGGATTGGAATGAAAACTGACCTTTTCCAGTCCTGTGGCCACTGCTGAGTTTTCCACATTTGCTGGTATGTTGAGTGCAGCACTTTGACAGCATCATCTTTCAGGATTTGGAATAGCTCAACTGGAATTCCATCACCTCCACTAGCTTTGTTCATAGTGATGCTTTCTAAGGCCCACTTGACTTCACATAGACTTCCCTGGTGGCTCAGACGGTAAAGCGTCTGTCTAGAATGTGGGAGACCTGGGTTCGATCCCTGGGTTGGAAAGATCCCCTGAAGAAGGGAATGGCAATCCACTCCAGGAATATTGCCTGGAAAATCCCATGGACAGAGGAGCCTGGTAGGCTACAGCCCATGGGGTCGCAAAGAGTTGAACACAACTGAGTGACCTTTCACTTTCACTTTCAAATTTATATTATTATTTGGCTAATAACCATTTTTTCTCACCCTCTATTTTAGAGGATTATACTTCCTTATCCCTTTGAGGATTGGTTATGGGATGTTCTTCATCCAGGGTCTGCGAGTCTATGCGACATTTACTATATTGATCAGAAATTTTAAGTGTGATTGTGAGGTTAACTTCAGCCTCTTATGTACTATCCTCTTTCATACAAAAATCAAGCCTGAGGCAGTGCTGACTTTTAAATCTGGGTCCCAGAATGGGACCAAAACTTGAACCTATCCCACAACTTGGAAGCAAGACAAATGGTGTTGAGTTGTTTCAAGGGAAAAGGAAGTCTAGATATGATAGAGAGCTTGCATAAAAGAATAGCACCCGCCCCCACCAAAGACCATAAGAATATGTCCCTTCTATCCTGATCCAAACCCTCGGATCCTTTCTTATACATCTTTCCTCAGATTTCTGATCATATAATTGAGAAATCTTATAGTTTGTTTTCTGGGTTATCTCCTAACATTTATACCTTGAAATGACTCCTAGGAGACTGGATAGAATTGAATCTGGCCGTAGCCACCAGAGTAATGAGTGGACATAGGGATAGGATTTCAGAAGGATCAGCATTTTCCCGCAACACAGATGTCATCACATTTCTTCAGGGAGGAGAAGGCTAGTCTCTGATAGAGAAGAAAGGTATGCAGCTAGTAATAAACAAATCCCGGCAGAATATGATGATTAAGTGTCTTTAGCTTCATTTGAATTTACTCATATATTCTCATTCCAAATTTTGGTGTTTGAATTCTCCCTAATTAGCTTGCTGAATTTAACATAAGAGATTATTCAAGCTTATAAATTCTATTTGTATTGTAATTCAGTCACATCCACAAGATTAAACATTGGGTTGGCATTCAGATATCTAAATCTGAAGTTAGAAGGGATAAGCCACTTTTACTGTTCTACACAAAGCAAAGGAATTTTATGGTCACTTACCTGGACCTTGACCTGGAAATTTAGAGCTCTGAGGTCCTCATCTTCTTTTCCATGCTCTACAGCATACTTAAGTACATCCAACCAACCATTTATATATATATATATATATATATATATAAAAAAATCCAACCAACCAAAGTAGAAACCTTTGTTTCTACCCAAATGTTTATAGAGCAAGTTATTTGCTTATTCAAAGCTGTGCTTTCTGTAGGCACTTGACTCTAGGTGACCACAGTGATGACTTAAATAGCTGTTTTGCTACTGCATGACATGGACAACCCGTGTCCCATTTACCACTAGTAGAAATGGGATCATTAATGCCTTTTAATATAGTCCCACCAGAGATTCCCATCCTTTTAGATTCTGTTCATCTGGAACCATATCTGGAGCAAATAACTGTGTCAGTCAAGGTTTAGTTAGGGAAGCAGAATGATTCTGACTATAACAGGATATGGCATTTATCATAGAAATTATACCTTACACAGTTGTGAAAGAAGTTTAAGTGGAGATGTGAGATGGAATGTTAGAAGATCAAAGAAAAGAGGTACTGGCATGGGTAGAGAGGTCAGGATTTCAAACCAAGCCGAAGTGAAAAACTTAGAGGTGGGCCATTGGGAGACGACTGCTTCTGAACCACCTCTTTGTGCCTGTTGCTAGGTAACGGGAGGGGGCCTGGGTTATTGCTGGTCAGCTGGTCAGAAGACCTGGATGTGGAAGGAGATGAGTGAAGACAAGCTGGGACTTGCTGGGCACCTCTGTTTCTTTTTGTCAATACGTTAAACTGAAAAGAACTTCGAAGAGGAAGGGCTACTCCTTCCCTTGCAGCACCCCCGCCGATTCAAGCAAATTCTTCTAACAATTCCAGCCCAGAATTACACAGAGGGGACCCTGGGAAATCTAGTTTCTGGTTTATTCAAGCTGCAACAGAACAATCCCACACATATAACTTGGACATCATGTATTTTCTCATCCCTCAATTATTTCTAAAATCAATAAAGGTGATTATTGAACCCACTGATACAGCTCTTAATAATGAATTTTAATGTGCTAAATAAAAACTTCTGGATCACTCTCAGGTGAATATTAAAATTTAATGATATACACATATCATACTTTCTATACAAAAGAATTTAAAACTTAATTTCCTAAGACAGACATATGACAATCAGAACATAGTTGAAGGTATAGATATGGATGCATATAAATGTAAGTATATATACATATTGGAGAAGGAAATGGCAATCCACTCCAGTATTCTTACCTGGGAAATCCCATGGACAGAGGAATCTGGCGTATGGGCGTTGCAAAACTGTCGGACATGCTGCTGCTGCTGCTGCTGCTTCTAAGTCACTTCAGTCGTGTCTGACTCTGTGTGACCCCATAGAGGGCAGCACACCAGACTCCCCTGTCCCCGGGATTCTCCAGGCAAGAACACTAGAGTGGGTTGCCATTTCCTTCTCCAATGCATGAAAGTGAAAAGTGAAAGTGAAGTCACTCAGGACTTAGGAACTAAACAATGTATATACATATATATTTATTGGATGGTGGATTACATGCAATTTACTTTCTGCTGATTTTTTTTTCAGTTATATTATGTTGAACATATGTTATTTTATAAGCAGAAGTTTCATAAATTAGAACCAAATTAATAAATTCTTTCTGTTGCCTGTATTTGGGATTAAATACTAAATGGCACATATGAATAGGATAAATATTAAATTTAATCTTTCATAGCCTATGATCTGGAACTTCTGGCATTCTAGGTACTACCAGCTGAGTTCTCAGCTTTGAATTCTGTGAGTGGACCAATGACTCCTTTTCTGTATTTCTTCCTCTTCCATCACTTTTCATGATGCTGCAAAGAAAACGGACTTTCAAAGTTGCAACCCTTCCTACCCACACTCCCTATTCCCCTTCACATAAGTGAAAACATTAACCTTCTCATTTAATGAAAATCATGGCCCCGAGGCTTTGACGCTGGACAGAGACATGGACTGCCTTAGGAAGAGGCAGGTTGGAATTGGCTGCTTCTGCCTGGGTCTGTGCACTTGAAATCTCCACACATCAGAGCAAAGTGCCTGGCCTCATGAAATGTTATTTGAATTTGGCTACTGGGAAAGAAGGGTAAAAATCTAACAACTGTATCTTAGTTTCGTCTTTGGGTTGGAGGGTGGGGATATGGGTTTCCATGACCCTCAGGGAACAAAGAAGCTGGGTTGGCATTTAATTTCATCATAGGAATCATCCACTATGACCATCCAGGGGCCTATGCCCGCCAGTCTCTTCCCTCTGACTATATTTAGTCCATTATGAATATGGAAAAATATTGAAAATGATTCACATCGACATCCCTCTGTCTAGCCTAATAACATCAAAGTCATTAACAACGAACGGAAGCTCACCCTGACAGTGTGATCCTCCTCTGCCTGTCTTGCACACTGGACACAGGAAACTAGCCTGGATGCCTTGCTTCTCCCTGATCACCTTCCTGCTCCTAAGAGGAAAAAAAAAAAATGTAAATACCAAGGAAAGAAAAGGTTTCTGTTGGCTCTGTGTGCTATTGAAATGTGAGCCAGCTGGAGTCAGGCCCTCATCATGGGAAAGAGGGGAGGGTGAAATGGGCGTTGATCGAGAGACCTCCTCTGTCCCTCTCTGTACCTTGCCCTGCTCCCTACGAATCCCAACTGAGCAGCTGATGCTCTACAATCCCAGCTGTCATTCTCCCATCTGGCAACCTTAATGTCTTCATTATGATGACTTCTGCTCAGGTTTTTCCTAAAGAGGACTTTTCCATGTATTACCTCACATGTTACTCCACTAAGACTTGCATCCATGGTCCTTTGCCTTTAGAAAATTTATCAGAGTTTATTTATTCACATATGAATGTGTTTTCTGCACAGCCTACAAGATCTGTGAGGGTAGGGACTTTATATTGCCCACCATTTTATAGGCCTGGAGCCTATAAAACTGATGAGTGTCTAGGGGTTTTAAAGAAATAGTTAAATAAATGAGTAAAAGGATGGGAGGAAGAAGGAAAGGAGGGGAGAGAGGGCAAGTAAGAAGAGAGAGGGTGAGGCAGAAAGAGAGAAAGAAGTTGAGAGATAAAATAGAATCAAATAATTGACTTTATTTTATAGTAGGAGAACTAGAGATACTGAACTGGTGAGCCATTTGTTCAAGTCTCTTTGCAAAACAAAGGAAAAGTGTGTATGAGTTACTGCGTTTTTCACATTTGATCTTTGGGTTTCCCACCCAACCCTCACCATGAAGACATTCGTTCCCCTAAAATTAACATTGATTATGTTGTGGGCTCACTGTGCCCACCCACTCTTGCTCTGCCTTTCTCTGGTCTGTGACAGGTCATGATAGGCAAGTAAACCCTGGACAACTGTGTGGTCCAGCCAGAGTACCACACAGTGACAGAAAGACCTGAAACCACTTCTTGTACTGTTTTTGGTGTTGGACTTGGGGTGGTGAGCAATTTCTCTAACCTTTATCCAGTTATCTTCATCATCAAACTGTCCAGCCTAATTCTTCTAATCCAAGGCTAACATTAATCTCCTCTTCTCAGTTGCATTGGTTGGCATGTGACAGAGAGAAACCCATAGTGCAGCTTCATCTACTTGTGTTCAGTTTCCTGTCTTCACATGTCTCTTCCTATATGACATCCAACATCTGTGCTCTCCAGGAAGAGTCTGCTCCTGAGCCCCTCTTGGCAGGGACTGAGTAGAATCTCCACCTTTTCCAGCATCAGAGTATCTTCCTAAACCAAGAGAAATGGCTCATGAAGAAGTGAGGTCAGTTAGTCCAAGACCTACTTGCAGCCTTTTGAGAGTATAGGCACAGGATTCCCTCCTGCAGCCAAAGAAAGATTTGGAGGACAACTCATGCAATTTCCTTCTTCTCTACTTCCAGTGAGGACCTGAGAATTTCCCAGTTCTTTGATGTTGAAGAGAAAAGGAACTTGCTGATATCTTCATTCCACTTCATAAAGGGGAGTGAAGAAGAATTAACTTTGTAAATATCACTGATAAATGTTTGTTCAAAGTTAAGTTGACCAGTTGGATTATTAAACAAATGTGTGTGAAAGATTGGATAAGGGTATGGATTTTCTTTAGGAACCAGCATGTGATCAGCAAGACAAGTCATGTCAAACCCTTCTTCTGGGAAATTTCAATGTATTAGAAGATTGGGCACATGTCACAGAGAGGATATACATTCTTCTAGCACTTGCATCGTGATTGGAAGTTTGGACGGAACAGCTAATATGATGAATTATGGAAATAAGATTGAAAATAATCTCAGCAAGTTCTTTTTTTTAACTTTTTAAGAAAATACTTTATTTTTCTAAATATAAGTTTTAGTTTAAAGCAAAAATTTAAGTGTAAAATAGAGTTCTCATATGCTCCCTGCCCTCACACATGTACAACCTCCCCCACTATCAACATCTCATGTCATAATGGTACAATAGTTATAATCAGTGAACCTGTATTGACTTTAATATCAATGATGTTTACTTAATAGTTTTTTTTTCCCATGGCTGCCTGGTTCTCCACCAAAGCTTTCAGTGTTTCTTAAAAAATCAATTTTATTGTTGCCAAGGTGAAGAAGTGAAGTGAAGTCGCTCAGTTGCGACCCCATGAACTATAGCCTACAATGTTCCTCCATCCATGGGATTTTCGAGACAAGAGTACCGGAGTGGGGTGACATTTCCTTCTCTAGAGAATATTCCCGACCCAGTGATCAAACCCAGGTGTCCTGCATTGCAGGCAGATGCTTTACCATCTGAGCCACCAGTTGCCAAGGTATTAGAGAATTTACAAAGAAAGCTGAGCGCCGAAGAACTGATGCTTTTGAACTGTGGTGTTGGACTCTTGAGAGTCCCTTGGACTGCAAGAAGGTCCAACCAGTCTATCCTAAAGGAAATTGATCCTAAATATTCATTGGAAAGACTGATGCTGAATATGAAACTCCAATACTTTGGCCATCTGATATGAAGAACTGACTCATTGGAAAAGACCCTAATACTGGGAAAGATTGAAGGTGGGAGGAGAAGGGGATGACAAAGGATGAGATGGTTGGATGGCATCACTGACTCGATGGACATGAGTTTGAATAAGCTCCAGGAGTTGGTGATGGACAGGGAGGCCTGGTGTGCTGCACTGCAGCCCATGGGGTTGCAAAGAGTCGGACATAACTGAGCGACAGAACTGAACTAAACACATGGTGAGTGTTCTCATTTTAAGTGTATAGTTTGATGAGTTTGGTCAAATGTATACATCAGGTTACTACCACCACAATCAGAGCTTCAATGCTTTTTTGATATTATAATATAGGCTACTAACTTCACCCTCCACTGTCTGCCAACACTTTCCACCAAGGCCCAGAAACAGAGAGTAAACTAAATACTTGAGATGAAAAGTATACTATTTATCATTATTTTTAATTGCAGTAAAATGCACATAAAATTTATCACCTTCATCATTTTAAGTGTATGGTTTATTAGTGTTAAGTATATTCACTTTGTTATGCAATCTCCAGAACTTTTTCAGAGATGGAAAATATGTCGAATAACTTTTAAGTTAAGTTACTATTCAGAACTGTTTAGGCACTTTCTGAATTTCCAACAGCTAGGGAATATAGGAAGTATTTTGTGTAGTGATTAAGGAATCTCATTCAGTTCAGTATCAATTCGGTCACTCAGTCATGTCCGACTCTTCGCAACCCCATGAACCACAGCATGCCAGGCCTTCCTGTCCATCACCAACTGCCGGAGTCCACCCAAACCCATGTCCATTGAGTTGGTGATGCCATCCAACCATCTCATCCTCTGTCATCCCCTTCTCCTCCTGCTCTCAATCTTTCCCAGCATCAGGGTCTTCTCAAATGAGTCAGCTCTTCACATCAGGTGGCCAAAGTATTGGGAATCTCATTGCTCTGGTTTAAATCCAAGCCCCACAACTTCACGTATTATATCATCTCTAATATACTGCCAATCACAACATATATCATTATTATTTTAAATACTAAAAAGGAAAACAGTGACTCTAATTAAACTAGGAAAGAGTGCCTTAATAATCGTCCTATGTGACACATGCATTAGTTCCTCCGATCTCTAGTCACCTTGAAATTTATCTCTTTCTTTTCAAGAAATTTGGTCATTTACTACAGTGTCTTTTTTAGCATGTGATAGGCTATTCTTTTGTACATATATCAGGACTGGAAAAGGTCAGTTTTTATTCCAATCCCAAAGAAAGGCAATGCCAAAGAATGTTCAAATTACTATACAATTGCACTCATTTCACAAGCTAGCAAAATTCTGCTCAAAATCCTTCAAGCTAGGCTTCAGCAGTACATGAGCTGAGAACTTACTGATATACAAGCTGGGTTTAGAAAAAACAGAGGAACCAGAGATCAAATTGCCAACATCCACTGGATCATAGACAAAGCAAGAGAATTAAAAAAATATATATCTGCTTCATTGATTACACTAAAGCCTTTGACTCTGTGGATCATAACAAACTGTGAAAAATTCTTAAATAGATGAATACCAGACCACCTTACCTGCCTCCTGAGAAATCTATATGCAGGATAAGGAGCAACAGTTAGAACCGGACATGGAACAATGGACTGGTTCAAAATTAGGAAAGGAATACATCAAGGCTGTATATTGTCACCCTGTTTATTTAACTTACATGCAGAGTACATCATGTGAAATGCTGGGCTGGATAAATCACAGGCTGGAATCAAGATTGCTTGGAGAAATATCAATAACCTCAGATGTGCAGATAACACTTCTTTAATGGCAGAAAGTGAATAGGAACTAAAGAACCTCTTGATGAAAGTGAAAGAGGAGAGTGAAAAAACTGGCTTAAAACTCAACATTCAAAAAATGAAGATCATGGCATCCGGCCCCATCACTTCATGGCAAATATGGGGGAAAAGTGGAAACAGAGACAGATTTCATTTTTTTGGGCTCCAAAATCACTGCAGATGGTGAATGTAGCTATGAAATTAAAACATTTGCTATTTGGAAGAAAAGCTATGACAAACCTAGACTGTGTATTAAAAAGCAGACAATCACTTTGCTGACAAAGGTCCCTATAGTCAAAGGTAAGGTTTTTCCAGTAGTCATGCATGGATGAGAGAGTTGGACAATAAAGAGGGCTGAGTGCCAAAGAACTGATGCTTTTGAACAATGGTGCTGGAAAAGACTCTTCAGAGTCCCTAGGGCAGCAAGGAAATCAAACCAGCCAATCCTAAAGGAAATCAACTCTGAATATTCATTGGAAGGACTGATGTTGAAGCTGAAACTCCAATACTTTGGCCTGATTTGAAAAGCCGACTCACTGGAAAAGACTCTGATGCTGGGAAAGATTGAGGGCAGGAGGAGAAGGGGATGACAGAGGATGAGATGGTTGGATGGCATCACTGGCTCAGTGGACGTGAGTTTGATCAGCTCAGGGAGATGGTGAAGAATAGGGAAGCCTGGAGTGCTTCAGCCTGGCTCCTGAATCTATACATCCTAACTATGGGAAAAGCGATATCACTTTAAGGCAAATTTAAGGCAGTTCATGGGGTTGCAAAGAGTCAGACACAACTTAGCAACTGAATAACAACAAGAATAAAAAGGAACAGCTTGAGCTATTTATGGACACTGTCCTTTTACCAACTTCCATAAAGGACTTGGTAGTTGTTTTGCTAGAAAATGTGAAATTGCTGTTGTTTCTCAAGCAATAAATATTTGCTTCTCCAATATAAAATTTATGATCTACTGCTTTATTTCTGTCTTTTTGTGTACACAATAACTTTTAATTCCAAGTCAGAATACGCTTGAAGATATTTTAAATGGCAGTTTAAGCTCAATGTATGTAACAACAGTTGAATCAATAGCAATATAAACAGCTATGACCAAGACCACACAGGTGCACATAGTCAGAGTTACATCAAACTGGTGCCTGGTTGCCAGTAATTGTGAGGAATCATTGATTATAAGGGAACTCTGATTTCAGAGACGTTAAACATGAAAATAGTGTGCACCTTATAATCTGTAAAACATAGTGCAGGCTGTGCTCTTGGGCAGGATATTTAACTTTCTTGTGCCTCAGGTTCTTGATCTTTAAAATGAGGTAATAATACTTGTCTCATAAGGTATGTGTGAAAATTGAAATATTTAGCACAGTAAATGATGCGTAATAGACATCCAATAAATATTAAACCATTATTTTGATTAACATAGCATTTTAGCTGTATCCAAGTATATCAGATATCTGAATAAGATATTTACAACAAATTACCCTAAACTTTAAGAAAGTAAACATTTATTATTTCACAGCTTCTGTTAATTAGGAATTTCAAGTGGCTAACCTGGGCGGTTCTGGTTCACAATACCCAGTGTTGTTGCAGTTAGGATGTCGGCAGGGGTAAAGTCATCAGCAGAGTTGACTGAGGTTGTAGGATCCACTTCCTAAATGACTGATTCCCATGGTTGTTGGCTGGAAGCCTCGGTCCCTCACCCTGTGTGCCTCTCTAAAGCTTACTGAGCATCTTCATGACAGCAGCTGGCATACTCCAGATCAAGCAATCTAAGAAAGAGGAGGAAATCACAGTGCCTTTTAGTCTCTGAAATTGTACACTATTACTTCCACCTTTCTTTTCCTCCTTAAATCACTAAGTCCAGTCCACATTCCAGGAAAGGAATTAAGCTCCACCTCTTCAAGGGAAAGAATTCGTGAACACATTTTAAAACCAGTACACCGTGATAACTTTAGGCTAGAATAACTACAATCAGCTTCTCTTTCATCCTCTCAATTGTTGGTTTCCTACCTAATATCTACTCTCTTATTTTCCTTACTAACTATATTAGACAATGAGAAACAGATGGTACATTCAAATTAGAATCCTTTGAGAAGGAAGTGCAGGAAGCTGGGGTAAGCTGCAGCAAGGCAGTTAGCACTATGGTCCTGAAGGGATGAGCATGGGAAGGGTTGCTGCTGCTACTGCTGCTAAGTCTCTTCAGTCGTGTCTGACTCTATGCGACCCCATAAACGGCAGCCAACCAGGCTCCTCTGTCCATGGGATTTTCCAGGCAAGAGTACTGGAGTGGGGTGCCATTGCCTTCTCCAATGGGGAGGGTACCAGAATCTATAAGGAGAGTCACATAGGGCAGGCTGTCGAGAGAATAGTGATCTTTGGTCCAGGGACACAGCCAGCTTGAGACAACTTCACAGAAGAAAACTAGAGGAATAAATATCCTGACCTCACTCATCTCCTCCCAGTTAGCTGAGGCCAGAGGCATGAAAGCCTGTTACATTTGGGACTTACAGGTAAGACTGCTGTGGGAAAAAGCAGGGTAGAGAAAGGAGGGAGCTAGGTCTGCGTGAGTTGAATCAATAGTATTCAACACATTCTATCCCCTTTTCCCCTTAATATCTCAAACAGAGGACTCAGGAAATCCCACCAATAACTCTTACATCATGACCAGTTGTCAGGTTAATTACACTCTCCCCCCAACCTCCTGCCCTGTAACAGGAAATTAACACATTAAGTTAAAACTTAATGTGAAACTTAAAATATTAGCCACAGTTGGGTTCTTAATTCAAGTTTGTAAGAGAAAAATAAAGAGAAAGGAAGCAAGGAGCATAAAAAAATGTCAGAATCTGCCTCTGTAGCATCATGAGGTCTAAGCTGCTATTACAGCAGATTTCTTCCACCACAAATTTCTTACCCCCTGCTCCCCACTTCTTGCCAGATTCTCAGATGGATAGGATTCTTTACTTTGCAGGGATAATGAAATCTGAATTTCCAAGGTCAAGTCTTTAATTTGTCTGCCACAGATTCCCATTGGCCAGGGTCATTTGGAGTGCTAAAAACCAATCCAGTGAGTTCCTGTGTTCTCAAGATGGTTTTTTTTTTTTTTTTTTTTATTGCTTCTGCATAACAATAACCAAATTTCTCTCTGATAATCAGGATTAACCACTCCACCCAAGACAGTGATATCCTTTTTCTGCTTATTGATTTGGAGGTTAAAGGGACCAAAAATGAGCAGAAGGCAGGTTTTGCTTCCAATTAATATAAAGGATGACTTAGTTCCCAAGAGGAAACTTTCTTCTACTGGGCTCTAGAACCTCGAAAAACATAACTGAAGTTCATAGGAACGGGAAGAAAAATTCTTCCAGAAGGTTATTAGATATTATAGTGAGAGAAGCCTCTCCCAGTTCTATTTCTTGGCTCGTGAATCTATACATCCTAACTATGGGAAAAGTGGTGTCAGTTTAAGGCAAATCTGAAATTTTTTAAAAAGTCTCCCAGTTGCGCAGGTTGTTATCTGTCAGCTGGGACCCTAACTGGAACCTCAGCAGGCCAGGCCACTGCTTTATCAAGTCAGCTGCCTCTAGAAGTTGGAACATTTGACAAAACCACTGAATTCCGTGGTGGCAAATTATGTTATACTTTTATAAAAGTAAGTCTACTGTTATGAGGCACTGTCTTGTGAGATACCATAATGATGAATGATGTACTTTTAAGCCCACAAATAATGATGATGACTGAAACACTTCAGGTAGAGAAAGCTAACATTTATGCTGTGAGGACAAGGTGCTGCCTAACTTTATGAAGAGCAGCAGGATCCATTGCAACCAGCCTGAAACCTGACAGGATCCTCTGGGAAATGTTACCACACAGAAGGCTCAACTCAGACCTCTGCTGGTTGCAAACTGTTCGCATTCAACCGTGATCGCGACCAGACTCACTTTGCTGGAGGAAGACCATGGTGTCGACCCCACGTAAAGTCTTCCTCCATGCTTCTGTGGCCACTTTATATCCGAGTCCATTGAGTAAGCTCTGGGGTAGCTGGGAAGAGAATTTGATTGGCATATTCAAGATGGGTTATCTTGTCCTTAGCTATGGATACACTCTTGTGAGCGTTTGTTGACATACATCTTTTGATTCTCTCAGAACCCCATTTAAGTAAACCTTGTCATTAATTTTTCCAATTTTATCCTTTCCAAGTTACTAATCGGTTGGTCAACCCATCAGCCACAGTCCATGAAACAGCAAAGATATTTAACTCGGCTGTCTTTTCTTTTATACAAAATGTGCAATAGAATATGCTACATACAATTCTGCCATATTATAAGATTCCCTTCCAGAATAAGAATACAGTGCAGTATCTGCAGACCTTTGCTGTATACTGTGTATATCAGTGTGTAATCACATCCATGCTTTTTCTTCTTCTGTTACTTGGTCATGTTGTTGTTGTTTAATCTCCCAGTCATGTCTGATTCTTTGTGACCCCATGGACTGCAGAGCACCAGGCCTCCCTGTCCCTCACCATCTCCCGAAGTTTGCCAAAGTTCATGTCCATTGTAGCCAACCAGCCATATCATCCTCTAAAGCCCTCTTCTAAGCTTTCTGCCTTCAATCTTTCCCAGTATCAGGGTCTTAGGAGAAGTGGCATCAACTTAGGGGGCAAGGACCCAAGGTAAAGACTTTGGAATAGAGACTTTTTATATAGAGAAGGGTGAGTTGACAGAGGAAATGATGAGAAAGCATGAGTAGAGGAGCTGCCTTCTCTGACAAAGGAAGTTAAGGGATTTGGAGGTTCAAAATTTTCAGCCCATTCTATGTCTTTACAAATACACACATTTCACATCTCATGGTTAAACTCCTTTCCCACAGAACTCTTAACGTAGCCTAAGATGTATAGAGGTGTCATATCTAATAGGTAGGACACTATGATGTTTGTCCTAAACAGAGTCAGGACTTGGGGCTCAGCCACATTCACCTTACAATAGCTGAAAAATGAAAGACTCTTCAAAGCTGTCCTGGAGGCCTTCTGTTTTCACACTTCATTCTCAACTACGTTGTCAGCTTTTAATTGGTTTTCCCTAGCTTTGTGCCCTAGGCCAAAACACACAAGAATGTTAACTTGGCCTAAAAGAACTTCTTCATTACCTTCTCCAAACCTAGTTCCTTCCCAAGACTTCCCTCTCATTCATCATTACCAGTATCCATCTAGCTGCTCAACCCCAAATCGGATTCTATCCTTCTCTCACTCTGCATATCCTACTTCTAGCAAGTCCTATGACTCCACCAATCTCTAAGATGTGCTCCAGTACACTTACTTTTCTGCCTCTACCATATAACCCTACCCTAAGCCAGTTTCCTAATTGGTCTCGCTTTTACTCTTGGCAGCCTACAATTTATTCTTCACCCAGAATTCTGATTGATTGTTTAAAAATTAGAAGTGGTGGTTGTTTATAAATAGTAAGTGGAGCAAAATAATCATATTACCTAAAGTAATCTTTAGACTCAGTGTAATATCTATCAAAATGCCAATGATATTATTTACAGAACTGGAACAAATAATTCTAAAATTTGTATGAAAAGCAAAAGATTTGAATAGCCAAAACAATCTCAAGAAAGAAAGACAAAGCTAGAAGTATCACAATTCCTGATTTCAAACTATACTACAAAGCTACAATAATCAAAACAGTATGGTTCTGGCACAAAAATAAACACATAGATCAATGGACCAGAATAGAGAGCCAAGAAATGAAACCATACTTATATGGTCAATTAGTCTATGATATAAGAAATAAGAATATACAATGGGTGGGGAAAAGATAGCCTCTTTAATAAATGTTCTTGGGAAACTGTACAGCTAAATGAGAAAGAATCAAACTGCACCACTTTTTCATACCATATACAAAAATAAATCCAAAATGGATTAAAAGCTTAAATGTAAGACCTAAAGCTGTAAAACTTTTAAAATAAAACACAAGCAAAATGTCCTTTGACACGAGTCTTAGCAATATATTTTTGGACTTGTCTCCTTAAGAAAGAGAAATAAAAGCAAAAATGAAAAAATGAAACTGCACCAAACTAAAAAGCTTTTACATAATAAAGGAAATTAACTATCAACAAAATAAAAAAGCCACCTACTGAATGGGGGAAGATATTTGCAAACAATATACCTGATAAGGAGTTAATATCCAAAATATACAAAGGATTCATACTCAACATCAAACAAACAGCCTAGTTGAAAATGGACAGAGGATCGGAATGGGCATTTTTCCAAAGAAGATACACAGATGGCAATAGGCACATGAAAAGATGCTCAACATCACTAATCATCAGGAAAATGCAAATCAAAACCACAATGAGATATCACTTCACACTTGTCAGAATGCCTATTATCAAAAAGAACAAATAACAAGTGTTGGCAAGGATGTGGAGAAAAGGAAACCATTGTGTACTTTCCGTGGGAATGTAAATTGGTGTAGCCACTATGGAAAACAGTATGGAATTTTCTCAAAAATTAAAAACAGAACTCCCATACAATCTAATAATTCTACTCCTGGGTATTAATCTGAAGAAGACAAAAGTATTTATTCAAAAAGATATCTGCACCCCTATTTCATGGCAGTGTTATTTATAATTGTCAAGATATGGAATCAACCTAAGTTGACTGAATAGATAAAGAAGATATAGTATATATTTATACAATGCAATATTACTCAGCCATAATAATAAGGAAATTTTGCCATTTGCAGCAAGATGGATAGATCCAGAGCGTATTACCTTGTTAAAAGCTACATATGCCCCAGTCCTTCCTTATTTTTGTCTTTTCCTCTATTACTGCTCACCCTAGATCTTATGCTACAGGCACATAGGCTTTGCAAATCCTTGAACATACCAGCTTTTTCTCATCTTCGATCTTTTGCCCCAGCTGACCTCTCTTCCCTGGAATATTCTTCCTTCTGATCTTTGTAATTCAGATTTTAGTGAAAATACCTCCTTGTCAAGACCTCAGCATAGCACTTTTCACCTTTTAACTGTATTTTGTTAGTTATTCCTTTATCTAGTTTTCTGCCTATTTATCATATCCCTCTGTCTTTAGAATATAAGAAGGAATCTTGCTGGTCTTGTTCATTACTGTTATCTCTGCACCTAGAACATGACCCATAGTAGCTTCTCTCCTGTTCTCAATCTTTCCCAGCATCAGCAACTTTTCCAGTGAGTCAATTCTTTGCATCAGGTGGGCAAAGTATTAGAGTTTCAGCTTTAGCATCAGTTCTTTCAAGGAATATTCAGGACTGATTTCCTCTAGGATGGACTGGTTGGATCTCCTTGCAGTCTAAGGGACTCTCAAGAGTCTGTTCCAGCACCACAGTTCAAAAGCATCAATTCTTTGGTGCTCAGCTTTCTTTATAGTCACATCTGTTGGGAGGCACAGTGCAAAATAGCCTTGAATGAGGAGGTCTGTGGGAAAACGGCAAAGGACCAGAAGTACCCAGGCATTGTGTACTGATTGCTGAAGAACATTTCCTGCCTTTGGCTATGCTCGGTGCCTAGATTTAACAATTAAACATTAAAGACTTTACTTGAGAAAATGGGTCATGGATAAACACATGGGTCATTAAGAATGATCTGTTCCTTGAAGTATCTTTTACTGATTATATCCTAGCCTTGTACGTGTTCTGCTGGCTGTATGCTCTAAGCTCTTTGTTTCTTGCTCCTATAAAAAGCCTTGACTGCAGAAATAAACTTGTCAGTCCTTGCAGAGACTGTCCAAATGTTGTTCTTTCAGGTTTGCCGTTTCCAAGTCCTGGCGACATATCTCCAACAAGTGGCGCCACGAACAGGGACTTGAAGGAAGACTGAACAAAGCGGCGAGCCCTGCAGAAAGAGGTGAGCAGGATGGGACAACATAGCAGTAAGATTCCTTTCCTTTCTATAATGCATCACTTTCTGAAACAAAATGGTGTCAATGTTTCAAGAGATCAGTTGAATGACTGCTATCATATTTTACTGGAAAATAATCTGTGATTCCCAGAGGACGGGACGCTCAATCTAGGCATATGGAAAAGGGTTAAGAATGATGTTTTGCGAGCATATCGGCAAGGAGTCCGTATTCCCCCTCAATGGTGGGTTACATGGTCACTCATACGGGCTGTCACAGAACAAATTGAAGGGCATAATGTTGATTTGGAAGTAGAAACTGTTTGGTCTTTACATGAATATGAGCTTAAGGAACAAGATATGCAAGGTGCTTTGAAATATAAGAATGTTATGCTTAATCGGACACAATCCCTGGAAAAACAGCCTGGAGACCTATGTATACAGGATGTGTCAAAACTGAAGCCACTTAGAGCAGAGGTCATTTCATTCAACGGACAGCCCAAACCTGAGGTTCTTCCTTCTGCTCCGCCTGTAACAGCAGTTGCTAACTTTGCTCATACTAATCATTTCACACCTCCTCGGGAGATGCCTACTTGTACTTTCACTTTCCCAATATAGTTTGATCAACCTGCCCAAGGCCAGAATGCTTGGGCTGGTCTAGATTTTGGTATGTTGTCCAGCTTTAAGAAAGCATGCACTCTCTATGGACCTACTTTTCATTACTGTGTAGAATTCCTCAGAGGATGGGCTGATCATTGGATGCCATATGATTTTTTTCAAGTAGCAAAGATGGTTCTAAATCCTCAACAATTACTTCAGTGACAAATGTGGGTTGGTGATGAGGCCCGACAAATGATGATTGGCCAGTAATCTCGTGGTAACCCTGCCAATTTAACTTATGATATATTCACTGGATCGGGAGCCATGGCCAATATGACTGCGCAATTAAATAATATTACCCCTCAGATGTTGCATTTCATTAGAGAAATTTCTTGCAGAGCATGGGCAAAGGTTGATAATGTTAACTCTGATGGTTCATTTGTCAAGATTACCCAGGGACATGAGGAGGAATATGCCCAATTTATAGGAAAATTAAAGGATGCCATCGAAAAATCTATCCGAGATGAAACCTTACAAAATATTATTTTAAAACAACTTGCCTTTGAAAATGCTAATGAGGAATGTTGATCCATGCTTAGACCAATTCGAGAAACCGGTTCTCTTATGGAATATTTGAAAGCTTGTAGAGATATTGGATCTATGTCCCATAGAGCACAATTAGCGGCACTAGAAACTTTCAATGAGCAAAAGGCTGCCAGTGCTAAATGCTTTAACTGCGGGAAGGCCGGCCATATGAAAAAACAATGCCGCATGCCAGTGCAAACAGCTAAAAATAATCTTACTTCTAATAAAAAAAAAGGCCCTCGGGAGTTTGCCCAAAATGTAAAAGGAGATTCCATTGGTTGAATGAATGTCATTCCAAATTCGATAAGGATGGAAATGCATTGACACCAGAGGCACAACAAAAGCAACAGGGAAAGTAATAAAGGGGCCGTCCTCCAGCCCCACTACAAAAGGAGGACCCCACATTATGATACTGCAAGCAGCTACATCTAAGAGTGTTTGCATTGATATACCTAGTCCTTATGATATGGAACTAATAGAATTATACAATCCTCATAAAATCCCCACTGGATATTATGGTCCAATCCCACTCGGAACAGTTGGACTAATTTTGGGATGTAACAGCTATATAATGAAAGTTTTAATAATATTGACTGGAGTTGTGGATGAAGATTATGAAGGAGAGATACATGTCATGGTGAATGTTGTAAAATTAAGAAATGTATATCTACAAAAAAGGGAATGCTTTGCACAATTATTACTTTTGCCATATGTCAAACCAATGAGGGCATCTGATAAAATTAGGCAGGGAGGTTTTGGTAGCACCAACCTTACCACCGCACTATCTACCTTATTAAAGGAACATCAAAAGCCTATACTTACTCTAAAGATATGGGGAAAAAATTTCACAGGTATGTTGGATACAGGAGCCGACATTCCCATTATTAGAACTGAAGAACGGCCCCTTGAATGGGGTAAGACTGTGGCTCCTTCCAGACTGTTAGGGGTGGGAGAGGCTGATGCTACACGAACTTTTGTCAGTGCATCCTATTTACAGGCGTATGGTCCTGATCAAATTGTAGCTTATGTCAAACCATATATTACCAGTATCCATATTAATTTGTGGGGAAGGGATTTTCTTGAACAAATGAAAGCCATGATCTCTCTAAATGAGCCTTTTTGATGGGGGCCATTGAGAACAACAGATTGGTTCCAAATAGGAAAAGGAGTACGTCAAGGCTGTATATTGTCACCATGTTTATTTAACTTATATGCAGAGTACATCATGAGAAATGCTGGACTGGAGGAAACACAAGCTGGAATCAAGATTGCTGGGAGAAATATCAATAACCTCAGATATGCAGATGATACCACCCTTATGGCAGAAAGTGAAGAGGAACTCAAAAGCCTCTTGATGAAAGTGAAAGTGGAGAGTGAAAAGGTTGGCTTAAAGCTCAACATTCAGAAAATGAAGATCATGGCATCTGGTCCCATCACTACATGGGAAATAGATGGAGAAACAGTGGAAACAGTGTCAGACTTTATTTTTCTGGGCTCCAAAATCACTGCAGATGGTGACTGCAGCCATGAAATTAAAAGACGCTTACTCCTTGGAAGGAAGGTTATGGCCAACCTAGATAGCATATTCAAAAGCAGAGACATCACTTTGCCAACAAAGGTTCGCCTAGTCAAGGCTATGGTCTTTCCTGTGGTCATGTATGGATGTGAGAGCTGGACTGTGAAGAAGGCTGAGCGCCGAAGAATTGATGCTTTTGAACTGTGGTGTTGGAGAAGACTCTTGAGAGTCCCTTGGACTGCAAGGAGATCCAACCAGTCCATTCTGAAGGAGATCAGCCCTGGGATTTCTTTGGAAGGAATGATGCTCAAGCTGAAACTCCAGTATTTTGGCCACCTCATGCGAAGAGTTGACTCATTGGAGAAGACTCTGATGCTGGGAGGGATTGAGGGCAGGAGGAGAAGGGGACGACAGAGGATGAGATGGCTGGATGGCATCACTGACTCGATGAATGTGAGTCTGGGTGACCTCCGAGAGCTGGTGATGGATAGGGAGGCCTGGCGTGCTGCAGTTCATGGGGTCGCAAAGAGTCGGACACGACTGAGCGACTGATCTGATCTGATCTGATCTGATTGAGTTAACACCGCTGCCTCTCTATTGGGAATCTGATGCCCCAGTATGGACACCTCAGTGGCCCCTGACTAAAGAAAAGTTGGCAGCTCTCACACAATTAGTAAATGAGCAATTACAGAAAAATCATATAGAGCCTCCATTTTCCCCATGGAATTCTCCCATTTTTGTAATAAAAAAGAAATCAAGAAAATGGCAAATGTTGATAGATTTAAGAAATGTTAATAATACTAGGATTCCTATGGGGCCCTTACAACCTGGATTGCCCTCCCCTTCCATGGTGCCAAAAGGATAGCCCGTAATTATTATTGATTTACCAGACTGCATTTTACTATACCTTTGCATCCTAAAGATAGAAAACGCTTTGCTTTTTCAGTTCCCTCTATAAATCACATGGCTCCTGTTAAAAGATTTCAATAGAAGGTTTTACCTCAGGGGATGATGAACTCTCCTACCATTTGCCAATATCTCATATCTGTTTTATTACAACCCAGTAGAGATAAATATCTTACTGTCTTCATAATTCATTATATGGATGACATACTCCTTTCCATGGAATCTGAACTTTGTTTACAACAGTTATATGACGAAGTCACCACCACTCTTCAAAATCATGGCCTACTTGTTGCGCCAGATAAAATTCAATTGAAAGCACCCTTTAATTACCTAGGACATGTTATGGAAGAGTCTAAGATAAAACCTCAAAAAACTAAAATCTCTGTGTATTCTCTATGCACATTAAATGATTTTCAAAAATTGATAGGAGATATTAATTGGCTTCGGTCATCTATTGGCAGTCCCACCTATGCATTACAAAATTTATTTAAAATTTTAGAGGGACCTCCTGACCCTAATAGTCCTAGACAGCTAACAAAAAAAGTGAAAGAAAAATTAAAATTTTTTGAAAAACACATTCAACAATCTTTCTCAACTCGGCTGGACCAAACCCAACTGATCTATTTATATATATTCCCCACCAGACATTCACCTACTGCAATCATAACTCAAAACAGCCCAATAGAATGGGTATATCTACATACTAAGCAGTCAAAGAAAATCGTATCATACATTGAGAAAATAAGACAACTAATTGTATCAGGAAGGAGCCATGTACAAACCTTAACTGTATTTGATTCATATGCAATACATGTCCCTTTGACAAAAAAGGAATTACAAATTTCCTTACAGTATAACATGACCATGCAAATAGCATTAAGTGACTTTCAGAACGTTATCTCATTCCATTTGTTGAAAGGAAAATTATGGGACTTCCTACAATTTATTAAATTTATAGTAACCAATATCATTGCCTCCCAGCCTATTTCAAATGCACCTACCTATTTCATTGATGGCAACAAGAAAGGCATAGCTGGGATCGTCAGCCCTGATATCAAAGAGAAATTACCCACTACCTATTCTTCAGTACAAAGAGTTGAATTATATGCTTTATATGATCTTTTGTCTCTTCAACCATCATCCTTCAATGTCTATACTGATTCCAAACACCTTGCTTCCCTTTTCCCCAATTTTGTTACTGCCTTTTTATACAACCTCGATGAAGGATTATATATTCTCTTTTCAAAGACTCAAGCCTTAATTTGATCACGTACGGAAACTTCATTGCACATATACGTGCTCATTTAGGTTTACCTGGCCCCCTGGCAGCAGGGAATGATGCTATTGATAAGTTCATAGCTCCTATCTTTACATCTGCTATGGACGAACACACTAATCTTCATACCAATGCTAAAAGATTGCACTCTAAATACCATATTCCCCTCACTGAAGCAAGACATACCATTAAATCCTGTGATGTCTGTGCTCCTGTGCACTTATGTACCACAGTTTCAGGAGTTAATTCTCACAGGCAACAGCCTAACTCCCTTTGGCAATCTGACTTCACTCATTGCTCCTTGGGAAAGTTTTCTTTGCTTTTTGTCTCAGTGGATACATTTTCAGGTTTTATATGGGCAGTGCCTATCTCTTCAGAATCCAGCAAACACGCCATTTCCGCACTTTTACTCACTTTCCCTGTTATGGGAATACCTTCAGTCTTAAAAACAGATAATGGGCCTGCATTTACCTCTCACTCGTTTCGTTTATTTCTAATGGAATGGAATATAACACACATCATGGGGATACCCTACAATCCCCAGGGTCAAACAATTATCTAAAGAACCCATCATACTCTTAAAACTCATTTGTTAAAACAGAAAGGGGGAATATGGAAGAGGAGATACACTTCTTATCCTATGAACCATCAATTGTTATTATCTTTAACTCTTTATTCCTTAAATTTTTAAAATTTACTAAGATAGTTCTGATACTCATGCAGACAGACATTTTGCAGAGGAAAACAGTAAGAAACTGTTAGAAGCCAACACACCAATATGGTATAAGCAGTTTAATCAATGGTTTCCAGGAATCTTATGAATCCTAGGCAGAGGTTATGGTCTTGTCATTGAAGATGGAGAAGAAATCTAGGTTCCACTTTGCCATGTCCATTACCGAGAAGGACCCCAAGACCAGACTCCCCCAACAGGTGATGCAGCTGATGCGAAGGGTCTTGTCAATGACCATAGAGAAGCTGAAGAGAAAACGTCAATGTCTGAACCCCTACCGTAGGACCTGAGCAATGACATGTGTGGAAGATTGCTGCTGCATTGGAGCGCTTTGCAAATGTGTATGGGACTGCGAAAGCCTTAAAAACCTCAAAACTATACCATTTTATACGATAGTACAGGTTATATCCAATCTTGTGTGCACCTCCCGTACATGTTTATTGTAGGTAACTTCGATATTGATCTTTCTGCTAAGATTGTTAACTGTACAGCATGTGCCTTGTATACTTGTTTAAACCATACTATTTCGTATCATTATGTCAACATTGCAATAGTCAAGCAAAGATCTGATTTGTGGCTTCCTGTTAACCTAACAGAACCATGGACCAACTCTGTATTTCTCTCAGTTTTGCTCAAATATGGCTTAAGGAGGTCAAGGCGCATAATAGGATGGATTATTGCTGGCATTCTTAGTCTAATATCTATTGTTACAGTAGGAACCCTATCTGGTATGGCACTACACAATTCTACACAGATGTTTCTACTGAAGACTCCATGCCTCCTACGATGGAGTCCAACTAACAGCTGCCGTGCTTAAACTAAAAACAAAAGGATGATATGTTGGGAAGCACAGTGCAAAATAGCCTTGAAGGAGAAGGTCCATGAGAAAATGGCAAAGGGCCAGAAGTACCCAGGCATTGTGTACTGATTGATGAAGAACATTTCCTGCCTTTGGCTATGCTCGGTGCCTAGATTTAACAATTAAACATTAAAGACCTTGCTTGAGAAAATGGGTCATGGATAAATACATGGGTCATTAAGAATGCGCTGTTCCTCGAAGTATCTTTTACTGATTATATCCTAGCCTTGTACGTGTTCTGCTGGCTGTATGCTCTAAGCTCTTTGTTCCTTGCTCCTATAAAAAGCCTTGACTGCAGAAATAAATTTGTCAGTCCTTGCAGGGACTGTCCAAGTGTTGTTCTTTCAGGTTCGCCATTATCAAGTCCCGGAGACATATCTCCAACAACATCCATACATGACTACTGGAAAAACCAGTTTTGACTAGACAGACCTTTGATGGCAAAGTAATGTCTCTGCTTTTTAATATGCTGCCCATGTTAGTCATAACTTTTCTTCCAAGGAGCAAGGGTCTTTGAATTTCATGGCTACAGTCACCATCTGCAGTGATTTCAGAGCCCCCCAAAATAAAGTCAGCCACTGTTTCTACTGTTTCCCCATCTATTTGCCATGAAGTGATGGAACCAGATGCCATGATCTTAGTTTTCTATATGTTCAGTTTTAAGTCAACTTTTTCACTCTCCTCTTTCACTTTCATCAAGAGGCTCTTTAGTTCTTCTTTGCTTTCTGCCATAAGGGTGGTGTTATCTGCATATCTGAAGTTATTGATATGTATCCTGGCCATCTTGATTCCAGCTTGTGCTTCATCCAGTCTAGCATGTAGCATGATGGATACCCCATGCCCAAGGTAAAAGAAACCCAAGTAAGATGGTAAGTGTTGCAAGAGGGCAGACACACTGAAACCATAATCATAGAAAACTAGTCAATCTAATCACACTAGGACCACATCCTTGTCTAACTCAATGAAACTAAGTCATGCCCTGTGGGGCAACGCAAGACGGGTGGGTCGAGGTGGAGAGATCTGACAGAATGTGGTCCACTGGAGAAGGGAATGGCAAACCACTTCAGTATTGCCTTGAGAACCCCAAGAACAGTATGAAAAGGCAAAATGATAGGATACTGAAAGAGAAACTCCCCAGGTCAGTAGGTGCCCAATATGCTACTGGAGATCAGTGGAGAAATAACTCCAGAAAGAATGAAGGGATGCAGCCAAAGCAAAAACAACACCCAGCTGTGAATGTGACTGGTGATAGAAGCAAGGTCCAATGCTGTAAAGAGCAATATTGCATAGGAACCTGGAATGTCAGGTCCATGAATCAAGGCAAATTGTAAGTGGTCAAACAATAGATGGCAAGAGTGAATGTCGACATTCTAGGAATCAGTGAACTGAAATGCACTGGAATGGGTGAATTTAACTCAAATGACCATTATATCTTCTACTGCGGACAGAAATCCCTCAGAAGAAATGGAGTGGCCATCATGGTCAACAAAATAGTCTGTAATGCAGTACTTGGATGCAATCTCAAAAATTACAGAATGATCTCTGTTCATTTCCAAGGCAAACCATTCAATATCACAGTAATCCAAGTCTATGTCTCAACCAGTAATGCTGAAGAAGCTGAAGCTGAACGGTTCTATGAAGACCTACAAGACCTTGTAGAACTAACACCCCAAAACGATGTCCTTTTCATTATAGGGGACTGGAATGCAAAAGTAGGAAGTCAAGAAACACCTGGAGTAACAGGCAAATTTGGCCATGGAATACAGAATGAAGCAGGGCAAAGACTAATAGAGTTTTGCCAAGAAAATGCACTGGTCATAGCAAACACCCTCGTCCAGCAACACAAGAGAAGACTCTACACATGGACATCACCAGATGGTCAACACCAAAATCAGATCAATTATATTCTATGCAGCCAAAGATGGAGAAGCTCTATACAGTCAGCAAAAACAAGACCAGGAGCTGACTGTGGCTCAGACCATGAACTCCTTATTGCCAAATTCAGACTGAAATTGAAGAAAGTAGGGAAAACCACTAGACCATTCAGGTATAACCTAAATCAAATCCCTTATGATTATACAGTGGAAGTAAGAAATAGATTTGAGGAACTAGATCTGATAGATAGAGTGCCTGATGAACTATGGAATGAGGTTCGTGACATTGTACAGGAGACAGGGATCAAGATCATCCCCATGGAAAAGAAATGCAAAAAAGCCAAATGGCTGTCTGGGGAGGCCTTACAAATAGCTGTGAAAAGAAGAGAAGCAAAAAGCAAAGGAGAAAAGGAAAGATATAAGCATCTGAATGCAGAGTTCGAAAGAATAGCAAGAAGAGATAAGAAAGCCGCCTTCAGCGATCAATGCAAAGAAATAGAGGAAAAAAACGGAATCAGATCAGATCAGATCAGATCAGTCGCTCAGTCGTGTCCGACTCTTTGCGACCCCATGAACTGCAGCACGCCAGGCCTCCCTATCCATCACCAGCTCTCGGAGGTCACCCAGACTCACATTCATCGAGTCAGTGATGCCATCCAGCCATCTCATCCTCTGTCGTCCCCTTCTCCTCCTGCCCTCAATCCCTCCCAGCATCAGAGTCTTCTCCAATGAGTCAACTCTTCGCATGAGGTGGCCAAAATACTGGAGTTTCAGCTTGAGCATCATTCCTTCCAAAGAAATCCCAGGGCTGATCTCCTTCAGAATGGACTGGTTGGATCTCCTTGCAGTCCAAGGGACTCTCAAGAGTCTTCTCCAACACCACAGTTCAAAAGCATCAATTCTTCGGCGCTCAGCCTTCCTCACAGTCCAGCTCTCACATCCATACATGACCACAGGAAAGACCATAGCCTTGACTAGGCGAACCTTTGTTGGCAAAGTGATGTCTCTGCTTTTGAATATGCTATCTAGGTTGGCCATAACCTTCCTTCCAAGGAGTAAGCGTCTTTTAATTTCATGGCTGCAGTCACCATCTGCAGTGATTTTGGAGCCCAGAAAAACAAAGTCTGACACTGTTTCCACTGTTTCTCCATCTATTTCCCATGTAGTGATGGGACCAGATGCCATGATCTTCGTTTTCTGAATGTTGAGCTTTAAGCCAACCTTTTCACTCTCCACTTTCACTTTCATCAAGAGGCTTTTGAGTTCCTCTTCACTTTCTGCCATAAGGGTGGTGTCATCTGCATATCTGAGGTTATTGATATTTCTCCCAGCAATCTTGATTCCAGCTTGTGTTTCCTCCAGCCCAGCATTTCTCATGATGTACTCTGCATATAAGTTAAATAAACATGGTGACAATATACAGCCTTGACGTACTCCTTTTCCTATTTGGAACCAGTCTGTTGTTCCATGACCAGTTCTAACTGTTGCTTCCTGACCTGCATACAGATTTCTCAAGAGGCAGATCAGGTGGTCTGGTATTCCCATCTCTCTCAGAATTGTCCACAGTTTATTGTGGTCTACACAGTCAAAGGCTTTGGCGTAGTCAATAAAGCAGAAATAGATGTTTTTCTGGAACTCTCTTGCTTTTTCCATGATCCAGCGGATGTTGGCAATTTGATCTCTGGTTCCTCTGCCTTTTCTAAATCCAGCTTGAACATCAGGAAGTTCACAGTTCACATATTGCTGAAGCCTGGCTTGGAGAATTTTGAGCATTACTTTACTAGCATGTGAGATGAGTGCAATTGTGCGGTAGTTTGAGCACTCTTTGGCATTGCCTTTCTTTGGGATTGGGATGAAAACTGACCTTTTCCAATCTTGTGGCCACTGCTGAGTTTTCCAGATTTGCTGGCATATTGAGTGCAGCACTTTCACAGCATCATCTTTCAGGATTTGGAACAGCTCCACTGGAATTCCATCACGTCCACTAGCTTTGTTCCTAGTGATGCTTTCTAAGGCCCACTTGACTTCACATTCCAGGATGTCTGGCTCTAGGTCAGTGATCACACCATCATGATTATCTGGGTCGTGAAGCTCTTTTTTGTACAGTTCTTCTGTGTATTCTTGCCACCTCTTCTTAATATCTTCTGCTTCCGTTAGGTCCACACCATTTCTGTCCTTTATCGAGCCCATCTTTGCATGAAATGTTCCTTTGGTATCTCTGATTTTCTTGAATAGATCCCTAGTCTTTCCCATTCTGTTGTTTTCCTCTATTTCTTTGCATTGATCGCTGAAGAAGGCTTTCTTATCTCTTCTTGCTATTCTTTGGAACTCTGCATTCAGATGTTTATATCTTTCCTTTTCTCCTTTGCTTTTCGCTTCTCTTCTTTTTGCAGCTATTTGCAAGGCCTCCCCAGACAGCCATTTTGCTTTTTTGCATTTCTTTTTCTTGGGGATGGTCTTGATCCCTGTCTCCTGTACAATGTCACGAACCTCATTCCATAGTTCATCAGGCACTCTATCTATCAGATCTAGGCCCTTAAATCTATTTCTCACTTCCACTGTATAATCATAAGGGATTTGATTTAGGTCATACCTGAATGGTCTAGTAGTTTTCCCTACGTTCTTCAATTTCAGTCTGAATTTGGCAATAAGGAGTTCATGGTCTGAGCCACAGTCAGCTCCTGGTCTTGTTTTTGCTGATTGGATAGAGCTTCTCCATCTTTGGCTGCAAAGAATATAATCGATCTGATTTTGGTGTTGACCATCTGGTGATGTCCATGTATAAAGTCTTCTCTTGTGTTGTTGGAAGAGGGTATTTGCTATGACCAGTGCATTTTCTTGGCAAAACTCTGTTAGTCTTTGCCCTGCTTCATTCCGTGTTCCAAGGCCAAATTTGCCTGTTACTCCAGGTGTTATAGGAAAAACTAAAGATCTCTTCAAGAAAACTAGAGATACCAAGGGAATATTCCATGCAATGATGGGCTTGATAAAGGACAGAAATGGTATGGACCTAACAGAAGCAGAAGACATTAAGAAGAGGTGGCAAGAAAACACAGAAGAACTATAAAAAAAGATCTTCATGACCCAGATAATCATGATGGTGTGATCACTCATCTAGAGCCAGACATCCTGGAATGTGAAATCAAGTCGGCCTTAGAAAGCATCACTACGAAAAAAGCTAGTGGAGGTGATGGAATTCCAGTTGAGCTATTTCAAATCCTGAAAGATTATGCTGTGAAAGAGCTGCACTCAATATGCCAGCAAATTTGGAAAACTCAACAGTGGCCACAGGACTGGAAAAGGTCAGTTTTCATTCCAATCCCAGAGAAAGGCAATGCCAAAGAGTGCTCAAACTACCGCACAATTGCACTCATCTCACATGCTAGTAAAGTAATGCTCAAAATTCTCCAAGCCAGGCTTCAGCAATATGTGAACTGTGAACTTCCTGATGTTCAAGCTGGATTTAGAAAAGGCAGAGGAACCAGAGATCAAATTGCCAACATCTTCTGGATCATGGGAAAAGCAAGAGAGTTCCAGAAAAACATCTATTTCTGCTTTATTGACTATGCCAAAGTCTTTGACTGTGTGGATCACAATAAACTGTGGAAAATTCTGAAAGACATGGGGATACCAGACCACCTGACTTGCCTCTTGAGAAATCTGTATGCAGGTCAGGAAGCAACAGTTAGAACTGGACATGAAACAACAGACTGGTTCCAAATAGGAAAAGGAGTTCATCAGGCTATATATTGTTAGCCTGCTTATTTAACTTATATGCAGAGTACATCATGAGAAACGCTGGGCTGGAAGAAGCACAAGCTGGAATCAAGATTGCCAGGAGAAATATCAATAACTTCAGATATGCAGATGACACCACCCTTATGGCAGAAAGTGAAGAGGAACTAAAAAGCCTCTTGATGAAAGTGAAAGTGGAGAGTGAAAAAGTTGGCTTAAAGCTCAACATTCAGAAAACGAAGATCATGGCATCCAGTCCCATCACTTTATGGGAAATAGACGGGGAAACAATGGAAGCAGTGTCAGACTTTATTTTTCTGGGCTCCAAAATCACTGCAGATGGTGACTGCAGCCATGAAATTAAAAGACGCTTACTCCTTGGAAGGAAAGTTATGACCAACCTAGATAGCATATTCAAAAGCAGAGACATTACTTTGCCAACAAAGGTCCATCTAGTCAAGGCTATGGTTTTTCCTGTGGTCATGTATGGATGTGAGAGTTGGACTGTGAAGAAACCTGAGTGCTGAAGAATTGATGCTTTTGAACTGTGGTGTTGGAGAAGATTCTTAGACAGCAAGGAGATCCAACCAGTCCATTCTGAAGGAGATCAGCCCTGGGATTTCTTTGGAAGGAATGATGCTGAAGCTGAAACTCCAGTACTTTGGCCACCTCATGTGAAGAATGGACTCATTGGAAAAAGACTCTGATGCTGGGAGGGATTGGGGGCAGGAGGAGAAGGGGACGACAGAGGATGAGATGGCTGGATGGCATCACTGACTCTTTGGACGTGAGTCTGAGTGAACTCCAGGTGTTGGTGATGGACAGGGAGGCCTGGCGTGCTGCGATTCATGGAGTCACAAAGAGTCAGACACGACTGAGCAACTGAACTGAACTGACTCTGCATATAAGTGAAATCAACAGAGTGAGAATTTATAGCCTTGGTGTAGTCTTTTCCCGATTCGGAACCAGTCTGTTGTTCCATGTTCAGTTCTAACTGTTGCTTCTTGATCTGCATACAGATTTCTCAAGAGGCAGGTCAGGTGGTCTGGTAGTCCCACCTCTTTAAGAAGTTCAAAGAACCTGATTTCTTTGAAATACTCACATTATTCATGACAAAGGACAACCAACAGCAGTCATATAGGAAATTACTCACTACACCAATGGAAAATGAACGGACTTGTATGGTGGTCCAGTGGCTAAGACTCCATGCTCCCAATGTAGGGGGTCCAGGTTCAATCCCTGTTCAGGGAACTAGATCCCACCTGCCAGAACTAAAAAGATTTTGCAAACCTCAACAAAGATAGAAGATCCCACATTCTTCAACTAAGACCTGTCATAGCCAAATAAATAAGTAAACAAATAAATAAAAGAAAATGACTAGACTACATATACAAATAGAACTCTGGCCACAATCTGTCATAACCAGACCAGGAAGCCAAACAATAATTCCCATAACAGTTAGCCCCATTCAGCCAGGATTTGATTAATAGACAGCTTTCCCAGTTTTTGTCTCCACTTCCACCTTTGAAACAACTGGAAAAAGCCAAATATACACCCCGAACCAATCATATGGGATATCCCTCTTGTAGTTAATGTAACTACAACTTCCCCAAGCCAACTGCCTCCTACTAGAGCATATCTAAAGCCACCTTTTTCCCCCCACTTTTAATGTGTTTTAAAGTGACTTTTCCATTTACATTTGAGTCTGCCACTGATGGTGACTGACTCCTTTGCTATAGTAAGCTCTGAATAAATAGCTTTTGCTTATTTTCTTTAGGTGGCATTGTTTGTTTCCACAATTATACCAATATGAGTGTGAACATGTTAGTTGCTCGGTCATGTCTGCCTCTTTGCGATCCTATGGGCTATAGTCCTCCCAGGCTCCTTTGTCTATGGGATTTTCCAGGCAAGAATACTGGATTGCGTTGTCATTCCCTTCTCCAAGAGATCTTCCTGACTCAAGAATTGAACCCAGGTCTCCTGCACTGTAGGTGTATTCTTTACCGTGTGAGCTACCAGGAAAGCCCTGGTAGATATACCTAAACAGTTCAGAATAATGAAGTGATTCAACTTGAATTTTCCAGATAATTTTGCCACATGGACCAGAAGCTTCTGGATGTGAGATGGACTTCTGAATTTAAATGCTATGTATAGTATACCATTTAATGCCAGGGCAACCTGATGAGGTTTCATTGTTTTGTATGATGTATATCCCCAGGAGCATTGATTTGATAGATCATTATGCAGTCACATTGCCTTCTTTCTTCAAAAGCAGAACAGGAGAAATGAGAAAAAAAGGTTGAATTTGAAAATAGTATAAAGTTCCTTTTCTTCAAGAAATGTCTACTAAATTAAATATATATAATTATGTATGGTTATTTATCTTTAATGGCTGTTTCTGCAACAGAATTAGAAGGGAAATAGCCTTGCTATTTTGGTTGTCTGTCTGGGTACTGTGAACTAGAGAGAAATTGCCTTATTCAAACCATTAATGAAATGTCACTGTCAATCCACCTCTAACTGCATCATGTGCTTTTTATTCTTTGTGTTAAAAATAAAGAAATAAAGAAGAGAATATTTCCAGATAATATCCTATTCCTGCAGAAGTGAGTTGCATTCTAACCCAAAGCTTCATACTAATTTCTTTTTTATTTATAAATTTAGCTTAAAAATCAAACATCTAAGTACTTTAAAAATTACCATGAGGAATTTTCTCTTATATGTCATTATTTCCAGTTGTGGCTTCTAATTTTCTTGATGATTTATTGAAAGTTGTTCTCTCCTTCCTCTTTCCCTCTACCCCTTCCTTCCATACCTCCTCTTTTTTTTTTTTTTTTTTGTACAAGAAACAGAATCTCTTTCTAATAGACCTTCCTCCCTGTGGCGCTGTATTTTCTTACTCATCCCCCTAATATATGTATGCTGAATCCACACTTTGAAAGCACATGTTCTTAAGAAATCATAATATGTTAATATTGGCCCCTAACTTGTGGTGTGGTCCTAGAACAGAAGATCTAGAGTAATTTGAAATGTTATTGATAAAAATTGCTCTGGGTTTCATGCTTAGCTAAGACAGGACATGCCAGGGGGTAGATTTAATTGAAACCTTAATACTGAATATATGGTACTTCCTCTGAATAACTAGGTGTCAAAGAAGCCACAACCCACTCTGATTTGGGACCCTCAAATTCCTCAGCTCCCTTAGGAACACACTTTAGTGAAGTCACTCAGTCGTGTCCGACTTTGCAACCCCATGGACTGTAGCCCACCAGGCTCCTCCATCCATGGGATTTTCCAGGCAAGAGTACTGAAGTGGGTTGCCATTAAAACAAAGCAGTTAGTGCTTTTTGCAAGCAATTATACTGCTGGGGCTAAGAGGTTGCTGCCCTGCGTGAGTATGGTGACTCAGACTTTGAGTCTGGCTTTGGGACGTGTGGGTAGAAGGTGCAGCTGACCAGTCTGTCATGGGCGGGAAGATGGTGCGACAGGAAACACTGAGTTGGAAACAAAACCATGTCAACGGTGGCATCTTTCTTGCACATTTTCATTTATTCCATTACATTGGATGGAAAAAAGGGATTTCAGGGAGATGTCTCAATCCTTAGACCCAGAAGTAGAGAGGATAAGTGTCATCAGTAGACCTGAGAGTATCTCCCTTCCTGGGCCCAGTGAGCTGATTGGGAGGTTCGTGCAAGAGGTATATAGTCACTAGTGTAGAAGTCCTGGCCTTGGAGCCTTCTTGTTACAGAATTTAGCTTTGTGTCTGGCAAGACTCTCCGCTTCCCTCGGCATTTAGAAGCACCAATAGCAGCACCTAAGGCTCTGGCCTTATTTCTTTAATTTTAGGGCTCTGAAATCACTGCAGATGGTGACTACAGCCATTAAATTAAAAGACACTTACTCCTTGCAAGAAAAGCAATGACCAACCTAGGCAGCATATTAAAAAGCAGGGACATTATTTTGCCAACAAAGGTCCATCTAGTCAAAGCTATGATTTTTCCAGTAGTCATGTATGGATGTGAGAGTTGAACCATAAAGAAATCTGAGTGCTGAAGAATTGATGCTTTTGAACTGTGGTGTTAGAGCAGACTCTTGAGAGTCTCTTGGACGGCTAGAAAACCAGTCAATCCTAAAGGAAATCAATTCTGAATATTCATTGGAAGAACTGATGCTGAAGCTGAAACTCCAATACTTTGGCCACCTGAAGCAAAGAACTGATTCATTAGGAAAGACCCTGATGCTGGGAAAGATTGAAAGCAGGAGAAGAAGGGGATGACAGAGTATGAGATGGTTGGATCATCTCACTGACTTGATGGACACGAATTTGATTAAGCTCCAGTAGTTGGTGATGGACAGGGAGGCCTGGAGTGCTGCAGTCCATGGGGTCACAAAGAGTCAGGCACGACTGAGGAACAGAACTGACTGAGTGATCCAAAGCAGTCCCCTTCCTGCTCTAGGAATAAATGAGAGAATTTCTCAGATTTTCTGGATGGGACTCAAACAAAATGTGGTCCACATCTGCCTTGGCATCAGGTTTAGGTTTACTAGTTATGCCATCACACATGCCTCAATACTTGGATTTCGGACTCAGTTATATATTTTCTTGCGGGGCCAAAATAAAAATGCCTGGCTTGTCACCCACTTTATGTCTCTTACTTTTTCCCAGTCCCAGTTCTGGCTTTTCCTAATGTTTATCAGCTGTAAGGTCATGCGATGATTCATTTGGTACCATTTCCATTTATTTTCGTAATATATTCTGTGCTGCCTGCTTCACGTTCAGTGCTTGCCAGTCCTCGTCTTCATAGGTCTCTATGCCCCCACAACCCAATTTTGGAACAATCATCTATAGCCATTAACTGACTTAACAAATCTTTCTGTCAGTGGGATACTTTTCGGAAATTGAAAACTAATTAATGTTTATCTCAGCAGCTAATCACATAAAATCTACTGCCTTCCTATCTCAGGTTCTAAAATAACAATTGCCCGGGAATTGAGCAAGGAAGATCTTGATAAGTCCTGACAGGGCACAAGCTGAGATGAGAGGGAACGGGTAGATTTCAGCCTCCTGCTAATGAGGACCACAGCAGCTGAGAGCCTCTAGGAAAAGGTGGCATCACCAGTTGGACAGTTAGTCACTGAGACGCCCAGGTTGTGCCTACACACAAACAGAGGAATATTAAACACCAAAAAGTCATTGATTTCAACATTTTAAAATGGTCCTCTCATAAAAATTTCTCTTGTAACTGCATTTATCTACTTATTCATTCATTCAGTAAACATTTATTGATTGCCCATTGTAAGCACACTTTGTTTTGTGTATTGGGGAGACAAAAGTGCTTAAAATGTGATCTCCATACCATTTATGTTACAAGCAACAGAAACTCAGTGGATGGAAGGGATGTGAGTGTGTGCTAAAACACTTTAGTCATGTCTGAATCTTTGTTACCCCATGGACTGTAGCCCAGCAGGTTCCTCTGTCCATGGACTTCATGCAAGAATACTGGAGTGGGTGGCCGTCTCCTTCTCCAGGGGATCTTCCCAACCCAGAAATCGAACCCACTCTCTTCTGCCTCCTGCATTGGCAGGTGGATTCTTTACCACTACAGCTACCTGGGAAGCCCAAAGTGAAATCCAAAGCATGTCTTAGGCAGAAAGGATTAGTTGGGAGGAACATGTAAATAGAAATAAGGAAAGTAGCTGTTTTTTAATATGGGAAACGGAGTGAAGCCATGTTCTCTGATCAGCTAGACTTCTGTACTGTAGGACTTGTCAGAGATTTTAATATGCTAATCTAATATCTGCTGATAATCTCCAAGAGGGAAATAGAATATGCTGCTTCTCAGATTTGTATATGTGTGTGTGTGTGTGTGTGTGTGTGTGTGTGTGTGTGTGATATTTATCACATAGGATAGATTTTGGGAAATTCTGGCTTACAGTGAAATTGCAAAAGAATTAGGATGAGAAAATAGGTATGAAAAAATGTTATGTGAAGCGTGGGCCTTTGGAAGGATGTTCTCTTAAAAGGATGAAGGCAAATGTTGACCGCCGGATATTGTGTGGCATGAAGGCTGCAGGTACACACCCAGCCTTATCACAGAGTGGCCACTGGCCCATATGCCTCAGAGCAAATTTGAAACAGGAGGTACCCCTCCTCGGCAGATGCAGTCCTGTGTTGGATGCATGGCTGGTGGATGGAGTCAGGGCTGGGTTTCAGCTCCCCCACCTCTCCAGTAGGTGCCCTTGGGCAGTGTACAACTCACGCAACTAAACTTGGCAGCTAGTCTGGAAGTCAGGGCTCTCCTTCCTACTGACCTTAAACAAAGTTCTCAGTGCTACACTTCAGCCTTCTAAACAGTAAATCAGCTATCAACACAAAATCACATCAGAATAAACTGAAAATCTGGTTAAAAAAGAAAAAAAGAGTTTTAGGCCAATCCTAGATCTACTGAGTCCAGGACATCACATGTATCCCAGGACTTTGTATTTCTTACAAACACTCCAGGTTCTTCAGATGGGCAGCCACTTTGGGTAACATATAAGAGAAGGACTGCTTGACTGTATTTAAGTGACAGGGGAAATGACAGCTTTGAATTCCTGAAATCCAGGAATTTTGTTTTTTTCTTAGTAACAAAAGGTAGATTTAAAGTTTGAACGAGAAACAGAATAGAACCACTAAGATTAAAACTTACCACCTAAAATTAATCTAGTTAGATTTCTTAGTTAAGCAGTCTACATGTGAATTTTTATTGATATCTAGTTTATGTCGGAGAAGGCAATGGCAGCCCACTCCAGTACTCTTGCCTGGAAAATCCCATGGATGGAGGAGCGTGGTAGGCTGCAGTCCATGGGGTCACTAAGGGTCAGACACGACTGAGCGACTTCACTTTCACTTTTCATTTTCATGCATTGGAGAAGGAAATGGCAACCCACTTCAGTGTTCTTGCCTGGAGAATCCCAGGGACAGTGAAGCCTGGTGGGCTGCCGTCTATGGGATCGCACAGAGTCGGACACGACTGAAGCAACTTAGCATAGCATAGCATAGTTTATGTCACTAAAATAACTTTTATTCTAATAAAATGCATGCTAAAGATATGGGTGCTTAAAAATCAGTGGGGTCAACCACGGTTCTGAGTTCAAATTCTCAAGCAATTGCTCGAGAACATCATTCTTTGTGTTGCCGTCTGTGGCCATTGGAGAAGGCGGCCAGAGCTGGACACTAATGCCCTGAGTAGACCCACTCAAGTGGTGTGAGATGAGAGTGAACACCACGTGCATGCATGCTCAGTCACTCAGTCACGTCTGACTGTTTGTAACCCATGGACTGTGGCCCGCCAGGCTCCTCTGTCTATGGGGATTTTCCAGGCAAGAATTCTGGAGTGGGTTACCTTGACCTCCTCCAGGGGATCTTCCTGACCCAGGGATTGAACCCACTCTTATGTCTCTCTTATGAGTTCTTTACCACTAGCACCACCTGGGAAGCCACACCGTGAGGAAAAAAAAAGTAACAGTGATTTACCTTCATTTTGTCAAAGATGAATTTGGTGAAATTAAATGTTTATTAACACTACATCCATAATATTATAGTAATAACTTTAAATAAGTGCATGGCATAATGTTAGTGCTGAGTAGAAGATTATCAATACAAGATTTTCAAGGATATGAATAGCATCTTATTTCTTTCTATACCTCCAGAATCTAATAGCAGTTGAATATTCTGATTATCTCTTACTTGATGTATACATATTTGTGGGGTAATAAATGTTCTATTATTTTAAATATTTTAAAACATTGAAAAAATATTGTGAAGTGGCTGTTGTAAACGTGCAGCCATGGGCATTGAAAGATCTATTATGGACAAAGTTTATCAGTTATGAAGAACTTGAAAAGTGAAAGTGAAGTCGCTCAGTCATGTCCAACTCTTTGCGACCCCGTGGACTGTAGCCCACCAGGCTCCTCCATCCATGGGATTTTCTAGGCAAGAGTACTAGAGTGGATTGTCATTTCCTTCTCCAGGGGATGAACTTAAACCTAGGAAAAATAAGAAATCTAGGATTTGACTTGAGTAAAAGGCATGGTGGGCTCTCAGGTGGTCTGGAAGCAGGAACTGGAATATCCCCAGGTACTCTGGCTTTCTCGCCTCTCTGTTTTAATCCCTGCTCCTGTCTCACCCCCACTCATTCTCCCTTTTCTTTTCCCTCCCTCTCTAGCAGATTTATGTATCTTGCTCTGTGATCTTTGCCAAATATAGTCTCCCAAGGATTTCCCAGTTCAAATGGCTACATCAAGATCAAATGATTGGTCTCTCATCCCAACTGCAAATTCTCAAGAGAGAGAATGTAATTGCTCTTTTTTTTTTTTTTTTTCTTTCCTTAAAGTATAGTTGATTTACAATATTGTGTTAGCTTCTGGTCTATAGTGAACCACTATAGGTTATTACTAGATATTGAATATAGTGCTATATAGTACATCCTTGTTGCTTGTCTATTTTATGCATAGTAGTTTGTGTTTGTCAATTCCATGCTCCTAATTTATCCCTCCCTACCTCTCTTTCCCCTTTGGTAACAGTAAGTTTGTTTTCTATGTCTGTGAATTTGTTTCTCTTTTGTATTCATTTACATTATTTTTTAGATTCCGTATATAAATGATAAATACTTGTCTTTCTCTGTATGACTTACTTCATTCAGCCTGATATTCTCTAAGGCCATCCACATTGCTGCAAATGGCAATATTTTTCTTTTTATGGAGGAGTAATATTCCATTGTATAAATAGAACACATCTTCTCAAGCCAGTTGTCTATTGATGGGCATCTGGGTCGTTTCCATGTCTAAGCTATTGTATATAAAATCACTGTGAACATTGCGGTGCATGTGTCTTTGTAAATTAGAGTTTTTGCTTTTTTTTTCTGGATATGTACCCAGGAATGAGATTGCTGTCTCATATGGTAGCTCTATTTTTTATTTTTTAAGGAAAAAATACTATGTTCCATAGTAGGTACACCAATTTACATTCCCATGGACAGTGTAGGAGGGTTCTCTTTTCTCCAAACCCCTCTAGAATTTATTATTTGTTGACTTTTTGATAATAGTCATTCTATCACCTCATACTGGTTTTAATTTGCATTTCTCTTATAATTAGTGATGTTGAGCATCTTTTTGTGTTTCTGTTGGCCATCTGTATGTTTTATTTGGAGGTATGTCTATGAAGGTCCTCTGCCCATTTTTTGTTTGGGTTGCTTGTTTTTTAAATATTGAGTTGCGTGAGCTGTTTGTATATTTTGGATAATAACCCCTTGTCAGTTGCATGGATTGCAATTTTTTTGCCACTCCATAATGTGTCTTTTTGTATGTTGATAGTTTTTTTTTTTTTTTTTTTTGCTGTTCAAAAGCCTTTAAGTTTGATTAGATCCCATTTGTTTATTTTTGCTTTTATTTCTTTTCCCTTGGGAGGCTAATCTAAGAACATATTGCCATGATTTATGTCAGATAATATTTTGTCTATGTTCTCTTCTAGGAGTTTTATGGTGTCATGATTTGTATTTAGGTCTTTAAACCATTTTGAGTTTATTTTTGTGTATGGTGTGAGGGAGTGTTCTAATTTCATTGATTTACATGTGGCTGTCCAAATTTCCTAACACCACTTGCTGAAGAGACAGTCTTTTATCTGTTGTATATTCTTGTCCCCTTTGTTGAAGATTAATTGACTGTGGGGATGTGGGTTTATTTCTGGGCTCTCCACTCTGTCCCATCAATCTGCATGTTTGTTTTTGCGGTGACTGGATCATTTTGAATCAGCTCTCACTTGAGACAAATCATCCATAACTACATTTGGGGAAAGAGAGGCAGGTTGTATAAACATGTCCAACTAGACCTGCGCCTTTTTTATGTGTGATGTTCTCAAAGAGAAGGGTTGTAAGCTCAGAAGGGTCCTTGCAAAACCATCTACTAGGAGATCCCTTTACAACATCCTTGCTGTTTGTGCCCACTGCCACGTAATCGATCTTTAGGGAATCTTCATGCTTTGCCCTTATAAAGGGACTTTGTCAAACACAATAGTTGTGTCAATTAAACTTTAGAAAATGGAACATAAAACTTGGTTCTGTAGTGACTGAGTCATTTAAAGAGATCTTGTAACAAATACTTTTAAACTAAGAAACAGTATCAAAAACTAGAAACTCCAATACTTTGGCCACCTGATGGGCAGAGCTGACTCATCGGAAAAGACCCTGACGCTGGGAAAGATTGAAGGCAGGAGGAGAAGGGGATGACAGAGGATGAGATGGTTGGATGGCATCACCGACAAAATGGACATGGGTTTGTGTGGACCCCAGGGTTGGTGTTGGACAGGGAGGCCTGGCGTGCTGCGGTTCATGGGGTCGCAAAGAGTTGGACATGACTGAGTGACTGAATGAACTGATCAAAAAAGAAACAGTATTATTTAGATGTTCTCTTAGTGGAGGCTTTTGTGGTTTAGATTTTCTGAAAGCAAGAACATCAATGCCATGTCCCTACCATTTTCCTGTACATCATTTCGTACAGAACCACATATGGAATTTGAATGGAGCACTTAGGAGAAATGGTAGTGCTAGTAATGGCTAGGATTTCCATTCAACAGAAAAAACTGTGCTTTTAGTCAATCAAGAACAGAAATGTACAAAGACAAATAAATAAATATTAAATTGTTAATATATAAATATTTCAAAGAGGTAAAAAATGCTTTTCTATGTACCTATATTTTCCAAATAGCTTGTCTTACTTTTTTATTGGAGGTTGATACTATATTTATTTAGTTGGTTATTATCATTTTTTTAATAATAGGCTTGATTCAGATTTCAACATCTTTTCCTATAGCATCTTTTGTCTGTTCCAGGATTCAGTCCAGGGTATAATATTGCAGTTAGTCATCATGTCCCATTAGCCTCTCCAAGGTGTGACAAGTTCTCACTCATTCCGTGGTTTTAATGGCCTTCACATTTTTTAAGAGTAGTGGTTAGATATTTTGTAGAATGTTCCTCAATTTGAGTTTGCTTTTTTAGACTGGGCTTATGACTTTTTTTTTAAGACTTTATTTTTTCAACCAGTTTTAGATTTACAGAAAAGTTGAGCACAGCATCATTTCACAATTGCCAAGAAGCAAACTAAGTGCCCACCAACAAATGACTCATCAAAGAAGATGTGGTACATATATACAATGGACTACTGCTACTACTGCTAAGTCACTTCAGTCGTGTCCGACTCTGTGTGACCCCATAGACGGCAGCCCACCAGGCTCCCCCCGCCCCTGGGATTCTCCAGGCAAGAACACTGGAGTGGGTTGCCATTTCCTTCTCCAATGCATGAAAGTGAAAAGTGAAAGTGAAGTCACTCAGTCGTGTCCGACTCTTAGCGACCCCATGGACTGCAGCCTTCCAGGCTCCTCCATCCATGGGATTCTCCAGGCAAGAGTACTGGGGTGGGGTGCCATTGCCTTCTCCGATGATGGACTACTACTCAGCCCTAAAAAAGAGCACACCTTTTCCATTTGCAGCAACATGGATGGACTTGGAGGGCATTATATTAAGTGAAATAAATCAGAGAGAGACATATATTGTATGATCTCATTTATAGGTGAAATCTAAAAATACAAAAAAACTGTGTGCTGTGCTTAGTCACTCAGGTATATCCTACTCTTTGTGACCCCATGGACTGTAGCCCACCTGTCCTTGGGGATTCTTCAGACAAGAACATTCGAGGGGTGCCATGCCCTTCTCCAGGGGATCTTCCCGACCCAGAGATCAAACCCAGGTCTCCCACATTGCAGGCTGATTCTTTACCAACCAAGACACCAGGGAAGCCCACAAAAAAATCTAGTGAATATAACAAGAAAGAAGCAGACTCACAGATAGAGAGAACAAAATAGTGATTAGCAGTGGGGAGAGGAGAGCAGGGTGAAAAAATACAGGAGTTGGGGAGTGGGAGGGACAAGCTATTGGGTATAGGATAAGCTACAAGGAAATGTTGTCAAACCTCAGGGGAGGGAATATAGCCAATATTTTATGATAACAGTAAATGAGTATAGCCTTTAAAAACTGTGCATCACTACACTGTCCACTTGCAATATACAATATTATACAGCAACTGTGTGCATGTGTGTGCATGCTAAGTTGCTTCAGTCTTGTGTGACTCTTTGTGACCCTATGGACTGTAGGCTCCCGCCAGGCTCCTTGGTCTATGGGATTCTCCAAGCAAGAATACTGGAGTGGGTTGCCATTTCCTCTTCCAGGGGACCTTCCCAACCCAAGGATTCAACCTGTGCAGCTTGTGTCTCTTACATTGGCAAGTGGGTCCTTTACCATTTGTGCCACCTGGGAAGCCCACAGCAACTATACTTCAATTAAAAACAATTTTATAGCCAAGTAATATTGTATGTTAAAAGTTGTCTTAAAGCTTAACATTCAGAAAACTAAGATCATGGCATCTGGTCCCATTACTTCATGGGAAACAGATGGGGAAACAACGGAAACAGTGTCAGACTTTATTTTGGGGGGCTCCAAAATCACTGCAGATGGTGATTGCAGCCATGAAATTAAAAGACGCTTACTCCTTGGAAGGAAAGTTATGACCAACCTAGATAGCATATTCAAAAGCAGAGACATTACTTTACCAACAAAGGTTCGCCTAGTCAAGGCTATGGTCTTTCCTGTGGTCATGTATGGATGTGAGAGCTGGACTGTGAAGAGGCTGAGCACCGAAGAATTGATGCTTTTGAACTGTGGTGTTGGAGAAGACTCTTGAGAGTCCCTTGGACTGCAAGGAGAGCCAACCAGTCCATTCTAAAGGAGATCAGTCCTGGGTGTTCTTTGGAAGGACTGATGCTAAAGCTGAAATTCCAGTACTTTGGCAACTTGTGAAGAGTTGGGAAAGACTCATTGGAAAAGACTCTGATGCTGGGAGGGATTGAGGGCAGGAGGAGAAGGGGATGACAGAGGATGAGATGGCTGGATGGCATCACTGACTCGATGGATGTGAGTCTGGGTGACCTCCGGGAGTTGGTGATGGACAGGGAGGCCTGGCGTGCTGCGATTCATGGGGTCGCAAAGAGTCGGACACGACTGAGCAACTGAACTGAACTGAACTGAATATTCCTTTGTGTGTATGTACCACAACTTCCTTATCCATTCTTTTGCCAATGGAGTTGAGCAGAAAGTACAGAGAATTCCCATATACTTCTCCTTCCCACCCAACAGAAAATAATTTTAAAGACTTACAATGCTGAGTAGGACCTTATGGATCACAGAATTCCAAACAATTCACTTTATAGATGAGAAATGTGAGGCTCAGATTACTGAAGTAATTTACCCAAAGTCACGCAGAAATGGGTCTTACTTAGAAGACATATATTTTTCGTGTGTTTTTCAATTATTTTTAAGTTATTTCTCTGTAACCTAAGGGATGTGTATTTGCAATAAAAGTGTGAAATTCAGAGAATTTTATATGGCTTTAAAAAAAAACTTGTTTTAATTAGAGAAATTGGAGACTGCCTTGCTTTAAATTTCTCTCAGAAACAATGCATGTTGACAGCAATTCTTCCAGCAATGAGGCAGGGAGAGCCAGCATCTGGTTTTAAATAATGCTAGCACAATGGAAGAAAGGCCCTGGTGAATGAATACAGACCTTCTCTGTTTACACAATCTAAGGGGGACTTTGGGATGGATTTTTTCCCCCTTTCTCTTTTGGTGGCTGATCAAAAGACAGACATTTTCTAAGAAAAGCATCTTGATTTTGGACAATGGTTTTCCAATTTGCCTAGGACTCAAAAACCGTTTGGCAAGTGAAGCTCAGCTCTGGGTTGTCTGTGAAGTTACTGACTATCTTTTTGCTTTTCCACATTTTTATGTGAGTGTTCTTTCTCCGTCCAATGTCTTTCTCCTTTTTTGGTCTGCAAATTGCATTCTCTGCCTCATGATCTAGCAGAGTGTTTATTCCCAGATAATGTCAAGGAAAATGACCATATAGTAAATATCACAAGTATGACAGCTAGAGGTATAAATTGTATTACATTTTCCTTAACATGGCCCAGATGGAAAGCAGTGTCAAGATGCCTCACATTTACTTTGGCTCAAAATCCTTATCTTCCTAGAATATATCAGCATTAAAAAAAAAATGTCATGAGCTCAGGTTGTAATTGGAGGAAGTTTGATTCCCAGTCCACACTCAGTTTGCAAGGTCCTATAGGTGCTACTACTTTCTGACATCTTCACCTATAGGCACCAAACTTCCATCTCTGATCAGATCAGATCAGATCAGTCGCTTAGTCATGTCCGACTTTTTGCGACCCCATGAATCGCAGCACGCCAGGCCTCCCTGTCCATCACCAACTCCCGGATGTCACTCAGACTCACATCCATCGAGTCAGTGATGCCATCCAGCCATCTCATCCTCTGTCATCCCCTTCTCCTCCTGCCCCCAATCCCTCCCAGCATCAGAGTCTTCTCCAATGAGTCAACTCTTCCCATGAGGTGGCCAAAGTACTGGAGTTTCAGCTTTAGCATCATTCCTTCCAAAGAAATCCCAGGGCTGGTCTCCTTCAGAATGGACTGGTTGGATCTCCTTGCAGTCCAAGGCACTCTCAAGAGTCTTGTCCAGCACCACGGTTCAAAATCTCTGACACTAGTCTTTAAAGCTACATAGACCTTGTCTGAAGCTACTGTCACCACTAGGGCACTATTTTTTTTTAATTTGTTAATGCTGATACTACTGAAGCCAGCACAATCAATCTAAGACCCATTTCTGTCACAAAAGGAAAGATTCCCCTTTAATGATGCCAACTCTTTCAGCCCCCATATCAACACTTAAAAAAAAAAAAATTCACCCATAAGTACAATGTTTTTTTCCTTCATCAGTGAAAGAATATAAGAAGATTCACTTCTGTGGGGATACATCCTTGCCTCCATGTCTCATCAGCATATTCCTTAGTGTCCCTGAACCAGCAGCCTAAACCGCTTCATCTTCCAAATCACCCTCTTCTTCTCTATCCCTAGTAGGAAGGTAAGCATCACCTCCCCCTGTTAGCAAACTCTTAAGTCCTCGATGCATTAGTTTGTCTTTTTATGCCATATCACAGGGCATGCAGGATCTTAGCTCCCCTACCAGGGGTGGAATCTGTGCCCCTGTGGCGGGAGCATGGAGACTTAACCACTCAACCACCAGGGACGTCCTGTTTGTCTTTTTAAGTAGACTGAGAAATCACACAAAAACAAGACTTTGATGTTCTGCTATGATATCTAAAATCCCTATGCTCTGTGATCAGACCCTGACTACGCAATTCTGGGATGTGTGTCACCCCACTTGGTTTAGAAACCCCAATGTATACGGGGTTTCTAGAATGTGGGTTCTATTAAGAAATATACTATTCCAGACTCAGTTTTCCCTTTACAGTGAATATAAACTATTTTTGGTCAGCAAAGCTTGCTTTGGGGATTTCTTGCCTCATTTGGGGATCTTTTGCCCATCTCCTGCTGTCCAATGTTTCGTTTAAATGATGCCAAACATTTGGATAGTTCATTGGATTTTTCAGTTTTGCACCCAGATGTTTGGAATCCTGTGGACATTGTCAAAGATTTGTTTATTATCATCCGGCTTGTAATCACGCTGCATCTGCATAATCTTCATCTTCCAGATGAAAACTGAAAAAGTCAGTCAGTCACCCAGATGTCTCCAAATGTCTGGGTGTTTATCATTGCCAAAGAACATCTGGATGGCTGCAATTTTTTCAGTTTTTATTCATGTCTTTGGCACAGACACAGTCTTGGGTTTAGTTACTCTGGATACAGCACAATAAATAGCCTTAATGGGATGGGTAGATATTTAACAGAGCTACAAGCACAGTGTTCCTGTGGCTAAAATGTCAGTCACCAGTCTGTACAACCAGAATATCCTCTCCATCTGAAAAAACATTCAAAGGAAGTGACATGGTGACCCTCATTGCCCTCTCTAGAGGCCCATCAGGATTAAGGGAGTTAGAAAGTGTGTGTCATTTACATTTGCATAAAGAATGCCTCCAAGGCTGGAGATATAACTCAAAGAAAATAAAAATGGATGAACTTTAGCACCATTTATAGCTCAAAACATAAAGTCTAGAAATAACCATCTGTAGTAAATACAAGCAGATATCTAAATAAATCTTAGGAAAATTGTTTTCTCCTTTGAGGCAGTTGTAAAATGAGGGAGATGGAATAGATGACTACTAAATTCTCTTCCAGCTCTGGCAGCTGATTATTCTAGAAAACCTCTGTGCCCATTGCACAAAGGAGGTGCGAAAAAGGAAGTAGAATAGCATGGCAGTTAAGCATACAACTTTCAGTCAGAAAGATTAAGTTCCCAGCCTGGTGCTGCCCCTCACCCACTCCATGAACCCAGGAAAACTCTGAGACTCCTTGAGCCTTGCTTTTCTCACCTTTACAAGTGTGACAATTTTGAGCATTGCTATAAGGATTAAATGAGTCTATGTATTTAAAAAGAGCTTACATAGCATCTGAAGTACTGCAAAACTCTAAAAAATTCAACTCAGTGTAGACTTAAGATTCACTTTTAATTAGTGTCCAGAGTTAGTCTGGAATTCAGAAGAGAAGCCTGGCTAGAGTTAGAAAGATGGAAGTCAGATGAAAAAGTGGTAGAAACTTGGGACCAGTGATATTGGGATCTGAGCCTAAGATATTCCACTATGAAAGGTAGGGTGGACAAGGATCAGCCTGTGAGGCAGAGGAAACCAGGAGAGTATCAGATCCTAAAAATCCAGAGAAAAGACAATTTTCAAGAAAGATGGGATGACTCTGGGTCACATGCTGTTAATTGGTCAATGAGGTGAAACTGAAACGTGTTAAAGTTAGCATAACAAAGTTGTCTTAGTTTGGATTCTTTCAGAAACGAATCCAGAAACAAAGCTTCAAGTGGAAGAAGTTGGTGCTGGTAGGGAAGTGGAGAAGTGAGACAAGGAAGAAAAGATAGCCTATTGCCAGTGTGGGCTGCTGATGTGATTAATATGCCTGGGGAAACTCTGGAATCCACTGTAAAACACACTCTTCAGAGGGTCACTCCACAAGAGGGGAGCTATTTAATGTCAAACCCCATTGACATTGAGTCCTGCTCCTGCGTTGGGGAGAGGGCTTTAGTTTGATGGTATTTCTGGTTTAGAGGAGATTTGGGCTTCAGTGGCAAGAATAGAGCCTTGGGTAAGAAATGCAGGTGCTAGTCTTTGGAAGTGGAACTTGCAGGCCCTAGAGTGCTAAGAATGTGAAGGAAAGGCGATGTAGGTGGAGTCACGGGAGAGTAACCAGATTAAAATGGGTTGAAGAGTGAAGCAAAAGTGATGACGTGGAATGGTATGTGCTGACAATTGTTTGAGAAGGTGAAATAATCTGAGAACATAGATGGCCTGTTAGTCCATTTGAGATAGAGTTTCAAGGGGAGGTGTTCCCCTGGAGTAAGTTTTCATGGTAATTGGAGTGATCCAACAGAAAGGGAGAGACTAATAATGAAAGATGGAGTGGAGGACTGGAGTGAAGCCCTTGAAAAGGGCAGAGTGACAGGGGTCTTGTGTATAAATAGTGGCCTTTGCTTTAACAGATGTAACTTTTCATTTCCCTTAGGTGCAAAGAATTTGGGTGGAGGAAGATGCACCCATATACAGTTTCTGTTGTTCTGTTTTTCTTTTTGTTTATTTTTGAAATATAGCTGACCTACAATACTTGTTACACAATTACACAATATAGTGATTACACAACATACTGTATACACAATTACACAATACATTGTTATACAATATAGTGATTCAATAATTCTATATACTTAAAAGTGATCACCACAATGCCTAGTTATAATATGTCACCATAAAAAGATATCATACAGTTATATTCCCCACACTGTACATTTCCTAGTCATGACTCATTTATTTTGCAACTGCAAATTTGTACCTCTTCCCTGGTAGCTCAGCTGGTAATGAATCTGCCTGCAATGCAGGAGACCTTGGTTTGATTCCTGGGTTGGGAAGATCCCCTGGAGAAGGGATAGGCTACCCACTTCAGTATTCTTGGGCTTCCTGGGTGGCTCAGACTGTAAAGAATCCACCTGCAATGCAGGAGACCTGGGTTTGATCCCTAGGTTGGGAAGATCCCCTGGAGAAGGGATAGACTACCCACTTCAATGTTCTTGGGCTTACCTGATAGCTCAGCTGGTAAAGAATCCACCTGCAATGCAGGAGATCTGGGTTCTATCCCTGGGTTGGGGAGATCCCTTGGAGAAGGGAACAGCTACCCACTCCAGTATTCTGGCCTGGAGAATTCCATGGACTGTATAGTCAATCAGGTTGCAAAGAGTTGGACACGACTGAGTAGGTTTCACTTTCCCTTTCAACCTCCTTCATCTATTCCTCTCCTCCCCTTCACCATCCTTCCCTTTGGCAACCATCTGTTTGCTCTCTGTCTATAACTCTATTTCTGTTTTGTTATGTTTGTTCATCTGTTTTGTTTTTTAGATTCTACACATAGGCAAAATCATATACTATTTGTCTTTCTCTTTTCTGACTGATTTCACTTTAGCATAATACCCTCTAAGTCCATCTACATTTTCTCAAATGGCAAGATTTCATTCTTTTTGTTATGGCTGAATAATATTCCAGTGTGTAAGTGAGAGGGTATATAGATGTTAATAGATATAACATTCTTCTATTGATGCTCACTTAGGTTGTTTCCATGTCTTAGCAATTGTAAATAATGCTGCAATGAACTTAGGGGTGAATGTATTTTTTGGATTCGTGCCTTCCTTTTCTTTATTATAAATAGCCAGGTGTAGAATTTCTGGATCATTATGGTAGATCTATATTTAATTTCTTGAGGATTTTCATACCATTTTCCATAGTAGCCACACCAATTTACATTCCCATGAACAGTGCACGTGCATGCATGCTAAGTTGCTTCAGTCATGTCTGATTCTGTGTGACCCTGTGGACTGCAACCCACCAGGCTCTTCTGTCTATGGAATTCTCCAGGCAAGAATACTGGAGTAGATTGCCATGCCCTCTTCCAGAGGCTCTTCCCAACCCAGTGATTGAACCCAAGTCTCTTACATCGATCTGTATTGTCAGGTGGGTTCTTTACCACTAACACCACCTGGGAGACCCCCAAGAGTGCACAATTGGTCCTTTTTTTTCACATTTGTTATTTGCGTTCTTTTTGATGACAACCGTTCTGGCACGTGTGAGGTGATATCTCCCTGTGGTTTTGATTTGCACCTCTTTAATGATTTAGCAATGTTGAGCATCTTTTTTTGTGCCTGTTGGCCATCTGCATTTCCTCTTTGGAAAAATGTCTACTCAGTTCTTCTGTTCATTTTTTAATCCAATTGTTGGTTTTTCTAGTTGATTTGTATGTATTATATATATCATATATATATTATATATTATTTATACATGATGTTAGACCATTATTGATCATATAATTTGCAAATATCTTCTCTCATTCAGTAGATTTTTTTTTGGTTTGGTTAATAGTTTCCTTTGCTGTGTAAAGCATTTAAGTTTAATTAGGTCACATTGTTTTACTTTTTGCTTTTATTTCCTTTGTTTTAGGAGAGTAAAAAAAAAATTACTAAGACTGATGTCAAAATTTCCCTTAATGTGCAAAAGCCTTTTAGTTTTATGTTGTCACATTTGTTTATTTTTGACTTTGTTTCTCTTGCATGAGAAGACATATCCAGAAAGAAAAAAAAAAAAAAAAGATTACTAAGACCAATGTCAAAGAATGTACTGTTTTCTTCTAGAAATTTTATGGTTTCAGGTTCCACATTTTAACCTTTACTCCATTTTGAATTTTTTTTATATATGCTATGAGAGAGTAGTCCACTTTGATTCTTTGCATGTAACTGTCCATCTTTCCCAACATCACTTATTGAAGAGGCTCTCTTTTCCCCCATTGGTTGTTCTTGCTTTGTTTGTCATGAATTAATTGCCCATGTAAGTATGGATTCATTTCTTGGATCTCTGTTTTGTTTCATTGATCTATTTGTCTATCTTTGTGCCAACACATACTGTTTAAATTACTGTAGATGTGTGATATAGTTTAAAATCAAGGAGCATGATTTGTGCTTCTTTCTTAAGATTGTTTTGGCTATTCATTCTTTTGTGTTTCTGTGCAAATTTTAGAATTAGTCCTTCTGGTGCTGTGTAAAATGTCATTGATATTTTTATAAAAACTATATTGCATCTGTAAATTGCCTTAGGTGGTAAGATCATCTTAATAGCATTAATGCTTCCAACCCATGTACATGGTATATTTTTCTGTTTTGTGGTCTTCAATTTCTTTCATCAGTGATGTATAGTTTTCAAAGTACTGATTTTTACCTTCTTAGTTATATTTATTCTTTGATATTTTATTCTAATTGCAGTGATTTTAAATGGAATTGTTTTCTTAATTTCTCTTTCTGACAGCTAGTGTATAGAATTATAACACATTTCTCTATATTAATATTTTATCCTGCAATTTTACCAAATTCGTTGGAGAGTTCTAATAGTTTTTTGATAGTGTCTTTAGGATTTTCTATGTGTAGTATCATGTCATTTGCAAACAATGACAATTTTACTTTGAAAAGACAATCTCTTTAACAAGTGGTGCTGGGCAAACTGGTCAACCACTTGTAAAACAATGAAACTAGAACACTTTCTAACACCATACAGAAAAAGTAAACTCAAAATGGATTAAAGATCTAAATGTAAGACCAGAAACTATAAAACTCCTAGGGAAATACATAGGCAAAACACTCTCCAACATAAATCACAGCAGGCTCCTCTATGATCAACTTCCCAGAGTATTGGAAATAAAAGAAAAATTAAACACAGGGGACCTAATTAAACTTAAAAGCTTTTGCACAATGAAGGAAACTATAAGCAAGGTGAAAAGACAGTCTTCAGAGTGGGAGAAAATAATAGCAAATGAAGCAACTGACAAAGAATTAATCTCAAAAATGTGCAAGCAACTCCTGCAGCTCAATTCCAGAAAAATAAATGACCAATCAAAAAATGGGTCAAAGAACTAAACAGACATTTCTCCAAAGAAGACACACAGATGGATAACAAACACATTAAAAGATGCTCAACATCACTTATCATCAGAGAAATGCAAATCAAAACCACAATGAGGTACCATCTCACGCCAGTCAGAATGGCTGCTATCAAAAAGTCTACAAGTGGGAGGAGCTAAGATGGCGGACGAGTAAGACGGGGAGAATGCTTTCTCCTCCACAAATCCATTAAAAGAACATCTGAATGCTGAATAAACTCGATACAACAACTTCTGAATGCCGGCAGAGGACATCAGGCACTTAGAAAGACAACTCATTGTCTTCAAAATGAGAAAACAAGCCCTGTGGTAACTCCTTTTGCGGAAAAGTGGCGCGGACACCAGCATTTGCTATTGGCAAGTGGGGGCTGGGCTAGGAGGAGCGCCAAGGCCTGCATTGCTTTGAGAAAGGATTTGGCCTGGCTATCTCGGGTGCTATCTGAGCGAAATAACCAGACTGTCGGTTATCCACTACATCAAAAGCCAGCCCTAACTTAAGACACCACCAGGACTACCTACGGAACAAAGGGCTGCACAGAGTTGGCCGGCTGCAGGCCGTCCCACTCCTGTGACAGGCAGCCAGGGCCGGAGGCGGGCAATTATAGCCCTAGAGAGACACTGTCTAACGGAACTGTGAGTAGGTTTCTGTGCTGACTCACGCTTCTTGGGGCTCTGGATGGTCAACATCTGCCTGAGAAAGTGTGCTGTTTATATACCCAGAAAACTGAGTGGCGGAGAGGCGATAAGTCGCAGCAGCTGCACTCGCTGAACATTTCATCACCTGTGCTACTTGGATCTGGGAAGGGCATAAAATGCAGACTCAACCAAGTCTGTGCTTCTGAGGATTTTCCGAGTGCCTGAACCTGGCCGGTTTAGATTTGGGTGTTCATCTCCGCCCCCTCTGTAACAAGGCAGAGATCAGATATTGAAAAGACCTGTAAACCGCCTCAATAAAGAGAATTCAACAAACTACCAGAATATAGTAAGGACACTCTAAACTTGGCAATTTTAACAAAATGAAGAGACAAAAGAATACCCAGCAGCTAAAGGAACAGGATAGATGCTCACCAAACCAAACCAAAGAGGAAGAGATAGGGAATCTACCTGATAAAGAATTCCGAATAATGATAGCGAAATTAATTCAAAATCTCGAAATCAAAATAGAATAATAGTTAAAGAGTCTGGAGACAAGGATTGAGAAGATGCAAGAAAGGTTTAACAAGGACCTAGAAGAAATAAAAAAGAGTCAACACATAATGAATAATGCAATAAATGAGATCCAAAACACCCTGGAGGCAACAAATAGTAGAATAACAGAGGCAGAAGATAGGATTAGTGAATTAGAAGATAGAATCCTAGAAATGAATGAATCAGATGAGAAAAAAGAAAAACGTATCAAAAGAAATGAGGACAATTTCAGAAACCTCCAGGATAACATCAAACGCTACAACATTCGAATCATAGGAGTTCCAGAAGAAGAAGATAAAAAGAAAGATCATGAGGAAATACTTGAGGAGATAATAGTTGAAAACTTCCCTAAAATGGAGAAGGAAATTACCACTCAAGTTCAAGAAATCCAGAGAGTCCCTAACAGGATAAACCCAAGGCGAAACACCCCAAGACACATATTAATCAAATTAACAAAGATTAAATATAAAGAACAAATATTAAAAGCAGCAAGGGAAAAACATCAAATAACTCACAAGGGAATTCCCATAAGGATAACAGCTGATCTTTCAATAGAAACTCTCCAAGCCAGGAGGGAATGGCAAGACATAATTAAAGTGATGAAAGAAAATAACTTACAGCCTAGATTATTGTATCCAGCAAGGATCTCATTCAAATATGAAGGAGAAATCAAAAGCTTCACAGATAAGCTAAAGTTGAGAGAATTTAGCACTACTAAACCATTTCTCCAACAAAAACTAAAGGACATTCTCTAGATAGGAATCACTAAAAGGGTGTATAAACTCGAACCCAAAACAATAAAGTAAATCTTATTTATCAATAATTGCTTTAAACATTTATGGGCTGAATGCCCTAATCAACAGACAAATACTGGCCGAATTGATACAAAAACAAGACCCCTACATACCTTGTCTACAAGAGACAACTAAAAGACTAAAATGGATCAAATGGATACAAAAACTAGAACCCTATATATGTTGTCTACAAGAGAACCACCTTAAAATACGGGATATATACTGACTGAAAATGAAGGCCTGGAAAAAGATTTTCTACGCAAATATGGACCATAAGAAAACAGGAGTAGCAATTCTTATATCAGATAAAATTGACTTTAAAGATCTTGAAAAGGAGACAATGAAGGTTACACATAAAGACTTAAAGGAACAATCCAAAAAGAAGTTATAACAATTATAAATATATATGCACCCAACATTGGAGCACTGATATATCTATGACAAACATTAATTAATATGATAGAAGAAATATGCAGCAATACAATAATAGTGGGAGACTTTAATACCCCACTCATATAATCTGGCTGTAATAGACAAAGTAAAGAGCAAAACATATTTACTTATGAACCTCAAAAAATTCAGTTCACTCAGGAGAGTTTAAAAAAAAAAAAAAAGACTTATTTGTTCACTCTGTAAAGGTTTATTGACTATTTTTTGGGTTTGGTACTACTTTGAGTAGTAGGGAGGAAGAGGTGACAAATGTGATCCTGTCCTAAATAATATATTGTGGTATAGATAGACCTACCAATACAAAATACCAAGATGTGCCTAAAGATGAGGACACCCAAACTGGACTTTTTGTTTCCTGAACTTTTCATTTCGAGAACAAACCTCCTAATATAGGATGAATTCAACATGATTTTTTTTTAAGTGTTCTTTGTGATTAAAAACAGAAAGCCATTGGTTAAGAAATTACATATACTCCTCCCCACCATCACTCCCCTTCTTTCTTCCCATTTCCCTCCCACCCTTATTGATCCTTTCCTTTGTCCATTTTCCCCTGCAAAAAAAAATAAATAAATAAATAAATAAATTAAAAAATTGGGGCTGGCTTTGGGACCTGCTCTAACCACCAGCACGCAAAAAATAAATAAATAAATAAATAAAGCAAAGGGGGAGCCTTTTAAAGAGGGGAAAAAAAAAAGTCTACAAGTAATAAATGCTGGAGAGGGTGTGGACAAAAAGGAACTCTCTTACACTGTTGGTGGGAATGCAAACTAGTACAGCCACTATGGAGAATATTGTGGAGATTCCTTAAAAAACTGGAAATAAAACTGCCATACAACCCAGAAATCCATTGCTGGGCATATACACCAAGCAAACCAGAATTGAAAGAGACATGTGTACACCAATGTTCATTGTAGCACTGTTTATAATAGCCAGGACATGGAAGCAACCTAGATGTCCATCAGCAGATGAATGGATAAGAAAGCTGTGGTACATATACACAATGGAGTATTACTCAGCCGTTAAAAAAGAATACATTTAAATCAATTCTAATGAGGAGGATGAAACTGGAGCCTATTATACAGAGTGAAGTAAGCCAGAAATAGAAACATCAATACAGTATACTAACGCATATATATAGAATTTAGAAAGATGGTAATGATGATCCTATGTGCAAGATAGCGAAAGAGACACAGATGTAAAGAACAGTCTTTTGGACTCTGTGGGAGACAGGTGGCTCAGCGCTGGTACACTGGGATGACCCAGAGGGATAGGATGGGGAGGGAGGTGGGAGGGGGTTTCAGGATGGGGAACACATGTACACCCATGGCTGATTCATGTCAATGTATGGAAAAAACCACTACAATATTGTAAAGTAATTAGCCTCCAATTAAAATAAATACATTTAAAAAAATAATAAAAGTATACATGAAAATGGAAAAAAAATACTTTTCATTTCCTATTTTATTGTTGTTCAGTCACTAAGTCATATCTGACTCTTTGTGACCCCAAGGACTGCAGCATGCCAGACTCCGCTCTCTTCTACTATCTCCCGAGGTTTGCTCAAATTCATGTCCATTGAGACAGTGATGCTATCTAACCATCTCATTCTCTGCCATCCCCTCTTCTCCTGCCCTCAATCTTTCTCAGCATTAGAGTCTTTTCCAATGAGTCAGCTATTCGCATCAGGTGGCCAAAGTATTGGAGCTTCAGCATCAGTCCTTTCAATGAATATTCAGAGTTGATTTCCTTTGGGATTGACTGGTTAGATTGCCTATTTGAATTCCTTTTATTTCCTTTTCTTGTCTGATTGCTTTAAATAACTTCCAATACTATGTTACATATAAGTGGCAAGAGTGGGGTGGAGAGTGTAAGTTGCAGTTGGACATATCTGCAACATGGGTTTGGTTACCAACTTTCATTTCCTTATTGCATAGATTGACATTTGTTAAACTCGGAGAAAGCAATGGCACCGCACTCCAGTACTCTTGCCTGAAGAATCCCATGGATGGAGGAGCCTGGTAGGCTGCAGTCCATGGGGTCACGAAGAGTCAGACACTACTGAAGTGACTTAGCAGCAGCAGCAGCAGCACATCTGTTAAACTGGGCTAACAATATGAACTTCACAGGGTTTATAAAAAGGTTTGAGCGACTTCACTTTCACTTTTCACTTTCATGCATTGGAGAAGGAAATGGCAACCCATTCCAGTGTTCTTGCCTGGAGAATCCCAGGGACGGAGGAGCCTGGTGGGCTGCAGTCCGTGGAGTCGCTCAGAGTCAGACACAACTGAAGCGACTTAGCAGCAGCAGCAGCAGCACATCTGTTAAACTGGGCTAACAGTATGAACTTCACAGGGTTTATAAAAAGGTTTGATAAAATAGTGATAGAAGTTGATGAAATGAAAAACTCCTAACCCGCTACATGATTTATTATCATAATTCACAGGACAGATTGCAGAAGTTCCTTGCAACACTCGCAAGTCAAAGAGCATAGTAAAATGGACAAACTAAGTTATAACACTAATAACTATTTTTCTATTTCATCTTTATAAAGTCTTTTTTTCATATATATTTTTCACAGGAAATCTTGCCTTCAACTCATCTTACCAAATAAACTGGAGAAAAGTGAATTGCTCAATACTATTTGCTTATTTAGAACTGGATTTTGAACCCAGTCCTCTGCTTTGAAAACCCGAGACATTCAGGATTACCTTAAAATCTTTAATGCACTGGTAGGACTCCAGTACTCTTGCCTGGAAAATCCCATGGACGGAGGAGCCTGGAAGGCTGCAGTCCATGTGGTCACTGAGGATCGGACATGACCAAGCGACTTCACTTTCACTTTTCACTTTCATGCATTGGAGAGAGAAATGGCAACCCACTCCAGTGTTCTTGCCTGGAGAGTCCCAGGGACGGGGGAGCCTGGTGGGCTACCGTCTATGGGGCCGCACAGAGTCGGACACGACTGAAGTGACTTAGCAGCAGCAGCAGCAGGACACTGGTCCAAACAGCCCCAGTTCCAGAGAGGACCTTCTGTGCCACTGCATACTGGAAAAGAAGGTGAGCTTTTGTAAGGTTTGTCCTGAGGACCTAAGGGAAACTTCTCATTCTAGTCATGCTCAGTTTGCTGTACATGTTAAAACACGGCTATATGAGAAGTTTTATCAGGTGTCATTTCTGTTCCTTGCAGGAAACGCTTTTCAGTGAACATGCTAAGGTACTCCTACTTGTTCTATTATTTATGGAAACTGAGCAGCAACTTTACCCTGAGGCACTGTTGTCTCTTGGATCATTTATGTCTTGTTTTTAGACTAAAAGTAAATTTGCAAGCAACTGAGAAAAAATGAACAATTGCTTTCTCACAAAATATTGCCATCTTATAAAGAGAGCTAAAACTGAAAGTGTATAGGCATGGCAGGAGAGAATTCTTGGTCTTTAGAACTTAATCTCTCCTTTTTTATCTAAAATAAATCCAAAACTGTATGTAGCCTTCAACTTTACCTAGGGCGGGGTTGGTGGTGTGGTGGTGGAGGAGAAATAGGTCAAAAGGAAACCTTTTTTCCTACCAGTCTCAATGCTTGTTGAAATAATATATAGATGTTTCTACAAAACATGAAAAAGGTTTTTAAGATTTTGAAAATGACTATATTGACTCTACAGATCAATTTAGGGAGTGTTGATGTTAAGTCTTCCAAACCATGAATGTGGGCTATCTTTTAAACACACTATTTGTGTTTCTAAGAATTTATCCTTTTTCTATAAGTTATCTAATTCATTGATTTACAGTTTTTCATAGAAGTCCCTTGAAACTTTATTTCTGTGAGATCTGTGGTGATTCTACTTTCATTCTTGGTTTCAGTAATTTGAGTCTTCTCTCATTTTTTTTTCTTTGTCAGGCTAGCTAAAACTTTATAAATTTTGTTGATTTTTTCAGAGAACAAACTTATAGTTTATGGAATTTTTCTCTTGCTTTCTATCCCCTATTCCATTTATTTCATCTCTAAAATCTCTGTTATTTCCTCTTTTTCTACTTGCTTTGTTCAGCAGGCTCTTCTTTTTCTAAAATCCTAAGGTGAAATGTAAGTTATTGATTTGAGATCTTATGTTTTATCATAGGCATTCACAGCTGTAAATTTCCATCTGAACGCTACTTTAGCTGCATTCAAAAGTTCTAGTATGTTTTATTTTCATCACCTAAGAATGTTTTCTCATTTCCATTGTGATTCGACCTTTGACTCATTGATTAGTTAGGAATATTTTGTTTAATTATGCACATTTGTGTATTTCCCAGATTTCCTTCTGTTACCGATTTCTAACCATATTTCCTTTGTGTGATTTAAGTCTTTGTGTATAGATTTAGAGTTGTTTTATGACCTAATATCTATTAGGTATTGGAGCATGTGTATATTTATGCTGGAGAAGTTTCCCTGTGTGCTTGAGAAGGATGTATATTCTGCTACTGTTGGGTTCAGTTCGGTTCAGTTCAGTTCAGTTGTGTCTGACTCTTTGCAACCCCATGGACTGCAGCATGCCAAGCCTCCCTGTCCATCACTAACTCCTGGAGTTTACTCAAACTCATGTCCATTGAGTTGGTGATGCCATCCAACCATCTCACCCTCATCCCTTTATCCTCCTGCTTTCAATCTTTCCCAGCATCAGAGTCTTTTCAGATGAGTCAGTTCTTTGCATCATGTGGCCAAAGTATTGGAGTTTCAGCTTCAGCATCAGTTCTTCCAATGAACACCCAGGACTGATCTCCTTTAGGATGGACTGGTTGGATCTCCCTGCAGTCCAAGGGACTCTCAAGAGTCTTATCCAACACCACAGTTCAAAAGCATCAAATCTTTGGTGCTCGGCCTTCTTTATAGTCCAACTCTCACACCCATACATGACTACTGGAAAAACCATATCCTTGACTAGATGGACCTTTGTTGACAAAATAATGTCTCTGCTTTTTAATATGCTGTCCAGGTTGGTCATTACTTTTCTTCCAAGGAGTAAGCATTTTTTAATTTCATGGCTGCAGTCACCATCTGCAGTGATTTTGGAGCCCCCCAAAATAAAGTCTCTCTCTGTTTCCCCTGTTTCCCCCATCTATTTGCCATGAAGTGATGGGACTGGATGTCACGATCTTAGTTGGCGGGGTATTCTTATAGATGTCTGTCTGGTCTAGTTAGTTTATAGTGTTATTCTGTAATATTGTCTAGTATTGCTCCTAGTATTATTCCTCTATTTGTTTGTTAATTTTCTAACCATTTCTAACACAGAGAAAGTACTCAGTAAATATTTCTGAATGAATGTGGGTGTACTGGGTGTTGACCTCCATTTTAGGCAATCTTCCATTTCAGCAAAACACAATGGATCCAAAACTGAATTAATTATTTTCATCCATTGTTGAAAGTAGAATATTGGTATCTCAAATTATTATCATTGAATTGTCAAGTCTCCCTTTGAATCCATCAGTTTTATTTCCCATATTTTCAGTCTGTTATTAGGTGTTACAAGCCTTGATTCCTGTTCAGAGTTCTAAAAGTTGATTTTGACAATTTTTGCCAGTTTCCTCAGTGCTTTCATGGAAGGAGAGTCTTCAGAGGTCTTTATTCCATCATTCTTTTGTTGGCATCAATCTGAGATAATAGGTTTTGCTGATGGATTTCTTGTTGTTTGGGAGATAAAGAGAGGAGGCAAAGATCTGGGGACATGAACAGTTATTACTATGACATTATCATTTTTCTAATATGGAGAAGACTCTAGGAAGGTCAGATTTTTAAGAGAGAGGGTCAAGAGTTCAATTTTGGGCATATTGCTGTTGCCCACTAGCTGTCCAAGGAGAGATGCCAAATAGGCAATCTTTTACAAGTCTGGAGCTCAGGCTAGAAGTCCAGGCTGCAGGTGTAGGCAAAGACCAGAAGACTCTGTCTCTCCAGGCTTACACTTATAATTCCACTTAAGATTCTTCAGGACTAGGAAAACTACATATTGTCCCTCAAATATGCCAAACATTGTTCTATTCTTTTGCTTTTGCTTGAATCCCTCTTCCTGCCAAACACTTTCTTGCTCATTCCTTAAAACTGGCCCTTCTTTAAAAACCCAGATGGAGTTCTATCTTCACCACAAGCCCTTCTCACAAATGGAACCTTCAGCTACTTGCTTCTCCTCTACATTATTCATTGTCAGAGCCCCTTCACTTAGCACACTTTTCACCATGAATGCCTCCTCTATAATTTATCACCTTGACCATATTTGAGTTATTTGTTGCATATCTGATATCTCATTAAGCTGTAAGATCCTTGAGGATAGGGACTCCTGGAACTTATGCATCTTTATATTTCCGGAGCCCAGAACCATGTTCAACACACAGAAAGTACTCAATAAATATTTCTGAATGAATGTGGGTGTACCTCTATTTTAGGCAATCTTCCATTTCAGCAAAACACAATGGATCCAAAACGGAATTAATTATTTTCAACAAAACTGAGCGCGTGGCACTGCCATTTGTCTGTCACTAATGCTTGAAACTCCTGTAACCTTTTTCACTAGTCTCTCTCCTGCACTTGGTCTAGGCAATACTAAGCCTTTTCAATTCTCCATCATGAATCTGCCTTCAGTTCCCCACTGCCACTCCCTTCTTCTAGACCACCATCTCACCATCTCATCTGGGCTACTTTTAGAGACTTCTTTTGCTCTTCTCTGATATCTCCACTCTGTAACCTGAATGATATATCTGATGTGGGAAATATATCCTGAACCCTACTGCATGATACTCTTTAATAATTCCCATGATCTTCAAGTAAAATCCAAACTTCTTAATATGGCATCAAAGAAAATTTTCCTACTGAACTATTTGCACTTGCTAAGGGCATTGTGCCTTCTCCTGCTCCCAGGCTTTTGCATATGCTGCAAAAACAAAGCAAACAAACAAAAAGGAAATAATTGACTTCTCTTTGCCTAGGCAAGAGCTACTCTTTTTCTGTGTCTCATCTGAGATGCCAGTTCCTCCTGGAAAATTTTCCCTAATTACTCAAAACTAGGTTAGGAACATTGTCTATGTGTTTCCACAGCACCTTCTGCTTAAATTTGGGTAGCACTTATCAGACTTACTTTGGAATTGCTTGGATTGTGTTTTTCTTGTATTGTGGTGGTGAGTGTATATGTAGCTACATGATACTAAGCAGGTGTTCAGTAGCATTGGTTGTTTCATGTAAAAACAATCATAGAATTTAATTAATCTGCAAATACTGAGGGTTAACTATAGCTTTCATTTTCAGCCTTAACTCTCAGTCCTCCTACATAGAGCTTTTTATCTGCTGAGAACTAAGACCAATAAAACATAGGAAAATCCATGTACATGCACATTGAGACATGGGAAGAACATCAGTACATCTTATCAAGGCAACACTCTCATTTTACAGATGTGAAAACTAAAGACTTAAAAGTGTCAGCGCCTTATCCAGGGCCAAAGTGAGGATGTTTAGCAGAACACAAATGGAAATATCAATATCCTGATCCCTCTTGGCACTGTCTGCCCATGCAGTTGTGTGAGTCTCTTCTGGAAAGTCATAGGAATGCTAGTTATCAGGGCTGACTAACAAAGTTTGCCTACTGACTCACTCTTGAGTCACAAGACCTTGATGATTTGGAGGGACTAGAAAGCTGAATGTGTCTTTTCTTGTAGGTATTAGTTTCTCTTCTGGTGAGACCATGCTGGCACCTCGGCTAAGGCATCCTACTGAGCTGAGCACTGGGCAAGCACAGAGCTCGAAGTGCTCACCATCATCCCTGCTGATGGGGCTATGTTTGGATCAACCTCAGAGTTTTCCCAAAGCTTTGCACTTTCTTCTATTACATAACAGAGCAGATAGCCCATACATGCAGGGGCTATCGGTTGCTCAGTTGTGTCTGATTTTTCGTGACCCTTTGGACTATAGCCCACCAGGCTCCCCTTGCCCATGAGATTTTTCAGGAAAAATCTGAAGTAGGTTGCCATTTCTTCCTTTGGGGATCTTCCCGATCCAGGAATTGAACCCATATCTCCTGCATTTCAGACAGATTTTTAACCCGCTAGGCCATCAGGGAAGCACCAGATATATCATACTTTATACAAAAATTGGATGATTTAAAAGAGATTATTGGAAAGGAAAGCCTATTTTCAGGCATTCCATATAACCTAGAAGACTATTGTTCAAAGAAATCTGTAAATAAAACAGTAAAAGCAATGCTTGGGCCAGAAGTCTTTTAATCCTTTTTTGCATCTCTTGAGATTGTATGAGTGCATTGTTAGTGTCCCTGGAGGAGGGCATGGCAACCCACGCCTATATTCTTGCCTGGAGAATCCCCATGGACAGAGGAGCCTGGCAGGATATAGTCCATGGGGGGTCGCAAAGAGTCGGACATGACTGAGCAACTAACACACACCCATTGTTAGTGTAAATTATTACATTTCAATTTTTCTGCTTTTAGTGAGCCTGGATTCTTACTGGCACACTGGGATCAGGATAAGTTGAGCATTTCCTGTCTGCCAGGTACTTCATGTACATTAATATAACCCTCTTAATATTATCATGAGGTGTTAGCCTCCTTTTATAGATGAAGCTGCTAAGGTTCAGAGAGATTATATGACTTTACTAAGATGAAGCTAGTAGTTCTTGGACCACACTGAGTATCAAGGATCTAGGTCATTGACCTTGAAGTCAATTTCCAGTGGAGTGGTGGGGAATGAGAGCCTGAAGCAAGGTGGAGAGAGAATGGGCGTTTAGGGTATACAGACTGAAAATGTAGACCATTGTCAAAAACTCAAAAGGTCTCTCTTTCTTCTCACTCTCCTTCCCCTCTCCCTCTCTTCTCCCTCTCCCTGTCCGGATCCTCTTCTTCCTCCCACCCCTGCCTACATTAGTGTGTATTTGCATTATGTATGCCTGCATAAATTCATCGTCCTGGCCATAGTCCCATGGGATGATTGCTATGATCTTAAGAGAATTTCAGATCTGCCCTGCACTGTTCCAATGGATCAGTCCTTGGGCTAAATCCTGGAGTGGCCTTGGTACTAGAGAGGCAGAGTATATGACCTTCAAGCTGCCATGACCTTTTTGTGCTTGCCACACTGCTGAAGGCACCACAGGGCCTCTCAACAGACTGCTAATCATGACATTCCTTTCCAGAGGCCCTCTGAGCACAGTTGTTTTATTATGGGATATTTTCTGGAAAATGGCATGTATAGATGTGATATGTGTAAATTACATATTGCTTATTATAAGATATCTTATGGGCTTTGTTTTTCTTTTAAGACACATTCTGCTACTCACATGTTCCCAGGGTTACCAGAACTCTGGTGTCAGACTGTTTAGGTTCAAAATCCAGTTCTAACGTTTATTAGCTGTGTTGCTGCTGCTGCTGTTGCTAAGTCACTTTAGTCGTGTCCAACTCTGTGCGACCCCATAGACGGCAACCCACCAGGCTCCTCCGTCCCTGGGATTCTCCAGGCAAGAACACTGGAGCGGGTTGCCATTTCCTTCTCCAATGCATGAAAGTGAAAAGTGAAACTGAAGTCGCTCAGTCGTGTCTGACTCTTAGCGACCCCATGGACTGCAGCCTTCCAGGCTCCTCCGTCCATGGGATTTTCCAGGCAGGAGTACTGGGGTGGGGTGCCATTGCCTTCTCCATATTAGCTGTGTTACCTTGAGAAAATTGCATAATTCCCTTAAAGTTTTGTTGCCTCACCCAGAAGGGCTAGAAGTGCTCAATAGATGATCACAGTAAGTGAAGTAAGTCAGACAGAGAAAGACAAATACCATGTACTATCTCTCATTTGTGGAATCTAACATTTGACACAAATGAATTGATCTAAGAAACAGACTCACGGACTTAAAGAACAGCCTTGTGGGTCCAAGGACGGGTGGACGTGGGATGGATTGCAAATTAAGGATTAGTGGACGCAAACTATTATGTACAGATTGGATAAACAGCAAAGTCTCACTGCATAGCACAGGTAACTATTTTCAATATCCTGTGATGACACATAATGGAAAAGAATACAAGAATGAGTGTATATATGTGTGTGTGTGTATGACTTAATCACTTTGCTCTACCACAGAAATAAACACAGCATTGTAAATCAACTATGCTTGAGTAAAATAATTTTTTTTAATAATATAGATCTCCAGCTTCTTTAACAAATGTTCTGGGATCAGATGACTGATTAAGAGAGGAAATATTTAGGGTTATAAAGTTCAGAATACTTTTGCAGCAGCAACCTGGGATGGGAAGGGGCAGCCCGAGCTCTACAAGCAGGAACATACACAGGAGCAGTGCTTGAGGGCCACCTCTTGACACGTTATCTCTGCATCCTTGCCCATGTTTTGCCCATCCCTGATGGTTCTGATCTAGTACCCTGCTTGTACTCCAAGATCTCTGGGTCCTCATTCTGGTTGACAGAGAGCTTCTGATCTCATCTTTTTTGAGCTTGGGCACATATAACTCACTTAAACCTTTTAAAGACCAATGTATCCATGGAAAAATCATATAGGATCAACAAAGAATTGCTATACATTAGGGTTCATTTGGGAGAAGACAATGGCACCCCACTCTAGTACTCTTGCCTGGAAAATCCCATGGATGGAGGAGCCTGGTCGGCTGCAGTCCATGGGGCCGCTAAGAGTCGGACCTGACTGAGCAACTTCACTTTCACTTTTCACTTTCATGTATTGGAGAAGGAAATGGCAACCCACTCCAGTGTTCTTGCCTGGAGCATCCCAGGGACGGGAGAGCCTGGTGGGCTGCAGTCTATGGGGTAGCAGAGTCAGACACGACTGAAGTGACTTAGCAGCAGCAGCAGAGTTCATTTAAATATCTGTCTTGATGAACTTGGGCAAGGATGGCAATGACTTTCACTTCATGAGCTCACTCCAAATCATGGGTACATTTACCAGTACCTAGTATGTTGTGATGACAGTCGTCTCGGTGGCATATTACCTTACAGGGAAGAGTAAAGAAGAAAAGAATGCAGGCTGCAACTCATTAGAAATGCTTACTAGGCTCACACCTGCTTACTTTGGACTAGCTCTGAAAGGCTTGCTGTTCAGTCGCTCAGTCATGTCAGACTCTTTGTCATCACCATGAACTGCAGCACGCCAGGCTTCTCTGTCCTTCAGTATCTCCTGGAGTTTGCTCAAACTCATATCCATTGAATCGGTGATGCCATGCAACCATCTCATCCTCTGTCAGAACCCGGTTTTCCTGCCCTCAGTGTTTCCTAGTATAAGATTCTTTTCTAATGAGTTGGCTCTTCACATCAGGTGGCCAAGGTATCGCAGCTTCAGCTTCAGCATCAGTTCTTCCAATGAAGACTCAGGGTTGATCTCCTTTAGGTTTGACTGCTTTGATCTCTTTGCTGTCCAAAGGACTCTCAAGGGTCTTCTCCAGCACCACAGTTTGAAAGCATCAATTCTTCAGCACTCAGCCTTATTTATGGTCCAACTCTCACATCCATGCAAGCTTTGACTATACAGACCTTTGTCGGCAAATTGGTATCTCTGTTTACACTGACTAGGTTTCTCATAGCTTTTCTTGTAAGGAGCAAGCGTCTTTTAATTTCATGGCTGTAGTCACTGTCTGCAGTGATTTTGGAGCCCAAGAAAATAAAATCTGTCACTGTTTCCATTGTTTCCCTATTTGCCATGAAGAGATGGGACCAGATGCCATGATCTTAGCATTTTCGGAACTTATTTTGTAGATGGGCCCTTGAAGATTTAATTTTTCTCTGATTCCCAAGTGATAAACTTTATACTCTCTACCACATTTAGAGAATGTAAGAAGTTCCAAAGAGAAGAAGAAGGGTGTTATAATTTGCTGAAGGCTTACTGTGTCCTACACATTTTCATGGACATGACCTTTTTTTAAGTATTAAAAAAAAACGTGTGTTGGGGGAAATGATTTGCCCTGACTCTAAAGCAGAGCCTGCTGGCAAGGATCAAATGTCCCAGCTGTTGGAAGAAAAGGAGCTAAGGGTCAGGGAGCCTGCAGGCCCTGATATTTTTAGTGTCACATCCTCAGAGTTAAGTGTCAGAGAAACAGAAAGGCAACACCAAATAACGAGAGAGGAAGAAATGGGAAACCCATTAACATATTGTTCCTTGCTCTGGTGGGTAACCCTGAAATACCCATAGGTGGACACAGCATCATGTGTGAGAACACATCATAATAAAAGATAACATCTAGGACTCTTGGGACTCAGATTCAGTTTTAGGTTCTACAACTTTCTGATTGAAAAATAGCAGGTAAATCCTAAGCCCTCTAACCCCTTTTTATTTTCTCAAAAAATGAGAAACTGTAGCTCTGTTATATACTTTAAGAATTGCAATCATTCTCTACTAAAAGTGCTGGGAGCTTCCTCAAACACTGTGTATACCTAGAACATGAAACTTTGCTATTCTGACCAGTTTATTCAGCACTTGTTCTCTTGTACCACCATCCCAAACACACATGTACACACATGTTTACACACACATGCTTGCACACACACATACAATCATGCACACACACACACATGTATTTCCAGCAGCCCACTGGAAAGAGCTCACGTGAATCTAGGAATGAATCTAGTCAGGGACCATACAGTGTTCCCAGGTACTGCTGCTTCCTGTTTCCCTATGAACTAATGAATATGGTTAATCATCTCTCTACTTCAAGTCCCGAAGGAAAAAATAACATATAAGACTCTTGAGAGTCCCTTGGACTGCAAGGAGATCCAACCAGTCCATTCTGAAGGAGATCAGCCCTGGGATTTCTTTGGAAGGAATGATGCTAAAGCTGAAACTCCAGTACTTTGGCCACCTCATGCGAAGAGTTGAGTCATTGGAGAAGACTCTGATGCTGGGAGGGATTGGGGGCTGGAGGAGAAGGGGACAACAGAGGATGAGATAGCTGGATGGCATTCACTGACTCGATGGACGTGAGTCTGAGTGAACTCCGGGAGTTGGTGATGGACAGGGAGGCCTTGGGTACTGCGATTCATGGGGTTGCAAAGAGTCGGATACGATTGAACGACTGAACTGAATATTAATAACATCATTTCAAGATCCAGGATGAAATCCTCTAGGTGTAATAACTGAAGCACAGAGCAAGAGAATTTGGAAGTCCCTGAGTCGGGACATTTTCTTAGACAAATATCTTAATCTTCCCAGGAAACAATTTAAAATTTCTTAATCTAGAAGAAGAGGGTTTAGGCCAGAAAAACTCTAGCATCCCTTTTAGTGCTAACATTTTGTATTCAATGATCTTCATTCATTTGTTCATCTAATATTCACTGAGTGCCTACCATATGCTTGGGCTCCCTTCATAGCTCAGTTAGTAAAGAATCTATCTGCAATGCAGGAGACCTGGGTTCTATTCCTGGGTCGGGAAGATCCCCTAGAGAAGGAAATGGCAACCCACTCCAGTAATCTTGCCTGGGAAATCCCATGGACAGAAGAGCCTGGCAGGTTACAGCTCATGGGGTTGCAAGAGTCAAACATGACTTAGAGACTGAACCTTATGCCTATTCTAAGTACCCAGGGTACATCAAAAAACAGAAAAGGGTAAGAATCCTTGCCACTGTAGAGCTTATGTTCTGGTGAGAAGAGAGAGAAAACAAGCAATAAATATAATACTCAATAAATTATGCTATATAGAAAGGGTGGTAAATATTGAAGCGGGGGCGGGGGAATCCAAACAAGAGAAGAGATTGGGAGTGCAGAAGAAGAGTGGCAGGATGCAATTTCAAAGGCCTTATTTTAAAAGGTGATATTTCAGCAAATACTTGCAAAAGTAGGACATTCAGCCATATGGATATCTGAGAGAACAGCCTTCTAGGGAGAGGTTTCAGCCTATACAAAGCCCTAAGGCAGGAACATGCTTGTGTGTTCAAAGAACAGCAAGGACATATGGGAATTTGAGCTTTTATCTGAGTGAGATAGAGTCATTGGAGAGTTTTGAACAGAGGGTGACATGATATGACTTACACTTTAAAGGGATCATTCTGACTGCTTTGTGAAGTGTAGATGGTTAGGAAAGGCAGAAATGGAAGCATGGAGACCCATAGGAGGCAGCTGAAGTATCCCAGTGAGAGACAGCTCAGGCAAGAGTAATAACAGGAGATGGTAATAAGTGGTTGGAGTCATGATATATTTTGAAAGTAACGACAACAGTCCTGATGAATTAGATGTGGGTCTGAGAGAAGAGCAGAATCAAGAATGGTTTCAAGATTTCTAAATTGAGCAAACTTAAGGGTGGAGTTGTCATAACCTGAGACGAGGAGGGAGACTGGAAGTTGTATAAGTTTGACTGAGCATCAGGGATAAAGTGGAGCTCATAGGTTCAGCATCAGATGTGCTAAATTGACGTGTCTACTAGACACCCAAGTGGGGGAGTCAAAGGCAATAGTGTTTGAATCTGGAGTTCAGGAAAGAGGTATAAGTTGGAGATAAAACGTTTCTAAGTCTTGAGCTAAGAGCCCCATAGATGTTATATCCCCCAAGGGCTCAGTGTATTTCCTCCAGTTGTCACTGATGCCATTGGGCACTATCATGACTAAACTTCTGCTAGATTAAAAGTACTTTGTAAAGTTTTCTGGGCATCTGGGTGTCCCTGTGTCCTTGGTCTGCCCAGATGCACACAGGATGCCTTCACATTACTCTGAGGTGTGGTTCCATTAGAATGGATTATGGCATACAGCCCAATGCTGTCATGTTCTGACATTACAAGACAAAAAGGCATAGTAGGTATTAAAGCAGTTCCTTGGAATTGCAGAAATGTCACTTCATCTTTTGTAGTTATCAGTTCTATTTTTATCACCCAATTTACCTGATCCCCAAAAGGCAATCCAAGTCAACTTAAAGTAGATTCAGCCATTTTGAGTTTATAGTCGGTAAATTATGAATTTTTCTTATCTTTCTTTCTACCAGGTTGGTTTGTAAGTTCTAGAGTGCATATTCAGGTTAGGATGGAGATAAGTGTCTGGTGAATCTGTAAACGTGCAAAGATGTACCCCTTCCTGAGTGTCAGAGATGGATGCAAGGTCTCCCATTCTATGCACAGGGCTCTGCTCAGCTGACAGTGGAAAGCTTTAGAAACACCTGTTAACTCTGCCAGTTAAAGTTAAAAAGAAAATTCTAAGATGAACTTTCCATTCATATAAAGTTTTAAAATATTCTCTGTCAGACCTGAAATTACTTATTAAATGACCAAACAAACACACTATGTCTTGAGCACAAATCGCTAAGGAGAGGCGGGAATGTAGCCTGTAAGAGATGCTGCACAGGGTGGGGAGGCCCGAGTGTGTCCTGGTGCCACGCGGCCCAGTCTGTGAGCCTCTGTAGTGTGTCTTCCTGTGGACTCCTGCAGTTCACTCTTGGTGCAATATTTCTTCTGTTCTTAATGTGCAAAGACAATTGTTTTCCTAAACCTATTATTTATACCAAGTTTATAGAAGCTTAATAGATATGCAGATGACACCACCCTTATGGCAGAAAGTGAAGAGGAACTAAAAAGCCTCTTGATGAAAGTGAAAGTGGAGAATGAAAAAGTTGGCTTAAAGCTCAACATTCAGAAAACGAAGATCATGGCATCCAGTCCCATCACTTCATGGGAAATAGATGGGGAAACAGTGGAAACAGTGTCAGACTTTATTTTTCTGTGCTCCAAAATCACTACAGATGGTGACTGCAGCCATGAAATTAAAAGACACTTGCTCCTTGGAAGGAAAGTTATGGCCAACCTAGATCACATATTCAAAAGCAGAGACATTACTTTGCCAACAAAGGTTTGTCTAGTCAAGGCTATGGTTTTTCCTGTGGTCATGTATGGATGTGAGAGCTGGACTGTGAAGAAGGCTGAGCGCCAAAGAATTGATGCTTCTGAACTGTGGTGTTGGAGAAGACTCTTGAGAGTCCCTTGGACTGCAAGGAGATCCAACCAGTCCATTCTGAAGGAGATCAGCCCTGGGATTTCTTTGGAAGGAATGATGCTAAAGTTGAAACTCCAGTACTTTGGCCACCTCATGTGAAGAGTTGACTCATTGGAAAAGACTCTGATGCTGGGAGGGATTGAGGGCAAGAGGAGAAGGGGACGACAGAGGATGAGATGGCTGGATGGCATCACTGACTCGATGGACATGAGTCTCAGTGACCTCCAGGAGTTGGTGATGGACAGGGAGGCCTGGCGTGCTGTGATTCATGGGGTCGCAAAGAGTCGGACACGACTGAGCGACTGATCTGATCTGATCTGAATAGCCAGAAAGTAGCTTCTTTTATTTTCTCTCATATTTTTGGTATGACTACTGTTCCTAGTACAGTAGAAATCATGGTGTAGTTCAAAGGAATGAGATGAGGAAGGGTACTACTGAGAAGGGTGAACCTGAGGGATTTTGGAGACAAAATCATGAATATTTCCAATATTATTCAGCCAGAGAATCTCTGGGGATCTGTGCTGTGAGTCCAGCTGTGCTACTGCTGCTGCTAAGTGGCATCAGTCGTGTCCCACTCTGTGCGACCCCATAGACGGCAGCCCAACTGACTCCTCTGTCCCTGGGATTCTCCAGGCAAGAACACTGGAGTGGGTTGCCACTCCTTCTCCAATGCATGAAAGTGAAAAGTGAAAGTGAAGTCGCTCAGTCGTCAATTCCAGGCTCTAAGTTCAACTGCACATTAAGACCTGGGCTTTGCAAGCATGAGAAATAAGACATGAAATCCATCAGAGAGTGCGCCCAACCCTAAAGCATCAGCCTGGCTCCCTTCACCAGCTTCCAGGAACCCAAGCAGCACATCCCCTTCAATATTTGTATTTTCTCGGTCTGTAAGACAGACGTGTATATCTCAAACACATATACATATATTGTGGAGAGTGGGAGGTGAAGGGAAGGAGGTTGTGATCAGAGATGTTGCAAGAGCACCACATTGGGAATCAAAGGATCTAAGATCAAGCTCTGCCAATCTCTGTGTGATTCTGTGCTGTTCATTTAGCCCCTATGTTCCTCAGCACCCTTTTCTTGAAGGTGAAGAGGAATAGTAGCTTCATTTACCTATTTAGGTGTTCAACCATAATTTCAAAATGAAAAAGAATGGTATCATCAAGAAAATCTACACACAATAATGCTGGAGAGGATGTGGAGAAAAGGCAACCCTATTGCACTATTGGTGGGTGTATAAATTGGTACAGCCACTATGGACAACAGTATGGATACTCCTTAACAAGCTATGAATAAAACTACCATATGACCCAGCAAGGGCTTCCCAGGTGGTGTGACTGGTAAAGGCTCCATTTGCCAATGTAGGTGACTATCCCTGGCTCAGGACAATCCCCTGGAGAAGGGAATGGCTATCCACTCCAGTATTCTTGCCTGGAAAATCCCATGGACAGAGGAGTCTAGAAGGCTACAGTCCATAGGGTCACAAAGAGTCACACACTACTGAAGCGACTTAGTACACATGCACGCACATGACCCAGCAATCCCACTACTGGACAAATACCCCCAGAAAACCACAATTCAAAACGACACCTGTACCCTAACGTTCATTACAGCACTATTTAGAATAGCCGGGACACAGACGCAACTTAGATATCCATCCACAGATGAATGGATAAAGAAGTTTCGGTACATATACACAATGGATATAACTTAGTCATAAAAAAAAGAATGAATTTAAGTCAGTTGTAATGAGGTGAATGAACCTAGAGCCTGTTACACAGAATGAAGTAAGTTGGAAAGAGAAAAACAAATATCGTATATTAATGCAGATATATGGAATCTAGAAAAATAGTACTGATGAAACTATTTACAGAGAATAAATGGAAATATATTTATTATTATTTATATAATATTATTATTATATAATATTATTTATTATTTATTTATACACCAAGGAATAAATAAGTCAGGGCTGAGACAAGACAAAAGGAGTGAATGGAAAGAGAAGAACACCTTCAAAACCCAACAGCACAAAAAGAGAAATAAAAAAAAAAATGGGAGACTATCTCACACATGAGCAAAAAAAAAAGAAATATCTATAAAAAATATTCTATTCTCAATCGCGGATTTTTACATCTGGTAATTCAAAAAAAATAAAAAAAAACATATAGGCTGAAAAACTCTGAAAACAAAATAAAAAAAAAAAAAAAAATCTGAAAAAAAAACCAAAACTTGGGACACTGTAAAAGCAGTCCTAAGGGGAAAGTTCATAGCAAACAGGCATACCTCAAAAAAAAAAACAAAAAAATTATAGATCCTCACCCACTCCAATTAAAAAAAAAAAAGAAAAAACAAAAAAAAAAAAAATAAAAAAAAAAAAAAACAATATACAAAATTTAATATTCAAAAAAATGACAATAAAAAATGGGCAAAGAACTCAATAGACATTTCTCAAAGAAGACATACAGATGGCTAACAAACACATGAAAAGATGCTCAACATCACTCATTATCAGAGAAATGCAAATCAAAACCACTATGAGATACCATTTCACGCAATCAGAATGGCTGCTATCCAAAAGTCTACAAGCAGTAAATGCTGGAGAGGGTGCGGAGAGAAGGGAACCCTCTTGCACTGTTGGTCGGAATGCAAACTAGTACAGCCACTATGGAGAACAGTATGGAGATTCCTCAAAAAACTGCGAATAGAACTGCCTTATGATCCAGCTCCCACTGCTGGGCATATACACTGAAAAAAATGAAGACACTGTACCCCAATTTCATAGCAGCACTGTTTGAATAGCAACGTGGAAGCAACCTAGATGTCCATCACAGATATGGATAAGAAGCTGTGGTACAAAATGGAGTATTACTCAGCCATTAAAAAGAAACATTTGAATCAGTTCTGGGGTGGTGGAACTGGAGCCTATTATACAGAGTGAAGTAAGCCAGAAAAAAAAAAAAACAGAATAACGAAAGGAATTTAGAAAGATGGTAAAAAAAACCTATTTACGAGACAAAAAGAGAACTGATGTATAGACAGACTTTTGGACTCTGGGACCGGGAGAGGGTGAGATGATTGGGGAGAATAGCATTGAAATATGTATAATATTATATCTGAAATGTATTAATTGTTCAAACTAAACACTATCATGTTACAATTTGTTCATACTAGATGTTTGTAATGTTTCTGATAATCAATAAAAGAGATTCTTGATTAAAAAAAATAAAATAAAATAAAAAAAATACTCTTTCTAGCATAAAAAAAAAAAAAAATATAGACATAGAGGGTGGACTCGTGGACACAGTGGAGGAAGGACAGGGTAGGACAGATTGAGAAAGTAGCAGTGACATATATACACTATTGTGCAAATTAATTAACTAGAGGGAAGCTAGTTAATTCTGTGTATAACACAGGAAGCCCAGCACAGCACTCTGTGGTGACCTAGAGGAGTGGAGTGGGGAGGGGGCTCTAGAGAAAAGGGGTACATATATATATATGGTTATGACCGATCCACACTGATGTACAGCAGAGGTCACCACAACATTATAAAGCAATTACCCTCCAACAACAGCAAAAGAATCTTGATAGAAAAAAACAGCAAAAAAAAGTGAACTGAGCATCCGCATTGCACTAGGTGCCAGACCATTGCTGGGACTACTGCTGACTCTTATAGCATTATCTCTGACAACCACAATAACTACCATGAACGAGGCTCCTACTGGATGCCAGTCACTGTACTGAGTGCTTTGTAGACACTATTTCACTTAATCCTCAGAAGAGCATGGTGAAGGGACAGTTTCATTTCTATTTTGCAGTTTCGAAAGACAAAGCTTATGAAATTAAGGAAGGAGTTTGTTTGATTTTTCCAACTTTGTTGGCACTTTTTCCAGTAAGTGCCAGAGTCAGGTTTGAACTCAAGCTTTTCTGTTGCCAAAGCAGATGCAAAAGAGTTACTATCCTCCAGTATGTTAGTCTATTTCATCTGATTTAAACAGGCTATGATTCTATGTAGGGATGAATGTTTTGCATGCTCATATAAACACACAGAAGTAGTTCATGAACTTGTTCCACATAGTAATGTCATAAGCGAGAGACACACCTAGCACATTGGACACTCAGTGTGATCTGTAAGAAAAGATGATTCTATGAGTTCTTCATGCAACATCTCACTCTCTTGGGTACTCCTGAGCCCATTTCAGGGCCATGTTCCTCTAGAGGGATGACTATCCAATCTGGTATATGCTCGGACTCTACAGTGACCTGGAGAGAAGGGAGAGCCCTCCTTTCCACTCCCCTACTGGAGTGTCTCTTTTCCTGAACTCGGCACAGGCAAGCAGGAATAAGGCCAAGGAATGCCACTCTAGCTGCACCCTAAAGTGTTAAAAAGCAGTTTCAAGTGTAAGGTAGAAACTGGGAACACAGCATTGACTGCTCTGACTGAATGGTGCTTCCCCAAATCGCCTATTTGGTGAATAAATTCTTTTTGCTTAAAAGATGCCTCAGACAAATAGGGGGTGTCATTTTGCAACATAATGATTCAGAAAACACTCAAGAAAGGACTTGCGAGAAACTGCTCTTGAGTGACTCGATCTCCAAGAATTACTGGGGATGAACCGTGATCAAATTAAATAGCAGACCTGAATGTATCCACTCTCTCTATAAACTACATTTATTACCTTACAAAAGTGACATTTTCCTTGATGGGTGAAGCAGTAACCTTCTAAAGAAATAATTGTCCGTAACATTGTTAGTCACTGGCATGCGAAATCATTGTCAGGCATTAAACTCAAATGATGTCTTTGATGATGATTATCATCATAAAAAGATGGACTGGGCTTTTTTAGTAGGGAGGGGTTTGTGGGGAGAAGAGGAGAAAAGGCATTTCCCGTGGTGCTCCTGTTACAAGAACTGAGATTGGAGTCAGATCATGAAGATTACAATGTATGAAGACTTCTATTTTGTCCTGTTGAAATGGGCACCAAGAAATGTTCCTCTTTTCCTGGGGAAGGAATGATACTGAGCCTACCTTTACTATGGGGACTCGGCATGGGAAAAGCATTAACAACAAATACAGATCAAGCTGCACAATGTGCTTCTATATTACTCTGTCATCTCACTGTAGAAACACAAACAAGAGTAAGCAAGTAAACAATGCTATTAACATTTGTGTAACAGTTGAACTTTACAGAGTCTTTTCACATGAATTGACCCCCTAGGGCTCCCGGTAGCCTTGTGAGTTAGCAATTATTGTTCACATTTTATAAATTAAAAAACTGAAGCTCAGAGAAGGGCACTGAATCCAGTATTTGGTAAAATGACAGGTTTATGAAACATTGGGTCTAGATGGCACCTTATAAGTAATCTATTTTAAACTCTAGTTCAAGTCATTTTATTTTATTTTTTCATATTATTCATTTATTTTTTAAAATATAAATTTATTTATTTTAATTGGAGGTTAATTACTTTACAATATTGTATTGGTTTTGCCAAACATCAGCATGAATCCACTACGAGTGTACACGTGCTCCCCATCCTGAACCCCCCTCCCACCTCCCTCCCCATACCATCCCTCTAGGTCATCACAGTGCACCAGCCCCAAGCATCCTGTATCCTGCATCAAACCTGGACTGGTGATTCATTTCATATATGATATTATACATGTTTCAATGCCATTCTCCCAAATCATCCCACCCTCTCCCTCTCCCACAGAGTCCAAAAGACTGTTCTATACATCTGTGTCTCTTTTGCTGTCTCGCATACAGGGTTTTATCATTACCATCTTTCTAAATTCCATATATAAGTGTTACTATACTGTATTTGTGTTTTTCTTTCTAGCTTACTTCACTCTGTATAATTGGCTCCAGTTTCATCCACCTCATTAGAACTGATTCAAATGTATTCTTTTTAATGGCTGAATAATACTCCATTGTGTATATGTACCACAGCTTTCTTATCCATTCATCTGCTGATGGACATCTAGGTTGTTTCCATGTCCTGGCTATTATAAACAGTGCTGCGATGAACACTGAAGCACATGTGTCTCTTTCAATTCTGGTTTCCTCGGTGTGTATGCCCAGTAGTGGGATTGCTGGGCCATATGGCAGTTCTATTTCCAGTTTTTTAAGGAATCTCCACACTGTTCTCCATAGTGGCTGTACTAGTTTGCATTCCCACCAACAGTGTAAGAAGGTTCCCTTTTCTCCATACCCTCTTCAGCATTTATTGCTTGTAGACTTTTGGATCACAGCCATTCTGATCAACATGAGATGCTACCTCATTGTGGTTTTGATTTGCATTTCTCTGATAATGAGTGATGTTGAGCATCTTTTCATGTGTTTGTTAGCCATCTATATGTCTTCTTTGGAGAAATGTCTGTTTACTTCTTTGGCCCATTTTTTGATTGGGTCATTTATTTTTCTGGAATTGAGCTCCAGGATTTGCTTGGATATTTTTGGAATTAGTTCTTTGTCAGTTGCTTCATTGGCTATTATTTTCTCCCATTCTGAAGGCTGTCTTCTCACCTTGCCTAGAGTTTCCCTGGTTGTGCAGAAGCTTTTAAGTTTAATTAGGCCCCATTTGTTTATTTTTGCTTTTATTTCCAACATTCTGGGAGGTGGGTCATAGAGGATCCTGCTGTGATTTATGTCAGAGAGTGTTTTGCCTATGTTCTCCTCTAGGAGTTTTATAGTTTCTGGTCTTACATTTAGATCTTTAATCCATTTTGAGTTTATTTTTGTGTATGGTGTTAGAAAGTGCTCTAGTTTCATTCTTTTACGAGTGTTTGACTAGTTTTCTCAGCACCACTTGTTAAAGAGATTGTCTTTTTTCCATTGCATATTCTTTCCACTTTTGTCAAAGATAAGGTGTCCATAGGTGTGTGGATTTATCTCTGGGCTTTCTATTTTGTTCCATTGATCTATATTTCTGCCAAGTCATTTTAATTTAACTTGATTTCATTGGAATTCTAACCACCTGGGCCTCCCAGGCAGCACTAGTGATAAAGAATCCGCCTGCCAATGCTGGAGACACAAGAGAGGCCAGTTCGATCCCTGGGTCAGGAAGATCCCCTGGAGGTGGAAATGACAACCCACTCCAGTATTTTAGCCTAGAGAATTGTGTGGACAAAGGAGCCTGGAGAGCTACAGTCCATGGGGTTGCAAAGAGTCAGACATGACTTGAGTGTCTGCATGCACACACGTACCCCCAGTCACACCCTGAACATAAAAGTAGAATTTCTGTCTGGTTTCTGTCCTTGAAGAGGCTACCTTCTGGCAGGGATGATAGCCTAGTAAACAAATAATTCTCCCACTGTGAAGTAAGTGACACCCAGAAGAGGCATGTGTGATGCATCAGGCAGGAGTCATCATTCTGCCTGAAAGAAAGAGGAATAGGGAAGCGGTAGGGGCACGAGGAGGAGGATTCCTTCTGGAGGACCAGGAGAGGATGGCAACTGGGCAACAGGACAGGGCCCTGAAAAAACAGGGAGCCGCAGGAGCAAAGGACAAAGAGATGCTCGCAGAAGATGGGCAGTTCTTTGTGGGTGGAGTGTAGTTTTGTAGGAAAAGGGGCTCAAGAGTAAGTTGGGAAGAGAAATTAGCATCATAATCTGAAGTTTTATGGACCATGTTAAGTAAGTCAGATTTCTTCTGTGAGAAATAAGGATCCATCAAAGATTTTTACACACTATTTAGTGATATTGATAATAATAATAATGATGATGCTAATGATTACAGATAATATATGTTGGGGCTTCCCAGGTGGCAGTTGGTAAAGAGTCCACCTGCAAATGAGAGACATGGGTTTGATCCTTGGGTCAGGAAGATCCTCTGGAGGAGGAAATGACAACCCACTCCAGTATTCTTACCTGGGAAATTTCATAGACAGAGAAGCCTGGCAGGCCACAGTCAATGGGGTTGCAGAGTCAGACAGGACTGAGCTTACACACAAATGCATGCATGCCCGCACATACCCACCAAATATTTCTTGAGCGTTTACCACAAGCCAGGTCCTTTGCTATGCTCTACAGGCAGTGCCTTAGCTAATCTTCTCAAAAACACTTTGAAGTACAAACTTTCCTGGTTATCCAGTGGTTAAGGCTTTGCCTTTCAACCAAGCGGGTTCAGATTTGATCCCTGCACAGTGAACTAACAGTCCACACGCTTCATAGCCAAAAAGCCAAACCATAAAACAGAAGCAATATTGTAACAAATTCATTAAAGACTTTAAAAATGGTCAACATAAAAATCTAAAAAAAAATCCAACCAACAAAAGCTTTGTTAAAATCCCCATTCCTAAGGCTTAGGGAGCTGAAATAGCCTCTTGTGATAACGCCAAGATCTCCAGCTGTGACAGGCTCAGATGGCTGCATTTGTTTGAAGGATCACTAACAGAGGTATAGAAAGTGAGTTTTAATGGAGAAGGGGTTATTCTGCCCAGAAAAGGGTGACTAGGCCCTGTGGGATGCTCTTGATTTCTGAGCTGAAGAGGGAAATGCCCATTTCCTTCAATGCTTTCTTCATGTCCCAGGAGGCCTGAGGAAGAGTGGGGCCCTGGCTAAGCAGACCACTTTGGTTCCCCTCTTCCCTGGCCCGTCCCCACTATCCCCTGCAGCTGACTATTCCAAACATTTGCACTCATCATCAGTGACATTCTGAATCCCATCACTATTGGTTCAAATAGTGAACCAATTAGTCAGATCATGGCTATTCATTGTAGGAGGTGGACAACAAGTAGCCTGTGGAGCTACCTGCTGTCCCAAGCAGGTTAGGGAAAGCAGAATGAGCAGATCACCTCCCATCAGCACCTCACGGTGCTGTCTCCAGAAGATACTCAGACGCCAGGACAATTAAATGTGGGGAAAGTAATTGTGAATATACTTGTTAAAGAGATGAAAATGGCTGAACTGTAAATCAGTTTATTTAAATGCATTTTTTTGATAGCAGAGTATAGGCATATCATTAGCTTGTAAATGTGTCTAATAAGCCTGTCTTCACTAATATGCCAAAAAGAGCCTAATTAACTTTTTTTTTCCCCTCCAGTTAGACAGTAGTGTGAGGATCCCTGATCACATTTCCACACTATCTTTTTAGCATCAGCAAAGCGGCACTAAAACAGCCCCTGTGACATCTATAAAAATGCTAGTTTATAATTAGGACGATCTTGGCTTGAACAATAATGTTGCAATTTGTAGTGATGGCTTCTGTTTCTCTTTAATTTTAATGTATTAGCCTACAATGCTCTGGAGATTTCTAGGCAGACTAGCCTGTTTCCGTTCCCAAAATTGCTGGCATTATAACACTTTAGGTTAAGCAAGGAGAAGCAGCTGCAATTTGGTAGGTTTTTTACTTTTCTAATGATTGCAAGGGCAGAAGGAATACTGACAGGAAAAGTCAAGTGTAACAGCATCCACTTATTTGTTAACTCATTGTCTGAATGTGAGGACCATGTTTTAGAGACGAAGCTGATGAGAACCAGGTCATAAAAACCCCAAACAACAGAATTCTGGTGTTTCCCAGTGTTCTCTGATGCAGGAATTCTTAGCTTCTTTTCATCAGAGTCCTGGAGTACTGCAAATATCTACCATGGATTCCACAAAATAAATTCAGGAATACTGATCATTTTTGCCCTTTTGTCCTTCCTGACTTCTTATTGAAACAGAATGCCAGTGCCACAATTAGAACCACATCACTGATGCCTTCCATGCCTCTTTGTCACATCTAGGATTTAATTCTCCATTTTTGCTTAAAACTAGAGCTTTCTCTAGGAGAAGGCAATGACACCCCACTCCAGTACTTTTGCCTAGAAAATCCCATGGACAGAGGAGCCTGGTGTGCTGCAGTCCATGGGGTCGCTAGAGTCAGACACAACTGAGCAACTTCACTTTCACTTTTCACTTTCATGCATTGGAGAAGGAAATGACAGCCCACTCAACCTGGAGAATCCCAGGGACGGGCAAGCCTGGTGGGCTGCCGTCTGTGGGGTTGCACAGAGTTGGACACAACTGAAACGACTTAGCAGCAGCAGCAGAGCTTTTTCTACTAGAAGAGTGTAGCCCATGAATAGGTTTCATTCAGGAAATCTGTGAATATCCTGAAATAGTTACTCCATCAAAATTGTCTGTGAGAACTTTTATCTATACCAAACTTGGGTTTCACCATTGAAGAATCTGATCAGGAGTTCTTAAGTAGGATTAGGTAATCTGTATTTTTTTTAAAAGCACCCCCAAATAATTTTGATCATGTACCTTGAACTAAGAAGAATGTTCCCAAATGTCATCACAGCCTCAGATCACTTTGTGGCTCCAAGAAGTTTAAGAATTATTGGCCTAAAGTCTGGCATTCTGGGCTTCTCTGGTGGCTCAGACAGCAAAGAATCCACCTGCAATGCAGAAGACCTGGGTTCAATCCCTGGGTTGGGAATATCCCCTGGAGAAGGGAACGGCTACCCACTCCAGTAGAACAGTCTGGAGAATCCAATGGACAGAGGAGCCTGGCAGGCTCCTACATCTGTGGGATCCCAAAGAGCCAGACAGAACTGAGCAGCTTTCACTCACTCTGGCATTCCAGGAGTGCTCCCTAATCAGGACTCATCTTTTGTTTCCAGCACTGATCTCCTATTGGGAATGAGGAACCCAGTGCCTAAGTCCTAAACCAATTGGGAAATAAGACAAATGAATAAGACAGAAGGGATGGTAATGATAATAGTACCATTTTATCCAAGTGACTAACATTGAAGACTACATGCTATAGCTTCAACCTTGTGGATTTATTCATACTAAAGCCCCAGGTTTAAATCTACCCACTCAGCCTCAGGGAGTGTTGGGCTAGGACTGGCATCCTCTATCCCATGGGAGCAGAAGTTGCCCCTGAAAATTCATGAGGAGGAGCAGAGCAGTACCTTGGAGGGAGACTGGAATAGGTTGAAGAGCACATGTTCCATTTCTTTCCTAAATTTCCCTGAGGTGTCATGAGTGAGGGGATGAGAGAGACCAGAACTTTTCTCCAACAGATCTCCCTCTACATGGAGAGAAGAATTAGGAACTACCATTATACCTTGGCTAACTTTTCTCATTGTTTCCCAAAATGTCATGTATTTTTCTGCTCTTACTCTATTCACACCAACTCTCCTATTGGAAATACCTTTTCAGTCATCATCACCTAACTGAATTTCATTCATCCTTAAAAATCAGATAGAACTCAACTTCTTCAGTTGAGTGTTCAACTGAAATATTGAGTTGGCCACAAAGTTCGTTCAGGTTTTTCCATACGATGTTACAGAAAAATCGAAATGAACTTTTTGGGCAACCCAATATTTCCCTATGTAAGCTTTCCCTTTGCCAAAGGCACGTCCATTCTGAACTCCCCCAGCAGTTATCCAAAGCCTGACTGAGCCTCAGAATTACCTGTGGGAGATTTTAACCTGTGTCAAGCCTGAGTCTTGCTATTGAAAAATCTAGTTCAGTACATTTTGGGTTAGGTTTGATAATCTGCATTTTAAAAAATTCCTCCCAGGTAATTCTGATCATTTATCTCATCCAGAAAACAGTACTTAGTCATTATTTGCATGACCCATTTGGCCCTTTCAACCCTGTGGGAGAGGAGAGATCTGCTTCTTATAAAGTAGAAAGAAAGTGAAGTTGCTCAGTCATGTCTGACTCTTCGCAACCCCCTGGACAGTAGCCTGCACCAGGCTCCTCCATCCATGGGATTTTCTAGGCAAGAGTACTGGAGTGGGTTGCCATTTCCTTCTCCAGACAATCTTCCCGACCCAGGGATCGAACCCAGGTCTCCCGCATTGTAGACAGATGCTTTACTGTCTGAGCCACTAGGGAAGTAGAAAGACCACAAAATAGCATGCAGGGTATGGAGAAGCCCTATGAATGAAGGTGTTTTGTTTTTTTTTTTTTTTTTGGATGAAGGTCTTAACACACATCAGTGACTTGACAGGTGCTAGTTGTGGAGGAGGTAGAGGGAACAATATACAGCAGTTTCTCTGACACTAAAAAATCACCTTGGCTATCCAGAGGGTGGGCTTCCCTGGTAGCTCAGCTGGTAAAAAATCTGCCTGCAAATGCAGAATATCCCAGTTCGATTCCTGGGTCAGGAAGACCCTCTGGAGAAGGGATAGGCTATCCATTCCACTTTTCATGGGCTTGTCTAGTGACTCAGATGGTAAAGAATATGCCTGCAATATGGGAGACCTGGGTTCGATTCCTAGGTTGGCAAGATCCTCTGGAGGAGGGCGTGGCAACCCCTCCAGTATCCTTGCCTGGAGAATCCCTATGGACAGATGAGCCTGGTGGGCTAGAGTCTATGGGGTTGCAAAAAGTCGGACCCAACTGAGTGACTAAGCACAGCACAGCACATCCAGAGAGCATAAGAGAATTATTTGACTATTATCAGTAAAATGAATGTAATAATATATTATCCTTGAGGAATTGTTGAGTAGATTAGGGAACATGTATATAAAGTATATAAAACCTGATTCTCCTTCTTCTGTCTCCCAAGTCTGTAGGGAGCTGTCCTACCACATTTTACAACACACGTGGACACTCACATAGATACACACACTTACACAGGTTGGCCCTTTTCTCCTCCCAGAAGTCAATCTCCAGCCCCTTACCCAGCAGACCTGTCTTGTGAAAGTTTCACTGGCAAATGCAACTTAAATTCTGTGGGAGTGTTTTTCAAACTTTTAGCTCTAGAAAGTGGATAGGATGTGTTTGCTTAGTAAATTCTTATTCCATTTGCCTAAACTGACAAACCAAGCAAACATAAATAAGTGAAAATTTTCTTTTGCAAAAATGAAGACGTTTTTGACTTCTGGATTCTGGTTCTTATGAGATAACATGAGAAAAAGAGAGGAAACAAAATAAAATTAGATCAAAGAGTAGATTTTATATGCCAGAAACTATTTTAGGAATTTTTCATGACTTTTAAAAGTCAGTACAGAGGTGGAGGTAAAATTCACAATCTCTGAAATTCAGGATGTCTAACTTTGAATCTTGCTTCTACTTCTTATTCACTCTGTGACTTTGAGAAAGTTTCTAAAACTCGGAGAGCCACAGCTTTCTTATAAGTAAAGTAGAAACAAAGCAGCCAGTCTCTGAAGCTGGCCCCCAATAAACCATGCCTCTCGGTCTTCATGTCACTGTGTAATCCCCTTTCACATCCAACTTCTACCCTCATGTATATGATTGAAAGAACAGAGGAAACCAACAGTGATGTTCTGGGGGTTCAGAACCCAGACATTAAACAGCCTGGTAGACTGCACTTTTGTGTTTGGGGAACCCTGAGGAGTCAATTAAGAAGTTTATCCTGGAGAGGCCCTCAGACCACATGGGAGAGCACCCCAACCATCTTAGCATGCCAGTGGAGCCCACGTGACTCCAACCCCAGCTGCACCACAGGAGACACTCCAAGAAAAACCAGCAGAAGAACCCCAGCCCCCATCTGCTGCTGCTGCTGCTAAGTCGCTTCAGTCGTGTCCAACTCTGTGCGACCCCATAGGTGGAAGCCCACCAGGCTCCCCCGTCCCTGGGATTCTCCAGGCAAGAACACTGGAATGGGTTGCCATTGCCTTCTCCATCTGAGTCCCATCAACTCATAGAACTAGAAGAGATAATAACATGGTAGTTGTTAAGCCACCAAATTTCAGAGTGGATTATTACACAGTAATAGATAACTAAAACCTGGAGTAATATTTTCTACCTTTTAGATAAAAGACAGTCATACACATAAAGCATCCAGAGCATAATAATTGCTCACTAAGGTGGCACTATTGGTAAAGAACTAGCCTGCCAATGCAGGAGACATAAGAGATGCTGGTTGTGGATTCTATCCCTGGATCAGGAAGATCCCCTGGAGGAAGGCATGGAAACCCACTCCAGTTTTCTTGCCTGGAGAATCCTATGGAGAGAGGAGCCTGGCAGTCTACACATGGCAATGCACAAAATTGGACATGACTGAAGTGACTTAGCATGCACAGAAGAATCTATTAATTGTATAATCTTTGCTAACAATGCTGCATAAGGGAGGGCTTCACAGGTGGCACAAGTGGTAAAGAAGTGCTTGCCGATGCAGTAAATGGAAGAGACTCAAGTTGATCCCTAGGTTGGGAAGGTCTCCTGGAGTAGGAAATGGCAACCCAATGCTGTATTCTTACCTGAAGAATCCCATAGACAGAGGAGCCTTTGTGCTACAGTCCATAGGGTCCAAAGAACTGGACATGAGTGAAGCAACTTAGCACAAGCATTGTCTAAGGGAGGTACTGAGATCCACATTTCCATGATGGGAAACGTGCTGCAGAAAAGCAAAAGGAGGAGAAGAGACAGGATTCAAGGAATCAAGTCTACCGCTACCGCTAAGTCACTTCAGTCGTGTCCGACTCTGTGTGACCCCATAGACTGCAGCCCACCAGGCTCCGCCATCCCTGGGATTCTCCAGGCAAGAACACTGGAGTGGGTTGCCATTTCCTTCTCCAATGCATGAAAGTGAAAAGTGAAAGTGAAGTCACTCAGTCGTGTCCGACCCTTAGCGACCCCATGGACTGCAGCCTACCAGGCTCCTCCGTCCATGGGAGTTTCCAGGCAAGAGTACTGGAGTGAGGTGCCATTGCCTCTACTTGAGTCCAAAAGCACACCTTTCTCTTCTTCACAGCCATGTTTCTAGGGAAGGAGAAGGATCAACTTGCTTCAAAGTCTTCGAAAGTCAACAAAGTATTTTTCCATATCAAATCCCTTTAGTAATAAATAATGAGGGAAATGGAAGACTATAAGAGTGAAGTGTGTGTTCTCTTGGTTGCTTTGGAGATGGCTACAGTGTCTCAAGCTGATGGAGATTTTATCTGGGGAAATGAGCCGCAGGAGGGCACACACCAGGAGGCAGTCGCGCTCTTTCTCCTAGTGCAACATAATGAAGTCAAACTACCGACGAATAAAAATAAGGAGGGAATATTTTCTAGAGATAATATTTCCCGGCCTCTCCACAGTGCTCTAACAAACACCATCCACTGGAAGAACGTGAACAGCGGCAAATGCCATTCAGTGTTAATTACATTTAAATGTAAATCTAAAGGCATGAGGCTCAGACAAGTCATTTTTAATAATACCTCATCCTGGGCTATTACAATTTTTATTTGTCATCATCTAATTGATTTGTGTCCATTTCAATTTGTTTACTTTATGCTCATCACCTTCCTGGGCGAGTGGGGACAGCAACCTTTATTTCTTCCCACTGTTGATGTTCATTCTCATCAACACCTACCATCCCACATGGTCTGACAGTGGACCTTTTAAAAATAGTTTGCTTGCTGCCTGCTCGCTGCCTGTTTACACTAGCCTTGTGGTTATGCTAATCAACTGGCAGGCCTTCGCAACCCAGTTCAAAATGTCCTGGAGGAGTATCACGCATCACTCAAGGCATCCCTGGGAACGAGTATTATTTTACTTTTCAGGATGTATCACCTAACTGATGTACATATGTGTTGCCTCTTGGTAGAGATATACACATTCTTCTGTGTGAAGGTGTGCTTAGATGGCACCTTATAAATAATCTATTTGAAACTCTAGTTCAAGTCATTTTATTTTATTTTTTATATTATTTATTTATTTTTTAAAATATAAATTTCTTTATTTTAATTGGAGGTTAATTACTTTACAATACTGTATTGGTTTTGCAAACATCAACATGAATCTGCCACAGTTGTGCATGTGCTCCCCATCCTGAAGCCCCCTCCCACCTCCCTCCCCATATCATCCCTCTGGGTCATCCCAGTGCACCAGCCCCAAGCATCCTGTATCCTGCATCAAACCTGGACTGGTGATTCATTTCATATATGATATTATACATGTTTCAATGCCATTCTCCCAAATCATCCCACCCTCTCCCTCTCCCACAGAGTCCAAAAGACTGTTCTATACATCTGTGTCTCTTTTGCTGTCTCACATAGAAGGTTATTGTTATCATCTTTCTAAAATCGATATATACGCATTAGTATACTGTATTGGTGTTTTTCTTTCTGGCTTACTTCACTCTGTATGATAGGCTCCAGTTTCATCCACCTCATTAGAACTGATTCAAATGTATTCTTTTTAATGGCTGAATAATACTCCATTGTGTATATGTACCATGGCTTTCTTTATCCATTCATCTGCTGATGGACATCTAGGTTGCTTCCATGTCCTGGCTATTATAAACAGTGCTGCGATGAACACTGGGGTACACGTGACTTTTTCAATTCTGGTTCCCTTGGTGTGGGACCCAGCAGTGGGATTGCTGGGTCATATGGCAGTTCTATTTCCAGTTTTTTAAGGAATCTCCACACTGTTCTCCATAGTGTCTGTACTAGTTTACGTTCCCACCAACAGTATAAGAGGGTTCCCTTTTCTCCACACCCTCTCCAGCATTTATTGCTTGTAGACTTTTGGATTGCAGCCATTTTGACTCACGTGAAATGGTACCTCATTGTGGTTTTGATTTGCATTTCTCTGATAGTGAGTGATGTTGAGCATCTTTTCATGTGTTTGTTAGCCATCTGTATGTATTCTTTGGAGAAATGTCTGTTTAGTTCTTTGGCCCATGTTTTGAGAGGGTTGTTTATTTTTCTGGAATTGAGCTGCAGGTGTTGCTTGGATATTTTTGAGATTAATTGTCAGTTTCTTCGTTTGCTATTATTTTCTCCCATTCTGAAGGCTGTCTTTTCACCTTGCTTATAGCTTCCTTTGTTGTACAGAAGCTTTTAAGTTTAATTAGGTCCCATTTGTTTATTTTTGCTTTTATTTCCAACATTCTGGGAGGTGGGTCATAGAGGATCCTGCTGTGATTTATGTCAGAGAGTGTTTTGCCTATGTTCTCTTCTAGGAGTTTTATAGTTTCTGGTCTTACATTTAGATATTCAATCCATTTTGAGTTTGTTTTACTGTATGATGTTAGAAAGTGCTCTAGTTTCATTCTTTTACAAGTGGTTGACCAGTTTTCTCAGCACCACTTGTTAAAGAGATTGTCTTTTCTCCATTGTATATTCTTTCCTCTTTTGTCAAAGATAAGGTGTCCATATGTGCGTGGATTTATCTCTGGGCTTTCTATTTTGTTCCATTGATCTATATTTCTGTCTTTGTGCCAGTACCATATTGTCTTGATGACTGTGGCTTTGTAGTAGAGCCTGAAGTCAGGCAAGTTGATTCCTTCAGTTCCATTCTTCTTTCTCAAGATTGCTTTGGCTATTTGAGGGTTTTTGTATTTCCATACAAATTGTGAAATTATTTGTTCTAGCTCTGTGAAAAATACCGTTGGTAGCTTGATAGGGATTACATTGAATCTTTAGATTGCTTTGGGTAGTATACTCATTTTCACTATATTGATTCTTCTGATCCATGAACACGGTATATTTCTCCATCTATTAGTGTCCTCTTTGATTTTTTTCATGAGTGTTTTATAGTTTTATATATATAGGTCTTTAGTTTCTTTGAGTAGATATGTTCCTAAGTATTTTATTCTTTTTGTTGCAATGGTGAATGGAATTGTTTCCTTAATTTCTCTTTCTATTTTCTCATTATTAGTGTATAGGAATGCAAGGGATTTCTGTGTGTTGATTTTATATCCTGCAACTTTACTATATTCATTGATTAGCTCTAGTAGTTTTCTGGTGGAGCCTTTAAGGTTTTCTATGTAGAGGATCATGTCATCTGCAAACAGAGAGTTTTACTTCTTCTTTTCCAGTGTGGATTCCTTTTATTTCTTTTTCTGCTCTGATTGCTGTGGCCAAAACTCCCAAAATTTTGTTGAATAGTAGTGGTGAAAGTGGGCACCCTTGTCTTGTTCCTGACTTTAGGGGAAATGCTTTCAATTTTTCACCATTGAGGATAATGTTTGCTGTGGGTTTGTCATATATGGCTTTTATTATGTTGAGAAATGTTCCTTCTATTCCTGCTTTCTGGAGAGTTTTTATCATAAATGGATGTTGAATTTTGTCGAAAGCTTTCTCTGCATCTATTGAGGTAATCATATGGCTTTTATTTTTCAATTTGTTAATGTGGTGTATTACATTGATTTGTGGATATTGAAGAATCCTTACATCCCTGGGATAAAGCCCACTTGGTCATGATGTATGACCTTTTTAATGTGTTGTTGGATTCTGATTGCTAGAATTTTGTTAAGGATTTTTGCATCTATGTTTGAAGGCATGCTTACTGTCTTTCATCTCAATTGTTTTTTCATAATGTGCAACACACAAACACATACAGTCTACAGTAATGCTCTGAGTTCTAGTTCTTCTCATCAGAAGTTACCTAACATGTGTTCTTTTTCTTAGGTCTCTACAAGGGACCATGAGTGGTGATGGTTTTGTTAACTTATGCTGGAAATGGAACACTGTTAATGTGTTAGTTCTTATATGTGACCCTTGCCAAATAACAACATACTCTAAATTAAATACAAATGCACATATTTCCTTAAGATGAATACTAGGTTACTTGAGGAAGTAAGGAGACATATATCAGGGTAGGAGGGTAGATGATCTGAGACAGGGAAACCTTTCTGGGCCCTCAAATCATATCAGGAAGACAGTTATCTATTGTGTCCAGCTCTGGGTTTGTAGTAACTTTGTTTTGTGGATCTGATGATGGTGAATATTATCACTGTGTCCTCTAGGAACCCCCAATGCACAAACTAAATACTGAAGGTAGGTGAGAGATGGTACTCAGAGATGCAGGGCTTTAGGATAAATGTAGAATGGAGACAGTTGAAGAGGTAGAAAGAGGGGGATGCCCTACTTCCTAATGTATGTGTCTCTCCCCTTACTCTCCCACTCTGTCCTTTATTCTCAGACAATGTGCTCATGCCTTTGCTTGCCTCCATCTTGAGGCACAAGATGTTTTTTTCACCCCAGTGTGAATCAGAGTAGACATGGCTTCCAAAGAGCCAAAGGGAATGGCATTCACCCATCACAGCAGGGACGGGCACTGGAGGCTCCAGCAGTTGACAATATGTTTGTAACAGATCACTGGGCAATTTTCCAGTCTGATACTTCTCTTTGCCTGCGTCCTCCAAAGCCCAAGGTATCAGGAATGTTGGCAGTCTAGTGTGATGAAGGCTTTGAAACCCAACCCCCTTCCCATACCACGTGCTGAAAGGCATCCAAGCTGCAGTACCCAACAGGGTATGGCCTTGGATGCCATACCCAAGGCCCTGAGTCCCAAGTTAATAGTACCAAACAATGGCCCTTACCCATCCACACAAAAAGAAGGCTGGAAGACTCACAAGCGTCTGTTCATTTAACTCACTCTTCTGAGCAGCAAGGTGCTTACACGGGCAGGTGCACAGATGGTGAGCATGGGAATACATACGGCTGATGCATATTAACACACAAGCACACCTACACAGATAGCCACATGTACACATACACATATATTCACGAACATGAACACACATGCATGAGCACATGCACACACGCATACACACACACCACAAGCTAGATAAATAATCCATCAGGCTGGTTCTTGAGTCAAGCCAATGGGCCTTGACCTTCTCAGTCTGCTGTCAGAGCCAGAGCATGTATTTCTGCAGTGTGCAGAGGAAGCACACTGAGCCTAAATTCCTGTCCCCAGCACAGCCTGGCCACCTTGCTTTGAAAGCAAGACTGCATCTCAAGAAGGCTTTTCACAGCCGCCTAACATGTGTTCAAGGTGCTGTGGACTCCATCTCCTACTCTATGGACCGCCCAGAGACCCCACTTTGGCTCTTTTGATCTTTCAGCTCCATTTCCTGCCACGTAAGTCTCTGGCTCATGATTCCCATTGATCATTTAGCTGATGAGCAGCTGTCCACTCTTACATCCCTTCTTGTTCATTCAGTTATAGGTCCAGCTGACAGAGCTGCCAAACATGAGCTGGGTGAGGATGCCAAGTGCCTGCTTAACACACACCCGAACCTGAATGCATCCCACTACAACCTAGTGGAGGTGGGGGTGGGGGTTGGTGGTCTCAAGAGCAAGAACTTTAGGAGGAAACTGACCTGGGTTTGAATCAACACTCTCTCTTTGCATCCTTGAACATGATCGAATTGAGCCTCAGTTTTCTCAGCTGTAAAATGTGGATGAAGGATGCTCATCTCATATGTGACTGTGAGGACTGAGTATGCCCTGAGGCAGTCAGCATATACTAAGGGCTCGTATGTTGGGTGTTACTGTCACCATCTGCATCATCTTCACTTCATGCTCATTAGCAGCAGAGAACCCCTAAGGAATACTTGGGATCCTCATACTGCCATTTGCCCCCATCACTTGCTTTTTCTTGCCCTGCAACCTCAGGTACTCTGAGTAGGGATCCAGAAATCAAAAAGTTCTTTCTTTCAGCAGTTTTTTTTTTTTTACTTATTTATATTGGCTTCTCTTTGATGGTTTAGGGGAAGAGAATGAAAATTTACTAAGAAGCAAACACACACCAGGCACTTTATAGAGTTAAAAGCTTGAAAATGCTCCCACAAAATTTGAGTTGTGTATGCAAGTGGAACTTTGAGAGGAGAGGTCTGCTGGGTGAGAGATCAGAAGATCCACCTCTGGGAGGAGAAAGAGACCAATCAATGCTTGTGCGTATGTGTGTGTTAAATGGTGGGAGCAGGACCGTTCCCTGCAGTCCTAAGACAAAGAAGAAGCAGAACCGGGTCTAAGCTTGGTCAGATGGTAGAAGGTGGGGCTCCAGCGATTCAGGACCCCAAACAGAATGTCAATTTTGTGGCAGGATGTGGTCTGTTAAGGGTTCTGGGCTCGCATGTTAACCCTAGACAGTTTTATGATTCAAGGTAAGAAGTGAGAGACAGAAGGCTATGGCTCTTAAAAGGTGAGTTTCATAAGGACTTCAGAGTTCCATCACCTCCATCTCAGTGTCCTGCACAGAGAACGCTACCCAAGAGAGGAATAATATCAGATTTATTGTGCAATTACTTGTGGCAGGTGCTATTCTAGACACTCTACAAGTAGTGGCTAGTTTAATTCTCACCACACCTCTACCATGTGGGGATTTCTGAGTCCCATCCTGTGATGAGAAGACTGAAATAGCAGAGAAATTATTCTCAGCACAAGGTCATACAGATAGCATTTCTAAGATCTGAATTCTGGAGTCTAGTTCGGGAGCCTTCACTCCTAACCATCATGCAGCCAGAATCTGTAGAAAAATAGTTGGGAATACTCAAAGGTAGGCCCAAGAAGCATCAGTTGGTGCTTAACCCACTGGACAGTGGTGTGGGCCTTCTTTGGGCAGAAGCAGTGATACTTCTGCTAATTCTGTGACCAGGTGACAAGATGGAGCATGACCAACTAAGACAGTTTGTAGGATCTTGGAGACAAGATTTGTTTTCACCTTCAAATAGGACAAATCTTGGTCTGACTCTAGCAAATAGATAAGGCTGCTGCTGCTGCTGCTAAGTCACTTCAGTCGTGTCCGACTCTGTGTGACCCCAGAGATGGCAGCCCACCAGGCTCCCTCGTCCCTGGGATTCTCCAGGCAAGAGCACTGGAGAGGGTTGTCATTTCCTTCTCCAATTCATGAAAGTGAAAAGTGAAAGTGAAGTCGCTCAGTCGTGTCCGACTCTTAGCGACCCCATCGACTGCAGCCTACCAGGCTCCTCCGTCCGTGGGATTTTCCAGGCAGAAGTACTGGAGTGGGGTGCCATTGCCTTCTCCGTAGATAAGGCTGAGGGTACCTTAAATAGAGAGGAATCAGGTAATTTTATTGTACCTTGAATGTGCCCCCAGGCAAGTTGTGTCCAGTGTAAGGGTCATAAATGACTGCCTGCCTGCAGACCCTCTGGTCTGACACCTGTTTTTGTAGATGGAAATGAAACACAGTCGTGTCTGTTCATTTAGGTCTTCTCCACAGCTGCTTTGCACAAAGCATTGGTGTTGAATACTTGTGACAGGCTGTATGATCTGCAAAGCCTAAAATATCTAAAATCTGGCCTTTTACAGAAAGAATTTTGCTGACTCCTGGTCTAGAGAAATATTTATGCTTTAACATTTTCTCATCCAATCCTCCCAGGCTCAGGTCTTATGTGTTACCAGTCCTAGTTTATGGATGGAAAAAATCTGAGGCCCAGAGAAGTTAGGCAATTTATTCCAAGTTCTGTGGCCACAAAGTCTTGTCTGTCAGAATTAGAGCCCAAATCCCTTGACTCCAAAGGCTATTTCCTTTGGCTTCATCCTTCTACAAAAGGGTTCTTTCATGTCTGTTGACAGGATGTCTGCTAAGTCCCTCAGTTGTGTCTGACTCTTTGTGACTCTGTGGACTGTAGTCCACCAAGTTCCTTGTCTCTGAGCTTCTCCAGGCAAGAATACTGGAGTGGGTTGCCTTGCCCTCCTCCAGGGGATCTTCCCAATCCAGAGACAGAAACTTTGTCTCATGTTATCTCCTGCACTGGCAGACAGGTTCTTTACCACTAGCGCCACCAGGGAAGCCACTATTTCTCCCCCCAAACTCTTGAACAAAGCCCTAAGGAAAAGGTGGTAAATTATACAGACCAGCATCCAAATACAGAGTATTTCCTTTTCCTTTCTGTTTTCAAAAACTTAAGAAGGACACTGGATGTTACTTGTGCAAATTACTTGTACTTTGCACACTACATGTCTGTGTGAAGACTTCAGACTTCAGTCAAACTTCATAAAAATTTTAAATCTATAGAGTTAAGATCACAGAGAAATCAACTGGCTTCAAGTCTAAGGAAAATCAGTGCCTGTAGGGAGAGAAGAGGTGCAGAAACTTCTTCTGGGGAAGAATACATTTTCCCAGAAACCTCTGGGAAAAAACACATCTGGATACAGAGTCTTGCTGCCATAATTGACAGATGGGTGGTCAAGTGTGGGCTAGGGCTGGTGGGACAGTGGGATCCCCAAGGGGCTACATAAATTGGAAGAGTCTGCAGTCTCTTCCAAAATCATTCTCTGTGAGATACCAGGCACTCAAAAAAGGTGAGAACAAGCCTAAGAAATGCTTACTGTGGGACAGACATGAGGAAGAGAAGGAGCAGCCATAGAGGGGCATGAAATTCGACTAGATTTGTCTCCTTTATCTCCCAGACAGAACAAAAGCTTTCATCTTTGGGGAGAAAAGCAATAAGCACCTCTGGCTTTAAGGTGTTAGGGAAGAGTTATTTACGTCTGGGAAAAGGGAACAAAGAGGAAAGTTCTACTCCTGGGGAGAATCCTGGTAGCCACCACTTTAGTAAAATGCTGGAGGTGGGCTTCACCATTACATACAACCAGCAAGCACCTCCTCATAGGATACACTAAGAGAGGCTTTCACATTGAGAGAATCTCACATTGCTTCTGTGACATGTTCTACTAATGCCCACCTCCATCTAAGCATGAAAAAACAACAGCCAAACCCAGTAAAAGGATGGTCTATAAAATAACTAACCAGGAATCTTCAAGAGTGTCAAAGTTATGAAATAAAGGAAAGACAAACTGTCCCAGAGTGGAGGAGCCCATGAGATATAATTAAATGAGGTATGGGGTCCTGGATGGGATCCTAAAATGAAAAAAAAAAAAAAAAAAAAAAACATTCACATAAAAAACTGTTGAACTCTGAATAAATTCTATACTTTAGTTAATAGTAGGGAAGCCGAGTGAAAGATATATGAGAACTCTCGATACTATATATATATATATATATACACACATATATATATCTGCCATTCTGCTGTGAATCTGAAATATAATTTAATACTACTTAAATATTTAAAAAATAACTATTCAATAAGTATATGCAAATAGAATTTTACCTTACCACCGATTGCCATTAAAATTCCAGAAACCAGTTATTTGATTGACTGCTCTTTAAGGTACTGATTATAACATGGTAGTTTTCTATATCTCTACTCTGCTAACATGATGACAATTATGTTATTATCTGTAAACAAACACATAATTTTACTAGTACAAAATGTTTCAAAGTATCTGTCGTTGACATTTCTCAAATGAATGACATCTTTTGCAAACTTGAGTTTCCTCCAGTGTGTATACTTCTGTAAAAAAATTTTCACCTATCAGATCACAAAAATTATTGAGTGGAATCCCCTCTGCATTTTCTCACCTCAGGACCTGCGTTCTTGCTATTTCTTTAGCTGATATGGGGTTGGTCCTGCTTTCTCTTAGTCCTTCTCATCACTCAAGATGCAGCTCAAATGCTCTGCTTTCTTCCTTTTGCACTCCTGAAGTGTAATATCTTTCACAGTCAAAATATTAAAAATATTGAAAAACTGGTATATCATAGGTATTTACCTGTCAGGATGAATATTGGCTATAAACACACAGTTTGGCCAAATTGCATGTACTTGTTGAATCTCTTCTTTTCCAATTGCACCTTGCATTCTACTGTGCAACTTAGTGTTTTTAAAATAATGTATACTTTGTCTGTTGGATTGTAAAATCTTTAGGAGTAGCTTCCTCATCTTTGTGTAACCCCCTGTGTTTAGCACAGTGCCCTCTCCCTAATATTTGCTCTGAGAGTCACAGAGGCTTGGTGATGGAGTTGGAATTTGAATCCCTGTCCTTATCTCCTATGATTGCAAAGTCCACATTGTTTGCAATAGGTCTCTCATGTATGTTGAACCAGTTAGGATATGATTGACTCTAAGAAATTGAATACTGATCTACAATGGCTTTGACAATGAAGCAATGTTAACTCACAGAACAAAATTCTGGCAATGGATAATAGGTTTCTTACAGAGAATTAACACATCATCAGGAACTCGGGCTCATTCTCTCTCTCCTTTCTGCTTTTCTCAGTGTGTTGGCTTTCTTTCCTTAGGCTTATTAACCCACAGTGGCAAACTGACGCCACGTACCACCCTCACACATAATACCATCTCACACAGGAAAACAATGTGCAGAAAACACTATCTCTGCTCCCCCCCGAGACTTTCCTTTATGTCTCACTATCCAGAAGAAACTCACATGCTTAACCCTAGACCAATCACTGGCAAAAAAAAAAAAAAAAAAGTGGAATGTCTGTGACTAACATACACCAATTAGAGTTTCTTCTTGAGGCTGGAGTAGGGAGCTGCATTCCCAGGGCATGTTGTAATCTGGGTCATTTTTGAGCAAACTTTGTGTTCTGTCAGCAAGAAGGAAGGACAGTATGTTGGTTTTGGGCTAGCATCTGTTATGTGCTAACCTGAGGTACTCTACTTCTTATATGTATTCACTGCTAAGTCACGTCAGTCGTGTCCGACTCTGCGCGACCCCATAGACGGCAGCCCACCAGGCTTCCCCGTCCCTGGGATTCTCCAGGCAAGAACACTGGAGTGGGTTGCCATTTCCTTCTCCAATGTGTGAAAGTGAAACGTGAAAGTGAAGTCACTCAGTCATGTCTGACTCTTTGCGACCCCATGGACTGCAGTCCACCAGGCTCCTCCATCCATGAGATTTTCCAGGCAAGCGTACTGGAATGGGTGGCCATTGCCTCCTCCAGTATGTATTCACACTCCCCCTTTAATTATATTATGATCCTGAGAGCAGGAGTCAAGTCTTAGACTTCTCTTGCATTCTCCAGAGAGTCTGGCCCAGAGATGAGATTAGTGTATACCTGTTGATCAATTGAAGAAAAAAAAAAATAACCTAATGTCAAAAATTTGAAGACTCTGTCATTCACAATTCTTCCATATTTCTATGCCAGCCTTTGATGGGTCCTTTTGGTGCACTTGCAGAGGATATCAAGTTGGAAGAAGGGCACCAGGAATTCTGTGTGATGATAATCAGTTTGTTGGCTGGGCAGGCACACATGCCAAATTATACACCAGGCAGACATTGGGACACCTGCTTTGACAAAGCATATCCATTATGGGATCTGTGTAACTACTAATGCCAGCAGCAGAGTTCCCCACATTCATCATGTTACTCTCATCTCCATATTTTTGCTCATGTTACCCCTTTTCTTGGGACATCTTCTCCTCTCCCACCAATATTTCACCTGGCTGAATCCTGTTCATCATTAAAACCTTTCCTGGGAGACTTTCCTCCCAAATTCTCCTACCAGGCAATTTGGGTTCCTTTTCTATGATCCTGGGTGGGTGTCCTAATAATCGCACATAATAACATCATATGTTATATATATATATATATAATACACACACGAGATATTATTTGGTATATATATAAGATACAATTTAGTGCTTATTATCTCCTAGGTTTGTGATAAATGTTTTAGCTACTATTATCTTGATCAGAAAAACCCTATGATACATTATGGGACTGGGTTTGAAGTATAATAAAATAATAATAGAACTAAAGTTGCAGTTAAAAAATGCTTTGAAGGAAAACATATAGGAATATAAAAGTACCTAAGAGGGCAAGCAGACAGTGCATCGCAAGAAGCATTAAATTGGGAATGAAAGACTAAGTGGACATTAACCAGGTTTGTCTAGTAGCCATTGGGAAGATGCTGAATAGTATTAAGATGCCTTACATATCTTAAAGAGGGTACGTGTATGGGGAATTGAGACAGGAGTCACATGATCAGGTTTCTGTTTGAAAAAAAAAAAATGATTTGGGCTGCAGTGTATCTTATAAACGTTGAGTCAGAAGGGATATGGAGAGAACAGTTGAGAGGCTTCTTCTGTGGTCCAAGAGTGAGATGGTGGTGGCTTGGATCAGGGTAGCGGCCTTAGAGATGGAACAAAATAGGTGGATTCGAGCTTATTCATGTTCTATTGCTTGTGTAACAAATTAACACTAACCTGGAGGCTTAAAGAGGCTTAAAACAATGTCTACTTAGCATCTCACAGTTGGTCAAAAGTCCTGGCACAAAGTGGCTCGACTGCTCTCTGCTCAGAGTTATCTCAGGGCTGAAATTAGAATTCAGCCAGCCAGAGTTTTAACTAAGGCTTTGAGGAAGAGTCTACCTGCAGACTCATCTCAGGTCATTGACAGAATTTAGTTCATTGAAGTTGTAGGACTTCAGTCTCCATTTCCCTGAAACATGACCTCTTTTACTCTCAAGCCACTGATGGTGCATCAAATTCTCCTCGTGGTTGTAATCTCCTCCATGCCCTTCTGCTGTTTCTGATTTTCCTCTTCTGATTTCTTTTCTGCTTTTCAGGGTTCATGTGATTACATTAGACCTGCCTAGAATATACAGGATAATCTCTCTATCTTGAGCTCGACTGGTTAATATCCTTAATCATATTTGCCATGGCCACTTGGCCACACACTATAACATAACCATGGGCATGCCATTAAAGGGAAAAGGTCATGGGGCCAAAATTCTGCCTGTTTTATCTGCTGAGATGAAATCAATAGTTTTTGGCCATGGATTGAGAGGACAATGATTATATACTTTCTCAAAGACAGATGCAAATGTAGAGAAGTTAGTCCATATCAGGAAACGGGCTGCTATTATTTATGAGCTCATATCATCAGACACCACCCAGATAATCACAATGGTGTGATCACTCACCTAGAGCCAGACATCCTAGAAAGCAAAGTCAAGTGGGCCTTAGGAAGCATCACTATGAACAAAGCTAGTGGAGGTGATGGAATTCCAGTGGAGCTATTTCATATCCTGAAAGATGATGCTGTGAAAGTGATGCAATCAATATGCCAGCAGATTTGGAAAACTCAGCAGTGGCCACAAGACTGGAAAAGGTCAGTTTTCATTGCAATGCCAAAGAATGCTCAAACTACAGCACAATTGCACTCATCTCACAGACTAGTGAAGTAATGCTCAAAATTCTCCAAGCCAGGCTTCAACAGTACATGAACCGTGAACTTCCAGCTGTTCAAGCTGGTTTTAGAAAAGGCAGAGGAACCAGAGATCAAATTGCCAACATCTGCTGGATCATTGAAAAAACAAGAGAGTTCCAGGAAAACATCTATTTCTGATTTATTGACTATGCCAAAGCCTTTGACTCTGTGGATCACAATAAACTGTGGCAAATTCTGAAAGAGATGGGAATACCAGACCACCTGACCTGCTTCTTGAGATATCTGTATGCAGATCAGGAAGCAACAGTTAGAACTGGACATGGAACAACAGACTGGTTTCAAATAGGAAAAGGAGTTCATCAAGGCTGTATATTGTCACCCTGCTTATTTAACTTATATGCAGATTACATCATGAGAAACGCTGGGCTAGATGAAGCACAAACTGGAATCAAGATTGCCGGGAGAAATATCAATAACCTCAGATATGCAGATGACACCACCCTTAAGGCAGAAAGAGCCTCTTGATGAAAGTGAAAGAGGAGAGTGAAAAAGTTGGCTTAAAGCTCAACATTCATAAAACTAAGATCATGGCATCCAGTCCCATCACTTAGTGGGAAATAGATGGAGAAACAGTGGAAACAGTGACATACTTTATTTTGAGGGGGCTCCAAAATCACTGCAGATGATGATTGCAGCCATGAAATTAAAAAATGCTCACTCCTTGGAAGAAAAGTTATGACCAACATAGACAGCATGTTAAAAAGCAGAGACATTACTTTGCCAACAAAGGTCCATCTAGTCATGGTTATGGTTTTTCCTGTGGTCATGTATGGATGTGAGAGTTGGACTATAATGAAAGCTGTAAAGCTGAGCGCAGAATTGATGCTTTTGAACTGTGGTGTTGGAGAAGACTCTTGAGAGTCCCTGGGACTGCAAGGAGATACAACCAGTCAATCCTAAAGGAGATCAGTCCTGAATATTCATTGGAAGGAGTGATGCTCAAGCTGAAACTCCAATACTTTGGCCACCTGATGCGAAGAATTGACTCATTTGAAAAGACCCTGATGCTGGGAAAGATTGAAGGTGGGAGGATAAGGGGACAACAGAGGATGAGATAGTTGGATGGCATCACCACCTCAATGGACATGAGTTTGAGTAAACTCCAGGAGTTGGTGATGGACAGGGAGGCCTGGCATGCTGCAGTCCATGGGTTCGCCAAGAGTTGGACATGACTGAACGACTGAACTGAACTGAGCTGAATACCCTCAGATGTTTTGTAGGCCTGGTACGCAGCGTGGTAACAAGACCTGGGTCAGAGGAAACATGGCCTGGGCTCTGGTCCCTGCTCTGCACATCCCTGGGCAAGTTTAGGGGACCCTGGTTTCCTAATTTGTAGAAGAAGATATGGAAGCAGATAGTTTCTTCTAAGTGCAAATTTCTAACACAGAGTTAATCATATTCATTTGTCTTTTCTTCCTGCTACTTGATTGGGAACAGGCCAGGTGTGAGGAGGAGGGGCTGTGGAACGCTCTGCAAATGCTGAATTCATCATGTCCTTTCATACAGTGTAATACCGACAGATGTTTCTGAGTCATAATAAAAGGTTAAATATTTTAATAAAAAAAGACACATGTTGAAGGTGATCTGGGTTTCTATTAAACTCCCCTATACCCACAATTTTTCCTCACATGCAAATGAACTGGAAGCTTATTAATGAGATGAGAGGCTAGAGCCTAATTAGCAGCAGAACTGGGGAAGCTTACACTAGCTGATTCAGCAAACTAACTGGATAATTACTGTAGCTGGACTTTGGCAGCTTCTAGAAAAGCTTATTAATGGAGCTCTCAGAAATTGCTTTGATTATGGCCTCTCAACCTGGGGGCTTAATCCAGGCCATAGACGTTTTACGGTTATTCTGTGCAGGGAATCAGTCTCTTTCATCATCATTAGTAGGCAGGCAGAATACAAACCGTCTCCTGCTAGGTCAAAACCTTACCAACTTAGAGACCCGAGGGAACTTCTGTGTCTACTGCTGAGCCAGTTGTTTCTGAGTCCAGTTTTTATTTGTTCCTCAGCTTAGAGAGATACACCTGATGATACTTTTCACATTCATTGCCTATTTGAGTCTAGTACTTTAGGTATTAATTTTTAATTTAAAAGACATTTATATGGCATTTAGCATGGCTGACACAGTTCTAAGCGATTTACACTTGTAAAACCTCATTTAATCCTCACAATCCTGTGAGGGACATGTTACTAGTATCTTCCATGTATATCTGCTTGCGTATACCCCAGGGCTAGTATGATACATGTTTCCATGTGGGTACAAGGGACTTGAGGCACAAAGTAACTTATCTAAAATCACAGTCAGTGAGGAACAGGGTCAGTATATAAACTCAAGAACCCTGACTTCTGAATACAGACTCTTAGCCATGTCGCTCCGATGGTTTTGTAGCTTGGCATGATGATAGATCAGAAGAAAAGCTGAATTAGACAAAGCACTAGGCTTCCAAACTAAGGCTGGCTTTCTGAAATTCTGATTATAAAACGGAACATTAATTCTATTTTGTTAGAAGTAGTTAATGCCATTCGGCTTTTCTTGGATCCTGAGCTTAACATAGTCCACAAGTGAATCACGGGAAACACAGAGGACAGGAGAACATGTTAAAGGTCACCATGGAGGTGCAATAGGCAAAATATGGCCTGAGGGAAGCCCTACAGGGTGAGCTACCCAGGTTCTTAATCAAATAAATTATAAGAGGGAAAAACAGATCAAAGTGAATTCATAGTTTGAAAGAAACCTGAGGCATTTCAGCTGAGTGCAGGGTATACACCTTTGGACCTTGATCTAAATGAAATGTAAGAGATTGACACAGTTGATATAAAATTGATAAAAGCTAAAAGTTGGAACACTAGTTATTAGATGGTATTAAGTAATTATCAATATTTTAGCTATGAAAATATTATTACATGTTAGTTTTTGAGTTCATGTATCTTATTGGAATACATAATATGATGTCTGGAATTTACTTCATAGTAATATAGGGCTGGACTAGTGAGCAAATGGACAGTTAAAATAAGATTAATAATAATTGTTAAAGTTGGATAATGCATACAATTATTCTGTAATTAGAATTAAAAGTTTTCATAATAATTGTTTAAAAAAATTTTACCAAGTTCAAAACATGAATTTTATTTTTTTCTTTCACAAAATTAAAGGAACCTACTTTAAATAACATAGAATGATATAACATAGGGAAAACTGAAGGTTAAATAAAATTTTGTTTTTAGTTAGATACACAAGTAGTTTAAAAGATAGTAATGGCATCTGGATACGAGAGAGAAACCTGCTTGTTTATACCCCAGGGCAGAAATTATGGTATTTGTTTATACCCAAACTGAACAAATCTGACACTGTGAGAAACCACAGACTTCCTTACCAGCATCATTGGCAGAAACCCCTGCCTCCACAGGGTGTGAGCATCCAGATTCTTGGATGTTCATCAAGACCAGATTGAGTCTTTAGGGCTTCACCCATCACCAAGCAGAAGGATGTTTCATTGCTTTTCCCCATCACATATGCCACTGAAGATTAGGATTTCCTAGTTAAAATCTTACCCTTAGGTAGTTGTCAGGAGCACACCTCATTTACTTAAGGCCAACGAGTGGATCAGCCTCAGAATTATAACAAGTTTCCCTTTGCAACAAAGGAATGCCAGTCTTTTGTGTCTTGTTGGTTCTTGGCAAGCAGTATAGCTTTAGAAGCCTTTATATCAGTTTGGTATGTTTCTGCAGAGTCACTAAACCTGTTGACTAGCTTTGAGTTCAAAATCTTTGCTGGGATGGCACCATGCAATATAGCTCAGAGGGCAATTGCTCTGTAAAAGAAGCTGTTCTCAGAATCCCATAGGAGTGGGGACTTCCCTGGTGGTCCAGTGGTTAAAAATCCACCTTCCAATGCAGGGGACCTGGATTCAATCTCTGATCAGAGAACTGAGACCCCACATGCCATGGGGTAACTAAGACTACACACCACAGACTGGGCCCGTGGACGCCTTGTGCTGCAACAAGAACAGAAGAGCCTTCGTGCCTTATCTAAGACCCAGTGCAGCCAAAAGAGAAAAGAATCCCGTGGGATGGTAAATCCCAGAGAAAGAGAAGTTTCCATTTCTTTCTGTCTTTTTTCATATCATTATACTATCCTCAGGATATGACAGTGATATTCAATCCTGGATTTGAATTAGAATCACTTGTGGAACTTGCAAATATACCCATGCACAGTGCCCACCTCTACAGACTCTTATTATTATTAAATAGCATCAGGTATATCAGTGTTTAAGTTTTCCAAATGATTCCAATGTTCAGTGAAAGCTGAGTATCTCTGATTAGAAGGCCTTAACTAATAACAATGACAATATGAAATTCTGTCCGTGAACAGGGTTCTCCAATGTTTATCACACACCTACTCAAGAAGGTTCATGGACGACAAGGGAAGTGCTTTAAATGTATCAAGAATTTAACCCAAACTGAACAATCAGTGCCTTCCACTTTTATGTTCCCTGATTACCTTAATGGGCAAGAGGCTCCGTGGTCCAGCTCTTTCATTCCCTTTTGTCTATTGCTGCCCAAGTGTAGAATTCGTGAATAGCGGTGACAAGTATAGACAGAGCACAGAAATGAGGGTCAAGGGAGATAGGTTCTAGTCCTAATTTGGCCAAGACAGTCTTAACCTGTCTGAGCCAGAACATAGTTTTAGCCACCTTCTCTCTACCTGTAAGCATGGCCACAGTCACCTTGCCACTAGTGATGGTGATGTTCATCATGGGGAAATAGTGACCTCTACTTGGAGTCTATTTGTTCTGTTTTGGTGTATTCCTGCTTCCAGTTTCAAACCATTGCCTTAAAACTTAATTTTCATGGTCTCTTATTTTCAGGAACCCATGCCATTGCTTTAACCCTCATCTCAATTCAGTTCCATTCTCAATTTGGCTCTATCATTGCAGCTCCAAATCCAAAGTTCATTGTCTGCCCTTTAAATATTTCTTCATCATCTAACACAGGAAACGTTTTTGTTACTAGAAGACTCCAGAAAGACATTAGTAGAGGAGAAAACTTTCCTTCCTAGTTCTTCATTCTTTCTTGTCAATGTCTTGCACCAAATGCAGCTCTCAGTGCCTGACTTCTGCAGGGCAAGTGTCTTCTCCGGGGTTGGGTTCCTGAAGCATGCACAGCTTTGCCAGCAGTGTGAACAGCTTTCCCAGTGCCCAGCTCCTGCAGTGTGCATGACTTTCCATGTGCCCAGAGCCTGTAGCACAGGCAGCAGCTCATCCAGTGCCTAACTCCTGCGACATGGACAGATTTCTCTGAGCTGGCTCCTACAGCCAAAGACGTCTTCAGCACCCAGCCTCTGCAGCATGCCATGTCTTACCCCAGTACCCCCTCAGTCATCTCTGTAAAGAGGCACGCTGGCAAGGCACCTCTGCATCATAAACTTCCCTGGATGATCTTTTCTGGGATTTTTCAGCAAGTTCCAAGATGTAGGACCTCCCTATTAACAGCTTCCACTGGCATCCTAGGGGACAGATTCCTAGCAAGGTCTACTTGCTTGGCACTTCAGTGAATTCTTCATTTTCCAGTACCCTCTCTGGATCTCAGCTCTGGGGGCCATGAGAAAGGCATCTTTATTGAGCATGCTGTATCAGCCTAGTGGTGGTTGCTATTCCTTCCATCTGCATCCTACGTTGTTGGGAGACCTCTTTGCTTCTGGCTAGCCAATCCCCTGATGTAATTAATAATTCCTCAGAATTATTTTCTTTGTTCAAGTTATTGTTTGGTTTCTATCTCCTGGTTGAATCCTGACTGATACAGGTATTCAATTTATACTGGGTGAGCTCCAGACTGAAGAGGTTGTCCTACCTAATCTCTTATATTTCTCTTCCATTTCTTAGACTTAAAAATTCTATTCCATAACTCATGATATTTATTATAATAAAAAGTATAAAGCAAAAATCCTGAATTAATCCTTGAGAATAAGACCACAGTGAAGAACTTGACATATGACATGTGTCCATATTAATAGATGACCTAGCAAAAGACCTTCAAGGAATTCACATCTCCTTTCTGAAGACCTTTGTTCGTTAGTACTTTTCTATCTCGCCTTTCAAAGTATTGCTAGAAAAGAGATGCTATCAAGAAAGAGCTTTTTTTTCCCTTTTCTGGAATGTTCCTCAATATGATTCCACAGGAAGGTGTGGGTTAGTTCAGTATAGTATTGCTTATCACACTGGAAAACAAAATGTTCTTGGGATCTCAGAAAAACTCAATAAAAATTGTCTGTGTTAGTACTTGCTAGAGAAACAGCACAAGAATGAGTAAAGTTTGGATAACAAATGTCGAAGTGTTAATTGTACTACTGAGCTGGTAGTCACTTTAATTTCCTGCCAATGGACTATTGTTGAGAAATTTGACTTAAAATTAAAGGCAGCCCCTTTCTCAATGATTCACTGGTAATTGCTGCCTTTGAAAAGACTGAAGAGGACGTATTGACTTGAGGTTTCTTTCCTAATTTGCATTTTTAATTAGATGAGATCTCAAAGGGTTTCTGAGAGCCCCCTTCTTATTTTGTTTTTTTTTTTTTTGGCTTTTGCATTGCCTTTTTTGCATTGTTGCTCGACAATTAGAATTTGTAACAAATGAGTTGCTGGCATATACATGTCAACTCTGAAGTAAAATATTGTACCTGAAAAAATGAGGTTTTGACCAGTCCTTTTTAAATGAAAGTACTTTTCCAAAGGTTAGCACATTTCTTCAATGAGAAAGAATCAGTTGGACTGGAAGGGGGATGCTTGGATTTCACTCTGGTTTAAGTTCTTCCTTTAAACTGTTTTCTCCAAGTACAGTTGAGTAATTCCTGAAACACAGTATGCAACTCCCACTTGAGAGAACATTTCCTTCTTATTCCAAAGACTGTGTAGAATCATCAAGTGGACGAAGTTAACAATCCAGAAGAAGGGAGGTAGACTCAGTAATTCTTCAAAGAGTCTTTTGACCAAATGGTGTGCATCTGGCCAAATCTTGTTTGTAGGCATGAGTGTAGGAAAACAACCTTGGGGGCAGTATTTAGCCCCAAACTAGTGGACTATAACTGATCATGGTCAAATCATTTTATCCACACGTTACCCATTTATCTGCATTTACAAGCCTGTGTTTTATGTCTGGTGCCAGTAGATGGTAATGAAGAAGCCTGGTTGCCTCTGCTTTCATAGTCTAAGTAAAGGCACAGCTAGACCTACAAGAACAGAGTAAATGTGCTGTGGACACAGGCTGCCATTCCAGGCACTGATCATCTAAGCTATTTTTAAAGGCTTCTAAAGAAGAGGAATCTGTAAACTCCCGTGACAAGCTGTCCCGCATGCGGCCAGGACGCACTTCCTCACATCTAGCTTAAGCCCCTCGTTCGATGGTTAAGCCATTACTCTCCGGTTCTGTTCGCAGCTGAGAGAGAAAACAGCTGCTCCTGGTCCTGCTTAGGTGAGCCTTTTATAGACTTCAAGACAGCGTCTGCCTTCTGTCTCCTTGTGACAGGAAAGAAACCGGGACTGCCAACAAAGATAACAATAATAATTTTTACTTGGAGATGGAATTATTATCGCTATGGTTACTGTTGAAATTTTTTCCAAAAGGAAAAAGGCATTTATTCAGCCCTCTGCCTCTGAGAAGAACAAAGTGCTAATAAACCCTCCTTGGTCTGCCTGCTTTGTTGATTACTCGGAAACGTTAAACGGGAACTGGTCAGAATACATCTTGCTGCCATTTGGACAGTGGTGGAGAAGTTGATGAAAACCAGTCCTTCCCTCAGTTTCTGAGCTGCATACGTTCAATGCTTAAATCGAATAGAATCTCCCAGTTTATTAAATCGGGCCCATTTCAAGAGGGGGCCCTGAAGGAAGAAACAAGTAGAGTGTAATTTAGAAGTTATGGCTGTCATTAAAAAGAATCTAGTAAATTTTTTTTTCTTAATTGTGAAGAAAACTCTGGAGAAGTCATAAACTGGTCAGGACAGGCGTGTGACTGGTGAGTAGTCCAGGTCTGAAGAAGAGCATCATAAATAACTTCCTTTCCAAAAGCATGCCCCCTAGTGGCCAGCCAAAGCCCTGCCGTTCTCTTGCGTTTCATTTCTGTGGAAGTGTTAGTCACTCAGAGGTTTCCACGTGCCACTCTTTGCGACCTCATGGACTGCAGCCCACTAGGCATCTCTGTCCAAGGGATTGCCCAGGCAAGGATATGGGAACTGGTTGCCATTTCGTTTCTATAGTTGAAGACAAATAATCAAAATTTTATTCTAGGACAAATAAAGTATCTGGTCATAATCAGTTCTTAACTCACCGGCTGAGATTTGTTTATGTGGTTAGTTCTAGCCAAGAGCAGAGCTTTGAGAGGATAGATACAGTACAAATGCGTGCTAACTAGGCTGAGGAGCTGGGTAAGAGGGAAGCCTGGGGAAAACCCTCTGGGACTTTGGCCTCAGGATGGAGAGTTTGAAGAGGGGGTGAACCGGGGGAGCCACTGGAAATAAACTTGTCAATTTCCCAAAATTCCTTAACATGTCTCCTTATATACATGGACCACACATGACCCAATACTTGCTTTTTAGTAAATAAAATTAAGTAATTGTGACTTAAGTAGAGTGTCATTGACAAATATGTTTTGCAGTTAATAAAATATATTCTTATGCATTTATTTGTTCATTTCTGTTCTTTGAAAAATGATTTGTGACAAGTTAATATAGAATGTATTAATAAAGAATTAAAAAGAGAATCTACGTGTGGACAAGCAGTAGTTACCATTTTAAACATATGTGTTTTTTAGATTTCATTTGACCAGGTTTTCAGTCTTCCATGATAAATAGAAGAGTGTACATAAGACAGAAATAAAAGAATTTTTATAAATTAAACGTATCATTTAATCAGCACCCAGATGGACAAGTAGGACATTCCTAGCCTAGCACCTCAGAAATATTCTCTTGTTTCTTTCCAGTTACTACCTCACCCCAAGTGCAACCATTCTCCTGGCTTCAACGGGAGAAGGAATGTTTCCATTGTACTTTATGTGACTGGCATCATGCTACATATATTCTTTTTTTTTTGGGGGGGGGGGTTGTCTGGCCTTTTTGCTCTCAATATTACACCTGTGGGATTCATCAATATTTTTATATGCACTTGTAAATCATTTGTTGTTATTGCTTATTAACATTTGATTGTGTGGATAAACAACAATATAACTATCATTCTATTGACTGTGTGGTCCACAGAAGCAGAGGAGGGTGGCCTGCAGAAAGTCAGAGAAAAGAAGCAGATGCCCAGAAAAGAACAAGGGAAAGACACAGAGAAACGCCAGATAGCTCTCTATTTCCTGGGTCCAGCATTTCCCAGAGGCTCTGTGATCCTGGGTTCTGTGAGACACATCTAGACCTCATAATAAATTCCCATTTCCTGTACAAGCTAGCTTTAGTTGGCTTCTGTCATTTCTCACCACAGCACATTAACACATCCGTAGTGAAAGACACCTGAATCCATCTGTTAGGAGAAAGCACCACTGGTACATTCTCCTCACAGAGGTCATGTATCCGTTTGTGTTAGGTATTGCTACACAGAATAGACAAACAAAATAACCTTTACTAAAATAAGATAGAACTTTATTTTGTGGATTAACTGTTTAGAGGCAGGCAATTCGGGGCTGATATGACAGTTCTTCAGTTATCAAAGACTAGAATGCTTCACCTTTATTCCTTGCCGCACTTGGCCCAAAAGTTCTCCCACATGATTGCCTCATGGTGCAATCTGGCTGCTGAAGCTCCAGTCTTCATGTTCAGGTTTGAGGTCAAAAGAGTGAAGAAAGACAGAAGGGCAGAAAGGAGCTCTCAGGCACTCTCTCATTTCTGGTACTCATAGAAATTCCTCTGAACAACCCCTATTGACATCACATTGGCCAGAATCAAGTCCACTCTTACCTGGTAGAGAGTACTGAAAACGCCTTTTAGCCAGTACATCGCTAGCTCTGAAGACAGAGGGGGTCCTTTAGAAAGAAGAATGAGAAAATGCAGGGTGGGTAGAGAACTGGTAGTCTCTGGAAGACACACAGTGCGTTTGTGTACATCTAAAGGCACACAGATCTGCTTGAGTTAGTGGAACTGACGGTCTATCAGAATTTTCCACAGCAAAAGTCATTGAGGATGAAGAGGTGGAGAGACCACTGGATTAAGGCCACTCTCCCTCAGGAAGGGGATGAGGGAAGGCGCAGAAATGAAGTGCTAAAATTTTGCTCTCTCTGTTCACAAAGCAGCAGTTATTTTAAAGGGGTTTAAATTTCCCATCAGCGTCATAAATTTCCTTTGAGATATTTACACAGAACCAATATCTCTCCTGCTTCCTCCTGTAGAGATGTGGCGTATTGTTTCTCCCCAGGAAGCATGCAAAATGGGTTAGTTGGCAAACAGCTAAAGTCAGTTCTCTGGAGGCTCTTTTAGTTTTAGACAGATGCAGTGTCTCCATGAGACAATCTGCAGAGAAAATGCATCCTTTTCCAATAGAGCAAGACGTCCAAAGATTCGGAAGGGTCTCCAGAGCCCACCTGTGAGCTAACAAGAAGCACAAATGTAAAAAGAGGGAAGGAAATTTGGAAGAAGATTAGCAAAGAGTTGGAAAAATGGGTCACACTCTCAAAAGTGAGTGCCATATTTTTTTTTTTAATGTCAGATCCTCACTTGCAAACTGCCAGTAATAAAAAGAAGATACCAGCTCACCTTGGGACGTGCAGATACTTCGGAATTTATGAGAAAGGACATCTGTGGAGCATGAAAAAATACATTAAAGGCAGGCAACAAAATTTGTTTTGGGAAGTTCTCTGGACTGGGGCTCTATCTGGCTCACAGTGAGAGTTTTCTGTGCTTTCTTTCAACCTCTTGAAACTTGTTCGCCTCAACACCACCTCTGCTATTTGTTCACTGTGCAAAATCATAGGCTTAGGGGACTAAGTCAGGCTGGGGCCTCTACCTTCCTAGAGAAAGGAACTTTTTCTAATTCAGCCAAGATGCCCTTTAGACACTAAAATGTTATTAGGAACGTGTGGTTGGTGGATGGAATTGCTTTTATTACCAGATTTAGGTCAAGGTGGACTTTCCCTTTTATCAACTTTTATCACAACTCTTGCAGTGTGATTGTTTTCCAGAGGCCATGGTGTTTGAACCTTGTCTATGAAGGTAATGTAATGCCTAACCTCTCAGTATATTAGCTATTACTGTTAATTATCAGGAAATCATTGACTTCTCTCAAGACATCTTTCTTAATATTCTCTCCAATTTCAAGAAAGCTAATACTGAACAGATCAAGGAGATCTCTTTTCCCAACTCATCTGGAGAGTGAAACACATCTAACCCAAGTCTTCCTTAATTATTGTTAAAAATTCTTGGATAAAACTACCCATTTTTGTTAGGTACCCACACTAATAGACAACCTCTTTTCTTATTTGAGGAACTACAAAGGTAAATCTTTATTTAAACGGTTGTAACAGTATCATGGGCTCAATGTTTGTGTCTTCCCAAACTTTATATGTTGAAGTATTTAACTCCCAATTTGTATTATGAGATGAAGCCTTTGGGGGGTGATTAGGTCATGAGGGTGGAGCCCTCATGAATGAGATTAGTGCACTCAGATACCTCCCTTGCCACTTCTGTCATGTGTGGTCATGGTGAGAAGGCAGCCCGTTACACACCTGCAAACAGGCTCTCACCAGACACCAAATCTGCTGGCATCTTGACACTGAACCTCCCAGTGTCTGAAACTGTAATAATAAACATTTGCTGTTTAAGCCACCCAGTCTATGGTACATCCATTAGCAGCCCAAACAGACAAGACAAACAGTTACCTTTATGTGCCTGTCAGAGTCTCTCTGTCCTGTCCATCTCTGGGACCCGTGGCTGTGGCAGTGGCAGTGGCCACACTGACTTCATGCCCTGAAAGTTGAAGCGCACTTCTCATGCTAGTTCATGCCCACACTGTGCTATACGTCTCCCTTTTGCCTGCCTAGGGACATCTCTGTTCCTGCTGATGCATACGTCTAAGAAGAATAGGGGAGATAATACCCCAGTAAGATGAACTTTTGACTAATGGGATAAGGAGGCTAAAAAAGGGATTCTTGTCCATTATTCCACCTGGACGAAGAAACCTGAGAAGCAAGTGTTCGTGTGGTGCCTCAGGAATGGTCCTGAGAGGGCCAGTATTCAGTTGCACTCAACACTAAAAGCAGAATTGCTTGGAAACATACCCTCAAATTGTCTTCTTCCCTGCCTCTTTCCTCCCATTTCTCCTCACTTTGGCTTCCCTGGGATTGCACTTCTAATCTTGGCTTTTACCTCGGGCTCCGGTTTTTTTGGGGAACTCAGGTACAACAAAATCTATTGTTTTTAATTTTAAGTAAGATTGGCTTGTTTTAAAACTTTATTAATTTATTTTGCATATTTACATATTAAAACCTCTCATCTTGTGTGATTCATTGTGGTTTTTTTTTTAGAGTGGTTTGAATCTTGATACCAGCCAATTTCTTCCTTCAAATTTTAATTTATTTATTCAGAAATTATTTTAAAATATTTTTTTAGATTCCATACACATGCATCAATATACAATACTTGTCTTTCTCTTTCTGACTTACTTCATTCTGTGTAATAGACTCTAGGTTCATCCAACTCTTTAGGACTGACTCAAATGTGTTCTTTTTTATAGCTGAGTAATATTCCATTGTATATATGTACCACAATTTCAGTATCCATTCATCTGTCAATGAACATCTAGGTTGCTTCCACATCCTGGTTATTGTAAAAAGTGCGGTAGTGAACATCAGAGAACCCATTTGCAGGCAGCAGTGGAGACTCAGACATAAAGAGACTTGTGGACACAGTAGAGGAGGGAGAGGGTAGAGCAAATTGAGGGAATCATATGGAAACATATAGATTACCACATGCAAGCTAGACAGCTGATGGGAATTTGCTCTGAGACACAGGGAGCTCAACCCAGTGCTCTGTGACAACCTAGAGGGGAGGGATGGGGTGGGAGATGGGAGGGAGTTCAGGAGGGAAGGGACATATGCATACCTGTGACTGATTCATGTTGATGTAAACAGAAACCAACACAGTTTTGTAAAGCAATTATCCTCCAATTTAAAAAAAAACGTATTTTTTCTTTGCAGAATCTGAAGAAATCATAGTTGGCCTTAGGAGGCAACACTTTCTTGAGATAACACTGACTGATGATCTGAGAATCGTCATCTCCAGTATTGGCTGAGAACTAGCAGCCCTACCACCTGAAACTCCTAACACATCTTCAAGGTTACTTGTCATGGAGACCTCATCACTCTACTCTGCCAACTGTGTAACTGTTTCAGATCTACTTCTGCAAATGATATTAGATATCCCTACATCCTTTAGTCCCCTCATCTCAACAGGGTAACCGATGTCTCCTTAATCTCTCTACAATGACATTATTCTGCCCCCCACCCTCACTCCTTGCAATGAATTCCAGGACCTCCCCATCTGCCGCCACATAATGCCTGTAGTATTTACACACTGCTATTTATACATACCAACTGTGACATGTAATTTGATATGCTATGAATTGATTCAGGTGTATTGGGGCTCCCTAAATAAGCTTTAGCTCAATATTGTTCACCAGGAAGCCATTTATTATTGAATTATGTTTATGATTATATGGCTATATGACAAATATCTACTAAAAGACTCAGCATGTTTTAATAGCTCTTTACTTTCTCCTTTTCCTTCTGTGCTGACTTCAATCCTTCTCCCAAATTTTCCTCTTACGAGTAGTTAATTCAATAAGTAGGAAGAGAGCTTCAAGTGTTAACCTATCACCTTCCTCCCTCTGTCTCAACTAGCAGTGAGGTGTTCTTTACTCACCACCTCAGATGTAAAAATGCAAGAAAAAAGGGAAAAACATTCAAAGTGGGTTTTGTCCTTATTAACAGAATTTGGACTGAATTTTATGTCCTCAAAATTGGTATGTTAAAATCCTAATGCCCAGATGTGATGGTGCAAGAAGGAGGGACTCTGGGGAGGTACTAGGAACAGAGCCCTCATGATTGGGATTAACTGTCCAATAAAAGAGACCCCAGTGAGCTCCCTTGTACCTTCTGCCATGTGAGGTCGCAGTGAAAGGTGCGACTTGTGTACCAAGGAGCAGAATATCACTAGACCCTGACTCTGCCAGCATTCTCATCTTGGAATTCCCAGCCTCCAGAGTGGGATGAATTTCTGCTGTTTTTAAGCCACCCAGCCTATATATGTTTGTTAAAGCAACCTGAGTGAACTAAGACATACCTTTCAAACTCATCATTTTGAGGAAAAAAAGGAAAGAGACAGGGTGATTGGAGTTCCAGAAACCTGACTTTGAAAAGTAAGACCCTTAAGGATATAGGGAATAAAAGTTTGTCATATAAATTGATTTCAAAGAAGACATTTTGAACCCATTTTATCTCATATGGAAAAGATCTAATTTCTTTGAGAAGTCAGGGGACAGCCAGAGAGGAGAAGGATAGAATTAGATATTGTTATGGGTCTCTAATGGAGAAGGCAATGGCACCCCACTCCAGTACTTTTGCCTAGAAAATCCCATGGACAGAGGAGCCTGCTAGGCTGCAGTCCATGGGGTTGCTAGAGTCAGACACGATTGAGCAACTTCACTTTTACTTTTCACTTTCATGCATTGGAGAAGGAAATGGCAACCCACTCCAGTGTTCTTGCCTGGAGAATCCCAGGGACGGGGGATCCTGGTGGGCTGCCGTCTATGGGGTCGCACAGAGTCGGACACGACTGAAGCAACTTAGCAGCAGCAGCAGCTGCATGGGTCTCTAAAAAGGGTCTCTGCATCTCATTTCCCCCCATTCTACTCTCAGGTTTTAAAGTCACGCACCCCTGAAATGTGTTATTGCAGCATCCTGGTGCTGTAACAGCAGTGTAGGAATGGAACCATGTCTTCTCCAAGCAAAGACTCTGCAGTCACTCGACCAATGTTCTCATAATCCCACCGTGGTTCTGGAGAATAACTACGGATGCCTCTCGAGAGGAGCTCTGAAGTAACAGTGACTGTCCTGAAAAGGTCTGTAGTTGAGGTCTAAGGAAGATATGGTATAACTTCCCTGGACTGTTGATCAAGATCAAATACCTGCATGGATGCTAGATGAAGTTACAGATGTTGGGGACGAGGTGTGTGGCCTGGAAAATCATAGTCACTATGTGTATTAATTGATATCATTGAACGGGAGTATCCTTCAACCATCATGATGGGTTGAATATCTGCTAAGTGCCCAAGGTAGTCATTCTCATGGTATACTGAGGCTGCAATAGATCTGCCTTGGAATATGGAGGCCAACTCCTCTTTCCTTAGTTCCTTGGAGTCCCTTCAACCATGTAGCATGACAGGCATACCTTCTACTTACAACACCATTATGGAAATTGATGGAGAAGTCACTGGCCTCAAGGAATTCTGAAACTCCTATTTAGCTATTCACCTTTCTTTTGCTAGAGGACTTTGTTCTGTTCCTCCATAATGCCTTTCTTCAGCTTATTCTTCTGTAAAAGGTGAGAACGCTATTTGCATACTATTTATAGAACGATGGAAAGGCACTAGATGAACATATGGGCTCTAATAGACTTTGAGTTCTTTGGGAAAAGTTGCTGAACAAGGACAATACACTTTTTTTAAACTGACCATTCTATGTATAGTGAGTTATTTAACAACTGTGTCCTTTTTTTTTTTTTTTTCCTACAAGATGTCATGTCATGTTTTTGCAAGAGTTTCAGTGAACAGGAGGGCTCATCAATTTCCACCTAAAGCTATTAAAATGTTACTTTGTTAGCAATAATTAAGGTGTGCAGCCAGAGCTCCCTATAGATCACACTTGGAGTCAGGCTCATATTTTTCTCCTATTGTACCTTAGGGGTCTTAAATTCTTAAATTGTCAGGTAGTCAAGGAGGAGGAATAAGTTGGAGGCCAAGCAGGGAAGGAGAAAGAGAAGGGGGTGCTTCCTTTACACATAAATATAGAAGTAACAAATGAATCTCTTTCTCTGAGCCAATACCCTCATAAGAGTCTTTAAAAATTATTTTCTCTTAGATTTAAGTTGTTGAAATGTTTCCAACAAGATTTTATTTGATTAAAATTTTTTGTTAGATTTGTGAAGTCATCAGAGGCAGTTGCTAAAATATCCCGCTGGCTGATGAAATATCTGACAGGGTAGTAGCTCCAAGAAACGTCAAGTCCTCTATGCCGCGTTTTCTTCGTACTCCTGTTTTCCTTCTTAACCTTATTTCCCTTCTCAGATTCTATCTTTAGCTAAACAGGAAAGCTCCACATGCTTACTCTTTTTTTCTGAGTCCTTGTGCAATGCTCTTTACCACAACAAAATCATAGTCACCAGAAAACGTGTCGAGGAAGGTTTCCTATAGATATTTGGTTACACCACCTTTTGAGGGGCCTTCCTTGGTGAGGCAGTGGTAAAGAATCCGCCTGCAATGCAGAAGACACAGGAGATGTAGGTTGGATCCCTGGGTCGGGAAGATCCCCTGGAGGAGGAAATGACAACCCACTCCAGTATCCTTGCCAGGAAAATCCCATGGACAGGGGAGCCTGGCAGGCTAGAGTCCGTGGGGTTCCAAAGAGTCAGACACAACCGCGCACACGTGCACACAGATTTAGAGGACATAGGATATTGAAAAGAAGGCTCGTGGAAGTTTAGAACCCAAGCCATGGGGAAACAGAAGCCAAAAGATGGGAACTTTGAAATCTGATAAATAGAGCTAGCTGCGCAGTAGAATGCTGAGAATGGGTGAAAATATTTTCTTGTATTTCTGTTACTCATTCTCCCTAAGTATATAACAACCATAGGGTATTTCCCACACTGTGCATTGAAGATGTTTTTGACCATGAAGGAGGTTTGGGAGCCTGCTTTTGTGAATCTATGGCCTAGAAGTTCAGTGCAATTAAAACAATCCCAAATTTGGAGTTGAGAGGCCCAGGTAATATTAACTGTGTGACTTTGACCTCAGCATCTAAAAGCCTCCTTTACTCCATGTGTTAAATGAAGACACTTCCCACTTCAGAGTGTTATTCTGAGAATTAAACTAGATAATGAAAGAATGTTATAGATCATAAAGTACTATACCAAAATTATTTTGGTTAAGTTCTTCAGTAGATTGAATTCTTAGCCCCAGTTCTTCACCCTTCCAAGGATACACAACGCTAGTGATCTGTCTTGGTTTGGCAATAAAATGTGGGCAGACAACTGCCAGTGTTTCATCTAAGCCTTAAGAGGTATCACCTATTTCTGCTCTCCTTCTTCTGTCTCTGCCATTGTCATGTGAAGATGATATGCAAATTTCATCAAGACACAGATTGCTGGGACCCACCCCTAGAGATTCTGATTAAGTTTGGGGTAGGAACTGATAACTTGCATTTTTACTAAGTTCCAAGGTGATGATGCTGGTTGTTTCCAGTCTTTCTTCTTTTCCCTACCTTCCTCCTTCCCTCCCTCTTTTCCCTACCTCTTCCTTCCTTCCTCCCTCTACTTCTTCCCAGTGGTACATCATTGCTGTATCTGTTTTGTGTTCTAAAACAGACCAGTAAGAACCGTCTCATGCCATCAAGGACTGGTGTGGCTGATTTTGAAATTCGCCTTCAAACATGTTTTTGAAGATTAGTTAAAAGAGTTTCCCAGAATGTTGAATAGGAGAGCAGAGAGATAGAGCAGGGAGACACATGGAATTCTGGGAACCACTGGCTTAGAGCCACCAGCTGAGCCCAGCCTGTACCAGCCCCTCCCAGGAAGCCTGAAGATATGTGAACAAAATACATGCTTATGGTTGCACACTGTTGAGATTTGGTAGTTGTCGTAGCTCAGCTGGTAAAGAATCCGCCTGCAATGCGGTCAGGAAGATCCCCTGGAGAAAGGAAAAGCTACTCTTATTCTTGGGTTTCCCTTGTGGCTCAGCTGGTAAAGAATCCACCTGCAATGCATGAGACCTGGGTTTGAGACCTGGGTTCAAGCCCTTGGTTGGGAAGATTCCCTGGAGAAGGCTACCCATTCCAGTATTCTGGCCTGGAGAATTCCATGGACTATACAGTCCATGGGGTTACAAAGAGTCAGACGCGACTGAGCGACTTTCACTTTCTTTTCTTTCACACAGCAATAGCTGACCAATATAAGTAATTGCTCTGACAAGTCATAAATAAAAGAATATATGATCGTCTTCTCAATAACAGTTCTCAAAGTGAGGCAAGAGGCAGCTCTTGCATTAAAAAATGATCACTTGACATTTTTAGAGTTTTTTCTGTTTATAAAGTATTTCGTTTGCTCTTTACAACAACATTGCAATGAAAATGACATCTTCCCAACCCAGGGATCAAATCTGTAGTTCGTCTACCTCCTGCACTGGCAGGTGGATTCTTTACCACTAACGCCACCTGGGAAGCCCTTGAAGATGACATAGGCACTTTGCTGCTGCTGAGTTGCTTCAGTCGTGTCTGACTCTGTGCGACCCCATAGACTGCAGCCCACCAGGCTCCCCCGTCCCTGGGATTCTCCAGGCAAGAACACTGGAGTGGGTTGCCATTTCCTTCTCCAATGCATGAAAGTGAAAAGTAAAAGTGAAGTTGCTCAGTCGTGCCCAACTCTTAGCGACCCCATGGACTGCAGCCTTCCAGGCTCCTCCATCTATGGGATTTTCCAGGCAAGAGTACTGGAGTGGGATGCCATTGCCATTGCCATATACCTTTGGAAATTGAGGCACAAAGAAGGTAAGTAATTTGCCAGATGTCACACAGGTAGCAGGTGACGCAGGTAGCAGGTGGAGACTCAAGACGCAGGTTTGATCCCTGGGTCAGAAGGATCCCCTAGAGTAGGAAATGGCAATCCACTCCAGTATTTTTGCCTGGAAAATTCCATGAACAGAGGAGCCTGGTGGGCTACCATCCATGGGTCTCAGAGACATAACTTAGCGACTAAGCATGCACACAACAGCCTCTAAAATGCGATGTAATAGTTACTTTCCCCAGGGAACAATCCCCTCACCTTGATATTTCTCATGTTTTCCCTGCTCCACGCTATTCCCTACTCAATCTCTCTGCTCTCACCCTAAATGTTCCAGAAACTCAACTGAAGAAACTGAAGTGTTCTACCAAGCAGGTTTTAAGGTTGAATTCTGAATTTGGCCACGTGAGTCACTGATGATTGAATAAACTTGTTCCTATTGGTCTATTTGACCAACTAATATGGACCTGTGAAACAAAGATGATGTGCCCAACAGCAGGAAGGGAGAGAGGAAGGAAATGAAGGAGGGAGGGAGGAAAAAGGGAGGAAGGATGGACTTGCAGAGCCCCATGGAGTCTGATGACCTCTCTCTGTTCAATTACCCACAGATTCAGTTTTTATAAATCTCCCTCAAGTGTCATGAAGGATGGGAGAGCCAGTGGGGCTGCATCTGCACCTCCAGGCTCTATTCCATGTTTGAGCGACTCTTTATCCACTGTGTACGTGTAGCAGACAACCGCCACCTCTAAATTGCAAGCTTCTCGAAGGCAGAGATCTTTATTTTGCTAAGAGATACAACTCAAACTCCCACAGTAGTGCTTGGCACACACTAGGCATTCAAGATACACTTGTCAAGTTGAAAGTGAGCTGAACTGCCCTGAGGCCAGGCCATGCAAAACATCGGGGAACATCAGGTTACTGGGCAGATGAACCGTCACCCCATCCTCACCAAGCCCAACCCCCATGGGTATGATCAAACTGCTCCCAGTGCCCACTGCCACCCCACGCCTACCACTAGATGCAACACCCAATTACGAGGGCTGAATAGTTCACGTACTATATCCAATTACGTCTTTTTCTTTTAAATCGTTTTTATTAATGCTCTCATTTTCCACTTGGCTTTATTCCCTTTAAATCTTTACCCCTCCATTATCCCTTACCATAAAAACATGATCACTTGGCATTTTTAGATTTTTTTTGCTGTTTATAAAGTATTTAGTTTGCTCTTTATAACAACGTTGCAATGGAGATATCATAGGAACTTTCCACCTTTGGGAATTGAGGCATGGAGAAGGTGAGTAATTTGCCGGAAGTCACCCAGGTAGCAGGTGGTGGAACTGAGACGTAAACTTGCTGACAGGAACATTTTTCCTGCTGCCCCACAATGCCTGGGAAGTGTTTTATTCCTTTCGGGGCCAGTGTTAAAGCAATAGTTCAACAAAGCCTATCTGAGTCTCTGGGACTACAATGCGGCATGTTAACTGCTATTCTCCATCAAGGTGACAAGGCTTTCCCATGCTTCTAGAAGATTCTACAGCTTGCAAAGCACCTTCAAGCACAGAGTTCCATTTGATAACGGAAAACTGTCTCTGCTTAAAGTGATGGCTTTCTTACCAGATTCCCTTCAGTTCAGTAAGAAAAAAAGCACCCAGAATGTCACAGTGATAAATAATGCTACAACCATTCTGCCACTCTCCAAGTCCAGTCAGCTGCAGCCCTAAAAAAGCAAAGATGAGTCTCTGGGTCCCCAGTTGGAGTCTGGAAGTGAGATAATAGACAGTGGAACAGGAGAAAGGAGCAAGAGGCGGCAAGAACAGAAGCGTCCACACCACCAAGGCAAATGCTGACAGGAGTGTGCACAGTAAAATATTTTACTACGAAGCAGAATTACTCCAAAGACTGATGGACTTGCTCGCGAGACCCACTCACATTTATGAAGGTCATAAGTTACAGACGCCCAGCTCACTCACAGGAGCGCAGCCATCACCTTTTATGGGTGAAACTTCCTGCAATATATTAAACTCTCCAGAAAACAGACAAGGGGTTTATGGCAAACGATAACTTTAATGCCTAGAAACCATTCGGTGATTTTGGGAGGATTATTAGTAACAAGGGCAAGATGTTGAGTCGTTTCCAGGCACCGGGCTCTCTCTCTTCCCTGCTTGCTCTCACCAAGCCTCCTTTCTTTGCATCCTAGCTAGAAACCTGGACCCTGAATCCCGTCTGAGACAAGAGGGGGTGTAAGAAGGATGTGTGCTAAAGTGGGAAGATCTTTTCTGGGTGAAAGGCAGTTAAGCCCTGGAGAGAAGAGGTGCCCGAGAGGGATCTTTAGCTGAAGTCAAGACTGTCCTTGGGAATTCATAAAGGGCAGGTAACCAGAGAGACATCCAGTATCAAGGCAACTTGTTACAAACAGTAAGGAGCTGTCCCTGAATGAATTGCTCCCCTCATTTGGAGGAAGTTATAAAAGGGAGCAAGGCTGGAATCGTTGTCAGTGCTTTGATCTGTATCAGGTCAGTTCAGTCGCTCAGCTGTGTCTGACTCTTTGCAACCCCATGTACTGTATGCAGCATGCTAGGCTTCCCCGTCCATCACCAACACCCTGAACTTGCTCAAACTCGTGTCCATTGAGTTGCTGATGCCATCCAACCATCTCATCCTCTGTCGTCTCCTTCTCCTCTTGCCTTCAATCTTTCCCAGCATCAGGGTCTTTTCAAATCAGTCAGCTCTTCGCATCAGGTGGCCAAAGTACTGGAGCTTCAGCTTCAGCATCAGTCCTTCCAGTGAATATTCAGGACTGATTCCCTTTAGGACTGACTGGTTTGATCGGTATAATTTAGAGGAATCCCAGAGAGTCTTTCCCATCAAAATCTGATGGCTCCGAGTTGGTTTATTCCAAGCCCACTCACAAACCTGGGCTTTCAGACTGCAAGCTTGATGGCACTGTTGGAGGGCAGAGGTCACTGGAAGCTGGGCTAGCAGATCAGGACAGCAGGAGTCTGCAAGTGTCTCTACCCTGCTGACAGCGTCCCTTCCGGGGCCGGGGAGGCGCCAGAACACCAGACTGGGAGTCAGGAGCAGTGTGTGGAAGTCACAGCCTGGGACAGCAGATGCATCCCTGCAGCTCTCGGGGCCTCAGATTCCTCATCCATAACAGATGCTCCCATGGAGCCCTTTGACTCCATATTCTCTGACTGGGGCTTCCTGGGACTTCTGACCCAACGTGCCCTGATGGTGCTCAGAACTGGGTCTCCAGGTGACACTGAGACTTTTTGTTTTCCTCGAGGGCCTGCTTTTAAAAAGCATGTGCCTATCATTCTTGTTGACTGGACCAAACTGCTTACACTTATAACTGCTTACTGCGTACCGCATACTGCTCTAAGGGCTTCATACATACACCTTCACATAAGCTCACAACATCCTTGTGAGATAGAGATTATGGTTAACCCCAGTTTACAGATGAGGAAATCAAGGCATGAAAGGAAATGGAGGAAATCAAGGGCAAGCCTGCCCAAGGTCTTAAAAGAAGAAAAGGGCAGAGCTGGGATTTAAAACTCAAATCAACCTGGCTTCAGAATCCAACATTAAGCAGCTGTGATTTTTAAATCCTGCTCCAGGTCAGCGGTTCACAGTGTGTGTGTGTGTGTGTGTGTGTATAATCTGTAGAGTTTCTAAAGCATTCAAGTTCTGACTCTCTTCTAGGGATTCTGATTTAGAAGTTACAGAGTGCATCCCAGGATTCTGTACCTATATCAAATGCCAGAGCAAATATTTAGAAGGCTACAGAACTCTGAGGAAGACTGTTTCAAAGTATTTCCAGGTATTTTAGGAGGTTATTTGGGGGGGTTATGGACAGAGTAGTGGGTGGACAGCATCTCCCCTGTCTTTGAAGAACTCACCATCTAGTCAGGGAGAAACCTCAACATAGAGTGCATTAAAACACAAAACATTCAACAACAGCTGAATGGATCAGGAAGATGTGGAATATATACACATGCAATGGAATGCTACTTAGCCATAACAAAGAAGGAAAGTTTGCCATTTGCAACAACATGGATGGACCTGAAGGGTATTGTGCTTAGTGCAGTAAGTAAGGCAGAGAAAGACAAATATTGCCTCTTATCACTTATATGTGGAATATAAAAAATGAATATAATAAAACAGACAGACTCACCAATATAGAGAATAAATTCCTTGTTACCAGTGGGAAGAAGGAAGGAGGGAGGGGCAAGATGAGGGTGAGGGACTACTATCTATAAAATCAATAAACTCTAAGGATATATTGTATAACATAGGGAATATAGCCAGTGTTTATAATGACTTTAAGTAAAGTGTAAACTCTCAAAATATTGAATCACTATGTAGTACACCTGAAACTAATATGATAAATCAACTATACCTCAAAAAAAAAGGAAATTATATATTAAAAAACAAAATGCAAAGCATTTGGGGACATTCTCACCTTCCCACCAGGATGCTGGTCTTTTTAGCCCACCCACATACGACTCAAGAAGCAGCCATCCCAGCATTGTCTAGCACACTAGGACAGGCGCCCTGCTGGGTCCTGCCACTGCTTCTCTGATTCCATTGCCTTCAGCTCTTAACACTGGGTCCCACTTCAGCTCCAGGACTCGGGTGCGAGATTTCTCCAGGGAGTCAGGGAAGGTGTGAACTCAAGGCTGACTCTGCTTCCCCTTTTTCCATGCCAGTGCTGGAGAGAAAGGGCCACTGCAAAGTCGTCTGTGCCTTGAGGGGTAGCCTTTAGCCAGAGTGGACACTCTCCCATAAGTCCTGCTCATGAAAGGAGCCAGGCAATGTAATGGCATATTTGTTTTGCACCCCACTCTGGTACTCTTGCCTGGAAAATCCCATGGATGGAGGAGCCTGGTAGGCTGCAGTCCATGGGGTCGCTAGGAGTTGGACACGACTGAGCGACTTTGCTTTCACTTTTCCCTTTCATGCATTGGAGAAGGAAATGGCAACCCACTCCAGTGTTCTTGCCTGGAGAATCCCAGGGACGGGGGAGCCTGGTGGGCTCCCGTCTATGGGGTCATACAGAGTTGGACATGACTGAAGTGACTTAGCATAGCATAGCATAGCATTTATAAAGAAGAACTTTGAAAAAAAGAAAAAAGGCACTTCTGATTGCTTAAAAACCTGAAAGTACTTTTTGCTTTCCTCCACTGCACATGTGGGTGGAAATGCACACACAAGTGACATCTCCCTGTGTGATATAGATTTCTCCCACCCCCCACCTTGCATCTGAACCCAGGGTAATTCCAATCTGACTGTGGCTGTTGGTTGGCTAGAAGGGCATCTGTATCTCCCACCACGCCTCTCTGCCTGTTTCCATTTTAGATCATCTGTTCCCAGAGGGCAGGAAGTGATGTCTATTAATACAAACCTCATTCTGTAATTCTCACTGGGGTTCCCCTAGCATGTGTGTGCTCAGTCACGCTGACTCTTGTGACCCCACAGGTTGTATCCTGCCAGGCTCCTCTGTTCATGGGATTTTCCCAACAGGAATACTGGAGTGGGTTGCCGTTTCCTCCTGCAGGGGCTCTTCCTGACCCAAGGATCTAACCCTCATCTCCAAGGTCTCCTGCATTGCCGGGTGATTCTTTACTGCTGAGCCACGGGGGAAGCCCCGAGTTTTGAGCTGCACCTCACAGCATTTGGGACCTTAGTTCCCCAACCAGGAAACAAACCTGCACCCGCTGCATTGGAAGGTGAAGTCTTACCCACTGGACTGCCAGGAAGGTTCCAGTTTCCCCTGGATTTGGGAACTTAATACAGACATTGCTCCTAGGTTAGACTCATTAATCCTTATCCTACTTAACACTTATGAATTCACTCTATGTGCTGCAGTGTCTTGAAGTAAGTTGTAGACATGGAAATAGCATTAGAATGCCTGACATATTACTATCTAATCTTAGTTCCATTGGATTATCGAAAAAGCAAGAGAGTTCCAGAAAAACATCGATTTCTGCTATATTGACTATGCCAAAGCCTTTGACTGTGTGGCTCACAACAAACTGGAAAATTCTGAAAGAGATGGGAATACCAGACCACCTGACCTGCCTCCTGAGAAATCCGTATGCAGGTCAGGAAGCAACAGTTAGAACTGGACATAGAACAACAGACTGGTTCCAAATAGGAAAAGGAGTACATCAAGGCTGTATATTGTCACCATGCTTATTTAACTTCTATGCAAAATACATCATGAGAAATGCTGGACTGGATGAAGCACAAGCTGGAATCAAGATTGCCGAGAGAAATATCAATAACCTCAGATATGCAGATGACACCACCCTTATGGCAGAAAGCAAAGAAGAACTAAAGAGCCTCTTGATGAAAGTGAAAGAGGAGAGTGAAAAAGTTGGCTTAAAACTCAACATTCAGAAAACTAAGATCATGGCATCTGGTCCCATCACTTCATGGCAAATAGATGGGAAAACAGTGACAGACTATTTGTTGAGGCTCCAAAATCACTGCAGATGATGACTGCAGCCATGAAATTAAAAGATGTTTGCTCCTTGGAAGAAAAGTTATAGCCAACCTGCTGCTGCTGCTAAGTCGCTTCAGTTGTGTCCGACTCTGTGCGACCCCATAGACGGCATCCCACCAGGCTCCCCCGTCCCTGGGATTCTCCGGGCAAGAACACTGGAGTGGGTTGCCATTTCCTTCTCCAAGCCAACCTAGACAGCATATTATAAAGCAGACACATCACTTTGCCAACAAAGGTCCATCTATTCAAAGCTATGGTTTTTCCAGTAGTCATGTATGGTTGTGAGAGTTGAACCATAAAGAAAGCTGAGCACTGAAGAATTGATGCTTTTGAACTGTGGTGTTGGAGAAGACTCTTGAGAGTCCCTTAGACTTCAAGGAGATCAAACCAGTCCATCCTAAAGGAAATCAGTCCTGAATATTCATTGGAAGGACTGATGCTGAAGCTGAAACTCCAATACGTTGGCCACCTGATGCAAAGAACTGACTCATTTGAAAAGACCCTGTTGCTGGGAAAGATCGAAGGTAGGAGGAGAAGGGGACAACAGAGGATGAAATGATCGGATGGCATCACTGACTCAATGAACATGAGTTTGAGTAAGCTCCAGGAGTTCATAATGGACAGGGAAGCCTGGCATGATGCAGTCCATGGGGTCACCAAGAGTCGGATACGACTGAGCAACTGAACCGAACTGAACTGAATCATAGTTTTGGATGTTGACTTGGAAGCCACACTAGTTCAGGGATTTATTAGAATGGAATCCAAAAGTCCTGGAATTCTCCAGACACTTCCCCTGTCTCTACCACCACTGCAAACAAGCTCCAAAGAGAAGGCAAAGTGAAGCGTTAACTACTGCAAAGAGGAGATTGAATAGAGCCTTCTGAGTCCTCAAAGCCAAGCAACTCGGCTCTTATATGTTTATACACATCTCTCTTTCAAAGATTTTTTTTTAAGGAAAATTTTCTGATGCTCTTAGAAAAGTATGAAAATCATTTGGACTTTTTACAATATCTCTGATTTAAATAATCCAACATAGGGTTGTTCCTGTCAGTGCTCTTCCACCACAAATGTTTGCTTGGTATTCATCCAAATCAATACCAAACATATTTATCGAGATCGGACTAACTCCATCACTAGACACTTGATGTAAGTTAATAAAAGTGAGAGCACATGTAAAGCACTAAATCAATAAACAGATTTTAGTCACTATTAATACTATAATTACTATTAGACACTTTACTCCACTGCTAACATCAGCCCATGAATTTTCCCAGGAGTTAGAGTTTTCCAGTCAAGTCATATTTCTTTATCTTGTTCACAAGAATACCATTTTAAAAACTGTTGACTGTCTGTCTTATACAGATTATGGTATCAGTCTAATAATTTAGCAAAATAAGGACATACAGTCAGGGTGTATGAATTATAGTGAATCCATGCTAATTCCAAAGACTATTCTTTTCTTTTATAAATAAAAATCATTTGTTACCCCTTCATGGGTCACTGCCTTGTTATAGCCAAGGGGCTTATGTAACTCAATGAAACTATGGGCCATGCTCTGCAAGCCACCCAAGGCAGATGGGGCACAGTGGAGAGTTCTGACAAAAGGTGGTCCACTGAAGGAGAAAATGGCAAACCACTCCAGTATTCTTGCCTGGAGAACCCCACAGATATCATGAAAAGGAAAAAATATATGACACCAGAAGATGAGCCACCCAGGTCAGAAGGTGTCCAATATACTACCAGGGAGGGGCAAAAGGCAAATACTAATAGCTGGAGTAAGAATGAAAAAAGCAGCTGGGCCAAAGTGGAAGCAGCACTCAGCTGTGGATGTGTCTGGTGGCGAAGGCAAATTCCAATGCTGTAAAGAACAATACTGCATAGGAACTGGAAATTTTAAGCCCATGAATCAAGGTAAATTGGATGTGGTCAAGCAGTAGGCAAGAGTGAACATCTTAGGGATCAGCGAACTAAAATGCACAGGGATAAACAAATTTAATTCAGATGACCATTATGTCTACTACTATGGCAAGAATCCCACAGAAGAAATGGAGTAGCTCTCGTAGTCCACAAAAGAGTCTGAAATGCAGGACTTGGGTACAATCTCAAAAATGACAGAATGATCTTGGTTTGTTTCCAAGGCAAACTATTCAACATCACAATAAGCCAAGTCTATGCCCCAAACACTGATGCCAAAGAAGCTGAAATTGACCAGTCCTTTGAAGACCTACAAGACCTAAAACTATCACACACACACAAAAAATATCTTTTTCATCATAGGGGACTGGAATGCAAAAGTAGGAAGTCAAGAACAGGCAAGTTTAGCCTTGGATTACAAAATAAAGCAAGGGCTAACAGAATTGTGTCAAGAGAACACAGTGGTCAAAGCAAACACCCTTTTCCAACAACACAAGAGACAACTTTACACATGGACATCACCAGATGATCAATACCAAAATCAGACTGATTATGTTCTTTGCAACCAAAGATGGAGAAGCTCTACATGGCCAGCAAAAACAAGACCTGGAGCTGACTGTGGCTCAGATCATGAATTCCTTATTGCAAAATTCAGGCTCAAATTGAAGAAATTAAATTTGGGAAAACGACTAGGTCATTAAGGTATGATCTAAACCAAATCCCTTATGATTATACAGTAGAGGTATAGATTAGATCTGGTAGACAGAGTGTTTAAAGAACTATGGATGGAAGTTTGTAACACTTTACAGGAAGCAGTGACCAAGACCATTCCAAATAAAAGGAAACGCAAGAAGGCAAAGTGGTTGTCTAAGGATGCTTTACAAATAGATGAGTAAAGAGGTGAATGGTAAGGTTCCAAGAAAAAGAGGTACTGAACCCAGAGCTCAAGAGAATAGCAAGGAGAGACAAGAGGGCTTTCTTAAATAAACAATGCAAAGAGATAGAGTGAAACAATAGAATGGTAAAGACTAGAGATGTCAAGAAAATTGGGGATATTAAGGCAACATTTCACACAAGGATGAACATGATAAAGGACAGAAATGATAAAGACCTAACAAGCAGAAGAGACTAAGAAGAGGTGGCAAGAATACACAGAACTATACCAAAAAAGGTCTTGATGACCTGGATAACCACGATGATGTGGTCACTCACCTATAACCAGTCATTCTCAAGTGTGAAGTCCAGTGAGCCTTAGGAAGCACCATTACGAACAAAGCTAGTGGAGGTGATGGAATTCCAGCTGAGCTATTTCAAATCCTGAAAGATGATGCTGTGAAAGTGCTGCACTCAAGATACCAGCAAATTTGGAAAACTCAGAAGTGACCACAGGACTGAAAAAGGTTAGTTTTCATTCTAAAGAAAGGCAATGCCAAAGAATGTTCAAACTACCATACAGTTGCACTCATTTCATATGCTAGCAATGTAATACTCAAAATCCTTCAAGCTAGGCTTCAAGAGTAAGTGAACCAAGAACTTCCAGATAAACAAGCTGGGTTTAGCAAAAAGCAGAAGAATCAGAGATCAAATTGCCAACATTCATTGGATAATGGAGAAAAAAATGGAGTTCCAGAAAAAATCTACTTCTGCTTCATTGACTATGCTAAAGCCTTTGACTGTGGATCACAACAGACTGTGGAAAATTTTTAAATAAAGAGATCAGAGTACCGGACCATCTTACCTGTCTCCTTAGAAACCTGTATGTGGGTCAAGAAGCAACAGTTAGAACTGGGCATGGAACAATGCACTGGTTCAAAATTGGGAAAAGTAGTACAACAAGGCTGATATTGTCTCCCTATTTATTTAACTTATATGCAGAGAACATTATGCAAAATACCAGGCTGGATGAATCAGAAGCTGGAATCAAGACAGCTGGGAGAAATATCAACAACCTCAGATATGCAGATGATACCACTCTAGTGGCAGAAAGCGAAGAGGAACTAAAGAGCCTCTTGATCAGAGTGAAAGAGCTGGCTTGAAATCAACCTTCAAAAAACTAATAAGGCATCCGGTCCCATCACTTAATGACAAATGGAATGGGAAAAAGTGGAAGCAGTGACAGATTTTATTTTCTTGGACATCAAAATCACTGTGACTGAGGACTGCAGCCATGAAATTAAAAAGCAGTTGTTCCTTGGAAGGAAGGCTATGAGAAGCTTAGACCACATGTTAAGAAACAGAGACATCACTTTGCTGACAAAGGTTCATATAGTCAAAGCTATGGATTCTTCAGTACTCATGCATGGATTAGAGTTGGACCATAAAGAAGGCTGAGCACCAAAGAATTGATGCTTTTGTGGCGCTGAAGTAGACTTGAGAGTCCCTTGGACTGAAGGGAGATCAAACCAGTCAATTCTAAAGGAAATCAACCCAGACTGATGCTGAAACAGAAGCTCCAGTACTTTGGCCACATGATGCGAAGAGCTGACTCTGAAACAGACCCTGATGCTGGGAAAGATTGAAAGCAAGTGGAGAGAGGGTGGCACAGGATGAGGTAGTTAGATAGCATTACTGACAAAGTGGACATGAATTTGAGCAAACTCCGGGAGATAGTGGAGGACAGAGGAGCCTGGCGGGCTACAGTCCATTGGGTAACACAGAGTTGGACATTACTTAACAAGTAAACAACAACAATAATCATTTGTTAATTCTCTATTTGATATGTTTGTTGTTTCCTTAATAGTACACATCCATTAGGAACTAAAAAGCCTCTTGATGAAAGTGAAAGTGGAGAGTGAAAAGGTTGGCTTAAAGCTCAACATTCAGAGAACGAAGATCATGGCATCCAGTCCCATCACTACATGGGAAATAGATGGGGAAACAGTAGAAACAGTGTCAGACTTTATTTTTCTGGGCTCCAAAATCACTGCAGATGGTGACTGCAGCCATGAAATTAAAAGACGCTTACTCCTTGGAAGGAAAGTTATGACCAACCTAGATAGCATATTGAAAAGCAGAGACATTACTTTGCCAACAAAGGTTCGCCTAGTCAAGGCTATGGTCTCTCCTGTGGTCATGTATGGATGTGAGAGCTGGACTGTGAAGAAGGCTGAGCGCCAAAGAATTGATGCTTTTGAACTGTGGAGAGTCCCTTGGACTGCAAGGAGATCCAACCAGTCCATTCTGAAGGAGATCAGCCCTGGGATTTCTTTGGAAGGAATGATGCTAAAGCTGAAACTCCAGTATTTTGGCCACCTCATGCGAAGAGTTGACTCATTGGAGAAGACTCTGATGCTGGGAGGGATTGAGGGCAGGAGGAGAAGGGGACGACAGAGGATGAGATGGCTGGATGGCATCACTGACTCGATGGATGTGAGTCTGAGTGACCTCCTGGAGTTGGTGATGGACAGGGAGGCCTGGCGTGCTGCGATTCATGGGGTCGCAAAGAGTTGGACACGACTGAGTGACTGATCTGGTCTGATCTGATCTGATTTTATCAGTGTGCCAGATTTCATCTTTTTTTCCCCCTCTTTAAAACTTGAACTGGATTGTCTTCTTTTCTTTCTTATATTTGATATGGCTTCTTGAAGATCTTGGTCCTGTAGTCCTATCTGAAAGCTGTCTACTTTCCACTGAATCTGGAACAAAGTCCTTTCATCTGAACTTAAGCACTGGGACTCCTATAAAGAGCTGCGGTATCCTCCATCTCCATAGCTAACTCGGTCAGTAATAACTTTCTGCTTGAATGACCACTACCATCAAAGAACAATATGGAAGTAAATGGGGAGTTAGGAATTGTCCATCGTCTCTGATAGGGTGTAGATAAAGGTTTGATAAGTCTTGACTGTCCTACAAGCTAATTTGTGGCCATACCGAATGAAACAAGTGATGTATTTCCTCTGAGCATCAGTAGGAAAACTTCCTCATTGCCAGAAAAGTCCATGAGGGAGCAAGTGCTCCTTAAATTCTGATTTGTCATCTTTCTTGGATTCACAAAAGTGTGATTCTTTCATTTCATGCAGAATTGCACTTGTTCCTAGAAGAAACAGAGGTAGGAATGATCATTTACACAGGCTTAAACAATCTTTTCCAAGAAATTCATTCTAGTCTCCAAGTCTAAATTCTTACTACTAGAGTTTTGGGTTTATGTCGTCTAGTTCTTTCTTCAGTGAGTTGGGGGACATTTCACAAAAGCCAATATTCTCTTTTAAGTGATATGAGCATACTTCATATAAATCAAGTCTAACCATGGGTAATCTCCTATGTGCTAAGTATTATACCTCACACCACGGAGAGCAAGGCCCTTGGATCAGACAACTGCTGCCTTTAAATCCAGAGGCCCATGTTCTTAATTGTTGTTCGGGCCTAGAAAATGATTATCCTCTTGTGATCAAAGTTTCTTTGTCTGTAAAACAGGACTTTTAAGTTGTATTATGCCTATCAGACAATTATTTTTTTTCAGATTAAAGAAAGTTGGATGAGAACAGTTGATCCCAAACTTTGCCGCACAATGGAGTCACCTGGGAATCTTTTAAAGATGCCAATGGCTGACTCCCAATTCCAAACTTTGTGAATTAATTAGTACAGGACATTGAGAGTTTTAAATGCTTCCTGGATGATTTCAGTGTGCAATAAAGTTTGGAAACTGCTGAAGCTTTTTTGTTGTTTTGCTCAGTCGTGTCAGGCTCTTTGTGACTTCATGGACTGCAGCCTGTCAGGCTCCTCTGTCCACGGAATTTTCCAGGCAAGAATACTGGGATGGGTTGCCATTTCCTCTTCTAGAGGATCTTCCTCACCCAGAGGTTTAACCCACATCTCTAGTTTCCCCTGCATTGGCAGGAGTTTCCTTCACCACCGCACCACCTGGGAAGACCTAGATAGACAGCTGGCATCTGTTAAACATTGGCTTCTTCGCCGTGGTTTTCTCTTCCTGGACAGAGAATCTAACCATTTCCCAGATGATGCTAGCCGTGTTCTCTGATTCCGTATCTGGATTGAATAGGAAAGGTCATTTTGAATCCACGGCTTGAACAAGAGAAGTTCTTGCCCTCTTGACTGAAATTCTCATGGAACATCTTTTCATATAAATATTGTTTCTATAGTCAACCCCAAGTTTAGACTTCTGAGTTTCTCAAAGATCTGCAGACTTCTCTACTTTCTCAAGTCAGAACGTGTTCCTGTTTTTAATTCCCCACCTCTCCTTTTCCATTCCCTCTTCGCCGGGTAAACACACCTCTGGCTGGTACCTGTTTCCAGATCACCAGCCCCCCTATTCAGGCCCAGAGAGCTGCTTTCAGCAGGCTGTGCCTCCCAGCAGGGCATGCAAAGGAAAAGCTGCCACTGCTTCTGACCCTTGGGTGATTTACTCTCAGCTAGGTGTTCCCATGTAGAGAAGGCAATGGCACCCCACTCCAGTACTCTTGCCTGGCAAATTCCATGGATGGAGGAGCCTGGTAGGCTGCAGTCCATGGGATCGCCAGGAGTCGGACATGACTGAACGACTTCACTTTTACTTTTCACTTTCATGCATTGGAGAAGGAAATGATAACCCACTCCAGTGTTCTTGCCTGGAGAATCCCAGGGATGGGGGAGCTTGGTGGGCTCCCATCTCTGGGGTCGCACAGAGTCAGACACAACTGAAGCGACTTAGCAGCAGCAGCAGCAGCAGCAGGTGCTTCCATGAGACACTCTGACTCACCAAGTCCCCGATTTCAACATGAAATGACTCACTTGCCTAACTTCCCACCCCTGCAGCAGTGATCTCCAGGACTGGAGAACTCATCTGTTCTGTTTTAGTGCCAGGGGATTGCAAAATGACCAACACCTTTCACCTCCTCATTCTGATTGGTCATCGATTTGCAACATCTCATGATTCGGCTTCTGGGACAAGTTCTCCCTTGTGACTTAGTTTACGCCAGTGCCTAGGGAAGCCCCGAGCAGCTTTCTCACCCAACGTGGAACTGCTTTCTGGAAGATCCTTCTGTCATTGTCTTAACCTGTATCTAAAACCCCAGCCACTACACAAGTTGTGGTGCCAGAGATGGGGATGCTGGCATCCCACTTGGGTGCAAGCTCCAAGACAGCCTTGGTGGAATGGCTCTCAGTAGAAATGGGAACAATTACCTACAAATTTGTCAAAACACATATACATCCTCTACACCCACTCTGTTATACTCTGGTTGGCTGAAGGAGGATGCTAGTATGCTTATTTTTGGGGAAAAAAAAAAAACTCCTCCTCCACTTAATCAACCATTGCATCAGTGACTTTGTTATTACCATGTCATTAAGAATTACTGATTTAGTGATAAAATACACCTGGCTTCATAAGCAGCTCTTTCAGTCTCTGCTTGATCATTGAACTCATCTGTGCAGCTTTTACAAAATACATATTCCCAGCATACTAAATTGCTTCAGTCATGTCCAACTCTGTGCAATGCTCTGGACTGTAGCCTGTCTGGCTCCTGTGTCCATGGGATTCTCCAGGCATGAATATTGGAGTAGGTAGCAATTCCCTTCTCCAGGGGATATTCCCAACCTAGGGATTAAACACATGTCTCTTATGTCTCCTGCATTGGCAGACGGGTTCCCACCTGGGAAGCCTAACATTCCCAGATCCCACCCCAAATCAACTAAATCAGAATCTTTTAGAGTAGTGTAAGAAATCTTTATTTTTTTAATTTTAACTTAAGGCTAATTACTTTACAATATTGTAGTGGTTTTTGCCATACATTCATATGAATCAGCCATGGGTTTATAGGTGTTCCTCATCCTGAATCCCTCTCCTACCTCCCTCCCATCCCATCCCTCAGGGTCATCCCAGTGCACCAGCCCTGAGCTCCCTGTCTCATGCATCGAACCTGGACTGGTGATCTATTTCACATATGATAATATACATGTTTCAATGCTATTCTCTCAAATCATCCCACCCTTGCCTTCCCCCACAGAGTCCAGTTCTTTACATCTGTGTCTCTTTTGCCATCTCGCATATAGAGTCATCGTTACCATCTTTCTAAATTCCATATATATGCGTTAATATACTGTATTGGTGTTTTTCTCTCTGACTTACTTCGCTCTGTATAATAAGCTCCAGTTTTATCTACCTTATTAGAACTGATTCAAATGCATTCTTTTTAATGGCTGAGTAATACTCCATTGTGTATATGTACCACAGCTTTCTTATCCATTCATCTGCCTATGGACATCTAGGTTGCTTCCATGTCCTGGCTCTTGTAAACAGTGCTGCGATGAACACTGGGGTACACGTGTCTCTTTCAATCCTGGTTTCCTCGGTGTGTATGCCCAGCAGTGGAATTGCTGGGTCGTATAGTATTGGAGAAGGAAATGGCAACCCACTCCAGTACTCTTGCCTGGAGAATCCCAGGGACGGCAGAGCCTAGTGGGCTGCCATCTATGGGGTCACACAGAGTCGGACACGACTGAAGCGACTTAGCATAGCATAGTAGTTCTATTTCCAGTTTTTTAAGGAATCTCCACACTGTTCTCCATAGTGGCTGTACTAGTTTACATTCCCACCAACCGTGTAAGAGGGTTCCCTTTTCTCCACACCCTCTCCAGCATTTATTGCTTGTAGACTTTTGGATAGCAACTATTCTGACTGGCGTGAGATGGTACCTCATGGTGGTTTTGATTTGCATTTCTCTGATAATGAGTGATGTTGAGCATCTTTTCATGTGTTTGTTAGCCATCTGTATGTATTCTTTGGAGAAATGTCTGTTTAGTTCTTTGGCCCATTTTTTGATTGGGTTGCTTGTTTTTCTGGAATTGAGCTGCAGGAGTCGCTTGTATATTCTTGAGATTAATCCTTTGTCAGTTGCATCTTCATTTGACAAAAGGCTTTTAGGTGACAAGGCATTAACAAAGGAGATAAAGAACTTAGGTTCTAGGTGCTTCCCCAGTGGCTCAGTAGTAAAGAACCCACCTGCCAATGCAGGATACATAGGTTCTAACCCTGGTCCAGAAAGAGTCCTCATGCCAGAGAGCAACTAAGTCATATGCCACAACTAGCCCTAGGGCCTGTGCTCTGCAACGAGAGAAGCCACCTCAGTGAGAAGTCCACGCACCACAACCAAGAGTAGCCCCCACCTGCTGCAACCAGAGCAGAGCTCGTGCAGCAACGAAGAACCAGCACGGCCAAACACAAATAAATAAAATTATTTTTTTAAAAAAGAGTCTGAGTTTTAGTCTCAAATGGGGAATAAATCTTTATAGAGGTCACAAACCCCAATCCTGCACTTCATGCCTCAGGGTGTTCAGAAATAATAACTAAATATTACCATAATTGAGCACCTTCTATAGGTAAGTGGGCTTCCCAGGTGGTGCCAGTGGTAAAGAACCTGCCTGCCAATTCAGGAGACACAGGAGATGTGGGTTTGATGCCTGGGTCAGGAAGATCTCCTGGAGAAGGGCATGGAGACCCACTCCAGTATTATTGCCTGGAGAATTCTGTGGACAGAAGAGCCAGGCAGGTTATGGTCCATAGGGTCACAAAGAGTCAAACATGACTGAGACTACTTAGCAAGCACGCATGCATGTATACGTAAGTAGCATGCAGGGTGCTTTGTACACATTATTTCATTTAATTCTCACAATAGTTTATACAAGAAGTTGAGAGAGATGAAGACTGTGTGTGACAAAACCCAGATAGATTATCAGGTTTAATTCCGAAGCTCATGGCTATTTCACGTCACACTCTGCCCTACTACATGAGAGCTGGATGTGTGACTTAGCAAGATGCCACCTTCTGAAAAATTACATAAATAGATAACCGATAAGAACCTACAGTGTAGCACAGGGGAAAGAAGACATACAATCTGTTTGTAAGACATAGTATATGAAGTTAACCTTAAAAATTCATTCCAATATACAGCAGGTACAAAAACATTGTTTGATTCCACTTATACAAGGTACACATCTGATCTGATCTGATACAAGGTACCTAGAATAATCAAATTCATAGACTCAGAAAGTACACTGGTAGATGCCAGGGGCTGGGGTGGTGGGCAATGGGAAGAGGGACTTAGTGTTTAATGGGACAGAGTTTCAGTTTAGGAAAGTGAAAAAGTGGGGAGACGGACGATGGTGAGAGTTGCACAACAATGTAAATTGTCTTAGTGCCACTGAAGTGTACAGTTAAATATAGTTAAAATGGTATGTTTTATATTATGTGCCTTTTTCCACAATAAAAAAAAAAAAAACTAGAACACCTCTCTATGGCCTTAGTCTCAAATCAACAGTTACCACCTCACCCAGATACCAGAAATGAATACCCACTTAATCATGTGAAGGCAGATGAAAACAGTACCAACTTCAGGTAAAATGCCTGTGTGGGAGCTTTCAGGGGGCCAAAGATTTGTGACCTCTGATTCTGAGTTTTAGCCACCCCTTGTCTCTTGGGCAAATAGGGCTTCTCAGACCTGAGTTAATTAGAAAGAGCCTGAGTCTAGAGTTTGAGGACCCTGGAGGAAGTGGTTTGGTGATGAAAAAGGGGGCAACTTTAAATTACAAAGGAGAAGGCTTGGAAGGATTCTTATTTTTAATATTTATGTGTGTAGTTAGTTGTGGCACATGAGATCTTCATTGTGACTTCAGAGATCTTTTGTTTCTAACATGCACTATGGCTATGCTGCACAGGTTCCGAAGTGCTTGGGCTTCAGTAGTTATGGGGCAGGAGATTAGTTGCCCTGTAGCATGTGAGATCTTAGTTCCCTGACCAGGGATCAAACCCTGTACCTCCTGAGTTGCAAGGTGGATTTTTAACCACTGGACCACCAGAGAAGTCCCAAGACTTGGAAGGATTCTAGTATAGAGGAAACTGCTTACTCACCCACCAGTGCTTCCCACCCCCACCTCCCGATAGATAGGGTTTCATAAAATATACAATCCGGATGCCCTTGATGGTATTTTACAGTTGGCCATGGGCCTCATTTGTTGGGCTACACAAGATAGTAGACCTCTGATGTTGAAATGCCCAGAAGGGACATATATGATCAGGTGAGCAGATACTGAATTAAGAGAGGGAGGCTTCAATTGAAGGGAGAATGGAAGGAGCAAGCAAGGCTATGGTCCTAGAAGTTAAAGAAGCTGCTCCAAGAAAGAAACGGTACGGGGCTTGGCTGGGCGTGACGAGCACTGGGCTCAGAGGCCATGGTTGAAGGGAGAAGGCCAGGGCAGACCTGAAGACCTTCCCATCACTGCAAATCCAGTGTGCTCTGAGCACTGTGATCAATCCCCACCCCGACTCAGTCAGAGTTTCCTGGTTTCCGGGTTTAGGCAGCTGAGCCACAGCCTAACCTCTCTCTGCCACATGCACAGGCATATACAGATGGGCACACACACATACAGATGTGCACACACACACACACACACACACAGTTACTGGATCCCTCCTGGACACCATACACACTCACTGGCTCTCTCCTACTCACACACACACACACACACACAAGGATCCCTCCTATACACACACACAGACTCATCGGATTCCTCACACACAAACACACACTCACTGGCTCTCTCCTACATACACACAATCACTGTAGTATCCCTGCTACATACACAAACACACACACACACAAGATCCCTTCTATACATACACACAGACTCATTGTATTCCTCACACACACACACTCACTGGCTCTCTCCTACATACACACAATCACTGTATCCCTCCTACATACACACAATCACTGTATCCCTCCTACATACACACACACATACACAAACACACACACACACAGGATCCCTCCTATACACACACACAGACTCACTGGATTCCTCACACACACACACACTCACTCAATCCCTTCTACACACACACAAACACACACACAAACACACACAGACTGGATCCCTCCTACACACACACACACACACACACACACACACACATACACAGGATCCCTCCCATACACACACAGGCTCATTGGATTCCTCACACACACACTCACTCAATCCCTTCTACATACACACAAACATACACAGACTGGGTCCCTACTACACACACACACACACACACACAGGATCCCTCCTATACACACACACAGACTCATCGGATTCCTCATACACATACATACTCACTGGATCCCTCCTACACACACACACAAACACACACAGACTGGATCCCTCCTACACACACACACAAACACACACACACACAGGATCCCTCCTATACACACACAGACTCGCTGGATTCCTCACACACACACACTCAGTGGATCCCTCCTACACACACACAAACACACACACAAACACACACACACAGGGTCTTTCCTATACACACACACAGACTCATTGGATCCCTCACACACACACACTCACTGGATCCCTCCTACACACACACACAAACGCACACATACACACTGGGTCCCTCCTACGCACACACTCAGTGGATCCCTCCTACACACACACAATCACTGATTCCCTTCTACAGACACACACACACACACCTCACTGGATCCCTCACATACTCACACACTCACCCAGCTGGTACTGTCTAGACTGGTGTAGTAGCCTCTGTCAAGAGCCCTCAGGAGCCCTGGGATAAGTGGAGGTCCAGCACCTCCCCCGCTGAGGGTGAACTGGAGCCTCGTGCCTTCTCTGTGCCCAGTAGCTTCACTGGGGAGCACAGGAGCAGATGGATGAGAGTCCGAGAGGGAAGAACACACCTTCAGGAGGCAGCTGTCTATTCAGGGAGACGGGGCAGAAAGTCCTTCCAGTGAAGGACATTCCTCCTTTTTAGCTCATTCCTGGTGCCTTCATTGATCCAGAAACTTAGTCTTAACAGCTCATTTATTGAAAAGGACATCTTCCCTCTGTTGGGTAAATGTTGCCCATTGACACAGAGAGACGTTCGCAGGGGAGGATTCTCCTCACATTGCTTTACCTCTTAAAAGGCTCTTATTTTGTTTTAATTAAAAATAGTGAGCACTTACTAGGTACGAACACATCAAATAATGTCATCTTGCTAAAGAGATGGGTACAAAGACGTGATGGAAGATTGGGAGGGGAGGGGGAACAAAGAGAAAAAGAGGCTGATGCCTGAGTTTCGGAGTTAGGCAAAGGGATTGGAGGCATGTGGTTACTAAGGTGGCATACTGCATACGCAGAAACTGACATTTGAAAAGGACCCTTTCTCATCGACCCATTTTCTTCTCACCTGGATCTTTCATCACTCCCCTCTCCCACTGACTTTCTTTGGCTCCTACTGACCCTTAGCAATGTGATCCTTTTCTCCGTTCCATTCACTGCCTCCTCAGAGCCCCACTGTTAGCCCCATTCTGTGACACCTGACACAGATGTGGACAGAGCACTTGAGTTCCCAAAGCACTCTCACTGTATCAGCTCACTTTTTTCTGCAAAACAAACTTCTTCTTTCACTCCAAAGGTACATCCATAGAATGGCTCTCTTACCCCAAGAGTAAACTATGAAGACTAATATGGGGCTGCCTTATTTATGTGTTTCTTTCTGTGCATTGTTCCAGAATCAGTATATCTCCCTTATTTTAGAGTCTACATAACTTACTGGCAGAGCCTAGTACACAGTATTCACAAACCAGCAAGCATTGAGAATGAAGGAAACTTCTGATTGTGTTATTCACTATGTTCACAGTCCTGGACCCCAACTGTTAAAGTTGATTGACAATGGAATGAGCTGCCTTAGAAGACATTGAGATGTTCATCACTGGAGGTGCTCAAAAGCAACGGGACAACTCTTATAATATGGATATCTCAATGAAGATGGAACTGATGGATAGAGTAGGAGGTTAGACTGAAATCCCCACAGTCCTCTGACTGCATAAAAGGGTTTACCCCAGAACTTTATTAAAGCTGGAATCAGTTACAAAAAGTTTTGCAGCAAAGATTCTCTGAGGATAATATTTGAAGTGGCGCTTTTTATGTAGTTAAATTCTGATAGGCCCTTCTCCCTTAACTGGAGCCTTCAGTGGGATCCTCCGATCTTGATTCTGGTTTTTTTCCCCTCCAATTAACACAAGATAGCACCTGCCAGTTCTTAGAGCAAATGCCAGGCTCACGGCTTCTGAAGGTAAAGCCTTTAGGGCGGGGCTGTATGCTTCTGCCGGAAAAACCACTGAGGCAGGAGAATCAACCTCCTGCCCCTGGCCCTGGGCTGGTTATTTCTCCCTCCTTTTCCCTCTCTTTCTTTTTTTCAAGGTTTCTTTTACGTGGACCACTTTGTAAAGTCTTTATTGAATTTGTTACAACATCGCTTCTGTTTTGTTTTTCACTTTATTGGCATCAAGACACGTGGGCTCTTAACCCCCTCATGGGGATCGAACCTGCACCCGCTGCACTGGAAAGCTGCGTCTGAAAAACCACTGGCCCCACCAGGGAAGTCCCTTTTTCTTTCTTTTTAAATCTCCTGTGGCACTTTTAAAATGAATCCTCAGCATCTTCCTGGCTTCTTCCCCAGGTACCATTTGGTCTCAGAGAATTTCAACTGTTTAAATGTTAGCCTAAGGAAGCATTTCTCTAAGTGAGAAGAGAGCAACACTCACCTTCACAGATGCTTCAGGGGAACAGATCCTTGTGCTCAAAAAATAAACCACACTTCTGCATGTGTTCCTCTTTGGAAAATTTTGATGCACGTTAGCATATTGAGAGTTTAGAGAAATCTTGCACAAAAAACCTATTTAATTTTGTTAGCCTGGACTTTTCCAAATTTATTTGATCCTACACATCTTGTTAGAGAACACTTTATTTTGGAAGGGAAAGGGAAAACTGGCCTATGACAGATGAATTGGTATCTAACATATCTGCCAAGGTGAACTAAATAGAGCAGAAGGGTCTCAACGTCATTCACCATCTAGGGGAAATATTTTCCATTTCTGGATGATGTACTGCTTGTATCAACTTCCACCATGATACCCCACCTCCACCCCCAGGCATGTTGTCACAAATACTGGAGAGCTGGCATTATTTTCAGGGTCTTTCAATGACAGCGGTTCCAGGCACCTCCCTCAATAATCGTTACTTGGATGAGTGCTGTTGACTTAGCTCCAAGTCACTTTCCAGAACAAGATGACCTTGATCTTCTGGGTTGAACCCAAGTTGTGTCTGCATTTCCCTCTAGGAGAGAGTGTATTTCATCTTCTAGCTCCAGGGCATTTGTCCTGCAGCACCTGGCACAGAAAGATAACGCCTGCCATGGGATGATCCTGGAAGCTCACTTGGCAGGAGCCTGGGGCTCAGAGGCGCTCTTCACAAATCTCCAAATCAACTGGCCATGCAGATGCAAAAGCAGCAGCAGCTGTTTCAGAGGCAAAGGCCATTCATCTTCTGCCTTTTATTCTCTTGTTTCTGGGAAACGTAGCAAATGTCCCCACCACAAAGTGTTGCCTGCCTGGCCACTCACTAAGGTTTCACATGGGACTGTAGAATATGCACCCCATGGTCTGCCAGGTTCCTCTGTCCATGGAATTCTCCAGGCAAGAATACTGGAGTGGGTTGCCAAGCCCTTCTCCAGGGGACCTTCCAAACCCAGGGATTGCAGGCAGATTCTTTGCCATGTGAGCCACCAGGAAAACCCCTAGAATGTGCAAGGTGCTTTCAAAAGGCTTCCACATGGAGAAACAAGTTCTTTTACAAAAAGGACTTGGAGTTATGTGGGTTCTGTTTTTAAATATACATAAAATCCAAAGTTCCTGCTCTTCGATTTCCGCTGTCTCTAATACAATACAAATCAGGTATTTATTACACCTAGTATTGTTCTATGAACTGGAGGAGGTTCAGAAGAGTGTACAAAATGATAGATCTGACCTTTTGGTTAAATGGTATTCCTAGGTAGAGATCAGCCCTGGGATTTCTTTGAAGAAATGATGCTCAAGCTGAAACTCCAGTATTTTGGCCACCTCATGCGAAGAGTTGACTCATTGGAGGAGACTCTGATGCTGGGAGGGATTGGGGGCAGGAGGAGAAGGGGACGACAGAGGATGAGATGGCTGGATGGCATCACTGACCCGATGGATGTGAGTCTGAGTGACCTCCGGGAGTTGGTGATGGACAGGGAGGCCTGGCGTGCTGCAGTTCATGGGGTTGCAAAGAGTCGGACACGACTGAGCGACTGATCTGATCTGATAAGACACTAGAGATTGTTACTTTCCTTTTTCAAAGGGTGTTTAGAAATGCTGTAATAAATATATAATAATAATATTAAACAAAGAATTGTGTCAAATATAAAAGTTGTTGCCTATGAACCCATTCATGCCTTATTTTGCATAAGTTTTATCTTGTGGTCTCTTTCATTTAATATCTTGGTAGATACTAGTATCTTCATTTCTGAAGGCCTGACCTGGTAATTGTAACATGTCAGAAAACATCTTTTACTTTCAACCAATAAAAAATATATTGCACAGTTGTCTCTGCTAATGTTTATTTTACTCTGATGTTATGAAATTTTTTAGAGTGAAATTTAAATGCTTATCTCAGCTCTGAGACCTTCCCCACACTTATGCACATATGCATGATGGACTAGGCGTGGGAGTTAATACTTTTTTTTTCTTTAGGTACTATTTTGTAACTTGAAATTATACCAACCAACTCAGATATCTAAGCTCCTCTCCAACTCTAAACCTGAACACTTTTAGAAGCTGAGTTAACTGCTTCGACAGTTAATAGTGAGATACTCCATCATGAAATTGCCCCTTGGTATATTAAATCAGATCAGAGATCAGTCGCTCAGTCGTGTCCGACTCTTTGCGACCCCATGAACCGCAGCACGCCAGGCCTCCCTGTCCATCACCAGCTCCCGGAGGTCACTCAGACTCGCATCCATCGAGTCAGTGATGCCATCCAGCCATCTCATCCTCTGTCGTCCCCTTCTCCTCCTGCCCTCAATTCCTCCCAGCATCAGAGTCTTCTCCAATGAGTCAACTCTTCGCATGAGGTGGCCAAAATACTGGAGTTTCAGCTTCAGCATCATTCCTTCTAAAGAAATTCCAGGATTGATCTCCTTCAGAATGGACTGGTTGGATCTTCTTGCAGTCCAAGGGACTCTCAAGAGTCTTCTCCAACACCACAGTTCAAAAGCATCAATTCTTCGGCGTTCAGCCTTCCTCACAGTCCAGCTCTCACATACATACATGACCACAGGAAAGACCATAGCCTTGACTAGGCGAACCTTTGTTGGTAAAGTAATGTCTCTGCTTTTGAATATGCTATCTAGGTTGGTCATAACTTTCCTTCCAAGGAGTAAGCGTCTTTTAATTTCATGGCTGCAGTCACCATCTGCAGTGATTTTGGAGCCCAGAAAAACAAAGTCTGACACTGTTTCCACTGTTTCCCCATCTATTTCCCATGTAGTGATGGGACCAGATGCCATGATCTTCGTTTTCTGAATGTTGAGCTTTAAGCCAACCTTTTCACTCTCCACTTTCACTTTCATCAAGAGGCTTTTTAGCCCCTCTTCACTTTCTGCCATAAGAGTGGTGTCATCTGCATATCTGAGGTTATTGATATTTCTCCCGGCAATCTTGATTCCAACTTGTGTTTCTTCCAGTCCAGCATTTCTCATGATGTACTCTGCATATAAGTTAAATAAACATGGTGACAACATGCAGCCTTGACGTACTCCTTTTCCTATTTGGAACCAGTCTGTTGTTCCATGACCAGTTCTAACTGTTGCTTCCTGACCTGCATACAGATTTCTTAAGAGGCAGATCAGGTGGTCTGGTATTCCCATCTCTTTCAGAATTTTCCATAGTTTATTGTGATCCACACAGTCAAAGGCTTTGGCATAGTCAGCCACAAATGTGTAATCACTGATATGTAATCCATTTGTAACTGAGAAATTATGATGGGGTCGCTAGGAGTCAGGCACGACTGAGCGACTTCACTTTCACTTTTCACTTTCACGCATTGGAGAAGGAAATGGAAACCCACTCCAGTATTCTTGTCTGGAGAATCCCAGGGACAGAGGAGGCTAGTGGGCTGCCGTCTACGGGGTCGCACAGAGTCGGACACGACTGAAGCAACTTAGCAGCAGTAGCAGCAGCAGGTAGATTTGAGGAAGGACCGTTAATTACCCTCCAATAATTTAGAGTCTCTCCTGAACCATTCCAGATCACCATGAAAGAGAGTAAATAAGACTTGCCTGGTTAACATAACTCAGCCTCCCCACCTGATGTTTAATGGGTTCCACACACTTTACCATGTAGCTCAGCTTCTGGTCTTCATTCCCAATCTGGTGTCCCTGATCTTCTTCATCCCAGTTGATGGCAACTCTATTCTTTTTTTCAAAAATCTGAAAGCTGTTCCTGAATAGAGGCCAACAAATCACTATAGGCAAGTGTATTGGCTCTACTTCCCAAAATAGCCAGATTCTAGCCCTCTTATAATTGGAGAAGGAAATGGCAACCCACTCCAGTGTTCTTGCCTGGAGAATCCCAGAGACGGAGGAGCCTGGTGGGCTGCCGTCTATGGGGTCACACAGGGTCAGACACGACTGAAGTGACTTAGCAGAAGCAGCAGCAGCAGCACTCTTATAAGCTTCACCTGTCCCACCTACCTAGCTTACCTTGTTCTCTCATTCACTTTCCAGCCACAACAGTCTCCTGGGAGGTTTCTTATGTTCCACCTTTGCTGACCTGCAGTCTATCCTCAGGCCAGCAGCAAGAATCATTCTTAAAATGTGAAGTCAAAAAGTGTCATTCCTTGGATCAAAATAGCTCAATGTCATGCCTTCATATTCAGGGCAAAATCCAAAGCCTTTCAGTTATGTTTCTCCGGGTCTGCTCCTCTCTCATAACCTCTTTAATTTCATTTGCTATCGCTCTCCTCTTCCCTTCTGCTCAGCCACGTTGCCTCCAAAACACCAAGATGGACTGTTGGTACTTTGTACTTGCTTGCCGTCACTTCCTTCTGGACACCTCTTTTCTCAAGATATCTGCATGGGTCTACCCCTTACTTCCATCAAGTCATTGCTTGAGGCCCCCTTATCACCCTGATACAAAGCACTCACTATGTCCCCCCTCTGTCTTATTTTTTAGCACTTAACACCTTTGGCCATAGTGTGTAGTTTATGCTCTCCCCTCCTTCTCCGCTAGCATCTAAGCTCCTTAGGATGGGGACATTGTCCATTTCATGGAACAGAATCGGATACATAGAAGGCATGCAACAAATAATACTCATTGAATGAAGGAACCAAGGGTAGTAACATTCATTATACATATATTAACATACCACCATATGAGGCAGGTGCTACATGTATTATTTCACCCAAGCTTCACAACTTCCCAAAAGCTAGATATTATCATTGCACAAACACACACACACACACACACACACACACACACACACACACACACCATGAGAAAACTAAGAAAGGTTAAATAACTGTATTCAATTAGCAACTGTCACATCAGATTTAGAACGCATACCTACCTACCTTATTAATCCATGCTCCTGACCACTCTACTTGCTTTCCTTTGAATCACCCATGTAATCAGAGCTACAAGGTTTCGAAGAAAAGAGAAATGGTTTGTCATGAAGAGGGACCTGGGAAAGATTCACCCAGGAGCTAAAATTTGAGGTGGATCTTGGCAGATGAATAAGTTTCTAATAGGTAGACAGAAAGAGGTGGTGTTCCAAGCAAGAGGAGGAGTATGAGAGGTATGAAGCAGAACAACTCAAAATTTGCTCATCCAAGAGTGACTTAAAAAGACTTGCCCAGGACTTTCCTGGATCTAGCACCCAAAATGCTGTATCCTGGGAACCCCTTTCATTGGCAAACTAGGACAGAGGATCACCCTATGTGACAAACATATCAGCTTTAATAGAAGGGAGTGCTGGTGTGCATTGTTGAGGAAATGTTGAGAGTAGAAGTGAAAAAGAACTTTGAGGCTGGGGGAACAAGCTTGGAGCTCAGGGTGCAGGTAAGGGGAAGCCTTTGGGGGGTTTTGAGTGGCAGTTGATGAATGGAAACAGGTGTTCACATGAAACAGTGGTGGTAAAACATAGCCTTGTGTGCAGTAGACCACGGATGCTAGGGTAGCTAACAGTAGAGGGAGGCTGATCAAGGCTCATCTATCCCAGGTTGTTTCAAATAGCTGCTGCCTCTTGAAACTGACATCTTTCCTTCTTCTTTGAACTTTTCAATCCTTGGTAACATCTAATGCCAGCCTCGGCTCCTGGAGGAGGATAGAGGCATGTCATCTTCCATGCCTTTGCATCCGAAGATAATTTATGAGCTTTGGGGACCCAGGGAAAGCCCCTGTCTTGGTCTCATTTCACATTTTCCCATTCCCTCAAATTTCTCTTTCCTCAGGCATGAACATACAAGACTCTTTTCTCTAGAGTGGCCGGGCTTGTGGTCAAATCTTAAGCACTCTATATTAGCACTTCCTCATCTCTTTGGGGAGTTCTACACTTATTTAATAAAATGTCTTTCTTGAAACAAAAGTGAGCGTAGTGCATATTTAAATACTAGATGAAAAAAAGAAGTACCCAGGAGCCTATGAGTTCCTCTACCCTAGGAAAGATCCAGGGCCATCTATGTAAATCGCACAAAAGGCAGAGATGCTGAAGAAAACCACCAAAGTAAACACACGTTAGCTTTCTCCTCATTGTGGTGTGTTTAATATCAAGTACAACAGTATTGCCATCAGAGGTCCTCAGCACTTCATGAACTAAACGGAGTGGGACAGAAGGCTTCAAGCAAAGTGCTGCTCAACCAGGAAAAGCCAACTAGGATCCTGGTAGCGCTGGAGATTGTCAGTGGCTTCCACAGATATTCCGTCAACACACACACACAAGCACTCACACACTTGTTTCTTCTTTTTCAGTCTCCAGGACATATAAAGGAATTTTGTCTTAAAAATACAAGTTTCTCCAGAAATAACTGGCCTCAGTACTTAGGAAATTGTCACCAGTTCTCTTCTGGAGTAAAGTCAGATTTTACCTAAAGGTCAGCCCTTCTTAGCTCTTCCCTGGTGGCTCACTGTAAAGAATCTGCCTGCAGTGCAGGAAATGTGGGTTCAATCCCTGGGTCAGGAAGACCCCCTGGAGAAGGGAAAGGCTACCCACTCCAGTATTCTTGCCTGGAGAATCCCATGGACAGAGGAGCCTGTGGGCTGCAGTCCATGGGGTCACAAAGAGCTGGACACGACTGAGTGACTAACGCACAGAACACTCAGCCCTTTCCAGCTCTACCTCCGGCTTAGTTTTCTGGGTGAGTAGGAGCCAGTGCCCTATCGCTGCAACTGAAAGGAAGCTCCTTCCATGGAAGCACAGTCTACACAAGGAGAAGGACAGAAATCAGCCAGGCTTACCCCCCATCCCATCATGCTTTCTGAGGCAATAAGTATGGAAACAGGAAAAGAGGCTCTGCGTTGTATCACTCCTGCTCCACTGCCTGCGTAGAGTGGCATCCCAGAGGGGATGAAACTGTCCCTTTCTTCTGCTTTCTGTGTATTTTCTCCCCATTTCAGGGTTGCTAATTTGGATTCAGATGGAGCTAGATTCGGTTCTGGATGCTTCAGTTACTACTTGTGTGAACTGAAAATTTTACTTAATTTCTACACTTAAGTTTATTCATCTATGAAATAGGGAAACTTCTTTCCTGGTAACTTCAGCATTGCCCCCAAATTGTTGTAAGAAATCATGTACAAAATGCTTAGTGCAGAGCCTAGTAAATAGTAAAAGGCCGGACAAGGCAACTAGAATTATTATTCAACCTCTCTCTTTCTCTTCTTGCTTCCTCTGCTGCTTCCCTCTCCTGCTCACTCATTTCACACCCCAAGATCAACTCCCAGCTCTAAGAGGACAAAAATGATACCTTCTTTCACCTCTCATTCATTGAATTGCTAGATGGGCTGCTTCCCAGAGTCACTCTTAGAAACTTAACTGGATTTGAAATTTAAAACCATCTCACATTCATGTGTATCTTAGACATTGCTTTGAACCTGGGAAATTAAAAAAAAAAAATTTTTTTAAGGTGGATATATGTTTTAGAAGCTCACTAGTTCTCTCAGGTACAAAATGGCTTCTGGGAAAGAATCCTGTGACAAGTTAAGTGTAAATGAACTGGAATCAGAGATTAAATTCCTCCTGAAACACTCCTGGGTGTGGAAATGAAGGAAAATGCAAATGGAAGATGCCTCCCTGTTTTGTAGTGCTTCATGCAGCTAGCTTCCCTTAAGGATGCCAGCTGAGCTGTGGGGAGAGCTGGGCTGGCTCAGCCAGGCCTCTGGGGTACCCTGCAGTCAGGGGGTGACTTACCTCCTGGGGTGGGGCAGTGGAGGTGATTTGATGGGAGAAATGTTCACTCCAACTGCTCTTCCAGCAATGCTCCTCTCTGGGGATCTCCAACTGGCACCTTTCACCGCTGTTAAATTCACTTAAGATAAAAGGGACACCAGGCAAATGACAAGAGAAGTGCCATTAAGGAGTGAGCATCAGCAGTGACTGACAGGCAGGCTCTGCTAAATAAATGCTCTGCTGAGAGCCCCAGCATTATTTGGGTAGTGAGAATCACTACTCAAACACCTGCCTCAGCCAGACTGAATGCACACGAGGCAGATCCCAGCCCATAGGGCTCAGCCCTCTGTTTCTTGGGGCCTCGGCCTCCAGCCGGGGCACCCACACCCCACCAGCCCTCTACCCAGGAACAGCACCAGCGTCCACCAGAGAGCTCAGTGGCTCCTGAAGAGGGGGTGCTTGTAGGTGGTGGGCCAGGAGCTCAAATTGGGTAGTAACCCATGCACCAGGCAATGAAGAGAGAGGGGAGGACAATTTAGCAAACCCCTCGGGCTCATGGTCTGTCAAGTCTCTCATCCTGCTGTTTCTCCGTCTTAGCTTAAAATCGTATTGGCCAGGACTTCCCTGGTGGTCCACTGGTTAAGAATATGCTTTGCCACGTGTTTTGCTCTTCATCCTGTTTGTGATACCAATTGTCTTGTACCTCACTGTGTGCACTGTTCGCTGAACCCAGGGTAGGCAGGTGTGAGCTAAGAGGCTGGTAGGGGATTCAAGGAGCTGTAGGTACTACAGACACATTTATTCTCTCCTAGCTGATGCAGAAGCCGTAGCAGCAGCCAGAGCATAACCCGATACAACACAATCTCTCTCCTGGCTGCCACAGTGGCCATAACAGCATTCTCTCCTGGCTGGCACAGCAGCCGCAGCAGTAGACATGCTCTATTCTCTCCTCTCGTGGCTGACCCAATGGACACGGCCGTGATGCAGCAGTAAAGCCACTGCTTTCTAGGTGGAGTGCATATACCCATACTGCACACAACCCAGGACCAAGCAAGACCTCGTGACACGCATGCACAGTGCTATAAATGATCTCAGCTGGTACATAGTCATTATTTACAAAACATGGGGCAAGAGACCCCGAAGATGCCATCTCGGCTAATTTGCTCTTTCCCTATACCATGGGAGGGACCTGGGTTTGATCTGTGGTCAGGGAACCAAGATTCCACATGTCACAGAGCAGCAGCTAAGTCTGAGCACCACAGCTAGAGAGTCCATGTGCCCCAATGAAAGATACCATATGACACAAAGAAAACCCCATGTGCTGCAGCTAAGACTCAACACAGCCTAACAAACAAATAAATATTTAAAACATCATGTTGGCTACTTTGATCCTTTCTCGGAATCATGGACCAGTAGATCCACGGGGGCCCTTGCTCGGATATGCTCATCACCCAACTGGGCTCAGGGCAGGAATCCTGCAACACTGGGTCTTATTGAACTGCTCGCTTAATCTGTAATTGAGGTGATTTCTTGTATTGGAAAGTATTTGAAAAGAACAGTGACAACAACAAGAAGCCACATGAGAAGGAAAGATGGTAGTCACACAGAAAGTCCGCAATTGTTAATATATGGTTGGAAGATCTCAGAAGCCAGAATCCATGCATTCCAATCAGCTCTGCAGTATCATAGCGTGTGAGCTTGGCAGAGTTCCTTATCTCCTCTGCTTTCAGTCTCCTCATCAGTAAAATAAAGTATGGAGCCCACCTTATGCAGCTGTGAATGAACCATAAGTTTAAGACTGGAAGCACTTAGGAGAGGGCCCAGGGCCCTGTAAAGACTAAACAAATGTTAGCGGTTTTCATGCAGCGATTCTCACCAATCTGTGATTGCAGCTGCAGTTACACTAGATTAGGGGTTCTCTGCCTGGGGAGATTTTGCCTCCAGCGGACATTTGACAATATCTGGGAATATTTTCAGTCACAAGTTGAGAGGTGACTATTGCCATCTAGCGGAGAGCGGTTAGGACTGTTGCTAAACGTCCTATATGCACAGATGGCCCCTGATAAGAATGCTTTGTCCTCAGAGGTCAATAGTGTTGCATCAGATTAAGACACAAACTGTGATAAATCCCAGCCCTCACCTACTCAGCCTGAACTACAGCTCTGCCTCAGGGTATGTCATAGTATTTTCCAGGGATGATGGGTGATGATGCTTGGGAACTCACCTCTCTTTTGCTCCAGCCTCGTCTCCACCTGTGAAGTGGCTGCCCTCCCTGTGATGATGACTCCTCTGCTGATGCCACCCAGAACTGAGTCAGAGATTGGGGCCAGGGTGGACTGATGGCTTCCTCCCACACCTCTGAAATTTTGTTACCTAGCTGATGTCTTGAAGAGATATCACTGAGTGCTCAGAAGCTGCTGATGTTTACCAACATAGCCTTCAGCTTCTCTTCTTAATTTTTTTCTCAGTTGAGTCTCAAAACCATACTCGCTAGCTGGGTTTTGGAATAGAGTCCATGTCATTGAAATCATCCTAATCTCATCTTCTTGGGTACCTCCATCGCCAGCTTTCCTTCAGTCCAAAGCATAAAGATCTCATGCATTATCATATCTGTTTCATCAGCTCATACAAACAGACTCTTAGAGGAAGGAAGCCAAAGGTGTCCATTTCTCAGCAGTATTCTTGCTGGCACACATGAACTTATAGATAAATAACTTTAAAACACAACTGCGATTTTGCCATACACATTTAGGCTTAAATCTTTCACTAAACAGAATGGCATTAACACATCCAGATATCACTAAATAACCTTCCACACCTCAGTTTTACTGACTATATAGAATTCCATTTCATTTTCATGTAACATCTTTTAGTCCATTATCATTTTATTAGACATTGATGTTTTTTTCTCTAATGTTGAAAATAATAAGATAATTTAGCGCTGAATATCTTAACAAGGCATCTTTATTGCTTGCGGAATTATTTTCTTAGGATAAATTTCTAGAATATAATTTAGGAGTTTTGATATCTACTGGAGAAGAAAGGACTTGAGGACTTTGTCTTAGGCAACAGTGTTTGCCCATCATAAGGACATCAGTATGTGTGTGTGTAGCCCTCCAGGTGTCTCTGTCCATAGAATTTTCCAGGGAAGAATAATTGATCAAGTTGCCATTTTCTTCTCCAGGCATCAGAATAGCAGTTCAATATTCAAAATGGCTGGGAAAGTTAAGTCCTTTAGTTGTTAGAACATTCTAGTTAGCTGAGAATTTTTATCCACTAATATCATATGTGGAAGGATTATTTTAAATAACATACTTAATGCTAATTTACTCAGAACAAAATTCCATCTTGCTTTAATAATTCAAAAGGCACTCACGGTGCTTCGAGGTCATTAATATAACCTTACTTCTCAGTGTGGAATTTCAGATGATGTATGTAAAAAGCTCTTTGTAAGTGGCAAAAACTATAGAAATATGAAGGCTTATGATTTCAATTTTTAAAAAGAAATTGCATTAACCCAATTCATCAAGAAATGACATACCTTGAACATTTCTTTTTTGGATAAGACCTTGATATTTATTTACATGTCACTTACTCTTTCCTTATAAAAGCAAAATAAAGAATGTATAAGAATTCCCATTGCTTCAGGTTCTTTTCATTAAGTTCCAGATGAATATGTTTTACTATAATTTTGGTATCTCAAGACATCATTCAATCATAAATTTTTTTCCAGTATGCTCCCAATGATAAATTTAGGATGATAATGATAGAGAAGCATCACAATGAAGGAAAAAGTACTTTCCACTATCTCTGCCTTTATCAAGTGAGGACTCTATTGGTAGATCCATCATTACCCTTAACTACCTCTTGTAGCCATGACCTTGGGTAAGTCAATTGCTCTTTCTGGAATATATTTTCTTCATAATGAAAAGGTAGTTACTTCAAAGATTTCTTTAAGCTCTAAAATGTCTATGATTTTATGACTTGGCTCTCTCTTTTGAAGGATTTGAAATTCAATTTTTTTGAAGAATTCTTGAGCTAAAAAAAGGCATTTTTTTCTTAGATAACAGGATGCTCAGTGGAACTCTCCCCAGTATCCTGGAATGTTGGCTCAAACCCCAAAGCTAAGAATGATAGATGAGAAGTAACTCCTCACTTTAAAGACAGGAAATAGAAACATCTTGCCAAAAGGTGCTCAAGGGAAGCATCATCTCTCCAGCAATGGCCAGCAGTGAATATGAGACACATGCAGAGATTCAAATGGATGACTTAGAGATTCACTAAAATACGGTTTTTAGACTAGCAAGGTAGACAGTGATATCTCTCATCCATTTACTTTCCTTTTCCAGTTGCCTTCCTCCAGATCAACTAATGAGGACCCAAGAGAAATACTCATAGAGACTGAGGGTGCTGTGGGAAGTGGAAAAAGGTCTCTCACTGACTCACTGGATATTTTGGAAGTATAGAAGGCTGCAGGGCAGAAGGAAAGAAATGTGGTGAAAGGGTCTTGGAGGGTCCACGAAAGGCGTCTTTGAGATTGTATGTGAAACTCATGACTGATGCCTGCTCTCCTCCTAGAATTCAGAAAGCTGGAGACCAGCTGTTACCATGCACAGTGGTGAGATCAGAAGAGAGAACAGTAGCAGGGGGCCAGCTATGCTACCACCCTGTGGTCTGCCAAGGATGAATGAGTGTCCTATGACCAAGGGGGTCCTATGGAAACTCCCTTGAATTACCTTACAAGAAGGCTTCCCTGGTAGCTCAGCTGGTAAAGAATCTGCCTGCAATGCAAGAGAACCCAGTTCAATTCCTGGGTTGGTAAGATCCCCTGCAGAAGGGGTAGGCTACCCACTCCAGTATTCTTGGACTTCACTGGTGGCTCAGCTGGTAAAGAATCTGTGCACAATGTGGAGACCTGGGTTCGATCCCTGGGTTGGGAAGATCCCCTGGGGAAGGGAACAGTTACCCACTCTAGTATTCTGGCCTGGAGAATTCCATGGACTGTATAGTCCATGGGGTTGCAAAAAGTTGGACATGACAGGGATTTTCACATTGCTTCCCCCAATGGCTAGGCTGGTAAAGAACCTGCCTGTCAATACAGGAGATACAAAAGACATGAGTTAAATCCCTGGGTCAGGAAGATCCCCTGGAGAAGAAAAAGGCAATCCACTCCAGCATTCTTGTCTGAAGAATTCCATGGACAGAGGAGACCTGCAGGCTACAGTCCATGGGGTTGCCAAGAGTCAGATATGACTGAGTGTGCATACACACACAGGGGAGAGTACTTCAGAAGTAAGAGCTATGGAGTGAACAACCTAGACAGTCAAGTTTGGTCAAGAAAGGTTTACTGTGGCACCGGGGACCTGACAGTCTGCTCCTCTTCAGCTGACCTCCTTCCCCTGCTCGGACCTCAGGCTGTCCAACAGCCAAAACAGGAAGTGGAAGACAAAGAACAAAGAATGAAAGATCATATCGTTCCTGTTTCCCAGCTGTGGGTTCTCAAGACATGAGTTAGGCATGAATTATGTCCAGATTTTTCTCAGTACCTTGTCATGAACATTCCTCTATACAATTAATAATGAAATTGCATAGTAAAAAATAATCAAGTTAATGCAATTTCATCGTTAGACATATAGAGGAAGGTTCATGACAAGGTAGTAAGAAAAATCTAAACATAAAATTGTTAGTTTCAGTGAATTTCTTCTTCAGATATGTAAGACATTTAACAAACTAGAAATGAATATTCTTTACTTATACCTATAAAAGCCATGTAGGAAGAAATCTATACTTTTCAAAGAAATTACTTTTAAAATTGGGCTTGTGGAAAGAAATAGGCTTCAAAAACAGACAGAGTCAGGTTAAATTCTTTGTTCTGCTTCTTACTATTTATGTTAAAACAAATCATCTAGTCTACCTGAGCTTCAGTTTCTTCATCTCACCTGTAAAATGGGACTACTAATATTTATTTCACTGAATTGTAGGGATTAAATGAAATCACATGTACTGTGCATTGACTCAAAGTACAGTCAATAAATTTGTATCCTGCCTTCCTTGCTTTTTAGTCCTGAAGTAACCTTGCCTAACTTCATTTATTCTAGTTTGAATAAAGAATCTGCTTCACCTGTTAATTATCATACACCTCCATACTGCTGCTACTGCTAAGTCACTTCAGTCGAGTCCGACTCTGTGCGACCCCAGAGACAGCAGCCCACCAGGCTCCCCCGTCCCTGGGATTCTCCAGGCAAGAACACTGGAGTGGGTTGCCATTTCCTTCTCCAATGCATGGAGTGAAAAGTGAAAGTGAAGTCGCTCAGTCGTGTCCGACTCTAGCAACCCCATGGACTGCAGCCCACCAGGCTCCTCCGTCCATGGGATTTTCCAGGCAAAAGTACTGGAGTGGGGTGCCATTGCCTTCTCCAATACACCTCCTTAAATACTCAATATTAGCAGCTTGAGGGCACTCTTTATACCCTTTCCTTTGCTCATACAAGCACTCATATATTACTCTGAAATTTGCATTTTTTCCTCTTAAATTATATATTTGGACACATCTCAGGGCAATACATACAACTCATGTTTATTCTCTATAATAGCTTATGAAACATTCCATAACTTGGTATTCCTATTTTAATTTCTCCTTTTCATTGATGTTCAGGTTGCTTTCAACTTGTTTCAGTGATAATGAATGTCATGACCACTCACGTATGGAAATTATGCGCACTGGGGTCTGCTTTTCCCAATCTGGAATCCCTACAGAGGGATGGCAGAGGCAAAGAATGTGTGCATTTTGATGATAAAAGATATTGACCTATATTGAAAATGTATTAGGTAAATTCATTATGTTAAAAAAAAAAAAAAACACTTTGCAAACACCTCTAACAGAATTTGGTGAATTCTACGGTAAAGTGAAAGCAACTTCTTATCTAGGAAGACTTTAATTTGTTTGGTAAATTCAAAACCTCAGAGACTGCTTTTTTTTTTTTTTTTTTTGACCGAGGGAAATTTCTGTGCCAGAAAGGGTATGGTGAATGGCTCAAGGAAAGTTTAATAATGTACTATCAATTTAGTATTCAAGGCAGGACTCCAGTTCTCTGAATAATCTTCCTCTGGCCGCTGGCCTTTGTGAGGGGGATGTGAGCTACTTGCTGCATCAGAAACCGCTCCTGATGTCACCATGCAAGTTCTTCCCATTTAGAAACAAATCTAGTCTCTGGGTCACAAGAAAAGTCACATGTCACATGTCACAAACTGTCAGCTTTTCTCTCCCATCACTCTTTATTATTTAAGGGTATGGCTGAGATCCCGTCATCTTTGTCTCTCAGGGGGTTGGAAGCCTCAGCAGCTTCCTTCTCTCTCTCTCCTTCCTTTTCCATATTCCTCCACTTTGGTCACCGCCTTTTAAGAGGATGTTGCTCAGTGAGTCTCAGAATTGTCTGACCCTTTGGAGACCTAGATTCCAATACTGATAATATCAATATCACCAAGACCATTGGAGGAAACTTCTAAATCTGCATCCAACTGGGAGACTACAGTGTGTGCTCAGTCATCGAGCTGAAGTGTCATTTTACAAATGATTCATCAAAAACCATTGTCCTTTCTCCTTCCTGTGAGCATGAGGAGCTAACATCTTAGAAGTGATTTTTCTTAGTTTTACTCTTTTATAATGATAGCAACAATAATATTTTTGTGAATGCTTCCTATGTACCAAGTTCTTTGGGAAGCACTTTCTATACATTATCTTGTTTAATCCTTAACAACAACCAGTTTGGTTGTTGTTGTGTCCAACTCTTTGTGATCCCATGGACTATATATCCTGCCAGTCTCCTGTGGCCATGGAATTCTCCAGGCAAGTATACTGAAGTGGGTTGCCATTTCCTTCTCCAGGGATCTCCTCAATCCAGTGATCAAACCCAACTCTCCTGCATTGCAGACGATTCTTTACAGTCTGAGACAGCAGAGAAGCCCCATTTTTGGTTGAGGACAATCATATTAAAGAACATTAGGTAACTTTTACAGTGTATCACAATTGTAAATCAGATCAGATCAGATCAGTCGCTCAGTCGTGTCCGACTCTTTGCGACCCCATGAACTGCAACACGCCAGGCCTCCCTGTCCATCACCAGCTCCCGGAGGTCACTCAGACTCACACCCATCGAGTCAGTGATGCCATCCAGCCATCTCATCCTCTGTCATCCCCTTCTCCTCCTGCCCTCAATCCTCTCCAATGAGTCAACTCTTCGCATGAGGTGGCCAAAATACTGGAGTTTCAGCTTTAGCATCATTCCTTCCAAAGAAATCCCAGGGCTGATCTCCTTCAGAATGGACTGGTTGGATCTCCTTGCAGTCCAAGGGACTCTCAAGAGTCTTCTCCAACACCACAGTTCAAAAGCATCAATTCTTGGGCGCTCAGCCTTCTTCACAGTCCAGCTCTCACATCCATACATGACCACAGGAAAGACCATAGCCTTGACTAGGCGAACCTTTGTTGGCAAAGTAATGTCTCTGCTTTTGAATATGCTGTCTAGGTTGGTCATAACTTTCCTTCCAAGGAGTAAGCATCTTTTAATTTCATGGCTGCAGTCACCATCTGCAGTGATTTTGGAGCCCAGAAAAATAAATTCTGACACTGTTTCCACTGTTTCTCCATCTATTTCCCATGTAAATAGTAGAGTTTAATTTAGAGAAGGCAATGGCACCCCACTCCAGTACTCTTGCCTGGAAAATCCCATGGACAGAGGAGCCTGGTAGGCTGCAGTCCATGGAGTCTTGAAGAGTCAGACACGACTGAGCGACTTCACTTTCACTTTTCACCTTCATGCATTGGAGAAGGAAATGGCAGCCCACTCCAGTGTTCTTGCCTGGAGAATCCCAGGGAAGTGGGCGGGGGGCCTCGTGGGCTGCTGTCTCTGGGGTCACACAGAGTCGGACACAACTGAAGCGACTTAGCAGCAGCAGCAGCAGAGTTTAATTAGAACCATCTTTTTTTTTTGAAAACCATGTTCTAACATAACATGTTATAATAACAAGTCCCCAGTGGAATTAATATAGGTAGAATAAGGTGGGACTGGATTTTTCTAGTTACCTTGGCCAGGGATGTCATGAGGAAATGTTTCCCTCACACACATAGTCGGGCAGAAGTGTTGCATGGGAAAAACAGTAACATGGTCCATATATATCATACAAATTATATTGCAGAATAATAAATTTCAAAGGCATTAAAAATTCAACTTTCTTTGATAAGACTGCTCAATTCAGTTCAGTTCAGTCGCTCAGTCATGTCCAACTCTTTGCGACCCCATGAGTCACAGCTCGCCAGGCCTCCCTGTCCATCACCAACTCCCAGAGTTCACTCAGACTCACGTCCATCGAGTCAGTGATGCCATCCAGCCATCTCATCCTCTGTCTTCCCTTCTCCTCCTGCCCCCAATCCCTCCCAGCATCAGAGTCTTCTCCAATGAGTCAACTCTTCGCATGAGGTGGCCAAAATACTGGAGTTTCAGCTTTAGCATCATTCCTTCCAAAGAAATCCCAGGGCTGATCTCCTTCAGAATGGACTGGTTGGATCTCCTTGCAATCCAAGGGACTCGCAAGAGTCTTCTCCAACATCACAGTTCAAAAGCATCAATTCTTCGGCGCTCAGTCTTCTTCACAGTCGAACTCTCACATCCATACATGACCACAGGAAAAACCATAGCCTTGACTAGATGGACTTTTGTTGGCAAAGTAATGTCTCTGCTTTTGAATATGCTATCTAGTTTAGTCATAACTTTCCTTCCAAGGAGTAAGCGTCTTTTAATTTCATGGCTGCAGTCACCATCTGCAGTGATTTTGGAGCCCAAGAAAATAAAGTCTGACACTGTTTCCACTGTTTCCCCATCTATTTCCCATTAAGTGACCAGATGCCGTGATCTTCGTTTTCTGAGTGTTGAGCTTTAAGCCAACTTTTTCACTCTCCACTTTCACTTTCATCAAGAGGCTTTTTAGTTACTCTTCACTTTCTGAATGTTGAACTTTAAGCCAACTTTTTCACTCTCCACTTTCACTTTCATCAAGAGGCTTTTTAGTTCCTCTTCACTTTCTGCCATAAGGGTGGTGTCATCTGCATATCTGAGGTTATTGATATTTCTCCCGGCAATCTTGATTCCAGCTTGTGCTTCATCCAGTCCAGCATTTCTCATGATGTACTCTGCATATAAGTTAAATAAGCGAGGTGATAATATACAGTCTTCATGTACTCCTTTCCCTATTTGGAACCAGTCTGTTGTTCCATGTCCAGTTCTAACTGTTGCTTCCTGACCTGCATACAGATTTCTCAAGAGGCAGATCAGGTGGTCTGGTATTCCCATCTCTTTCAGAATGCAATAAAATATTATTTCTGATTATTTACAATGAACTTCAGTATCTTATGGGGTCTTGGGATCAGAGAAATTCAGACACTCAAAAGTAGAGAAGACTTCGGTCTTTTTTACCCTCTTACTTGATTCTTAAATCTCTTATTCTATATTCTTGAGATGTGTCATAGATCATCTATTTGGAGTTCACTAGCAATAGCGATCTTGATCCAACATGACCCAAAGAGCCACATATGTAGATAGACAATTGCAATCAAATGTGATGAACACTGAAAAAAGTATATGTACAAGTTTCTAGGCAGTGTACAAAGGGAACCAGCTGCAATGCAGGGGCATTAAAAAAGGCTTCTGAGGGAATATGAGAGTGTGTTGGCTCTTGAAGTGAGTCTGACAACAAAGAGGGATAGTAGAGGAGTGAGTGGAGACAATTCAGATAGCTGGAAGGGGGCAGAAGTACTCAATATTCAGCAAGCATGTGAGTCATGTTACACGTGTCCAGGGTGGCTGGAGTACAGATTGTGGGTGAAGGAATGTTGACAGATAGGACAAGAACTACAGTGGGAAAGTCTATCCCAAGCTGATGAGTTAGGATTTTATTCTGAAGGTGAAAGGAATCATTGATGACTTTCAAGGGAGAGACATCCCATAAATGGAGGAGCCTGGAGGGCAATGGTCCATAGGGTCTCAAAGAGTTGGACGTGACTGAAGCGACTTAGCATGCATACAGTATGAGTCAAATCTGTGATTTCTAATGAGCACCAAGGAGCAGCAGTGTGGGTGATGGGTTAGAAGAGGATGAGAACGGAACCTGGGAGACCACGAGGAAGCTGGGAGGAGGGGCTTGACAAAGAGAACAATGAGGGAGACCAGATAACAATAGATTCCATCACTACTTAGCGGTTAAATAATAAGAATTTGGCAGTAATGTGCATGTACTATGGGTAGATAATGGGAGAAGTGATGAATGATACCCAAGTTTCTGGCTTGGGTACCTTGGTACATAAGGCAGAAAAACCCAGGAAGAAGCAGAGCCAAGTCTATCCCATCACAGACAAACTGTAGTTATAAAACATTTCTTTTTGTACTAATCTGACACTACTACCCTTAAACATTCTCTGTATTGGTCATAGTCTGTTCTGCATCTTTTCAAAGAACAATGAACAGTATTTTGTAAATGCACTAAGTTGCTAATAAATAAAGACTCATAACTGACAGATGTTTAAAAAAAACAGATTTTATCACTCTCTCTGTATATGTGTATTTATTGATATATTTATTTATTTATTTATTTTTAAATTTTATTTATCTTTGGTTTTTTTTTGTTTTTTTTTTTTTTTATTTTATTTTTTTGCAGGGGAAAATGGACAAAGGAAAGGATCAATGAGGGTGGGAGGGAAATGGGAAGAAAGAAGGGGAGTGATGGTGGGGAGGAGTATATATAATTTCTTAACCAATGGCTTTCTGTTTTTAATCACAAAGAACACTTAAAAAAATCATGGTGAATTCATCTTATATTAGGAGGTTTGTTCTCGGAATGAAAAGTTCAGGAAACAAAAAGTCCAGTTTGGGTGTCCTCATCTTTAGGCACATCTTGGTATTTTGTATTGGTAAATCTATCTTTACCACAATATATTATTTAGGACAGGATCACATTTGTCACCTCTTCCTCCCTACTACCCAAAGTGGTACCAAACCCACAAAATAGTCAATAAACCTCCACAGAGTGAACAAATAAGTCTTTTTTTTTTTTTTTTAAACTCTCCTGAGTGAACTGAATTTTTTGAGGCTCATAAGTAAATATGTTTTGCTCTTTACTTTGTCTATTACAGCCAGATTATATGAGTGGGGTATTAAAGTCTCCCACTATTATTGTATTGCTCTAGAGAATGTCCTTTAGTTTTTGTTGGAGAAATGGTTTAGTGGTGCAAAATTCTCTCAACTTTTGCTTATCTGTGAAGCTTTTGATTTCTCCTTCGTATTTGAATGAGATCCTTGCTGGATACAATAATCTAGGCTGTAAGTTATTTTCCTTCATCACTTTAATTATGTCTTGCCATTCCCTCCTGGCTTGGAGAGTTTCTATTGAAAGATCAGCTGTTATCCTTATGGGAATTCCCTTGTGAGTTATTTGATGTTTTTCCCTTGCTGCTTTTAATATTTGTTCTTTATATTTAATCTTTGTTAATTTGATTAATATGTGTCTTGGGGTGTTTCACCTTGGGTTTATCCTGTTAGGGACTCTCTGGATTTCTTGAACTTGAGTGGTTATTTCCTTCTCCATTTTAGGGAAGTTTTCAACTATTATCTCCTCAAGTATTTCCTCATGATCTTTCTTTTTATCTTCTTCTTCTGGAACTCCTATGATTCGAATGTTGTAGCATTTGATGTTATCCTGGAGGTTTCTGAAATTGTCCTCATTTCTTTTGATACGTTTTTCTTTTTTCTCGTCTGATTCATTTATTTCTAGGATTCTATCTTCTAGTTCACTAATCCTATCTTCTGCCTCTGTTATTCTACTATTTGTTGCCTCCAGGGTGTTTTGGATCTCATTTATTGCATTATTTATTATGTGTTGACTCTTTTTTATTTCTTCTAGATCCTTGTTAAACCTTTCTTGCATCTTCTCAATCCTTGTCTCCAAACTCTTTAACTGTGATTCTATTTTGATTTCGAGATTTTGAATTAATTTCGCTATCATTATTTGGAATTCTTTATCAGGTAGATTCCCTATCTCTTCCTCTTTGGTTTGGTTTGGTGGGCATCTATCCTGTTCCTTTAGCTGCTGGGTATTCTTTTGTCTCTTCATTTTGTTAAAATTGCCAAATTTAGAGTGTCCTTACTATATCCTGGTAGTTTGTTGAATTCTCTTTATTGAGGCGGTTTACAGGTCTTTTCAATATCTGATCTCTGCCTTGTTACAGAGGGGGCAGAGATGAACACCCAAATCTAAACTGGCCAGGTTCAGGCACTCAGATAATCCTCAGAAGCACAGACTTGGTTGAGTCTGCGTTTTATGCCCTTCCCAGATCCGAGTAGCGCAGGTGATGAAATGTTCAGCGAGCGCAGGTGCTGCGACTTATCGCCTCTCCGCCGCTCCGTTTTCTGGGTATACAAACAGCGCACTTTCTCAGGCAGATGTTGACCATCCAGAGCCCCAAGAAGCGTGAGTCAGCACAGAAACCTACTCACAGTTCCGTTAGACAGTGTCTCTCTAGGGCTATAATTGCCCGCCTCTGGCCCTGGCTGCCTGTCACCGGAGTGGGACGGCCTGCAGCCGGCCAACTCTGTGCAGCCCTTTGTTCCGTAGGTAGTCCTGGTGGTGTCTTAAGTTAGGGCTGGCTTTTGATCTAGTAGATAACCGACAGTCTGGTTATTTCGCTCAGATAGCTCCTGAAATAGCCAGGCCAAATCCTTTCTCAAAGCAATGCAGGCCTTGGCGCTCCTCCTAGCCCAGCCCCCACTTGCCAATAGCAAATGCTGGTGTCCGTGCCAATTCTCCGCAAAAGGAGTTACCGCAGGGCTCGTTTTCTCGTTTTGAAGACAATGAGCTGTCTTTCTAAGTGCCTGATGTCCTCTTCCGGCATTCAGAAGTTGTTTTATCGAGTTTATTCAACATTCAAATGTTCTTTTAATGGATTTGTAGAGGAGAAAGTATTCTCCCCGTCTTACTCGTCCGCCATCTTAGCTCCTCCTCTATTGATATATTTATATGCTTATATCTGAGCTCCTATGAAAATAAGAATTATATAACTCCAAAGGTTCATGTCTCTGAATATGCTTAATATCTGAAAAATAAGGTTACCTTCTGAAATTTTGTAAGAAGTAAAAAATAAAAGTTCAGCCAGAACATACAGTCAGAGGCAATGGATAAATTGTGAAAAAAAGTAATTGCACCCCATCCTTCCCCTCCACTCACAGGCCTTTTCATTGCTGGGTGTTATATGTATTATCATTTATTCCATCATAATGACTAGGAGGCTGACTGCAGTTCTGTTCCTGATATGATGCTGTTTTACAAAAGCCCTTGGGATGAGAGAATCAAATATAGAATTTGCTGAAGGGCACAAATATCAGCAGTATTCAGCTATCCAAATCCAACCTAATGACATTTGGCTAAATCTGAGATGTCAAAGATGCCATTCAACTTCGAAGACAACTATTCCTAATTTTTTCCTTTTTCCCTGTCCAGACTTTTTTCAAAAGGAGTATATCTTTTGACTTTGTCAGTTACTTAACTTCACTCAGGGAAGATACAGGAAGAATGAAATGGTTCTGTATAGAGGCACAGTATGTGAAGGTTATACCAATTCCTGGTGTGCCAACATGCCTCGCCTGTAAAAAATCAGTGTAAACTCAAACAGCACAGCATTTTCTTCCTTCCATGCAGATCTTTACTTGGATAGCCAAGTTACAAAAATGTCTTATTTTAATAGGAATATGTGCGGGTATTTCTTGTGCTTATATTGAGCTTATACAATTTTTCATCTCCTTCATGGATCATGTCTTGTCATAGTGAAGGGGCTTGCATAACTCAGTGAAGCCATGACCCATGCCATGCACAACCCCAAGACCGACAGGTCATAGTGAAGAATTCTAACAAAACATGGTTCACTGGAGGGGGAAATGGCAACCCACTCCAGTATTCTTGCCTAGAGAACCCCATGAACAGTATGAAAAGGCAAAATGATATGACACTGGAAGATCAGGTCCGCAAGTGGAAAGATGTTCAGTAAGCTACTGAGGAAGATCAGAGGGCAATTACTAATAGCCCCAGAAAGAGTGAAGTGGCGGGGCCAAAGTGGAAATGACACTCAGTTCGGATGTGTCTGGTGGTAAAAGTAAAGTCTGATGCTGTAAAGAATATTATTGCATAGGAACCTGGAATTTTAGGCCCACGAATCAAGATACATTGGATGTGGTCAAGCAGGAGATGGCAAGAGTGAACATCAACATCTTAGGAGTCAGTGAACTAAAATGGATGGGAGTAGGTGAGTTTAATTCAAATGACCATAATATCTACTACTGTAGATATAGAGTAGACCTCAGAGTCAACAAAAAAATTTGAAATGCAGTACTTGAGTGGAACCTCAAAAATGACAGAATGATCTGGATTCGTTTCCAAGGCAAACCACTCAATATCACAGTAATCCAAGTCTATGCCCCAACCATTGATGTTGAAGAAGCTGAATTTGACTAATTCTATGACAACCTACAACTCTATCTAGAACTAACACCAAAAAAGGATGTCCTTTTCATTATAGGGGGTTGGAATGCAAAAGTAGGAAGTCAAGTGATATCCAGAATAATAGGCAAGTTTGGCAATGGGGTACAAAATGAAACAGGGCAAAGGCTAACAGAGTTTTGTCAAGAGAACATGCTGGTTGAAGTAAGCACCCTTTCCCAACAACCCAAGAGATGACTTTATACTTGGCATCATCATATGGTCAATACAGAAATCAGATTGATTATATTCTCTGCAGCTGAAGATGGAGAAGCTCAGTGTAATCAGCATAAACAAGACCTGGAGTTGACTGTGGCTCAGACCATGAGCTCCTGATTGCAAAATTTAGGCTTAAATTGAAGAAAGTAGGGAAAACCACTAGCCCATTCAGGTATGCCCTAACTAAAATCCCTTACGATTATACAGTAGAGATGATGAATAGACTCAAGGGATTAGATAAGGTAGACAGAGTGCTTGAAGAACTGTGGATAGAAGTTTCTAACGTTGTACAGGAGGCAACAACTAAAACCATTCCAAAGAAAAAGAAATTCAAGAAGGCAAAATGACTGTCTGAGGACTCAAATAGCTGAGGAAAGAAGCCAAGCAAAAGGCAAGGGAGAAAGGGAAAGATATACCCAACTGAATGCAGAGTTCCAGATAACAGTAAAGAGGGAAAAGAAGACCTTCTTCGGTGAACAGTGCAAAAAAAGTAGAGGAAAACAATAGACTGATAAAAACTAGCATTCTTGTCAAGAAAATTAGAAATGTCAAAAGAACATTTCATGCAAGGATGGGCACAATAAAGGACAGAAATGGTAAGGACCTAACAGAAACAGATGAGATTAAAAAAAGGTGGCAAGAATACACAGAAGAATTATACAAAACAGATCTTAATGACCTGGATAATCATGATGATGTGGTCAATCACCTAGAGCCAGACACCCAAGAGTATGAAGTTAAGTGGCCCTTAGGAAGCATTACTATAAACAAAGCTTTTGGAGGAGATGGAATTCAAGCTGTGCTTTTAAAATCCTACAGGACGATGCTGTTAAAGTGCTGCACTCAATGTGTCAGCAAATTTGGAAAACTTAGCGGTGGCTACAGGACCAGAAGAGTCAGTTTTCATTCCAATCCCAAAGAAGGGCAATGCCAAAGAATGTTCAAACTACCATAGAATTGTACTCATGGCTGAAAAGTCTAAGGCACTGGATTAAGGCTCCAGTCTCTTCGGAAGCGTGGGTTTCAATCCCATCACTGCCAATCCTTTTAGGACTTCCCTGTAGCTCAAACTTGCCTGAGATGCAGGAGACCAGGGTACAATTCCTGGGTTGGGAAGTTCCTCTGGAGAAAGGAATGGTAATCCACTCCAGCATTCTTGTCTGGAGAATCCCATAGACAGAGAAGCCTGGCAGGCTACAGTCCATGGGGTCACAAAGAGTCAAACATGACTGAGTGACTAACACACACACACACATTTCATATGCTAGCAAGTTTATGCTCAAAATCCTCCAAGCTAGGCTTCAGCATTATGCGAGCCGAGAACTTCCAGATGTACAAGCTGGGTTTCAAAGAGGCAGAGGAATCAGAGATCAAATTGCCAACATCCATTGGATCGTGTAGAAAGCAAGAGAGTTCCAGAAAAATATCTACTCTGCTTCATTAGCTATGCTAGAGCCTTTGATTGTATGGATCAGAATAAACTGTGGAAAGTTCTTCCAGAGATGGGAGTACCAAACCATCTTACTAGTCTTCTGAGAAACCTGTATGGAGGCCAAGAAGCAACAAAACCAGACATGGAACAACTGACTGGTTCAAAATTGGGAAGGGAGTACATCAAAGCTGTACCTTGTCACCCTGCTTATTTAACTTTATATGCAGAGTACACGAGTGCTAAGTTGCTTCAGTCGTGTCCCACTCTTTACGACCCTATGGACTGTAGCCAACTAGGCTCCTCTGTCCATAGAATTCTCCAGGCAAGAATACTGGATTGGGTTGCCATACCTCCTCCAGGGGATCTTCTTGACCCAGGGATTCAATGGATCTTTAATGTTTTCCATTTCGTTTTGTAGTTCTTTAAAGTGGTAATGCAAGACTGAATATTCTTAATTAATAATTGCTACATCCAGTAGATACTGTGTAAGAGTACTCATAAGATTGTACTGTGTAAAAAAACAATGTGGATAAATGAATTATTAGAAAGATTAAAAAGGGGTAAAAAGTGAAGCACGTGGAAAAAAGTAGCTATTGAAATTGGGTTATGGGTAACACTGTACTCTGAACTTGTGGGCATGTCAAAAATATTAGTAATAAAATCCATTAAAAAATTAAGCTGACTCCATATGGCATCCATTTTGGACTTTCCAATAGTGGAAGGCTTGCACTTTATCTCAATCTAGATCATAACCTCTCATCTGAGTTTGGCCTTTCTCTCAGCAATGGTACCCAGGGATCCTCTAGCTTCACCTTCCTTACTTTGGCCTCTTGGCAAACTGACTATGGTGCCCGCCATTCATTGTCTTAGAGTAGCTGATATGAGGTTGCTGCAGCCCCATGGGTTGTCCTCCAAAAAAAAGAAGGTGAAATTTCTGGAGGTCCCTGCTTGGCTACTTCCCCTCAATTGTTCCCCATTCCCCCACTTCATGGTCAAAGATATTAAAAGTATCCTTTCAATCAAATATAGTTTATTATCTTTCTATATTTGTTTGGAGAAAGCAAGAGAATTGTTTTTGTTTTAATGGTGATTATATGTCCTCTCATGAGCTCATACTTCAGTTATCCTCCTCTCTCTCCTTTACATTTCCAGAAACAAAACTAGACTTCTATGACAATTATCATGAATCTTGTAGAATTTACTGCAGAAATTCCTAGGGCTGAACATCCCACTAGAAATATTCCTAAAGTGGGCGAGTTGTTTCTAGTGTTTCTCCAGTCCCCCAGCTACTGGGTCTTCTCTTACTTTCTTTCTTCTGGCACCCTCTTATTACCCTACTTGCTCTTCAGTCACTCAGCCATGTCCAACTCTTTGCGACCCCAAGGACTGCAGCATACCAGATTTCCCTGTCCTTTACTATCTCCCAGAGTTTGTTCATCCTATTTGTACAGATGACAAAACAAAGAATCCTAATAAACTGGCAAAACTAAAGTGGCAATAGATTAGAACCTTCTCATAGTAACACCAAGACCACACTTCTTTCCAGGCCTTTTGCAAACAGCTTTGCATGCATTTTCAATTAATCCCCAAGATACTCCCACGCAGTATATATTGTTAGGTCACCATTTTATGCATGTAAAAACTGAGACCCAGGGAGTTTCAAATTTCCCAAGGTCATGCAGCTATTAATAATAAGGATCAGTGCAAAGATTCAGGCTCAGTTCTAAGTTCAAAGCCTATTTCATTGAACACCATCTAACAGTGTCTTTGGAGAAGGCGACAGCACCCCACTCCAGTACTCTTGCCTGGAAAATCCCATGGACAGAGGAGCCTGGTAGGCTGCCGTCCATGGGGTCGCAAAGAGTCGGACATGACTGAGGGACTTCACTTTCACTTTTCACTTTCATGCATTGGAGAAGGAAACGGCAACCCACTCCAGTGTTCTTGCCTGGAGAATCCCAGGGATCGGGGAGCCTGGTGGGCTGCCGTTTCTGGGGTCGCACAGAGTCGGACACAACTGAAGAGACTTAGCAGCAGCAGCAGCAGCAACAGTGTCTTACGAATCCTCATTTATTCAAGACTCACATCAATATTAAACACTCTTCCTCTCCTGCCAGGCCTCTCCCTTGCTACTGGGTGAGTGACTGTGATGTTAGCCACCACTGTGGAAAGAAACCTTTGTGACAGTTAGTAGTCTTCATGCATGTAGGAGACTCAAAATAAAGCAAAATAGCCCATTTGCATGAGTACAATCTGCTCAAATGTCAGCAAACATGAGCTGCGACAAATTTGAAGACAAGGCGGAGGATCAAGCACCGCCACTTGCCTTCCACCCAGCTTTGTCGCTGAAGCCTCTGTCCCTGGGACCTGCCGGGGAGCACGTCCTGTCCAATAAGCCCCAGCCAGACAAACGTTGTCATTTGACTTCAGCAGATCGCTCTGATCCAAATCAGTTCTCAGTCCAAGCTTGACACCCAATCATGAGTGGAATTTGGTTTGACATGTACCTGGCTGTGAAAGCCAAGTGCTCACCCCCACCCCTGCCCCACTTGACCCCCATAGCCTCATATGTCAGAATGTGACATCCCAGGTGTCAGCTGTAACTCCAAGTGCACAGAGCAAGAGAAAGATGGGTGATGACAGCAGAGGCTCTGGTGCCCAGCCCAAGCCTGGCACTGGCACCTGCCTCCTGCCTGCATGGGGGCAGCTGGGACCCAATAGCTGTGTGTCAGGGAGGCTGGAATACCACTGCTAGAATTCTTCGCCCTTGCTTAAGCACTTTTCATCATAAACCCCTCAGTGTGACTTTGGATATCAAAAAGCAATCTCTCCGGCTGGAAGGACCCAAAGATGCATGAGTGTAGACATGAGGTCACCGAGGACACGACAGTTCACACTTTTGCCTAGGATGGCCCCTAGAGGCAAAGCAGGAAGGTGATGTGAGTGAAAGGAGACAGAAAGGAACACTAACTGGACATTGTGATATGGACAATTCTTGAATTAGGTGCTTTGTCTAAGCTGTATAATTTTACTGTCACAACAACACTGTAAAGCTCAAAAAGAAACTTGCTCAAGATCACACACCTATTAAGTAGTGGTCCTGGCATCCAGTGTGGTGCACTGCAGAGCATCCTTCCTTCTTACTACTACACTTCCCCACCTGGGGCAAGGAGAGCGGTGCCAGGCACATGACGCATTGCATCATCTCTCCTATCTGGCCCCAGGAATGGGAAGGAAAGACCAAATTCAGGGTCAGACCAGCCTGTCTACTTCCTAAGCCCTCAAGATTCAGTGAGAGGTAAAACCCTCCCCTTCCTTATACATATCTTATGGCATCCCTGGGACTTTTCTTGTTCCTCAGAATGCACAAGCCTCAGAATGCAGGAGTTTTCAGCTCCTTGAGAGGAGGGTCTTACCCATGATGCTAAGGTATAGAATGATGATGGCTGCTTGACGAGATGATGAGTCAAATGCTTGTAGAAAACCCCTGCTCACTTTTGCCAATAAAATGAATGGCGTAGTAGAATCCTACATTCCCGGATTTGGGGATTTTTGATTTTTAGTAACATTGAGGACTGTCATGCAATTGCCAGTGTTTTATATTGCCAGGAAAATATATAAACCATCTCCGGCTATTATCACTGTAATTTTGTAAAGAAGAAAACTGTATGAAAATGTAGGAAAGACATCATCTCATCATAAAAATAGGCTTTCCCAAGAAAGGAAGTTGGCAAGCATGTGTGGACATATGTATGTGTTTCATATTTTGTCACAGACGAATGAAAATATTATCAAGCATCAGCATGGGTCCTTAGACTAACATTTAGTAATCCCTAATTAAGGTGGAAAGACCTTAGACTGAGAATCAAGGTACCTGGAGCTAATCTCTCACCCCACTGCTAACAATCTTTGTGGGCAAGATTTCTCATTTCTCTGGTACTTAGCTTCTTGTCCCATAGTTTGGAGTCATAGTGCCCATTTTAGAGGGTCACTGGGAAGATTAAGTGAAATCATGAGTTCAAAGCACAGATGAAAATATTTGTCAATTTCGTCATCTGTTAAAGAAGGGAAGTAGATTAAATAAGCTTTGAGATCCCTTTCAGCTCCCTGATTCCAGGAAAGCAGCCCAAGCTTCCCAACAGAGCCACACAGCATACACCTCAGAGAGGAGATGCTTTCTCCAAGAGAGACTCTCAAAGAGAAAGTATCTCATAAATCTCAGGGTAGATCAGACACGGGGTGAAGTGAAAGTTGCTCAGTTGTGTCCGACTCTTTGTGACCCCCATGGGCTGCACAGTCCATGGAATTCTCCAGGCCAGAATACTGGAAAGGGTAGCCTTTCCCTTCTCCAGGGGATCATCCCAACCCAGGGATCGAACCCAGGTCTCCCACATCGTGCACAGATTCTTTACCAGCTGAGTCACCAGAGATGCCCAGATCAGATTTGCATGAATGCCAGCAAATCATCAGCCTCTTCTTTTTTATGTTTATTTACTTATATCTACTTTTTAATGGAAGTATAGTTGATTTATAAAGTTATATTACTTTCAAGTGTACAGCAAAGTGATTCCAGTTATATATATAGGCTTCCGCAATGGCTCAACAGTAAAGAATTCGCCTGCATTGTAGAAGACGCAAGTTTGATCCCTGGGTCGGAAAGTTCCCCTGAGGAGGGCATGGCAGTCCACTCTAGTATTCTTGCCTGGAGAATCCCGAGGACAGAGGAGCCTGGCAGGTACAGTCCATAGGGTCGCACAGAAATGGACGCGACTGAAGCAACAGCACACATGCATATATATATAAGTGCATGCACACACACACACAGACATATATATATATATACACATAATATGTCTATGTTGTGCTTAGTTGCTCAGTCATGTCTGACTTTTTGTGACCCTACGGACTGTAACCTTCCAGTCTCATATATATATTCTTTTTCAGATTTTTTGTTATAGGTTATTATAGGATATTAAGTCTAGTTCCTTGAGCTATATGGTAGGTCCTTTTTGTTTCCATATTTTATATATAGTAGTGTGTATACATTAATTCCAAACTCCTAATTCCCCTTCCCCTCTATCTCCTTTGGTAACCACAGTTTGCTTTCTATATAGTCCCTTTCATCCATGGTCTTCTCCTGACCTTAACCTGCACACAAATAGAAGCAGTAAACACTCTCACTTCGTTGAAGTGCAAGTGTTTTCACTGTAGGAAGCTGAGGGCAAGGTCAGGAGATAAATAGAGGAACCTGAAAAATTAAATAACAAAATATTTCAGTCCAGACCACATATTGGCTTTGAGCTCACTGTTTGTATCAGGACTGCTAAGTCCTATTCCATCTCTCCTGCACACTTTGATGCTCTCAAGAATGTCAAATCTCAGGAGAATGCAGGGGAAGAAGGTGGGCCAAGTGTGTGTGTGCAGTGCTCTTGCACGTGTGTGAAGGATGAGGCTCTGGGATATCTTTGCTTCTCCATCCACCATCCTCCCACCTTTAGGGCTCATCCACCTGAAACCTACCAGGAGCGAGGAGCTTCTATTTGTCTAAGGGCAGTGGCCGCTGACTGATGCTCACTTGATCTTTCTTTCATGCAGAAGGATTTACACGTCAGGTGTACGAGGCCAGGAACAGCTTAGGCAGGAGACACATTTTAAAAGCTCAAAGAATGACTTTAAAGCACTATAGGTTCAATGCATCAAGTTGTGGGCTGGATGCAGGTGCATTGGTGGCACCTGCCTTTGCCTCACTGTGGGACTTCATTCTGTCTCCAGACCTCATTGCCCTGCTGTCACAAAATCCAGCTCAAGTCCAGCGCCTTCCATGAAGAGCATATTTAGGGTTAGTCCTGTCAGCCTGGAGAAGTTCTGGAAGCTGGCCATCATAGAAGAAAGCCTGTGAGTGAGAGTTTTTGTGTGTACCTGTTCATATTTCCCATTAGGGAGAAGTGAAGGCAATCAGGATGCAGCCTGCTGGAGGTCCCCAAGCATCAGCATGTTATCAGATAATGTTCTGAAGGTCATCTTCAAAAACCTAAGTGCAGCTGAAGATCAGGATGCTTTAGAAGCTCTCGCTATCAAAGGAAGACTGAACTGAGCACAGCTCACAGCCACACGACTAACCAACCTGAAGAAGCCGCATGCAGCTCTCCAGATTCCAAAACTTGGCTCAGAGCTGCACGAGGGGAAGGTGGGAGAGGGCAGTGGTGGAGGCTTGACATAGATAACAGAACTGGAGAATGTTTCATAGGTGCCAGCATCTGGTTTCCCCTCTGTTCTTTTAAGGTAAAACTCGATGAACATCCAAGGAGGGCAAGAGATAGGTTTGTGTGTCAGGGTCACTCCATTTTTATTATTCACCCAGGTGAACCAGCTTTCAAACGAAAGTCGAAAGTCGGTGAGTTTTGTTGCCTTTTTCTGAATACCAGAGATAGTTTCTGTAAGTGCCATCACCATTAAAATGGCATTCTAAGAGGGTCTGCACAGCAATGGAATTAAATAATAAAACAGATGAAAGAGTTCAAATGTGCAAACCACGGTCCCCGCTCCCATCTCAAGCTCCCACCTCTTTTCCCAGAAAGAACTGACTGATAAATTACTGCAAGTCTGTATAGGAAATCTGCTGAAGATGCAAGAATGAAATTTGATAGGAGCTGCTCTGTGCTTGATCACCTCTCTGCCAGTGGGGACACCTCATACTGGAAGGAATGACAGGCCCCGTAAAAAGAGCAGGAAAAGGCCAACAGGGTGGGCATCCTGGGACAGGCATCTCTTTAGTGAGAAGTCCTCTTTCAGAGCATGGAGAGCTCTGCCAGGACCTGCCAGGGCTGGACTGTAGCAGGAAACCCATCTCCCTGGGGTGGATGTGCCTAAAAGTGGCTTTGGGCAGGTTTGCAATAAGCGACAAAAAATGTATACTGTATCACAGATACCCTGAGCTGTGGTTGACCTGTCAGGCATTGCCTAGAGCGCTGCATCAGTCAGGGTGCTCCAGGGAAACAGAACCATGAGGCGATATACCATGTACAGGTATGTGTGTGTGTATGCACACTTAGACACATATAGCAATGTATGTGTATATCATGTTTGAGAAGGGCATGATAGCCACACTCATCTGGATGCCAAATGTATTCTTCCCTGTTGCAATTGGTAACAGTAGCACTACCACCTAATCAGAGTCAATTACCTCTGCTTTCTTTTCTTGCTATTTGGTCTTTTGTCACAAAGAGCCTAAAATGTTAAGACAGCAGTTGCACCTTATATAGCTCAATGGGACTCATTATCTGCCTGAAGAAAGTATTCTTTTATTGGGAGTTAGACTTCCAACCCACAGGGACTAGAGATATGGGAATGGGATGCACAAATCTCTTAAGTCACTGGAAATGATTGAAGTAGGTTCACTTTGACTTCTGTCCTTTGGGGTCTCAGATTCGTGCATCCACTCCAGTACTCTTGCCTGGAGAATCCTTAGGGACAGAGGAGCCCCATGGACACAGAATCCCCATGGGCAGAGTTCATGGGGTTGCAAAGAGTCAGACATGACTGAGAGACTAAGCAGAGCACAGCTCATAGTAGGGACAATAATATCTCAAGAAGAGAAGGGCAATCCACTCTAGTATTCTTGCCTAGAGAGTCCCATGGCCAGAGGAGCCTGACAGGCTACAGTCCATGGGGTCGCAAAGAGTCAGACACGACGGAGCTACTTTCAATTTCACATATCAGGGGCACAGCGCCACAGAATGGTCATTGATTAAAGATGTATGGTATGTTCTGAAAGATAGAGTCCTAACATTTCAAGGTATCATCTCCAAGCTGGTGCTGTCTTGAGATATCCATTTTATCACTCTTACACTCCTACATACTAGCAGCATCTGAACATTACAGCATATCACAGAGAAAGTGAAACTCATGGTCATGTGTTCACTGCCATCCCTCCTTTGAAATAAAGGGCTCCTTGGTATGACGGGATATTATGTAGACTCTTGCGTCAGTGGATCATACACTTTAGAAGCCCTCAAACAGTGGTACCAGCTGAGATCTTTGAGGGGTAGAATGGGAAAATCATTATTCTAGACACATACTATATTTATAGGGACTTTCTACCTGGGCACCTTCTGCCAATGAGTTTTGGATCTGAAAACTGATTCATATCTGGAAGCTAGATAATGGACCTTGACTTTTAATTGGTTTGCCTGTCCCCAGGCTTCTGATTATGTATCCCTGGTTTCTTTGACTATAGAGTAAGCAATGCTTTTGTTGGTTGTCCATCTGTCTTGCCCCTAGAAATGCCATGCTTTACTTGACATCTCCATGGCTCTCTAAGAGTGTGACAAACTTGGCTGTATTCCAAGCTCATCACTCATTACGATAATTAAATGGAGGGTCAGTGAGATATGCTTATCCAGCTTCTAGGAGATCTTTAGGTATGAGCAATTCACTATCTCCTGAGTCAGTTTATATCATCAGTAGACATCCACTTTTCTGGAAATCCTTTATTATGCAGAATTTCCAGCAGCAATCCCAGAATTTCTATCCACATGGCCAGTCCTTTAGGTATTTGGAAGTATCTGCTCTGCAAATCCTCTCCCTTATTTCCCTCACAATGACCAATTCTCTTTGAGTGAGAGAGTGAAGTTGCTCAGTCAAGTCTGACTCTTTGCGACCCCATGGACTGCAGCCTACCAGGCTTCTCCTTCCATGGGATTCTCCAGGCAAGAATACTGGAGTGGGTTGCTCCTGGCTTTCAGGTTAATTTCAACAGAGCCAAACTTTCACATTCTTCAGGAAAATCAGAATGCTCATTTTAGGTTCCCTGGAGGAGAAACAGAACATACTTGACCCACTATGGCTTGGGAACATAATAACAAAATTACGTATTAAACAGACAACATGCATGCAGTGTCTACTATGTGCCAAGCCTGTGCAAAGCAGTTTACTCACATCATTTTCATAACAACCAGTCATTTATGCAACAAATATTTATTAAGGACCTAAATCACTCTAGAAACCGGAGATACAGCAGTAAAGAATACAAAAAAACCCCTGCCCTTATAGAGCTTACATTCTAGAGGTGGGGAAACAAGCAATAAATAAGATAATTAAGTGCTGTATATAGTAAGTTAGGAGTTGAGTGCTAAGGAGTATAATAAAATGAGGGTAGAAGACAGGAAATGCTAGATGGTTTGCAATTCAGAGATCATGTTCAGGGAAAGTCTCACTAAAAAACATAAGTTGAATAAAGACCTGGAGAAGGTAACAGAGTGACCTTTTGTGGATAACTGGGGAAGACCATTCCAAGGAGAACGAACAAGAAAGGGCAGAGACCCTGAGGTAGGTATTATTATCTCCATTTTACAGATGGTTAAATGACTTGCGAAAGAGCCACTGCTTGAGGCTGTGGAGCCAGAATTTAAACTCAAGGCTACTTGACATGAGGCCTGGTACATAATATAACCGTCCAGTGATGGAGGGTAAGTGAAACACTCTACATTACAAAAGCCTACAAGAGGGAAGGGACTTGCCCAGATGAACACAGTAAGTGCCCTGCACGTGAAAGCTTGAAAGTGTGAGCTTTCAAAGTTGCAAACATGCGTTCGCATGTCCGGTCACGTCAGTGAGCTCTATCTGAGGAGGCACTGTTAAGTTTCGGAGGTACAGGACCTGGACATAGACTGGTACATGAACGTGCCATTGCAGCCTGCCCTCCATCTCCTACTGCTGATGACCCTTCTACCACCTCCCACGCCCTCTCACTTCTCCAGTCAGTAACTCTTCTCTCCTATTCACTCAATGCCAGCTCCTAGATGCCGGCTGTTGTACTCTACTGCTGGACTACTGTTCAAGGTACTGTACTGTAAGATTTTAAATGTTTTCTTTATTTTTGTGTTTGTTGTTCATGTATTATTTGTGTGGAAAGTTTTATACACCTATTACAGTATAGTACTATGTAGCCAACTGTGTTCGTTGAACTTTGTAGGGCTCAACAAACAAGTTGGACTTATAAACGTGCTCTTGGAGCAGAACCCCTTATATGGAGGTGACTTGCCACACTTGTAGATGATGGCAGAGTTGAGACCAGAGGGCTGTCATTTCTGCCACACCATCCCTGCCTCCAGAATCCAGACATTTATTCTCTGGCTAGAAATCTTTCCCAAACCAATGAACAGACTTGTAAAACTTTAGCTACATATTTAATGAGAGATATTTTAAAGAGTCTTGGCTTGATGACATAAATGATGCCTCCAACTCTGACTCCTTCAGGGGCAGTGAGCATAGACTATAAAGTTAGATCTTTCTAAACTTGAAGGCAGGTTCCACACTTGTCTCACTATGTGATCTTGGGCAAGTTATTAAACACCTCTGACCTCCCAGTATCATCAGCCATGGAACAAGGATAGAACTGTGCCTCCGGGATGTGATAAGGATTAGATAAAATGTGCACAGCACCTTGCAACTGACTGGGATAGAAGGGATGCTCTAATGTGTTCATTATCTTCTCCCCTTCTTCCTTCTCCCCTATGTAATTGGTTGTATTTCTACATGCACAACTCTTGCTTTCTTAATGTATTACAGTTTTACTGAGGGTTGAGAGGTTGTCTTCTATATGTAAGTGCTCACCATATTTTATATTATATGGCGGTACATAGTAAATGCTTACAAGTGATGATTTGATTGCTGGGTTAGTGGGGAAGAGAAGGAAGAGTGATTATTGCTTTGGGACTCTGTTGTTGCAACAGTCATCTGGTTGCAACATGTGCCAGCCCACTGCTCACCACAGTTGTTCTGACTGATGTGACTGGCCAGGAGGTATCTTCTTACTTCTTCAAAAGTCAGTATGTGTCATTCTGGAAGATAGACCACTGTCCAGTTAGAGGAAGACATGTCTTCAATCAAGAGAAGAGGCGTAGCTGTCCTCACCAGGTCATCCAAACCATCAGTAGGTTCTTGCAATATCCTGGTAAGAAGCAGAATTCCAGTTGAACTCACAACTTTAACACCCTCTCTCCACACATCTTTCATCAGGACCGCTATCAAAGAGTCAAATTGACCGATTTCAGTTTTTATTTCTTTTGTCCACCCTCTGGCAAGAGCTCAATAAGCAGCTAACCAGCTGAAAATAGGAGGAGAAGAAAAAGGCCTGGACCTAGATGATACAGGAAATGGCTCATCAGCCATCCAAAATTGAAGTTACTTTTTCATTCATGTAACGTGAATAAAAATTCTCTGTGATAAATATTAGGAATAGTTCAATGGAGTAACTCATCTGTAATTCCTTTCTTTTAAGAAAGAAAAAGTAAATCATTTGTGTAGCCTTTCTCTCTACATTAGCTTGTTCAGTCCTCCTAAGAACCCTGTAAATTACTCTTAATTTACAGATGAAGCAACTAATCCCAATAATATTAAATGACTTGCTTAAGATAATAAATTACTAACCCGAGAATTATATGGACAGACTTTTAACTTGATCCCAGTGGTTTTCCTTTGCACTTCATTTTTATGGCTCCATTTAAAAAGGATTGATAAAAGACAGTTTCTCCTGACTCTATTATGAAGTCAGTAAAGTTTGAAAAAAATCATTATAGAACTGTCTTTTCTTTTAGTGATTGTACATAGAACCCAGCCTTAAGACAAACAGACTTTTTTAGAGAAAAAATACTTTTTTTCAAAAGTTCAAAACCAATACAATATTGTAAAGTTAAAAAATAAAATAAAATAATGACTCTTGTGACCCCATAGACTGTAGCCCACCAGGCTCCTCTGTCCATGAGATTTCCCAAGCAAGTATACGAGAGTGGGTTGCCATTTCCTTCTCCAGGTGATCTTCCAAACCCAGGGATCAAACCCAGATCTCCTGCCTTGGCAGGCAGTTTCTTTACCACTGAGTCACCAGGTAAGCTCATAATATTAACTTGTACTTTTCTCTGGACCATTCAGAAGTCCGTACAGACATGATGCTTCACCCTCAATCACTACAGAATGGGGACAGGGTGTCAAGGTTTCCATTTGGGGACTGCGGGCTCAAGAGGAAAGAAAGAGAAGGTACAACAAAGTTAGGGAAAGAATCACATTTCTACATACTGGCCAAGTTCAGCTTGACAAACTTTTAAAAATAGATCAATCTATCAATAAATTGTCAAAACACTCATCATGCATATACACAGGAACAAATGCTAAAAGAAAATAAGGAAAATCAGTACTGTTGTTGTGTTAAGGTGATAGAATTATGAAGAAATGTCCCCAATTTTACATATTTTCTAATGATATTATATTATTGGTATTTCATAATATAAAAGGAAGATATAAACCAATAATTATATTCACTTCACTGGATGTTGTGAAACTACCCATTTGCCCAGGACTAGGTTACTTCTTTTCATCAAAGTCCCATTAGTACAGTTTATTAAATTGACACTTTTGGAAGACAGACTTCTGAATTAGAAGCTCTAATATGTTCTCAGTGACATCCTGTAGGTGGAACTGGTTCTTATGGAATTACCACTCTATACCCAAATAGCACTGGCCTCAATTTCCATTTCAGTTCAGTTCAGTTCATTTCAGTCGCTCAGTCGTGTCCTACTCTTTGCGACCCCCTGAATCGCAGCATGCCAGGCCTCCCTGTCCATCACCAACTCCCGGAGGTCACTCAGACTCATGTCCATCGAGTCAGTGATGCCATCCAGCCATCTCATCCTCTGTCATCCCCTTCTCCTCCTGCCCCCAATCCCTCCCAGCATCAGAGTCTTTTCCAATGAGTCAACTCTTCTCATGAGGTGGCCAAAGTACTGGAGTTTCAGCTTTAGCATCATTCCTTCCAAAGAAATCCCAGGGCTGATCTCCTTCAGAATGGACTGGTTGGATCTCCTTGTAGTCCAAGGGACTCGCAAGAGTCTTCTCCAACACCACAGTTCAAAAGCATCAATTCTTTGGCGCTCAGCCTTCTTCACAGTCCAGCTCTCACATCCATACACGACCACAGGAAAAACCGTATCCTTGACTAGATGGACCTTTGTTGGCAAAGTAATGTTTCTGCTTTTGAAAATGCTATCTAGGTTGGTCATAACTTTCCTTCCAAGGAGTAAGCGTCTTTTAATTTTATGGCTGCAGTCACCATCTGCAGTGATTTTGGAGCCCCCTAAAATAAAGTCTGACACTGTTTCCACTGTTTCCTCATCTATTTCCCATGAAGTGATGGGACCAGACGCCATGATTTTCATTTTCTGAATGTTGAGCTTTAAGCCAACTTACTAGTACCCCTCAAAATGAGCAGTGATGTAGAGTTTGAGTTTTTGGACTAAAATCACTTGGAATACCTTCCATAGCAAAGCTTTTTCTTGTATTTTTATCTTAAAGGCTTGGAAGATTTTTCTTTCAATTATTTCAGCAAATTATGCCCAATTCACTACATTTTATAATTTCTCATTTATTTCACTAGCTTTTATAATTCCCCAAGCAGCTTAGAATGTTGGAGTTTAATGAAGAAAAGAGTTAAACTTTCCTGTCTGAAAATGAAGAAACTGAGACTTAGAGAAAATACTTTCAAATTGAAAGTAAGTACATATGGTATCACAGTGGAGCGCAGCTTACATCATATTTTTCCAACTATAATTACAGCCTGCTCTATGAAGTAAGTATAGTGGTTCCTCTCCTTGATATTACTGCTTTCCTCAATTATAATATTTACTAGTTGAGCAGAAAGTACTCTATCCATTGGTACTAAAGGCTTAAGAATAAACTTGCTCAGATATGCAGATGACACCTCCCTTATGGCACAAAGTGAAGAGGAACTAAAGATCCTCTTGATGAAAGTGAAAGAGAATGAAAAAGCTGGCTTCAAACTCAACATTCAAATAATGAAGATCAAGGCATCCAGTCCCATCACTTCATGATAAATAGATGGGGAAACAACGGAAACAGTGAGAGACTTTTTATTTTCTTGGGCTCCAAAATCACTGCAGATGGTGCCTGCAGCCATGAAATTAAAAGATGCTTGCTCCTTGGAAGAAGTTGTGATAAACCTAGACAGTGTATTAAAAAGAAGAGGCATTACTTTGTCGACAAAGGTCCATCTAGTCAAAGCTATGGTTTTTCCAGTAGTCATGTATAGATGTGAGGGTTGGACCATAAAGATGGCTGAGCACTGAAGAACTGATGCTTTCAAACTGTGGTGCTGGAGAAGACTCTTGAAATCCCTTGGACAGCAAAGAGATCAAACCAGTCCATCTTAAAGGAGATCAGTCCTGAATATTCATTGGAAGGACTGATGCTAAAGCTGAAGCTCCAATCCTTGAGCCACCTGATATGAAGAACTGACTCATCTAAAAAGACCCTGATGGCTGGGAAAAATTGAAGGCAGGAGGAGAAAGGGACGACAGAGGATGAGATGGTTGGATGGCATCACCGACTCAATGGACATGAGTTTGAGCAAGCTCCAGAAGATGGTGAAGGATACGGAAGACTGGCGTGCTGCAGTCCATGGGGTTGCAAAGAGTCAGACACAAATGAGCGCGTCACAACAACAACTATGAAGTTTTCACATTTTATAGTGAGACAGACATGGCACATTTAAGAATCCGGCACATAGACAGTCTCAAAACTACGTTTCCATTTCACTTGTTTTCTTAAAGGAGGATATTATCTCATGACTTAAAAATCTGAAAGAAAATCTATCAGATTAAAAGAAAAGGGAGCCCTCCCTGCCTCTTGCCATCTAAGGGAATTCCATAGCCTGAATATGGGCATTGCCTCCCCCAGATTTCTGCTAATTCAAGGTAGGAGTAGTGAGGTCTGGCAAAGAGGAGGTGAAACTATTTGAGTCTGTGTCTCTCTACCTCTTAGGAACTCTTTGAACTTTGCTTCTGTCTTATACCATGTTATGTCCAATGTAAAATTTAAACCCTTTTCAGAATTATCAACTCACAATATTATCATGACCTATATATATATATTTATATACATTATATAACATTATATCTATATGCATATATATATATATAGAGAGAGAGAGAGAGTATTGAGAGTATGCTCAATTTTATGGAATAATTCCGGACAGCCAAGATTGGGAGGAATCACATCACCCATCACCCAGTACTCAGATTTCTGCCACTTTTCTGGCTTCCTCTTTCCTCTTCTTTCTGCCTTTCCTCCCTTTTTCCTTTCTGTTATGCTGAGCACTCCAAATTCATCTCCCTGTATGATGAAGAGCATTACCACCCTTCCTCTTAGATCTTCACACCCACTCATAATGCTGATGCCTCAAAATTCGCACTCATTTTTTCTCCAAGAAGGTCATTCTCTCTTTAGTTGTCCCTGTTACAGTTATAAATATTTCCTTCATTGTCTACGAAAGGTGCAGTCAGAAAAAAGTTTCTGGGAGCAACATGCTGTGGAAAACAATTGTGCAGTTTCTCCAAAAGTTAAATACAGAATTACAAGATGACTCAGCAATTCCATTCTCAGTATATTTTCAAGAGAAATAAATATACGTTCCCTGAGAAACTGATTCACACATGAATGTTCATAGTTATATTATCATAGTAACCAACAGGTGCAAACAACTCAAATTCCCATCAACAGATGAATAGATACATAAAACATGATGTGGCCACACAACGGAATATTATTCAGCCACGAAAAGGATCCAAGTGCTGATAACTTGCTATGACATAGATGAATTTTGAAAACAGTATGCTGAGTGAAAGAAACCAGATATAAAATCCTACCTATCATATGATTCTTTTAATGTAATATATAACCTAGAGGTTACTAGGTGATGAAAGTGGGAGGAATGGGAAGTAATTACTTAATGGGCATGTGTTGTTTTTATAGGGTGATGAAAATGTTTTGAAACTCATGAGAGATGCTTATTGTACAACATTGTTAAATATGATAAATACCACTGCAATGTACACTTTTAAATAGTTAATGGTATGATATGCAAATTTTACTTCAATTTAAAAAATTTGCACATGTGTGCATACAGATACACACACACAGAGAAGAGGGAGTCATGAGGTGAAGGTAACATTAAAAAGTTTCCAGGCCCTCCTCATAGACTCTCAGGCAGTTCTGGGAGTTGCCTCACATTCTCAGGAGGGGCACAGCAGGCTCTGTATTCAGATATATTCTCATGGAGTTAGAGACCTGGATTCTAGGCCTGTTCTAATTGTCGTCTATGTGATTCTGAGCAAATCACTTAATATCTCTCTTCCTTATCTCTCTCTTCCTTAAAATCACTTAAGGAAGGCTTTGGACTAAACAATCTTTAAATCATTTGGATTATATGAAATAGACTGGTTAATTTAAGCAGAAAAGCAAAGTACTAGAAAGATATCAGTTGGCTCACAGAACTTAAGGAAGCCTGGGTAATTAGTCTTAGAAAAAGACAAAACCAGGACACCTTGGTGAGTGAGTTGACAAGGGTAGAAGCTAATGGTGGGGGTGGGGGTGCAATGTAGGGGAAAGTCTCACTGAAGTGCTGCTGCTAAAGGGGTAGGTGCTGGGAAATAAAAACTGTAGTCTTTCAGGACCTTCCTAGCTACTTACTTCCTCCCCCTTCCTTCCTTCTCCCCTTCCTTCCTTCTCCCCTTCCTTCCTCCCTTCCTTCTTTTATTCCTTCCCTCTTTCCCCTCTTTTCCTTTCTTTCTCTTGCAAATATCAACTGGCTTTTAAGCTATGGTGAGATTAGATTTTAGCACACAAAAGTGAACTGTTTTCTTCCAGAAAAATTCCCATTTCTCGCCAGACTCCCAGGAGGATGAACCCATGGTAGGAAAAAAAAAAGGGCTGCCTTGGCTGAGGCTGGGTACCAGAAAGCTTAAGAGTGGCAGTGCCCACAAGGATCAGAGCCAGAGAGGGCTGGGAGCACTGAACTCAGAGCAGATGGCTAAGAGAACAGTCCACCAAAGACCCTAGGTACCGCTGCTAGTCAGAGGGGTTTCCTTTCAGAATGTTCCTATTAACACATTTTCTTGGCATTGGCCTTATGGCTGCTGGGATGAGTAGCTTTTTTCCTTTTCCAAACTGTCCTTATCAGTAATGCAACAATAGCTAATTTAATTAGCTGACCTGAATGGCAGCCAGTTTGAGCTAATTTGGTTTTGCTAGCTGCTCCCTGGTATGTCCAGAACTGATAAGCATACTTCCCTCCAGACAAACAGTGGGGATTTTGAGGGGGCAGTGAGAGGGAGAGTAACCCTTCCAAAGTCTGTCTTACACCTGTGGGATTTAGTACTTCAGCAAAGGCAAGTTATTCTTGAGTCAGTATTCCCTAAGGGCCTGTCAAATTTGTAAACTGAAAGATAAAAAAGACAACCTGGAAATTGCAAAGGCAAGGTGCCCAGGATGAGAGAGCCAGGGAAAAACATTCCCCTTAGCAGGAAGAACACTTGGCCAAAAGATTTGGATCTTAGCCACTGACTGACCTTCCCCAAGTCACTTTACCTCTGTGTCTCAGCTACTCATGCATAATAATAATATGCAGGACATATGCATCACATATCTCTGGAGAAGGAAATGGCAACCCACTCCACTATTCTTGCCTGGAAAATCCCATTGACAGAGGAGCCTGGCAGGTTACAGTCCATGGGGCTGCAAAAAAGTTGGACACGACTTAGTGACTAAACAAGAACTAAACAACAACGACTTAGCGACTAAACATGTAGTTTAGTCACTTATATTAAAGTCGTATACATTAAAATATCACATATATAAGATGAGTAATAGTAACCATTGCCCTACTTCCTTCATATATATGTTGTAGAACTGCAACACTATAATGAAGATGAGATTTCTTGTCACATATAAAGAACTATGCCAATGGGAAACACTTTGGTAATTAGCACACTACCAAGAGTGTAGCCTGTGCCTCCAGGGCAAGAACCAAATACAGTTCCTCTCTGTGGCCCTAGCACTTGTCAACTGAATGAAAGAGAAAGAGAAGTATGAGGAGATGGATAGGCATAGTTCGCGGTATGCAGGTCAGCACACAACTAAATATCATAAAATGTCAGCTGACTTTTCAGTGTAGTATCTTAATCTTCTCCACCCTTGACAACTTCCTCCTCTCTTGACAAGAGAAAACGGGTTCAGAAAGACAACACTGTTGATGTCAGATCTGTATTCACAGAAGAGCTAGTCTATACCACCTGCATCTCTGCCCACCATCCTTCATCCCAAGGTCTTCCAGCGCAACCTGCCTTCACTAGCAGGTGAAGGACCACACCCAAAGCAGGCTTCTGTCTTTGCTTTGGGGTCTTTTTTCCTTTGAAGTGCTGCATTTCAATGAGATACACTGAATTATACATTGAATTATAATTTGCCTTTTTTCACACAGAATATAAAAGGCATCTTGCTTGAAATGAGTGGATTTGAAAAAAATTGGAACAGGAAAGATTCTATAGAATCCCTATAGAATCTTTCCTATTGTTCATTCCATAATTTTAAAAATTCATTTATTTTTAATTGGTGAATAATTGCCTTACAGGATCGTTTTGGTCTCTGCCATATATTAACATGAATCAGCCATAGGTATACCTATGTCCCCTCGTTCTTGAACCTCCCTCCCACCTCCCTCCTACCCCACCCCTCTAGGTTGTCACAGAGCATCAGATTTGAGCTCCCTGAGACATACAGCAAATTTCCACTGGCTATCTAGTTTTATACTGGTAATGTTATGTTTCAATGCTACTGCCTCAATTTGTCCTCCTCTTTCCTTCCCCCACTGTGTCCACAAGTCTGGTATTTGGTCAAATCTATTTTTAACCAACCCCAAAACTGTGTTGACCATTTTTTCTCACTCCATACTCTCCCCTGGGAGATCTCATCCATTCCCACAGTTCTACTGCATCCCATAGGGTGAAACCTCACAAGCCATTATCTTCAACCCTGACCTCACCCCTGAGCTTAGTATCCAGAAACACAACTGCCTGTTAAAGGTTTCTACCTGAATCACCTATTGCACCTCATATCTAAGATTCTCAAAATTGCCCTCATCACCTAGTTTGCAAAGTCTGCTTGTCTTAATTTTATGTTTTTTCGAGTGGCTCATGGTTTCCAAACCAGAAACCCAACCTTTCCTTCACGTGGTCTTCTTGGTGGAAAATGAGTTTATTGATTTTGCCTTCCAAATATCTCTCCCATTCAAGTTGTTTTGCCACTGAAATTATTTTATTTGTATTTTTCATCTTCCATCTCCTACTTAAAACAAATTTCTTAAAGGCAGAGATTCCGTGCATATCGGGCAAATAACCAATATTTGTTGATCTGAATTAAATTAAAATCTCCCTTACTCTGTTCCACCAAATTTCCTAATCTTTCAGTTCAGTTCAGTTCAGTTGCTCAGTTGTGTCTGACTCCTTGAGACCCCATGAATTGTAGCATGCCAGGCCTCCCTGTCCATCACCAACTCCCAGAGTTCACTCAGACTCACGTCCTTCGAGTCAGTGATGCCATCCAGCCATCTTATCCTCTGCCATCACCTTCTTCTCCTGCCCCCAATCCCTCCCAGCATCAGAGTCTTTTCCAATGAGTTAATTCTTCACATGAGGTGGCCAAAGTACTGGAGTTTCAGCTTTAGCATCATTCCTTCCAAAGAAATCCCAGGGCTGATCTCCTTCAGAATGGACTGGTTGGATGTCCTTGCAGTCCAAGGGACTCTCAAGAGTCTTCTCCAACACCACAGTTCAAAAGCATCAGTTCTTCGGCGCTCAGCCTTCTTCACAGTCCAACTCTCACATCCATACATGACCACAGGAAAAACCATAGCCTTGACTAGATGGACCAGAGGTCAAATTGCCAACATCCGCTGGATCACGGAAAAAGCAAGAGAGTTCCAGAAAAACATCTATTTCTGCTTTATTGACTATGCCAAAGCCTTTGACTGTGTGGATCACAATAGACTGTGGGAAATTCTGAAAGAGATGGGAATACCAGACCACCTGACCTGCCTCTTGAGAAATCTGTATGCAGGTCAGGAAGCAACAGTTAGAACTGGACATGGAACAACAGACTGGTTCCAAATAGGAAAAGGAGTACATCAAGGCTGTATATTGTCACCCTGTTTATTTAACTTATATGCAGAGTACATCATGAGAAACGCTGGACTGGAAGAAACACAAGCTGGAATCAAGATTGCCTGGAGAAATATCAATAATCTCAGATATGCAGATGACACCACCCTTATGGCAGAAAGTGAAGAGGAACTAAAAAGCCTCTTGATGAAAGTGAAAGTGGAGAGTGAAAAAGTTGGCTTAAAACTCAACATTCAGAAAACAAAGATCATGGCATCTGGTCCCATCACTTCATGGGAAAAAGATGGGGAAACAGTGGAAACAGTGTCAGACTTTGTTTTTCTGGGCTCCAAAATCACTGCAGATGGTGACTGCAGCCATGAAATTAAAAGACGCTTCCTTCTTGGAAGGAAAGTTATGACCAACCTAGATAGCATATTCAAAAGCAGAGACATTACTTTGCTAACAAAGGTCCATCTACTGTACTTAAGACAACTGAAGATGTAGCTGAGTTTCTCTGTTCTACTCTAACAGCTATTTCAATGGACTCTCAATTCACAGTCAGTCCCTAAACTTGGGGTGAGTACAGCCTGCTCAGCTGGGACCGTACAACCTCATGGACAGGCCTACCTTCTGGGTTTGCTCTAAAAGTTACAGCTCAGACTTAGAACACTCAGCAGTTTCTCCAGTGTTTGCAGGAAAGGCAGAATCTACTCTAGCTGCCTTCATTACTTCTTGACAGACTCCTTGTCTTCAACTTCCTCACAAACATAGAATCAGGTGAGGAATATTCTTCATAATGTCAAATTACAAGTATATGCCTATAATACATTGGAAGTATTTGGAATTTCTTAATAACTGGTGTCTCAACAATTTTTTTAATTTTATAGTTATTTCTCTAACTTTTACTTAGTTCCTGAAATGGATTTCATATCTTTTTTCCTGAAGCATGAGCCCTAATGTCAGATATGACACTACTGCATATGGAAAGGCAGCCCAATCAAGGAAGGATCTTGAGCCAGACAGCCTCAGTTTGAGTTCTGATCTGCCACCTACTGTCTGTGAGGATGACCAATGACCATATCTCTCTAGCTCACCTTCCTCATCTCTAACTGGGGGTAATAATGTCTCCAAATACTTCTTTGGCTTCTTGTGAAAATTATAAGACCTAATTCATGAGTTGCATTTACTACTCTATTTGGCATAATATAAGACAGCTATTATTATATTACTTGATAGTGAGAAAAGAAGGACATCAAAGGGGATACAGATGGAAAAAAAAAAAGGTTTCATCATTTAAAATTTTTAATTGCAAAACTAGTTGTTTACCATGGACGGATTCTGTGATATACAGTTTACCTATGCAACCCACTCCAGTACTCTTGCCTGGAAAATCCCATGGACAGAGGAGCCTGGTAGGCTGCAGTCCATGGGGTCGCTAAGAGTCGAACACGACTGAGCGACTTCACTTTCACTTTTCACTTTCATGCATTGGAGAAGGAAATGGCAACCCACTCCAGTGTTCTTGCCTGGAGAATCCCAAGGACGCCAGAGCCTGGTAGGCTGCCATCCATAGGATCACACAGAGTCGGACACGACTGAAGCGACGCAGCAGCAGCATGTTATCTCATCTAACTTGTGCGCTGCACATCAACTCTGTAATGCAGCTTTTATTATACCTGTTTCACAGATGAGAAAATTAAGCCTTAGAGAGGTTAAGAAACTTAGCACTTGACACATAGTAAGCGATGGAACTGGAATATTAAATCTGGACTGTGTCCAAAGCTAAAATTAAACAAAATACATACCATTTATTCAAAGTCCTTACATCTCTGTAAGTAAAACAAAGGAAAAGAAAATACTTGGATGAATCACAAAATAACTATGCTGAGTGAAAGAAGCCAGACCAACCAAAAGTATATATTACCTGATTCCATTTATATAAAACTCTAGAAATGCAAGCTAATTACAGAGTGACCAAGAGCAGACCAGTGTTGCTTGGGGAGGGTATTAGGTGAGGAGTAGTGGAAAGGATGAATCAAAAAGAAAACTTTTGAGGCTAATGGTTATGTTTAATATCTTGATTGTGGTGATGGTGATGGTGCATATATATGTTAAAACTAACCAAATCGTGTATTTCAAATATGTTCAGTTTACTGAATGTCAATTATGCTCAATAAAAGTGTTTAAAAAACACAAGCTACTTTTGTACCCTCAAAACCACACAGTTAAATGAAGAAAACCACTACACCACGGGGGTCGGGCTTTCTGCATCCCTACATAAAATAGTCATACCTTCTGCTTTATTCCACTGCTCTATTACCTTAATGTGCTGGTCTGGAGGATGAATGAAATAATAAATGCAGAGCCCTGAACACAGTGTCCGGGTCACCCGAGGCACTCAGTTCGTTATCTTGCCCCACCTGCCTTATAGATTAGTCCCGACTTCTCAGAAATGCAAATGCCTATGCACTCACCTCTGGAGGCTTTCAATATCCCTACACTGGAGCCTTTTTACGACTGCCTTAGAGCCGGCCAGGATCCCTTTCCTCATCTAATTGTCCCGCAGAGACCGGGGCAGGGCAAGTGCAGCGGGCACGTGGGGGCCAGAGCAGCCCAGCAGAAAAGACCGTGCTGGTGTTGAGCTCTGTGAACAAGGACCTCATTCTTCTTCACGGACTTTGCTGTGCCATCCGTTTTAAATGACATGATAGCCAACCCGTTTATCAAGATCAGCATACTACTCTATTATTATGATTATTTAGCATTTACGTAACACTGGATTTCGGCGGCAGCCACCCGAGGCCAGGGGCGGTGGCCCGGAGGACCAACCCCACGCAGTGGATGTGCAGGCACAGGAGGGCCGAGAGGAGCTATCCCACATTGAAGGTCAGGAAGGGCGGCAGTGAGGAGATACCGCTCGTCCAAGGTAAGGAGCAATGGCTGCGCTTTGATGGAGCAGCCAAGAGATACCCCACGCCCAAGGTAAGAGAAACCCAAGTAAGACGATAGGTCTTGCAAGAGGGCATCAGAGGGCAGATACACTGAAACCATACTCACAGAAATCTAGTCAATCTAATCACACCAGGACCACAGCCTTGTCTAACTCAATGAAACTAAGCCATGCCTGTGGGGCAACCCAGGATGGGTGGGTCATGGTGGAGAGATCTGACAGAATGTGGTCCACTGGAGAAGGGAATGGCAAACCACTTCAGTATTCTTGCCTTGAGAACCCCATAAACAGTATGAAAACGCAAAATGATAGGATACTGAAAGAGAAACTCCCCAGGTCAGTAGGGGCGCAATATGGTACTGGAGATCAGTGGAGAAATAACTCCAGAAAGAATGAAGGGATGGAGCCAAAGCAAAAACAATACCCAGCTGTGGATGTGACTGGTGCCAGAAGCAAGGTCCAATGCTGTAAAGAGCAATATTGCATAGGAACCTGGAATGTCAGGTCCATGAATCAAGGCAAATTGGAAGTGGTCAAACAAGAGATGGCAAGAGTGAAAGTCGACATTCTAGGAATCAGCGAACTGAAATGCACTGGAATGGGTGAGTTTAACTCAAATGACCATTATATCTACTACTGCGGGCAGGAATCCCTCAGAAGAAATGGAGTGGCCATCATGGTCAACAAGAGAGTCCGAAATGCAGTACTTGGATGCAAACTCAAAAACGACAGAATGATCTCTGTTCGTTTCCAAGGCAAACCATTCAATGTCACAGTAATCCAAGTCTATGTCCCAACCAGTAATGCTGAAGAAGCTGAAGTTGAACAGTTCTATGAAGACATACAAGACCTTTTAGAACTAACACCCAAAAAAGATATCCTTTTCATTATAGGGGATTGGAATGCAAAAGTAGGAAGTCAAGAAACACTTGGAGTAACAGGCAAATTTGGCCTTGGAATACAGAATGAAGCAGGACAAAGACTAATAGAGTTTTGCCAAGAAAATGCACTGGTCATAGCAAACACCCTCTTCCAACAACATAAGAGAAGACTCTATACATGGACATCACCAGATGGTCAACACCGAAATCAGATTGATTATATTCTTTGTAGCCAAAGGTGGAGAAGCTCTATACAGTCAGCAAAAACAAGACCAGGAGCGGACTGTGGCTCAGACCATGAACTCCTTATTGCCAAATTCAGACTGAAATTGAAGAAAGTAGGGAAAACCACTAGACCATTCAGGTATGACCTAAATCAAATCCCTTATGATTATACAGTGGAAGTGAGAAATAGATTTAAGGGCCTAGATCTGATAGATAGACTGCCTGATGAGCTATGGAATGAGGTTCGTGACATTGTACAGGAGACAGGGATCAAGACCATCCCCATGGAAAAGAAATGCAAAAAAGCAAAATGGCTGTCTGGGGAGGACTTACAAATAGCTGTGAAAAGAAGAGAAGCAAAAAGCAAAGGAGAAAAGGAAAGATATAAACATCTGAATGCAGAGTTCCAAAGAATAGCAAGAAGAGATAAGAAAGCCTTCTTCAGCGATCAAAGCAAAGATATAGAGGAAAACAATAGAATGGGAAAGACTAGGGATCTCTTCAAGAAAATCAGAGATACCAAAGGAACATTTCATTCAAAGATGGGCTCGATAAAGGACAGAAATGGTATGGACCTAACAGAAGCAGAAGATATTAAGACGAGGTGGCAAGAATACCCAGAAGAACTGTACAAAAAAGATCTTCATGACCCAGATAATCATGATGGTGTGATCACTCATCTAGAGCCAGACATCCTGGAATGTGAAATCAAGTGGGCCTTAGAGCATCACTATGATCAAAGCTAGTGGAGGTGATAGAATTCCAGTGGAGCTATTCCAAATCCTGAAAGATGATGCTGTGAAAGTGCTGCACTCAATATGCCAGCAAATCTGGAAAACTCAGCAGTGGCCACAAGATTAGAAAAGGTCAGTTTTCATTCCAATCCCAAAGAAAGGCAATGCCAAAGAATGCTCAAATTACCACACAATTGCACTCATCTCACATGCTAGTAAATTAATGCTTAAAATTCTCCAAGCCAGGCTTCAGCAGTATGTGAATTGTGAACTTTAGATGTTCAAGCTGGTTTTAGAAAAGGCAGAGGAACCAGAAATCAAATTGCCAACATCTTCTGGATCATGGAAAAAGCAAGAGAGTTCCAGAAAAATGTCTATTTCTGCTTTACTGACTATGCCAAAGCCTTTGACTGTGTGGATCACAATAGACTGTGGGAAATTCTGAAAGAGATGGGAATACCAGACCACCTGATCTGCCTCTTGAGAAATTTCTATGCAGGTCAGGAAGCAACAGTTAGAACTGGACATTGAACAACAGACTGGTTCCAAATAGGAAAAGGAGTACGTCAAGGCTGTATATTGTCACCCTGTTTATTTAATTTATGTGCAGAGTATCATGAGAAACGCTGGACTGGAAGAAACACAAGCTGGAATCAAGATTGCCGGGAGAAATATCAATAACCTCAGATATGCAGATGACACCACCCTTATGGCAGAAAGTGAAGAGGAACTAAAAAGCCTCTTGATGAAAGTGAAAGTGGAGAGTGAAAAAGTTGGCTTAAAGCTCAACATTCAGAAAATGAAGATCATGGCATCCGGTCCCATCACTTCATAGGAAACAGATGGGGAAACAGTGGAAACAGTGTCAGACTTTCTTTTTCTGGGCTCCAAAATCACTGCAGATGGTGACTGCAGCCATGAGATTAAAAGACACTTACTCCTTGGAAGGAAAGTTATGACCAACCTAGATAGCATATTCAAAAGCAGAGACATTACTTTGCCAACAAAGGTTCATCTAGTCAAAGCTATGGTTTTTCCTGTGGTCATGTATGGATGTGAGAGTTGGACTGTGAAGAAGGCTGAGCACCAAAGAATTGAAGCTTTTGAACTGTGGCATTGGAGAAGACTCTTCAGAGTCCCTTGGACTGCAAGGAGATCCAATCAGTCCATTCTGAAGGAGATTAGCCCTGGGATTTCTTTGGAAGGAATGATGCTGAGGCTGAAACTCCAGTACTTTGGCCACCTCATGCGAAGAGTTGACTCATTGGAAAAGACTCTGATGTTGGGAGGGATTGGGGGCAAGAGGAGAAGGGGATGATAGAGGATGAGATGGCTGGATGGCATCACTGACTCGATGGACATGAGTCTGAGTGACCTCCGGGAGTTGGTGATGGACAGGGAGGCCTGGGGTGCTGCGATTCATGAGGTCACAAAGAGTCGGACATGACTGAGCGACTGATCTGATCTGAATAATAAGTTATTTATTACTTCATCTAACTACTCACTAATGGAAAATTCAAGGGGTTGTTCGGAGTTCACTGACCTCCACTTTGGAGTCATCTTAGGCCATTTCCAACAGCATGCCCAAGTACCAGTTGTGAAATATTTTAATGAAAAACCGTTTGGTATAGATAAATATCTATTTTCCCCTTGGCATTTGTAATGTATCTATGGAGATAATACTCTTTGTTTACAATTAATAAAATAAGCATTACTATTAAAAATCCTCTGAAGATCCCCTGGACTAGGAAATGGTGGCCCACTCCAGTACTCTTGCCTGGAAAATCCCATAGACAGAAGAGCCTGGCGGGCTACAGTCCATGGGGTCGCAAATAGTTGGACACGACTTAGTGACTAAACAACATTATAAATAAGTAACTGAAGCCATGTCTCTCTAGAACTTGTATGGAGGCTACAAGAGTGAAACCCACGTGTGTGCAGACATGGAAACCCACCACTACATCTTCTGTCAAGAAAGGGCTCATCGCCTGCCCGGGTAGAGTGTGCTAGTTGGCATCTCTGGCTGCTTGGGTCTTCAATGTCCACCTCAGACAGGGACTAAACATGGCCACGGTCCATGTGTTGGCCATTTCTGCCCAACACAAGACTCATCTCAAACAGGCTTTGTTTCAGAGCTCCTCTTTTACAGGTATACCTCACTCTGTGATGGCTTCTCTACCCAATCACGCTTCCTTCCTCTTTTCCGTCACAAATGTAACTCTCCAATAAACATTTTTCAGTCCTTACTTCACCTCAGTGTCTGCTTCCCAGAGAACCCAGACAGCCAGTATGAACCTAGAGTTTATACTCTGACAATAAGCATATCATTTAGGCAAGTGTCTCTGGATTGTAAAATTTTCACCACTCTATTGGGATGGTTGGCTTTGGTTCTTTCAAAGGTCTTTCCATTTGTTCCATCCTTCCACCTATGAATTTGTGTGGAATGGAGTTTGATATTAATATAAATTCTGTGCCTTTAGCCTTTATGCAAGAGGATTTGTGATGAAGAAAGATTTTAAGGAACAAACTCAAGAGTCCTCCTATTTTCCTATCTACAATAACCTATAATGACTCCAACTCTGTTAGAATGCACAATAGAAAGATGAGTGTGGATTGATGAGTGTGAAAATTACACATAAAACATGAAAAAACATAATTAAATAAATATCATAGGTGATCTAATTCTTATGCATACATAAAATATTGGTCAAGACAGAAGATTTCAGAGCAGAGAGAAAACAGATAGAGATCTCACTGATAGATAGGGAAGACAGAACTGTATTCTTAGAAGATCTAATACCTGAGTCTGGTGGTCCCTGAGAAAAAGTTTAAATGAACCACCCCAAAAGGAAACAACTCCTTGGACACGGCATACTTCAGAATTCTGGGAGATGCAACTCTCCCTTATTATATGCTCAGACTTCTCACCTGTGGAGGTTTGATTTTCAAGCCAAGAATCAAAACAGAAGGTGTATGCCTATTCTGTTCATGTCCTTATTTTTTTAAAAACTGTTGTTCTCTAAGCCATTTTTGAAAGAAGCTTGGTCTCCACCTTTTCTCTGGATTCTTCAGTGGTCTCTGGTCAAAGGTGTCTGCCATAAAAGAAACTGTTAAGAGACTTAATTAGGGTGTTTGAAAGTAAAATCCAACAAGAATCTATTTATGCAATGATTATAAGAAAAAAGTTGTCACTTTAAGGCCTAAATGTACAGTTGTCATTGGGCACCAGCCCTGAGAATCACAAGTGTAAATAGAAGTCTGTAATTTGAGAGGTCATACTGGCTAAGACTTCAACACAGATTCAACAAAGCTTTATATAAACTGATGGAAGATTTGATCTGTAATCAATTAGGAAGGTCATATGGGATATTTGAAAGAGATTTCACTGAAGCTCTTAAAGGCCTGGTGAAAGAAGGGATACCCCCCAAATGCCAATGATAAAGACTCAGGAATATCACGGGGAAGGCAATGGCACCCCACCCCAGTACTTTTGCCTGGAAAATCCCATGGATGGAGGAGCCTGGTAGGCTCCAGTCCATGGGGTGGCTAAGAGTCGGACACAACTGAGCGACTTCACTTTCTCTTTTCACTTTCATGCATTGGGGAAGGAAATGGCAACCCACTCCAGTGTTCTTGCCTGGAGAATCCCAGGGACGGGGGAGCCTGGTGGGCTTCCGTCTATGGGGTCGCACAGAGTTGGACACGACTGAAGCGACTTAGCTGCAGCAGCAGCAGTAAGGGAATTTGGGACTTACGGAAGTCAGCATGAAGCTACCAAAAAGAAGTCATCACACGTGCATGTTATTCACTGTTTCGTAAGGGGACTCATGGACCAGCACATGTTTCCTCATGTGCTAGAAGCAGAAGCACTGTTCCTTTGGACAGTGTACAAAATCTTTCTTGGTATTCCTCAGGATAGAGTGGGTACTGTGGGAAGTAACATCCCCAATTCCTGGGAAGGAATAATGATACATGAATCGACCCTCAGCCAAAATTTGTCTTCAGTATTTTTCTACAAGGCTGTGGGCCTGTCCTGTCCTGTGCAAAATAGTAATGACTTGAATGAAAGTAGCAAGGGAGGGTGGAGAAGGCAATGGCACCCCACTCCAGTACTCTTGCCAGGAAAATCCCATAGACGGAGAAGCCTGGTGGGCTGCAGTCTGTGGGGTCACTAAGAGTCAGACGTGAATTAGCGACTTCACTTTCACTTTTCACTTTCATGCATTGGAGAAGGAAATGGCAACCCATTCCAGTGTGCTTGCCTGGAGAATCCCAGGGCCGGGGGAGACTGGTGGGCTGCCGTCTATGGGGTCACACAGAGTCAGACACGACTGAAGTGACTTAGCAGTAGTAGCAGCAGCAGCAAGGGAGGGTGGCCATGTATCTGGCCTTTAGAGTCAGACAGAGCTGGGTTTAAATCCTGACTCTCCTACATACTGGCTGTGTATCCTTGGACAAGTTACTTGACCTTTCTGAGTCACAGAGTGCTTAACTATAAAATGGGGATAGGGACTTCCCTGGTGGTCCAGTGGCTAACAGTCTGCATTTCCAATGCAGGGGCATGGATTTGATCCCTGGTCAAGGAACTAGATTCCACATGCCACAGCTAAAGATTTCACATGCTGTAATCAAGACCTGGTGCAAATTAATAAATAAAATAAATAAATATAAAAATAAAATAATAAAATAAATTGGTGACCCCACATACTCAGCAGAGTTGATGAAGGGAGAATGAAACAGTGTGCTGTGTAAAGCATAGTATCTGGCAGAGACAGGCTCCCAAAATGGTAACTCTCTGCTGCACGTCGAATAACATCGTCTGAGAGTAATGAGAATATGTTGGATGACAAAATCAGGATCCAAAAAGGTCTCAGCAGGCTGGACTCAAGGACCAAATCTAATAGGATGGCATTTAACAAAGATAAATGTAAAGGTACTGCAATTAGGTCTGAACAGCAAGCTGCACACGTGCCCAGTGGGGAGATAGGGCTTATCAACAGCACACCTGGAAAAGACTTGGGGGCATTGCATGACTCTTTGCTCATTAATGGGTCAATCAGGTGAAGTGGCTGCCAAAAAGCAAAGGCAGTCTTAAGCAGTGTAAAAGGCTCATTGTCTGGAACAAAGGGAGAAATAATGCCTGTCTCCATGACCACACTCGGGTACTACACTTTAATAGGGGTGGTGATAAGCTGGGCTTTTTCCAAAGACACAGAATCAGGATAGTGAGGAGACACAAACTCACTCAAAACAGCGGAGGCCAGGGAATACCACGGAGGCTTAGGATAAGTGTTTACAAACATAAGAAAAGCAGTTATGTACTTGATGATGAATTAGAGCTCGGTAATACAGATTCCTAACTCTTTGCCTGTTTAATGTAGCTCAGGGCAGAATTAGGATGAGGGTGGCGTTACAGAAAGAAAGGCTGCTGTGCAATATAAAGAAAAGTGAAGTCGCTCAGTCGTGTCCGACTCTTTGCGATCCCATGGACTGTCACCTACCAGGCTCCTCAGGCAACAGTCCCTGGACTTTTTCAGGCAAGAGTACTGGAGTGGGTTGCCATTTCCTTCTCCAGGGGATCTTCCCAACCCAGGGATCGAACCTGGATCTCCTGCATTGCAGGCAGATGCTTTACCATCAGAGCCACAGGGAAGCCCTCTAATTATCAATGCTGTCACAGAGAGGGATTGAGTTCCCCATCCCTGGAAGCATTCAAGCTGAGGCTGCAGAATCACCTGCAAAGGATATTATTAAGTGATTACTCCACCCTCTGGAGCAGGGCTCAGCTTGCAGCCCATGTGCCCCCAGAAATTGTTTGCAAAATCCTGGAAGTGTGTGCAGAAGTTCATTTTTCTCTGGGTAGAGGGTTCATGACCTCTTCAAATCTTTTGTGGAACCCAAAAAACTACCCTGAAAAGATAAAGATAAACTGAGTTGATGTACTATTGCTTTCAAATTTGGACATCCACTATGTGCTGCTAGCCTTGGTACTGGCGACACAGAGATGAGGAAGGTATTATGTCTAGCTTTGTAAAGGTAAACTTTGAGTTTGGTGTATTCCTTTAAACAAAAAACGTGTAAAAGATTCCTTATCTGTGCTGTGATAGAGAATGATGTACAGAAGAACAACAAGAAGGAGAGTGGTCCTTTCTTCCTGGAAGGTGCTCTCTGACTCTGTGATCTAGGGACTCCATCAGCCTCCTTCACCACTCTTTGGGCAAACGCTGTGCTCACAGATTTACCAAGGATTCCAGGGGATGGAAATTTAGCAAAACAGCAGACATCTTGAGAGTCCCAGAAGATTCTGAAAATGGCTTATGTCTAGATCGTACCTTCCCCCAAGATCCATCCTATGTAGCTATGATGGAGCAGGCTCACTAGGATGTCCTAAAAAGAGATGTCATGAAATCTGTAGGAATATGTTTTTGATCAGTTCATGAAAACCCAAATCACCCACTGCCTGGGCCTGTGAGCACAATATTAAACTGCCAACCTGCTTTACATTTATTTACCCACCATGTAATGCCTGCTTTATTGAGCCACTAAACTGGAGGCAGTAATATTCACCCATCAAAATCTACCTTGCTTCCAAGACCTGACTCTCACCCTACACCCTTCAGAGGCGCCCTCAGGCCCTCCGCCTGCCAAGAGCACCTGCTCTCTAAACCTCTGCAGCACCCACTATGTATATTGTCCTTGCTGCTGCTGCTGCTAAGTCGCTTCAGTCGTGTCCAACTCTGTGCGACCCCAGAGATGGCAGCCCACCAGGCTCCCCCGTCCCTGGGATTCTCCAGGCAAGAACACTGGAGTGGGTTGCCATTTTCTTCTCCAATGCATGAAAGTGAAAAGTGAAAGTGAAGTCTCTCAGTCGTGTCCGACTCTTAGCGACCCCATGGACTGGAGCCTACCAGGCTCCTCCATCCATGGGATTTTCCAGGCAAGAGTACTGGAGTGAGTTGCCGTTGCCTTCTCATTAGGCACCTACTGTTTACCATTTTGCACTGCCACTTAGCTGTATCCTATGAGTACATTTTCTCTAGTTTTAGATGAAATGACTCTTGCCTGACACGATCATCAATTCTCCAATGTATGAAAGTGAAAAGTGAAAGTGAAGTCACTTAGTCATGTCCGACTCTTAGCGACCCCATGGACTGCAGCCTACCAGGCTCCTCTGTCCATGGGATTTTCCAGGCAAGAGTACTGGAGTGGGGTGCCATTGCCTTCTCCAAGGGATGGAGAACCTGTTTTAAATCCTTCTCTTCTATCTTCCATTAAGCTTTTCCTGGGGCAGTTTATGTCATAGGGGCTCAGTTAAATAGAATGGAACAATCATTATAAAACTGAAGTGTTTCAGATAATCAGCTTGATCTGGTTGTCAAGCATATGTGAAAAGGGAGTGGATGTGGGATTTAAGATCCCCATAGCGATGTAAATGAGTTTTCTATACCTCTGATTGGTCACCACATTAAACTGGATAGGAAGTGGGTAGTAAAGCCCTCCTTGTCTCTCATAGTGATATGTCCAGAGGAACTATGGACAAGCAAGGATGTTGAAACGTGCTCTTCCAATGCTAACAGTTCTATTGATTTAGTTTTAAACTTGTTTGGCTAGAATCACAGACTGTCAGAGCTAAAAAGATGCTAGATTCAGAAATACAAACTCCTCCTTTTATAGGTGATGAAACTAAAGTCACTAGAAGCAAAGTAATTTTAGATCAAAGATAAGTAAAATGACTTGGTTTTAGAGCTGCCTAGTAGCAAAGTTGAGACTAGGACCTAGGTTGCCCGAGTTCCGAGTAAGAGCTTCTCGACTTAAATCCTCTAGACTCATGTCTGGCCAAGTAGAGGGTATAGTCCTGACAACAGGGTCCCTTAGTTACTGCACCTATTTCTGTCCTTTTCGCTCTCTCTGCTACAAGCAGGCTGGCCTGGGCATTGTTTCATGAAATATCAGGCAACCTCCTCCCTCAGGACCCTTTGAAAATGCCGTATCTGCTTGGATTGCTTTTGACCCAGATAGCCACGTGGCTTGCTGCCTCATCTCCTTCAGGTCTTGTTCAAATATCCCCTTTTTAGTGAGGCCTCCCTAGCCATCCCAGTTAAAATTACCTGCTCCTGCTGCCCGCCCCAGCCAAACACTCATTCTCTCCTTCCTCTGCTAACTTTTCTCTTTAGCGCTTATTACTAACATTCACTAATAGCTTACTTATTCATTTTTGTTTATGTATCTCTCCTTTATTATACCCTGTGCTCTCAGAAGGTTTTTTTTTTTTAATTGCTTCATTTGATTATCTATTCCTGATACTTAGCACATATATACACAGTACATCATGGGAAATGCCAGGATGGATGACTCACAAGCAGGAATCGAGATTATTGGGAGAAATACCAACAACCTCAGATATGCAGATGCTAACACTCTAATGCCAGAAAGTGAGGAGGAACTAAAGTGCCTCTTGATGCAGGGGAAAGAGGAGAGTGAAAAAGCTGGCTTAAAACTTAACATTCAAAATCTAAGATCATGACATTAGGTCCCATCACTTCATAGCAGACAGATGGGGAAAAGTGGAAACAGTGACAGATTTTATTTTCTTGGGGCTCCAAAAATCAATGTGCTATCAAACTGTGGTGCTGGATAAGACTCTTGAGAGTCCCTTGGATAGTACACAGATCAAAGAAGTCAATCCTAAAGGAAATCAACCTTAAATATTCATTGGAAGGACATGCGGAAGCAGCAATTCCAATACTTTGGCCACCTGATGCAAAGAGCAGACTCATTGGAAAAGACTCTGATGCTGGGAAAGACTGATGGCAAGAGGAGAAGAGGGAGGCAGAATTTGAGATACTTGGATAACATCTCTGACTCAATTAACATGAGTCTGAGCAAACTCAGGGAGATAGCGAGGGATGGGGAAGCCTGGCGTGCTGTATAGTTCACGGGGTCACAAAGAGTCAGACGTGACTGAGCAACTGAACAGCAATCACAAATGGCACACAAACGGTGCTTAGTGGATGCTTGTTAAATGAGTGATAGTGCCGACGGGGACAGAAACCAAAGCCAGGAGTGTCACTGCAAGACTCAAGGACATATGAGCCAATGGCCAGAGAAGTAGCCATATTCTGGTCCTCATATCTTTCCTAGAAACCTGCCAGAGGCACTTGGAGCCAAATCTTCGAAGTCACCCCCCTCCTCCTGGCCTGCTGCCAGGGTCCCTAACAAGCACAGCCGAAGGAGGCAGATGGATCTCATGGGGTTGTAACCATGGATTTAAAATTGTAAACTTCAGATTTTTCAGTAGAGTCAAGGCCCCGTGGACCACCTCATCAACGGTCATATAGCATCTAAATAAACCTCAGCAGTTGAATCAAATGTCTGGGGCTGACTGGGGCAGGGCATCTCTGAGATAATACTTAGGTTCTGTTAAAGTGTAAACTCACTGTTAATCCGCGTCAGAGGCAAGAACCAACATTCAAACTGTCAGAAGCCTATTTGCTGATGGCTAGGAGAACCCTTGTTACCTGCCAGCACGTATCCCCAAATGCTTAGAAAGCCACTGACGTGGATGAGCGACTCGCGGTGTTCAGACAACGGTGAAATGGTTCCCCACCATGCAGCCGATCTGTGTCCTGCTCCGAGCCTGGCTCCCGGCTGAGCATCACCTGAGGGAGTGGGGTGCCGGCCCCCACCACTGTCAGAGCCTCCGTTTGCTAGCCCAGGCCTTTCGTACGAGCCTCTCATCAACCCCCCTCCACTGAGAATTCTTCAAGGGCCAAAGAAACACAAGACAGAGAATTTCTTCACGCCCAGTGACACAGATCCAGGCATTCCCAGGCATTTTCTGATCCAAAGTGCCATGTGGTCCTCCCTCTGGCCCCTCCCATCCCGTGGACTATGTTACTTACATGGCCACAGGGATCACTGGAGGGCTTGCTGTCTCCACCCTTCTTACACCCCATGTAGGGGTTACTGTGGATGGGGCAACCTTGCAAACCCAGGTCCAAACATCAATTCAGAATAAGAAGATTTTCCAATAAAGGCTTGAACCCTTAACCATGGAACATGTTACACTTTAACAGTCCCTCCCAGCCCCCCAGCTGTCAGGATGAAAGGAGAATGATCTCACTTGGTCCTGGGACTCTCAAAGACCTTTCTGCCCTGAAGAGCTGCTCTGAAACCTGGTTCCTTCAAGGGAAGTAAGGACAACTTCATGAGGACACTAGTTATGAGAGTGGTCTCCCTCAGAAGTCACCTCTGACTCTGGCCAAGCAGGAAAGCATCAGCCAGTTTCTTAAGCTGCGGTTGGACACAAGCAAAAATCTGCACCTGACTCTGAGGCCCTCGCTTCTTTCTCTCTCTCCATATTCTCCTCTTTCTCTAGCACGGAATGCTTGGGGCCCACCTGAGACCTAACATTTGTCTATTTTGAGAATAGATGAGTATTTATTAGAATTAAACAGCTGGGAGCCCTGTGATATTTAGACGGGTATTAGGAGGAGTGTATAAGAAGAAGATAAGGCTGGGTCTTTTTTTCTGTAAACCAGTCTGGGCTTAGTTACTGAGGGGATTTCTTGGGTCTCCTGTGAGAGCCAGATACAGTTAATTTCCTGCAAAAGCAGCGGGCTGGGCCACGCTGATATTGCAGTGTTATTTAGAATAGAAAGGTCAGGCCTGAGATTGAATAATCATTGACAAGAAATCCATGGGGGATAGGAAGCAGTTGGTGATCAGTGACTGAAACCTGGCCTGACTCCACCCCCTCCTTCTCTTCCTTCTCAGGATCTGGCTGATCCGGGGCTTTGTTTAGCATTCTTCTCTGAAAAATGTTTCTTGAACCCTCAGAGCTAATGGGCATGGTGTGTGGAGACAGGGAACAAGACAGGCTTCGGGCAGCATTCCAGATGGGATGCTCAACCTTACACACTTGATGCCTGAGCTGGGCTCACCCTTTGCCCCGGGCACCTGCGTGTGAATTTTCAAATTACAAACGGTAGCTTTCTCCTCCATATCTAGAAGCACTCGGAACCTCAATAGGACATTTTTCTCTGCCTGGTCTCTGAGACAGAATCTCTGTAGCTCAGTCTCCCAGCATGCCCCCAGTGTGAAGTCAAATGTGGGATGTTGGGCAAGCTCACTGGGCAACCTGACGGATGGAGGACTGGCTGTGTGTCACGCATGCGCTGTGCCCTTTGAAAAAGAGTGTCTCGTGAATCCTGACAGCCCTGAGATTCCTGCTTTACAGATGAAGAGAAAGGCTCAGGAGCTCGGAGAGGTTGAATAATGTGCTCATGATCTCCCAGCTCTTAAGCAGCAGAACAAAGCTTTTAAACCTAGGGCTTTCCAGGTGCCAAGTATGTGTTCTTTGTCTGTCTCATGCTGAATTTCCTAATCTCCATTTAGACTCCTTCTCTGGTGCTGCCTTCCTTGTCTTTAATCCAGTCACCCTAGAGCAGTCCTCAGAAATTCTGATTTTCAATAAAAATTTCCCTCTTGTTGAAAACCAACAGGAGTCGCCATATCAGACACCCGATCCCACATATTGGATGGCAAGAGGTGGGGTCCAGCTTGGAAACGGGAGAAATGGGCAAGGGGATTTCTGTCGTGCCTTTTGAAACTCAGATGCCATCCAAGTTACTTCTTTTAAAATTCAATTAATTTCTTCAAACTTATTTTGGAATGATTCTTCAAAGCATAGTCACTTGCTGAACTTGAGAACCTTAAGGGCACAAATAATATTGACAAAATAATCAAGATGTAATCCACGACTTATCAGTTACAAGTTAATAACTCTGGTTAAAGTTATTCTGAGTGTCATGAGTGGAACCAGGTAAGGGTTAGTGTCCACGGTTCTGGTTAGAATGAGGTCAGGATTGAGGTTACATCTTCGTGGGTAGCTCACAATCTAAGTAAGATTATGAACAGGGAAAGTCATTCAAAGACAACTGCAGGGCGCAGTGGGACACATTTGGTCTGCTGCAGCCCCGTGTTGTCACAGAGTGTTCCGGCATCTGGTGCTTTCTGAGATTCCATGGCTGGGCAACAGGAAGGAGTCTTGGATACTGGACTGGGTAATAGAGGGAGGCTGGACAAACAGACTCTCTTCCATGGTTGCCCACCCTGGAAAAGAGGCTTGAGTATCTTTAAGTATGAAGTTCCTAGTGGGTGATTAGATGACCTGAGTTATTTCTTTTCCCCCAGATTATGGAAATTCACCTCCTTGCCTGAGATGCAAGTTGATCACTATTGTCAAACTAGGTACAGAATAATGAATAGAGACATTTGTTTGGCTTTTACAAAATTTAACATTTTGATTAAGGAAAATAATATTCATTTTAAGGATCATGATCTGGTGGTTAGTATTTGGACTAGAGGCTAGAAGTCCTGAGTTTTATATCTATATAGGACTACATATTTCAATTTTTTGAAAGAATTGAGGTAGCTTTGTGCCTTGGGTCCTTTGCCTAATGCCATAGAAAGTGCAGGGACTTGCCATGGGCTAGGGAGTGTTTAAAATGTGAGTTCTTTAGCCCAGAAAAATATCTGCTGTTACCTACTACCACCTTCCATTCCTGCTTTAAGTCACACACCTAGGCCAGAACCACTTCTTTCTTACCACCTATACCTGCATTCTGAAATGAGGTCCAGAGAGCAAGAGCATGCACATTCTGGAAGAAAAAGAAGATGTATTGGAGAGTGCTCAATAGTCCAGACACCGAAGCCTGACTGCTGAAGTTTAAACCTGGCTCCTTCTCTCTGTAGTTTTAAACTTCCAGGAAATTTGTTCAATGTCTCTGGGCTTCGGTTTCTTCATTTGTAATGGATATTATGATACTACTTATCTAGCTTTGTTGAGACACTTAAAGAAGTGGATGTATCCCTTAGAACTCTGCCTGGCCCATCAGAAGCACAGCAAGGCAGACACCTGTCTCCAGCTGCCTGTCACACAAACACATCTTCAAAGTGCCCCTTCCAGCACCGAGCCCCCCAGCACGCAGAATTGCTTATGGGTCATTTGTGGTGATTCCTCACCTGTCTGGTTCAGGTAGGCACTGCAGGCTGCTAGGACTTTAGTCCCAGACCTTCCTCTGGATGTGGTTCCAGAAGCAAACCATGAGAGGTGACTTGAAATTGCTTTAGGGCAGCACAAACCCATTCATTCATTCACTCAACAATTACTTGTTGAGAACCTCCTAGGAGCCAATACTACCTTGGGCAATTCACTGCACAGTTCCTGCCTCTCAATTTCAGAATGAGTATTATAACACCATTCAGAAAACGAAGATCATAGCATTTGGTCCCATCACTACATGGGAAATAGATGGAGAAACAGTGGAAACAGTGTCAGACTTTATTTTTATGGGCTCCAAAATCACTGCAGATGGTGACTGCAGCCATTAAATTAAAAGACGCTTCCTTCTTGGAAGGAAAGTTATGACCAACCTAGATAGCATATTCAAAAGCAGAGACATTACTTGACCAACAAAGGTTCGCCTAGTCAAGGCTATGGTCTTTCCTGTGGTCATGTATGGATGTGAGAGTTGGACTGTGAAGAAGGCTGAGTGCCGAAGAATTGATGCTTTTGAACTGTGGTGTTGGAGAAGACTCTTGAGAGTCCCTTGGACTGCAAGGAGATCCAACCGGTCCATTCTGAAGGAGATCAGCCCTGGGATTTCTTTGGAAGGAATGATGCTAAAGCTGAAACTCCAGTATTTTGGCCACCTCATGCGAAGAGTTGACTCATTGGAGAAGACTCTGATGCTGGGAGGGATTGAGGGCAGGAGGAGAAGGGAGTGACAGAGGATGAAATGGCTGGATGGCATCACTGACTCGATGGATGTGAGTCTGAGTGACCTCCAGGAGTTGGTGATGGACAGGGAGGCCTGGCGTGCTGCGGTTCATGGGGTCGCAAAGAGCCGGACACGACTGAGCGACTGATCTGATCTAATTATAACACCTGCTCAGGCTCCAAAGGCTTGTGTCAGCACACCTTATAAATGCTAGACAAGTTGGTGTTGCCAATATTATAACCATGATGACTGTCACTCTCTCCAGGATAGTGGCCCTGCTGCCAGCAGGTGGCAATCCCTCTGGTGCAGAGCAGCATTAGATCAGATGGGTGATCTTGGGAACACGAGTGCCTGGGCACCATCTGGCATTCTCTTTGCCTTTGATTTATCAGTGCAGAGCTCTCCCCATGCAGCACCATCAACACGAGTTTGGTGACACCTTTACTGCCTGGCAGAGTGTAGAGCAGTGATGATCTTATGCATTCGAGGACAAAGTGCAGAGACACCTGTTTATTGGGCTAGAAAAGGCCACAGGCGCTGCCCGGGACAATGTGGGCATTTCAGCTCCCCAGGGATAGGTCAGGCTGAGCAGAACAGCCAAGGTCAGTTCACAGTGCGGGTGGGGGGTCGGTATGTTTCGCGTGTTTCTGCAACCTCTCCCCACTCCCTTTCCGAGTTTGCTCTGGTGACAGCCACCCCTGAAGTTTATAGGTATCATTACCTATGAAAAATCTATTCTGTCTGAAGACAGTCGGGGGTGGGGATGGGTGGCAGATTGCAATTTAATGATCAGATTAAAATATGCTAAAGCAAACAAATAAATAAATAAAGAGCCCAGCCGCCTGGATGGAGCACCACAATTCATTCCGTGGGCAACAGAGACCGGGGCTCCAGAGACCAGCTCATAATTCACCCCACAGGCAGGTTTAGTAGCCTGTTACTGTATGACCACAAGGAGAAACAACCCTCCAAGAAAGATTTACACTGAATGGCACTGGAAACTGAAGGGCTAGGGGCTGGGAGAAAAGAGATGGGAAAGTAACAGTGGTGCTAATCACGGGGGCAGAATGCGTGTTCCAGTTTCCAGTGGCAATGTCATTCCTCCTCTTCCAGTCTCTCCAGCTCCTCCACAGCTCACCTGCTAGAGTCAACGTCACTCCGCGGCACTGAAACGCAACGCACTGAGACCACATCCTGTAATGTGGGGTCGTGTTTCTATTTCTACCCGTCTTCCAGCCTGTGATCTCAGGAGGGATGAGCATGTAAATTTTTCCTCTGTTATCCTCACTTTGAGATGCCAAAATGCTGCTCCATAGGTCAGTGCTGGAAGGCTGAAGGAATGAGCTATTACTCTTCAGAGCTTGGGTTCCTTGCTGAGGACCTCCTCAGCGGGGCCCCCTGGAGCAGAGAGCAGGGAGGTGGGGAGCACAGTGGCCAGGCCCCTTGTGATCCTCCCACGTCCACCTCCCTGTGCTCCCTGTCTTCCTCGGGGACCTTCTCTTGCTCTTTCTGGTCTGTACCTGCCAGGCTTCCTCTTCCAAGACAACTTCTTATACTTGCTGTTCCCCTTGCCTAGAATCCTCCTCTTATCCATCATTACAGTTAACTAATTTTCCAGTTTGCAGCCCAAGAAGCCTCCAGAAAACATCGCTGACCCCTTTGACTGATTCAATTCTCTTTATTATGGATTCTCAGAATCATCTATCTTATTTCTTATTACTTATAAAGTTGCAGATGTACACCTATCTCTGTGAATAATGATGCTAAACACCTCCACTAAGCAGTAAGCATCCTGAGAGTAGAGACTAGGTATTTTTATTTTTGCTTGTCATCTCCAGTATCCACAACAATGCCTGGTGCACAGTAGGTTCTCAGGAAACATTGATTGGAGGAACAGGACTTATCCTTAGGGATCTCATTATCCTACATGCAGTGGTCATCACTGAAGCTTCCCGCCCCCACCGTATCCTATGATTCCATGATGCACCACCCTTCACCCTCCACTGAAACATTTACAGTTATAATAACAGCTCATCTCCACCAAGCTAGAATGTGAAAACTGATTAGGGCAGCTCCCCACCAGGGCCCAACTTGGCTGTGGATTGCTGTTGTGTCTGAAGGGACAGGAAAAAGGGTAAAGGAGATCTGAGATAATCATTCATTTCCCACCTTGGGGAAAAGTCTATTTTTGTTGTTGTTCACACTCAGCAAATGATGCTCTTGTACCAATAACAAATGTCAAATGCTCTTCCTGGGACTTGGGGGAGACAGAACATTAGCAAAGGAGGAGCAATTCAGTGAAAAGGACAGAATTTCTGTTTAAGGATTGGAAAGCCAAGTAACAAATGTCACCAAGAGACTCTGGGGAGAGAGCTTTGCATCAACCACCAGTACTACGGAAAAAATAAATATATCTATGGCCGCCTTTAATCACCTTGCACTCACCACTGCCTGGAATCTTCCACAGGGTCTCCCTCTCTCACAGAAAGATCCTTAGCTCTCAGGTCTGCAGCACATGTGTGCAGGTATCTTGTTGGACCAGAACTGGGGAAATAACCAGGGGAGGCTGTCAGAGCAACAGCCCAGACTATACCCTATGACTCCTAAAACAGCACTGCACGTTAGGAGACCAGCCACGGGGACTTGGTTCCTGCTATGAGTGAAACTCCATGGTAAGCAGTTGTTCAGTCTCCTGTACTAGATTGTAATTGGGATAGCAATTTATTCACCTTTTTATTCCCCCTGAATAAAAGTGCTTGGGAACCAAATTGAAATGGACATGTTCTTAATGCAGAAGGGAGGCAGAAGGAACCAATAATTGCAACACGACTTGATGAGTGCTGCAAGTGAGGCATAGGCAGGGTGCTGTGGGGACAACAGTCCTGCCTGGGGACTCTGGGGATGGTGTCAGGGGCACTGAGCCTTGAAATATGGAAAGGAGGAGAAGGGGGTGACAGAGGATGAGATGGTCAGGTGGCATCACAAACTCAATGCACATGAATTCGAACAAACTCCAGGAGATGGAGGAGTGGAGAGCCTGGCATGCAGTCTGTGGGGTTGCAGTCGGACACGATTTAGCAACTGAACAACACCAAACTCTAGCAGGGAGAAAGTCATTTCCAACAAAAAATGCACGTACAAATGCAGGTCCTAGGAAAGGCACTGGGTTTTTATTCACACTAGGTTTTCTCAGAGTCCTTGCCACCATCCTCTCTTGCCCCAAATATGCCAATTGTTTTCTAACCAGCTTCACTATTTCAAATCTTATTCTCTTTTCGTCTCCTTACAACACTGCTGCCAGTGGCATACTGTTAAAACTTAAAGTCTTATCATATTACTCCTCACCCCAAGCCCTCTGAGGCCTCCAGTGAGGCCTCCAGGTTTATGCAAAGGAAGAGCCAAAATCCTTACCACATCCTCCAAGAGGCTCTGTATGTTCTGCCTTGCACTGTTCATTTTCTGACCATATTACCCAATAATCTTCTCCTCATTCTCTCTCAGATTCAACTACACTGGGCTACTTGGAATTCCTCAAAGCTGCCTGACGTGCTCTTGCCTCAGGGCCTTCTTCCCGGAATCATCTCAGATATCATAGTGGCTTCCTCCCTCCCTGCCTTTAGTAGTTTGATCAAACTGATCTTTCTAGTCAGTCCTGTGGACCACTCTGTCTTGCTTTTCAATAGCACTTCCATCATCCTTTCTTACTTTGCCCCAGCACTTACCACCATCCAACATACCTGGTGGCAAAGATGGTAAAGAATCCACCTGCAATGTGGGAGACCTGGGTTTGACCTATGGGTTGGGAAAATCCCCTGAAGGAGAGCATGGCAAACTCAGTATTCTATGCCTGGAGAATCCCCATGGACAGAGGAGCCTGGCATGCTACAGTCCATGGGGTCACAAAGAGTTGGACAAGACTGAGCGACTAAGCATGGCACAGCACAACACACCATTCATCTTGTTTATTTTGTCTCCTCTCTATTTTCCCCTCCCGTGGGAGTCTTGGACTAGTAACCTGGCAGGCAGGGCAGAGTGTTTGTTCAGTGTTGGCTGAGTAAAGGATAAATGAATATGCTGTTGCTCAGTTGCTAAATTCTCAAATTCAGGTCTACTGAGTTGAGTGGGTGATGCTATCTAACCATCTCATCCTCTGCCGCTCCCTTCTCCTTTTGCATTCAGTCTTTCCCAGCATCGGGGTCTTTTCCAGTAACTCAGCTCTTCACATAACATGGTCAAAGTACTGGAGCTTCAGCTTCAGCAACAGTCTTTCCAATGAATATTCAGGATTGATTTCTTTTAGGATTGACTGGTTTGATTCCTTGCTATCAAAGGGACTCTCAAGAGTCTTCTCCAATACCACAGTCTGAAAGCATCAGTTCTTTGGTGCTCAGCCTTCCTTATGGTCCAACTCTCACATCTGTACATCACTACTGGGAAAACCATAGCTTTGATTATATAGACCTTTGTTAGCCAAGTGAGGTCTTTGCTTTTTATTATGCTGTTTAGGTTTGCCATAGCTTTTATTCCAAGAAGCAAGTGTTTTTTAAATTTCCTGGATGCAGTCACCATCTGTAGTGATTTTGGAGCCCAAGAAAATAAAATCTGTCCCTGTTTCCACTTTTTCCCCTTCTACTATCCATGAAGTGATGGGACCTGATACTATGATCTTAATAGTTTTTTAAAAGTTGAGTTTTAAGCCAGATTTTTCACTCTCCTCTTTGACCCTCATTAAGAGGCGCTTTAGTTCCTCTTCACTTTCTGCCATCAGAGTGGTATCATCTGAGGTTGTTGATATTTCTCCTGGCAATCTTGATTTCAGATTGTGATTCATCCAGCCCAGTATTTCATATGATGTACTCTGCATAGAAGTTAAATAAGCAGGGCAACAATGTACAGCATTGACATACTCCTTTCCCAATTTTGAACCAGCTTGTTGCTCTATGTCCGGTTCTAACTGTTGCTTCTTGACCTGCATACAGTTTTGTCAGGAGGCAGGTGAGGTTGTCTGGAATTACTACCTCTTTAAGAATTTTCCACAGTTTGTTGTGATCCACACAGTTAAAGTCTTCAGCACAGTCAATGAAGCAGAAGTAGATGCTTTTCTGGAATTCCTTTGCTTTTTCTATGACCCATTGAATATTGTCAACTTCATCTCTGGTTCCCCTGCCTCCTCAAAACCCAGCTTGTACATCTGGAAGTTTTCGGTTCACGTACTGTTGAAGCCTAGCTTGAAGGACTTTGAGCATTACCTTGCTAGCATGTGTAATGAGTGCAACTGTATGGTAGTTTGAACATTCTTTGGCATTGCTCTTCTTTGGGACTGGGATGAAAACTGGTCCATTCCTGTGGCCACTGCTGAGTTTTTCAGATTTGCTGACATATTGAGTACAGCAATATCTTTTAGGATTTTAAGTAACTTAGCTGCAATTCCATCACCTCCACTAGCTTTGTTCTTTCCTATTCTATTTTTTCCCTCTATTTCTTTGCATTGTTCACTTAAGAAGGCTTTCTTGTCTCTCCTTGCTATTCTCTGGAACTCTGCATTCAGTTGGGTATATCTTTTCTTTCTCCTTTGCTTTTCACTTCTCTTCTTTTCTCTGCTGTTTGTAAAGCCGCCTTAGACAACCGCTTTGCCTGTTGCATCTTTTTCTTGGGGATGGTTTGGTCACCACCTCCTTTACAATGTTACAAACCTCCGTCCATAGTTCTTCAGGCAGTCTGTCTACCAGATCTAATCCCTTGAATCTACTGTCACCTCCACTGTATAATCATAAGATATTTGAAAAAATACAAAAATAATTAGACAGCTTTAAATGAATCACAGACTTCATGTTTAGAGTGAAGTTGGCAGAGCTGCTCTTAACCAAATCTGTGAGGTCATGCCATGGGCATTTGTCTTTATCCTTGCTCCATGCTTCAAGACCTTATCTCTCTTCACCACTCCCTCCCTTTTTTTGGCCAGGCCAGCAGTTTGCAGGATCTTAGTTCCCTGACCAGGGATTGAACCCATGTGCCCTGCAATGGAAGGGTGGAGTCCTAACCACTGGAGGGCCGGGGAAGTCCCCACACCCTCTTTTCTGACCGCTTACTACCCAAGTGCCAGGGATCTTATTTTGGAGGGGGAGGAGATGACCTCCCTCCAGGGTCTTACTTGGCCTTGCTCTTGTCCTCTCTTTTTCTCCCCTCCACTCTTGCTGTCCCTTACTATTTCTTCTTCGACCTCTTTTCCTTTCTCTGTCCCATTCTCCTCTCCTTGCTGCCTGTTTTCTTTCTGCACCCTCCTCTTTATCTCTTCCTACCCCTTCTCTCTATCCTCAGTTTCTCTGTCTTTTCTTATTTCTTCTCCCTCCTCCTTCCCTCCATTCTTTCTCCCTCCCCTCGTTTCTCCCTTTGTCTGAGTGCCTATTAGGTGTGTAAGATGGTGCCCCTTGAGCTCTAATAGTGTATGTGGGGAGATAAGACATTTAACAACATTTCAAGGCAGGGCCAAAGATACACACACTGGAGGATTTTTGGAGGAACAGATAACTCCAGGAAGGAGAAAGGCTTCCTAGAGGAATTGGACCTATGCTTAAAGAACAAGTATGTGGGAACTTCCCTAGAGTTCTTGTGTTTAAGACTTTACCTTCCAATGAAGGGGGTATGGGTTTGATCCCTGGTCAAGGAGCTAAGATCCCATGTGTCTCATGACCAAAAAAAACAATAAAACCACATTAAAAAAAAAGAGACCAAGTGGGTCTGTGAATAAGGTAGGGCCATCATTTAGGTGGTTGATATAATCACATCATGAGCGAAATTTGCAAAAAGGTTAAAAGAAAGGAAGAAGCTTGGAATCTGGGGAGGGGTACTAATGAGAAGACCATTGGCTACAGCCAGTTGTTCTTATTTGAGCTTGCAGGAAGAAGGAGGCTAGATTAATGAAAGACTCTCAGAATTATATTTTCTATCATTCTAATATTGTTTCTTTATCTCTCCAGAGCAACCTAAATTTATATACAGATGTTTCAAGAAAGCAGTTACTAACTGATCAGAGTGATCTGCTTCACTGGCATATTCCTAGCACACAGCTGCCAAGAGGTATTGGTTGAATTGGATGGAGCTGAATTCCTGTACGACTAGGGGAAGGGACAGTAACTATATTCCAAGCTTGGAAAGGCTTTAACTCAACATTATCATTGCTTCTGGGGGTTAGGGATGCCTGCCTAGCATCCTTCCACCTCTCCTTGAAGTTAGATGATTTAAAATAATGGGGTCAAACATTTCCTCCGCAGCTTCTTGGGCTTCCTACTGTTCTATCCCTTGATGGGTTTAGTCGCTTCAAATGGTCCAGTAGCAAGCATGCTTTCATTCTAATCCACATCTGCTCCATCAGCCCAGCCTAATCCCATTTCCCCCTGGATCTGAGCTTTGTTCATGGACATCATAGTTTTAAAATCTTGCCCAAGCTTGTTAATTGATGAGTACAGTTGTTATTCACGAGCAAAGGCTTAGAGATTTGTGTCGTTTTTGGTTTAACACTTTGTCTTATTGAACAAGTCTTTCCAGCAGTGGTCCCGCTAGACATGAAGATCCTTCTGAAGTACAGAGCCACTGTCAGCACACAGGAGGTACTCAAGTGCATGCTTGCCTACTGAAGAAAGTAAGGGTGGTCACACAGCCTGTAGCCTGTCTGGCAACTGTCTGCCATGTCTCAGGAGAGGAGCCCAGGGCACTTGCAGAATTCTCAGCAGAGATTTCCTGGTGCCACAGAGGAGGTATGGGCCAAGCAAGGAAAATCCCAAGGAGGGAATTGTACTGAAAAAGCAGTAATGTACAGAGAGGGAAGACTGAAGAACACCCAGAAATAAAAGAGCTGGGTTTATATCATTGTGAGTTTGCTCTCTGAGTTGGGAAGATTCCTTAGAGAAGGAAATGACTACCCACTCCAGGATTCTTGCCTGGAGAATTCCATGGACAGAGGAGCCTGGTGGGCTACCGTCCATGGGGTCTCAAAAGAGACAGACACAACTCAGTGACTAAATCTTCCACTTTCACTATGTCATTGAAGGTCAAGATGCAGTGAACTAACTGATACAAACTTGGGTGCAGAAGACACTTGGTTAATGTGAGGGATGAGGTCACAGTCTTTTGTTTTCTGGCTACAGGGGCAGAGGGCCCTGTTTGAACTTCCAGGCCATGTGGAAATGAGGAAGTCAGAGCTCTCCAAGGATCTACACTCTGGTTTGTCTTCTTATAAATGCTTGGTGGGTGATTCCGACCAGATCTGCACAAAAAGGCTTTATTTTCAATTTGAGGTAAGAGCAGGGAGGTCTGCTGTATTCCCTAGGACAGTTTCCCAGAGCCCTGCATTTAGATAGCAACTCAGCATCTGCTACTGCTAAGTGACTTCAGTCGTGTCCGACTCTGTGCGACCCCATAGACAGCAGCCCACCAGGTTCTCCCGTCCTTGGGATTCTCCAGGCAAGAACACTGGAGTGGGTCGCCATTTCCTTCTCCAAACTAAGCATCTCTTTAACCATAAATAAAAATTCTTTTTTGTTGAGATAAGTTGAAGGTATACCACATGATGACTTGACTTGAGTATATTGTGAAATGATTCCCACAATAATTTTTAGTTAACATTCATCATCTCATAGACCTAAAGGGGTGGGGGGAAGGTTCGCTCCTCATGAAGAGAACTTTTAGGATCTACTCACTTGGCAACTTTCAAATAATACAGCCTTGTTAACTGCAGTCATCCTGCTGTGAAAGTCTTGATTCTCATTCAAGTACTGCTACTTGCACTGATTAATAAGAAACTAGAAACCCTTCAGAAACCCTTCAGCCTTCCATGTAGGTAAGTTTGGGCTGGAGGACTTGAGAAAAAAATTCCAAAGCATTTGGAGAGCAGAGGTTGCATGCTGAAGCCATTCAAATAAGACGTAAGAGCACATCACATCCCCTCACCCTGGAAAAGGATCAGAGAAGTTGGCATGTGGGAGACAAACTTTAATGACCTCACAGTTCTGTCCAAGACCAACTCTGCTTATCTACTTCTAAACATCAACTTGTTTAAAAAAGAAATCCTACATTTTCTTAAGATAGGAATAGTGCAAAAGTGAGTGAGAAATGATGGACGTCATATTAATTGAGCCAGAGAGATAACAGGAATTTCCTCAGGAAGGACAAGATCTTAGTAGCCAGGCTAGACTGATATTAAAAACAAGAAAGAAAGAAAAGAGAAAATATGCCCATATCTAATAGCTCTTTACAATGGAACTAGGGAAAAAGAGGACATCCTGATTGTTACTAGCTCAGGGATACAGATGCATCTAGATAATCAGAAGCATAAATAATACTACTAATAAACATGCTTTTAGCACTTATGTGTATCAGGTGTTATTCTAGGTTGTTTTTAGTTTTTTAAAACTGATGTTAAATTGGTATTTATCCCTGGTACCTGATACAGACCTCCTAAAACCCTCATATTTCCTAAGTGATAGGAGTGTTAGGAGTATGTTTAGTTTGTGGGCTCCTTGATATCTATATCTTCAGAATGGGAACTGGTCAGAGAAAGACTAAGCCTTGATCAGAAAATTGAAGCTTTCAGCTCCAAATCCCAATCACCATGTAGGAAGAAGGGCCAGAGATTGAGAAAATCATCAATGGCCAATGATTTTATCAATTTAACCCATGCATTGATATCACCCCAAACACCTCTTAAGCCATAGCACCCACACGCTGGGAGGGTGGGACAACCCAACTCCATGGAGTCAGAGGACCCTGCACTCAGGTCCCTTTCAGACCTTCTCTTATGTGCGTCTTCATCTCGATGATCATCTGTATCCTTTATGCTGCTGCTGCTAATTTGCTTCAGTCGTGTCCGACTCTGTGCGACCTCATAGACGGCAGCCCACCAGGCTCCCCCGTTCCTGGGATTCTCCAGGTAAGAACCCTGGAGCGGGTTGCCATTTCCTTCTCCAATGCATGAAAGTGAAAAGTGAAAGTGAAGTCGCTCAGTCATGTCTGACTCCTAGTGACCCCGTGGACTGCAGCCTACCAGGCTCCTCCATCCATGGGATTTTCCAGGCAAGAGTACTGGAGTGGGTGCCATTGCCTTCTCCAGTATCCTTTATAATAAACCAGTAAATATAAGCTTAGTGGTGTCCTGAGTTCTGTGAGTCACTCTAGCGAATGATCAAACCTGACGTGGGGGTTGTGGGATTGCCTGATTTATAACTGGCCAATCAGAAGTGCAGGTGACCTGATGCTTGCTACAGGTGTCCGACGGGAGGGCAGTCTTGTGGGACTGAGCCCTGAAGCCTGTGGGGGTTTGACACTAACCCTCAGTAGTTAGTGTCAGAGTTGAATAGAATTGTAGGACATCTATTGGAATGTTTGAGAACTGGTTGATATGAAATAAAAACCACTCATTTAGTGTCAGAGAGAACCTGACAGAGATTCAAGTTTATGGGGTCTGGCTTTTAAGATATCAGTAAGCAAACATGTATCCTTCACACCAAAGGTTCTAAGAAAGACCCACTGAAAGCTGCAGTTACGGGGGTAGGTAATGAAAGCAACTGGAGATGTTCCAGTGGGTGACTTTATAGGTTTCACTAGGTGATACAAGGAAATGTGGACACATTTAAAAGGGAAAAATCAAGAAGATCTTGGTAAAATACTGCAAGAATTATTACTGAATTCCAGCACAGTAGTTAGTGTGTATTGGAATGCAGACATGTCCTATGTTCTGAAACTGCAGCCCAGGGGATGGCTGGGGAGGGCAGGAACACAGGCTGGGAAAACAACACCCCAGTGGGTGATGGAAAGATACCTCTCGTGGAGCTGGACTCCTCAAAGGGATTAAAGGTGAGCAGGACCTGTCTGAACAATGGAAGCCTTGGACAAATTCTTTACTGTCTGAGCCACCAAAAAGGTACTGTAGCACTTGGTGCCTTTTACGCTGTTCAGAGGTGCTCATTGTCAATATTGGTGAGTTTCACTGGACGGTGTGGTTGGTTTTCATGAGAGACATGGAATTTGGGCTTGGGGTGTCATTAAGTCACCTGGACTTAATGAATGGACACTGTGATTTATCCAGAGGAATCCAGAAGCATGAGATAAGCTGTTTTTTTGCATGGGTCCCATGAGAATATGGGCTTCCCTGGTGGATCAGCTGGTAAAGAATCTGCCTGCAATGCAGGAGACCTGAGTTCAATCCCTGGGTTGGGAACATCCCTGGAGGAGGAAATGGCAACCCACTCCAGTATTCTGGCCTGGAGAATTACATGGATAGAGGAACCTGGCGAGTTACAAGCCATGGGATCATGAAGAGTCAGACACGCCTGAGAGATTAACACACACACACACATACAGGAGAATAAACAAGGTCAATGTTTCTCCCAAGCACGTGACCCCTTACAACTCCTCTTGTCTACCTACCCTCACACTGCCCAGAGTGGTCTGGGAAGTATACCTAAGGCTAGAAGCCAGAGATTGTGTCTCCCTGTGTCCAACTGGCTCAGACAGTAAATCCATGGTTCTCATTATCTGGTCACTGATGGAACTTTTCTGCAAGGTGTGGGAGGAGCACAGCTTCACTCCTCTCCGGGCCTCTGATACAAAGATGTAGGGTAAAGCACCTTGCTTGCCTCACCCAGTGACTTCCTAAGACTAAGCTCTTGTGCCATCCTTCACGCTGAATATTTCCAGAAAGGAGGCCATATTTTGGATAACAAAGGGTGGTTGGAACATTGGTGTCCTGCTTTCTTCTTCAAGTAGGGGAGGTCATGGAAGTCTACAAGGAGAAGCAGGTAGAAATCTATGTGGGAGGTGAGGGTGCGGAGTGCTGAGCATATCAGATTTTGTGATTTTTAATGCTTTAGACTTCATCTGAAGTAACTGCTGGCCACTAGACCTGGCCCTTCTAGAGAGCAATATACATGGGAGAGACTTCCCCAAGGGTCAGGCAGGCTGCCTTGAGGAACAGCAGCTCTCCCTTCATGATGACCACGGGCTGAGTACTGAAGTCAGGAGTTTAGACAACAACGGAATGTGGAGATTGTTGAGGAGGTAGTACTGGGTGGTTCAGCTCTGGCCCCGTTGTTACACCCCTTTCTGAGTCTTCTCTACTGAAGAGTAACAGAGCCAACCCTGGGATGTTACTGAAAACGTTGTTCTTGGGAGCCTGTCCTGTGCAGTGAAACAGCTCTGTGGACTTGCCTTTTCTCTCACTAATCCTGGAGTACTAGGTGTGATGAGACGGCCGACTACTCAAGTTTTTGTGTGCTGTTATTGCCAGGAAGTGGCTGCCTAAACAGGCATCACTTTTCCATCCTTCTGCCTACCCCTCAACTTTTGCCTTTAGGAATATGAATGGAAGGGAGCTCTTGGTTAAGGCTTTCAAGAAGTGGTGACCTTTCTACACACTCCCTCCTGCAGGTCAGATGTGGAGGACTACAAATTCCGGCAGGCTGAAGGAACTGGATCCCTGAAGCACTGCATGAAGACAAGGCATCCTGATAAGGAAGGTTGTTGGGGGTTATTACCATTATTAGTGAGACAGACTCGTGCTGAATCGGAGGCAGCAGAGTCTTAGTCTACTATGACAGTTTAGTACTCTTTAAGTAGTAAATTAGGTGGGCAGGTGAGGTTCACAATTCTCTGGGCAACTAAAGGACGGAGTGGTCTAACAGTACCTTGTATATCCAAGCTTCCATAAATGTGCTCTCATGTTTAGATTTGCAGAGGAGACATGAGGTCCCCATTTTGACTGCTGAACACGCTCTCCAAATCTGCCTTGGCAAGACAGCTTTATACTTTTGAGGCCATTGGGCCCTTAGCTTATCTGTTAAGAAAAATGATGATTTGATCCCCCCATGATGGTCCATTCTTTTCATCTGTTTTCTATTGATTAGAATCATGATAGGGATGAAAGGGTGAGTGATTGGCATTTTCAATATAGACCTGCCTCTCTGGGGCTTTGGGCAGAGCCTCCTGAAGCTTAAGGCGTTAAGAATGAGAAAATGACGCATGTGATGCTTCCAGAGGAACAATGTGAGGAATGGCAGACAAGAAGCTGCATCCCACGCTATGCACAAATAGATGGTCTTAAGGGCCTGGAAGCAGACTTAGGTGTTGAAGGCTGAAGTGGTGATCCAGCCAGAACCCTCTGAGACATTAAACTCTGTAACAGACCACAACCCCAGAGGTCAGGGGCTCATCGCGAGTGTAGACAAACCACTGCAAGAGACGACCACACGGGATGGCAGACGTTAACACACGGCAGGCATGTTTGCCCAGTGGAATAGCGTCTGGCATACTTCTCAGAGCCTAGAACTGGGTGGTTCTTCTAACTTAGATTCATTCCTTCCCCTGCAGGATCTTTCTGGTCCCACAATTCTCCTTATGACCAAATCAAAGCAGACCAAGAGAAGGAAAGGAAAGCCAGTGGAAGACGGCTGTGACTCAGAAACTTGTAATGTATTATGGAACATCACCCTAACATTTTAACTGGTATTTGGCTGATGGCTGCTGATCACAGACAAGCAGACAAAATCGGGTGCTCTGCCTTCCTGCAGCACAGCTAACATTCACACGTAAAAAATCCTTCTTTCCTTCCTTCTCTCCCTCCCTTCCTTCCTTTGTGGGTGAGGTAAGTGACTCAATTTGTCCCACTGCAGATGTAGACTTTAAAATGATGAGGGCCACAGTTTAAATTATAATCCACATTAAACTAAATCATAGTTTGGGGAAAGACAAGTTATCAGCAGGTAAGAAAATAAATTTACACCAAATACAAGTATACTTTTTTTTTTTTTGCAACAAAAGAAACTATTTATTTGGAATATGCATTACCAGTACAAATTAGGAGACTGTAAAACCTACACCGTGTTAGTATCATTAGAGAACACAAAATTTCAGTTGGAATCAAAAGGGACAGAAGCCTGTGCTCTCGCAGAAGCAGAAAAGCTTAAAATTTCAAAACCAAAACAGAGCAGAGCTTTGCAGGTTTATACTCTGAATAATAACAGGGGAGGAGGAGTGGGAGAATAAAACCAACAACCAAAGGAAAGCACTTCAAAATAATTGAAAACGCCAAAGAAAGGAATAAGAGAGAAAAGGGGAAAACATTGAATGTTTTATTAATTTTAACAAAAAGAAAAAGAAAATGTTTACAAAAAAATAAGAGAGTCCAGAAAGCTTTGAGCTAAGGATTGAAATCATAAAGGTGATGTGAAAAGCTCGTCATCATTGTTTTGTCCTGACTTAAAAACAAGAGTGCATGCATTAGGGTAGAGACACTTCCTAAAGTGTTGCTCACTTTTTTTGCTTAGGTTCTGGCTGCTTTCTGAATGCTTAATCATTTGTGGGATGAAAACCATTTAAATTAAGTTTCTCCAGATAACATTGCTTTCTTTTCTCTCCTAACTTAACAAAAACATTCCGAATCAAGCCAGTTTGACAATCTGCTGTAAGCAGCTGCCTAAATCAGAAGTTAGCGAGAGGTGCACTGCCCATGAAACCAGCATAACCGCTCAGCACTGGGGCAGAGCACTGAGTCTGGCTGCAAATATCTCCAGGCTGAATCGTTCTCGGGACAGCTTCCGGGATCTAGCGCACTCAGCTAATGGTACACACCTCACCAGAACCTCCTGTGAAATTCCTCTGGAAGAAAAAAAATCCTCTCTAGTTGGAAAGGCTTTGTGGAAGGTTGTTATCAATCAGGAAGAAAGAAAAGAAAGCATTTTAATGTGACATTCACAATCAACCAAGGCAAAAACTTCTCCCTACAATATAAAGTTACCCTGGACCAATTCCTTGAAGTGTTAAAGGTCAAAAAAAGGAACTTCAAGTCCCTGCATTTGTGTTTTTCCCCAGGGACTTTGGAATGCCACACAGTCCAGAAATACAGGTGAGTCACGTGACATCATCGCGGGGCTTGTCTTTGAAGTCAACTGAATTCCAAAGCAAACAGAAGTACATGGAAACCGCCTGTTCTACAAATGTCATCTTTTCACATCACCTCGGATACATATTTAAGAAATAAAAACACCAAGATCATAATCCTGAAAATTAAAAAAGCACCCTCCCATAAACAAACCAAAAATAACACAATTTTTTTTTTTTTATAGTTTAAAGAGCAGGATAAAGAAAAGTAAAGAATTTATTTCTGGGTCTCAAAGTTAATAAACATAATAACATGTTAGGCTGTACCTATTATGCTCACTATTCCAAACTTTTTTTTTTTAGTTTACAAAATGAATTACTGTCACTTTTAAACATTGTGAAACAGGAAATGGATGTGCACAACTCGACACTTTTCTAGCATTCTTGAACTAATTCACAAATGCAAGAAAATAAAAGAAAGTGGGGGAAATGGTGAATGTAGGTAGTTGGGTGTTAAAAACTAATGCAGGAATGATGTGCATTGTCACAGAAAGAAGAGGGGAAATTCCCCATCCTGTGTTGCGTGCTAAGAGGGTCATTTTTAAAATTTTTATTATAAACACTATTAAATTCAGACCGCTTTTTTGGTTTTTTTTTCTTTATCTGAATATACAAGAACATTCATTATCAAATGTTCATCATCAATACTACAAAGAACGAGACACAAGTCGCAAGAAACAATGGAAAATGTTAATAAAGCTGAAAGAATCGTTGAGTATTTTTTTGTTGTTTTTTTTTTAAGTTTTTTTTTTTAAATTTGAGTTTCTGTAGTTTCATCTTTTTTTGGTATCGAAGTCAGGTTTTTCTGGGCAGAAAAATAAAACTCAGGAGGCAAGGGGGGCAGGGAAAGATACGTGAGAAAAGGCATTTGGCAAATAAAAAAACACTACCACAGCAAAAAAAAAAAAAAAAGTAAAGAAGGTGCCACTTGGCAAAACCACTGCACGGGAGTCAATTCCACACCAGGGGGAGGAGATAGGGATGAAAAGGAGGGTGTGATGAAGAGTCACAAGGTGGGCAAGCCTTAGGGCGAGTTTTACTTCTCAGGGGAAGTCGGCTGTGAGGAAAATGGGGTACTCCCACTTCCATCAGAAAATGAAGGAATCTTGGGGCACATTTTGGTATCTGTATGACTGACCTAATAAGAATTCCCAGGGAACTGTATTTCCAGAGGCACACTCTTTCCATACCCATCCTTCCGCTGTCAGCGTCTTCATGCCTCCCTTAATACAAAAAGGGCTGGTGGCCGCCATGTCCGAAGCGATCATGGGTGAGGAGGGGGAAGGTAAAGAGCGCCGTGTGACGAGCTGGGCCGGGATGACACAGTGAGGGGTGAACGCATCAGTGCAAACTATTTCAGGGAGAGAAACTGCCTGTGCAAAGGTGGCACCACTCTGATCTCTTTCATCAGCCTAAAATGGTGATCATTCAAACCAAATCTGCAGTCATCTTTCCTGTTTCCAAGAGAACCCTTTTGTGTCTCTTACGTACTTTGCCCCAAGTCAAGGGGATACAATCCTACCATATTCCTGTGTGGGTAGTTTCAATAGATCTCTGCCACTCAGACCAAGTTCTTCCCTGGTTCTAATCACTATAGAATGGTCACAAAATGGTTCCTTCCAGGAAGCCTCTTTATCAAGCTCTGCTCTTGATTATGGCACAGGTTCGTAGACACACTCTTCCTACTCCTCTTAGCCATCCAGGTATGATGCCATCTTGCCAAATATTTACTTTTTGCATTTCCTTCAAATACACATACCTTCTGGTTGCTTTCCCCACCTCCCAACACCCACACACAGGAGCATTTTCTAATCATGACCGTAGTGCCGTGCAGAATGTCCATGACTTTGTTCGCTGGTCATCCCCACCCCTCAGGGCTTTAGATCTCTCCCAGAGGCTTTCTCAAACAGAGCAGATGCGACTGGGGACTAAGTGTTTATGAGGCCACATGTTGGATTCTAGTACAAGCTAAGAGAACCAGATCACATTTTTCCAATTTAGAAACTTATCTCTATTCTAAGAAACCAGCCAGGCCTAAACAAACAAAGAAGCAACAACACTGAGTCTGCATTTGTCCTCAAGGCGACGACCTCAGGCATTACTGCTAATCAAAAGTTAGAACAGGGAAACCGTGTATCCTCCGGACACAGCACGGGCCAGTTTATCTTAGGGAAGCCACTTCCCCTGACTTCACAATTATATACTGGGTATGAATGAAATCAATTTCTTCAATCTCTTGGTGAGCCAGGCATAACCCCCATTTTACAGATGAAGAAAATGAGGCACCAAGAGATCTGAACTCTTCCAATTTAACCAAGTGACAGAGCTGCCATCTTTTCTTCTGGCACAGTTGGCTATGAAGACTGTGAGTTCAGGTAAAATTAGAAAACAGTGTAAGAGTACATACTCTTCACTCTTAGATATTCCCAGGGAATAAAAATCACAAATGATTTAACTGAAAGCACGACCTCCCTGTTCCCCATCACTCTCAGGTCTTCTGCGTAAGTAAACAAAAAGTTTGTCTCAGCCATCTTCTTCAACAACTTTCTCCTCCAGGACAAGAATGTGCTGCCATATGACACTTTGGATAATTAATGCACTGTCCCTAACACAAACACAAAAACGAAACAGAACCAAATCCACCGCAGACACTGCAAGTACTGTGTGTGGCTCCCTAAGAGCTCCAGAGGTGGTGGGAACACCAACAGTTTAGGAAACTAACCTTCACCATGTTCAAGTCCTGTGTATGTCATTCCGGTGTGTGCATGCTGGGGGCCTGGAAGCCCCAGGCACACACTGCTTCTCTACGTCAGTGACCTTCGCTCAGAGTGGTTGTATTGCTGCTCTCTTGCGCTCACAAGGTGTAATGCTATGGTTACTAACATAGGTATTCATATGTGGCATGTGACTGATTTGGGGCAAGTGAATGTGTGTCTGTGCACGGGTCTACATGTTTGTATACCTGTGTGTGTGGAGAGGGGTGGGATAAGGTGAAGGGTTGCAGGATAAGAGCCTTCCGCTCCTTAGGGATGCATTCACCACCATGCCTAACTCAGACCTGGTTCTGCAGTAGGTGCTGAACATTGCTTACAGCACGGTCTCCAAAGACTGTGCCTCTTGAGACCAAGAGCTGTCATTGGAAAGATGCAAAAGCCTCTAAGAATCCTGTCCTTCTTGCTCCTCAAGCCCTCTTTTGCTGCCTGACTTCCTGCCTGGGAATCAACCTGGTGGGGGTAAAACCAGAAACTGTGGTACTTGCAGAAGCCCAGCAGTGACAGCCCCCAGTGAATACCTGGGGCGAGAAGGAAGAGGAGGAATTGTGTCCTAAGCAGTATTGTCCTCAGGGGAGGAAGAGCAAGAGGAGGCAGGGTGGCCTGGAACGAGCAGGGCAACGTGGCGTGTTCCTGCCAAGAGGTAGTGAGAGTAAATGAGAGAAACAGAGAAGGGCTGCCCGTTAGCAGAGTGAGGGACCAAGGGAGGGAAATCTGGCTCCTCAAACCACCAGCAGGAAAATATACAAATGCTTTTATTACGCTTTTTGTGTTTTCCTCTTTAAATTCCTAGAATTGTTGAAAATATCCTTCAGAGATGTAAGAGAGGGCAGGGACCCAGGGAGTCTAGGACAGAGGGAAAGGGGCGGGGAAGATGAACGACACCAGGCTGACAGCTGGAGGCAGGGAAGGGTGGCTTCTACCCAGAAAAAAAAAGGTGGGGGGGAGAGAGTATAAAGAAGTGTCCAGATTGGCTGAAATAGCATCCCAAAGAAGAGAAGAGAAGGAGACTCTTATTGTGTTTGCTGATTGCTTCGACCTCCAGTCTGACCGCTTCAGCGTTGAGAAACCCTCCCTCCTGGCCCTGCCTCGACTGGAGCACAGGGTCAGCCGGGATGCGACTGCTGGGAGATCAGTTGGAGGTATCAGAGTGAACACTGCCAGGGCCTTCTGTAGGGGAGGTCACTGATGAAGGGGTAGTAGCATCCTGCCAACCTCCATTAGCCTAGAAGGGAAAAAGGGAGAGAAGTCAGTCCTCTGAGATTGGGTGGCTGTTCTGCGCAGACAATGACAATAAGGCAACTGAGGAAAAGGGCTGAGTACAGTGCCTGGCACGTGGGGACATAGCCAATGGATGGCTGTGATTGTGGTCAATAACATCCACCCCCCAACCCCACCCTCAGATGAGTTTTGGTCCTCCCAGTGAGCCTCTGGACACAGTATTGGCACGCCCACTTCTCACAGGCTTTGTAATCCAGTCCAAGCCATCAGAGGGAAATTCTGCGTGCTCCAGGATGATCGCGGCTACCCTGCTGGCCACGGGACCGAGTTCTAGCTCTGACTGGCAATGGTTAGCTATTGGCTCTGGCAAAGCACTCTCCCCTGTTTGGCCTTGGGTACCCCTTTAGAAAAACTGAAAAGGTAGCTTCAGCGCTTTTTCAGGTCCTTTCCAGCTCTGGATGTGGTTTGTATAATGGGAGCCCGGGCACCTGTTCTATGCAAAGTTCTGTCCTAGATGCTCAAGGGTATCTAATGATAGGCTGAGATACAGTTTACGCCCTCAAGGATGGGTATGAGACAAGCAGACGAATGAACTAGAGTTTCAAGCAGAACCTAATACATGGTACCCCCAGCTGTTATGAAGATTCAAATGAGTAAAACATCTCCTCCTGATGGAGCATCAGCAAAGGCTTCATGGAGGATGACATCTCTGAGCTAAGCCTTGAAAAGTCCAAAGGGTGATGAGACGAATCAAACAGGTCAAACCATGGTGCCAACACCATAGGGACTGGTCTGTATGACTGTATCTAAAAGGTGGTGAGACAGAAAGCTACAACTTTGATCTATATTTGTAGATCTTCCTTCTAAGACTCTAAATCCAGATGCAGTAGAACAATAATATTGTTCTAAAAGGATTTGTTTTAATGACCACTCCTTTAAAAAATATCCCACCATTAAATAGCTGAAGAATGATTTGCTATAGTGGTTGATTCATGACTATTTATATATTTTAAAGCACTGAACTACAAGTGTGCTAAAGGCCTCTTTTCCCCAATCACTGTGTTTCTTTGGAGTTAACAGACCCTCAACACTGGAAATGTTAATACTGAACAGACCAGGTTTTAGGCAGGTAAATTATTTTTATTGTACCTTCTTCTCCTTTTATTCCCTCAAGTACATGGAGCACCTGGGGCAGGTGTTATTATTGCCATTTGGGACAGACCATGGTTTCTACTCTAGCATAATCCACAGTACTTAGGAGCATGCTGCTGCTGCTAAATCGCTTCAGTCGTGTCCGACTCTGTGCGACCCCATAGACGGCAGCCCACCATGGTTGGCACTTAATAGATGCTGGCAAACATCCATCCACATTTCATTCATAAAAAAGCACAGGTGTAAGTGAAAATCAAGCTTCTGGATTACAACTGAGATAAGACACAGGCTTCCTAAACTTTGAACCAGACTCCTTTTTCTCTGCCCTTTCCATCTATTTGGCTCCTTCTATTATTAGTTCACCCAAATCATGCTCCAATTTTCCCAGGAAAAACAAGGCTTTTAAATCAAAGGAGTTCCCACCAGTTACTTCAACACCAGGGTACAATTTTTTCCCACACCTCACTGTAAGAGCAGATCTGGACACCAAGAGGGCAAAAGGTCCTGGGCAATGCCAAGAACACATTCCCTCAGTCTTGGATCAATGCATAACTGCTCTCAAGTTCAAATCTCCATCTCCAAACCACCGAGTCAGGCAGCTCCTCCCATTGCCCCTCTTTGTTGGAGGACATTTCCCCTGTTGTTTGTGAAAGAGAGATCAGAAAGAGAACAATAAGGATTCTTTCTCTTAGAACAGGAGGTTTTGCTACCTTTTGGGATCCAAGACTCAGAATCTGATAAGTATGATCATAATCAAGGACTGAGTTAATTCAATTTCCTCATTCAGGTTGCTCACAGAAGCAATAATATCTTAGCATCCCCTCTCAACCAAGAATACACGTGTTCTTTTGGTACCATTTTTGGCTGAATGACAATAGCAGTTACGTTTATTTTTCCATGAAGAACATCCTTTAGCATCATTTATCCTTTTGAATGATAAAAGTAAAATATGCTTATATAATGTTTGCAAATATAATAATTGCACATGCAATATAATATTTGAAAATAGGAAAACTGTAGAAAAACAAAGTGTACCACGGCCATAATCCAGAGATAATTACTCTCAGCATTTTGACATGTGTCTTAACAATTTTTCAGTATATTTATCAGATAGATGGATAAATTAACTAGTTAAATAGATGGAAGTGTGTGTGTGTGTGTGTGTGTGTGTGTGTGTGTGTGTGATCTGTGTCTGTTGAAAGTGAAAGTGAAGTCACTCAGTTGTGTCTGACTCTTTGCGACCCCATGGACTGCAGCCCACCAGGCTCCTCCATCCATGGGATTTTCTAGGCAAGAATACTGGTGTGGGGTGCCATTTCCTTCTCCAGGGGATCCTCCTGACCCGGGGATCAAACCCGGGTCTCCTGCATGGCAGGCAGACGCTTTACCGGCTGAGCTACCAGGTAGCATAGAATTTTAGGAAACATGCCGGGGGCTCCATAAGTATATCATCATAAGGCAGAGAGTCAGGTGCTTGTAAAGAAGATAAAAGTCATGTATTTTAGACTGCACCTGGTATGAGACAAGCAGGGGAGGGAGCTTTCTACATGAGCAAATATCCATGATCTAGCATGTGGCACTGCATTGGAGAAGGAAATGGCAACCCACTCCAGTATTCTTGCCTGGAGAACCCCAGGGACGGGGGAGCCTGGTGGGCTGCCGTCTATGGGGTCGCACAGAGTCGGACACGACTGAAGCGACTTAGCAGCAGCAGCAGCATGTGGCACAAAGACATGTCATTACATTGCTCACAAATCACCACCACGGCTATTACTGAGTCATACTATAATTCCTTAAAATAACAATAAGTGGTGCCCCAAATGAAGCCATTAGTAAAGAAAATGAACTCCATGGTGTTTCATTAGGAGGGAATTAGCAAAGCAGTGTATTGACTGAAAGGTTCTAGGAGACTTCTTTTTGAGTCATCTCTGAGTTGAAATAACTCAAACAGCAGACATTCAATCTCTTTTCTTCAAAAGTTCTGTTTTCTCAGACCAGTGCACAGGATGCCAGAGGGGACAGAAAACTCACAGATGGTGGAGACAGGAATTAGTTCAGGCTGATACCAAAACTAGCATTTTAATTATGAGAGTTGGCCTGGTAAAGAAAAATATGTAAGACCTTAAAAAAGCCTTATTAAAAATAAAGAAATAAAATGAATCTCTTTAACTGTCATTTTTTCACTCCCCCTCCATTCACAAACACACAGATATAGACACATATGTACACACACACACCTCAGATGGGGTGATCAATAGCTCCAGTGTGCCCAGGACGCAGGGATTTAATGAAATAGGAGGCTTGGAGTCCCAGATCACCCTACCCCAGGGTATCAGCTATGATCCTCAACTTCTTGCCAAACCCAGGACACTGTAGCCCATGAGTTTCAAGTTAGATGAATGAAAGTACTTTTTAAAACAAACGAGTCTCACACAGGGAAATGCTGGAGGATGCTTGTCTCTGAAGGTGCTTTCTACCATGGTATATCATCTGCTATTGCTGTTAAACCTCCATGAGATCAGGAACTGCGAGCAAACCTCCCCTAACTGGGTTTTCCATAAATCACTTTGGCTGCCTCAGCTGTATCATTCCGCCTTTAATGTAAGACGTTCAGAGGCTGCACCGTCTTGGGAAACAGCTGACCTCGCTTTCTGCCACGTTAACCCCAGGGAGCAATTCCTTCCCTCTTCTTCCACTGTGGGTGAATATTAAGTAGGAAACCCGCCTTTGTGAGTTTATTTATCTCTGGGCACAGTGAGATTGGAAGATGGTCTCATTAATGAACATGGGGTGGATGGGGGTGGGAAAATAAGACTTTCACTTCAATTTTTCTTCTGCACCTAAATTCCTTCTTCACTCTGATGCAAACTAGCCTTTAAATGGATATACTCACTTTGTAAAATGCTGATGTCAGAAACTACCCTCATGGGTGACAGGGACAGGAATCTGCAAAGCCAAATATGCCCTTTTTATCCCAAAACCTCTAATGGGAGAGAGTTCACATTTACACCCAGTTCTCCAGGTTAATCCTGTAGCCTGTGACCTGGGCAGCAAGACTTGATGTAACACTTAATTCCACCTGGGGAAGCCTAAGTCAGCAGCTGGCTCAACCTGGAACATCAGGGGAGAGGAAGCTAATGGAATATCAAACTAGGACTTGCAGCAAGTTTTCTAATAAGAAAATCTGGACTTTCAAAACACAAATTCAAGGTATTTGGGAACAAAAATGACTATGCTCTATCCTACTGAGTCTGGCACCTAATTTGATAGACACCAAGTTTTGCCAGAATCCCATCTAATGTATCCATTAGGCAAAGCACTCCTGTCGAAGGAGGCAGAGGAAGCTAGTGATGGAGAAGGGGAGGGAGCAATGGTGGGTGGCAAAACCCACACATTCACAAGAGCACAGAAGTGCCGTTGAGGGCCTGACTTTCCTTTCCTCTGACACCATCCCTGAGTCAGAACTCAGAGGGCCACCTGCCTCTCCCCCACTGCTGTGGAGCCAGTATTGCTGGCAGCCCAGAGCAGCGGCTGTTGGGCTGAGAAACACCGGTCCCATCCTCCTCTTTTTCCCGCTCTTCCTCTGAGCTTACCTTAGCAGCATTCAGTTGATGCAGAGAATTCATCACCTGATGTGACAGCCCAAGTGAGTCTGGCACTAAGAAACTCTCATTTGCAACCCAGAAATACGCTGAGGTGCCACAAACCAGCTGATGTCAGCACTGAGGTGAGCTCGATCTGCATATGGGCCAAATGCCATCAACAGCAATGCCTTCAGCGTGGGTGAGGAGGTGGACGTGCTCCAGGTCCCCAATCACCCTGGCTCTGGTGGGGCCGGCCAGCCAGGAAGAAAAACAGAGAGACATGGATGCATTCCCCCCACTTCTAAACACACACACACACACACACACACACACAGAGTCACCACTTATCAGGGAAGACATTGGCTGACACAGTGGAGTCACACCCTAGATGCAACACTGGTCCATCAAGATAGGACTACGTTTTCCCGATGTGCATCAACTGTCCCCAAGATTATACTGTGAGCACTTACCAAGGAATGCTCTGGGATGAAAAGATGCTATTGGAAAGCCCCCCAAGGAACAGAGGATTCAAAATTTCCCTGGGAAATTTCACAACAGTAAACAGATCCATGCCTATTCTGGCACCCCTCCAATCCTCTCTCCAGCTGCCCACAGCATGATCTTTCAAAAATGTAGTTCTGATCATGTCACCTCTCTGTTTAAACCTTCAATGGCTTCCTACTGGTATCAAGGTGAGGTTCAATGTCCTTATTAGGTCTACCATGTCCTTGACCTTGCTGACTCTCCAACTCAATGCTCATGCTTAAGATTCCAATATATCAGTCTACTTAGAAATTCCCACAACAGAGCTATCGTTTCATGCCTGTATCCTTTCCCTTGAATGTGGCGTCCCACTCATCTGTTTTCGTGCTATTCACATCTTGACTGTTTGTCAAGATTGAGTTTAAGTATCCTTGGAACGGTACCTACCCCCGGCAACTTCTCCTTTTCCTACAAGTCCTGGAATGCACCCTGGAATTGCACAGCAACTGTGATGCCATACCTCATTTGTTCTTTCACAAGTCTCACTCTCCTACTAGACCATGAGAACAGGGCTATGAGATTTATCTTTGATTCTAAAGTGCTTACCACAGGACTTGACGCAGTATAGATTTTAACAATGATCTCTTGGAGGAACATAAGAAGTAAATAAACCTTTAGTGGCACTGTAACATCCATCTGCCACCATGGATGTGGACAGAGAGTAGGGTATCTGTACCCACACAGTTCAGTTTAACTATGTGTAAAGAGCTATGTACCTAGAAAATATTCAAGATTCAGAGCAGAGGTAGCACCAGGGTTCAGGGTAGCTTTGACACCTAGAAAGTGAACTTTTCTCTTGCTAATAAGTAGGCATCAAGGAGATCAGGCACTTCATACTTATCCCAAACAAATAACTATGATTCATATTTATATTGTTCTGTTTTCTTTTAGGGGACAGCAGTTGAGAAAGACACTAGATCCCGCCTATTGCAATTCCATCTCAACAAGGAGAGTTCTCCACTAGGCACAAGGAGTAGGATAATGTCCTACCTTGTGGTCTCCTAGTCACCTCAGGCATCCTGGGGATCAGAAAAAGGTACAGAACAGACACAGTCCCTAAGTGGCCTGTAGGCTTTGCCCATCTCTAGTCTTTCCAGGGCTGAGACCCACATGCGGCTTCAGGTTCTACCCTGGGACCTGGGAATGGAGTTGCCAGATAAAGTACAGGATGCCCTGTTAAATTTGAATTTTAGATAAACAACAAATAACTTTTTACTGTGAGTATGTCCCATGCAGTATTTTCATTTGCTAAATCTGGGCAACCTTATCTGGGAAGTACATGAACTATCAGCCAAACAATTCGCATTCTAGCCTAGTTAAGCTAGAAAAATTGTGCTGTTTTTCTTGCTTTGACCTTTTGCACCTGTATCTTCATACAGGGAGTCTTCCCTGTGGCTGCGACCACCTCTATCAAGCTAATCAGCTTCTGCTTAAGTTTACTATTTATCGCAGTTCATTTAAGAATGAGGTAGTGACATACACACACTGCTGCTGCTGCTAAGTCGCTTAAGTCGTGTCCAACTCTGTGTGACCTCATAGACGGCAGCCCACCAGGCTCCCCTTTCCCTGGGATTCTCCAGGCAAGAACACTGGAGTGGGTTGCCACTTCCTTCTCCAATGCATGAAAGTGAAAAGTGAAACTGAAGTCGCTCAGTCGTGTCCGACTCTTAGTGACCCCATGGACTGCACCCTACCAGGCTCCTCCACCCATAGGATTTCCAGGCAAGAGTACTGGAGTGGGGTGCCACTGCCTTCTCTGATACACACACTACTGTATATAAAACAGATAAACAACAAGGACCTACTGTATAGGTATAGCACACGGAATTATACTCAATATTTTGTAATAAGCTATATAGGAAAAGAATCTGAAAAATTACATATATATATACACACACACACACATATATAATGAAATCACTTTGCTATACATCTGAAACTAACACAACACTGTAAATCAACTATACTTCAATTAAAAAAAGAATGAGGTAGTAACTTGCTCTTGCAAATGAAAGCCTGCTCTGGAACTTAAGCCCACCAACTGCCTCATCACATTTCCCCACAGTCAGTCCTCTGCCTGGATTATCCCACGCCACTGGCTTTAGGATTCCTGTTTCCATGGCCCTCTGCCAGTTGGGGGTATCCTTTCTGACTGCCACTTACCCCAAGGTCAGTCCCTGGTGACCTTACATCCAAGTGACACCACCATACCCCATGCTAGTCTGATTCCCACCAAAGCCTCTTGAGCCCTGAGATTTTGCTGTGAAAATCTACAAGTTAAAAAAGATGAGCAGTGTCATCAGCCATTCCTGGTAGAGAAAAAATACCCTGGAAGAGAACTGACATTAGCAGTCTGAGTGGCTCTGAAGAAACCATAGATTTCCCATCGCCAAAGTGAGACTGTTTCCTACTCTATAGAGGAGCCAACTGAGCTGTTCTGTGCCTTTGCCTGGCCCCTCCTCTGGTCTCTAGGAACCCATATCTTCTTTCATAGGCTGGCCTGAGCACTGCCTCCTTTCTGCAAGTTGCTGCAAGGTAAACCCTCACCGACTTCTCTAAATTCCAGTACAACTGACTTTTTGAATGTTCACATTGACATTTAACCACATGCAGCTCTTGTTCATGTAAACATCCATGTAAGCACCAGATCTTATTCACTGCAACCCTTTAATTCTTAAGTTCTACAAATATGCATTCAGTGCCCACCTCATACTATATACTAGGCACACGACGGTAGATACAATACATTTTTAAAAGATGTGGTGTCTGCTCTCATGAGGTTTGCTGTCTTGTGGGAAATAAGACATTCAATACATCATCAAAAGAACACAGATTCAAGATGGCATTACGTGCTGTGAGAGGGAACAACAGGGATCTGAGGTTGGGGCTTCTGGAAAGTCAACCTAAATGTGAACAGAAAAATAGGCAAGTAGAGAGCCAGGACACAGAACCCTCCAGGCAGAAGAAGAAACCTGTCCAAAGGCTCTGAGGACCTGAAGAAGACCAGAAAGAGGGGGGCAGAGGAGTAGAGTGGTGAGCGCAACAGGGTGGGGCTGGAGAATGGGATGGCTCGCTCATGTCCAGATCTGCAGGCCAGTGGAGGGCTTTGATTTTAATTCTCAGAGAGATGATAAATCATTAACCACAAGCCATTAGAAGACAAAGATCATGCCTGATCATGCAGCTGCTCAATTAAGTACTTGAGTTGAATGAATAGAGAAATGAAAGCTTCCTTTGGGGCCTGTCCCTGTGACTACAAGGCCGTCTGGCTGCTGGGGCCCACGGTAACTTTGTAATTATGCAGGAATCCTAATGGTAATTCTCTTACTTTGGTTGATGAATATATAATAGTACACAAGTCAGTGCGAACTCCTATTCTTACCTCTCAAGCCAGAAACCTAGGACTCAGAAACAAGAATTTGCCAAACTTCATCCCCACTATATGCCATAGCTTTTGGACATTTCAAGTTTCAAAAGCTTGTGGTGTATTACATGTAGAGCATGGCTGCTACCAATCTCAGGGCTGAAGGCAGACAACTCAGGCTCTTAAGTTCACCTTCAGGGAATCTTCGTGCTGTTTCTCAAGGTGATAGAACCTATGATCCACAAGAGCAGTCTCAAAGAAATCTTTCAGGTGATTCTAAAACCTTCTAGTCCCAAGCCTCAACCTACCTTACCAAACTTGGTTTTGAACAAGACAAACTCTATTCTTCTGGGGTCATACTTCTGAGAAATCACCATGTGTCCTGCCATCTTTCTAGTTAATACATTATATCTTCCACTGGTGATGTTAACTCCTGGGCTTAGACCTGTATGGTAAGAAGGGAACCCCAATCCAAGTTTGTTTGGTATGATTGTGAACTCTCTTATTGCAAATCATTATGTCCAACCTTTTGCGGCATGCACTCAAGGGCACTCAATCAAAAGCCAACTGCAAAACGGCAGCACCATTACAGTGCACCATTCTGCCGGTAGCCAGTGACACACGACTGAAAGGCACGTGTGTGTCAACTCTGAGATCAAGATCTGTTTTGGCACCTCTGGAGTTTCACCCTTTTCTAATTCATCAGTTGTAAAGGCCCAGAATTAACACTGCCATGTCAGGCACTTGAGACACGGAGCATGGTCTGCATTGAACCTTTCGTAGCTTGTACAAGCTATAAGGTAGTGCACATTTCTGAGTTTAAGGCTGGGATGCTTTGGGATTTCTGTTTGAAGTGAAAATAGGACAGTTATATACCAGGTTTCCATGTCTCACAGACTTAGGGGATCCTTAGGTTAAATATATACACAGGAAGTGAAAACTTCAAATTTATTTTATTTAACTTTTTAGAGACAAAGAAAAATAAGCTTAGCTTGCTTGAGCTAAATAGAAGTGTCTTTGTGCAGAAAGATATTTATATCTGAATAAACATCCTCTACACCCAGATCTACAAAACCAACACACACACACACACACACACACACACACACACACACACACCTTATACACATCTACAAACTGTACAAAGACATGGAAAACTTCCACACACTTTATCATATTGATGTAGAGCTCATACATGTTCAGAAAATACTTATAGCACCTAAAACTGTGCATACACATAGAGAAATACCGCAGATGCTGGAAAAGTATAGCTCTATAAAGATAACAGATAATTATATTCACTCATATAGTCAAATATGAAAAATTAAAAGGATTTTTTTTAACTCTTAGTATGTATTAACTGATTGGCTGATACAGACAGCCCCAGATTCTTCATTTTATTTTCATAACCTTTGATTTTGCCCTGGCTTTGTTGAAAGGCTGTTATCTACTCAGGGCACTCACAGGGATTGTATATACACCTGAACAACAAACGGTGGCTTGCTACGAAACACACATAACTCATGGTGTAAACCGCGAGGACATTTATCATCGCACAGGAAGCTAAAGCCTCTTACACTTTCCTGACCATCCGAGAGACAGCAATTACCCCAGATTATCAGACCAACAATGACATGCTGCGTAAAGAGAGACACCGAGCCAACTTCACATCCCAAAGACTGGCATATTCAAGTACACTTAGGACATTAATAGCAATTTACGTGCCATCACTGAGACAAAGCCACAAAGGCTCAGTTGGCAGCCTCTTATTTTGAAGCCTATTATTTGTGGGAGTTACAGGCTATAATCACAACAGAAACTTTCAAAACCCTTATCTTCCGTGACGCACCAAATCTATTTCAGAGCCATAATTGCCATGTCACCGGAGAGTCTGCTGCTTAATGCACTCAAATGCCATTTAGTGTTTGCAGGGTCATTACAGCTAACAGAAGGATGGGGGTAGGGTGGGATGTGGGGAAGTAGTAGGGGAAAGGCAGACAGAGATCGTTGAGGGGAATGTGCTAGAATGGGGAACGTGGCTCCACTGTGCTTTATTTAGCGGATGATCCTGTTGTTTTGAGAATTCTATTTACCTCCAAAATGAGGGCAAGTGCCTGGAAACTGCATATTCAAGAATGCTGTATTATTTTGACACCACCCCAGATATCTTCAGTGGATGCTGGCAGATAATCTCTTTCATTCTGAGATTCTCATCCAAGTATAAAAGTGGGTTGTTTTTTACATTTTAATTTTTTTTTTTCCTTTTAGACTGTCCCAGCAATCTGTGCAGCGGAAATCTTCCAGCTGTGCAGCGGGCTCAGGAGTCTGACTTGGCTTTTCTGTATGTGTTCTGCTAGGGAATGAGAAAGGCAGACAAGGGGACTCATGATGGTGAAATGTCAAAATTGAATCATCTAGAAGAATGTGCTACCTTTCAGATGGTAAAAGAAGATGCAAGGAGACAGATAGAGGCTTCAAAATATGAGAAAACATCTAGTCACTCAAAAGACCATTTTTTAGACTTAAGTTTAGCTAAAGTCATAAGTAAGCTTTTAAATTATATGTAGCTTTATTTCTTCCACCTGGCTATAAACTAGTTAATGACTTATTGGGCAACTCCTAATTCTTAGGGGAATACTAAACATGGGATAAATCTTCAAGGAAAGTTTTGACAGACTAATGTATCTCTAGGTTCTTTTAGACAACTATTGATTTCTATTTTATAGTCCTAAGTTTTTCCATACACTAGAAATACAGAAAATGTCATGCTAATTCAGATTGCAGCATTCAGATTTATTTTAAGATCACTTAGTTTTCCTAGGGTAACTATCTAGCTTTCACTCTGAAGAACTTTCCACAGAAACAGACAGAATGAGACCTGGGGCCTTATTCCTCATGTATTCTCCTCCACTGAGAAACAAAATTTTCTCTATTTTCTAAATATTGACCAAGTGAGAAATGGAATTATATCCTTCTTATGTAAGCCTTTGAGTGTTTGAGTATCTCCTACGGAGGCATGGGTGAGCGGTGGCAGGCCGTGCAGACAGGGGTTCTAGCTGCAGCAGACTTAGGACACGCAGCATGTGGCATAAGCTCTCTTGGGAGGAGGTCACCATTAGACCCACCATAGAGTCACCAAACAGACTACCCGCAAACCGCAGAACAATTATACCAAAGAATTTCTCATACTGTTAAGAACGTTTTAGGACCCACAACCTGGGGATGTGGCAAAGGGACTGAAACTCCCAGGGAATTTGACTTTGGAGGCCAGTGGGGTTTGATTACAGAACTTCCACAGAACTGGGGAAACAGACTCTTGGAGGGCACAAACAAAACCTTGTGTGCACCAGGACCCAGGAGAAAGGAGCAATGACCCCACAAGAGACTGAGCCAGACTTGCCTGTGAGTGTCCAAGAGTCTCCAGCAGAGGCGTGGGTCAACAGTGGTCTACTGAGGGGTCAGGAGCACTGAATAAAACAGTGTAGGAAAAAGTCCTTTTGAAAGAGGTTGCCATTACTGCCATTACCCCTACTATAGTTAGGCCTCAGGCCAAACAACAGAAAGGGAACACAGGCATGCCCATTAATAGAAAATTGCATTAAAGATTTACTGAGCATGGCCCTGCCCATCAGAACAAAACCAGATTCCCCCACAGCCAGTCTCTCCCATCAGGAAGTTTCCACAAGTCTCTTATTCTTATCCATCAGAGGGAAGACAGAACGAAAACCAAAATCACAGAAAATCAACCAAACGATCACTTGGATCACAGCCTTGTCTAACTCAATGAAACTATGAGCCATGCCATGTAGGGCCACCCAAGATAGATGCGTCATGGTGGAGAGTTCTGACAAAATGTGGTCCACTGGAGAAAAGAATGGCAAATCACTTCAGTATTCTTGCCTTGAGAACCCCATGAAGAGTATGAAAAGGCAAAAAGATAGGACACTGAAAGATGAACTTTCAAGGTCAGTAGGTGCCCAAGATGTTACTGGAGACGAGTGGAGAAATAGCTCCAGAAAGAATGAAGAGACAGAGTCAAAGTGAAAAAAACATGCAGAAGTGGACGTGACCAGAGATGGAAGTAAAGTCCAATGCTATAAAGAACAATATTGCACAGGAACCTGGAATGTTAGGTCCATGAATCAAGGTAAATTGGAAGTAATGAAACAAGATGGCAAAAGTAAACACTTACATTTTAGAAATTAGTGAGCTAAAATGGATGGAAATGGGCAAACTTAATTCAGATGACTATTACATCTACTATTGTGGGCAAAAGTCCCTTAGAAGAAATGGAGTAGCCCTCATTGTCAACAGAAGAGTCTGAAATATAATATTTGGGTGCAATCTCAAAAACGACAGAATGATCTCCGTTCGTTTCCAAGGCAAACCATTCAATATCACAGCAATCCAAGTCTGTGTCCAAACCATTAATGCTGAAGAAGCTGAAGTTGAATGATTCTATGAAGACTTACAAGACCTTCTAGAACCAACACCAAGAACAGTTGTCCTTTTCATCATAGGGGATTAGAATGCAAAAGTAGGAAGTCAAGAGATACCTGGAGTAATAGGCAAGTTTGGCCTTCAAGTACAAAATGAAGCAGGGCAAAGACTAACAAGAGTTTTGCCAGGAGAATGCACTGGTCATAGCAAATACCCTCTTCCAACAACATACTCTACACATGGACATCACCAGATGTTCAATAACAAAATCAGATTGATTATATTCTTTGCAGCCAAAGATGGAGAAGTTCTATACAGTCAGCAAAAACAAGATCAGGAGCTGACTGTGGCTCAGATCATAAACTCCTTATTGCAAAATTCAGAATTAAATTGAAGAAAGTAGGGGAAACCACTAGACCATTCAGGTATGACCTAAGTCAAATACCTTATGATTATACAGTGGAAGTGGCAAACAGATTCAAGGGATTATATCTAATAGATAAGAGTGCCTGAAGAACTATGGACAGAGGTTTGTAACATTGTACAGGAGGTGGTGACCAAGACTATCCCCAAGAAAAAGAAAGGCAAAATGGTTGTCTGAGGAGGCCTTACAAATAGCTGAGAAAAGAAGAGAAGCAAAAGGCAAAGGAGAAAAGGAAAGATAAACTCATCTGAATGCAGAGTTCCAAAGAATAGCAAGGAGAGAACAGAAAGCCTTCTTCAGTGATCAATGCAAAGAAATAGAGGAAAACAATAGAACAGGGAAAGACTAGAGATCTCTTCAAGATAATCAGAGATACCAAGGGAACATTTCATGCAAAGATGGGCACACTAAGAGAGAGAAACAGTATGGACCTAATAGAAGCAGAAGAGATTAAGAAGAGCTGGCAAGAATATATAGAAAAACTGCACAAAAAAGATCTTGGTGACCCAGATAACCATGATGGTGTGATCATTCTCCTCTTAGAGCCAGATATCCTGAAATGCAAAGTCAAGATAGTGGAGGTGATGGAATTTCAGTTGAGCTATTTCAAATCCTAAAAGATGATGCTGTTAAAAGTGCTGCAATCAATATGCTAGCAAATTTGGAAAACTCAGCAGTGGTCATAGGACTGGAAAAGGTCAGTTTTCATCCTAATCCCAAAGAAAGGCAATGCCAAAGAACATTCAAACTACCATACAATTGCACTCATCTCACATGCTAGCAAAATAATGCTCAAAATTTTCCAAGCCTTCAACAGTACATGAACTGAGAACTATCAGATGTTCAACGTAGATTTAGAAAAAGCAGAGGAACCAGAGACCAACTGCCAACATTTGTTGGATCATAGAAAAAGCAAGAGAGTTCCAGGAAAACATCTACTTCTGCTTTACTGACTACACCAAAGCCTTTGACTGTGTGGATTACAACAAAGTATGGAAAATTCTTAAAGAGACGGGAACACCAGACTCCTGAGAAATCTGTATGCAGGTCAAGAAGCAACAGTTAGAACTTAACATGGAATAATAGACTTGTTCCATATAGCGGAAGGAGTCCATCAAAGCTGTATACTGTCACCCTGCTTATTTAACTTATATGCAGAATACATTATGAGAAATGCTAGGCTGGAAGAAGCATAACCTGGAATCAAGATTGCTGGGAGAAGTATCAGTTAATCTCATATATATATAGATGACCCCATCCTTATGGCAGAAAGCAAAGAGGATCTAAAGAGCCTCTGGATGAAAGTGAAAAAGGAGAGTGAAAAAGCTAGCTTAAAGCTCAGCATTCAAAAAACAAAAGATCACAGTATCTAGTCCCATCACTTCATGGCAAATAGACAGGGAAACAATGGAAACAGTGATAGACTTTATTTTCTTGGGCTCCAAAATCACTGCAGATGGTAACTGCAGTCATGAAATTAAAAGATGCTTGCTCCTTGGAAGAAAAGCTATATCAAACATAGACAGCATATTAAAAAGCAGAGACATTACTTCGCCGACAAAGGTCCTTGTAGTGAAAGCTATGGTTTTCCAGTAATCATGTATGGATGTGGGAGCTGGACCATAAAGAAAGCTAAGTGCTGAAGAATTGATGCTTTTGAATTGTTTTGTTGGAGAAGACTTGAGAGTCCCTTGGACTGCAAGGAGATCAAACAAGTCAATCCTAAAGGAAATCAGTCCTGAATATTCATTGGAAGGACTGATGTTTAAGCTGAAGCTCCAATTTCTTGGCCACCTAATGTGAAGAACTGACTTCATTGGGAGAGACTCTGATGCTGGGAAAGGTCGAAGGCAGGAGGAGAAGAGGATGACAGAGGCTGAGATGGTTGGATGGCATCACTGACTCGATGAACATGAGTTTGAGCAAGCTCCAGGAGTTGGTGAAGGACAGAGAAGCCTGGTGTGCTGCAGTCCATGGGGTTGCAAAGAGTCGGACATGACTGAACTGAACTGAACTGAGTGACTGAACTGAACTATGTAAGTTCTTAGAAATCAGTAAGAAAAATATGAACATTTTAAGAATGCATATAAAAGACTAATAAACAGATGAAAAATGTTCAATCATTAGTAAATCAAAGGGATACAAATTAAATTAATCTAAAAATGAGATGCCATTGTATAATGTGATAATTGACAAAGACTGAAAGACTGCTAAAACATTGTTATTGAGAATATGAGGAAATGGAAAGGATCAAAAATGCTTGTGGGAACCATAAATTAATAGGCATTTCCAGGAGAAAAGTTTACAGTACATCACAAAGGGCTTAGATTTTTTCATGTCCTTTGATCCAGCAATTCCATTTCTTAGAATTTGTTCAAGGAAATAATGCAAAATATGCACTGAATTTTCTGTACTATGATGTTTACCATGGTGTTATTAATAATAGTGATAAAAAAGAAAAAAAGCTTAAATGTTCTACAGTAGAGACTGATTAAATAAATTATGGACTTTCCTAGTAACAAGCTCTTATGCAGCTATTAAACTTATGTTTGAGAAGAATGTTTAATGATATGGAAAATATTCATAATATATTTTTAGTAAAATAAGTAGGTTACAAAATGATGTGTTCCATATGATCCTAACTTTTCTACACCCACACAAAACATACTTATACACAAAATGCTAGGAGGCTGCCAAGCACAAAGTTAACAGTAATTTTCTTCTGTGTGATTTTCTTGCATTCTCCAAATTTTCTACATTAAATATTGGTAACAAAAAAGTAAATGTAAAATTGAAACAAAGCATAGGAAGGAAAGTTCATATCTCATTTAGATCTTTGTCTTGCATTTTTGAAAGGGCATGGCCAACCTCCAGAACTCATTGGGCAAAAGACCAGCGCAATTAACGGTCTAATGTAGGTCTGAGGAAGAAAGAGGTTAAGAGAGACTCTTTTGCCTGGAGAAGAAAGCTTTAGCAGGTGATTTCACGGCTCTCTCAAAATATAATTACCTGTGACGAGTATTAATCAGTTGTTTTTCCCATTCTACAAAAATAGGGTCAAAGGAAGGAGGTTAAACATAGCAATTAACTTGGACTAGATGGAGAGTTGCTTGAGAAGAAGCACTTGATCCCTTTTTGTTTTCCATGTCCCAATGCCACAAAAATTACTTGTTAATAATAAATTCAAAGCAAATGCCTGCTGATCTAGAGTGAATGAATGAATAAATGAAGGAATTGCAGATTAAGCTCAAGTTCTCAGACACAACACCTGTCCCAGAGAAAAGTATGAGGAAGAGAAGAAAGAGCAACAGATATCTGGTCTTTGAACATACCCGTTAGAGAGTTCTCAGGAGGAATAGTAAAGATTATTGGGTAACAGGATATATATGTAAGTTGGAGGTAAAAATGGGTACAAGGACATGATAAATAGAAATAAAAAGAAGGAAAACTATTCTCTAAAGGGAAGACTCTGGACCACAGAAACACAAAAACATGTAGCGGTTCCAGACGGACAGAAAATCTAGCCACAAGGTGGTTACTCATTTACAACAATAAAATAAGAAAAAAAGGAAAGAAAAACCTCTTGACAATAGGTTCAAGTAGTTCACTGCAAAAAGCATGCATTATGAACCGCTAGGTGCCAGGTCTGCACTGCAGGCTGAAATCCAACACTAGAATCCTCTTCAGAGACCTAGGGCTGAGGGAAGAAAAGAATCGACTATTCTCCAATATAAAATATAAAGTTAAAAAAATAAAATGATAAACAACAAGCCTGTCCTGTATAGTACAGGGAACTCTGCTCAATAATCTCTAATAATGTAAATGGGGGAAAAAAAAAACTTGAAAAAGAATAGATACATGTATAACTGAGTCACTTTGCTCTATGCTTGAAACTAACACAACATTGTTAATCAATTATACTTCAATATAAATTAAAAACTTAAAGAAAAAATAGAGAAAATATTGCCAAAATCCAGATTTCTGGAGTCTCTTTACAAATAGAGAAAACAGAACTCCCATTCCAAGTCCCGTGCAGTAAGTATATACTATGTAGGAACTAGAAAGAACTTCTGGGAGAAGATAATCCTCATTTAAACCCTGTAAACTGAGCAGGATTATGAGATGCTTTCTCATTGCCATGGGTTCTGGACCATGGATTCTACTGCTTGAGGATTTTAACTACCGGAAAGGCCAAGCTTACAAGGACAAGGGGGTTAAAAAAAAACCAACATTTACAGTGTCAGGCACTTCTAGAATGTGATCTGGAGAAGTACCAGGGCAGATACTTGGTGACTTTCAGCAGCAAAAACAATTACACTAGACAAAGAATGAAAACTGACACCTGTAGGTATGTTTCTTTAACCTTTAGATTTTTGTTGTGTTGTTGTGATACCTGATTTTACCATCCTCTAAACTTTTTTTTGTTTACATTTTTTAAATATCCTAAGTATTTTAATAAACTTGAATTAAATAAGCTAATGCATTTAAAATGCCTAACACATGGGAAGAAGTCAATAAGTGTTAGTTATTAATACAATTATTAAGTGTCATTTTAGTCTGTTAATTTTCTCTTCTTATTGATTTTTAATTGTTCTTTAATTTACTGCTTTATACTACTTCCTTATTTTATTACAACTTGATCTGTTTTATAATTTTTGTTAAGTATGTTCTCAGTGGATGCTATTTATTTCAACCACTCATTCTAGCTTATTTTATGTTTTAATTGTTCTCTTTACTGCTTGTGTATCATAATTGCCTGCAACCTTCATTTTGCCATTTCACATGCAATTTTCTCCATCTCTTGCCATTTTTATCCTTTCACTGCCTATTTTCTTTCTAATTAGGTTTCTCTTGTTTCCTGAATCTTTATAATTTGCCATTATTTTCTTCTATTTTTTAGCCTCATTCATCCATAGATGAATAAAGCTTGTTATCCTTCTTATCCGTGTACTTTGTTGCACTTTATTCATTTAACTCATTTTTGAAAATTTTTACTCATTTAAATTATTAAAAATGCCAAGTATTAAGTATTGACAAAGAGGGACACTTGGTAGAAGTCCTGGCCCTGTGAAGCAGGGTGGCTCCCTCTTATCTCTTCTATTGAGCTAGAAAAACTGTTACTTCTATAGTAAACGCCCCAGTTTCCTCAATGCTCACCTTCCATCTTGTGTATGATAACTGGATCCCTGGCTAAGTTGACTAACCAAATATGACACAGTAGTGCTATAGAGTAAGCTATATTCAGGTGAGGACTTTCTATATAATTTTTAGATTTATTTTTAATAAAAGAACTAATCAACCTTAAACCTTCTAGATGCTGCTGCTGCTGCTGCTGCTAAGTCGCTTCAGTCCTGTCCGACTCTGTGCGACCTCATAGACAGCAGCCCACCAGGCTTCCCCTCCCTGGGATTCTCCAGGCAAGAACACTGGAGTGGGTTGTCATTTCCTTCTCCAGTGCATGAAAGTGAAAAGTGAAAGTGAAGTTGCTCAGTCGTGTCCAACTCTGGTGACCCCATGGACTGCAGCCTACCAGGCTCCTCCGTCCATGGGATTCTCCAGGCAAAAGTACTGGAGTGGGGTGCCATTGCCTTCTCCTTCCCTGATAAGATATATCACAGAATAGTCATAACTGAGTTCTCATAGCTCTTTCCCACATCAGCCTGGCCCCAAAATATAAATTATCAGGAAACATAATGGATTCTCTTACTGTAAGGTTCTTACCACCTCGATTAAGCGTTTAAGGACTAGGGTTTCAAGGGTTGGTCTGGATAAAGGGGAAGAACAGAAGCTTTGTAGTTAGACCGTCTTGAGTCCACACCCTGGCTCAATCACTGACTAGCACTTTGATCTTGGGCAAACCACTTAACCTCGTTGAGTCTCCATTTTATCATCCATAAAATGGAGATGAAAATGTTTATAAAGACATTGGTCTAAACTGAAAAGTCGAAAGTGTTAGTCTCTCCATTGTGTCTGATTCTTTGAGATCCCATGGACAGGCTCCTCTCTCTATGCAATTCTCCAGACAAGAATACTGCTGGAGTGGATAGCCATTCCCTTCTCCAGGGAATCTTCCCTAATATGGAAACGAAGCCAGGTCTTCTGCACTACAGGCAGATTCTTCATTGTCTGAACCCAGATTCTTTGCCAGGAAAGCCCCTAAGAAAACTGGAGTGGGGTGTCATAGGGCATTCAATAAATATCATGAGTCAGTATTCTTAGTATAGACATGGATATGGTGGAGGCTCAAGTTATCCCCAGCACATTAAGTGTGTAATTAATTGTGCTTTTGTTCTTCTGCCCCCCTAAAGAGGCACAGAACCCTCAGTTGTTATGCTGGGTCACTCCATCCTGAGTTCTTATGAGAGAGGGACCTGAAACTTCCCTCATCAGAACCTCATCCTCTTACTGTTAGAGCATCCTCTAGGTCTACAGGTATCCTGAGACTGACTTACACACTCCCAGGCTAGATCAATTTCTGAAGGAGATATAAATAGAGTATGATTTTAGACAGGTGTGTGAGTTTGGAAAACTAATAAGCTCATAGAAGTTTGGGGGAGGTTTCAGAAAATGAATTTGACTAAAAGACACTAGAGAAGAAAGGGGAAGAAATGGCAAAAGATTAAATGAGGAGAAATGTAATTTCTTACAAGTGAGGAAATCATATTATAATTTAACTTCCAAACATCACTAGTCTCTATGTCTATATATTTTGAAAGTTCTTAGTATGGAAGAGGGCTATAAGTCTTAAAAGCTTTAAAAGCAGGCACATCAAGTCAGAACCTAAAGCAAATGTAGAATAAACCATCTTATTCCATTTTAAATGGGCTTGTTTGACTATGAGACAGAGTGAAGGGGTGAGAAGCAGCTAGGGCTGGAAAGAGGAGGGGAACATGTGACAGGCTGGAAAAGAACAGGCTCTTCTGTGGATAACTTGGTGCTCAGTTCAGGCTTCCTTTTCCTTCTTTTTTGATTGTTTTGTAAACTATGAGAAAGGCGTAGACCCAAGAAAGGGAAGGGTAAGAAATTTAGATGCAAGTGTACTTCATTTGTCAAAACTTAGAGAATATAGGCTTACTGTTTTTACATTTAATTGTGTAAAATTTTACCTCAGAAGAGAGAGAAAAAAAAAAACTACAAACAAATATCAAACTCCAATAAATGATATACATACTAGTAGTATTTCTTTGGACTAGTAGTATTTATTTATTCATTAGTATTTATTTGAAGTATATGGACTTCCCTGGTGGCTCAGACGGTAAAGCGTCTGTCTATAATGCGGGAGACCGGGGTTTGATCCCTGGGTTGGGAAGATCCCCTGGAGAAGGAAATGGCAACCCACTTCAGGACTATTGCCTGGAAAATCCCATGGACGGAGGAGCCTGGTAGGCTGCAGTCCACGGGGTCGCTAGGAGTCGGACACGACTGAGTGACTTCACTTTCACTTTTCACTTTCATGCATTGGAGAAGGAAATGGCAACCCACTCCAGTGTTCTTGCCTGGAGAATCCCAGGGATGGGGGAGCCTGGGGGGCTGCTGTCTCTGGGGTCACACAGAGTCGGACACGACTGAAACGACTTAGCACACTAATCTGAGTTAACTTCTTGCATATGGTTAATTTTTAATAGAGCTCAATTTATACAAGGCAAGGCTTATTTAAGCAGAAAGCATGCCTTTCTGTGTTCTGTGTTAGGAAGTCTATTGTTTCACAGCGTGAACACTATTGCGCCACTTTTGGTGACCACTACAGGACTGGCAGAGCATCTAGAATTGCTCTGTCCAACATAGCAGCCACCAGTCATCAAATCAGACACAATTAATAAATTCATTTTCTTAGTCACACTAGCCACATTTCAAGTACTTAACAACCACGTGTGGCTAATGGTTAACTTATAGGACATCAGTGAAATTTCCACCAGTGTAACAAAGTTCTTTTGGAAAGCACAACTTTTGGCAGAGTCACCTTGCAAATCTATAAATGAATGGCAAAGTCAATCCATGTTTATAAGCATATATTTTTAGTTGATAGGAATATTATATGTATGTAAATACCTTTTATGATAGCCATTCTCCAAATTCTTTTTTTTTCAATTTAATTTTATTTTTTAACTTTACAATATTGTGTTGGTTTTGCCATATATCAAAATGAATCCGCCACAGGTATACATGTGTTCCCCATCCCTTACCCTCCCTCCCACCTCTCTCCCCAAATTCTTTAAAAATAATATTACATTGATTTGGTGCCACAGTCCTTCCCTTTCAGCGAAGCTGGGGACTATACCAGGATACTCCCAGTCCTTTTAGCTTTCTGTGACTTTACAGAGTATAAGGACCATGTCCTATTGATAGTTGCGTTCCTGGCACTGGGTATCAGAAGGTTCTTAATAAATCTGTTGAATAAAGCATTTATTCATTTACTTATTTGGTTAGTTGCTTCAGACTCAAGTCAGTCATGCCTTCTGCCTTATACCTCTGTGAATCTGGAGAATATTTAAAGGCGTGGAATAGAATTTCCCTAAACTCAATCAGAGCCAGAGATAGAGACTTTTTAAATGTACCAAATTTTAAAATAACAATTGTATTTTCTTTAAAAGACGTCCAATATTTTATCTGAAAGTAAGTTTGTCTAAGAACATGAAACTCCTTCCCAGAGGGCAAGGGGGCCATCTTCTGAAATCAATACTAACTTTTCCCACAATTGAATTCAGCCAATTTAATTACCTTAATATTTACTTAGGTCGAAGGGGCTATGTCACCTTCAGGAGCAACCACAAAAACAAACTGCCCTTTGGAGGTTGTAATTGTTTTCTTTATAGAGCAGAAGGCAGGGGCGACTTGAATCTGGAACAACTAACCCAGTCCTAGACCAAGGACAGCATGACCATCCAGCGACACGTGTGGGCCCAAATGGGCAGGATGATGTTATCAATTTCAGTGAAAATAACATGGTACCATTGTTCTACCATACATGACACTCTTCCCCAAAATACAAATTTATCTTCTCCTTATAGCTTTTAGGTATATTTCCTTTCCTCCCATATTTTCTTAGCAATGGAAAAACATCATGCTCGTAAGAACAGGGATACTGGAAAGAGGCCTGTGAAGTCATTCAGCTCAACTATCCTTTCTAGAGTTCAGGGAATTGAATCTTATCAAGAGAAAGTGACTTGTCCAGTCACACAGGCAGAAAGTAGCAGAAACGAAAGTTACGTATACACATTTCCCCACATACACTTTAAATGTGATCATGTTTGGAGTGACTGTATCACTAGGTTTAAGATCAACAAAATTCTTTGTGACTACTTCTACTTTTAAAGAGAAAGTCATCTCCACAAAAGGATACTGATTTTATTATAGGTCGATGGTATGACATTTTTGTCAGGAGGGGAGTAGATTTCTCAGACTATTGCTAGTTGGTCTTGAACTCCTCTCTTTTGCTTTATAACTTAATTTCAAATCCCCTCCTAAACTACAGAATTTATTGGTTCCCTTGTCCTACCTAGTATTCCAAGAACAGGAAGCCTGCTGCTGCTGCTGCTGCTGCTAAGTCGCTTCAGTCGTGTCCGACTCTGTGCGACCCCAGAGACAGAAGCCCACCAGGCTCTCCTGTCCCTGGGATTCTCCAGGCAAGAATACTGGAGTGGGTTGCCATTTCCTTCTCCAACATATGAAAGTGAAAAGCGAAAGTGAAGTTGCTCAGTCATGTCCGACTCTTAGCGATCCCATGGACTGGAGCCTACCAGGCTCCTCCGTCCATGGGATTTTCCAGGCAAAAGTACTGGGGTGGGGTGCCATTGCCTTCCCCAACAGGAAGCCTAATCTCAAATAAAGTGTTGTATGAGACTGAAAGTTAAAATACATCCTGATTGGCATCGGGGTCTCCAACTTCACCTGAATATATTATGAAGTAGCCTCATTCCCTTAGGTCAAAAATGCTATTGATGATATATTTATTGAATGAATATATGAGTAAATGAATGAATAAATAGATGACTATGCCATTGAATGATCTGGCCTCATTCATGTTTTATACCTATAAGGACTTTTACCTGGCAGCTGAGGAAAACCAATGGATTGCATATAAAATTACAATATTGGGATTTTTTTTTTTTTTGCTTCAACTATTTTGGACTCAAACAGAATACTTTTCTGGTCTCAAATGCTCAGTTGATACAGTATTAAGGCTTAAAGGCCACATCATGTAAGATGCTAAAGGGACTTACTCTGGTTCCTTTTGGCTCTGTTATCAGGGAGAACCAGGCTATAGGCTTCTGGAAGGCAGGAGTCCATCAGCTCTGTACCCCTGCCTTCAACCCTGCAGATACTGGTTCACTATGTTCAAGCCTGTCCTCCTACTCTTTACCCCCTAGCCTGGGGCTGTTTACTGCTACCTATCCACAGGACCAGAGGAACCCAAAGGCAACTAACTGGGGGCACATCTGAATGTTTTAATATCTTCAAAATTCACATTTGGTTCGGTATAACAATTAAGACTTCATATAATTAAAGTGAGCTTTTAAAGATCTACATATGATTTTAATTATCATTCTCACTCCCCACAATTCCCTATAATTCCACATGTGGCAACGTCTTATATACTTTAACTGGAAGGAGGTCTCTCAGAAGCAGTTAAGAAAAAATTAAAATGATGGCATGTGGCCAAGTATTACCAAGTAACCTCTGTGATATTCAAATGCCTGAAACATGTTCACTAAAATAGTTCATTATTTTTTGCCTCAATTTCTACTTTTTATTTATTTTCTTTGTAAATGTCCTTTTGCCCCTTTGCCTAACATGGGGAAAAGCAAAAACAAAAATAAAAACACGTAAGTTATGGTTTACAAAGATCAAAGCTTCATTGCTATTTTTCCACTACTATAATTATCACAAAGTAAAATCAATGAGATTTTTCTTTCATCAACTGACGTTAATGGCACTCTGCCTTTATAGAGAGAATACCAACACTTTAATTCCATTTTCACTTCGTCTTTTGAGTAAGAAAACTCTTACATTGGTTATCTATAAACATTTAAGAGGAGACTGGAGTGAACTTACTCACTTATGTCACATTCTAAAATAATTAAAAATAAATAATTCCACTCTAAAAACGGAATGCTTTCTGCAACCACAAATCTCTGAATTCAAAGGGAGTTCACATGAGGCGAGCTCTCTCCTTCCCTCAAGATTCGATCAGAGGGCTAAGTGATGGAGCAGCTATAAAGCAGGGTGGAGGCTAACTCAAATGGAAAAGCTGTCTGGCAAGAGGAGCCTACGGTTGAGTCTGGTGTCCCTGGAGTGAACAGGAGAAATCAAAAAACGTACCTGTAGGACTCCAGAGTTAACTAAGCTGAAAGGACCTTAGAGCTTATTCACTGGGAAAATCTGACAGATGAATGATATAGAGACAAAGAGACTTGCCAGAAGAAAAGCCACAAGAAGAATCCAAGTTTCCTGACTTCAAGTTGCTGCTACCTTTCACCTCTTCATACAGGTTCTGGTCCAAAGTCTGGTAGAGACAGCATTGAGAACCCCATAAAAACTGATGTTCTTCAGACCTGTGGTTGCCAAGGGGGCCTGGTGGGGAGGGGAAGGAAGGACTGGGAGTTTGGGATTAGCAGATGCAAACTAGTATATATAGGATAGATATAGAACAAGGTCCTACTGTATAGCACAAGGAACTATATTCCACATCCTGTGACAAGCCATAATGGAAAAGAATATGAAAAAGAATGTGTGTATAAATATGTATAATTGAGTCACTTTGCTGTACAGAAGAAATTAACACAATATTGTAAATAAACTATAGTTCAATAGATTTTTTTTTTTTTTACAAAAAGAAAAGATATTCTCTTGCTATGTGGATGGCTACCCCATAAACAGGTTTTGGTAAGGGGATTCTTTTAGGAAACATAGCATTAAGGAATTCAAAGTGATAATTCTCTTGAAAATATCATCACTGTACAGCTTAATTTATTTAATGCTGACCTGACACTTATTCTCAGAGAATTTGCCTTGGTCAAAAATTTTTTCAAAAAAGGGATACTTAAAAAGCTTTTTAAGTTAAAAAGAGAGCCTATTGTGAGTTAGTACGTCATTTAAGAGAAAAGTCATTACTGGATCCTTTACAGCTGTTATGTAAGATGTGGCATTTTAAAATTCAGTGGTCACTTGTCTCCTTCTATTTGATTTATTCATTCAACAAACATGTTTTGAGCAACTAATATATACATTTTAGGACATGTATTTGGGAATGAAATACAAAGAGTGTGAAGTATGTCTGTGCACATATCTGTAATGCCAGGGAATGTATATATACGATAGAGAGAAGAGGGAAAGGAGGGTTAAGAAGACAAACAGCAAGGAGGAGCTAGGTGTGGGACCGTCAGTAGGATGTGGGATGTGGGCGAGTGGGTGGGACATGGAAGGTAATATAGGAAGAAAGGATACTTCCATAGAGGACACATAGGTGTGAAGGTTGGGGGATGTGTGTAGCCAGGTAAAGGTGAGCTGACCACACTGCTTGGCATCCAAAGATTACTGGATGACAGGATGAGGGGGATGGATAGGTAGATAGGGCCAGAGTGTGGAGGATTCTGAATGTCAGACTCAGGGACTGCATTTTCTTAGGTGGCCAACAGAGAAGTGCTCGTGATTTCTGGGCAAGGAATGACAAAATTCAGGGGATGTGGGTAAGAGAAAGGAGACACTGAAGGCAGTAATGCTAATTAAGAAATATTCACAAGAGCCTAAACGATATAAATAGCTACTAAACCTAAATAGCTAATAAACTTTTCTAGAAGGAGGATGGTGGCCATGGGAAAGGAAAGGAAAGAGTGGCTTTGAGAGCTAAGTGATCTTTCCGTCTGTCTGACAGACGGAGAAGTGCAATCATCTCCCTCCATCTCTTAGAACCACTCTGAGCCCAGTAAACACTGCCCGTTGTCATCTGAGAACACAAAGCACTTAAGAAGCTATAATTTAACGCTCACCATGGCTAAGGAAGGGGGTTCTTAAGCCTTGTATAACTCTGTATCCTTTTCAAAAGCATATCTTTCCATCAGAAGAGGGGAAAAAATGGCATCTGTGTCCTAACCTATCTTCACTGTCCTAACCTATCTTCACTAGGAACTACCTACTGGGAAAACTGCTCACACAGAGGAATAAGGTCAAATTAGAAAGTTATCACTTACAACATTTCATCTGCACTCATGTGGAACAACTGATGCTTGGCCAAGCCCTTTCCTACCTATTTTCTCATTTCCCCTAAAGCAGCTATGAAGGTATTAAGAGTGGGAATTCCTACCCCCATTTTATAAGGACAAGATTTGATGCCTGTCCATGGACACATGAGAGTAACAAGGACCAGAGTCTCTCAACTCCCAGCGCAGGGTTCTTACCACCACACATTGTGACCCCATTGCTACATGGGCTGAGTTAATGCAAGTGGTCTGAACTCCATGAGATTTAAAATGGACGCTGGTTGGACGCTGGTTGGATAAGATGTGGGTGCTGTAAAAACCTAGTCAGGAGAGCAGATAAAGGCTGCCCAGAAAACGTCCTCCGCTGAGTGAAACACAATCCAGAGCCCAGCTGGGAATTCCATTGCCTCCTTGGGTTTTGGAATTGTTTATTTTTATTCCTTGGCTCAAATCTTTCATTCCTGTCCTTGTCTCTTCTCATCTCACTCCTTTTTCTCTCTCTCTCTCTCCTCCTAGCAGCCAGTACCCCTCTCTGTACATACACATGTCTCGGCATCTAATACCACTCTCTAAAAATAGCTCTGACAAGCTTAGTCTCCTGCAGGTGACACAACTTAAAATTGATACCAAAAGAACAGACCATATCATGATCAGCCTTTGATTCATGTACCCTGTGTACTAAAGACCCTGAAATAAAATAAACACAGTTCACAGGGGAAAAAAATTAATGCAGAATGAGACTCTTTCAAGTGGCATTTTCCAGCCCAGTTTTTGTGGAGGGTTTATGTAATCAGACATAATAGTCTGCACATGTGTGGTTACACGATTTCAGAAATGATTCCCAGCCCACCAGATGACGTCAGAGGGGCCCATGGTGAGCCCCCTGAGTCTGAGGGCGGCTCTCTTCTGCTCAATTAGGAAAGATGCCAAATAGCAGAACCATCAGCCCAACTTCCTGCCCAGTCACGTAGAGTTTCTTCAGTTCTCTTTCTGAGTGTGCCCACAGTCTCCTCCCCACACTCTTTTCCTTCATCATGTTCCTTTCATCCACTTACACACAGAGCAAAATTTTTCCTGGAAAGACCTATATTCCAGCTCAAAAAGATCCAGGGAATGTATACATGCCTATGCACTTGAACAAACCCCCCTCCCCCAACACAGAACAACTTAATTCATTTGGAATCCATTTTTGAGAACAGAATTCTCCATCACACTGTCTTGGATTTTTCTAAGCAGGCACCTGGCAGGTCAGCCATGAATATAAGAAGAATAATTAGTATAAGCACAAGAAGGGAAAAATCCTTCTACTCTGGAAACGCTTTCTAAAAAACAGACACAGGTGCCCAGAGTATGTCTAACAGGGTCAGCTTTGACCTCCCACTTCCTTCCCAGAGAGGAACTTGACAAATATTATAGAAATTCAGAGGATATTTTGCCAAAGGAAGGTAGAAAATAAAGAATTCTTAATTGGAAGAGGCCTTGAAAGTCACCAAGATAGTCACCACCTGGTACTTAACCCTCTTCCACAACATCTTGACCAAGTATTAATATTTAGCCAAACCATGCCGGAATGCTCCAATGATGGGGAATTCTTGGCTTCCATAGGCAATAGACCCTTTCTTTGGACAGCACTGACTGTAAGAAAGGCCCCTCCAATGTTGAAGTAAAATGTTTCTACTCAGAATTCTACCCTACTCCCTTTAGATCATTCAGAATGAAGCCAATATCTCACAGATGACAGCATGTCTCAAACTATTACTTACCATCAAACCTTCTCTTTAATAGCTTAAGAATTCCTAATTTTTTTCAACCATTCCTCATCTGATGAAACAGCTGGTCCCCTCTTGTTTCCTTCCAGTCTGGCCATTTTCATGTACAATTTCCCCAATGTAGAGTTGAAAAGCTCTCACTATTTTCATTGCAGATGCCATACCTCAATTAGTATAGGTGAGGATTATACTATATACAGTGCCCACCTTTCCTTCCTTCAATCCCCATGTATTTTAATCCCCACAACAGAAACGGAAAAAAACAAAAAAAAAAAAAAAAAAAAAACCCTCACCGTCATCCAGTCATAGTTTTCTTAGTTAGTTCTGAGCCAGTAGTTCTACTGGAGCATCTCATGACCTCTAAAAGCCTAGGAAATCACCCCTGATCCAAAGAACAGCCTCCTTTTCCAGACTGCCCTCTTGTCCCAGCTTGCTGTCATCGCCGCTGAGATAGCGGACGATTGATCTGAGAAATCAAGTTGGATTGCTGTCCCAAATCTACACTCGGTTCTCCTTGTGTCTGTCTGATCGATTTCACTCTGTGCGACATAGCTTGTCGCTATGAATTTTCATGCTAGTCAGGAGCCGCCAGTGCACCCAAGAACAAGTAGAAGATGGTCTGCACCCCTCCCCACCCCTTCAACCTCGCCAGCCTCTGTGTTAATTTTTTTAAAATCATCCTTAGATTGGAGAAAGGTGTTTTATTAAAGACCACAGACCAGGATGCAAGGGATTCCAGTTACCGGTCCTTCCCCATCAGGTTCTCAGGTCCCTGCTTGTGGCGACATCTCCTACCACTGTACTAGGTGTCACCTGTTTGGCAGCCCCTCTCAGCTGAAAGCATGTGGCCGCAGGTGCCATGCAAACACTGATTGTGTGTGACAGCCCTAGACGCCAGCTGCCTGCATGAAGCCTGCCCAATCGCCACTTTTTTTGAGGGTAGAATGCTGCCGATGGCATGACTGATACAGAAACAAGAAACTAGGTGACCGTAAAGCTAAGATAAGTCCTACTAAGTGGCATTCTGAGCCCTATGGCTTTGAAATAATTGGCAGTGATAGAATAGAAACAAAGGGTGGGGGGAGCCTTGTTTTCTTACACTGATGCCCTGCGGACTGTACATCTGACTGGCTGCGAGTCCATCACTGTATCCTCCTGTCTGGCTGATAACATGGCGAAGGGTATCCACCTAAACGGATGAACAACAACAGAGAGGAGATTAGTCAGAGAGATGCAGGTAAGTGACACAGGTCATCAGCACACAGGCTACCATTTGGGCACGCCAAATTAATGCAACCATTGGAGATATTCTTCCTGGGAAAGGAACCATTGGGAGGCTGGGCCTCCACTCTCTGCCAAATCCATTATCCTTTCTGAGCTTAGTAAGCAAGACAGAAAAACGGTCAAAGAAAGCTGGGTTTCCCAACAATGAAACTACTGTTGCATTAGACAGCAGGGATTGGGTGACGGAGTGGGTAAGTGGGGAATCTGAAAGATTTTTCTCTTCCCTCCAGATCGTCCTATATAACTTCTTCGCTCGGGAGCTTATAAAAGTCAAGATTCTGTTTAGAAGGGCCAGCCAGCCACCTCACAGAGGGAACAGTGTGCGACTAATGCTCTTTTTGAGGACTTAAATAATGGCCGGTTGTCTAGTCATTTGGCCAAAGCCTGACTATGTATCTTCAAACTTGGTGCCAGGCAATGTTTCCAAAGCAAGGGGCTGAATCGCCAGCCAGCTGGTCTATTCCAGGCACATAATGCTTCTTGTTCCTCACGCAGGTGGGACCCTGGGTGGGCGTGGCTCAGAATCGCCCTGGCGACCCTGACCCAGAGCACACAATGTCACCCCGTCACACCAGGCTGTGTGCTCACACAGAAGATGGCTTCTGAGCTGTCGTGAAGCCGAGCTGCTGACTAAGGTGTGCTGAGGGCTTACGCCACACGACTTGAGTTTTGTTTCCCAGCATGGACCAGACTTGTCACCAGAAACTCAAGTCCCTTGACCTCAAGGATGACTATAAAGATGAGTTTAGTCAACCTGACTGGGTATTTTTAAAGGTTAAAATGAAACCCTGAGATACTTAGGTATGTGCCTAGTCATTAATGACTTCCATATTGGGCAAACGCTGAGTGTGGAAAAACCAACAAACCAGAAAGAAACCTGGAAAGTGAGCCAACAGACTGAACTCCTCCCTTTCCCTTTGGTGAGCAAAGAATACACTGGGTCCACTTGCCTCAGTAACCTCACCCTGCGCTTGCTCCTCTCCTGCCTTCCGCGTATGACTGACAAGCCAGAGCCAAATGCATTCACAAAGTGTGGACAAGATTCCCCACGACAGTGGTTGTCTTTGTTTTGGTTTGGTTGTTGGTAAGGTTTGGTCTCTACATCTCTATCTGTCTCTTTCTGTTTGGACAGAAGCAGGAAGTGCCAGTCCGACTGACGGCTCCTGGACTCTAAGGCATTCACCTGGCGGCACATTGGCTGGGTCCCTACCTGTGATTGCACGTTGGCTCCAACCTGGGCCCCTTGGTAAGAATCCCCATTGAGTGACTGCACGCTCATGAACAAATCTCCAGAGTTTGACATGTTAAAAGAACTGGAAGAACCTGGAAAGGAAAGAGTGAGGCACCTGAATCACAGAAAGGAAAAGGCTCAACCCCCGCAACTAACAGCCAAGAGGAAGAATGACATGCAAAGCAACCCCCCCACCAAACAAAACGAAAATCAAAACAATACCAACAGAGTCTGGTTAGTAGCATGAAGAACAGAGCAAGCAATAAAGGGTGCGTATCGTTCATGTTACGTAAAGCCCACATCTCCCTGCAAGTTGCCTGTAGGACTGCTTCCCCTTAGCAACTTTAAGCTGAGAAAGGAAACATGTATTCTTCTCAACTTGGCCTGTTTGAAGTGGAGACAGCCTCCAGCCCCTGGATCTCTCTTTCATGCCTCTAAAATTCTGGGACTGGCTGGGGGACTGTGAGCTGGAGACTATGGGCTGGTCGATGATACTTCTGCCACCACGGTGGAGCACCTGAGCTATCAGCTAGATTCTAAATAAGCTAATGCTACACCCATCTACCCTCATGTGGGGAGCAGCACCTGGGGGTGAGAGGGCATGAAGGCAAAGCTGCACAGTGGAGCTGGCTCTGGGATACAAGTCACTGACATTCCTGATTTTCTAGAAAGAAGATGATGTCCCCTTCTGGGTGGCAAACAGAGAGCCATGAAGACTGCAAAAATATATGAGAATAATATGCTCTTCTTGCCACCTGCCGTTTTGGAGGAAGATGAGACAGAAATTGAACCAGGAATTCTCAGGCATGCATGAAATATGAAATCGTAATAATAATGATCAACTGGGTCTCCAGAAGAGCATTTAACCATTTGTTTTCACCTCCTAGAGATGATGTTTTCTCCCAGACTCAGCCTGCAGGCACCACCTGGGTTCCACTATGGTAAACCTAGTCCCCCCTCAACCTAAACACAAGGCCGTGGAAAAACTTATTATTATTCTGAAGTCATCGTGCAGCTCAGCGCATTAGGAAAGAAAGCTCGACGTGCAAGGTTTGGTTAAAACATGACATTAGCCTGGAAAAGGAGAGACCTTAGGGACCCAGGTCAGTTCCACTCTATTTTTTCCATCCCTTTAGTGCTCAAATTACACTCCTGCCCTTGAGTTCTGAGACCACCATCATCCGTGTGGAATCACACAACAATGATTCATGCCCCAGCTCTGACTCTTTCTTTTCTCCCAAGATGGGGATCTGCGCTGTCCTAGAGAGCTGCCTCACTTCACATGAAGAGCTGCAGCTAAGCAGAACAGGAGGTTTTTTTGGTTTGTTTATCTGTTCCATGGAAGGACCATTTAGTGGTGATTTCTAAACTCTGCCACTTTTCCTTAACTCTTCATGGTACCCTCATCCTTCCAAGGCAAGAGTCATTTAGTGATCAGATGATTTACTTGAGGACAATGTACCTGGGGAAAACCTCAAGTTAAGAAACACCTCCTTCCTGCTTTGTTCTTTGGGATGTTAATCCATATGCAAGGAACCAGCTCAGTATTAATATTCTGCTATGTAGACAGATCCTCTACTCTTACTTCCTTCTCCTATGAAAAAGGGACTGCTTTGAGGGGTAGAGGACAAGGGAAGCACCATCCAAAGAACTATGACATTCTCATGGCTCTGCAACATGTCTTGTATATGTCATCTGGCACACATTGCTAGGTTTAGTTTATCTGAAAGGAACTAGAAAAGTTGGGTCTTAGGCAAAATAAGTACAAGATCTGATCAGGTATGGTTTACACCCAGTCAGTGGGCGGAGGCTTTGGTGTGGACTTTCCTTCCATTAATATGGTGCAAATCTGTCAAACAGTCCTCCCTAACATGTAGGTGAAGTAGTGCATAGCACAGATCACATTCTTAGGTTAAGATATATAATATACGATCTATAGTTATATCCCTATCACATCTTTCTTTCAACCACAGCAACATAATCTAAACAGTATTTAATACCTTTATAGTATTACAACATATGCTCACATGTAGATGTCATCAGAGTCAAGACCCAGCAGCTCTAAGAACCCAAATTATAATTGTTTGTATGAATCTGATTTTTTTCCCCTGAGAGTATTCACTTTGAAGCTCAGGTATTCTATTTCTCTCTCAACCAAACACCATGTAATAAACATGCACTCTACGTGCTTGGTTGACTCTTTACTGGAAATTAGCACACAGACTGAGAAATGGAAGAAAGCCCCAAAGGGCTATGTTGATGCCAAGGAACATGGCATCCATAGAACCATGAAGGCACGGAATGTGCCATTTACAAGACAGACACTGCAATTGACACAGATGATTTAAAAAAATATATGTGCATAGATAAATTGTAAATATGTCTGGCTGCCTAATGTACATAGAGACAAATATGCGCATATCAATGTACTTCATGTACAAATGCATTTGAATCAGAGCAGTAATTGCAGGAGGAGTCCCCGTGCTTTTGGCCGTGCTATTTCAGCATTTCATTGTCTCTGCACATCCGTGTACAACAGCGCCATGCTTTCTGCTTCTCTGATAAGTATCTAGAGGCGGTGATTGCACTGAGGGAAGGGACTAGGTGCCATGAATATGCAACAAAGCAGACACAAGTCCACACAAAAATCTAAATAATGACGGGAAGACACATTCTTCATCTGGCACTGGAAGTTGGAAAGAACTTATACTAGATTGGATAACTTCCTGGAATAGGACGTGGGCTCTTTCAGAAGTGCTGTGGAATTCTCAAAGAACTAACACAGAATTACCTGGCTTGCTGAGAATATCAGTCTGAACTCTTACCTGCCGGTGGCTATAAAGTAATGGCAAAGACTAGAAGCACAGTTTAAGACATACTTACCAGTTAAATGGTTCTGAATTTGGCTTGGGGAGGGAGGCAAGTGGCTCATCTACACTGCAATCTAGACATTGGGGGCATATACAAAACTAAATTTGCACTCAACTAAATGGAGAAGTAATAGATCACCTATGGATTTTGATGCATTTGGTCAGTCAAACACAATGTGGAGATGTGTTAACATCCACTTTCATAAGACAATTTCCTGAACACTCTATTTTTACTCTAAAGAGTTTCCAGAATTAAATTTCTTCAGAAAACAAAAACTCAGCTAACCTCAAAATCCCACCCCTCCAAAAAATGTATAATAATCATAAAATCTAAACTCTTAGCAGAGTTTCTTGATCTTGGCACTATTCACACTTTCGATCTGATAATTCTTCATTGTGCAGGAATATCTTATGTATTATAAGATGGTCAAACACATCCCTAGCCTTTATCCAACAGGTGCCAGGAACGCCTACCCCCGATGACTGTGACAGCCAAAAATGTCAGGTTTATCCCAACTGAGAACCAATGACCTAAAACAAAAATGAATTTCCTTTTCCTTCCTAAGGAACTCAAAGCGTTTAAAAATATTAGTTCATTGTAACTCACAGCATTTTTAGGAAGCAGACGAATGGCAAGTATTGCTTTAAGGTCTGCAGTCTAGACATCAAAGTTCCACATATTAGGTAGCCAGTCTGATCAGACTGGACTCCCATACTATTTGAAGGCTGGAAGACAGAGCGTGTTTGCTCAATGTAAGCTCAACTCTATCATGCTCATTTCTCTATTTTCCATGATTTTCCCCTTTCAAAATCAAATAATCATTGTTACTTTCTACTCAGGGCAAAGTACAAGAGGGAATGTTTATCTAGTTCAGTATGAAATCCCTTTAGTAGTTGTACATGTCCAGAGTTCCAATTCCTGGAGGCTGTGTTTTCATCTTCCACTTAAAACATGGGAAGAAGGGACACAGCAGAAAAAATCAATGGGATAAATTCTTTTACTTGGTTTTAAAAAACAAAACCATGCGGGTGTCTGTAGATTTAGTGTAGGTGTCAGTAAACTTCTCTGGCTGTCCCCTCCTCTCCAGCCATGTATACCATATATCAACTTCTGTTAGGAAGCCAGCGTCCAGAGATTTTAATATGATAATCTTCCACCAATCCCTCAGAACACCAAACTTCCTTTCAGGAGTACAATAAGAATATATTAAAGAGTTTAGAGCTTGCCACTATAGTGTCAGGGGAAGAACTGTCAGGGCTGAATCCTCTGTTGTCCTTGACACACACACACAAAGCTAAGCAAAATAATTTAATCTATGGGCTCCGAGCCTCAAAAAAACAGGGACTGCTGAGCTAAGCAAAGATTCTGATAAGATATCAATGTTGATACTATGCTATAGAAAATATCTATAACTCACAAGCCAATTTCTTTCTTCTTGGATATTAAAAAGTTCTTCAACTTTTCCCAGTAGATTATCCAGCCTTCCTAAAAGGGCCTTATTTTTCTGAGATATTAACTCTTGCTTTCATCATTCCATCAAAAATAAGAAATTGAAAAGGCATCACTTTAGTTCACTCCAGAAGAATTATGGACCCAGGGTTATAACTATTGCTTCAATTGGTCCCCATTCTTTTTCAAAACAATTAATTTTCTTGTCTTTTTTCTATTCTTCATCCTTGTTCCATCCATTTTGCCCAGCTCTGCTGGCATAAAATATGAAGTATTCCAAGTATCTCTAAATGCTTGCTAATTCCTCACAGGACTTAGCCCTGTGTGACTTTTATGAATCATGCCTAAGGAAACAGGAGGCTGGGCATATAACAACAAACAGGAATATTTAGAAGGGGCGTAAATAAAGATGGTGAAATACTGCTCTCCACACAAAAGCCTCTATAAGGAAGAAGATTTACTTGCAAAACATCTTGCAGTAGAAATAAGTATTTATATTTAGTAAAGCTTCTGGGAAAAACTCCTGCTTCTTATAAAGTTTCCAGGTTTCAGAACTCTGGACTTCAAACTCAAACGAAATATATTTTCACTTACTACCCTCTTATGTAAAACTTGCTATATTAGTTATCATTTACTCTTTGACATCATAACCAAGGAGCTGGTATACAACATTATAAACACACTATGTGAAAAGGTGAAAGTTTTCCCTTTATCTGAGTAGAGATTTGGGTTGTGTTAAGAGCAAAGAAAAATATAGAAAAACCCATTTATAACTTTTCTTGTTAAAACATTTATCTTTTAAAATTCATGCTATTGCACATATACAATAGTATTTTCTTTTGTCTCTATTTTAGAAAAATACAAAGGGATTTCTCTGCATATTATTTCCAACAACTCAGGCACCACTGGAAAGCTTAGCTCAAATATTCCATAATAATTTACTTTGTGTTCAGAATAGTCACATGAAGGTGAAGCCACCAGAAAAATTCCTCAGAAAACTGTAATCATAGACTGACATTCCAAGAGAGCCAACATAATTCTTAAACACAGACGAGGGGGTTAAAATGCTTACTTTTCTCTTTTTAAGTGCTTTAGGAAAGAATAAAGAAGTTACGGACTTAGTAATGAAGGGGGTCCATGGGGCTCTTCTGAGGACTAGTCATAAATCATGCTAAGCCATCTGCGAGGCAGATATATCAGGGACAGGAAAAAGTCATTTTGATATCTGTTTTGCATTATGATAACCTTTGCAAGAGTGTTGAGTGTGTTTTTGCTAATGTTGACAGAATAAAACTTCTTCCACGAAGACAAGTGAAAATGCCTGCCTAGCAGTGCAATTCAACTGGTGCTGTTGGGTCTGAAATGCTTAATACTTGACCAGATGGGAAAGAAGGAAACTCTCTGGTTACTGAACCTGTTAGCCTTGATCCTTTGTCAATAAAACCTTGATGAGAAAAGAAGGAAATACACACCCATACACAAAACCTCAAAGAGCAAATACGCTCCCTATGGTTACCTAATCTGGAGTGCTGGGTAAAGTAAAACTGGATTGAATTCTACTTGTCTTTTACCATATCCATGTTTACAAAGCCCAGGCCATTCTTCTTGCATGATTCCATTTAAACAAAAGAAGTCTGTGACGGTATAGCCCTGTGACTTGGAGAACCTTATGATAACAAATTAGAAGTGTCCAGAAGCTGACAGAAAACATTAGTGTGTGGAGCCTTACATGTCTCCAACAACAATCTACCATAAGGCAGAAAGACAGCTCATTTTAGTGGGGGCAAACAAGCTGGGAGGTCAAAGATACCACATAACTCCCCAAATGTTAGAAATTAGATTGAAAAATCATATTATGATCTAACACATTTAAATCTGTGACCTTTTAAAGTTGAAGGCATCAATTTTCTTAAATGTGCACCCCACAGCCAAAATCAATGCATCTGATTCACTATGGGGAGAAATATTGTAATCTGCCTTTTATTATTAACACATAATTATATAATAAGAACTATTTCTGGTTTTCCCTTTAAAAAAGCACCAACATGGTATTCTACAAATATCAAGCGTACAACACCAAGGTTATATTTTATGTATTATAGATGGGTTTTTTTTTCACATGTGGAAATTAAGAACTGGCACACTCCTAAAATATATTATGTTGGCCTTAACTCTGAAATTAGTGATATAATGCACATTTACTAAAATAAAATCAGGAGCATAGCACATGACAGATACCATAATAGGAAAATTGGAATCTGGATCATTTGAATTAATGACTGGCAATTTTCTTTGTAGTTTATATAAAGAAAACCAACACAATAAAACAGTGAAGAAGAACAACAATAAACAATTGATAGCAATAATCATAGTTGGCTCTGCAGACCAGAACATTCTAATGAGATGTTTAAAGAAGGGTGAATACTCCTGCATAGTATGCATGGTAGTAAATGACTCAGACATCGTGTGATGGGAACAGCAAAATAGATATATGAGACAAACTAAATGTGTGAACTCCAAGAGACTGTCTCAAAGTATTAAGTCAAGTTTACTTACTAAAATCTCTGAAAGGAGAATTTAGAGGTCTCCTTATCAAAACCAATCAATTTACCTCTGTCCAACTTAAATAGATACATGACTGCAAACCCTCAGCCAAGTCCATCTTATAAACAGCAAAACACATTGCCTTTTGAAAATAAAAAGAAAAACCCAAAGTAGCATCAATGATAAAAAAGACAATCAAATACATAAATCAACCCATCCAAAACAAGAAAATCCCAATGTAGGGAAAGCACATATAAAAATGGAGAACCATTCCCCCAAATTAAAGAAAACACTAACCAGCTGAGTTGGGAGTTGAGGGTGAGTTAGCTTGGCTTCCATGGGCTGATACATTGGTAGCAGTGACCGCTGTTTTGGCAGCATAAATATTGGCTTCCTCTTGAAATTTACCTATGTTCTTCTTGTACCGGATTCGTTTATTTCCAAACCAGTTTGATACCTAGAGAGATTTAAGAGAAGGTGAGAAATTTACCATTTCCTCCTGCATAAACATCACAGAAGGAAGAGCTTATGAGAGAGTTGAAGACATGGGCTTCATTGGTCTTATCCTAGCTCTGATTTCTCAATATCAATGATAAGACCTGAATAAAGTGCTTGGAGAGGAACAATTATACAAAATGGGATTCTCTTGCTTAATATAACACAATCTAGGAAAACCATAGTGACAAAGATTTTTCTATGGAGGAGCTGCTCATTTAACTAGGACCATTTTACTTTAGGGCAAGCATTTTAAATCTGCTCATAAATATATGACTAAAAAAACTTAGCATTTCAGGAGAAATGCCTGTTTCTTACCAATGCTAAAGCTGACTCTAGGCAATCAAAATACACAGACTTTTAAATAGCCATATAAATCTAGATCAACATATGGATGCTTTCATGGATGGATTAATTCCCATTTTTATTAGTTAAGTAACTTTAATATGGACTAGGTTCTTAGCTGCACTGTACTACTACTGACCTTAGGATCAATATAATTCAATCCAATAAATTTCACTAAGTATTTTGTGTGAAGCTTGGTGTTATTTACATAAGGAAAATCTGAAGCATAGCACTGATTATTCCTTTGCATTTCAGGCTTTAAATGTGAATGCCAAAACACAAAATAAACCTAATTTACTTTCATTTGTTAATTTATTTTCTTCACGTGGCTCACAGTGGCTGTCCTGGCTTGATTCTTACCTGTACCCTTTACACCAAGACCTCTGCCAGAGACAAGTGGAAACACAGTGAAATTCAAGTTTTATTCCCATGATTCCTGTTTTAGGAAGAGTTTCATACTCCATATTCAGATGTGACTTCAAACTAAAATGTTGTGATTTTATACAATTACAAAACAAACCATGAATTTGATGAGGAAAGGAAAAGTTGGTAATACGTGTATCACAGCTTTGCATCTAACTTAATTTATCCCAACAATGGCAGATAAAGAAAACTCTTGCAAAACCACACTTATTTTTTAAGTGCATTAGCTGAATTTTAAATCTTATAGGGCTATCCCCTGAAGGACCTAAACAGCTTACACTATAGCAGAAATGACAAGCCTCTGTTGTAAAAATCAAACCATATCACTGAAATATTAGTAAACAAGAGAAAAAAAATTCAGAAAAAGATTTATTTATTGTAAATGCTGGTGCCTACACTATGAGTCAAACTAGACGAGAGAGACACTTCTGAGTCCGTTTAAAGACTGCTGCCTATCTAAGTTCATTCTCAAACTCATATATGTTTTTCTTGATGTAACTTTCACTATTCATAGGAATCAATCATAATCATGGTTGGTTTTTTACTTTTAAGTGGAACAGAGAGGAAGAGAGGTAGGGAGAGTTTTTTTCTGAGGCAACTGGATGAGCTAGAAGAAAGTGGGAAAGATGAAAATAGTTTGGAATGACTCTTGAGGAGGAAAGGAAATGCTTGTGGTCAGTTACACGAGAGAAAGGTGAGAAGGAAAAGGGTGGAAAATGGACCATTCCTAGATGATTACCTTCTTCAGGAGAACAGATCCTCATATAGGGAAGATGCTGGGTCAATTCAGGCATTTCCTACCTGAACCACGAGGGGGCTATCATATGCCCTCAACAATGTATAGAATCAGTGCTTTCAATAATTAATTCACTGTTCAAGAGTCACTGACAAGGGTCTACTATGTGCCAGGTACTAGAGATTTATAGATGACTGACAGTCTGAGACAACTAATGCAGAAGGAATCGTAGATTCTCAGGGAGAGGCATGATTCACATTCTGAACAATCCGGCATGGGTAGAGCCACGGTGAAGTCCAGTGGAAAGTGAGATATATAAGTTTGGCACTCTAGTAGAAAAGTCTTGTGGGGATATTCTAAGAGAAGTATATTTGCGTCTGTGAGCAAGGAGGGGATCACTCCAAGTAAGTGTGTAGAACAGTGCTTTTCAAAGTTTCAAAATCAGGGGCTCTTGGAGGACTTATTAAGACAGAATCCTAGCTTCCTCTTCTCCTTCCCACTCCCCACTCATGCACGTGCGCTCGGTCGTGTCCAACTCTTTGTGACCCCACAGACTGCAGCCCGCCAGGCTCCTCTGTCCACGAGGTTTTCCAGGCAACAATACTGGAGTGGGTTGCCATTTCCTTCTCCAAGGGATCTTCCGAGCTCAAGGATCGAGCCCACATCTCCTGTGTTGGCAGGTGGACTCTTCACCACTGTGCCACCTGGGAAGGCTCTCCTTCCCAACAGAAATTCTTATTCAGGACTAGGGTGAGACCCAAGAAATTAAAAAAAAAAAAAAAAAGTATAGTTCATTTACAATATTGTGTTAGGGCTAAGTGTGCAGCACAGTGATCCAGATATATCCATATCTATCTATATCTATATGTATGTATACACATATATCTATATAAACATATGGAGGTTTCTGTGTATGAACATGTTTTCATTTGGGAATCAAAGGAAGACTCATTAATAAGTGAATTTAAAAAAAAATATATGTCAGAATATAGTTAATGGGCTAGGACATGATGAGATGGGGCTAAAGAAAGGACAATACTTTCAGGATATGTAGAGATGGGAGACCCTCTAAGAAGACTGAGCAGGAGTGGCCTAAGAGGAAGGAGGAAACTCCAGAGAGAACAATATCAAGGAAGCCAAAGTAGGAGAATTTCAAGATGGAGGGGTTATTATTAACCCAAAGAAACAAACAGAACAAAAAACCCAAGATAATAGTCAAAGCCATCTACTAGATTTGAGAACAAGGGACAGAGATTTAGTATATCATATGGTCCAACCAACCATGACTGATACATGAGGTGACTAAAACCCAGACAGAAAGAGCAAGTTCCCTAAAATCCCATGGTTGACTCAGCATGGGTCAACATGCTCCTAGCAAAGGTTCTTTCTAATGATATCATACTGTCTCCCACGGAAACTTGTTCAGCAATGGTAAAACAGTCTGGTTATGATTAGGAAGAAGTGATGTAATGGGGAATGTAGAACGATATGGCCTTGGGATGGATGGGGGAAAGACAAAGTTGATGCAATACACGTATAAATCACTTCAATGAACAAACTATTTGCACCCTGGATTTCCATAATGAAGGATGCAAAGGTTGCTGGAATAAGCCAAGATTCCATTTTTTTAATTCAGATACAATGCAGACTAGATCCTGGAAAATTCATTCTGTTTCAATAGGGATTTGGAATTCCAAGTCCCAGATTTTGAATTCAAACAATATAATGACTTTCAACATAAATAGCAGAATACCCCATGACTGAAATTCACTGTGATGTGGTTCATATCTGGAACTATTCTGCAAAAATGCAGCAAATATCAAAAAACATCAGCTCTCTTTTCTTGTGGACAATGGGTCTAGATTTGGACAAGAATAGTTAGAAGCCTAGATAATACCAGACCACCTGAATTTAGATCACTGATGTTCTACCTTCCTAGGGCTGCCAAGACTAGGAATGACCTTCAGCAGGTCCAAGTACCTGAGGAAGGTCCAAGTTGAAAAGGACGAGGCAATCGTTTCTCACTTATCTGAAAGGAGGTTTTTGAGACTGCTGCAAAATCACCCACAGCATGCTGGGGAGACCCTGGCAACCACTTAATTGCAGACCCCCTGTGTGGAGTTCTTTATTCTGACTAGACCCACTTCTGCTTAAGCTAAACACTGGCTGAAGGAATCAGCACTGGCGGGGAGCAACAGAAGCCAGGCTTCAGTTCAAGAAGTATGCTGCTGCTGCTAAGTTGCTTCAGTCGTGTCCGACTCTGTGCGGCATACATGGCAGCCCACCAGGCTCCGCCGTCCCTGGGATTCTCCAGGCAAGAACACTGGAGTGGGTTGCCATTTCCTTCTCCAATGCCTGAAAGTGAAAAGTGTAAGTGAAGTTGCTCAGTAAGTGTCCAACTCTTCGTGACCCCATGGACTGCAGCCTACCAGGCTCCTCCGTCCATGGGGTTTTCCAGGCAAGAGTACTGGAGTGGGTTGCCATTGCCTTCTCCATCAAGAAGTATAGATGCTCACAAAACAGCATCTACTTCTTTTGGAAAACGTTGGTGAAGTTTCTTACTAAAGTAGGTCTCTTCTCTCCAATTCCCCCTCACCCTTTTTATAAATACCAGTACATCTAATTCTTTGGCACGTGACATAATTCTGAGGAAAACTTTCTCTGAGAGATTTCAGAACTATCACTACTGGTCTCAACTGAGACTGGTGGTGGCATTTGAGGTTCAGATAAAATAAGAAGTATGGATGGATTCTGTGAGTAGACAAAATGTAGATGGGAATTCCCTGGTTCAGTGGCTAGAACTCAGCACTTTCACTGTCGAGGGCCCAGGTTCAATCTCTGCTCGGGGAACTAAGATTCTTCAAGCCACGTGGTGTAGCCAAAAAAAAAAAAAAAAAAGTAGATACATATAAAACTTGCCTCCTTTTCTACTTCATATTAATGCTGAAGACTCCAGGTCCATAAAAATTTTATGTCATGTATCTTTCCACGTCAACAGGCACCTCTTATGGTTATTGCTCTTGGGGGAAAGGGGACACTGTGACATTTTGTGCCATCATTCCAGTGCAATCATAGTGACATGTTAAAATTCCTACACTCCATCAGCTAGAGTGAGGACATCCAGAGAGGACATGTGAGTCCTTTTCATTTAAAAGTTCCATTCACTGACTCTTAAAAAGTTCCTGAGTTGGGCAAAAAAAAAAATTGGCCAAGGAATTGACCCTGTTTGAGAAAATGACATGAGAAGTGCTGGTAGCTCTCCAAGTGGATGCAGAAATGCTCATCTCTCTGAAGAAAGGGAGTGAACAGAGCAGGGAGCTCCAGCCCTGCTTTAACTGCACTCCACTTAGTCTTCTACTTCCGCTGGTTTTTCCAGGTTACTTCCCTAGAGACTTTCTTATACATACCATGAGCTGACCTTGCCATTTGAAGGCTTTAGTTGATGGAACTTATAAGGCATGAAAGTTCAGGAAGGCCAGGCTTCTGAGACCCTGCCCTGCAACACCACTATGGCCAGGCTTCGGGCTGAGTCCTCTGGGGTGTCTTACCTGGGACACTGTGATGCCGCACTTCTTGGCTAGCTCCTCTTTGGCTTCCTCACTGGGGTAAGGGTTGCTGAGATGGGAATAGAAATATTCATTCAGGATTTCCGTCGCTTGCTTGTTGAAATTTCGTCTCTTCCGCCTTCATAAAGAGCAAGGAAATCACAATGACAATGGCCAAAAAAAGAAGTTCACAACAAACACACATAAAAAGGGAGAGGAGAGGATCTACATTTGGGAGAAGACATGTTTTTGAGTGAATGAGAGATGTGTTCTAAGGGGCCGGATGCTGAAAGCATTTCTTAAGGTGTGTGTTTTATACCTCACTGTGCTCATTGTGGGGACCCTGAGCAGAACAGTCACATGTATTTATACAGAGTGGTGAGCACCACAAAGTTTCAAAATCTGCCATCTTGGTTTTGAGCCCTAGACAAACTGAACACCAGTTGGGTGATTTGGAATGCCTCTCCAAACCTTAGCTTCTTGAAATGACAATCAAGAGTCAAACCAACCTCATGGGGTGAGAGGAAGGGAGAAAGGAGGTCATATCAATATATAGACAGTGCCTGCTGCTGCTAAGTCGCTTCAGTCGTGTCCGACTCTGTGCGACCCCATAGATGGCAGCCCACCAGTGCCTCAGATCAGATCAGATCAGATCAGTCGCTCAGTCGTGTCTGACTCTTTGCGACCCCATGAACCGCAGCACACCAGGCCATCACCAACTCCCGGAGGTCACTCAGACTCACATCCATCGAGTTAGTACATGACAAATGCTAGGACTTCCTGGGGATTCTTCCTACCAGGCCCCAGGCCTCGGATCTGATCCTTCAGAGCCATTAATACAAATTATTCATTTTCCACAACTAGTGAGGTAGCTACAGTTATTCCCATTTACCAATGAAGATCTGAGTTTAAAAGCTGCTCATCTAGTATGTTACAGAGCTAAAATATTAATTCAAGTCTGCTTGAGTACAAAACCCAGCCTCTTTTTATATACAAACTGCCTTCTGGCAGAAGAGACTCTGCAGCCATAAGTTAAAAATAAGTTATCAGTTCTCTCTATTCTATCCCCATGTAAGTGCATGCGACATGTTTAAAAGGCTTGGGAAAGAGGGGCAGGAATGGATGGAAATTAACCTCCTGACTGCTTGACCTTCCTTAAAAGGAGAGAAACAGTACTTCTTAAGCAGGAACAGCTGCTAAATGGTGAAACACAAGCCCAGAGAAATCTTTTTTAACATACAGGTTGCTAAAAGGAAGAAAATCACTCTTTGAATAAAAGCATTTTTATGCCTTAAAAAAAAAAAACGTGCTAACTGAACTAATTTAAAGTGAGAATCACTTTATGGCCTCTTCCCAGCTAAGGCCTGGGAATAGCTGGGGTTTGCTTAGGGATGCTGGACTCCTTGCAGATGTCTGCTGGCCCTCCTCGAGGGGGCAGGGCCTCTATCTTTAAATTAGCTCCATTAGCACTTTTGCCTTTTTGCTTTTATCAAAACCTTTTCCTTATGGGAAAAAAAAATTTCCAGAACATCCCTGGTTATGCCAGGATATCAAGTTTTCCAATTTAAGCCAACGGAAAGCACTGATCGCCTTGCTAGACAGAAAATTCAGCTAATATTGTATTTTCAGGGTCCCACTTGGATTAATTAACACAATAAAGTGCCTGATTTTACCGGATGAACACCATCTGTCCATAGGTATTAACCACATCTGTCCAGATTATGCCAAGCCCAAGTCACTCTCCCAAATCATGCTGAGTTTCTGGGTCACCCAGCATCAGAAATTGGGCAGATTAGATTAAAAGGCCCAACTAAAAAGGAGATATGTATTAAAAGCTCTTGCATGATGGGAATTTGAGGAAGGTAGCCAAGTGGCTAACCCAGTCTCCAGGCTAGTCTTTAGATAACCTCTGGCTTCCTCTTGGCCTCAAGAAAATAGTTGTTTTAGGTCTGGGGAAGTGGCCCCTGAAGGCTCCTCTAATTGGGAGTTGTTTGCATTAGCATTACAGTGTATTTCTTGGGACTCTTCCAATTGAACTCACAGAAAGCCTCTCTGGAATGAGTTGGGGTGCTGGGATTGTACAGACAGCTGTTCCTGACTCCTCCTGGGGACGTGCAATCTTCCTTTAGGTGGTCGCATCTACTCTGATGGCCGCACCGATCATCTATCTCTTGCAGGGCCTGTCTCAATCCAGGGCCTTTGAAACCCCAGAATTAGTTTACAGAATTTCAAGAAACCCAGGGAAAATAATATACTTCTGACAATAAGTTTATTTGAACTAAGATGCCTGTTTCTTTGCTCTGGCTGGAGGGGTTTTCAGCTTGGTGAGTTAACACTTGTTATTTCAAGCCAACCAAAAGCTTTGATTGTTCGGTATCCAGGTAAGTGGAAGAAATGTGGAAGTTGATGAAATTTTAGGAATGGAAGCTTTGGAATCACAGCGCCTCAAGAATGAGGAGCGGAGGCACCACAGACCATCAAACGTGTTATCTCTGCCCAAATGCCTCTCCTAAGAGCCAATACCCCACTTACCACTGCGTTCATTTGCCACTGCATATCCCAGACACTTCCAACAAACTGTTTCTATGACAAGTATCACATTTCACTCAAACCAACTTCATTTTCATTTTTTCCCACATTATATAATAATATCACCATACATACAAAGTTCATTATATTTGCTAATTTGCTCATCCATTCAATTGTTCATTCTTTAACTATTTGAGTACCTAACACACAGCAGAACCTGGGAATGATTCTCAATTCCCCTCACTCTCTTCCCTTCACTGGATGATTGGCCCCAGAGCAAGTCTTACCAGTTCTATTTTTCAAGTCTATCCCTTTTGTTCCATCCTCAGTGTCATTGCTTTTTTTGAAATGGGTTTAGAGGAACTACGGTCTATTGTATAATGGCCTTACTAAAGTTGCCCAACAGCACTTTCTACAATGAGGAAAATAAATGTTCTCTGTTCCCCTACTGGAGTAGCCAGCAGCTGCTACTGAGTGGCTGAAATAAGATGTGTAAAACTGGAGAGTAAATTTTTCAATTTTGTTTACTTATATTTTAATTAGTATAGATTAAAAATCAAGAAGCCACAGACTAGACAGTATAACTGTAGGCTGAAATCGTGCCCAAATAGCTCTCCTGGGAGGAGAGTCTGGACTCTCAGCCATGGGGTGCCCGAAATGTCTTCAGCACCTCCTTCTTTAATCTTATTCCATCATATACCACTGTTTATCTGAACATATTTCTCTCCAAATATTTGAGTAAAATCAGGAAGGTATTTTATACTTATTCTGTATTTCCCCAGTTTGAGAAGCACAAGCTTTAGCTAATCCTTAAGAAAATCACCACAGGAATTCCTCTAAATCATGGATCTGATCATAAAAATAATAATACTGATAGCAATAATAATATACCTTAGTGATCCTTATTATATTATAGCTGAATTATGGTGTGAATACTTGGCTCTGGACACTATATTGTAAATATATTATCTTACTTATTCCTGTGTATAGAATTTTCCCATGTTGGAGACACAAAAACTGCGTCTTAGGGAGGATAAGCCATTCATCCCTGATCACAGATGTAGTCAGGGTTATGGCGAGAGTCTGAACCCAAGGAGTGTCACCTGAGAACTTTCACCTTTGCTTCCTTAAACAGCTCCGAGTTTCTGCTGCTTCACAGGACAATCCGCAGTCTTCGCTGGCACAGTGAAGGTCTTTCAGTGGATCAAGCCCATCCCCAGTGTCTCGTTTCCCACAATCCTACACATGCTCTTCCTAATTTCATCTGGCTTCATCATATGCTCCTCTACTCCCCAAAGACACACACGGCGTTCATGCTCCCGTGCCTTTCCATAGCACTCTGTGTATTTCTCTCCCACAGCATTTGCCACACGTTTACATGTGTCTTCCCAACTAAACAGCAAATCCTCAAGGGGAGGAGCCATGTTTCACATGTATTTGAAACCCTGGTGCCCAACACATAGTAAGCATCCCAGTCAGTAACGCCTGTCGAAGTTGAATTATGCTGTTGACTTTGCTTCTGTGACTCCTTCTATTTGGTAAACGTCACAGTCCTCTGAGACTCAGCGCTGTCCGCCTCTCCCCAGTTCTCCAGTCTCTCGCCCCTTTGGGTGCATTTGACACTTGTCCTTCCTGTGATCATGTGCAGTTTTGTGCCCAGTTATAAGAGCACCTGTCCCAGGAGATTCTGAGTTCTCGAAGGCGGGACCCACATTTACGTGTATTCTTTTCATCTTTGTTATTCCAGAGGCTAATACAGCATTTGGAAGAGTAAAAACTCAGTTATATAAGTAAATAAATTTAAATATAGTGGCAGTGTGGCCAGATCATATTGGATGTCCTTTCCTTTCTTGCAATCCTCTTTTTTAATAATTTTCTATAACCTTAACTGGAATGATGGGGTGCAGAGGTATATTTCCAACCATGTGCCTTCTCCAGCAAGATGCTATTTTTTACAAAACAAAGTTAAAATTATTGTATTGCTTGAAAACCATTAAGAAGGTTTACAAGTTCCATCTCAAAGACTTATCACAGCACTATGCTTGATATAAAACACGCAATAATAAAAGTTGACTGAATGAATGAGTAGAATTTTTAAGTTCAACTTTTCTGGCACAGTTAAATCAACATAAGGAAGAAAAGAAGGATATGACTCAAGTGGACAAAACCTGGCCAAATGCTCAGCTGGGGAGTATGGAAGGCAAACTCCTAAGAAGATCTGTAAGATTCCACTCTGGAGTACTCCCCCCGCCTTGAATGTGTGTGCTGGGGGGACGGTGAAAATGATAGGATATCATTCCTATGATTAAGTTACTAATCAGCTGACTTTGTCTTAATGAAATGGGAGATTAGGTTAAAGCCTTAAAACGGTGACATTATCCAGGAAGAAAGGAAGCAGCCAAGCTGTAAGCCCTGTCGATGGGAAGGGTGGGTTCTATGAGCTGGGGACCTCAGTCCTATTATCACAAGGAACTGAATTCTGCCCCCACGGGAGTGAGCCTCAGCTGTGAGCACGGCCTCAGCCGAGCCCCGGCTTACAGCTTCGTGAGATGAGGGCAGAGGATCCAGGTTAACCTGCTGTTCCTGAACAACAGAAACTATGAGACAACTTTGTGTTGGTCTAAGCTGCTAAATTTGTGGTAATCTGTTCTTCAAGAGCGGAAAATACAAGGAATGTTACACAACAAAGCTGTAACAGTCAGTTCTGCATCCCCATTATATTAGGAAGACTAATCCTGTTACTAAATCAAGTCTCCCTTGTGTTCCATTTGTCTTCCATGAAATCTTTTCTTAATGAAGCCCTGCCCATCAGATGCATGGATTAGAGCAGCACGCAAATATCAACAGTGAGTGTGTCTTGCTTACTAAACTGTGTTTAACTAGCTTTCCCAATAATAGATAGCAGTAGAAACAATGATATTAACTACTTTAATCATGAGGGCCAGGCAAACATTCATTTTTGAGCTGGAAAAACCATTTGCTCATCCTTGTGTTGGCATTTGGGGTCATATTCTTTCAGCGATACTAAATACACCCTCAAAGTAAATGCTAATAACAATGACAACTGGTTAATTGTTTTAGTTTTGAACCTTGGCTCAGAGGCAATGTTTCAAAGGTTGCAACCAAAGCAGGAAAAAGATCCTCTCTTATGATGACTGTCCTTCTGGTGCCAACTAGAACAATCTAGGCAAAAGCTGATGGGAGGGAAAGGAACTGTGTACAAAGCTTGCCTGGTTTCATGCCTTTTGCAGTCTAACCTTCAACTGGGCACAGCTGAGTTACTGAAACAAGAAATCCTATGAGAAATTGATTCTGCTCCTCCTTTCTCTCTGATTTCTTCTTTCTTGAAAAGAACCCAGTCTGGGCCCAACTTTTTTATTTTTTTCCAATATCTGCCAACATAAATGCCAATACCAGCATTTTAACGAGAGGAGTTACCATGGGAGGATGTAAACAACACATACAGAGTGGTGGCGGCCACAGTACAGGGGAAAGAAAGACCCAGACACAGGTCGCCAGTCACTTGCACTTCATACCACGGGGAGCAGCCTGCTGTAAAGAAGCCAGGCTGGCAGCAGGACAGGGCAAGGGAGACGCCTGGGGCAGGGGTTGTCCTGCTTCAGCAGGCCTGGGCCTTCCTTCTCTCAGCACTGTGCTCAGCTGGGAAAAGCTCTCTTCATCTGTACTTTCTTTTGACTTTATGTATTTCTATTAGGCCAAAGATACAGTTTGCTGGCTGACATTCCTATTTCATATTCCACATGACCCAAAACACAATGAATGAAAGGGAGTTTAGGAGGTGCCAGGGAGCTTTAAAGAGGTCTGTGAACTGTGAAGACCACAGTTGTGAAGGCAGAGAAAAGTATAGGTAATGGAGCTGAATAGTCTATGATTTCTAGGGTGGAAAAAAAATGAAAAAGCAGAGAATCTGTATGTCTGATTGAAAAGGAACTCAACTACAGATCATTAAATGGTATATGACCATGACATAGCTAGTGTTTTTATAATAAAAATCATATACCGGGATTATATTCAGGAATTGAAACAATGAATGATGAAATCTGCATTTATAGAAAATGACTAATTTAAGGTGAGCTGTGGATCACAAAGGACATCCATACACTGAAAACTCATGTATTACATCAATTATCAACAGCACTTTCTAGAGTCGATGAAAGATATGACTAGCATTATCTTACAGGCTGGATAACAGAAGCCAAAGAAATCAAAAGAATTTTCACAAATCCACCAGTGTAGAGAGTAGTGGGACTAAGACTATCTGTTCCATAGTTTTAGTTTTTGTTCTAAAGGACTTTTGGTTTCAACTGGATTCTTTGAACTCACAACTTAGGTCACACGTTAGTGTCAGAAAATTTTAAATCTTGATTGAAAATCTGGCCCACATGAGACCAGTCCCTTGTCCCTCCATGCCCAAGGGACCATGTCTTCTTCATTTTTGTGCCCCTAAAACTCAGCCCAGAGTACGACACATGGTAATCTAGTTATAAATATTTGTTGAAGCTAACTAGGTGCCCTCTCTGCCAACATAAATTGTGGCAGAGATTCCTAGCTCTCACCTGGAGCCATCTTTCTTGAAGAAAAGATGTCATAACATCTGGTTAGCCTTCTACGGGCTTATAGTTACAACCTATGCCTGTGAAAGAGGCCACTAATGGTATGAAAACAAAAAGTCCTGTTTCTTCTGTCCCTGTGGCTAAATCATCCTATTTCTCATGCAGAGTGAGTAGCAGTAGCCATAAAAAATATCCCATCCCCACATTTTCCTGGAGCTGTATAAAACCCACCCTTGCAGCCTTCCTTTCCCTGACCCTTCTCAGGCTACTACTTGGCTCAGCCTTGAACACAGTGACAACGGAGCCTCTGGAGAGGCCCAGCTTGCATTCTAACCCTGAGTCAGTGGTTCTCCCAAAGGACAGGCTTCTCCCGGGGACTCACCGCGCATCCAGGAACCGGGAACGCAGGATCATGACGGCCTCACACGTGCTCTGTTTGAGCTGCATCTGGATGGAGCTGAACTTGCGGTGGATGATACTGACCATCCGCTCGATCTCCTTTGGGGAAATAGGCCTGGTCCGGCTTTGCTCTCGCAGGAGGTTCATCACATGGGTGGTGAACTCATTACATGCCTGGAACGGAGGAGGACAGACACGGGGCGTGGTAAGGGGCCTGGCTGGGAGGCTGTGCAGGTCTTTCTAGAGACGTGTACAGGTAAAGAAAACTGGGCTAGCTTGTGGCATTTTGTCCAAAAATAAATAAATAAAACAAACAAACCCAGAAACCCCTTTTCAGCCCATATGATTATAATTTTCATCACTATGTGGATTTCTTTAAAGGGGAGAAGAAAATTTACAATAGTTTTCCAAAATCAATTTTTTCTTGATTTTACTATTATGAAAGATGAGAACATGTATATTAGTATAAAACTTCACATTCTTCACTCCCTTGTTAACAGCTAAAAAGAGTCTGAAGTCAAATACAGCATGAACTTTCTGCTTTGCCTTTAGTTCTGTTATGCTAAAGCTTCCAAATATTCAATTTAGTGTAAAGAGTCCAGAGAATGGAATCACTGAGTTAAAAGTTCTGATGACTCTTCTGTGAGATTCTCATTAATCTACTTCTACTTGTAACATAAGAACTCCCTCCTATGCTGGTCTTCTGAAGATCCTCTATGTCTATAACACAAAGGGAATCTGTATAGAAACAAAATCAAAACATGATTTAGAGGATTTAGGAAATACCTCTGCAGAGAGAAAACTCTCAGGTTATAGACCAATATACTATCAGCTTCGGAAGTGAAACTTGAGGTCATTTTTCCCCTCTTTACAGTTGGAAAAACTGTGCCCAAGAGATGAAGGCCCACAGCAAAAAGCAGCCTGAAGACTCCCTAAACCAGGCCAGGGGGTCTGTTCTTTCCCAGACTCTGAACTTGCTCCTTGGAACACCACTGCCCTTTCTTTTAGTTACTATTACTTATCATTGTAGTCTAGTTTTCTTAAGGAGCATTCAGTAAAACATCTACTCACACTTAACTCGCAGCAGTGTTAGAAAACGGTGGAAAATTTGTTAGCAAGAAAGGCAAGCTGATGCTCTGAAGGTTGGAAGAACCAAGGACTCAAAGTATCCTACTTAATACCCCCGAATCATGTTCATTAATGCTAGAGCTGCACTGCTACTGTTTTTTACAACACAAAGCTCTTCACAACTGTCAGGTATGTAGTAATAGTAACACAGTCACTGTTCATTTCTTGAAATCCTTCGAGGTTCGCCAGCCAAAGATACATCAGCAGACATACCCACTGGGCTGTGTCTACACTGGGGGCTGGGAAGGCTGGTTTTTGACCCTGTCTCCATGAGTATGTGGGCAATTGCTTTCACTACTCAGCGTCTTGTTTGATCCATCCAAGAGTGGATTTAATCATTCCTACCCCTTTAGCAAGGCCAGCAATCCTCACGCTCCTTGTATGGTGACCTGTGGATGGAGTAAATCACTCACGTGAACAGGGCAGCAGCTAAGAGCAAAGACTGCCTGCATTCACACCCTGCCCAGGAACTCACTTCACTGTGGGGCTTAAGACCCCTGTGCCTTCTCTTTCCTATCTGTGAAATGAGGACAGTACCTCAAAGAATGTAGTAAGGACAAGATGAGTTACTTTTTGTCTGGCCAGACAGTGTGTCCTTATTATCTTTTTAAAGTATAGGTAACTCAGTAACCCAGCATATGATCACAATGGGGCAACACTCTCCAGGCTTCAGTTTCCCTCGTGGAACAAATAAAAGAGGTCACAAATAGCTTCTTTTCACTCTGCATATATATATGCTGAAGATGAAATCCACAGATCAGGTCCATAGAGCATTTTGCCCTTACTATGAAATTGCTACATAAACACAAGATCTTATTATAAGCTTCATCTCTCCCCAACCTAAACAGCCCCTTCACCCCCAAGCTGTACAACAAAGGGAGGAAAATAAAGCCTGGCAGCGAGTTGGCTGGAAGTCTATGAGGCCTTGGAGAGGGATGGCAGGGAGGTATGCTGCAAGCATCCCCCGCTGGACTGCAGGCCCTACCCCGCTCCCGCCGCCCCAACTTGGTGGGGGTTCAAAGTGAGGAGGGGCTGGACGTGAAGGAGGTATTTCAGGTGCACACCCTCTCTGCTGGGAAGCCACAGTACTCAGCTAATAATGTGCTTCATTACGGTGAATAAAAATACTCACGATATCTGGTGTTTATTCAGGGCATTGGATGCTGGGCCCCTTTCTGCTCTGCCCTAAACAGACAGTGGAGTCTTTTCACCCACTGCTGAGGGGGAGCAGGGCAGCTGCTCAACAGCTGCTTGGGAACAGACAACAGACAGGAACTCCAAGTCCATTTAGATGGGCAGAACACAATTTTTCCAGGACCTGAACTACCCAGGCCTCCTCCTCAGTTCCCCAAGCTCAGCACCTTCAGAAGCTGCACTACTCTGGTGAGGCCAGGTTCTCCCGATGGAATGGGGAGTAGGAGTGATTAATTAATTAAATAGAACCCTCGCAGGCTGAAGGTTTCTGTGACAAGGAGACTGCTGAAGACTGTCCCCAAAACAGTCACCTTCTGGAGCTACCCCTCCAGCCGCCTTTGGCGACATCCCGGGTTCCAGGGCAAGGGCACTTCGAGGAGCAGCCGACCCAAGAGAAGCTCTTCACAAATCTTGCTTAGTATAAGCAATTTAATCCTAGAATTGAAGCTTCCTTCCTGCACTGTCTTCAGCTCATCTTCATTTCTAAGTCTTGCAAACTGGATTTGGCTGCCAATTTCAGCAAGGAATATGACTGGGATCTTAAGACTTCCTTGGCTGTGAAAGGCCCACTTAACCCACCCCAGTTCAGCCTTGGAGACTAAGCCTTGTCAATGTCCTGGCAGCAGTACTTACAAAAACTGAAGAACTCTGCAAAGCTACAAGACTATCATTTTTTGTTTTTTTGAATAGCACTTGGAAGAAAATTCAGTTTTCTGATATCCTGGTTTTATCTATCAAAATATGCCAGCTCTTTTTTTTTTTTTTAGCTAGCTCTTAAATACCTCAGCTACAGACAAGATCCACTGAAAAGGTGTTTGCTGCTGCTGCTGCTAAGTCGCTTCAGTCGTGTCCGACTCTGTGCGACCCCATAGACGGAAGCTCACCAGGCTCCCCCGTCCCTGGGATTCTCCAGGCAAGAACACTGGAGTGGGTTGCCATTTCCTTCTCCAATGCATGAAAGAGAACAATGAAAGTGAAGTCGCTCAGTCATGTCCGACTCTTCGCAACCCCATGGACTGGAGTCTACCAGGATCCTCCGTCCATGGGATTTTCCAGGCAAAAGTACTGGGGTGGGGTGCCATTGCCTTCCCCGAAAAGGTGTTTACCAACCCTTTTTAATGAAGAAAACAATTTCCTTCCTTTCTTTCTAATGCAAGTCACTAGAAGCCTTCTTTATCTAATAACCTCAGGGTGAAACAATGGCTGATTCAGGTCTTTTTGGTGGGGGTTGGGGAGGGAGCACAGGATGAGTGGGAAGGGTGAGGAGGGTTACTGTAGTTAATTACTGGAGAGCTAATTGATGCTCTGGTTATCTATCATCACCAAACTGAAAACAAAACAAATCAAAACAATAGAATCGACTCTTAAATAGTCAATCCGGCAACCATCTAGGTATTATTAAGAGACTGACATTTTTACTAAGGTTTCCTATTTTTTAAAAAGGTCCCGTGAGGAATGCTTACAGAAAAAATGAAGAAGATCTATCTTTCAGACTTACCAGCTAGAAGGTTAATGGCATAATTTCCTCACAATCTGCCATTTACTCTAATTAACAATACAACTAATATTAATAAATTATTAAGCACACAGCATGTTAAATAGTATTTAGTTCCTACCCAGAAAATGCCCAAAGAAATAAGGAAATGATTTCTTAGTACTTTTTAAGAATAATAAATACAGACTACTACTACCTTGAGCTAACTTGATCCCACACGAGACTGAACTAGGCCTGCCTGTGAATGTCTGAGGGTCTCCTGCGGAGGCGTGGGTCGACAACGGCCTGCCGCAGGGATGGCACACTGGCGCAGCAGCTATGGGAGACTCATGTTGACATAAATCCTTCCGGCCGCCATTACCCCTACCATGGAGCCTGCAGACTTCAGGACTGGGGCGCCTCAGACCAAACAAGTAACAGAGAGTGAGTACGGCCCCAGCCATCAGCAAAATGGATACAGTTTAAGTTCCCAATTTCCAGCACTGTTGTTATTCAGAATATGTAGGTATCTATGAGAGGTTTCTCAAGGAGAGTATTTTTATCACTAGTCTCTCTTAGCATCAATCTATTCCATCAAAGTACCAGAGAGGACAGGCCGGTTACTTCACTGTCTACAGACACCCACACTCGTTCCATATTAAGTGGAGCTGAGTGTTGCTCCAATAACAGCCTTGGACTAAAGGTCCAAATCTAGATTCCAGGGTAATCAGTCCCTCCTTGGATGTGTGACCCAGATATACCATCTAACCTCTCTGACCTCCATTTTCCTCACCTGTATCAGAATGGAGATGATAAGAGCCATAAAAGTGCTGGAACAAGTGCAGTTAGGTTGATAAAAGTGCTTTAGACATTTTGGAAGGAGATGGAAGAGTAACAAGGGGGGGTTAAATCAAGAAGACAGTCTCTTCTTCTTTGTTGCTGGCAACCTGAGCCCCAAAGAAAGCTAGTTTTTAACACCATCCAGCCTAATATCCATCTCAGTTGTAGGTCTGGGAGGAACCCACACTCTTTGTGCCCCTGGATTTTCCTGGTGGCTCAGATGGTAAAGAATCTGCCTGCAATGCAGAAGACCCGCGTTCGATCCCTGGGTTGGGAGGATCCCCTGGAGAAGGGAATGGCAACCCACTCCAGTGTTCTTGCCTGGTGAATTTCATGGACACAGGAGCTTGGTGGGCTACAGTCCACGGGGTCGAAGAGTCGGACACGACTGAGCAACTAACATGACCTGGAAACCAGGTCTCGATAGGCTGTTATGCCAGAGACCAAGCTTAGTGGTGAAGGCACAATGGGAAAAGCATGGGGAGGAAGACCCAAGTGGCTGGCTAGGGACCTTTACAGGAAATGTCCCTGTGAGTCTTCCCAAAGTACCCCCTTGGTTGGGGCAGGCTGTGAACTCTAACGTGATGGCCCAGGCGGGGAACGTCATGGATCCGCCAGCTTACCTGAGCTGAGCCTCTCCTGGGATCTGGTAAAATGTCTACAAGAGTCTACATCACAAGAAGAATGTTTCTTCCCCGAGAGGGTCGAGGGTGATGATCCGCAGGTTCTTAGGACAAAATGACTTTTGTTTTGCTCCTGTTGACACCTCCCTATACCTGTCCTGTGGCTGAAATGCACCACATTTACCACATTTGGCTTCCAGCTTCATAGGAATCTTTTTCCTCATAAAAGAAGAGACTTTGTAGAAATCCATTTCAAAGGTAGATAAGAGTGCAATAATGAAACTTTCTTCACTTTAAATTTTAAAATGCCTATTTCTATTTTAAAATTTATATATTCTATTAAGTTTGCATTTGCCTTTTACTTAGACTGTCCTAAGTGGACGGTACAGGGTCTTCTACTTTTTGATTTTTTTTCTCCTTCTTCTATGATTCTTAAAAAAGAAAGCCAGAAATCTAACAATTCTATGAAAGCACGTTAACTTAGAATTTCAGGACAATGTCACATCCAACAATATGACAACCAACTAATGTCAGCTAAATAATGGGAGGAAATCCTGATGTTAAAGGACCCCTAGTAAAATAGTGTTGCTCATACTGACCAGAGGAAACAATATTGACATTTAAATTCATGTGTGTGTGGCAGGGGGCTCTAGTAGAGAGGGGTGCTGTTATAATTAGAATACCATACAACATCTATATACTGTTTTATGACTGAAAGCCTTTCTTAAGCTTTTCCTTCATATGATTTTCTTATGGCTCTCTGATAACTGAGGCTCCAAATCCACAGCTTTTTGCTGAATACTACCAGCTACTGAGAGAATGTGGACCCCTGGATCCCACAGACCATCAGTAGCGTGTTAGGGCTGGAATTCAACTCTGTCTACTTCCAGGGATCCCCTGAGACCCTCTACTTTTTTTTATAGAGGGAGATGTGTATCCTATTACATACTATATATAAAATTCAGAGTATGATGGACTTCCATTTGAACTAATCTGGGTAGAGAGAAGGAATTTGAGGCCAGGTTTTAGTACCCATGCCCATAGGCTTCCATGAGCACCAGTGGTGAGGCATCCTTCTAATTAATGAGCACACAGGGCCCAGAGGACCCCCCCCCCCCCACACACACACACACACACACACTCCCCCCAGCTCACCTGGTGTCTTTCGCTCATGACTAACACCGAGAGCCCCAGAGCTGCATGCCAAGCGAGAGCCCTCTGGAGCGCCAGGGACTGTATCTATACATAGATTCATCAGTTTAAACTATTTTTTTTAACTATTTTTTTAAATGATCTTATCTCCAGTTTGCCTGAGTTTTCAACAGTGGAGATCCTGGACTTGATGGGCTCAAGTTCAACAAGTGGTTCTGCGGGGAGGCCAGAAACATTGGATCCCGGATGGCAATCTCTAGGAAAGGTTGCCTGCCTCCGACCCCTCCTAGCTCGGAGTTTCATGATTTGTCCGCCCTGCCCTAAAGGGCTGGGGAGCCCATACCCCACATGGCTGTGAATACCTGCTCGTATTTCTCCAGCTCCGTGTGGTAGATTTGTCTGATCTGTGAGAGTTTGGCTCTGTAGTCGGAATGCTCCACTGAGTTGTCGGAACCGGCGCCTCCAGAAGCAGCCGCCGCCGCAGCCGCTGCCGCCGAGCCCCCGCCCTTCTCGGGCCCCGCCACCCCCTCGGCCAGCAGCATGTTGTCCAGTCGCATCAGCTGCGGGTCTGTTGGCTCCTCTTCCTGGGCTCCCCCGGATACTCAAAACTGCAGGGAGATACAAAAGAGCGGGGAGGTGTTGACAGTTACCCAACGCAGTAACACTGAAAAGCAACAGAAAACTCCCAATATGTGATTTGGCTGAAGAAGTCTCAAATCACTTAACCAAAAGGCATCTGCGCAATGGGCGTGCAGAGGGCTGGAAAAAGAGAGGGATGGGAGGACTAGAAAATGCAAGGAGAGATTTGATTTGTTTCTGAAATTAATTATACTCCTCTTATATGAGGTGCCTAGAACAGTCACACCCCACTCCAGTACTCTTGCCTGGAAAATCCCATGGACGGAGGAGCCTGGAAGGCTGTGTAGTCCATGGGGTCGCGAAGAGTCGGACACGACTGAGCGATTTCACTTTCACTTTTCACTTTCATGCATTGGAGAAGGAAATGGCAACCCACTTCAGTGTTCTTGCCTGGAGAATCCCAGGGACCGGGCAGCCTGGTGGACTGCTGTCTATGGGGTCGCACAGAGTCGGACACGACTGCAGCGACTTAGCAGCAGCAGCAGAACAGTCAAACTGATGGGAGACAGGAAGTAGACCTGTGGGTACCACAGGCTGGGAGAAGGGGGAATAAGCAACTAGTAATGAATCAGTAGGGAGTTACATTTTGGGAAGATGAAACAGTTCTTGAAATGGATGGTGGTAACGGCTGCCCAGCAATGTGAATGTACGTAACGCCACTGAACTGTACACTCAAAAACGGTTACAATGCTAAGTTTTGTTATGTCTATTTTACCACAATGAAAGAAATTTCAAATCCACACACACAAAAAAATTATAACAGAATATAATTTCCACTTTCATCCCCAAACTGCTAAATTTTAGTTCAAGGAATAGCATTTCCTTTCTCATTTATAATTTTAGATTTTCTGTGAGTTTGTTATTACCAAGTTTTTATACTCACTGACTTTATGATATTGGATCAGCCTAAATTTTCATTTCCAAAATAACCTAAGTGAGGCAAATTCAGTTAATTTGAGTAAAGTGTGAAGACCTCTCCTCTGGACTAGGGATTTCTATTTTCCAAAATTGAGATCAATTTATTCTGGGTGGTAAGAGCTCCGTCCTGGTACAAACAAGGGTGAGGTCCTTTAAACAAGCTGCCTCAGGGATTCAGAGAAGCTGGGGTTCGGATAGGATGGAGGAGGCTTGGCTCCACGAAAGGCTCCTTTTTATTAACCCCCCACAACCATTTGCGGGGGATGAAGGGGTGATTTGGACTGAAAGAGATCAAGTGATTTAGTAAACCAGTGGAAGAGCTAGGCAGTCTCGTTTTACTACTGCCATACAACCCGCCATAAAGTAAATCACTCATCTCAACCCAGTTTAGTCCTCAGCAGCCAAGTCTTTGTGGAGAGTAAACACGAAAAGAGTATCTAATTAAAAAAAAACAAAACTGAGGGCAGAGTAGGGAAGGAGGGATGTCACTAAAGGTGGAGAAGAAGCAGACTCTGCTCGTTCGAATCCTGGGGGTGGAGATGCCGGAGTCCAGGGGGTCGCGTGGGTATATGAGCAACAGCACAGCCCAGAGTCTAGAACTGTTTCTGGCCAGGATACATCTGGTGAGCCCCACGGGGACAGTGACAGGTGCGGCCGTCGCTCGAATCTCAGCAAGGCAGCCCCACGGGGTTGTGACAGGAAAGGTGGATCTGAGCTCAATCCGAGGGGACATGGAGACGTTCAGGGCATTCCATCACCTATAATACCAGCATAACTGCTGGCTGTGCCCACATGCTCCTGGCTTCTAACGGGTCTGACAAGAAGCAACCTTGAAAGTTGTTTCAAAGGAAAGCCCGAATCCTGTGCTAAAGGAAAACGGCAGCATCGCTTCTGTGAAACACGAGGCGGTCAAGTGGACAGTCAAGCACGTGGACGGGGGCGGCAGTTTAAAGGCCCGGGGTAGACACACGTACCCCTTGAGGGAGTGAGGAAAGACAGGAGGAGGCAACAGAAGTCCATGGGGAAGGGGGTTAGCTGGCAGGAAAGAAGGATACAGGAATAGACCACAGGCTATTCAGGACCCAGGCTCTCCTCTTGCAACTGAATTTTTAATGTTCTGCTGCACTAAAATAAAATTGCTATACTGGAGACAGCACAGGTTAGAGGACTGTGGAGTTTAATTTTGTGGACATTTTTCCAATGAAATCATTCTTTTGCAGACTCAGTAGATTTACATGGGAAATCATCCCCCTGATCTCAGAATAAGAAAGATTTAATCATGTTATTCATTCCTTGAACTTATTTACTCAAATCTTCAAAGTCCTCAGAAGAACATATCACCACCAACAAAGATTTCCTTAAGAAAGGAAATGAATGCTGCAACTGTTTTCTGAATAACAGCCCCTAAAAGTGTGGGGTGCTGGGGAGAAGAACGTGGCCCCCCAAGCAGATGGCGTTGGAGCCCTGGACCTCTCCTTCCTCACTTGTACAGCCCAGTTCTCTTTCAGCTGAGAACATTAGTGTGGGCGGTTTATGGATGTTTCCCTAGTGAATTTCATTGAATGAATTTTAATTGCTTTATCAACAAAATACCTATGGGTCATTTAAGAGTGAAAAAAGAATCACCTCTGAGCCATTTGGTAATTGTGGCACTTTTACTTAATCATTAAAAAATTGGTACTGGGGCAAAATTTGACACTAATCCAGTCTCTGGAACCCCATGACCAATACGCTCCAGAAGAGGTCACAAACCTCGGCCGATGGGAAACCTCCTCAAGATGCTGAGGCTGGTGGCATCTGAGCCGGGCCGTGACGCCTCCAAGTGGCTCTTCCTCATCACTCCCAAACAATTCTTCCTGACAGATCCAGCACTGACAGCTCTCAACAGTGTAGCAAAGTAAAAGAGGATAATGTCAACTGGTGAGGATATACTTTCCTGGGGCTACCTACACACTGCCTTATCTGAGGCAATGGTAAGGATGGTCGGACCTGTGCTGGAGACCAACTCGCTCACCCCATTAACTTATTCCTCTAGCAAAATTCCATTTGTTCTGAAAAGAGTGAGACAGAAAAGGAGCCAGGCAGACACAGAACAAGTGCTGGTACTGATTCCTCCAGGTATGAGGTAGGTGACCAGGTAGTCATGTTACTACTAGTACTTCCCATGTGCCCAGTATTTACTTCAAAGAATATTTTCCCTTTCCAGCCCTTCTCAGTTGCACCTACATCTATGCCTCACTTTTTCTTTTAAACAATCCATGGGAAGCACGAACTATCCACGCAAAGTCTGCACACCTACCTACTTAATGTTTTTCTTGATCTTAAAATCTAACTGCTTTTAAATGAAATAAAGGAAATGCTAAAGCTGCCAAGCACACTGTAAGGAGACACTGTAACCCCCTACCCACCAAAGAAGTCCCAGGACAGTCACAGAGGGTAAAGCCCTAATCTATACATTTAGTAGGGGGAAAAAAAAAACACACGCATACACGTACAGTAAAAGTGTTATCCTTTTGCTTAGCTTTAGTATCATTTGATGAATCCTGGAAACAAATACTCTTTTAAAAAGAAATTTGGACTCACTAAGATTTAATATAATAGGTTTCCAAATGTGGTCAAGAAGGAACAGGTATGATAGAAATGCAATACACTTTGCTTGCCTTAATCCTTAGAGTTCAGGACACATAAAGTGGCCCCAAACCAGAGATTTGAAAAAAATAAAAGAACAGAAAAAATAGGAAAAACAAACCCAACAGTCCTCTCCAAATTATACCCCTCAAATCATACTCAAATCATTATGAAAACTGAAATTTCAGAGTATGTATCAGAACCACCACCACAGAAACTATTCATACACACACACACGCGTGCAACATAAACAAAAGAAAACCTTCCTCTTCCACTGTCTAACACAGGAGATTCTGGTTCTGAGGGTCTTGGGCTATGCATGTATGCTTGACGAGGCCCAGATGGACGGGTAAACAACGAGGCATGGACAGATCTCTGCCCAAAAGGAGCAGGATCTGAAGGTACCACTATAAAGATGGGCATTGGGATTCACTGATACGGAAGGATGTTCAGCTGGAGAGTTAAAAAAAAATCCCACCAACATTAAATAAATAAATGAAAAGGCCAATACGTCTAAGCCAAAGTGATGCTGCCTATTTACTGCTTGAAGCCAGCACTCTGCCAAATAGGAGACAAAATGATTATTTAAAAGCTCCTTTTTTTTTATCTCTGTGGCACCACACAAGTCTCAAATGAACCTTTCACCAGGACACCAGAGATGTTAACACTCATCCTCCAAGATCCAATTTCAACCAGCGGAGCTGTTACCTAATCCAGCAACCATCACATGTGATCAGGTTCCTGCTTCCCTGATGGGAGCCCCGCAGCCTCCCTCGCCTCCTCCCCCTCTTTGCTCCCCAGCCCAACAGCTTTTACTCAGGTTTAAAGGGAAAAAACCCCTGTTTATGCCAGTACATACAGGATTTTAATACTGAGATTTGTTACACTTCCATTACCAAAAATAAAATCAACTGCAGTGGATTTGCTCTGCAAAGAGGGTCACGCAACAAGATATTTAACCCTTTCGGTAATCATTCTTAAAGAAGGAGTTTCCTTCTCACAAATCTAACCCCTCATGTAAGAGACCGGTCAAGACAGGTGAATGATGTATACAGAAATTGTCACAGGCCCTTTAAAAAGCATCCGATGTCACCATCTACCTTGCTGCCATCACTGACTGGCCCTGGGGTTAATTCTCTGGTGAACCTCCCAAGGTAAGAAGGCTGTCACAGCACGGTCGGGGCTGCTCTCACAACTGGTCTCCTGCTGTTCTTTCTTTGTTTCTTCACACGCGGAGAAAAACAAACCAAACCCAAAGGCGGCTTCAAGATCCTTGGCAGGAGGGCAGCAGGCGGGTTGTTTTGTCCTTGGCTGAGCCGACACCGATCCAGAGCAGCTCCAAACAAAGCCCACTAGAGGGCACTCTTTCTTCACCAAGGACCGGTTGTGCTAGGAGGGCGGCTGGTTTCAGTCCCCAGGTTTTTTAGTGCTGGGGGAAATGCCCCTGCTGAGATTCATGCTTCCAAGGGTGGAGCAGGTGGCAGAAGAAGAGGGCATATCTACTGAGAGGGTCCTCTTCAAATTTGGACAGCAATTCAGGGACCCAAAGCTGGGCTGACAGAGAGAGATGATGGACCGTCAACAGACAGGTGGGTTTTTTGGGGCTTCCCAGGGTGGTGCTACTGGTAAAGAATCCACCTGCCAATGCAGGAGACATAAGAGACATAGGTTCGATCCCTGGGTCAGAAAGATCCCCTAGAGGAGGGCATGGCAACCCACTCCAGTAGTCTTGCCTGGAGGATCCTGTGGACAGAGGAGCCTGTAGAGCTGCAGTCCAAAGGGTCACAAAGAGTTGGACATGACTGAAGCAACTTAGCACGCAAGTAGACAGGTGGTTTGGGAAAGGGCATGAGGTGTTCCCAGGATGGGAGCCCTCATGCTTTCTGGCCAATTTCTTTGCTTGATTTGAAGGCACAAGACTGAGCCTCCATGCAGGTTTTCCACAGTCTACGAACTGGTCTTCAATACATAAGACCAGAAAAGCTGTGATAGTGAAGCTCTCCCAGACTCACCTCCCAACCCTGTTCTGCCATCTTCCAGGGGGTCAGAACTTTGGACAGAAGTATGGGACAAAAATACGCTGTCCTTGCATTTTCTGGAAATAAAGCAAAGTGCCTGCCTAGTGAAAATATCACAGTTAGACCTTTTATTTGTTCAGAAAGTACTTGTGCACAATGAATTGCTTCACCTTATAGAACATGAAGTAATATTACAAACTTAGACAGCAGATAACTGAAGATTACAGAGGCAGAGTAATTTCCCCAAAACCAAAGCAAATGGGAGAAGCCACAGCTAGAATCTAGGTCTTTAACTCTTACACACTTTATCCTCTACTATAACATTAGGACGGAGAAGGCAATGGCACCCCACTCCAGTGCTCTTGCCTGGAAAACCCCATGGATGGAGGAGCCTGGTGGGCTGCAGTCCATGAGGTCGCTGAGAGTCAGACACGACCAAGCGACTTCACTTTGACTTTTCACTTTCATGCATTGGAGAAGGAAATGGCAACCCACTCCAGTGTTCTTGTCTGGAGAATCCCAGGGACGGGGGAGCCTGATGGGCTGCCGTCTATGGGGTCGCACAGAGTTGGACATGACTGAAGCAACTTAGCAAGCAAGCAAGCAATAACGTTAGGATTCTGTCACCAATGTTAATCAAGTGGATGTGCTTTCAATTGCATATGTGTGCATGTATACACACACACGCACAAACGCACACACACACACAATGTCTTTCAATGCTCAGGTTGTGGCTGACATGCAAGGCAGAAAACAACCAGACATGAGCTGGGGAAGGGAGGAAGTTCTTCCTACTGACCTCTTAATTTCTTTAAAATTTCCTCCCAAACTGGTCTTCTTCAACTACTTTTTTCTGCCAATAGGACCGTCATGATTAGAGTCACTGAGCCGTGTGATAGAATGCCCTCTCCCCCCTCACAGAAAAATCCACTTACCACAATCTCATCCTATTTCAAATCTCCATTCAGCCTTTCTCAATAAACTTACCCAGATAATAGCTAGAAATGAGCTCCCTTGCCACTGAGCCACCAAGCAAGTATTAAAACTATGTACACCACAGACACAGCGCATCTCAGAACCATCACAGTCACACCGGCCACCTCGCCAGCAAGGCTGTGAGCTTCTGAAAAGCTGTGATGATCTGTCCTCCATCTATGCATCCCCCCTATGACCTCACAGTGCCTCTGGCACTGAGTAGCTATTTGAGCATCTCCTAATGTATGAGAAAGAGTGCAGGAGGGAAGGCTGCAGGATGGGCTCTCCAACCATCCCTGTCTTGGTTCACTGATCGTAAGGCAGCCAGCTCCTTACATATTCGCTCTTTCTGCCCATGGTCCAGTTACAGTTTGGACCAGAGTTATCTTCTGGTAGAGGCCCTTTCCTTCTGTCACCTCTTCCACCCCACTTCAAAAATCTGTCAAATCAGCCTGAAAATGCTAAGCACGCAAATCTACACAGTCATTAAGCTAGAGCCTTAGAACGCACAGCCTGGCATGTCCCCAGCAAGCCAACATTATCCACGACGATGGCTCTGGGTGTTGGGAAGGCCTGGCATGTGACTGGTACCTGGGGAAGAATTCCTAGGAGGGCTGACAGTGGCCCCCAGGGAAGGTGCTATGCATACCGTGCTACCCAAAGGAGCCCTCTGAGGAACGCTCAGTTCACTTAAATCACTAACTGAGCACCTCAAAGGAGCCATGAATGGAGTGGATGCCGAGATTTCCAAGAAGCCCAGGGTTAGGCTTGTCCAGTCCTTTCAGTGTGAGCACATCAAGTTGCCAGAGTAGGTGGAAAGCAAGCAGAAATCCCAGGGGACACATACCCTCTAATCCTTCCCCTAGTTTCTTTCATTTCCCAGAAGCACAACTGTACTCAAAAGTCATAAATCCCAAGCTTCTGCTGCAAAATAACTATGACATATTTTGATTCTTCTGAACCCAAAGATGGGACCAAAGTCTGATGTCAGTGGTTTGAAGCTTAAGGCACTGTGTCCTGATATTTTCCAGTACCAACCTTCTCGTTTGTTTGATGAAAAAGGTGTTTTGTACATTTTGAAAAGAGTCTGTCTATCCAACAAATGCAAATGACTGACAATTTGATTTTGAATTTGAATTTCACAAGCCAGCCTGAGAGATGGTTGCCAGTCAGAGTTCCTGGTGAGCATGGGAGAACCAGTGACTACCTTAGTGGAGACCATCCAGTGCAGGCAGAGATCTCTGAGGCTGCTCAGATGAGAAGTCCAAGTTCCTACAGTCTTCAAGTATGAAAGCCATGCTTTGACTGTCTGTGTGCAGCTCTTGAGACGCTCAGGGACACCAAGGCTGGGATCCGTGGGTCTAGGGTTTCTTATGGCATCACCAGGTCTTTAGACATAAAGATAAGATGTCTTGTAGCCCTTTCAACCTTCCTTGGTTTGTTAGGCAGGTAAACCAAGCAATAGGACTTGAGGGCTTTAGTCAGTCAATAGCAAGATTGTGAGATTCCTCAAGCACTGTACCCTGCAAATATTCACCGAGCATCTCTTATAGGGCCAAGCACGGTGCTGAACTGCAAAATAAACTGTGGTCCAGAAAGGACCTTAAGGATACATTCATGTCTTCATATTTACCCACACTACTATGTTCAGGGCTTTATGAAAAGGTTTAGGGCAGGAGGTAAACATAAAAATATATGACACTCTTGAGATGGTTTTAGAGTTTTTGTTGTTGTTGTTGATGTTTGGGGGTTTTCTTTAGAGAAACATGCCGTACTTTTTCTTGTCATCTCTCTTTCTGAGCCAGGTTGCAGTGGCTCTGGTCACATGCATTTTCTACTTCCCAGGAAACACTCGGGCACGGATCCCGATCACACGTCCCCTGCTTGGCACGTGGAGCCTCCTAGGCCAGCTGGCGGAGAGCAGGCTCATGTGCTGGGCAGCAGACTCCTGCCTTCCTGGATGGGTGCCGGCTGCCCGGGTGAGGGGGCATTGGTCCTTAGTAACTTTAGCTTGGACTGCTGCTGGGGGACACCCTTGGCTTCAGGAATGGCTGTGGAAATTGGGAGGAGGGTGTGACATCACAGCAGCCTTGGCTTGGACTACCATGCCTGGAGGTGTGAGAGAAGAACAGCTCCCAGGGAGGGCCAACGCTGGGTGTGAGAAGCCAAGACGGCTCCTGGTAGCCCGCGATGCAAGAAATGGTTTCCTACTCAGTTGTGTATAAAATGTGTGAGAAATTGAGAGCCACTAGTTGGCAGCTTGCTGTGCAATCCCAGAGATGCAAGCTTCTCTCTACAATGGTAGTTTCTCAAGGAAGTGACACCATGGGGAAAGCAAGAGAGGTCCTCACCGTTCTCTTGGAGTCAGATGATAACATCAATTAGGCACCTGGCACATTGCTGGCAAGTGCTAATTCTTGACAGATTTCCTCCCCCATCAGAATTTAGCATCCTCCCAAAGGGCGAGGACAGGCCTAAGCCCTCTTCTGTGAGCTCCACAACATGGCAGGAAGGAAGAACACGGGGACAGAGCAGAGGCGGAGGCGCCCATTGAACAACCTTGCTTTCCTTAAGCTCAGTTTCTTTATCACCTGACAGTAAATAATATCAACCACAGCCTGACTCTCATTAAAGGATTAAATAGGTTTATTTTTACAAAAGCACATGTCTGTGCTTGGTAACTGGTTAGCTTTCAATACTTGGTTAAATCTACATCAATCCCATTGATAAAGATCCCTTTGGGAAGAATAAGAAAGCAAGATAGATTCCAAGATAAGAGTTTGTTTTCTATATGAAAGAAATCAGCAAGGCAGAAGGAACCAGGCTAAGTCAGTGAGTATACACACACACACCAGGCTAAGTCAGTGAGTACACAGACACACAACCACACAGCAGGCTAAGTCAGTGAGTACACACACACACACACACACACACACACACACCAGGCTAAGTCAGTGAGTACACACACACATACACACACACACACACCAGGCTAAGTCAGTGAGTACACACACACACACACACACACACACACATACCAGGCTAAATCAGTGAGTACACACACACACACACCAGGCTAAGTCAGTGAGTACACACACACACACACACACACACACCAGGCTAAGTCAGTGAGTATACACACACACACACACACACACACACACACAACAGGCTAAGTCAGTGAGTACACAGACACACACACACACACACACAAATACCAGGCTAAATCAGTGAGTACACACACACACACACACACACACACACACACTAGGCTAAGTCAGTGAGTACACACACACACACACACCAGGCTAAATCAGTGAGTACACACACACACACACACACACACACACACACACACACACACACACACACCAGGCTAAGTCAGTGAGTACACAGACACACACACACACCAGGCTAAGTCAGTGAGTACACACACACATACCAGGCTAAGTCCGTGAGTACACAGACACACACACACACCAGGCTAAATTAGTGAGTATACAGACACACACACACCAGGCTAAGTTGATGAGTACACACGCACAGACACACACACACACACACCCCACTACCTCACTGTGCTACGCTTCCAGGCAAACTCAGACTGACACCATCAAGCCCAGGAAATCGATTCTCAGCTCAAAGAATGAATATCGAAATGTCTTCTTTTTTCACCCCTTTCCCCCTCTTTATGTACCTTTCTTGCTATTGTTCTCCCAAGCACGATAAGAGCCCTGCTTCCTCTGAAGCCCAATATGTCCCCTCTTTATGAGAGCACCCGGCTCCAAGCTTCCTTAGCCAGAAAGCATGCTGACCTGGCAGAGCTCACTGGAAGATGCAGTCCTTCTGGAAGGCTGAAAAGACCCTTCGGGGAGCTGCTCAGCTCTGAGGCAATCTCACCTTACGTCAGACAAGCTAGCCTGGACATCCTCTTTAATGGCTGCTTTCAAGTTTCCATTAAAAAGTAAATACATTATAACCAGAAGGGAATAGCAACTCTATTCACGATGGAGGTTTGAGGAAGTGTATTTCAGTTTTGACTCTTGGGTGGGATTCAGACCTCATGTCATCCTTTTCTGCTGGGACATAGAGAAACCCCACACTCAAAATATTAAAAGATAATTGGATACTGCTTTGTTTGTATGACGTGTGATCTTAACTTCTTGACATCATTCCACTGTGTCAAGACAGAGAATGCTTTTCCGGCTCCTGCTGCTGCTACTGCTAAATCACTTCAGTCGTGTCCGACTCTGCGCGATCCCATAGACAGCAGACCACCAGGCTCCCCCCGTCCCTGGGATTCTCCAGGCAAGAACACTGTGACTAGCAAAATTTTCTTGTGGATATTTCCAAGCTCCATTATAGCAGAACTTTTTCCTCCAACCTTCCAAACGATTTCATCAGAACTAAATTTTAAATAAAGAGCATTTTGTTCCCACAAAAATGCTTCCAGTTTTGAAAATCACAGAATAATTCCGTGGCAGAGTTCCTAATACACTGTACTGTTGATCTTGAGGGGTCCTTACCAAAGACAGCTATAACTTAGTCTTCACTCACTCCGAGATTACTTCCATTTCCACGAGTTACAGAAGATGCATGCTTCGACTAACAGTCCCCCTTCATCCTGCAAGAGGAGGTTTACTATCTAACAGGAGTGAAAGAACACCTCTGCCAGATGACAGCCACACAGGTGTCTGACCGAGAGCAGACAGGGACGGCATCACAGTCGGCAAACAGCGAGATCCACTAGGGTCGGACACAGGGTCCAGAACCAGGAAATGAGCACAACACTCGGCCTGGCTCCATCCCTTCGGCCTCTTTAACCTGGGCCTTCCACTTCTCCCTCCATTAGGAACACAATTCCTTGGAATCTATCAGAGGATGGGAAGGGCTCACTGAATCTCAGGAGCACCATATGACTTCAACTAACACTGATAATAAGATCATTTCAAGTAAATGTGTGTATTAACTATGCTAATATTTACTCCAGTACTCTTGCCTAGAAAATCCCATGGACAGAGGAGCCTGGTGGGCTGCAGTCCATGGAGTCGCTAAGAGACAGGACTGTGGGACTTCACTTTCTCTTTTCACTTTCATGCACTGGAGGAGGAAATGGCAACCCACTCCAGTGTTCTTGCCTGGAGAATCCCAGGGACAGGGGAGCCTGGTGGGCTGCTATCTCTGGGGTCGCACAGAGTCGGACACGACTGAAGCGACTTAGCAGCAGCAGCAATATTTACACTGAGATAGGAGGTGTGATGGGCGCATGTGTCTCTCTCCTATATGGGACATAGGAGAGGAAATAGCTTAAGAAAGGACCTGACAGAGTGTTTCAGTGCAAAGTTGAAGAAAAAGGATGATCTTCTGGTTTCTTCCAACCCATCCCTTTCCATGGACACAGAACGCTAATTTTTGGTTAAGTCATAGTTATAGGAGGAAAGATACTTCCCAGCTTCCCTTGCAGCTAAATGTGGTCATATCTCCAGAGACAAAATTCTGGTTAGTGATAGATGAGTGGAAATAAGATATAAAACTCTATCCTTAAAGAAGGAATGTCTTTCCCTTCTCTCCTTTCTTTTTGCTAGCTTGAACATGGATATAAGGGCTGGGGCTCTGGCGGCCACTCTGGACCATGAGTTGACCTGGGGAATATAAACCACAGCAGGGAGAAAAACCAGATAGAAGTCCTCATCTCCTAGACACCAGCCTGGGTCACCTTCAGGCTATATGAAAGTAAGAGAGAAATAAACTTGCATTTTGTTTAAGCCAATTTATCTTGTGATTTGGGGAGGTTTTTGTTTTATTTGTGTTTGGCAGCCTAACCAATCTAAGCTAATATATTCTTAAAAAAAGAAAGAATGAACTCTAGAAGGCAGAGTGATTTCATGCTGGGTAGAGTGTTACAGAGAAAATTAGAGAGAGGCAGGTTTAATAACCAGAGGCAAGTCACAGAAACACCTGAGTAGCCACTGGAGAGAATTTCTTCATACAAAAAAAAAAAAAAAAAGAAAAGGTTTAGAACAGATAGAAAAAGGCTTGATTATTAGAGGGGTCTCTCTCGGGTTCTACATAGGCTCTTATCAGAAGTGAGAGACCTGGGCAGTCTGGAGTGAGGGAGCATGGCAACACCAGACTTCCTGGTCGGGGTGCTGGGTGGCCTGGGGGAGTATAGCTCAAACCAGGAGGGAGAGATGGGTGGTGAGGGGTGCCCGCGTGTGGAAAGTAGCCAAGAGCACTCTGCTGCCTCTGTGATGAAGGAAGTGAAGAGACTTTGTCTTGAACAGAAGAAAGCTAAGACAGGCTAAACTGTCATCCTGGAGCTAAAGATAAGAGAAGGAGCAATATGTGAGACCAAGTTCTAATAGATGACTGTAGGCTGTTGGAACTTACCCACCTGTATAAGCTTGTATGTGTATATTTCCCTACAGTATAGTACAACAATGTTTGTACCCTAATTGGCCCGTTAGATCTGCCAGTTCCAGAGGAGTGGAAGAGGGACACAGGAGAAGAGAAAACCTCAGCATGACCGATTTAAAGAAGAAATCACCTCCACTCACTTTGGTGGGAGCAGAAATCCCCCAGCAGAAGGACACTGGGTCTATTTCTGGGCACCCCAGGTCCATTCTGAACACCTGCCAATTAGCTTTCCTTTTTCCATGAGCACAAACACCACCTGTGACCCCGGACCATCATCTCACAAACGCACACAAGGTCAGTCAGGGTCCTTCCGGGAAAACATGTGGGTAATCCATCACCACTCATCACAAAAACCACCCCAAGCACAGGTCTTGGTGCTAATGAGTCACCAGAGTCATTCTCAGACGCCGGGAGCTGCAGAATCGGCCAGCAAAAAGGCTGCAGGGGAGACAAGAGGTTTTTGCTGCTGTTCAAAAGCTCCTGAGTTTGGGCCTCAGAATGCATTAAGTCTTTGACTGAGAGAAGGCTGGATGGGAGGACAGGATGCTTGCTGTGTCTAGAGTCTCATCCTGGGCAAGAGAATGAAGATGCTGAACAAGAACTGCTGGTGGAATGAGGGCAGGGCATTGAGATGATGGGCTCCAGGTTGCAAAACCCACCTTCAGTCACTACCAGTCCTGTCTCAGCATAAAAGAGAAACATCTCAGGGGGACGAAAAGAGACCTTGGCTTGTGACGTTTCTGCTTCAGGGAAGAATCCATGGAGCCATCATTTCCAGTCCTTCCCATCTCAGCACCTGTACCTTTCCTTAGGGAATGAGCTGCACAGTGGCTCTGAGCTCCCAGGGTGTGCGCCATGGTGTCCCCTCTTCCCACTAGAGTCCATGTGGCTGAAATCTTAAAAACATAAACACCTGCCCATCACATAGGCTTAACATTTCTTGAACTTGAGTGCAAGCATTCAAATTCCACCCTGAAAAGGGCTTCTCAAATGCCGATTCAAGTTTCCAGGGGGACATCTTAAAGGAGAAGTAGATTTCAAGTAAATGATGGCAACTTATCGAAAATAATGTGCTACTTAGCGTCTGCGGCACACATCCTGGCAGGCAGCAAGGGGAAGCAGCACTGGAGCAGATGGGAGCGATTAGGCTCTGATTTTCAGCCGGGCTTTTGCTTGTCGGTATTGCCTCTGCTTGTGTTTACATCCTGGTAAAACCAGGACATTTGGGAGAGGGGAGAGAAGGTTCCCCTGGACCACTCCTTCTTTCTGTGTGCCAGAGGTAGAGCCCCCACCCCCCACCAAGAACTCTCACACAGAAGGCGCCCTCCTCCTGTGGGGAGGTAAGGTGGTCATCACAACTATCCTCATCAAAAAGCATTTAGCTCCATGAGGCGCTCACTAAATACATCAATGGTTGACAGAGAGACAGATGATGGGAATCTCAATTTTCCTTTAAAGATCTGCCTCCCTGAGGCTGGGCCTTATTTACTGTGATTCTTACTATATTTATCTGAAGAGGTATCTTGTTTCCTCCTCCACTGAATGAGCTGACATCTCTCCGACCCACAAAATATCTCTCAAGTGATGGTACATCACTGGCAAATTGCATGTTTTGCTGAGGACACTGCTGCAGAGGGCTGACTGCCCAAGTCCCGGCAGGACAGAGAGGAGACCCCGGCTGCCCCTAGTTTATCGGAACCCTCACAGGGGCTCATGTTCTTTGGGGTAACAGGCACAGAGTAATCTCAGAAGCCAACTTTGCTTTTCTCTTTCCAGGCTGCTTGCTTTCCAGTGGCACTCTGACTGTGCCAGACTAGTCATGTCCACTTATGTTTAGTGACAGCCTTACAGCTCCGTCAAAATAAAAATCTCTCAGCCTGCACAAAGTGTTGCTGGCCTGCACAATTTCACCAACACTGCCATCCCGACAAGGACCCAGGATGGTCTCTTGGTCAAGCAGTCACTCAACAAACATATGCGGAGTATCTACTCTCTGCTGCTGCTGCTGCTGCTGCTAAGTCGCTTCAGTCGTGTCCGACTCTGTGCGACCCCATAGACGGCAGCCCACCAGGCTCCCCCGTCCCTGGGATTCTCCAGGCAAGAACACCGGAGTGTGTTGCCATTTCCTTCTCCAATGCATGAAAGTGAAAAGTGAAAGTGAAGTTGCTCAGTCGTGTCCGACTCTTAGCGACCCCATGGACTGCAGCCTACCAGGCTCCTCCATCCATGGGATTTTCCAGGCAAGAGTACTGGAGTGGGGTGCCATTGCCTTCTCCGCTACTTATTGCTGCTGCTGCTGCTGCTGCTAAGTCGCTTCAGTCGTGTCCGACTCTGTGCGACCCCATAGACAGAAGCTCACCAGGCTCCCCCGTCCCTGGGATTCTCCAGGCAAGAACACTGGAGTGGGTTGCCATTGCCTTCTCCAATGCATGAAAGTGAAAAGTGAAAGTGAAGTTGCTCAGTCGTGTCCGACTCTCAGCGACCCCATGGACTGGAGCCTACCAGGCTCCTCCATCCATGGGATTTTCCAGGCAAGAGTACTGGAGTGGGGTGCCATTGCCTTCTCCGCTACTTATTGCTAGCTGCCGCCTAATGGCTATGCAGGTGTGGGTGGGTGGATCCACACTGTTACACTTTTAAATTCCCTTTTGTTTTGCTGCCCAAACCTAGCTAATTTGGCTGCTGGTCTTAAAACTCAGGCTGGAAGCAACAAATGTAAGATGAGACAGTTGCCCAGTCTTTAAGTGACAGAGATGGAAAGAAATATGAACAGAATACAAAACAGAGGTCTTCTTAATTGCTCTCTTGCCTTATTGCTATTTGAGCAGCTCTCTGTTTGGAAAGACCCTAGACTCTCAAAGGGCTTCCCAGGTGGCTCAGTGGTAAAGAATCCTGACAAGCAGGAGACATGGGTCCAATCTCTGGGTCTGGAAGATCCCCTGGAGAAGGAAATGGCAACCCACTCTTGTATTCTTGCCTGGGAAATCCCATGGACTGAGGTGCATGGCGGGCTACAGTCTGCCAGGTTGCAAACAGCCAGACACAACTTAGTGATTAAGCAACAACCACAACATAAGACTCTCAAAAGTCATCAGTCTGTGCTTAGGTCCCATGAGAAAATGCTCACAGCCAGCTCTGTAGTCAGAGGCAGAATCACTGGGATGCAACATCACTCTTCATTTCTTCACTCTGAAATAATCCTGAGATTATCTCAAAAATGCTATGGTGAATTTCAAGGTATGGCTTCCCTGGACAATTATTCTCTCGATAGCCAAGCATTTACTCAGTTCATGCAGAATAGAGGAAAGAACTCCATTACTTGCCCCTCCATCATCTGAATGACAGCACCCATACTCTCTCATACACACCGGGAACAGGAACGTACAACCCTGGCATCACATGTAGATACCCCATTATCTATTTTAACTGAGATTTAGAAGTTTAAGCCATACACACGGTGATGGTATATTTAAGGGCATAGGTTTATCATCCTGTAAAATTAAAGAAGAGAAAGTTAATCAGTGCATGTCAAAGAAAGCTTTCATGGCTGAAATTAGACTTAAAAATCTTGCAATCGCTTTGTTTCATGTAGGACAATTCTCTGTGTGGTTCCTTCTGGATTTTCCCTAGGAGTATAAATTCAGTTCCAAAGAAAAAGAAATATCCCAAGGGGGAACAATTTAACTATTTGGAGAATGTGTTGATCTTTAAAAGACACTGATTTCCCTAGTAAAGGGAGAGACAGAGAGGAGAGTTTAAGGGATGTGAGTGGGGGGTAGGGAGAGAAAGAAAATAGAGGAGAAAAAAAAAGCAGAAGACAAGAGGAAGATAAAATAACCCTCAAGTTGTTTGTGGATCAAGAATTACCCTGGGAAGTCCCTGGCGGTCCTGTGGTTAGGACTCTGCACTTTCGCTGCCAAGGGCGGGGGTTCAATCCCTGGTTGGTCAGGCAACTAAGATCTCTCAAGCAAAGAAAGAAAAGCATTACACAGACCAGATGCTCTGTGGTTAGGACATGATACAGAGGCCCTTCCTTCTAAATCACATGTCACAGCATCCTTCCTAACAAGATACCTGGATTTGCAGTGTGCTGCACTGCCTTTAGCTGGCTGTGCCCTTTACGTCAAAGGAACAGACACCCGTCTTTGTCCCTGGGGCTTCAGAGTCTCTGCTTCCTGGAAAGAATAGTAGGAAAGGTACGAGAAGGAATACACACGCAGTGAGCTATGATAAATAGCTCACGATTTATATTTACATTCATTCTTGGGCAGAACCCTTCTTTACTGCAATATATTAAGTAGGTTATTCATTCATTAAATCAAAAGCACCTTTCTCTGAGTGCTTAGCAAATGCTAGGCAGTACTATGTGTACTGGGGACAAAGAAATTAAAAAAAAAAAAACCAAAATGCCTGCCTAAAGGAATGAATGGTTTCAAGGAGAAAATGGAGAAATAAACAGAGTTTGAAATTGTCCTGGTGTAGAGGAAGTTTACCCTCCAAAAGGCCTCTGCTTGTGATATGATCACAGCTAAGTGTGCTGACATTCATCCCGATTTCCTTACTCCAGCGAAGGCTGTCACATATTCAAATACGCAAACAGACACCAACATATGCTGGCACAGAGGTGGACCAAGGCCAGGGACCAGGTGCTCCTGTTCACCTGTAACCGTTTCAGCCTCACCACAGCCCCACGTGGATAAATGCATCAGCCGCTTGCAGGACTTAAACACTCAAGAGCCACTATTAAGCAGAACCTCAGCTCTGCGTCCCAGGACAGGACACCCCACCCTCTCTCCCTGGAGAGCTGCTTCAGTGAACAGGCGGGTGGGGGAATTCTGAGAGTGCAGCCAGCATCCATCATGCCAGCAACCCCTGGCAGGCGATCTTAACAAATGCACTTCCTTCTCCGGGAAGAATCGGGGCTTCGTAGCCTGCACCCAAGCCACAAGCTGCACACCAGACCAGAGATGGGCTGGGAGGGAGGGGCAAAGGTGGTTTTAAGGCTTTTGTGGCTTTCAAGAAAAGGTCTCTGAATGTGAGAAAGCATTCAAATAGTCTCTGCAGGCATCCTGGCCCTGTGGTTGGGCACTCTTGGGTCTGTGGCCATTGAGTTCACCACAGGCTCAACTTCTTCCCAGCATATTCCTCTCTCATTTGGCCCTTGAGACACCCGCACAGCTGGGGTGGCTCTGCAAACCTCACCAGCACGTGGAACGTCTGGGGCAGTGATCTTTCTCACTTGATCTTCGACAGGGCATCCTGGAGGCACAAGTCAGACTCTCAAAATCTTAACTCGTTTCTTCCGGTACCAGAGAAGAAAAGTAAATATTTAACCACAGGCACAGAGGTTGAAGGAGCAGCAGCTATAATCAAGACTCAGCTTCTCACCCCTCCCCGAGCTGAGGTGAAGATCCCCCACGCCTCTGTGCAAGCTTACCCAGGGCAGTGAAACCCAGGCTCCAACCAGCAATAATTCCACATATAAACAACTCTTGCTCGGCATGAAGCACACACCAGACAGTAATCAGCTTATCTAATAGAACAGGCCTCTTTTCCTAACGTGGAGGAGGATTAGCAGGCTTGAATTACAGCCGTGAAGTGTAATCAAGCTCTGATCGACACTGGCAAAGGATACTGTATATTCCTGCTGGGCCATGGGTTGTTGGCGCGATGTGGTGTACCTACAGGGGATGGACAGGAAATGCTTGTGATGGTAATGACTCTGGGAGACAGCAACTGAGCAACGAGGGAAAGCAAGCGTTATGGGAGAAAAATTAGATTATAGCTGGTGCCCACGTCCTCCCTGTACTCCTTCCAGGCTTTGGAAGCTTTTAAAGTGACTGCATTTGAAAAGATTTTGCAGGTCTATTAAGAATATACTATCCCCCTAAATCATAACTAAGGGTGAACTCTACCCTTGCTTGGCCACAGAAGATACTTCATTGGTGTCTATGACACAGATCCCACTGTCTCTAACCACAGTGAGGGCTATGGAGTAGTAGTGCTGTGAACATCCTGCAGTCCAGGTATGGGAATGCAGTGGGGAATATGGCTGACATGGAAATCACAAAGGAATTCGTACTGGGCCTCAGAAATCCCCTGATAGCTCGTTGGGAAAGAACCCGCTTGCAATGCAGAAGACCCGGATTCACTTCCTGGGTCGGGAAGATCCGCTGGAGAAGGGAAAGGCTACCCACTCCGGTGTTCTTGGGCTTCCCTTGTGGCTCAGCTGGTAAAGAATCCACCTGCAGTGCAGGAGACATGGGTTCGATCCCTGGGTTGGGAAGATCGCCTGAAGAAGGGAAAGGCTACCCACTCCAGTATTCTGGCCTGGAAAATTCCATGGACTGTATAGTTCATGGGGTTACAAAGAGCTGGACACGACTGAGCGACTTTCACTTCACTTTTCAGAAATCCAAGAAAATGATTTAAGAATCCCATCCTCACTTTGAAGATGCCAAACCAACCCAAACCAACTAGCAGCTGCCTTTTCTATCGCCCACCATGGAGACATCTCATCTCACTTGGGAGGCCAGCATTTAATGACAGGCTTGTGAAAAGGTCATCTTTATTTAGTAAATTCCATGATAGGAGAAAAAAAAAAATTCTGAATTTTTTGAAGCTTCCCAAAGGACCCTTATATCCTACCTAAAAGGAAAACATCTTACCCTAAGTCTGTTTTCTCTCACTCTGCCCAGTTCTTGGTGATGAACTTTCCTTCACATCCTCTTACAGCAGCTCTCTAAGTAAAACAGTTCAAAAGGCCAGTGGCCTTCTCTTCTAAAAATAAAGAATCACAGCCTCCTTTGTAATTTCTCATCTATCTTGACATCTAGTCTTTTTTCCTATTCATGTGTCTTAAAGATCAAAGAATCCAAAGTGGACATAACATTTTAGGAAATTGCTTCCACTAGCGTGAGGAGTGAGTGTGTGAAAGTTGCTCAGTCGTGTTCGACTCTTTGCGACCCCGTAGACTGTAGCCTGCCAGGCTCCTCTCTCCGTAGAATTCTACAGGCCAGAATATGGAGGAGGTGACAATTCCCTTCTCGAACCCAGGTCTCTCATATTGCAGGCTGATTCTTTACCATCGGAGCCACCAGGAATACTGGAGTGGGTAGCCTGTCTCCTCCAGCAGATCTTTTCAACCCAGAAATAGAACTAGGGTTTCCTGCATTGCAGGCGGATGCTATACAAGCTGAGCTAGCATGAGGGATGCCAGGAAAATGACTTCCTGACTTTCCTGCATCCTGGCCCTCCCTCTCAAGGATCCACTGCACCCTGCTCACCTTTGCCCCTTCACCCAGGGGTCCCCGCCAGACTTGCTTCCGTCCAATACAGTCTCACCTCTAATTCTCTCCAACACCAAATTCTTTCTGATACACTTAGCAGGTGTCTCGCGGTAACATGAGTGCCCTTGGAGAGAATCCACAGGTGAGGAAGGAAGGAGCCGCGACCAGCAAAGTGGGAGGTGAAATGATGTGCATGGACCGCCTGTCCTGCCAGTCCCATCCCATCCCTCACCGCCCTACCCCTTAAGATATGCAGCCCCCCAAACCCTCCTCACCCATAATCACAGCATGGAAACCTCATAGCAGAGCCTTTTAACTCTATGGTCTCCGACATGAAGTTGTGAAGCCCGAACTGTCAGACACTACAATTGATAAGTGCGTGAAACTGTTTAAAACAATCAGGCAGACTACAGTATAACCACATAAGATACATGTGTCTATAAGCAAGAGCTGAGCTGAGTGGGTCCCCCAGTTCTATCAGGGTAGAATCCATCCATTGAAAGTAGAAGATAAGAGAAAGCATTGATTCAAGGGCTGTGTGCGATAACTGTGTAACTGTGTGTGGTAAGCCACTAAGACTTCCCTGGTGGCTCAGACCGTAAAGCGTCTATCTACTGTGCGGGAGACCCGGGTTCGATCCCTGGGTTGGGAAGATCCCTTGGAGAAGGAAATGGCAATCCACTGCAGTACTATTGCCTAGAAAATCACATGGACAGAGGAGCCTGGTAGGCTACAGTCCATGGGGTCACAAAGAGTTGGACACGACTGAGCAACTTCACGTTCACGTTCATGTGGTAACTGTATTTAAGAGCTGGATCAAGGAAGGCAGAGCTCTATTCAATGAGTGACATGTGCTGAAGATCCTCCGAGCACTAAAAATTCACTCCAAGGTGCAACCAAAAATAATTCTAGGATTCAAAACTGTGCCACCAACACAAAGGCTGAGAACAAGTGCTCTTAGCAGGACAAAGCCAGCCAAGGCAAGAAGAACCCGAGCTCTATCAAGAACGTCCTTGGTGATGAATTAAGCTGACCTGACCTCACCTTAGTTTGGATAGCCAAGGAACAGTCAGGGCTGAAGCCCAGAACTGGATGTAATCATATCTGAGAAAGCAGACACTATGAATACGGAAGACCTCTCTGGGTCTGAGTCAGAGGCACCTCCCTCTCTGACAGGCCCCACCACTTATCTTGCACTCAGGGGTTGCCTCAGTGCAAAGTACTGCCATCTCTGCTCAGACTTTCAGCCAATCCTGGTGTCATCCCTGGGGCCCTCCAACTGGCCTTTCAAACCTCATTCTAGTATCTCCACCCAAAAAAAGTATGCAGGGCTGCAAATACTACCCCTCACATGCCAGCCCTCTTGAGGGGGAGGAAGGGCAGGGGAAGGAGGGTGGGCATTGCTGTTCAGGGGCCACCCTCCAAGCCACACGTCCAATATCTGTTACAGCTTTCCAAATTGATATGTGATGCTGATAACAAGAGTCAATCTTTGCACCCGAGTGAGTTAGCACGGTCTGCAAACGGGAGGCTGCCTCTCCCTTCCAGACCTGGTGTGAGATGTATCCACACACTCTCTGCAGAGCCCTCTCAAATTTATTTTCCCAACTGACATCTTATACGGCCCTATCAACAAGCACGCTGTCAAGGCGGCTTGTCAGAGTGGGTAATGGTGTTGCATCTTTGGCTAGGCTTTAACATGTCTGAAAGGATTTTAAACCGTATGCTCTTTTAAATACAGACTTTGTGAAATTAAAAAAAAAAAAAAATTGAATCGCTGAACTCCAAAAGTCTAATGGCAAAGAATCTGGGAAGAGTAGATCTGTTACAAATTCCATTCTGTGGGGGAAACCGAGGCATAATTAGAAGGTGCTGCTGCTATCCGCATCTCTCTGTCGGATCTGTGGCTAAAATGGACCTTGTGTTCAGAGCCACCAGCAGCTTTCATGAACAAGGCTGATCAGACAGCAGAATGGCTTGAGCGCCTGAGAGCAGTGAGGATTTTCCCATTCTTGGGGTAGGGTCCAAACCTGACTGAGCCCTACCTTGCCCTACACAAAGTCTCGGGTTCCTACATTCCATTCGCCTTGCCTCATGTTCCCCCAGCCCCCTTTCTGGCCTGGAGGCCCGCTGGGTCCCAGGCTGCAGGTCTGGCCAGGGCAGATGGGTAATTTTTCCTTTCAGCTTTAATGGCTGCTATTAACAATAAGTTGCCCTGCCCTACCGATGGCTCAACTTTCAGCTTTTTCTCTGATTGCCTATGAGTAACACTGTGTCACATGAGCTGTGTTTAACAGAGGTGTAATAAATGCCAAAGAAGAAATATTACCCAAAATAAAAAATAGTTTGTCCCCGTGTGGCCAGGATCTCATGACTCACAACAATGTTCATTTCAGCTTCTAACATAATTTCCATTTGCATTCTTTTTTTAAGGGTCTCTGGGGGCTTTAAAAAAGCTGTTTAAGAGGAAAGGCAGAAAGACCATAGCAATTGTCAAGTTTGGGGATTTCTGTGCTTCAGACAATTGCTGCCTGCAGACAAGAGACAGACTGACAGAGCAGTGAGTCCTATGGACACAGAGGACAGGGAAATGCAGGCGAGGGGCTCATTACTGATGGTCTGCCTCAGGCGAAAGGTGGACTGACCTCTTCAGTGTGGTTCAGAAGGTGGGCTTGGCAACCAGGAGACAGAGATGAAGGAAGGGAAGACTGGACCCCTACTACCCCTCCCCACTTCTACACACACACACACACACACACACACACACACACCTCCTCGAGGCAAAAAAGATACCAAGTTCTCATTTAGTTGCAGGAAAACTCCATCTCCCTTTTGATAATAAGCAAAAAATACTTCTATGTTTTTCAAATAGTAGCTGGTCAGAGCTATTCCAATTCCAAAGAAAAAAGCAATAAACTCTGAAATCCCCTGGCGGTCCCTTGGTTGAAGATGTGGGCAGGAAGTATTCCAGATTCTCAAGGTTTTCAGGGAGGAAAGAAGATGGAGGTAGAGGCGGGCCCTCAGGAGGTCTGGGGGTGAGATGTGCCCCTCCTGTGAAAGCTGGGATCTTAAGGCAGCAGTATCAAGAGGTACCTACTTTTTAACGGGCCTTGCCTTTGAAAGAGGCCGGCCTAAAGCAGCCCAGGAGGCAGTCTGTAGTGAGTGGGTGTGTGAGCATCTCCTTTAGAAGCTGGCTGTTGCTGCTGCTAAGTCGCTTCAGTCATGTCCGACTCTGTGAGACCACAGAGATGGCAGCCCACTACGCTCCCCTGTCCCTGGGATTCTCCAGGCAAGAATACTGGAGTAGGTTGCCATTTCCTTCTTCAATGCATGAAAGTGGAAAGTGAAAGTGAAGTCGCTGAGTCGTGTCTGACTCTTTGCAACTCCATGGACTGGAGCCCACCAGGCTCCTCTGTCCATGGGATTTTCCAGGTAAGAGTACTGGAGTGGGGTGCCATTGCTTTCTTCCTTAGAGGCTGGAGCCCTCCTCAACTCCTGCTCTGCACTTCTCTCACACCTGTGTAATACACAACATCCTCACGATGTATCTGAGTAAGGGAGTTTAGGTGGGATAGAGAACGGCAACCCACGCCAGTATTCTTGGCTGGAGAATTCCATGGACAGAGGAGCCTGGCAAAGAGTCAAGATCCATGGGATCACAAAGAGTCAGACACAGCTGAGACACATACACAAGGGGATTTAGGGATGTCAGTAGTGGGACCTGACTTCAGAAAGGTACTTACTACACTCTGAGAGTATGGGAACCGGCAGTGTTAACTGGTGGAGACAGTGATGAGCTCCAAAAGTTATGGCAGAAAGAAGAGCAGGGAAGCAGGATGACTGCCTGGCCATAGCCTACAGCAGGCCAGGACACTGGTGAGCCCACAGAAATGCAGAAGGGCCACAGGCATCGTCTATAAGACAATCCTGGCAATGAACATGGCAGGAGAAGGGAAGAGGATGGCCCCAGCGTGCCTTGTCACTACGGAGAGGGTGTGTCCACCAGGCTGAGGCCGAGACAGCTGGGTACAAGAGGTGACCCTGAGTGATTACAGTGATGTCACAGCAGGTGGCAACTACATGGGGAAAAACACTGGCTTTTAAGTAAGATCAATGTCCCTGGTCTGCCACTTGATTTTTGTGATCTTGGGTAAGTCATTTTACTTTATTGATAGAAAGCATAATAGAGTTCCTTAGGTCGTTTTTAAAGGTTTCAGTTATTAAGACACGTCTCTGGAAATCCAATCATTTTCTAAATGGGAAGAAGAGCTAGTCAGAGGGCCTTTGACCAGATTTGAATGCATTTTCTGCTATAAAGCTTTACACACTACCAAGAACCAATATTACCAATATTATCTCATCTGCACCTCATATCAACCTTCAGAAACTGACCTTGGATACACATTTTTTTTGGAAGCTGACTCAGAGAGCACAGACTTACACAATTCACTCAAGTCCAGCTCTTCCAAGTCCAGGCTCTTTGCATTTACAATCCTGGGCTTGTGCCCTGCTGTTCAGAGAATCACGGACTGCCTGTGTATGTGTGGGGAGAAGTACTGGTGTCAAGTCAGTTACTACGTTGTGAGCTGGAGGTAGGGGGTAGTCCAGAGGCAGAGAAGTGGAGCAGGTACAGCTGAGCAGAGAGTGTGCTGAGATGCACAAGCACCAACTTCTGCACTGGCTGCAGGCAGGGAGGTGTGATGCCAGCAACTGGACCCAACCCCTTCCAGAAGTATAGTGTCTCATCTTTTTTATAACAGATATCCACACACCATCCCATTCAGTGCCACAGTAATAAAAATTGGCTCAAGGTCCACATCGACACATTTCCTGAATTTCCAACTCAAACTCTAGGTTTCTGGTTATGATGATATTATTTGCAGTTTTACAGCACACACAATACCTCATCTAATCATCACAAGAGGACCAGGTCTGCTAAGCCCTTTTAATACGTAACAAAGTTAGACTCCATTTTTTGAGGGATGGAGAGGGCATGATCCAGTTGCCTTAATTAGGGGCAAGGTGCTTTCTTTCTTTATAGGGTCTTCAGAGATTAATTCTTCCCCTGCTTCACATGACCCACCTCAGGGCGTGGGCCAAAGATGAAGCAGCTTCTGAAGTGAAAGAGGATTGTGTCTTCTGCTCAGTTCTACAGGGACCAGGAAATGAGATGAGCCAGAGTACAGCTCCACAATGTGGTCCAGTCTCATTCAACTTTTGTGAGGGTCTTCCTGATCCTCCAAAGCTTGAGCCAGCATGTCCAAGTCATTTGTAATGGAGTCAGACACACACGTTAGATCTGAGGCTTAAATTAATTTGAGAGGACTCCTTAATGAATGTGTTTTTATCTCCCACTGAAAGGCTGATGATACTCAGAGTCTGAGGTGGGGAAGTGAGGCAGAGTGGAGTGGGCAGAGACACTGGCAAGGCATTTGTTTCTCTGGTGGAAGAGTTGATATGCTTCTCACTCAACCGTGCCACACAGAGCCCAAGGCACCTGTTCTTGCCGGCTGTAACCCTTCTGTTGGGACCACTGGCAAGTGCAGAGGTGATGTGAGCTATATATCCAAGTCCCATTTCAGAAACATGTAATGGAGTCAAAGCAAAGTTACAAAGCAGAACTCAGCATCCACAAGGACAGGAATGACAGAGTCCCCCCTCTGGGTGACAGTGATCCTGGAAGGTTGAGACTGTGCCTTACTTTGCAGGCCCTGTTTTGCTCATGTCTCTGGCGTCCTGTGTTGGAATTTCCAATAGGATGGATTATTTCATGTATGAGGAGAGTATAGCTTTGGACTCAGACTTTACATCCTATCTGTATCACTTATTGGCAGGGAGACCTGGGTTGACATCTCAGAGCTTCTTTCCTCAATTATAAAATAAAATTGGCAGGGCTCTCCATCTATAATCTTGGTGAGCCCCTAGTACATGGTTTGTGTGAAATAAATGTTAGGAATTTTTTTCCCTTTTTATGATCCTTTGGATAATGTGATTCAAATACTAAAATTTGGCTTAGCTGCTCCTGAATGAGAAAAGTTGTCTTTGTTAAGTAGGCACATCCAGTGATGTAAAAATGAAGGAGGTTTTAAAAAGAAACAGAAAAAGATAAAAAAAAATAGCCTCCCTCCTTCAGAAGATGTAGAGTTAAGCCACATTCCCATTCAACAATATGAGTCCTTCATTTGAAATCTTGTTCTATTTAAATATGCTGTGGTTTTAGCTGCAATTTCATGTTTTACTTAATTGTCCAGAGTGGCAGATGTGATTTTTGTGTAAGTTTCAATCCCATCTGTTTTTGTGCTAGAAATATATGTGGAAGGTGCTGGGACTTCTACATAAGGAAGGGCTTTATCTACACTTATAATAATAAACGTGAAAATGAACCAAATCTGAAGTTGGCAGTATTAAAGGTCCATTTTTTGATGTTTGTGCTGCCTCCCACTTCTCTATTCTCTCCTTTGCTCCAGATCAGAATTCTTCAAGAATGACTAACAGAGCTCTTTCCTTATGCAATGGAGAGCTAACACATTCCTGGTACAGCCACACAGACAAGCAGATGCAAGACACACCCTCCCCTTCCACTGTCCTGCACTCTGAACCCTGCTCCTTCCCAGCCCAGACACAGGCTTATGCCTTCTCCCCACTCTGTTTAGGGAGGCCATGATAAAAGTTCTAGGATAAAAGATATTCCTTGTATCCTAAGCCAAATCTCCACACTGAAATAAAACAAGCATATCATATTCAAGGCGCATTCTATTTTATAACAGGCATCTATGTTTGAACCATCTATATAATACTTTCAGAAATGTATCATAGGAAGTTATAAGAGGGGGAAAAGGATTAAAAAAAGAAAGAAAGAAACATCTGGAGTACAACCTGTTCATAAATTGGAACCCACTGAGGGGAAGTATCAGACTCTAGAAAAGCCCTTACTTTTTATACCCAAACTGGAGACAGAAGACTTGGGACCAGGCCAAGTCTCTGTGTCTCACTGGCTGCGTGACCTTGAACAAGTGTGATCCTCTTCCCTCTCAGCCCCAGTGTCTTTCATTCATTTCTTCCAGAGCCTTTCATAGAGCCCAGAAAGTGCCTGAAACAGTGCTTGGTTGGTGTTCCTTGTCCGTAAAAGGGAGTGATGATGATGATATTAATAATAATATCCATATCTCAGTAAGAGAGGAAGTGAGGATAAATGAGATAAGGAAATATAAGTGCTTACATGCACACGCTGCTATATTTAACATTGATAAACAGCAAGGACCTATTGTATTGCACATGGAACTCTGTTCAATGTTATGTGGCAGCTTGGATGGGAGGGAAGTTTGGAGGCGACTGGATACATGTGTATATATGGCTGAGTCTCTTTGCTGTCCAACTGAAACTGTCACTACATTGTTAACTGGCTATATCTCAATACAAAAAAAAAGTTAAAAAAAAAAAACTATAAAGTGCCAGACCAGGCAGATGTCACCCTCACACCTGCAGATGATGGCAAATACTTTGTGTTTCTATAGCCAATGCTGTTTCTCTAAGGTCTTCTCATCAGCCCTCCAACGAACCACACTTAAAAGTGTCACTCTCGGTTCTATTCAACTTTACATGTATTAGTCTCCCCCTTTATCTGCTTTTGGACTTCCCTGGTGGCTTAGATGGTAAAGCTTCTGCCTACAATGCAGGAGACCCAGGTTCAATCCCTGGGTTGGGAAGATCTCCCGGAGAAGGAAATGGCAACTCATTCCAGTATTCTTGCCTGGAGAATCCCATGGACGGAGGAGCTTGATAGGCTATAGTCCATGGGGTCGCAAAGAGTCGGATACGACTGAGCGACTTCACTTTCTTTCTTTCTTTGCTTCGAGGTATCTTCTCTGGACTGTGAAGAAGGCTGAGCACCGAAGAATTGATGCTTTTGAACTGTGGTGTTGGAGAAGACTCTTGAGAGTCCCTTGGACTGCAAGGAGATCCAACCAGTCCATTCTGAAGGAGATCAGCCCTGGGATTTCTTTGGAAGGAATGATGCTAAAGCTGAAACTCCAGTATTTTGGCCACCTCATGCGAAGAGTTGGCTCATTGGAGAAGACTCTGATGCTGGGAGGGATTGAAGGCAGGAGGAGAAGGGGACGACAGAGGATGAGATGGTTGGATGGCATCACTGACTCGATGGATATGAGTCTGGGTGACCTCCGGGAGTTGGTGATGGACAGGGAGGCCTGGCATGCTGCGATTCATGGGGTCGCAAAGAGTCGGACACGACTGAGCGACTGATCTGATCTTCTCTGAATAAAAGCATACATTTCTATAGTTATTGTTGATGCCCTGTAAGTCAGATTTATTAAAAATTGTCATGGCTATCAGTCATTCCACAGAATGTTTTCTCATTGCCTGTGAGAGTTACCATCCAACACTGGGGACCACAACTTACCCTTCTCTTATACCCCTATAGCATCTGGAACTTTGCTAGGGGAGGGAAACAGGTTCCATAAATACTTTTGAATTAGTTGAACAAGGTAAGCATTAAGAGTCCATGAGGCTAGCAGTAAGAGTCCAACAAGGTAAGGGTCCATGAAGATAGCCCCCAAAGCCATTGCCATACTTTTGTATAATAGAATGTTAATGCACATTTCACATCCTGATGGTATATCTGACTCCCAGTGACACAAGTTTCCATGGTACCCTGGAAATGGGATGGTTTTATCATCAGACAGGCCTAAGGTAAATTCTGAGTCCACGGCTTCCTATTAGCTCTCTGACTCTGGGTGAATTAGTTACCTTCTTGAAGCCCTAGTATGTAATCTGGGGAGAGTCACATTTATCTCACAGAGTTAAACACAGAGTTAAACGTGTGTGCAGTCATTCGACTGACTTGGCACACAGAAGGCCTCCAGTAAGTGTTAGCTGCTCTGTCCTGACTTCACTAGGTGAACTTCAGTTGGAACAGTTATGACTCCATGAGCTGTTTGCTTCCTCCTTCCCTAAATCTGGACCAGAAGAGTCATTATCAGGAGCCAATCAAGTTTACAGATGAGGCCAAGTTTCCCTTCCCTGTCCAAGTTTCCAAATCAAATCAGAGCAAAAAGTATTCTATTTTCTTCAATCAGAAAAAAAAAAAAAATGTAATTTCCACCCAACTGCACATGCATGCTTGTGCACGTACACATGCATGCTTGTGCACGTACACACGCGCACGGACACACACACACACACTTGCACACACAAGACAAATTTTTTTTAAAGATAACCTTTAACTTCGCTGGCAAGTGGCAACATCTTGGATGAATTAATAGTAGGACTGTATGCATACATGTCTTTAACCTGCCTGTCCCTATGTCAAGACATTAGATATACATGCTTCTCAAACTGAGGCTGCAATCAATATCCATATACTATTGATGACTATATAAGTGGTCACTAGTAGAAGCTACCATGCGGGAAAGGCCAAGTTGGAAGAAAAGTATTTTAATCTGTAACTACATGGATATCTGTCTTGCTGTGCTGAAAAGTTCCTTCCCAAAGAAGAAGTTCAATTCACAGAAGAGTTTTAATTATGACAACTTGACTTACCAAAATGTAACAAAAGCCTTGAACTGGAAGAATAATGTCTTGAGACATCCTAAACACAGACACTAGTTTCAATGAGAGTAAAGAAATATACTGACCTAAATATTTGATACAGGGTTGTGAAAAAAAAATTGTATCAAACATTTCAAATCCTGTAACCTATATATAGGTCTGTGTGCCAAAGACGCTGCAATTAATATTTTTCCATGTAGGTGACCTGTAGCTATTTAGACAAAACCCAATAATTATACAGGCTAGATAAAAGAAAAATGCAGCTGAAAATGTAACAGAATAAGACAACGATATTATGGGACCAAACATCTGTGGTCTAAATAAAATATGGGATGGTGCAAACAGCACCATAAACTTTCCCCTGACATTCTGAAGAGACCAGCAGTGTTCACTCATGAGTAATGTGGTCATCCCCACATTACTGCGACAGAAATATTAGAGCAAGCTATGCTGTCAAATATTCTATATGGATGTGTGACCTAAGGAAAATCACATTAAGAAGCTAAAGTGATATACAATGTGAAATATTATATACAGATACACAAACACACAGAAAATCCTTCCTGTCATGAACATACAGGGGCCTGATTTTCATCTTATTCTTTTAAAAACGTAAATAAATGAGAGCCACCAGCCAGCCATCAGTACCTCTGAGATGTGATATGGGTACGGTCTGTCTCCCAAAGCTTTCGAGACAGCTAATACAACTGATAAGGTGCTGGGGAAGGAAGCCAACTTGCTCAGCTCATGGACAAAGACTCGAAGGACACTTGGGCCACAGAGCAAAAAATACCTGCCCAAGGACTTGGAAACTTGGACTTTTTCCTCCAGAAATACAGCCCCCTCCACTGAAGGCATATGGAACATTGAGGTTCCCTGACCAATGGCAATAGAAGAACCAAGAAACTGAACCTATCAATCTCCAGAATGCTTCAAACCATTCTAATTTGGGTGGAAGTAATACCAAGGGGGCATGTGAATTTGGCAGCTACTTTCTGAAAAACAACAAAATACCAAAAAAAAAAAAAAACACACACACACACACACACACACACACAAAACTGCTGGAAGCACACATAGTCATCTTTAAGAGATTACAGCAGGGTTTGAACATCACTCCTGTCTCCATGGACTGGCCACCCATGGTGTGATTAGCGTCAGGCCCTTTTTAGTGTTATTGTTCAAAGTATACCACCTTCTCTTTTCTGATGTGCCTCATCCCAAATATGTTTAGTTACACCAGTTTAGTAAACATGCATTAACAAAATCAAGATTTGTCTTTGCCTTTATGTTCTCTGGTATACTATTGACACCTATGTTCCAAATCTGATTTAGATAATAAAAATGACTAGCCAATCTATCTTACCAGTCAGAGAAAACTTGGGGGCTAAAGCTCTCACTTCTAAACTGAAGTACAGTGCCATTTCTAAAACTTGCCTTCTTTCTCAGAGATAGCTGAAACATTTCCACCCAGCTGCATTTCCAAGGCTCTCTTATAATTAAGTATAGTCATATCAGTAAGTCTTAGTCAATGGGACATAAGCAGAAGTACGAGTTACATTCTACAAAGCCCTCTTAAAAGAGAATAATTCTACCCTTCTTCCACTCTGTTGCCTGGGATGCATATCGGATAGCTGGAGCTCTAGTAGCCTTCTTGGATGATGAGGATATCAAAAGATCACATTCGACTTATGTTTCTTAAAATGAGGGGAATGTGGTTTCTGTTACAGCTGAACCTAATGCTAACACATTCACACTGGATTTGAACTATGATTTTGATTAAGTTGTTTAACCTCTCTAAGTTTATTTTCCAATCTCTAAACTAAGAAAAATAAACTTAATATATTCACAGTGAAAATTGAGACAATGTACATGAAGGGACTTTGCACACTGACAATCACTGTATCAATACTAGTATTGTTTCTATTATTTTCCAGTTTATTTCCAATTTCCAGAGAAAAGTAGGTCAATGACTATTCAAAATTAGCTAAAAATAGGAAGTCCAATTTCATTTTTATGGCAAAATTTTTTTATTAACAGAAAGTGAATCCAAGATAGTGAGCTGTATGAAAGTGACCACAGGTTATTAAACAGTTCTAACTATTGTGTTCCTAGAATACTGGCTGCCAAGAAGTCATTTTAGCTACCCGAAAAACAGGGAACAACAGTATTTCTTACTCCATTTAGATCCAAAGATTTTACCTCTTGCTCAACTAATATCATTTGGGTACATAAGCCAAGCCAGGAATCAAGGTGAACTGAGACACAGGGAGGGTGTATGTACCGCACACTTCAGACCCAGGTCTTCCAGTACGAGATCGCCTCCACCAAGTCCAGAAGCATGAACCAACAAAAGATGAAGCACTTTATTTTTTGTAATGTGTCATGTATCTGGAAAACCTAGCCTTCTGTGATGGGTTAATTTTCACTGTGATCTCTAGGGTTAGGTCAGATTCTGTTTAACTGAGTAGGAAAAAAAGGAAGCGCTGAGCTGAGAACTGCTGCAACTCTCATAAGAAAAGGGCAGAAGACCAGGCTGCTTCTGCTAGGGCCCCGCAGCTCTTACCATAACCTTCTAACACGGTCCCTTTCAAATTGGCAGTGTCTCTGTAGGCCGCTTTATCCTTCTGCCTAAAGATTTAAACTTATAGAAATGTAGGTGATTAGGAGATACTACAAATGTATATCCCTGCTTAGCTTTACTAGAATAGAACATCAGAGTGAGATGGAAATGATAACAAATATGATCATGCACAGCTGGTTTCCAACAGTAGGTGAGGAAGTGAAATTAAAAAAAAATTGATCTACATGCAGCACCCATATAATCTAATGAAATATTAATTAATTGATCAACCAATCTAAGAGAAACCAAAGTCAAAGTCTGCCCCTCACCGCTTTCTTCATATTACTGATAGATATTTGAACCAGTCATTCCTCTAAGCTTATCTATAACACTGCATGAATCTGGGATTGAAGGGGTAAAACAACAACAACAACAACAACAAAAACCTTATATGGATCCCAAATACACATAACCAGAGGTAAGCTTTATCATTTACTAACTGCCTTACTATTTACCAAAATGCTCATAAAAATAATGCCTCAATAAAAGAAGATATGCAATGTTTATTTTTCAGACTTCCAAAAAACAAACCAAACCCAAGTCTTTCAGCATGCACACACACATTTAAAATACTACTAGTATCTAATAAATATGTGCATATAAAATTGCACTCATAAGTTCGCATAATTTACTATACACGTGTGTTCTATTTTTATATACTGAGTTAGTAAGCTGGGTATACATACTTCAGTGTGAAGAAAAATCCTTGTCCCTGACTGCCAATATGTCCCAAGGAGGAATAATGTGAGGGGACAGGCCTTTTAAGGTCACAGAGAAAGGAAGTGGTTTTACTCAAGGTTCTTGAATAAATCATGGAGTCATAGCTAAGGAATCGATGAGAAATACAAACTCAAAAGAAAAAGGTGCGGGTTGGGGCAGAGGCCAGTTGTACTTTTCAAATACAGCCTGAGTCCAGTCGTAGGGGAAAAAATATTCAAAGAAATAATCACACATTTGACTTCAAATGTGAGCACAAGCCAAGTACTCTGAGAAGAGATCTAATTGAGAAACGTCCGAGGCGAAAAAGAAGCAGTTTGAGAAATTCCTACCCATCAAGCTTTATTGTGTTATTCCAACTAAGCAGAGACAAAAAGACAAATCTCAGCTCCCTACTTTCATTTATAATTGAACCAGGTCCAGAAGGATGAAGCAAGTACCATCTGTAACGCATGCTGCATTAGCAGCCGGGAGAATGAAATATTCAAATTACTCTAGGCCACCTCACATAATGACAGGGCTACAAAAACTGACGTGTAACAGGGGAGGGGAGATGAAGAAAATCAAGTTTTGGGGGTTGTGTTTTGTTTTATATTGTTGTTGAAGGGCATGAATTAACCTAACAAAATGTTATTCTCAAGGACAGAAAGAAAACAGACCAAAGCATGTCCTGGGAAGACAAAAACTCTTAACCTATTTATTATTCTTAGAAAAGCTGGAGAAAAGGAGACAGGGAAGGAAAGAAGAAAGAAAGGGAAGAAGGAAGGAAAAAAGAAGGGAGGGAGGGAGGGAAGGAAAAGGAGGGAAGGAAAGAGAGAAAAAGAGATGGAAAGAAAAGGCTAGCTCCAACTTGATCAATTTAGAATCCCTCTCACTTTGGCTAAGACCCCGTTGTTCTAGTGTTTTGCTTCATGTAAATAGGGCACTATTTTGGTGAGAGGGGGAGAGATGGAGCTGCTCATTCAGATACTGTTAATCAGGGCTGCTGAATTGTGTGACATGGTAAGTGGCTCTAGCCCCTAGCAGTAGTCAAGATGGAGTGACAGGCTCCATTTAAGATGTCACTGCACATAATAAAGTGTAAAACTATACTTAAAATAAACGAGATAGAAACAATAAACTTGAGTCAGTATTTGAACTTTCACAGACACACAGAGACTGGAGGAGAAAGCACGTGTGTTCTGGGACTTTTCAGAGGCCCCTATTTCTACAGAGCTTTCATAGCTGTCATTTGGAGGGGGAGCCAATCAGGCTCCAAGTGGAGGTCAAGTGGTCATATCTTATCATGTGAACTGGGCATCTGACTAGCTCACAGCAAAAACCCCTTCCCTGGGGAGCTCAGCAGCACAAGCCCATCCACGGACCGGGTCTGGAGTTACCAGTCTTCCCTGAAGAGTGTCAGAAACGAAGTGTCAGCGCCCTCACGTCTGCTGGTGCAGAAGCTTCTCCTGGCCACGTTTCTCTGTCCCCCATTGTTCACCTGCACCAGGGCGGCCTCGCTGCAGCCTGGCTTCATCTCTTTAAAAGGTTTAACACAGTATTGTCAAGGCTGGTTGGCCCCAAATTGGAATGATACTTTTTTTTTTTTTTCCTCCAGGCCCTGCAATTACTGTTACATGTGGGGGTGGATTCAATGTCAAAGCAAATGTTTTCCTTATGTTTCTTTCTTTAAAAAAGAAAAAAAGAAAATCGTAAATGGAAGCCAGCAGACAAAGCTGAACCAGTCACCCAGGCTTCTACGTCATCGACAGGGTTCTGAGTTTGGACATTCTTGTGCGTGAGACTTGGGGGGCTCAGTCCAAGAGGTGACCCGCCCCCAGAAACCTATCCTAATGGCACCCATAAGGGTAGAGCCTGGAATGAACCACTCTGCTGCGCTGCTATCTCAGCAGTTACTGGAATTTGGATTCTGCCAAACAACATGATAATTTGTGCCTATATGCTGCTTACCACCTCCTGCCTTCAACCCACACCCGCAATTAGATCCTAAGTTACTTGAGGACAACCTTTGAAAACATTTTAATTGCAATGTAGACTACATTAAGTACACAAATCAATGTTGGTTGCTTCACGAATTTTCACAAAGTACGTGCAGCTCGATATTCAGAATCAGAATCAAGACGGAGGATATCATGAGCACATCCTGAAGTTCTATCACCCCTTCCAGTCACTCTCTCCAGTGGTAACCAGAATTCTGACTCCTCTTACACCGAGGTTTGTTTTGCTTGCTTTTGAACTCGATTTTCCCCTTCCGTTTCCTCATCTCTCCCACAGGGCCTGGCCCTCCCATTCCCTCAGTGATTCAGGGAGCACTTCGTGCATACCTTCTACGTGCCAGGCACCGAACTAGGTGAGTACATCGGGCACCCAGTACCCGAGTGTGGAACTGACTAAAATGAAAGGGAAAAGAAACAGATTTGAGCTTCAAGCGTCTTGCTGTTGGCATCAAGAGAGTGAGAAAAAAAAAAGTCCTCTAGCTAACACACTTTGAGGAGGCAAAGTATAATTTTATATCAGAGTTTGCACTCTTGTCTTGCACTTGGCTTGCTGTTGAGGAGGAGCAGAAAGGCAGCGAGCGGCACGCATCCTGACGGTGACAGAGGAAGAAGGCAGCAAAGCTTCCACGCGACCGAGGGCCTGGGAAGTGCTTCTCTCGTGTGCTGGCGGGGACCCTTCTGTCATCTGCTCTTCATACGTCCTCCACTCCACAAAGCTGAGATCAATCCCTGGCATCTGGGAACATCTAAAACCTGCCCCTTCAGAGTCGGCCTGTGGTGCCCAATGTCACTTTCCACCATGCCAGCTGCAGTCACTTTGAGTAGGAGTTATACTAGCCGTAAGTCAGGACAGCAAGTGATGATAAATTTGTCATAATGAGCAAGAAAATGGTGGTTGTCTAAAACAACCACTGAGGAAGTCAAAATAACCAACAGTGTTTTGTGATCACAAAGCCTTACTTGCTGACCTGTGGTTTTATAAGAGGTGAAAATAATGCAGGGTGTGTTTTTTTTTTTTTTTGGTGGGGGACGGTTGTATCAAAGAGGTGAAATTACTGTGAACCATGAGTGGTCGTAGGTGAGGGTCTGGGTGGCCTGCGAGATGGTACCCAGTACACTGGCTGCTTAACCAACAACAGAGTCCATCCAGCATGCCCCCCGGGTCTAATAATTTCAAAAACCATGAAGTATCATTTTAAATGATAAAATGAAGTGTTATGGTGAAGATTACTCAAGTGCATGAGTATTCACTGATTCTCATTAGATCCAAACAGATGCCAAGGTGCACACTGACCAGCCCACTGAAGATGCGGACCATGGCCTTGGGTTATAGTCTGAATTGGCCGGGTGGTTAGCAAACCTCAGGAAGTTTTCCTAGTATGTTGTGTCTAATTTCACTTGTATGAAAGTTTGCTGGGCTACAAAATAGTAACAGCATGATTCAAAGGTTTTGTTGTTTTTGTTTTTTTAAAGGCTGAAACTACTTTGGAAAAACATCTTTTAAAATTCAACTGCAGGTGGAAACATTGACTTCACTGGCTTGTTGCTATTGCTGTTCACTCAGTCATGCCCAACTCTTTGCAACCCCATGGACTATGGCAAGCCACTCTTCCCTGTCCTTCACCACCTCCCAGAGCTTGCTCAAACTCATGTTCATTGAGTTGGTGATGCCATCCAAACCTCTTGTCCTCTCTCATCCCATTCTTCTCCTCCTGCCTTCTACCTTTCCCAGCATCAGGGTCTTTTGCACTAAGTCAGCTCTTCACATGCAGGTGGGCAAAGTCTTGGAGCTTCAGCTTCAGCATCAGTCCTTCCAGTGAATATTCAGGACTGATTTTCTTTTCTTTAGGATTGACTGGTTTGATCTCCTTGCAGTCCAAAGGACTCTCAGGAGTCTTTTTCAACACCACAGTTCAAAAGCATCAATTCTTCGGTACTCAGCTTTCTTTATGGTCCAACTCTCACAGCCATACACGACTACTGGAAAAACTACAGCTTTGACTATACAGACCTTTGTCGGCAAAGGTAGATGAGATAACATCTCTCAAGTCCAGAAATCTCTTTCAATAGCTTGAAAATTAAAATATTTCTTCAGGACCACTGTTTATATTCTTTTAATCAACACCTTTGCATTCCCTATTTGGTCAAACTTCAGATGAAAATAGAAAATATGAAGCCTCCTGAGTTAAAGAATTAAAGACTGTAATATAGGACCAATTATCATTAGGTTACAAAGACTCTGAACTTCCCAGGTGTGGCCAATTTTTAAAATGACAACTTTTCATTACTTTTTTCCATTTGTACTCTTTGAAAGTTGTGATCAGCCCATCAAAAACATCACTCCATCTTATCAAGTTATGTCCTCAAACCCCAACATATATGCTTCCCTTACAGAAATCTCGGTTCCATGGGGGATGGGGGAGATAGTCATGTCTTCTGTCTTGTTCATTGCTATGTTCTCTGCTCTTGTGCACTCTCAACCAACAACAACAAAAACTCACCTTGATCAAGGGTTAGTTTTAGAAATATGACTAAATATCACTTCTGTTCCTTGGCCTCCAAACTTCCTCCTCTACGACTCCCAATGCCCCCTGAGCTAAGACTGTTGAGCTTTTCAATGAATTGCTACATAAATACAAATTTATTCTCCTTGTCTAGACTTTATTTTTGACAAGGATTTGAATCAAAGCCTCTTGATGAAAGTGGAGAGTGAAAAGGTTGGCTTAAAGCTCAACACTCAGAAAACGAAGATCATGGCATCTCGTCCCATCACTACATGGGAGATAGATGGAGAAACAGTGGAAACAGTGTCAGACTTTCTTTTTCTGGGCTCCAAAATCACTGCAGATGGTGACTGCAGCCATGAAATTAAAAGACGTTTACTCCTTGGAAGGAAAGTTATGACCAACCTAGATAGCATATTCAAAAGCAGAGACATCACTTTGCCAACAAAGGTTCGCCTAGTCAAGGCTATGGTCTTTCCTGTGGTCATGTATGGATGTGAGAGCTGGACTGTGAAGAAGGCTGAGCGCTGAAGAATTGATGCTTTTGAACTGTGGTGTTGGAGAAGACTCTTGAGAGTCCCTTGGACTGCAAGGAGATCCAACCAGTCCATTCTGAAGGAGATCAGCCCTGGGATTTCTTTGGAAGAAATGATGCTAAAGCTGAAACTCCAGTATTTTGGCCACCTCATGCGAAGAGTTGACTCATTGGAGAAGACTGATGCTGGGAGGGATTGGGGGCAGGAGGAGAAGGGGATGACAGAGGATGAGATGGCTGGATGGCATCACTGACTCGATGGATGTGAGTCTGAGTGATCTCCGGGAGTTGGTGATGGACAAGGAGGCCTGGCGTGCTGCAGTTCATGGGGTCGCAAAGAGTCGGACAGGACTGAGCGACTGATCTGATCTGATCTGATCTGATCACATTAGGAGTTTTCCAGGTCCCAATCTCTACCCTTCATCTCTGTGAATATAAGTTCATGTCATGACAAGCCTAAACACATATATTTATATGTAAGTACACACAAATGTAGAGTTTGTACTAAATATATTACCTTCGTCCATTTGTCTTATAAACAGTGTATCTGGTTTTATCAGTTTTCCTGCAGTGAGTAGATTTTATGGTTCTGGTATTTTCACTGGGGAAGCTTCCATTCTGAATTACCAAAATTATATAAAACCTATTTTTTCCCACCTGGTCTGTGTATGCAACATTAGGGTACCTTAAGACCTCATAGCCAACTGCATTTTTTAAAATTCAGCCCCCAAAAAGTAATTATAAATATGATTGTGAGCATATGTGTACAGTCTTTCTGCATAAAAAATGTAGAAATTGCCTCCCTGGAGAAAAACACTCTACTAATTTTTAGCATGTTTCTCGATGCCTGAATTAAAAGGCCTTTTTAAAAACTGAGGTTTCCAACAGAGACCACTATTTTCCATAAGACTATGGAGGGTAAAAGAAAAAAAATCCATAAGGGCTTTTGTGCTGAGGACTTGGGTTACACAGGGCAGTGTGTGCGAGAGGAAGGGAAGCTAGTTTTTGTGTCTGGCCATCCCTGTGCAATGCTATTCATATAATATGACAATGATGGCTTACATCAAAAGCCACAGTGCAAATAATCCCCTTCTCCATGCCATCTCAAAGCAAAAGCTGGCCCCTAAAATGAGGGACAATGTGCCAGCATAGATATTCCTTCTATGCCAGCTAGCTCTATGCAGAGGGGAGAGCAGGGAAGGGTGATTTTTTCTCTTTTTTTTTTTTCTGAACTGGGTTTTACAATGAATGTTGACTGGTACCAGGAGGCTACCTTGGGCCCCCAGAGTCTTCTTAAAACCCTGGCAGCCTGCCAGGGGAGCTCCAACTTTGCAGCCCAGAGAGAGCCATGCTGGCAGCTTGTCAGGAGCCAGGGAGTTACATGGCGCCCTGGGGGTAATAATATTTTCCAGAACGCTCAAGCTAATAGTCCCCATGATGAGCGATTCAAAGGACTATAGGTATGTTCTTCCCTGTCTGCGGTCTTGGGACTCTCATCCATCTCTACAAAGCGGCAAAACACACTTTGCTGACCTTGATGGTAGAATTGGGGACACAGTCTTTTGTTTCACTTAACTTCCACATGGAGAGTGTTTCGTTCCAGCCAAGCCTGCCTTCTACTTACTGTCACACTTTGAATTCATTTATTTAAGAAAAGAATATATTGTAAATGTATACAGGCATTCCAACACTGAGTGCATTTTTATATCTTCTTTAAAAAGGAAAACCTTCAATGACCTCATTGACTCGATGGACATGAGTTTGAGCAAGCTCTGAGAGCTGGAGATGGACAGGGAAGCCTGGTGTGCTGCAGTCCATGGGGTTGCAAAGAGTCAGACATGACTGAGCAACTGAACTGATCAATGACATAAATGTAAATATATGTTAAAATCCACCCAAGTTTAGTAGGATATATAGTTTGCACATTGGTTTCTCCCTGGATCAACAAATTGGAATATGGTTTTGTTTCTCCTGGGGTAGTTTTGGAAACTGATGGTTGACTAGCTTTTGTTCTTCCACCAAAGGAAGAACTTTTTTCTCATGGAGAGAAATGCTCTCTTTCACCTCTAAATTTCGCCTTCAATTTTAATTTTCTAATTTCTCTCACCAAGAAGCCTCTCAATTCTTAGCACTGCATTCAATACGATATAGAAGTTTGTAGGGCTCCCTGTTTATATTATATCGATTAAAAATATAAAAACAGACGAATCGAGGTTATTCAAGTAAGCTTTCAAATTAAAGAGATTCACAGGGCCCTCGAGCCTTCCAGGTGAGCTGAACTACTTCAGGAGCTATCCTCCGATCTACAACCCACCTATCACAAAAAGTAAACATGCCCATAAGACAATCCGTATTATCCTAATATGTAGATCTTTCTCTCATAAACACACACCCTTCTATTTGTTTTTGAACAATAAACTGAATTTAGTTACCATGTTGAGAGGGGGTTAGTAATTTCTCCCTACACAACGACTTTTTTCAGGCCTTTAAATGCAACAGCATCAAAACCCACGTACAGGTTGATGCCAGTTTTACGTGTTGAAACAAACCAGTCACTCTTTCTTCTGCTAAGCAGTTAAATTAGAGAGTATTCAATTAATAACAGCTGAATATTCTGTCACATTTAGGAAGATGTATGGTAAGACAAGCGAGTTGTGATGTATCTGACAGAAATGATAAAGGTTCTCCCGACACAGTCTGGCAGATACTTGGCTCCTGCCGTGGCTCTTTCTCATGTTCTACAGCATCAGCAGCGCAGACCCAAGATTCAGCACTGGCTTCAAGAAAAGAAACACTCCTCAGCGAACAGGGATGCCTCTGCCAAGCTCTCAGAAGGTGCCCAGCCTCTGCTTTTACCCGTGAGCACATGAATCTGTGTTCCTGTCCACGAGTGAGCCAGGCACGTAGGCAGCAGGGCGGTGGGTGCACTGGCACGCAGACGCTGGGAAGGCAGAGGGGGTCCCAAACCCTCATGCCCCACCTGCCCCATCTAGCCTTGCCGAGATGCACTCATTCACCTAGCCCACCCTTCCAGGGCCCAGAGAATCACTGGTCTTATTTGACATTATTATTATTAATACCAAAAGAAGGCAAGGAACACTGAGCTCCTCTTGGCCACATGAAACAGCGAGCTCTCCACGGAGGAGCTTTCAAGGCTCCTCTGGCCCCTCGACAGGGTGAGGCAACTATTCAAACTGCCTTATTCCTGCTCCCGAAACTGAGAGCCTTTATCCACATTCCTTTAAGAAAGTACTCAGGCCCAAATTGAAAAGGAAATAAGAGAGCACAGTAAAATTGCTAACATACGAGGGGTAAGGGAACACTCTGTGACAGGTTCTATTGTGCTTTTCCCCCAAGCCCGACCAGCTAGCCCAGTGGCCCAGGGAAGGAGGAGCCACTTTCATGGGGTCAAAGCCACCAACAGGCTGTGTCCCTCACAAGCAGGGCTTCCAAGACCATAGGATGGCAACATGGTCTGGCAAAATAATGCATTTTTAAATTTGAAAGAGCTCCCTTTCTAAAACTGAAGCATCATCTCTCAAACCTGGGGACCAACGTACCGGGCACAATGTAAAACCAGGGAGTACAAAGTCCTGCTACAAAACTGTGGGGGACAACCACCACCGAAAGAAACAGCCACACAACAAAAGAGCACGGAGAATTCCCATAACTGTGCTTTTGTACAGAGAAAGGAATGAAGCAGTGGTCTAGGAGCTTTTCTGATATAAAGACTAAGGGTTGCTGATTTAACTTGTGATAATTATGTTCAAAATTGAATTGCACCACCTTAAAAAAGATCTCAGAACCACAAACATTTTAAACAATTAAAAAATAATTCAAAGATACAAAAGCACACAGACAATATCATGTACTATTTTACTTTCCATTAAGAACTTTAGAAAGCTAGAAAAGATAATCATACAACTTTTCTTTTGCAACATATATACCGAATTCAGGTCATTTTTACAGTTCACTCACCATAACTACCTTAACAAAAACTGCTAAATACAAACTTTCCTTTGCTGTTAGGAAATCAAATACTTTTTCAAAACCCTTTTAAGCTGTATTCTTTTGAAACTTTTATGTCCAAACACACATATATGCATGCACAACTTTTCACTTCAAGGTGATTTATAAAATTGAAACTAGTTCCAAGAATTCAACAGACATTTTTCAAGTGCAGAGAATACTTCTATAAATGTGGAAGAGCACATGTGAGGATCTCATCTCTGCCCCAGTGACAAATGCCCCAACATCACATGGGCAGCACCTCAGCTGATTCACTGCACTCCCATCCCGGTCAAAATTGCCCTTTCAATTCTTCCATGTTCCATAAAATTATTATTATTGCCGATTTTCCCATGTACTTTATTGGCAAATGCCTTGGATTAATAAAGGCCCCATGGTGTTTACGAGCAGAAGGTCACTTTATTCCCTTACTACACCCAATGACACTGTGGGGCAATAGGCCCTACCACTTAATTAAATTATATAACTGTCAGGGGTTGGTGAGGTTTTCAATTTATATTTCAATTAATATTTAATAGAGCTTAATTAACAATTCCCCCCTCTCATCCTTCCATATTCTTCATTCTCCCCTATGTCTTATTTCTCAGATCTTGTTTTGGAAGGGGAAGCTCGGCGTTTGGCAGGTCTGTTGTTTACTCACTCAGTCATGTCTGACTCTTTGCAATCCCATGGACTATAGTCCTCCAGGCTCCTCTGTCCAAGGGATTTCCCAGGCAAGAATACTGGAGCGGGTTGCCATTTCCTTCTCCACCAGCAGGGTAGCCACTAGGTCCTGGGGCCATTCTACTTAGAGATGCCTTGGCTACGGCACCAGAGGAAGGAAGTGATGGGGAGGTGAGGAAAGGTGGGGCATGCCTCAGAGTTGATTCTATCTACCTGAATATATCTAACCAATGGAGACGCCCAAAACAAAGAAATCAAAGAGAGCTAAAGAGACACTAATTGCCCGACTCCTCTGATTTGCTCATTTCTTGTGGAGGCACTTGAAAACGTCCCCCACCATTTGAAAGGAAACAGTTGGTGACTTCCCCAAACCCCTGAGGCACATAAGGGTATGGATAGCCAGTTTGCAGAAGCAGTAATTCTCAAACATTTGGGGCTTGGAACCCCTTTACATTCTTAAGAATTACTGAGGACTCTGAAGAGCTTTTATTTATACAGATTCTATCAATAATTCCTGTATTAGTAATTTGAAAGTAAAATATTTTAAACGGTTTATTGTTTCATTTTAAAATAATCAGAAGCTCATCGCATGTTAAAAGAAATCACGTTTTACAAAAAATACTAATTTTGAAACAAAATTTAAGAGTTTGTTTTATATTTTTGAAAATCTTTTTAGTGTCTGACAATAGAAAGCAGCTGGATTCTCATCCTTGTTTCTGCATTCAGTCTATGGCAGTATCTTACATCAAGTAGCTTCTAGAAAGCTACACTGTACCCTCATGAAAGACCATGGGTGAAAAAGCAAATAATCTCTCAGTATTATTAAAATGGGTTTCACCTCATGGTTCCCCAAAAGGGTTTGGAGATCCCCAGATTATAATTTGAGAAATGTCACTTTCGAGAATTTCAAAATGTTTTATGAACATAACACAGCAGGCCTGAAGTAGGTGAATTATATGCTTCCTTGGTCCCTACCATGATCAACTTAGCTAATGACATAATACAAAAGCCACTGGCTGCAAGTTACAATGAAGAAACATCTGAATACAGTCTCTGTTCCATAACTTTGGTACTGGTTCTCATAGAAGTTTCTTACCTAGGATATAAACAACGGTTGAAAAAAAAAACACACACTGACAGGAAGAAAAAGGAAAAACAAAGACAGACTCTCCTAACCCTCATGCAAGCTTCCTCCTGCTCTCACATCTAAACTCTCAGAAGCTGTCTCAGTCAGTGATGCTGCCCCAGGGCAGACAGACGGGCAAGAGGACCCCATACTATTGCAGATCAATTTCATTCCTACTCAATAGGAATAGCTTGCCCAGAGTTTAACTGTGAGTGTACTTTTTTCTTTTGTGGCTCCCCCCTCCTTTTAATGCTCTTGTTTGAGAATATATTTTAGTTGCTAAGAAACTAGTTTCTTATTGTAGACTCAGTGAGAGTAAAGATAAAGCAACTGTCAAAATAGCATGTTATTTTGACAGTAGCCATATCATAACCATAAATGATACAGTTTATCTGTACATTTTTACCCTCACTAATGGGGTCTAAATACTGTATTCTCCGATATTTCATACATACACAAAGATACATGCACATGTGTTTTAGTAAGAAAGGTCATTACACAGTTGGCAATGAGCATTCAGGAAATAACACACACACACACACACACACACTCCAGTCCCCACTTTGAAAGCTCCTTTTAAATGCAACTTCAGAGAAGTACACATACTATACTGTTTTTAGCTCAGAGAGTATCTTCAAAGTATTTTTCAAAAGGCAGTAAGCCTTTTCCTTTATCAATAATGTTTTTATTTTTTTAAATCCTAACTTTTCATGTAGAGGAAAAAAGGTTTGGGTATGTTTATATCCATTCAAACATCATTCCTACGTACTGACTCTTGATCCAAGAGGTGATGGTACCCACCATGAAATGGAGCAGACTGCTCATAGTGGTCTTAGTCCACAGTTCTTCTAAACCATATACTTGTGCTTTGATCAATGATAGATTCATCTCCTCCTTCCTTCTCTCACATAGATCCATCTATTCACCCAATCATCCCTTAGTTACTGTCTTTCTTTATAGCTTTCAGTGAAGTCAAAGGGTCCAACCTTGCTAATAACAATATGTTCATGTGAAGGAACAAATCTACCCAAAATCTCCAAAAATCGAACATCTGAATATGTACCAACTTTCATTTTTGTTTAGGAAGAAAAAAGCAAAATAGATCATTATATTCCTGTGTCTGCTCAGAACTGACAATAATAACAAATGCTGTTTGACATCAGATCAGATCAGATCAGTCGCTCAGTCGTGTCCGACTCTTTGCGATCCCATGAACCGCAGCACGCCAGGCCTCCCTGTCCATCACCAGCTCCCGGAGGTCACTCAGACTCGCATCCATCGAGTCAGTGATGCCATCCAGCCATCTCATCCTCTGTCGTCCCCTTCTCCTCCTGCCCTCAATCCCTCCCAGCATCAGAGTCTTCTCCAATGAGTCAACTCTTCGCATGAGGTGGCCAAAATACTGGAGTTTCAGCTTTAGCATCATTCCTTCCAAAGAAATTCCAGGATTGATCTCCTTCAGAATGGACTGGTTGGATCTTCTTGCAGTCCAAGGGACTCTCAAGAGTCTTCTCCAACACCACAGTTCAAAAGCATCAATTCTTCGGCGCTCAGCCTTCTTCACAGTCCAGCTCTCACATCCATACATGACCACAGGAAAGACCATAGCCTTGACTAGGCGAACCTTTGTTGGTAAAGTAATGTCTCTGCTTTTGAATATGCTATCTAGGTTGGTCATAACTTTCCTTCCAAGGACTAAGCGTCTTTTAATTTCATGGCTGCAGTCACCATCTGCAGTGATCTTGGAGCCCAGAAAAACAAAGTCTGACACTGTTTCCACTGTTTCCCCATCTATTTCCCATGCAGTGATGGGACTTTCACCTATTTCTAAGGTGAGATTCTTGAAACTAAAATATACTAATCAGGTGTCAAAAATAATGATTTGAAAGTAATATAGCAACATCAAAAATTCTGACAATATTATAAATTTTTAGTTTACTATGCAAGACACTTGTACAGATACCAGTTTTAGCTATCTAATCTACATCTCCCTACGCACCTACTTACCTGTCAGCTTGCAAATAGATAAAAACTGAAGATGGATAATAAAAAATGTAGAGAGTGGCTGTATTGAGGGGAGACGACTAACAGTACTTTCCCCTTTGTTTTCCAAGTTTTCTGTTGCTTTAATATGGTCTTGATAATCATATAGAGAAGGAAGGGTATCTTAAAAGGCTTTAGTTGTACTTGATTTTCCTGACTTCTGGTGGCTTGAAAAGTTTCTGAAGAGGGAGTAAGACCTACTCAGCAATGTCAAGATGAAAAGCGTAGGCTAAAATCAAACCTACTGCAAAGCTGTGATTTGTGTGTGTGTCCTCTTCTGATTCATCTTGACATAGAGAAAGCTTTCTTCCTGTCCTCTCCATCACCTACCACTACTCCCAACTTCACTTCACCCTGAGACGCTCCCATGACATTATGGTGTTCTCTTCCAAGTCACATTCAAGATCTGATGTAACATGCTGACCTTGCCCCCACTGGAGTGACGACAAATGTCATATAGATGCTTGCTCCCCATGTCGACAATTCCCATTCCCATCAGGGTTCAGAAGAGCTTCCTCTGAATCCAGTCAAACCTCAATGTATAAACATTTCTGCTGTGAGGTTTGAAATTTGTGATAGAAATTCCAAGAAGCAAAAAGCTTTTGCAAAATATGTGAGACATCGGAAAAGAATCTGCTCTTTTCTGATTGACCCTTTTAAAGACATATTACTTAACTTCAGGTGATAGAGATCACAGAGCCTACCATGACCTCTTCTAATGACCGTTAAGCTAACCTTACGCAACAAAGCCAGCAGGAATCAGAATTGATTAGGAGGATTTGCTACCTCTTTCTGAAGAGGCTGGATGTAGAGTTCTTATTTCCACTTAATTATCTCTTGGCCTGTCCTTGGATATACATGACTGCTCCTAAAAGTCAGCAGGAAACGTGGAGCAGCAGAAGTCAGTGGAACCTCAATGACCTGGCCCTCTGGCTCACCCCTGGCGATGCACACACATATATATACTCCCTTTGTCTTGTATAACCACTATTTATAAAATGTAATCTTTCTTTATCTTTGTATTTTGAATACAGGGTTTGGATTTGACGCTCTTAGTTTTCAACATTCTGCACCTCAAATCCTGCTAGTCTATTGTATTATCAGCTGTACCTTTAACTCTCCTGACAAACCAAAATAAAGAATGAATGGTACCCATACCATTTATCACAAGGGCTGAACTTCTTCATTTTCAAGTAAGGAGGGCAGGTAGATACTTTTTCCAAGACTGTTTGGAATGCATCACTTTAACACCAACAATCTGTGTATATATTAGGAGGTGGAGTAAGAAATGTTTCTGTTCTGATTTGTGGACCTTGTCATCTAGCTCTTGATCTCCAATCAAACAAAATTCTAAGCCTTCCTGGCCCTGGCATGTCCCGGTATAGAATTCCTCCATGAACATGCAGGTAGCCATTTCCTTGGTCTCCCTGCACCTTAGGTCAAGTCCTAGGATACCTAAATATTAGTAAGATTTAGCAAATTTCTCCTTTAAAAGAATTACTATTTCACAACTGCTCTAATCCATGACCCAAGAAGAGACTGCAAACAAAATCCTCTTCTGCCCACTCTTCATGTGGAAACTAGCAAATATCTTCTTTTTCAGTGAGTCCATGTCATTAAAGATTCAGGGAGGTAAGCTACCTGTTTATGGTTACACACAGTTGATGATTGTTCTAAGAGCTAGAATAGAATCAGACCACAAAAGATACAGAAATGCATAGTCATATTATATCCATAAAAGGCCAAGAATATGAACAAAATCATCTTTTTGAATAAATTCAGTCCTACCTTTTGTACTTTGAAATATATACACATGAAATATATATATGCACACATATGTATGTCTGTGGTTTATACACATAGAGACGTCACATTTACATAAGCAGGAAAGTTACAAAGCAACCTGGGCCTGGTAAAAGAAACGAGATCATTCTCAAATTTACTAGTATTTTAAATTTGGAAAAAGGAGTTAGCAGTAATTAGTGGTAAGAAAACAAAATTTAGAGACAGGAGATCAGAACTTGAGTGGGTGCTCAGCAACTCATGAGTTAGGTAGTCTCCAGAAACTCAATTTGTTGAAGCCTGAGTTCCTCATCTGCATAATGGGAACAACAGCTCCTCAAAGACTTGTGGAGTGACAAAAAGGAGAAAATGCAGTAATTTTCTAAAGAATTTTGTGAAACGTGAAATCTTTTCTTTAGGATTACTTAGAAGACCAACATGTAAAACAGACCACAGTGGCCTGACTCCAGAAGAAAAGTGGGATCCTGGAGGAGCTCACCTGCCAGCCCTTACCTCACCACCAGCCCAGGCACCCATGGGGAACCAGGAGCCTCCTATGGAGTTCTTGGTAAAATATTTGAGATAATCCATGTAAAGGTGATAGAATACTGCTGCTGTTAAAATGAGGGAGAAGAATCTAGATTGAAAGTCACTTAGGAAAAGCGATAACTATCCACCATAACTTTCCCTAGTTATATTTAAGAATGTTGCTACCACTTTTACCTATGAATTCCATGGTAAATGACTAAGACATAAGTGGGATGCCTTAAATTACTGTACTGGCGGCTCAGAACCTCTTGCACATTCAAGATGCCAAACACAGGCAAAATACTTCTCAACGCTTTTGAAACATAAAAGCCGAGTTTCTGAGCTTCTCTTTGACAGTAAGAAAATTAGATTTAATGCTTTACTTCAAAGTACTTACGACAGCCACTTAAACATACAAGTTAACTGCTGATTCGGGGAAGGCGATGGCACCCCACCCCAGTACTTTTGCCTGGAAAATCACATGGACAGAGGATCCTGGTAGGCTCCAGTCCATGGGGTCGCTAAGAGTCGGACACGACTGAGCGACTTCACTTTCATTTTTCACTTTCATGCATTGGGGAAGGAAATGGCAACCCACTCCACTGTTCTTGCCTGGAGAATCCCAGGGACGGGGGAGCCTGGTGGGCTTCCTTCTATGGGGTCGCACAGAGTCGGACACGACTGAAGCGACTTAGCAGTAGCAGCAGTAACTGCTGATTATAGATTTTGCCTGAGTATTTTTTCTAATAAAACAAAGCAAATTACATTTGGCTACATATGTACACACATATATATGCACAAGGTCTTCCCTAGTAGCTCAGTGGTAAAGAACTGCTTGCAAAGCAGAGAAGTTGCAGGAGATGCAGGTTTGATCCCTGGGTCAGGAAGAGTCCCTGGAGGAGGGCATGGCAACCCACTCCAGTATTCTTGCCTGGAGAATCCCATGGACAGAGGAGCCTGGCGGGCTACAGTTCATGGGGTCGCAAAGAATCAGACACGACTGAAGCAACTGAGCACACACACATGCACACACGTGTTACACTGTTCTGTTGTAAAACAATCACATGCTTTCCTGGTTAATGCCAATGACCCTGTGGGAACAACAGATCAATGAGCGATTGTATATTCAGCTATTTACGATGCATGATAGAGGCTAATGGAAGAAAATCTTTCATAAGCGGATAAAGTCAGCTTGGGTTGGACTGGAAAATGAAAGTATTTAGAGGAGAATGGAACTCGGGAATATAATGTTAGTTATATTCTGTTATATATGCATCTATTAAGACACACAGTAGAATTCATTAAGAGATTTTTCTGAAGGCTCCTGAAAAGGTCTTATCTCAGATGTGCTCTATCCTGATAATGACTCTGTTAGCCATCTTACAGTGGGGGTAAATTCTCTGGCAGAAAATCACAGAAGCACTGGCCTAACCCGTAGCTGGTTGACTAAGTTTATTACTAATTACTACTGAATTAACATTGTGACTATTACTTTCTTCCACTGCTTAAAATTTCAGGGATGTAGCTCAATTAGAAAGTTCAGGGACTTCCTTAGTGGTCCAGTGGCTAAGATGCAGGGGACTTGGGTTCAATCCCTGGTCAGAGAACTAGATCCCACATGCCATAACTAAGATCCAGTATCAGTCAGTTCAGTCACTCAGTTATGTCTGACTCTTTGCGACCCCATGGACTGGAGCAGGCCAGGCTTCCCTGTCCATCACCAACCACCAGAGTTTATTGAAACTCATGTCCATTGAGTCGGTGATGCCATCCAACCATCTCATCCTCTGTCAGCCCCTTCTCCTCCCACCTTCGAACTTTCCCAGCATCAGGAACTTTTCAAATGAGTCAGTTCTTCACATCAGGTGGCCAAAATGTTGGGAGTTTCAGCTTCAGCATCGGTCCTTCTAATGAATATTCAGGACTGATTTCCTTTAGGATGGACTGGTTGGATCTCCTTGCTGTCCAAAGGACTCTCAAGAGTCTTCTCCAGCACCACAGTTGAAAATATTTAAAAAGAAAATCCAAAATCATTTTACACATTTACTGTATTGAGAAATGGTGCTATTTAAAAAGCACTTCATTTGTAGTTCTCTGAGTATCTTCCAACACATTAGTCATTACAGGACTTTGGAGAAGAAACAGTATTATTAGCCCAATTTTAATAGGGGCAGAAATACAGGGGTAGATATGTGTTACTATTAAGATGAACTAGCATTTGTATAGCAAAGTGTCAAGCCTCTATAAAGCACTTTTAACACATAGCTTCTAATGATAAAGAAAGTCTCAGGGCACAGTCAGGGAGACAGAATTCAGTAATTCTAATTTCCAGGCCATTGCTCAGTCTGTGGCCCATGTTTTCCTGCAATTTTTCACTACGGACTTTAAGTTTCCTTCTTTGATATTTTTCCTTGGAGAGGCAATGTGCCACAGTGGAAAAAAATATGGATTTTAATGTCAGCTTTGCCTCTCACTGGGTATGTGACCTTGAGCAGCTTTCTTCATCTCTCAGACTCAGTTTCCCTATCTTTAAAATGAGGATCCAAGTATTCATTTTTAAGCTTTGTGTAAAAAATATGACTTTGTACGTTTAGTGTAGAGAATAAGAATACTGCCTTGAAAGTTTGGTACATTACATGGAATAAGGTCTTGCAGATGACAGATAATCAACCAGGATGAAATCCTCCTTTTTCTCTGCCCTTCACCCCATGTCTTCTCAGATACCCAAAGAGTTCAACTAAGATTTGGGACTTACGTAAAAAATTTACCTATGCTGCTGAATAAACGGAGAAGGCAATGGCAACCCACTCCAGTACTCTTGCCTGGAAAATCCCATAGACAGAGGAGCCTGGTGGGCTGCAGTCCATGGTGTCGCTAAGAGTTGGGGACGACTGAGCGACTTCACTTTCACTTTTCACTTTCATGCATTGGAGAAGGAAATGGCAACCCACTCCAGTGTTCTTGCCTGGAGAATCCCAGGGACGGGGAAGCCTGGTCGGCTACCGTTTCTGGGGTTGCACAGAGTCGGATACGACTGAAGTGACTTAGCAGCAGCAGCAGCAGCAGCAACAGCTGAATAAAATTGCCTCAGATTACTTATATATCTCCTGCTTCCTGATTAACAGCTATTTTGGAAAACAGGCCAAGTCTATAACTTCTGCTTATTAACCCTTTCAACCCCCTTCCTATGAGAGAGCAAGGAGAAGTTATTTATTAGGCAACCACCAGGAACAAGGCATTGTCCTAGCCACTGGAGAGGCAGAACCAATAGACAGATCAGGAGGTTCTCCCACAGACAAGCCCCAGGACTTATAGGATTGTTTCAGGGAGGCAACAAGGCAATAGATTTGAACTCATCAGGTACCCTATGGAGATATACAGGTATGTCCAAGTAACTAACCACGGGTGTATTGTTATTTCACATAAGAGGAGCTGTGTTCAATATCTACTTGCTCATTGGACATATATAAGATGTATGGTTGGAACTTCTTCAGTAGTAAGTATCTGATCCAAATATAAGGAAGTAATAAGGAACTAAGAAACAGAGAAGAGGGATTCTTCTCAAATTACAAGATTAAGCTAGAAATAAGCCTAGGAAGTAGAATCTGCCATTTAAGTCAGATATATGACCTTGAACTGCTGACTTCAACTTTTCAAAATCAAATACATGGGATTATTGGTCTGTATCTTCCAGTATTCCTGACCCTAACATCGTTCTCTGACCCTACCTCCTGGCACATCTCCTGGTGCTCTGGAACAAATGTGAAACAAAGTTATCATGATAACCAAACGTGTCCACATGATCCCATTGGATTTTCAGTTGTCTAGCCAATACCCATCGTACCTGTCCTCCTTAGACATAGAAATCCAGCTTATTTAAAGAATACGCCAAGGTAAATAATTAGCTTTCTCCAGCCTCCCTTGAAGCTAAGCATGGCCATGGGACTAAGTTCTGGATGTTTATATATAAAAACATATATATATATATATATATAAATATATACAAAAACATGTATATATGTTTATGTATGATTATATGCATGTGGTACTGTTACATGAGAGTTTTAAGAAGACTCTTTAAAAGGAATTAACTCAAATGAGAAGTATGCCCTATTTAGCCTTCTCTTTCCCTCCTTCTTGCCTGGAATACTAATGAGATGGCTGGGAAATTCAGCAGTAATACTAAATTATGAGGTGGTCTTGAAAATGGGCATTAAATGCAGAATGATGCCTTTATAAGTCCCCTGGTTCTCTGATGACTTACCTTTGGAATTCTATTCCATAACATATTGCTTAAGCCACCATATTTTTAGAACGGTGCTAGCAGACAAATATAATCCTAAGTGATGCAGTGTTAGTAAGCTATCTGACAGAATACTGGATTTCCTTGGAATCAATTTAGGAAACATGTGAAAGATGACGCACAGTCTCAGAGATGGTACTTAATAAATTCTGAGGAGTCTAAAACACAAGGTTATGCAAAAGTACAGGTTCAACATAAATCATTTTCAACAGCAGCAGAAGGAAGTAAGTATTTGAGTAAAAAGATTCAAAGTAGCAGATGGCAAGGGCTAGGGGTGTTGGATCCTTCAGTCCTGATGAAGTCTTATTAAAAAGAAAGGGAGAGACAAAGAAAAAAAAAGGAATACTTCAGCATGTCAGGGCTAACCAAGACTCTGACTGCAGTGGAGAAAGGAAATGAACAAAAGAGATCAATAGAACCATTATCAATTTGTTATCAAGGCAATAAATATTACTATGATCATGGCCATCTTATTATGTTGTCATTGACTGGATGCTTGTGCGGAAGGAATGCAACAGCTAAAGTATCACCACTAACGCTTGCTGGGTTAGTCCATCATGAGCCTTGCCCCACTAGGAATTATCTTCACTGGCTTATACCCTGCTTGCCAGAACTGACCCATAGCAGAAAAGTCAACCATACTATTGGAGTCAGATCCTGGTGCCACTCCTTCTGTCCAATAACTAGTATGCAAAGCAACAACATCTCTGCTCCATTATGAAGTTATTCATTACTATTTCACATTCATCACTGTCAATTGCTCCATAGTCACTCTCAGATTCATGCCTCTAGCATTTTCAAGCAGCAAGTTGGCTAAGACTATTAACTCTCATTCTGTAGATACCCAAATAAAAGCTCAAATTTGGTTAAAATGATCTTCATTTGGTATTTTCAGAGGCAAGTTGTAGTTCTCTGATCTTATTTTTTTTAAATCAGAGGTTAAAAGAAGATTAGTAAAAAACAAAACAAAAACAGGCTGTTTTTATATAGCAGTTTCCTAAAACAGACACCTGAGTGCTAATGTTGACACTGCCTCAATGTGTCATTCATTCATACGTTTACTGTTTAAAATGAGTCTACTACTGTACTGTAATACAGGATAGCTACCCTGGTGGCTGAGACAGTAAAGAATCTGCCTGCAATGCGGGAGACCTGGGTTCGATCTCTGGGTTGGGAAGATCCCCTGGAGAAGGAAATGGCAACCCACTCCAGAATTCTTGCCTGGAGAATCCCATGGACAGAGGGGCCTGATGGGTTACAGTCCATGGGGTTGCAAAGTCAGACATGACTGAGTGACTAACACACACTGAACAGGAAATCTAACTTTGTGATCCTTAGTGTTGAATGTATGCTAGGTCTTCCAGTCCAAAATAATACAAGACACCCTGTAGTTGTAGGCTTTGAAGGCTCTTCTCCCCTTTTCTCAGAACAAAATATCTGCAGCTTTCTCCATTCTGGAGTTTCTCCAGAACTCACTGTACCTTGAATAAGAAAGGTACTCTTCTCTTCAAGAATCCTTGGAAGACTGCCTCTCAAAAACAGGAATTTTTTTTCTTTAACTTTTACAACTCTCAGCTTTTCTTCTTGCCCATAATTTTGTATTTTTTTTTTTTTTCTGATGGAATGTAGCTTCTCCTGGAAAGGCTAAAGAATTTGCTATTTTAAAAGAATTAAACCATTGGCTGTTAGCTCCAGGTTTACAAGTCCCTCTTGGAATTGATGGTGACATTTCTTTGCTGTTAACGTAGGTGATTTTCACCCTAGTACTTCATCGTGTCTTTGATGGTTTATAAATCAAGTGCAAAAACACACACACACACATGCACACTGACTCCAGCCTCCAAGGACACTGGCCTCAAAAAGTTGTCTTCATCTAGAGATGATAACTTCGACGATGACCAGGGGACTTATTAAAACACTCTCCCCATTTATTAGAGCAGTGCAGTGAACAGAAAAGGAAAAACAGCCTGGCTACCATCCACCATGGCAACCTACAGGGACACACGGCCCATTTCTGTAGTTACTTCCTTGTAAAGATATTACATCTAAACGAAAGAAACAAAAGACTGTATGACCCAGTATATCATTCTTTCACTCCTTGATCTGAAGCACATTTTACTTCCAGAACTCCTTCTGGTTGCCTGTTAACAGGAATTGCAATTTATAACCTTAAAAATTCATCAAGCATTCTTTGGAATAGTAAAGGCATACATCTGAAACATATGAATTCTGGATCACTATGAAGAATTTTGCCAAAAAGTCTCCTAGTCCACTAAATCCAGAGCTGCTGCTCTCACAGACCACGGATGCCGTCTTCACTCCACGAGCCTCAAATATCCACGATGACTACTTGGCCAATCTCTCTGTGTACATCTTAGAAAATATGCTAATCAATCAAATTCTCAGCTAGGACAGGCAGGACTATTAACCCCACACAATGACAAAGAAAAAAAGGAGAATCAAACAGCCCCTTTACTAATAACAACATTCATACACATAAAAATTATGAGTTCTTAGCGTTTCATCTTTATATTCTTACTTTGGCTGACATATTTAATAATGTTCTAAGCCTGATGCTTTCAAAATCTTCATCCTATATCTAGTAACAGAGATCAAATATCAATATGCACAGGCAGAATTAGTTTTCCTGTCTTCTCACATAATTTTACAAATATCTGTATTATCAAGCACTTGTTATAATGTACTGGAAAGAACTGATTATGTATGTCTTTCACATTAACTGTGAGTACCTCGAGAGCAGAGATAATGTCTTATTCATGCCTAGCACATAGCAGATACACATTCAATATTTTAGGAATTAATTAATAAATTCATCCATTATATAAGCACCTCATATAATCACTGCTGCTGCTAAGTCACTTCAGTCGTGTCCGACTCTGTGCGACCCCACAGACGGCAGCCCACCAGGCTCCCCTGTCCCTGGGATTCTCCAGGCAAGAACACTGGAGTGGGTTGCCATTTCCATATAATCACTGGCACATACCAATTACTGAGAAAATACACTTATCCGATATTATACAAACTCTTAATAATGGGGTCTGAGCTTTAAAGGGGTTTTCCCCCAGATTACCACCAGGGCGGTCTTTCTTTTCCTTCCATTTATCCTCTATCTGCCGTGGTCACCTATTTGTAAGAGAGCTGGCTACCACTGGGATCAAGGTTTACGGCCACTACACTGAGCTCCCGGACGGAAGAACTGCATCTTGCCATAGGTTTCATTTTTTTCATATTGCAACTGAAGATGTATTTTCTTCATCATAGGTTTCAGCACATATAAAACATATGGTGTGAAGGAATGGGTCAGTATGTCTTGTTGACCTGGCCACAGGTCACTGTAAAGATAACTATGACCCATGAACAGGACCCTATCATGGCCTCTGCCAAATGGCCACATTATTTCATCATCATCTCCTTCTTCCCTACACTCCAACCCTAGTCCTTCACTTGCTCCTCTTATCTCATCTCTCCACATTTACATCAAATCTTCTCTTCTTCGGATACAGACATCTTTAAAATGTAACCTATCTTCCTATTCTCAGTCACGGAAGTTAGTTGCTACCATATCTTTTTCCACAAAGAAATCAAGACCTTCCATTAGGTGAATGTTTAAAGCTGTAAACCTCTAGTATTTGTGCCTAAAGAAAAGAGACTTCAGAATTAAAATGTTAATCACCAATTTCAATATAATCTTATTTTGTCTCGGAGATCTCAGGTAAATGAATACTAATGTGTCAGGACACACACACCCACACCCCCACACACACACACACACACACACAGTCACTTCATCATAAAGCCTGCATTAGGAACTGTGTCCAACCCCAGAAAAAGAGACGGCACTGTGCTGCTTAAGTGAAAAGGAAGAAAAAAGGCAAGAGGGAAAAAAATTATAATCACCTAAACTTTTAAAGACAGCAATTTAAGCAAATTGCCATATCTGCTTTTAGAAATGAAAGGGGAAGAAAAATGCTCATTTCTTTTGAAGTAAAATTGAGTAGGTCAACGGCTGTGACAATCCTCTCAATAACCACTGACAAAAGACCAGTTTGGGTGGTTAGGGAAGCCTCTCAATAGCAGGTATTCATTGAATCTTGGAATAATTTCGCTCACCACAAGCTGTGAGAGGGAACCAAGTGCAGCGCAGAATACAGCCCGCTAGGCAACACGTCAGCAGCCGGGGTGGAAAAACAAAACCCACAACCAAGTATTTCTTGAGCTTTAGCACGTGATTATTTACTCAAAGGCAGGGAGCTGAATGTGGAGCCCATTTAAGGCACATGAACAGGCAGGATGATTTTATAATCAAACAGAGTATGAATGTCTGTCTATGACTGATCTACATCGGGGAACCCTTGTGTGTTATTTAAGATGTTTCACCTTAGAGTACAGAGGGGTAGTGAGTTTTCTAAACTATAGCTCCTGCGGACTAGGTTCACTTATTCAAGTATTTATTGAGCGCCTAGAGTATGCCTGACATTAGTAAGATGCATGGTGACTATGAAGAGGAGAAAATACGCTCCAGTTTGTAAGGGATCTGTGCCAAAACTGGTATTCCTAAACAGACCAACTACTACACCAACTAGAAATAATACTGTCCAAACTGGATGGCACTACAGTATTACTGATGTGAGTAAGAGCAGAAAGAAAGAGAATTAAGGGAATTCAGGGTGGAGTTGATTAGGGAAGATGTTTTAGAGAAGGTGAGAAACTGGGCCATAAACACACTGAGTATTAGAACTGTGTTTCCCAGGCTCCTTAGATAACTGCACATTCAGTGAGATCAATTAATAATTTAGACCTGTAGATTTTAGGGAAGGTTTTATTTAAGGTTATTTAATTTTAAAAATGGGATAATTTAAACTATTCATCTGAGCATAAATATAGCTTTACAGAATATGAGAAGCTTATGTCCACTAACCATACCTATTTGTATCACTTTATGTAATATCTCATCTAATTTTCCCTCTGTAGAAAAGAATGTATAGTCTCATTCAAGAAGAGAAAGAGGTATAACCATTTTAAAACAGTTTCCTACAAATTAAATATATAGTTATTATACAACTTAGGAACATAAATTCAAAGTGTTTACCTAGGTAAAGTGAAAATATATGTCGCACAAAGATTTGCACACAAATGTTCACAGTAGCTGTATTCTTGAGACTACAACTGGAAACGATCCAAATTTCCATCAACAGAAAAATGGATAAACATGTTGTGGTATTTTCACTTAATGAAATACCAGCAACAAAAAAGAAAGCACTGCTGAGTTGAGCAACAATGCAGACGCAACTCAAAATATTATTTTTTGCGATTTTAGATATAAGAAAGCTGACACAAAAGACTAGGTTCTGTACGATTGTATCTCCATGAAAATCTAGAAACTAGTCTATAGTAGCCAGGAGCCAGGATAGTGGTGGGGGAACTGACTGCACAAGGGTATGAAGGCATGTTTTGGAAGGATAGAAATGTTCTCTGTTTTGACTAGGGTGGTGATTGGGGGAGATAGACGTATTTGTCAAAGCTCATCAAACAGGACACAAGAAATACATTTACTTATGCAAATTATATCATGAGTTAATTAAACATGAAAACAAAACAAACAATACATTGAAGTAAAACACTGAAATAAAAAGATTTATTTCCCTAACTTCATCCTAATATTTCTTGACTTAAGGGACTAACTGACCCAGTCCATCTCTAAATACCACTAATGTTATATGTGATTCACGTCAATCTAACTTCAAACAAACGATCATTCAGAGGTCTAAAAGTTAAACAGCCCAAGGCTGACAGAAGGAGCTTTTCTCAGGAGGCTCTGCCATCAGGCGCTAAGAAAACATAATGTGCGTAAACCTCCAAGGCTGCGGAAAATAAAAACAAGGAGATGTTTAGGTACCACTGTTGGGTAGAATCCACCTGGACACACACCTTTCTTCCTTGTCTCCTTGAATCTCTGTCAATAGCACCGCATCCCATTTCACCTCACAACCCTTCCTGAATGTCTACAGAAAGAAGTCCTTATGAATTGAAAAATCAAAGACATTCATGTGACATCTATTTTCTTGCTCCACCATATTCCCAACTCAATTGAGTTTCCTTCAATTGCGGGAAAACTCTAGGTTTCATTTAAAGAAAGGCTAGAAGGAAATTAGACAATGAGAAACGTACGGTATTTTCATCATCTTTTCTCTATCTCGTTCTCTCTCTGATTTTTAAGTAAATTTTTCTTTTTTTCTCTACCCTGCTTTGCTTTTTTCATATCTCTCTCCTCCATCTATCCATCTTGTCTGCCTCATACGTGGCTGACAATTATTTTTCTGACTTTTGGTGCCTTTCCTGGTTTGCACCTTTGTTAAAATCTATGTGTTTTTTGTTTTTGTTTTTTTTTTTTTCTGGAGGATAATGTGTATCTCACTGTTCCTTGTGTGGCTTTTTCCCTTTTCTTTATTCAGAGAGCAAAGGAATGGATTTTTCTCAAAGAAGGAAGATGAAAAGAGGAATTAGGTTGAGACGAGAGAGCGTGGAATGAGAGAGGAAGGTGTCAATTAAAAAAATGAACCCCACTGCATCCCCCTCTTGACAGGTGGGGTGAGTAGAGCTGACAGCCATCGCATTAGCTGGCTTTGGTGGAACCTTCATGCCTTGTGGTCCCCTGAGCTCAAAAGGAGTGATTCCAGGGCTGGCGGACACACTCACACATTTTTACTTGGTGTTCCAATGCCTCCCCCGCAGCTATTTCTAATAATGGTAATTATAATGATTTGAGGCTTAAGCAGGGCAATTCCGGCCTGAAGGCAGATTGTAATGAAGTAGTCAGGGTGAAGAGAGGGGAGGGGGCAGCAGTGGGGAGAGGGTGCATGGGGCACTTTCAGGCCTTAAATAGCTTTGTCTAGTCAAGTGCAACCAGGGTGGCCTCATCCTTGGGAGCCCAAAGTTTCATCCCTTGGGATATTCAGAAACCTTTTTCTGCCGGGGAAAGAGGATCACTTACACCCACAGACAGGCCCCACTGACTCCTGGGCAAACCAGCAGCTCGGTGTGCCAGGACACCCCCAGCTTGAGGCCTCTGGTGGCTGCTGCTCTCTTGACTCTGGCTGGGATCACACTCGCTTGGCTCAGCCCAGCCCCTCCCAATTCCCTCACCATAGATAATACTGTCCTAAGAGCTTTGGCCAGAATCCAATTACTGCTGATATACATCTTCCCTTGACTCCAAACGACTCTTTTTGCCATTGAAGGATACCCCGGAATGCTGAAAACTTGTCCTGACTGCAGAGTTAATGTTCATGTGGTCCTCGGCTCTGACGGAATGGCCTTAGGGGGAGCCTTGATGGGTCTCTCTAGTCATCAGTGTTACCCCACCTCTCTGCTCTGCCCTTATTAAAGCCATCCGTTCTGAAAGCTAAATGAATATGTTTCATCTTCAAATGCTGGAAAACAATAGCAGGCAGCCAGCGATCGTATAGAACAATGCCGACTTAATCACGGCTGTTCTCTTCCCTTCTCCCTTGCTCTCTCAATTGCTTTCTTTTCAGCTTTGTTGCTACTATCAGCAAGGAGATCCTCCTATACACAAGTCCCTGAATCAGTCCATGGGGATACAAGCCCATACATAGGCATATATGAATCTCTAATATTTACCAAAAAAACTTCTTAAGTATAAAAACATAGGTATTCTATACGTGGACAATGTACACAAATTAGTCTCATTCTATCTAGACTATGCATATCTATGCATGATTACTTTGGGTCTCTCTATCCATTCAATAAATTCTTTTGTACTAAATATTGAATGAATACTTATATATAAATAATTCATTTTACAAAAGCAATATATATTTGTTTCAAATGATTGTGGTGTTGCAGATATGGAATATATATTGTAATTTGAATAGAGATGAGCCAAAGCTATGGTGGATATGTAGCTTATGCAATATAACATAAGTAACTGCATAACATATAATCGAATTAAGCATTTACAGTAAACTTTACCTGAAGATGTATATTTTTATAATAGCATCAATGAATTATAGAAAAATCTGAAATGTTCTGTTTCCCTTCTCACCTAATAACTACAGTTCTTGCTCTCCAGTTTGGAAAATGATGTCATGATATTATCTCTTTATTCCACATTTCCTTATTTCAGAGATATTCCCGAAATACCTGACAGCATTGGCAGAAAAATTATATAACTATTCCCCCTCCAGATCACAGTTCTATCATAATATCATCTTTCCATTCCTAGCTCCTTACATGCTATCCAGACATTTAAGTAAATGCATACCACCACAAGAGAAAAAAGTGTTCAATGTCAAACTATATTTGTTTCTCGTGGTAATGGTTATTATTAATTTTATCACACTGTAATTCATCACTACAGATAATTTAATACCATGTTATCCCCAGGGCTTGGTCCTGTGTGTGACACACACCAGGCATTCAAACAGTACGTTAAGTGAGCCATTTATGTTATAGCCATTTTATACAATGAGAAAAAAATACCCAATACCTGATTTCAAGAATTAGTACATAGCCATGACAAACACATTATCTGGCGGTGATGGCTTACAAATCACTTGGAAGGAGAAATTCAAATCATGCAGTTGATTATTCAGTCAAGAAATACTAGAATGCAGTTAAATAATTTCGCAGTGTAGTTTGATATTTTCTGTTATTTTACACTTGCAAATGAGTTGTCCATTGAAGTCGATTCTGGTTCACGGTGTACAAGAAACACTTCCTTTAAACCATCACTGGGAATCTAGATTTTCAGAAATATACTCCTTAACATAAAATTCCAGGGGAAAACAAGAAAGCAGGCAACTTCAAAACCTATAGTCCTAGCACCTGATGTCTTTGCTCTGTATATAAAGTGTACTTGCTCTATATATAAAGTGTACTCCCACTGAAATCACATATATCTGAACATCCATTCAAATCACAGAGTGCAAACACGTAGTGAAAAATACAAGCATATACAAAATATAATACAGTACACGTACAAAATGAATATACACTTATATTGCACAGTAACACAGAGTAAGTGAATACCTGCATGGGTATGAGTAATACCAATAACCCATTTGCACTCTAATCAACTAAAGAAAAAAATTAATAGCATATTTCTATGACATAGTAACAAACACAAAAAGGGTCTATTTTAAAAAAAAAACACAGTTTAATATTATGAAACATTTTTCTTTAATTGATCAGCAGGTTTAGTATAAGATTTTAAAATATTTAATAAAAGTTAAAATCTTACTTATAACTGATTCAAATATAAAAACTATTTTTTCAATTTACTGAAAAATTTAATTGGCAATAGTAAAAAATTCATTTCAATGTTTCTTTTTCCCTCAATTAAGGTTTCCTTTACACTTGAGCAGTATCCTTTTGTCAATACGAAGACAACCCTACTTATATCCAGGAAGCTTACTTTTTATAGAGACGATAATACAGAGAATAAAAACATATCACAAAGTACTCCAGCATTCTTTTTCTGCATCAGTGATACATCTTTTGGAATTTCACAATCAAAAAGACCCTTTTCAGATACCACTCTGAAACAATCTAGTCCTAGGATTTTCTTAAATGACAAATTAAAAAACCTGTCTCACCCCAAGAGAAAAATTCTCCTTTGCAATGGTAAAGGTGGACCAGGAAGCAAGAAAGACCCGTGAAAGTTCCGTGGTGGATACCAAAAGATGCGTATGGCTGAGGGTTGCACGGTCCAGAAAACACGAACAACATCATGTTGACGGTACCACTACATCTCTGTGGGATAGAACAATGGATGAAACACACAACACACAACTCAGTTCTTAGTCTGGAGGATCCATCACAGACATCCTGAGATGGATGGAATCAGTCAGGATGTATGTAGAATGAGATCCATTCATAGCCCATGTGAGATCAGAACTTGAGGGAAACACCGATATCTAAGGGTCCTATGGCAAAAGAGAAACCCATTAAGAGAAACAAAATAATGCAGAATCCCAGAGGCCAAGAGAAAAGGGTTTCTAAGAGGAGGTCATGAAGGAAAGTATCAAGTACATCAAAGAAAGAAGTCCATTAAGATGAGAACTGGAAAATACATATTGCACTGAGCAACCACAGAGCCTTGATATCGTTAAGTAGAGCAGTCTCAGTCAAGGATGGAGGCAAAGGAAGAACTGGAGGGGTTGAGAAAGCACAATTTCTATCTTTGATCATTTGAATGAAATGAGGAAGGGAAGGGCTTCCTTGGTGGCTCAGATGATAAAGAATCTGCCTGCAATGTGGGAGACCTGGGTTCGATCCCTGGGTTTGGGAAGGTCCCCTGGAGAAGAGTATGGCAACCCATTCCAGTATTCTGGCCTGGAGAATCGCCATGGACAGAGGAGCCTGGCAGGTTGCAGTCCATGGGGTTGAAAGATCAAGTGAGCAACTAAGCACATATGCAAGAGAAAGGGAAAGATTCTAAACAGCTGGAGAAAGGTGGAGCCTAGGGAAGAAGAAGGGCAGGTGGCACTTAGGAAGAAATGGATGACCTGGGGCTGACTTCTGGCCATCTCTTTTATTTTTGTTCCAATTACCTACAGTGAACTTCTCCCCTGTCTCAGCACCAGTGTGGAATTCTGGCTTCTTGCTAGCTCACAAAGCCAACAGTGTAAAAGCAGAAAAAGAAGACAAGACTGGCTCCCACATTCATGGGGCATGGCTGGTGCTTTGTAGCTCTCTCTGCAGGTTGTTCAGGCCATCTCCCCAACATCAGCCCTGCCCTTCTGGTTGCCCACAGTGTAAGGAAGTGCCTGGTAGTTGACGCCCTGTGCGGGCTGGAGCGCTGACCCTTCCTGCACTTTTGGCCCTCCCATCCCGCTGGTGATGCTGGAAGGTCAAGCAGATTTGTGGCAGCAGGGGCCCAGGCAATACACAGAGACCTGCAGAGCTCACACAGGCCGCCGAGCCGTGCTCACTTCGGTGGCAGACTTCATAAGGCTCCGCTCTTTGACTGGCATTGAGTTTATGTGAAAGTAATTAACAGTAATTAATCCTTAATTACAGTAATTAGCCAAGTCGCAGTAAATTAAACCACATCTGGAGCAGATGAGGGCTTCCGAATGGGAGGCAAAGAGAGGCGACAATCGGGGAGATGCTGAATTCATCTGACAGCATCTGATTAAGTCTACCTGTTGCTGGCAGCCTCATTTGCATGTTGTTTTTGTTTGCATTTCCCAGTAACCCTTTCAACGGCATTCACAGTGTGGACCTCTTGGGCCCTGCTTAACTACCAGTTAGGCAGCCCTGCTGCCGTGAGATGAGGGAGCCCCTTCGTATCCAGCCGGGCGGTTGGGTTTGCCTGGGCTTTGTTTATATGTTCCCCGCTCCCTCCTACAAACAAAAATATAAATAGCAGGGACCTCATCAAGTGACAGGCTGAAATCAGAGGAGAAGCCAAGTGAGATTTTGTTTTTTGGGTGATGAGAAGGGAAGATGATACGAGCCATTAACATGTGATGGGGGTATGGAAAGCAAAGTGAGAAGCAAGGAGAAAGACGCAGAAATACTTCAAGGGGGATGTCCCTTGTGGAGACGTTCCTAGAGATGACAGAGAAGGAGGCCAGCATCCAAAAGACATTGCTGACCACGTGTCACAGACTCAGACGTGAGCAGACACACACATGTACGTATACACAGAGAAGAGAGCAAGAATGAACCGGCATAGAAACACTGGAATCTTCCATTTTTCTGACTTCATTCTGATGAGTGCCACACATGTGTGCATTACATTTTTGCACATTAACACAAAAGGGCCACACTCAAAACCCCACCATCCAGAGAAAAGTGTTGATAAATCTTAAGGGAAAATATGGTTAAAATTTGCAATACATGGTTATTGAGTTGCTTCTATAACACCAATAGAATGGAGCCAGTTGAAACTTTTGAAGTTGATGTTCTGTTGCTGTTCTAGACTTGACCAAGTTCACACAAAGTAGAACTTTTTCTGAGTAATGAATCTTGGAGCCTGACTCCAAGGTTGGTTATCCCCCAATTTGGCTTGTGGCGGCTAAAGCCAGAAGGACAGGGAGAGCCATAGACATCTTTGTTTCAGTAAGACCTTTCAAGGAGGAGGACATTGAACCTCTCAGAGCGACAGGAGAGGGATGGCAAGAACTGAGCCTGAGGACCAAGGAGGAGACGGTGGCACAGTTTCACCCTCACCATGAACAGAGTCGTCTCGGGACCCACACGGCCAATTCCCGAATGGCAAAGGAGGTCAGGACGCCCACAGGCCTGGCTTCTGGGCACGCAGCAGGCATTACCGGGTCACAAGGCATCACTTTAGGCGAGAGAGCTGGCTGTGGCGATGGCTCTGTGCCATTCCACATTCACTCTTCTCATCAAGGCCATCAAGCCAGGGACGGAGAGTGAGAGGCTATGTTCATGAAGCAGAGCAGATAACAGACAAGAAATGGATTCGCTGACTATAGACTCGTCGGAAAGACCCACCATCCGAAACCTACTCCAACTCCCCACTCCACCTTCTGCTCCCTCACAGAGATTTATTGTCGCCTTGAAATGTTCTGAAGCCCTCCAGAATTTATCTCAACAATAATAAGTGGCTCTGCTACTTACTATATGTGTAACATGGGGCAAGTTTAGAAACTATATCAGTTTCTAAATATGCGAAGTAAGTAAGGGATACTAACAGTAATGAAAATACTGGGAAGATTAATGAGACAGTGATTTAAAGTGTTTGCCACAGTACCCGATGCATAGGAAATATTAAGTAATGTTTACTACTACTGTTACTATTCATTATTATTATTATTATTATTATCTCTCCTTTGCTTACTGCATTTATACTGAGAAGTAGCATAGCTTACTGATTAAAAGCATAGACTCTCAAGACAGACCACATGCCTACATAGACTCAATATGCCACTGATTAGCTGTGTGACCTTAGGTAATTGAGTTAACCTCTCTGGGCTTCACATTCCTTAACTGTAAGACAGAGAGAATATTTAAATCTACTTCATTTGTTTCCTTTAACTAAATTGCCTAAAAAGTGCCAAGAGGAGTCCCAAGCATATTGTAAATGTTATATAAACACTGCCTGTTATTATAATAATAATAAATATTTTTGATGATAAAAATAGGAAGATTTTTCAAAGATAAAAATACTTTTTAATTATGATAAAAATGAGGAAAAGGAGAGAGAAAAAAATGAAGGCACAAATCTGAGCACGGGGATAAAGAGCAAAAGGTATTTCAGTTGGCCAATTCTGACCATTTCATAGTGAGTGAATCCATCAATAGGCTATTATTTAGTGAAAAATTCACTCTTTATCATCAGAGGCATTCTGATGATTTGAAGCTGACTATCCAAAATTTACTTCCTACTTACTATGGGGATTGAGTCACGTATTTTATTTTTGCTGTTTTAAAATGCTAAGGTCAGTTACCAGATAAGCCCTGGACATTGCCTGGAAAATTCTGCCTTGAAAATACATGTCAACCACCTTTATTCTGATGTCCTATAAAAGGGACCATAAAGAGAAGCAGCTCTTGCAAGTAGAGCAGAGAAGTGTATAAAATGCTTAACACAGTGCTGAGGAGCCTACCAGCAAGAGCCCTACAATTATCTTGTGGTTTCCTAGAAGTTATAATGAGCTGACCCACTTGGCATATCAAATTCCTCCTGACCGGTTTTGTAGTTCTCACCCATGCAGAGACACAGCTCTAAGAAGAAAAAGAACAGGCCATTTAAACTGAAATATGTTGCAGTGGGTGGGGAGAATCTGGGGACAGAGAAGCATCCTGCAGTTAAAAATTACTCAATGACTCTTCACTGGTGTTGGAAAGTTAAAAACCAGAGGCCCTGAGCACAAAATATGCCTTTTTGAGAAAATAAACAAATCTTTGGTTGGGCGAGGCTCCCGCCTCCTGTTGAGTGAAGTATGGTTAGTTAACACAAATACCCAGATTTCCTGCACTTCTTCCAATTTCATTATTCAGGCAGGATCGAAAACCAGGATAGGTTATAATTCTGAATAATGGGCTATCTGCTGCCTATGGAGAAGTGTTATAATGATAATAAATAATTTTTGAAAATTACGAACCTTCTATCCTTTGGGCTTCACTTTGGAAAACAAATAAATTATTGGTTTGCACAAGAAATAGGAATGTGTTTGTGCAAGATCTTGTCAGTGGTTGTGGGCACTTTGCTCCCCTCTCCAAGAAGCACAGTCTGAAAAGGATCATTTGTGTTAATCAGAGCCACCCCATTCTCACCAGGATCAGCTGGAATGAGCCATCTCCATTTTTTGTAGTAGATGATGAAGGAAGATGCAAATGCTCACAAATTCTGCTAAAATCATCAGTGAGGTAAGAGCCTCCCTCTTATATCTGGGACAAACGACTTCTCAATAGTGCCCTTTACAGGTCAGGGAACGCAGTATTAACTGTTAACTTGGAAGCTGGGGTAAAGACCTCTGGCACACAAACAAAATAAGCCCATGTACCATGTAATGTGTGTGTGTGTGTGTGTGTGTGTGTGTGTGTGTGTGTTCAGCCACGTCGAACTCTGCAACTCTGTGGACTGTAGCCCACCAGGCTCCTCTGCCCATGGAATTTTCCAGGCAAGAATACTGAAGTGGACAGCCATTTCCTACTCCAGGGCATCTTCACGACCCAGGGAAAGAACCCATGTCCCTTGCATCTCCTGAACTGGTAGGGGGATTCTTTTACCACTTGAGCTACCCGGGAGCAACTGTACCATACAATACCTACATCCAAATTCTAGCAGCTGACAAAGGCAAAAAGTCTCATGACATGCATGGCAGAAGTCACCTCTTCACGTGCCAAAGGAAAGTGACCATGAATCATCTCTGGTGTGTAAGAAGGGACTGCTGGCTTCTGCTCCAAACCAACTCAAGACCCTACCATCAGAGGTGTGTGTGTCCCTTATAGTCTAAATCAATCTCTAAATCTCAATAATAAAAAACAATTGCAATTGCATGAACAGATGCAGCAGGCCAGAAGACCCACACAAAGAACTACCCCACCTCTGCTCAGAACCACTAAGTGAAGCTTATTTGCCTTACTACTTTCAAAATTATGTTAGTTCTTACAAAATGGACTTTATTAAAATACTCTATACAGGAACTTATTCTTTTGAACTATAACCAAATGTAATTTTATTAATGTGACACAGTGAACAGCAAATAAAACTGCACGGCCACAGTCCCTGTGTCCTAGAATCTTATACTCAAAACCAACAGAATTGCAGAGATTTCCTAAGATCATAAGACAGATATTAAAGGCACACATTAAACAAATACATAAATTAAATAAGTTAATTACTGAATTTCATTACATGTTCATTATGTACATGCCAAGGGATGAGTGTAATAACTCATTCAGGAGCTGCTAAAGGGTCAAAATATTTATCCCTGGGGGTCTGTAACTTAATAAAGCCTCAGCTTGGTGTTGAGTTTTAGCAAAACCCTAACACCAAAAAAGACCCTGATGCTGGGAAAGATTGAAGGCAGGAGGAGAAGTGGACGACAGAGGATGAGATGGTTATATGGCATCACTGACTCAATGGACATGGGTTTGGGTGGACTCCGGGAGTTGGCGATGGGCAGGGAGGCCTGGCGTGCTGCGGTTCAAGGGGTCGCAAAAAGTCGGACATGACTGAGCGACTGAACTGAACTGAACACCGAATTGCACTACTCAAGCACCTGACAAAAGTGAAGTGATCAAGAAGAGTGGCTGGAGGGAGCCCAGAAAGCTAGAGGAAGGGCTTCGTCCTGCATCATGGGAGTAAAAGAGAGGCTCTTAGAGAAAGCGACTGCTAAGACAGATGCGCGTCTCCACCTCTGCCTCTGTTCCAGGGAATCCGATGCTGTCATTGCCCCTTGATGTCCCTCAGCTTCTTCCAATGTAAAAGCCACTCTCCCAGTCCTGTACAAAGAGTGCAATGAAGATCCGAACAAAGGACATCTAAGGAGAACTGCTCCCCAGTGTGAGGTGCTGGGCTGCTTTTACTAGTAAAGCATTCCTTTGTCATTATAGGTTTTACGAGTTACCTCTCTTCCTATAAGACTTTCTATAGACATTTTACACTTCATAAAGCTCCACCTTATACATAGTAGACTTCAAACATGGTACTGAGAAAAGTGGCCAGGCTCCCCATTTTACATTAATTCTTTGGTGTGGATTCAGCTTGCATCTGCTCAAATACCCAGATATGACTGCGCTTTTCTGGTTAATTCACTGGTTCCAGCCAAATTCATGGCTGAATGCCACCTGGTTGATTAAACTAATTGATCCTATGCAATCTAACCTAGTCATTGTTAGCATGGCTAAAGCAACTGGGCTGGCAGGTCATAGTCCAGTTACTCAACTGATGGACAGGTAGACCCAGGAGCCGTCATTCTCATCCCATCCTATTCTTTCTACATTAAACCCAGAAAAAGACCATAATCTCTGTAAACTTTGCTTATTCAAGTCAGAAAGATCCCATTCCCTAGAGGAAGCAGCTATGGGTTAACCAAAATGTTGGTATGTAAAAAGAGAACTCACAAATAAACACTATGCACAAACTCTGATTGTTCTACAGTAGTCTCAAATGATATTTAATCTGGTCAAAAACAGATTAAACTTCTAAGGCTAAAGGGCTGTTCAAGACACCATGTAATAGGATAACACTTTTTCAGAGATAATATCCAATCCCCGAGGACAGTCAAAAATTTTTAGTTGAACACAAGAGAAGGAAATTTCAGAAGCTCTTAGGTGGTTACATTTCATTTCCAAATCCTGGGTTTGTCTAAGATTCCCTCTACCAAGCAAAAAGTAGGACAAAACAAAACCCATCATGGTGCCAACCATTCCAGTTGCCGTGAGCAAGTCACTTTAATTCTCCGTCTTGGCTTTCTTGCCAGGGGGAACAAAAAAAAAGACGGATAGCTACTTTAAGGATTTACTTGTGTATGTAAAGTGCTTTGAAGATAGGAAGCCAGACATATTACAGGACCATTATTTCTGCCCCAAAATGTCTTTGTTATGGGTTGGGCATCAAATGTTCCTGATTTGTGCATTAGTCTGAGAATGTTAGACATGCAAGGGTTTAAGGATTGCTGGAAGCAAAACAGAACTTGAGATGTGTTTATGGGTAATCAGTCAGTCTGGCAAATCACCAGGGGCTGAAACCTTACCTGTGGGGAAGCAGGAAGGTTGTATAGATGTGAAGGCCATGCAAACAACCCAGGTTAGAGAAGATCAAGAGAGAGTCAAGAGAACTGGACTGGTGTGTGAGGCCCTGGATGATTAAGGAGGCTTCTCTTCAGGAGGACTTCCTCCTGGGGTTTCTGGTTAAGTGTGTGAACACAGGGGTAGACAGCAGCCTCTCTGAGACAGACAAATAAGCATTCTGAAGACTCAAGAAGCTAAAGTCAGTGCAGGCTCACTTCGGCACAAACCTTGGGGGAATTTATGCATTATTAGTCAATATCAGAGCCTCCAAGCATGTGTCCCTTTAGAACAAGAACTCTCAAAGGCCTGACAAGGAGGAAGGGACAAATGCAGGTCCCTGTTTTGCTTTCCTGCTCCCTGCATATCTCCACTGGGGGAGGAACATGCCATGCTTAGGAGCCAAAACACCACAAGGGATTTTCCAGTGAAGAGCGGACCCTAAAGGTCCCTCTGCTTACTACGGCATTGTCACTCAAAGCCAAGCACACACGGAAGGACCAGGGCAGGCATCCCAAAGCTCAGTAATGGGATCCCAGTCCGTAGCTGCAGAGTACAGGCGACAGGCCCAGCAAGTAACGTCAACATGACCAATAACAGGCAGAGCCCCCACCCTCTTTCACCTCAAGAGGGGACAGAGACGAGCATCACAAAGCAGCCTGAAAGCGTCAGACAAGGAAGACAGTGCAGTTCTGAAATCTGTGGACCAGGCCCCATCTCTGGATGAGGTAGATCCTCAGGCTCCTCTCCCTTCATTTTGCTGCTAAAAACAGCACCGAGAATACCTTTCTTCAGCTACTGCAAAACACATCTGAGCAGGAAAAGAAGGTACCAGATGCAAGATGTACCATCACTGTTGTCTACAACAGTGGTTCCCAACCTTTGTGGCACCAGGAACCAGTTTCATAGAAGACTATTTTTCCAAAGGTGGAGAGTGGACAGGGTGGGAGTGAAGAGATGGTTTCAGGATTACTCAAGCGCACTACAGTGCACTTTATTTCTATAACTATTACATCAGTTCTAACTCATATCATCAAGTATTAGACCCCAGGGGCTAGGGATCCCTGGTCTACAGGAAGTTGTTTGTATTTCCCTGTGTGCATGTCTGTGTGTATATGAGAAGAAGCACACTCATGAGAGAGAAATCGAGGGGCTAGGAAGCTCAAGGACTCCATAATTGGGGACAGTGATTTATGTCTCTGCCGACTGCAGAAAAGAGCAAACGTTCTGACAGAGCCTGCAAGGGACCCACATGCCACCAAGATTCATAACCAATAACATCTGACAATATCATTTCCCATTAAAACAAGATTTTTCTGGGGCCAAGGAAGGGTGAATCAAAACCAATTAAAATGCTCCGCAGCTTCTAAGAAGCTTAATCCAAGTTTGAGATGAAAGTACTTTGTTTCAGGTAAGCCTATATGTGCAGAGAGACCCACAGACTTGCTACACCTGCCCTATAAGCCGATTTACAGTATTTGGGGATAGAAGTTGAGTTCAGTAAATGCTCCCCACACTTCAGCTCCTTCCAGGCTGTGGGCTCTGGCCCTTATTCTCATCTGCACGGTTCAAATTAATTATACACTTTAATTTCATGAATTATTAATTTGATTCTGACTCGGCAGCTTATGATTATCCAGCGCTACAGACTATACAATTCCAGCTTCATTAAAACATCACCAGCTGCCTGAGAGACAGACATTAAATAGGGGGGAGCAATAATAAAATTAAGCTTCCGGCGCATAGCAACAGAGTCTTCCCCAGCCGCAGGCAGTGCAGGGCTCTGCTGCCTGGCTGGCCTGGGCAGAAAGGAAAAAGTCCTTTCAGACACGTCCACGCCCCTTCTTAGAACGTTTCTTGGCCTTCCATCATGTACACAACTTCAGATGGTCAGATGGCACGATGGTGGGTAGGAGGGTGTATTCATCTGTCGATCTCTTCCTCCAAACCCGTTCATATGCCCACCACCCAACATTAACTCTTTGACGACTGTCACTGCTCCAAGCACCACCCAGCATTTGCCAGTGCCAGCTTTTGAGGAGGGTCCATGATTGTTTACAACCTAGCAGGCAGGGTGCAAGGTAAGCCTCTTGGGAGTCAGTCCAAAGAACTTCTTTGCACCAAGTCTCTCTTCCCTCTCTTTGGCTGTTTGGTTTAAGAAGAGGCAGTACAGTGATTGGAAATGAATCGGGTTTTAGGTGCAGCTTGTAATATGCCCAGAAATCAGTTCCTCCACCCTTCAGAGATCATATATGTATAGTGCCTAGTATCAGGTCCGGTTCATGATAAGGTTTCAATCTGTACCCCACACTTGTATTTATAAAATGAGGGAATTGAGTTCACAGCATCTTAAAGTTCGTCTAGTGATGATTTCTCCATGCAGAAAGGTTACCGTTCTTAAAATCTTACAATGCTTGAGCCAGATTTGATAACACTTTTCTAGAAATTCCATGCTTACTATTATTAGCAAAGAGCATTAGAAAATCATGCATGTATAACTCACATACTGCCATAGGTTTTTAGCTGTACCTTCCTGGAAAACACCCTGGGTAGTTAAAAGTCCTGGTCACACCTTTTTTCAAAGAATTAAGAAACAACTGGCTGCTAAGACAAAGTCCCAGTTCAGCCAGGACTGTAGAAATAAGTGACGAGGGGGAAAGATGACCGAAAGAAAGGAGAGAGTGAGAAAAATGTTTCCTGAGAAGAGATGAGAGAAGAAGGGAAGAAAGAGGCACCCAAGCACCTTTCTCCTTTTTTCTTGTGTACAAAACAGCCAGTTAAAAATTCAGAGTCCTCTGTGGATTAATACACTCCTTGAAATAAATAAAACCGCAGCACCTTCTCCCAGCAACTTTGTGGCAAAACAATTTGTAGAAGGAAGGGGCTGGAATTTAGACATTCCATTTAACTGCTTCAGAAATCTAAGGACCTCGAACCTTGTGGGATTTGAAATCGATGGAATTAATTAAGGGAGATGTCTGGCACTTTCCACTAAGTAATCAGCAGGTACAGTAGGCCTGAAAGTCTATAAAGAAAAATGGAACAGGATGACATTGAGGGAGGCAGTAAGGATTAAAAAATGAGCATCCAAGTGGGAAAGGCACACACCCATTGATCGCAGCATAAGAGATTAAGGCTCTGGTGAGCAGCAAGAAGCTTCTGTAATGGAAAATGGTTACATAGCATGAGAGTAAGCCTGCACATATCCACAGTCAGTGACAGCCAGGCATGGGAGTCCACATGAGGGACCAACCACTTGCCAGGGAGCCTAGAGCTGAAAGTCAATCCAAGGGAAAGAGGCAAAACTAGGTTTAAAAGAGAAGAGCATCTTACACGTTCTGCTGCTGCTGCTGCTTCTAAGTCGCTTCAGTCGTGTCCAACTCTGTGCAACCCCACAGACAGCAGCCCACCAGGCTCCGCCATCCCTGGGATTCTCCAGGCAAGAACACTGGAGTGGGTGGCCATGTCCTTCTCCAATGCATGAAAGTGAAAAGTGAAAGTGAAGTCACTCAGTCGTGTCCGACTCTTAGCGACCCCATGGACTGCAGCCCACCAGGCTCCTCCATCCACGGGATTTTCCAAGCAAGAGTACTGGAGTGGGATGCCATTGCCTTCTCTGCTTACACGTTCAGGTACCATTTGATACCACATGATAACATTGTCTATTTCTTTCATAAAACAGAAGCCCCATGAGGACAGGATTCTGTCTGCCCTGCTTGTGCTGCATCCCTAGTGCCTAGAGTATAACCTGACCCAATAGAGATGCTCAAAACAGTTTTGTCACATGAATGAGCATCACTTGTTATATGATGGACTAATGAATGAAACCCTGTGTGAATATAGCATATGTGATAATACCTGTACCCACCCCCTGCTAGTCCTTGGGCAAGATTCCTCCTTTCCCTGGGATGAGCCAACACTAGGCAGAGAAAGAGAAATCACAGGTGAGGTATTGATAAGAAGCCAAATGAAATGTTCAGTATTCATATCTGGGGAACAGGAGTGGACCATTAGCAACTCACCCTTTCATGCTAACAACAGTAAACAGGAAAAAGGGAATTCAGGTAAACGTTTTAGAAGGTATTCTACAGTGGAAAACAACTGCCTTCACCTACTAGAGCCCAAAAAAGTCAAATGTTTTGGCTTTTAAGGCATTACCTTTCTACCTCCATTCTCTCTCAATCCTATATGGAGGACCAAAAAACAAACCCAACCAGAAAACACTTGCCCCCTAGTTTTACAGATGAAGTCTGTGAGATGTGGAACAGAGTCTAAAGAGAATTCTGGCCACACAGAGAATCAGATGGAAGAGAGTTTTAAGACCCTCAAGCTCGCAAATTCATCTGCAACCCAGTCAAATACCTGCTTATGTATCCGTGGAAAAGAACAGTGACTACCATGTTCGTGGGTGCACAACTGACCTTTCTACCACAAGCACAACTGGAATAAGTCCCCTGCACAATGATGCCAAGAGGCAAATTCCAGAAACAGGAACAGACAGTTGCTTGAACTTGAGAATGCTTACAGATGCTTGGGACTGGAGAGATCCTTACGGAGACCCACACCTGCCCCAACCCCCGCAGCCATCTTCTCATGGGTTCACATAGAGACTAGGATGACTATCATCTGTCTTGACATTCTTTTGGATAAAGAGCCCCCTGACTCCTGTCCAGGAGGGTTCTCTTAAAATTTGTCTTTTGTTGCAATCAAGTTACAGCCACTGTGAATAGACCTCAGGAAGGAAACCACAGAAGTCCTAAGCCCACCATGGCTCCAGTACTGAAGAAGCACCTCCCTTGGACCAGAGATCACAAAACCAAACAAGCAATGTTCCACTGAGCATCTCTGTTACCTTAATAGGCATCTCACCATCTCCTTCCTCAAACACCACTTGCGGTTCCTACTGAAGAAAACATTGGTTGGAATTGGAGGCATGCGTGCATGCTAAGTTGCTTCAGTCATGTCTGACTCTTTGCGATCCCATGGACTGTAGCCCGCCAGGCAAGAATACTGGAGTGGGTTGTCATGCCCTTCTCCAGAGGATCTTCCCAACCCAGGGATCAAATCTGCATTTCTTACGTCTAACTGGCATTGTTAGGTGGGTTTTTTAAATTATTTATTTATTTTATTTCTACCGGTTTATTACTACCAACCCATCTCCCTCTACCTTCATGCATACATGCTCAGTCATGTACCCTATGGACTGCAGCCCGGCAGGGTCCATTATCCATGGACTTTTCCAGGCAAGAATACTGGAGTGGGTTGCCATTTCCTCCTCCAGGTAGGTGGGTTCTTTACCATTAGCATCACCTGGGAAGCCCTGGGACTGGGAGCAGGGGTACTCAAGCATCAGTGATAATACTTCTCTAGGTGAGCCCCTGGTTTGGGCACTGGCAGAAGGTATGCCTGAGGGGCTCCTGTTTATGTCAGCAGATGCTAGCCTAATAGGTTGCAGCTACTGTCTCTATGACTTCTTCCAGACGAGGTTAGAAGGTTCTGGAGTTCTTGGGTATACCATACAGTCAGTCCTAGGCACTTTCCTTCCTTGGTGGACAGAGCAACAATGCGGGGAGTAAAATGCTGATTTTCCCTGCAGAGTCCACATGTCAGTCCTGTATGCAAGTATCCTTCAGAGGGGTCAGCATGATCACATCGGGATCCTTGGCACAATGGGAACTTCTCACAGTAAAAGATCCAGCAGCCTCTGCCATCTCGGAACTCAGAACCAGACAGGATGAAGTTTCCCATGAGCCCAGATATCTGTAACTGTTGTCATTAGACCCACAGGACTGTAAAAAATAAAAATATGCAGAACAATGCAGGAAGGATTTTCTGAAACAGAAAACACAATCTTTCATTGTTTCCCCTGTCTTTACAACAGAAACACGATGTTGGACCTGCCTGGATGTGGGGACTTTCCAGTTTCCATGCGAGGCTGGACGTTTTGCATTCAATACAAATTAGTTCCTCAAAATCAGAATCAATTGTCATAAAATGTAGGCAAGTGTTTTCCCATGGGGCAAGCTTTTGTGGTAAAACTGGAAATGTTCTACTTGATTCTAATGCTTCACGAAAAGGTCAGCGTGGGATTCCAGAGCTTTACCTAGAGGATGTTAACTCTCTGTGCAGGCAGAGGGTAACGGGGAGGGTCAGCGTGCCCGGGCTCGCCGTGTCCACATCGCTCTGATCACATGTCACAGGCCCAGCAGCATGCTGCATGCTTCAGAAAACAAATGAACACACACACACACACACACCCCATGTACTTTAAGGAGCCAAAAGACTTCCAAATTCAATGACAGGAACAGTGGGCCACAGCTGGCATGCTCATTGGACGGGACAAAAACAATGTTACTATGGAATTAATTAATCAAAATCCCTGGGTTTCAAATCAGTGGGGCCTGGCACAGAATCACCTGGTGGGGGGCTTTGCAAAAATACACACCCCTGGGCCTCCCCCACATCCAGAGATTATGACCCAGGACAGGCACGATTTTAAAAAGATCTCCAGATAATTCTCATATGCCATCCCTGGTTTCTTATAAATATGATTTTTACAATTTGAATTAATAGCCTAAAAAAGCTTTCCAATACTCAGGCCAAGTTAAAATGGCTAGTACTTCCTGGTGTCCAGTCATCAGAGAATTGCATCACATTTGGAATCAGGGCTCACATTCCACATGATAACCCGGATGTCAGACCATTAGCTTCCTCACCTTCTCTCTCTAGGATGAGGTTCAGACAGAAGAATTCCTGCCAACCCCCCACGTGCCTCAGATCTAATGAAATGTAATGTATAGAAAATGAAAATGTATAGAAAATGTATACATTTTCTATGAAATGAAAATGTATAGAAAAATGGCTCATTGTGACACTGCCTGCTCCTGGGACACACCTGCCCGTGTGTCCTTCTCACAGACCAGCAGGCCTGGGGAGGTCTCCTTGGGCAGCTCTTGGTGGCCCCCTGGCTTGTTCAATTCATCTGATCTGATGGTATCTCTGGCCAGAAGCAAGGCTGACTAGAATTCTGAAACAATTTTGTTATCAACCGAAAACTGTCATTTGGCCAGTTCCCAAGGGTCAGCCCTTCCTCTTTCAGTAAATCCAAGTGTGATTCCACTTTGAGGGAGGAGAATTTACCATAAAGACTGGAAAAACAGAACTGCAATTCAGTTTCAAAAGACTTAAAATAGGCCTTACTTGAAATTCACATTTTTCCATTTTAAAATCTGAAATTCTGAAACAGACTTCCCTTTCATAACCAGTCCCTGCCACAAAAAGTAAAGAGTCCGTCGATAGCTCCATCATGTTTACATCAGGTCTGGATGGTCAGAAGCATCACCGCGTCTCCAGTGAACTGCAGCCAGGCAACCTGTGTCATCAGCTTTGATTTTAAGAAGGAGCAGAGTTGAGCTAAGCTCATCGCCAAAGCCTGGGCGATTCAGGCTTTGGATCTTCATGTGTTCTGAGGTCAATGCCACATGAATACTCATCATGTGATAACACTTAACACAGTAAATCTGTAGTATCGTCTTAAAGATCCCGTTTGCCACCCAATTCCTCAATACACCATGCACCAGAGTTAGTTCTCTCAGCATCCGCAATAATGAAAGTCACCACATCTCGACCACTCAGAGTCGGAGTCAGAGTTCCCCACGGCAATTCACCCAGGGGCTTCCACTGGTCATCGCTGACTTTCACCCCAGGCATGTTGGGGGTGACAGACCCTTTTGCAAAACATAATCTAGATTCTCCAAAATGACCTTGAACATGCTACAATGCCAACACCACACGGTATCATTATATATGAGTCCATATGTATAAGTTTAGAGTAAAAAAATAACAGGTAAAGCATGCGGTTATGAGCAAGTTCACATGGAAATACAACTAACATTTTTACTAAAATGTCCAAGAAAGCTCAAGAATCAGGCTTTAGATCGAACTCCTACCTCCATGACTTAAGTGTGTGTGCCCTTGGGCAAGTTTCACTATTGAAGCTCAGTTTGTGAATCTATACGAATGGGGATAAATATTACTTACCTTGATTCTTGTTTGGCAGATTAAATAAAACAAATATGGTGTCTGACACATAGTAAGTGCTTAATAAAAGACTGCTAATATAGTTAACAGTTATCATTGCTATGAATATTAATAGAGATTACTGCCCTTGAGATTATACTGCTGCTGCTGCTAAGTCGTTTCAGTTGTGTCTGACTCTGTGAGACGCCACAGACGGCAGCCCACCAGGCTCCCCCTTCCCTGGGATTCTCCAGGCAAAAACACTGGAGTGGGTTGCCATTTCCTTCTCCAATGCATGAAAGTGAAAAGTGAAAGTGAAGTTGCTCAGTCGTGTCTGACTCTTAGCGACCCCATGGACCACAGCCTACCAGGCTCCACTGTTCATGGGATTTTCCAGGCAAGAGTACTGGAGTGAGATTATACTAGGTACCATCTATTAGTGGTAGGCAGGAACTAGACAGGGAATGAATAAATATTAACTCCATTTACTGCTCTGAAACCACAATCTCCCCCTAGTGGACGCCTGTTAATTTGTTTGTTCTTTAACTGTGCTGGGTTCGGTGAAGGCACACCTGTTTCCAGGCAGGGCTGCATGAAACACAAATTGTGTTTTGTTTCTCCATCAGAAATGGAGCCTGGTCAATGTAGGGAAGGTGTCTAGAGAGTGTTTGTTCTAACTTTCTGAAGCAAACACACACCTGCCCAAGTAGCTGGGTTGCTGTACTCCTATCATCCCAGAGCTACTCAAAGACCATCCCAGCTGCTGCTGGAAGTATTTTTAGCTGCATTATTCATTTCAACACCTGCCTGACAATCCTAGACAGAGCTCAGTCTTGGAAGGGAGAGGCCCTGGGGACACCCAAGGATTCCTTCTTAACACGGTTCTACCTGCTAGTCTGTATTCATCCTGCAGCCAAGAAGAGCCTTTCTCTTAAGTCTGGTTCTGCTCATACCACACACCCGGTGGAGAGATGTCTCCATGGAAATACCTCCAGTGTCACGTTCTTAAATGCTCTCAAGAGAGCAGGTACGTGATGCCATGCTGATACAGATCAAATACAGAGCATCTCACCGAGGTGACTATCAACATACTAACCACCCTCAGCTGTGCTTCCCATGGCGGCACGCTACTAACCGATACCATTTCCTTCATTTTTACCAAAAGGAGGACAGACACAGTGGGAAGTGCTATGAAAGCACAAGCCTCTTTCTGATCTCTCAGTTGTTGTTGATTTGGGTTCTTCTCAAATATAAGGTCCATTCTTCTATTCTCTGTTGACTCCAAACCTAACTATATTCAAACGCACTGCCCCAACTCCTCTCCATTACCACCACTTTCCCCCACCACTGCCCTGGAACAGGACTGCTCTCTGCCTCCAAGACCAAACAGTGACTGTAGCAGGGTATTCAATATTTTAATTATGTTCAATATTGAATTGTCACACCCGGCGTGAGCTGAACAAATTGAAAAGACTGCTTTTTAGGCCTTGTGAGAAAAGACTTGGGTATGTTTTGCCTTTTCCCTACCTTTAAGAGTTTCTAACTCAGTACCAGGAACACACCAGGTGCTGAATAGAAGCCTCTTCTCAGAGCCGCACTGCGACCTGCCTCCATGCCTTCTTGCTGGTAAGATTCTTGCTGCTGGCGCTTAGGTGCGGCTCACTCGGCCCTGCTGTCTCTGCACATGCAGCCTTGGGCTAAATTACCTAATTTTTCAATATTTAGGTTTCATATTCTGTTCAAGGGGCTAAGGATCTTATTATTTATTTAACTCACAGGACTCTTATGTGACTGCATGTTTATGAAAGGTTCTGAGGGCCCGAATGAATGATGCTATGCATGTACACAGCCCCACTGCCTCTTACATACAGATCCATGGGTGATGCGCTCAGAGTCATACATATAAAAACACGACTTGGCAGTCACCACACACACCATTTTCTTATGATCCAAAAACATCTTGATGGCATAATTCATAAGAAGAATTTCTTTATATTTAATGACCCAAATATGCCAGTCATGTGCCTCTGAGAAGCAAGTTAGAATGAACAAAACAGCAATTTTGTTCTAATCCCCTGCCCCCAAATAATCTCTCTGCTTTGGATTTTGACCCCTCTGAATGACTGTTCTCAGAAGCTGAGAAGAGGGCAACCAGCCTTTGTGGGAGGTCATTTCATGGGGTGGTGATGAGAAGAGTCTTGGAATACAAAGGGCCTTGGCAATGTGAGTTATAGGTCCAAAGACACAGATTTTTAACAGACTGACAGAATTCATGCTTTCAGACGAAGAGTTGATCGTGGTCAGGATTTCTGAGTCAGAGGAACAGCATCAGATAATTCACAGACTTGGAAAGAAAACATCAGCCCCCTAGTTCAGCTTCTTGTGTTGAAGGCATGAGATCGTGAAGCAAAAGTAGACCTCTGTCTACATTGAATTTATCCATTTATTGAGTTTCTACTATGATCCAGGTATTATTTAGGCACTAGAATATAGCAGGAAACAAGTTAGATAAAGTCCCCAGTCATGATCCCCCTCTAAGTTTCCTCTCTATCTTCAGGAAAAATGAAAAGATCCCACAGCAATTCACTGGAGAGGGTTCCCCAATGACCCTGCTGCTGAGAATCTCAAAGGACTCACAGATCACTAAGCCTTCCTAAGGCTCCATGAACAACCAACTGCAAAGAAAACAAGTAACAATTCTGTGACTGAAATTGGGCCTCTGCAGTACTGAAAGATTCTCCAGCCGAACTATCAAAGACACCACCATCATTTCTCACTGCTTTTCCTAAAAGAGATTTAAGAGATGAATGGCTAAGAACAGGCACACAACTGAGAAAATCATTTAATGAAAAAGTCATCACTTGAGAAGTCCAATTAAAAGTCATATTCATTCATTCATTCAATTATTCAATAGTCAACATGTATTGAGCAGCCCTGTGTGCAAAGCACCGTGAGAGCTTGGTGCCTTGGGAAATACTGAGATGGATGGCACAGTCCCAGCTCGGGAGGAACTTAAAAATCAATTGGGAAATTACAATCCTCATTTTACAGATGAGTAAACAGTGGCATGGACAGTTAAGGGATTTATTTTAAATGCTTCATCCTATAGCTAAATCATAAAGTCATCATATAGATGGAAAACACTGAGCTGGAAGGTCAGATATCCTAGTTCTAATCCCAGTCCCTTCTCTGGGGCTTCAGTTTCCTCCTCTGAAAAATAAGGAGGTAGGTGTTTAGAGCGGAGAAGGCAATGGCACCCCACTCCAGTACTTCTGCCTGGAAAATCCCATGGGTGGAGGAGCCTGGAAGGCTGCAGTCCATGGGGTCCCTGAGGGTCGGACACGACTGAGCGACTTCACTTTCAGTTTTCACTTTCATGCCTTGGAGAAGGAAATGGCAACCCACTCCAGTGTTCTTGCCTGGAGAATCCCAGGGACGGGTGAGCCTGGTGGGCTGCCATCTATGGGTTGCACAGAGTCGGACACGACTGAAGTGACTTAGCAGCAGCAGGTGTTTAGAGGGAGGGCCCTACAGCTCTGAGATTCTATGACTCTACCACTTGTGAGAGTGAGATGAGATGGTTGGATAGCATCACTGACTCAAAGGACATGAGTCTGAACAAGCTCCAGGAGAAAGTGAAGGACAGGGAAGCCTGGTGTGCTGCAGTTCATCGGGTCAGAGAGAATCAGACACGACTGAGTGACTGAACAACTACCTGTGACCAACAAGGTTTGGTGGTTACAACTAGAGAACAAAGTCTCTTGACAAAGGGAATGTCTTTTAATAAGAACTATTATTTAGCTAACTTCCAGTCCTATCTAAAGGAATATGGAAGCCACTCCATTCCGTTGGCATGTTGTATTTCTTCTTAGAAGATTCTTAGGTCTAGGTGGGCTATGTCTTCTGCAGATTTCCTAACTGGTATCGCTGCCATCTTAGCAACAATGGCAAAGAAAGCTGCGGCTCTCCTCTACATCTCCTTCCAGCCCCTACTAGTTGTTATAATGCAGGATAATAAGTGTCTGGAAGAGCTATGTTGCTCCCTGTAAGAATAACTACTCCAAAGATGATTTAACCAGTCTGTGTGTGATATGACAAATGGAGGTATGGACTGCATGTAAAGAACTCTTAATTAAAAGTTTAATAGACAGTTGGAGAACTGAACTAGATCATATGTAAGGTCCCTTCCAGCATTAGCTTTCTGTATTATACTACTATGAATTGTGTGAAGATAATGTAAAAGATTCCTTCAGTTCAGTCGCTCAGTCGTGTCCGACTCTTTGCAACCCCATGAATCGCAGCACACCAGGCCTCCCTGTCCATCACCAACTCCTGGAGTTCACTCAGACTCACGTCCATCGAGTTGGTGATGCCATCCAGCCATCTCATCCTCTGTCGTCCCCTTCTCCTCCTGCTCCCAATCCCTCCCAGCATCAGAGTCTTTTCTAATGAGTCAACTCTTCGCATGAGGTGGCCAAAGTACTGGAGTTTAAGCTTCAGCATCATTCCCTCCAAAGAAATCCCAGGGCTGATCTCCTTCAGAATGGACTGGTTGGATCTCCTTGCAGTCCAAGGGACTCTCCAGAGTCTTCTCCAACACCACAGTTCAAAAGCATCAATTCTTCGGCGCTCAGCTTTCTTCACAGTCCAACTCTCACATCCATATATGACCACTGGAAAAAACATAGCCTTGACTAGATGGACCTTTGTTGGCAAAGTAATGTCTCTGCTTTTGAATATGCTATCTAGGTTGGTCACAACTTTCCTTCCAAGGAGTAAGCATCTTTTAATTTCATGGCTGCAGTCACCATCTGCAGTGATTTTGGAGCCCACTCATTTCTATTCTATGTATGGGTACTAACTTCCAAAAAGAAGAATAAAAATTAGTGTTGAAAAACCTCTGTTTTGATTTTTAAAGACAGATCTTTTAATAATTTTATTACATTTTTAGACTTTTCTCTGAACTTGGGGGATGTGCTCTAAATTGCCAATCAGCTGGCCACTTTGCAGTATGTGAGCTGTAAAATATATGTGTGAAGGTCTAAATGACAGAAAGATTGGTTTAAAGCCTTTTGCTTATATTTAATTTTTCCCTTCCTGCTTCCATTTGTCCTTAACACTTGTTTTTTTAATCCTAGAGGCACAGGTGGTTCTTATTTCAGGCTGCATGCTATTCAAAGATTAATGAATAAAGGGGGCCTTGTAAACAGATTAGCATGATAATGGTAATAATGCTTTCTGCTGCCTTCTGTGCGTACTTCAATCTGTGTGCCCCCACAAATGCCTCCCCCTGCCCCGCTGTGCATGGGTCCCCTTGTCCTTCTTTCCCACCACCTGATTCTACTCTTCGGCAGACAAAAGTGAGTCAGGAATCAGGCAGCTGCTCAGAGAGCAACAGAGAACAGGAAGAGGAGGCAAGAGATGGAGACAGACAGACAGAAGCACAGTAGACAGCGTCTCACTTTAGGATAAAATGCTCTCCAGGACAAAATGGTTTATGCGAAATAAACAGAGAAAGTACAAGACTGCCATTGTCTAATGCAAACAGTACCTTCAAACTTCCCTGTTTTTAGGACATTTGTTGCCTATCACAATTGTATCTTTCCTCCTCCTCTTTATTTTCACGTGCTTGATCTCACATTCACACCTCTGCATGTCAGATTCAGAACTGTTCTAGAACCAAACACATCAAGGCCCAGAGAATGAGGTCTAGAAGCAAAAGCTAGGTATTGATTTGGCTTTTATTTGTCAGCGGATTGGGATAAGTTCCAAGGGTCTTTCCTTGAAGGCTTTCGTGAGAGGCAGAAATCTGGAGCTCTCTGAAAACTTTCCTCTCACCTCTGAGAAGGCTGAAAAAAAGTGAAAGTGTTTAGTCACTCAGTCGTGTCTGACTCTTTGGGACCATGGACTGTAGTTTGCCAGGCTCCTCTGTCCATGGAATTCTCCAGGCAAGAATACTGGAGTGGGTAGCCATTCACTTCTCCAAGGGATCTGCATGATCCAGGGATCAAATTGGGTCTCCTGCATTGCAGGCAGATTCTTTACCATCTGAGCCACCAGGGAAGACAGCATGGTTATTAATCCACAGCTTTGTGGGTCCTCAGTTTATACAGCTCCTTAAGCCTCAATCAGTGTCTGAATCTCTGCACCCATGGATCTGCCTGAACTCCTTTCCTCTTACTCTAACTCATGTCTGGCCTCCAAGCCTGCGAGAGGATGACTGAACGGGGAAAATCTCTCTGGAGGGATACCATCAAGACACCCATAATGTGGATTAAGTCCAAAAGCCCTGCAGCAGGAGGGAACATGGAAAGGACCCAGCATCCATGCCTGAAGGTCTGGACGGAAACAACAGCAGCCGGGAGACACAGCTGAACAGGCACTGGGGCCCACACACCAGGCCAGGAAACTCAGCCCCATCCCTTCCTTTGTCTCCTAAGACCTGAGCGTGTTTTCCCTCATTTGAGAGGAGCCCAGAGCATGGGGAGCTGGGCTGACCCTCTGCCTCTCGTGTTGATTAACGTCCCCCTCCGCCTCCCTCTGACCCCCATGGGGGCACCCACCCCACCTCCTTCCTCTGCGCCTTCTGATACCAACCGAGAAAAGGCAATCTAAAAATAAAGCTGGGGCCAGAGTGTGTACCACTCGATTGGGCTCCTGTGCTCACAGATCTGCTTATTTCGGCCTATCTCTCCCCAGCGATAAGGCTGCTAACAGCCTGTTATCAGCCAGTCGGTGAAAATGTGCTCCAGCCTGATTAGGCCTCAGTCTTTGCCAAGGTTATAAACAGCCCTTATCGTTTTCCCGAACAGAATAATCCGGACAGTATCAGCTCAGAAACATATGGGCCACACAGAGAAGATAGCCGCTGACGGACACTTCATTTTAATTGTAACGAGTGGGTAGTGGCAGCCTGCAGACAGTAGACAGAGAGCTGCCCGACTGGCAGCAAGGCTGGTGTTTTTTTTTGTTTTTAATCCCTTCCTCCTTCCCTGGTTTCCAGTGCCTAAACTGCTTTGATATTCTGGGTGGCATAATGAACTGGACCATGCCCCAGATGTTAGCAGTTAGCAAGCAAGACCCCTCCCTAAAAGACAGATGGGACCCTTATGATTCTCTTACAGGGGAAAAAAGAGCCAGCAAAGGGGAAATTTGGGGAGGGAGTGGGGTACCAGTGCAGCTCTTTCTGCCCTTCAGCCCCCAATTCAATTTCAATAACCCACCCTCTTACTCAACCCTGATCTCCTGCCCCATAATCAAGCTGCTTCTTCAGAGACCCTCCCCCTCCCAGCCTAGGAATGCCACATCCCAGTGCCCGGAAGAGAGCCAGCCCTCTATACATGGTGGGGGTGTATATCATCTCCTTCAGCTTTCACAGGTTGACACAGACATCAACCAAGATGATGTTTGAAGAAGCGGCAAGCCCAGGCTTGCAGGGATTTTGTGTCCTGAAAGCAATCTCCTCAATCTAGTTTCTCCTTCTGCTCTTTTGGGTTCCTATTTTTTTCTTGTTCCTCTGGCTTTCCACAGAAAGTCAACTATCTATGGGACTGGAGGGCAGTCAGGGGGCATCCCCCAAAGAGAAAATTGGGATGGAAAAGTTTTGACGAAAGGGCTCACCTCTGCTTCCAGGTCAGCAGACGTCGTGGTGGCTGACAGCTCAGCCCTGGGTCACTGTGGATGGCACAGAGCCAACCACCCCCTGGCTCCTTCTCAGGGTGATGCAATGTTTCCCCCTCGTGAGTCACCAAAGTGGAAGGAAGAGAGAGAAAGAGCCACGGGCAGGAGGGTACAGGGAGATGAGCGTGTCTGCTGTATCCTGCACCGGCCTGCGGTTCCTGCTGCCGCCACCGCTGCTGTCCTGGGGCTCACACCTGGCTGGCCAGATGGGGTCAACAAGAGCAGGTGCATTCCAAATCTACGGCAGATAAGCACCGGGGCCCCCACCTTGGACTCAGCTGTCCGTCTTCACGCTCCTGTTCAGCACTCATGTATGTCAACATTTCAAACAATTAAACAACTTCCACGTGGTCTTCCTTTCCTGGCCCTTACTCGTTTCCTCTCCTTTCCTCCTTAAACCCTCAACTGTCCCTTCCCTTTAACCACAGAAAACCAGCACCTTTCACCACCCCGACACACACCTAACGAATTCAACAGCACTGGAGAAATCTTCCAGTTCATATTCAATTTCTGGTGGCTTTCTAGTAAGGAAGAAAAGAGAGAAATGAAAGGAGAAAAAAAGGGAAAAAGACAACCGAACCAAAAACCATTCCCTCCAACCACAAGGCTGACCCTCTTTTCCTGACATCAGTTTTCAGTTCTGCATAGAAAGATCACTGCTCTGCTGAGAAAGAAATGGTAACAAGAGCTGATATTTACTGAGGATGGGTTGTATGTGCCAGGCACTAGTGGAAGCATGCTACATAAATTTGCCGATTTAACCCTCAAAACAATTCTATGATTCACACCCAAGTGACCCATGTACTGGCTGCATCTCTATAATTCCTGTTGTCTCCTGATCCTCAACAGCTCACATCCAGGGAGAAACCTTTCCCAGAGGTCTCTGGAAGTTCGTGACTAGCTGCACCACCACTCCATCCCCATGCAATTCTTTCGCAGATTTACAATGTCTCACAGGAAGCCCGCCTCCCCAGGACTGACAAAGCACTCTGGCCTCAAGACAACTTCTGGTATTTCACTGTCAAGTGAAAACTGAGTCTGTGCTAATGTTCCTGTAATAATATCAAATTCAAAAAGGAAAGAGGAGGAAAATTCCGCTGCCAGCTGAAACGAGAGCCTCAGGCACATTTTTGTTTTAATTCTTTTTTTCATGGCTTTTCATCACCTACTTCCACTCTTCCACTCTCCCAAAAAATATGGCTTAGGTTGCCTTGCAGTATTATCAAGAGACTGGCCAGCGGATCTCTGCAAGAAAGTCTGCAGTGGGTGGTCTGCGTGCAATGTCTTGGTGGTCTTAAACTCAGTCCCTCCAGACCAAGTTTCAAGGTTACAGTGGTCTTTCCCTAATTGCCATCAGAATCTGAAAATAGCCTTGAAACATGAGAATCCCGCTCTGAACTCCTGAGGCAGCTCGCGGTGGTAGTTTACTCAACTTAAAAAGTGTTTTTTCTCCTCCCTTTCGCTATTTTTGTTTTCTTATTCTTTCTGTTTCAATGGACCCAGCTGTGTTCTTCCATAATTTGGGGCTCACGAGACTAGAGGATTTCCTGAGATAAGCAACTGGGCCTATTTTTCTGGAGGCTCTGCTTCCCATTTTGGCCACAGCCCTCTTCTCCTGAGAAGCTTCCACTGTCACAGCAGGAAGGCCAGTTCTCTCGGGGTCACAGAGTAGAGGCGGGTGAGCCTTCTGGGTAGTCAGCGGTGACAAATGCGATCACGAAAAGTTGGTGGGCCGTGGCCAGCCTGCCCCCGCTGCACTGCTGCCGCTCCAGGCTGGCAAGCCCCAGGAGGACTGTGCCCACCCGTCTCAGAGTGTCTACGACACTGCTGCCATTGCCAGTGTGCTTGGGTGTCGCCGTGACTGTGACACCCTGAAGGACCAGGAGGCTGTCTTCTTCCAGCCTGTCTCCCCAGCCCCTAGCCTGGCATGGAACATGGAGTAAACAGCTGATAAATGCCGGTTGAAATAGAAGAACACATTCAACCCCAATGTGCCCAGTGGGTGTGTTCAAGGGCAAGTACTGCGGAGGTAGCCAAGACTGCACAGCTGGCTTCACCACACTTTCTAACTCTGCCTCACCCCCAGTTTCTCCATCTCTAAAATGGGGATAATCAAAGTACCTTTGCCACAGATGTGTCATGATGATTATGTGTGTTAAAAACACAGCCCAGTACCTGACATATAGCAGTCACCTACACATAAAGATTTCTACTTTCTGAACAGCTATTCCCATCTGCCCCCTCCAAAGCTGCTATAGTATTTGACATGCTCTGACCAAAGAAAGGGCTGCATAAGGAACCCCGGTTCTGGTACCTGCTGTGCTGGGGGCTAAGTCTCCTGGCTTCTGTGGCCTGCATTAGGCTGGGGTAGCCCGCCTCACCTAATTGACTTGCAGGATTGGATATGAGACAGCATGACCTACCAGACGTGGACACGTGTGGAAAAGCAAAATCCAGACTCTCAAATCTGCTGCCAAGTCATGTTCTGGCAAAGCGGCTGGAAGCCTAGCACTCCACGGACCTCGCTACATGCCCCACGGCGCCTGCGCCGCTCTGGGGCTCTGCCAGCCTCTGCCTGCCGTGAAGGCACCCGGTCAGGACGGTGCAGAGTGTCTGCCTGGCCCACAGTCCTCAACCAGGATCTCTGCTGGAAGTTAAACCACTCAGACAACCTCCCTCGGGCCCACAGCATCACCTCGGCAAGACACGTGGCTTCCCTCACAGGAGCGGCAGCTTCTCATTTCCACATCCATCCTTCCACTGTTCCCAGGCTCCAAAGTTGTTGAGAGTTTTCTTTCCCCTTTTCCCCAAAAGGCCATCTTAGTTTAGAGACTCTTAAACCCATCTGCTTTCCCAAGAGAAGCTCTTAAGCATAAAATTCATTTCAGCATGGGGGGCTCGTCCTCTTTTCTTCCTTTCATGAATTCATAAGCAGCTTTAGTGGTTGTAGTATCAGGGCCTTATATAAGATGGGGATTTTTTTCCTTCTCTCTCTCTCCCCCTTCCTTTCTTTTTCTCTCTCATAATCTCCCCCGGTCCCCACTATGTACGTGCACACACACCCCCCACAATAGTGTTAGCCTCAATCTTGTTCTCATCCCTCCCACCTCTAGAACTGCCCCACCCCTGAGGGAACACTGCCAAAGAAAATAACAAAATATTCATATGGTAAGGCCCACTAAAACCTTGGGAAGATTTAAGCCTGGGTTTCATGTCACGGACGCTCCCTCCCGTAATCTGTATTCCAATCTCAGTGTCAGCGGAGCTGTGATCAGAATATCCAAGGTCTCATAAAAGATTCAGGGCTTCCTGACTTCCCTGACATTTGCTATTTCACGTTGTTCCTGCTCATTCGCTTTCCACCTCCAAAGAGTCCACAGGCCCTTTCTACTCACCCCTGCAGATGGCAAATTTGCTGAGAAAGTCTAGGGCCTAAGTACAAGTACAGGGCCTAAGTCATCCTGGGAATTTAGCTGTGGCTGGGCTAGTGCTCTTGAGTTTCTTTTGTCAACTTCTTTTGTTTGGTTGAGGGTTTTCCTAAGATCACAGTGCGGCTGCCTCCTCTATAGTGCCTGGAAGTAGGATTTAAGAATCCAGGAGGGTAACAAGACTTGATGAAGATTTCCCCTCTTCACCCTGAGTGATTTAGAGGGGAGGGTTGCATATGCCTGACTCTGTATTTCCATGTCTTCCAAGTTCATATTATGGTTTAAATCAGAGACTATATGTATTATCTAGCCTTGAAAAGCATTGAGGCTATCATTTCTAGAGGTGGCAGTCCCTCAAAGGGGCCAAATACATTCTCTGATGGCCAAGTTCAAAGACTGAGATGTTATATGCGTGTATGTTACACAGCAAATATAATACTGGTATGGACGTAGGTAATCTAAACATTCAGGCAAGGTGTATTATGATTTAAGGAAATCAAATATTACTAAAAGGGTGCCTGTGTACAGATCTTCTAGTTTACTAAGAGAATCACCATAGGTGTTTTAGCCAGACCCATGACAGATTGCTAATATGATTTGCTTTCCATTCATTCAATGTATACCCAGCTTATCAGCAAGACATTTAGTGAATGAGATGAATTTATCCCATATTTCTTAAGGATGTCATGCATCTTCACAAAAGAAACTCCCTGATGCATCTACAGGGTAGGGGACCACCTACTGAGATGGCGAGAAAGGGAGAAAAGACATATTGTCACACAGCTAACATCACCCAGCCGTCGGAAGCCAGAGAGACAGAAAAGAGCAGTGGCTACAGGACAATAGAATCCAGATCCCTTTCAAGATACTGTTTAGTAAGTCACAGGTGTCTAGAATTTTTAAAAGAAGATAAAAAAACAAAATGGAAATGCAGGACTTCAAAAACTCAGGCAATCAAAAACTAAAGGCTTTTTAAAATTTAATCTCTTTTGAAAACATATTATCTTAATTATTTCTGTAAATGCTGTGGCTATTAGGCAAATTAACACAAAACCCCAGATCAAAGTGCCCTTCACACAGACAACTTGCATAACATTAGGCAGCATGAAGGTGAACAGGTGCTAAAAACAACTTCTTGGAATGTTTTTAACGTATCCACTAATAAAACCTTCTGAAGAGGTTAAAAAAATGCTAGAAGACAAATTGAAAATTAAAGGCAAGTTGATGGTACCTCAAAATTAAAGCTGTCAAGTGAGAAAATTATAATCAAAATTGTCTGTCTCTGTACTTCTCAAATTCTTCCCTGTGTAGTCACGTAATATAAACATATATATGTATATATATGCATATGTTTCTGCATATGCATATGAAAAATCAAAGAGGCAAACACATAGTGATGAATCATAGGTAACACAAAAAGAATATGCAATCCAGTTTCCTAAGTAGATACACCCCGCAGCACACACCCTCTGACACAGATGGGCCAGCAGGACATCTGTTAATAGAGGGATACAGTCCTGAGAAATCATGTGGAGAGTTTTCAGGACTGAGTTCTGTTACATTCTTTGAGGAATACACTAAGAGAAGTCCACAGTCAGATATTTCTGGAAGTAAATAATCCTATCATTTATCGTATTTGGTAACTGTAGGTTTGTTTGTTTGTTTCATCACCAGACATAACCCATATTCTCTATTTAGAGTTTTTTTTTTTTTCTCAAAGACATGCTACTGTATAAATGAGTGCTTCTCAACATGAGGTGAGCACACTCCAGGGAACATCTGGAGACATTGTCTGGAGACATTTTTGGTTGTCACAGTGGAGGAATGGAGATGCTGCTGGTACCTACGAGCAAACAAGGATGCAAATGAACATCTTCACTGCACAGAACAGCCCCTCCCAGCAAAGAAAGTGCTGACCTAAAAACATCAATAGTGCAGAGGTTGAGAAACTCTGAGACAGATTATCACAAACATTTCAAAATTCCTCAAATCATATCCTTCAAAGACTTGAAAAATGAGAAGGTGGAAAACACAAAAGAGAACTTTTCTTAGTAGTATTTTCATTATCAAAAGAATAACTTTTCTGTGGATGCTACGATATATTACTTCACCTAAAATATGTTCTTAAAATCTACCACTTGTATTTGCATTACAGTCAGACAGTGAGAAGTGCTAGGAAATCAGTAAGGATCTTAGACCAAAACACTTACCCTGAGACATTCTTCACTGAACAGGGGAGTACCTTGACCGATTGTGTTAAAATCAAATAAAGTAAGATATAACAAAAGCTAACTTTTTAGCCAGTGAAACACAGACACATCTGGCACTTAAAGTTCTACATGTGTGTATTCATCCAATTCCACAGCATCAGAGCACTGACGTTCAGTAATATAATAATATTATTTTTGCAATCAGTTAAGGTATAAAATGTGTGTAGCCTCAGTCTTTAATATTAATAAGTCTTGTAACTAGCAGTTTCTCGTAGCTCCGAATTCTTGAGCACAACTAGAAAGGGCACTTATCCTGAAAAATCTAATAAATTTACAGTTTTATATACTTCCTTCAATTGTAAAAGTCTTGTTCAATAAACTTTAAAATGCCACTATAGAGCAATAACACAGACAGTATAAACCCAGCCCTGGGAAAGCTGTGCAACCAGAAATTGTTCCCCTTTCTGCTAGAGCAATAAAGTTTTATATGTTTGAACTGACTGTAAAAAGGTTTGAATGTTGGCAACTGGGGAATAATCTGTCTTCTTTATAGTTATTATCATATTTCCCACAAGACCCTTTGGTCTGTGTCAATCCTTCTTGTATATGACACCTTTGTACTGTCAGCGAAAGCAAGACTACTTTACCTTTTTTTTTTTTAACTATAGGACTTGTATCTGTTTTCCTTCAGATTACAGCTAACAGGAATAAATTATTTCTGACAAGCATATATTGCAGCATTTTACCAAATAAAGCTGGTTCTGAGCTGCTTTTCCAAGAGCTGGGGGAGGGGGGTACCTCCCCCCTTCTCTCTCCTTCTCTCCACTGATTCAAATGCAATTCGGGATGGGTAAATTGGAGGAGACGTCAATAAAAAGAGATTTGTAGGAAAGTTGCTCTGAACCCAGAGCCCATTGTAACAAGGTGGTTGGGTTCTCAGGGGTGCTGTTAGACGTGTGTGGAGGAGAGGTTTAGGAAAAAGGAGGAGGAGGAACCATCCCTTTTCCTTCCCAACCTGTCTTGGGTCTGAGAGAAACTATGCTGCCGGGTGCAGACAGAGAGCCTAGTCCAGCACAAGGCTCGAGTCTCCTGCTGCTGCTGCTGCTAAGTCGCTTCAGTCGTGTCCAACTCTGTGCGACCCCCCAGACGGCAGCCCACCAGGCTCCCCCGTCCCTGGGATTCTCCAGGCAAGAACACTAGAGTGGGTTGCCATTTCCTAGACCCTGATTAACAGCCAGTGAGGGACACCATGGTTTTGACCAGCAAGGGCAGACACCCAAGTTGTCTCATGGAGGCTTAGGCTCTTGGCAAGCAGGTCATCTCAGATGAAATGAGTTTAGGCTCATGATAATCAGCAAAGAGTTACTGTGTGTGTGTTTGTATTTATGAGTGTTTGAGAGGATAGCGGGTGTTGAAGGGTTAAGGGTCTCTTGCCCTTTTCCTTCTCCAGCTCCACCACCATAGTTCAACAATACCCAGCAATCCATGGCACACAACTCAGCTTGACTAAAACACTCTCCTTTCTCTCTTAACTTTACTTTGCCTCCTCAAGGGTCCCTGCCTTTTCTCCCATTCAGAATAGCACAGTGGAACAAGCCAGAGAGGGATGATAGATACTTGGAAACACCAGGTTGTTAAAAACCAAAAGCCCATATATGACTGGGCATCTATGGAACTGGCACAAAAACTTAATTATCTCTGCATTCTGGAACAAAGTCTCTCCAAGAGATCATGTGAACAAGATGGCCGACTAAATGAACACAGGCACACACATATATGCATGTACATACTCATTCATCATGTGAACACAGGCACACACAAGTATGCATGCACATACTCATTCATCACATGAACACAGGCACACACATATATGCATGTACAAATGCATACATCACATGAACACAGGCACACACAGCACGTATACACTCATTCATCACATGAACAGCGGCACACACATATATGCATGTACATACTACTCACTGTATAGTCCCATGAGTGCACAAACACACCCAAACACAACTCAAAATGAACAGTAAACTCAAGATAGGCAAGTTCTGATGTGAGAGGGTAAATGCAAAATTATATCCATGAATACAGCAACTCTACCAGAATGAGGTAATGGAAAAAAAAATCTCCATGACTTTGAGCAGAGTCTGAGCCTTGTGCTTGAGAAGGTGAGCTCAGGATGAGCTCCTCTTTTTCTTGTTACCCAGTTCGGACAACAAGCATTCTAATCTAAGAATGGTAGACACCAAGAAACGTCATCATGGTAATCACCTCATACTACCAGGAGGCTCAAGGGAGCACTGTGTCCCCTCCTACCCTCAATGCCACCCAGAATTGCTACAAGCCACATATGTTAACCAAAGGGGCTGATATGACTCTTAATATCCCTTAAATGGCAGCTGGCTCCTAGAAAACCATGGATCCATACCATCAGTTCTTATTCTCTTCAAAATAGGTGCTTGATGTAGATCAAAAGTTCTTGGGTTGGGTCATGTATCAGTGATATTAATAAAAAGATGATAGATACTTTTAAAATTTTGGTATGTAACACGGATATGGAAAAGTGCACAAATCACAAGTGTATAGCTCCGTGAAAAATATGAAATGCTTTACAAATGCACATCATCCCTGTGCAAAACCCATGCCATTCATCTCTGTGTCCTCAATGTTTCTGTATATTACTGAAGTGAACACATATGCAGCATTTTAAATTCTCTCACATGGCAATGAGTTATCAGCTTCGGGACCCATAAGAAGACCTTCAGCACAAGTGGAATGGAAGATATATGGAGGTAGAGCTATTTCCCAAAGAGTAAAGTATGTACCACCAGCATCGAATTCATCACAAGTGTTTATGAAACGCAGGTTTCTAGACCAGAGCCAACCTGCTGGGACCACTCCTGTGCATCTGCATTCTAGAAACACCCCCAGGTTATTCTTGAGAACTGACATTGCCTACTGCATACACCAGCAATGCCCCCTCCTGAACCCTGATCATTCCCTTTCTCAAAGACCTCAGTGCACACAATTCTGAGATCATAGTTGGTGAGGTTCAAAGACTGGCGCTGTGTTTTGACATAGAAAAGAAAGGGATTTAGAAAAATCACTAATCAACAAGGGGAAAGTATCATCCTGGAAGCTTTGCATCATTCTGCCTTTTGCCTGAGCTCCACAATCTGCAAATCTTACTAGTCCAGGCATCCTGCTGCTGCTAAGTCGCTTCAGTTGTGTCCGACTCTGTGAGACTCCAGAGAGGGCAGCCCACCAGGCTCCCCTGTCCCTGGGATTCTCCAGGCAAGAAGAACACTGGAGTGGGTTGCCATTTCCTTCTCCAATGCGTGAAAGTGAAGTCGCTCAGTCATGTCTGACTCTTAGCTACCCCATGGACTGCAGCCTACCAGGCTCCTCCATCCATGGGATTTTCCAGGCAAGAGTACTGGAGTGGGTTGCCACTGCCTTCTCCAGTCTAGGCATCCAAGTGGAATTTTTAAAATGCAGAGGCAAAATCCCCTGAAAAGGCCAGAAATTAGATCTCTTCTCATCTCTTATTACTTTTTTATAATTTTTAAATAAATCTAAGGATTTGTACCTCATTATTCCTAATATACAGGGCTTCCCTTTTGGCTCAGTGGTAAAGAACCCACCTGCCATGCAGGAGACCCTGAGTCCAAAAGATCCCCTGGAGAAGGAAATGACAACCCACTGCAGTATTCTTGCCTGGGAAATCCCAGAGACAGAGGATCCCGGTGGGCTACAGTCCATGGGGTCACAAAGAGTCAGACATGACCGAGCAACTGAGCTTTGAGCTTTTTTTGAGTCCTAATACACACCTTCCTTCCTGAACCTAAGAGGAGTTGGCTTTTGTAAGCACATATTAGAAGAGAATATCCTGGTACAGAGGTACTCAGGAAGACAGCATGACAGGGTTCCAGCCTTTAGAGCAAGAAGGAGCAGAAGGATCCCACTAGCACAGGGAAGACTTAGGTTTAGAGAGTCTGGTGTTATTGTTCCCCAGCTTATAGTTTCTCTCTATTATTTGATTATATTTGAAACTCAGTCAAAACATAAACAGAGCAAAAAAGGCATTTGAATTGGGCATCAGAAATTATTGCAACTACTACTACTTCTTAAGATTATGGTTACTGTGGATGCTATTGCCACTATTGTGACTAACAAGTTCCTATGCCTGCTATATATGACACACCATTCAAGACTCTGAGATCCATCATTGCATCTAATCCTCAGAGACATGGTTACTGACACTTACCAACAATATTATTCAGAGAGAGACAGGCTGGTACCCATCACAGGTTGGTACCCTTTCCCTTTACACATGGATTTTTATTACCATTCCATTCAAGGCTGAATATAAGGAGGTCTGAGTATGTAAACTAGATAAGTGCAGGAAGAGAACTTTTCTGTTAAAAACTGCCAATAAGCTGAAGAAATAGCAAGAGGGGCTATATATTAGTCACCCTGGGACAGCCAAAGATACCTAAGATAATGCTTTTTTCTATAAGGCATTGCTAGTCTATTTCCAGAAGATCAGAAATAAGCAAAAAAAATAGCTCTATATTATAGAAGCATTATAATGACATAAATGACAAATGATTGCAGAAGAGGGCAGTGGGATGCCAATTATAAGAAAAAGTATATACAGGGCTATCCCTTTTTTGGAGAAAAATTTAATACTCTTGGAAAGATAAGATAGTCTCATGTGAAACAGCCAGAGAAACACCAAAAAAACTGTATATAGCCAGCTGTTACATACAGTAGAACAAATTTGAAGAATCAAGAGAAGACAATTAAAGCTGTAATTACTGGGGAAAAAATAAGAAGGAGCAAATTTGAAAGATGAATAGAAACTAGATTTACACGGACGACATAAAGGCATCCCACAAGGAGCAGGGAGACAGCAAGGAGACCCATTTGCCTGGGAGGTCCAGACCCCTGACTGAGGAAGAGAGACAGGGAACAGGAAGCAGGGCAGTAGACCAGGCCTGTACCTCACCAGAGGGCACCACATGCTAGTCTAAGACCTGGGACAGAGTCCAGACCAAGGTTGATCAGGCCAGCCAACTGAGGTCCTTCTGCTTCTGTGGAAATACTGAGGATCTTGGCAGGCTTCAATGACAACCAAAAAATAACCAAAATGTGGACCGTCTTCAGGACAGGGCTTCTGGAGACATGACCTCAGAGGCGGCAGCTAGATCCCAGAGGATGAGGTTGGGTTGAGGAACCTCTTGTATGGAAGAGCTCTGGGGAAAGGTCCAAAAGCTGTTAGAGGTGAGGTCTGTGCTTCAGGAAGAGGCACTTTACAAGCCAAATCAAGGCCAATGATGGACACAGACTAATTTCACAGCATTCAGTGATTCTGTGAAACCTCTAAATAGGAAGGGGAGGAAAACCCCCACTCTTAGGTGACAATCGTCCCCTGCAAGAGTTTCTGAGTCTCCTGCTGACCCAGCGCCAACGATATAAACATCAAGCCAGGGCAGCGTCCTTGCTGAAGTAACCACCACTGAAAGCAGAGAGACACACTTTAACAGCAGACAAAAACAGTGCTGTCTGGGTAAAAGCATATGAAGCTGCTAGCTTGAAAATGTTAATTTCTTGGCTGACGTTTTTTTACTGGGTCCTTAATACACAGGTATTGTTCTGTCGCTAACTGCAGAAATACTGGTACTACTTTGGTGCTTGCATAATGTTTTATTAGCCTACTTACCCTTTCAATAGCATGAGTATGTTTAATCTTGATAATAAACCTATGAGGTGTTATTATCCCCCTACCATAGAAGAGAAAACTAACACCCAGAGAAGGTAAATGACTTGTTCAAGACCACACAGCAGGTAATCACCAAAGCCAGATGAGGGCCCCATTACCAGAGCCCTGATGGCTTGCTAAATGCTTGTCACAGGGCTGGTCACCACCAGGACACAAAGATAGGTAGGAAAGGTCATGGGAACCCAATACAAAGGGGAAGCACCCTGTCCATGGAACCTGGCCACCTTCTATTTCACTTCCCTCCACCTCACCTAGGCTAGCTAGACCTCTTCCATCATCCCATCTCAGGCTGGGTCTCCCCCTGACACGCTCTATACAACTTGACAAGGAGTTAATAAAGATGCCCGCTTTCTGCTTCTCTCCCTCCCAACTCGCAGCAAAGCCACCACATTTAGGACAGTAGGAGAACAGCTAGGCACTGTCTACATAAAGCGGCAGGGAATCTTCCAGGGCCACTAAGGAGGCCGAGTAGCATGAATCAACTTCTCTCCCTAGGACACCAAAGCACCCCTCAAAAGTCCCCCATGGAGAAACCAACAGAGCCCCCAGCTCCCCCAGCGTGCCTCCCTGCTTCTCCCTAACCCAGCAATCAGGGCGTATTCCGTCTCCTGCAGCCCTGGGGATCCCAAGCCCCTTGGGAGCTGCCAAGGCTTTCTGATGTATAGGCTGCTGCTAACACTGCGTTATTAAGCACATGTTTGTCTCCACTCCTACACAAGCCTGCTTCCCTGCCTGAAGAAAAGCCACACACATGCTCACACCGAGGGACACGGCGGAGAGCCCGGGAACCCACAAAAGGAAATCAGCATGCCAAGGGTTAAGCACACCCTGTAATAAGCATCTCTGTTCCGGCATGTTGCAAAAGCCCATTACCTCCCGCCACATTACCTCATTCATTTCTTATATGCGGATGGTTTATTTTCCCATGAGCACCCTGGCTCTCAGTATTAAGTCCCCTCCTTCGCCTCTATTTCTCTATCCATCACATTTAACACTCTGACAGTAACAGTCTATAATGTTTCTATTCTACAAAACCGCTCTGTCAACTCCGGGCTTCCAGAGCAGCAACTGAGGAAAATAAATAACATCAACGCCAGGGACGACAGCATCACAGCTCCCTTTCTGCTGGGCTTTCTTATTTTATATTATTCTACAAAGGGAGAAAAAAGAATGGGGGTAGGGGGAGGTGGAAGCAAGGAAGAGAATTTCCTTCTTATCCAGTAGACACTTAACAGACCTGAAGGGGTGGTCACAGCATCTCCCTCCAGACAAAGACCTGATTTCCCCTCTCTGCTCTCGAATCCCCGGACCATCCCCCTTCCACATTCATGGTGGTTTAAGAAAGGACTGCTATTTACTGCACCGCATTACTTCCACCTGCCACCCTAGAAGCAAAGCAAGAGCGGGCACAGGGCACCCTGTTCACAGCGTAGGGTGATTCATAAATTCACGTCATCTTTTCTGGAACAGGAGTCCAGGGAGAAGGTACAAGCAGTCCATGGGTCCATAACCTTTGTTCAGGGGAAGACACCCAGGGAACAGGATTCTGGAAGCCAGGAGTAGATACGGAAGAAAAAATTGACTCCTGTGAAAGAAACCACTCTAGAAAGCTGCCTGGTCTCCCTATTCCTAGGGGTTTAACCAAAACTGTGTTGATTTTCATTAATTTAGATATAAGCCACTTAAAATGTTATCTTTCCTCTAGCTTCTTTTTGTTTGCTTTGTTTCACTTTTGAAAAATATCCAGATAGACATATAGATGGGAATCTTGAACGTAACTTGGCTTCTTCTTCAGGACCCAAATCATTTATCATTATGAATGCCAATTATCACCCAGGCCCACTGCTAGGTGGGAATCTGCAAGCCTGTCCTACGTAAACTCCATCTGCTGGGCTTCTTATAGCTTCACTGCCTCTCGGAGTTTGCTCTTCTTCACAGGTAGCACAGTGTTTGAGTTCACACAGCTGTGGTACTGGATCCTGGAAGCCACACCTGACCTTGACTGATGGCTGTGGGACCTTGTTTCTGATTCCCTCCCTGCTGGGTCCTCACTGGGAAAATGGAGACAATCATGTTTCCCAGCTCCTGGGGCGGTGGTGAGGATTCCCTGAGTCCATATCCAAGGTGGCTAAACCAAGATCTGCAGGTACTGCTCAGTAAATACTGGTGATGACCATGCATATATTGTGGCAGGGGCAGGGAAACCAGACAACCATCCAGTTAGAATCTTGTTTGAAATAAGAGTCGAAGGATTTGGGGATGGGTGGCCTTGGGGCACCCTGTCCAGTCAGTTGCACTGACTGATGTGCTTAGAGCCTTTAGTGGGTCATACAAAGGCCTCCTGTGCCAATGCCTCCATAGCTTCACATGGGGAAGGCTGCCAACCGTGTGTGCTGGATGGTGAGATGCAACTACAGCGAGATTCATTCAGGATCAGGAAAGAACAGGGTTGGGATGGAAAGAAGACAAAACAAGAACAACAACTAACAGCCTTTTACTGAACACAATTTTATGATTCCTCCTATTCACCCACACAGGGCTGTTTCTCAAAGAACAGGGATAAGAGGTACCTTGATAAGGATGAAACGCTCTGTGCATCATTATTTTTACCAACAGGACCATTATCATCACTCGGCTTTGCAACCAAGAGCAGCTAAAAGGCACTTTGCTGCTGTTTTGTTTTTGTTTTATATTGATGGGTAATTGATTCACAATGCCTTGTTAGTTTCAGGTGTACAGCAAAGTGATTCAGTTTATACAGTTTTTTTCAAATTCTTTTCCATCATAGGATGTTACAGGATGTTGTTTCTCGTGCTGTACAGTAAGTCCTTATTGTTTATATGTATTATACACAGTAGTGTGTATCTGTTAATCATGCACTTTAAACCTGAAGGCCTTCAGAGATGGGAGTCTTACCTTCTCCCTCTGCTGCTACCCAAGCAGTCATGGATTTTCTTTTTTCTGTCTCAAGTGTGAATAATCGCATTCACTTACGTCTACCTCAACTACCCAGACCCACTCTCCACCAATAGGAAGTCAGACCACAGCACAGCTCAGCTTCAGCACAAGGCTTGCATTCCAACTGAAGGGACTGATGTGAGAAAAAAGTTAAGACCAAATGGAATATAGCACGTGTGATACCTGGAGGCAAAGAGGAACTGGTTTCCAATACTTCATTTCTTATCTGGTTCAATTCTATATGTCACAAACAACTTACTGACTGAGCAAAGATCACCTCTGTTTTTACGACATTTGTGTGTTGGGGGTGAGGAGGTGAGGTAAGGACTGTATCAGACCAACTCACATTATTTCATTATTTTAAATGATCACATTTCATTAGCGTTGCTTATAGTACTCCTTGACACTTTAATCTTTCCTTTTGGTGACAGGCAAAAATGACCCCAAGGTACCAAAGGTAACTCTCTTTAGGGAAAGTTGAGCCTTTCATATGATTTCTTTCCAACAAATTAACATTGAGAACACCTATGTATAAAGAAGGTATTGGAGGGAAAATACATAGGTAGGCACAGTTCCTGTGTTCAAACAATTATAATTTAGTGGAAAAAGAAGGACTTTAAACAAATGACTAAAAGGCTGAATAAAGGATTGAAATCATAAAATATATGCTTATTAAAACTACAGATATTTTGTTCCAGGAACATGGTAGAGGAGGCGATTAATCTGAATGAGGAGTTTTAGGAGAGCTTCTGGATTTTCACAGAAAGATTGATATTTGGGAGGCTACGTTTCAGTCATTAAGGGCTCAGCTATTGCAGTCATTCAACCTAGGTTCAAATCCTCATTCTCTCAATTACTATCTGGGTCTTCTAGGGAAGTTACTTAACACCTCTAAGCCCTGTTTACTGGTCAATATAATAAGTACACTGATACTACAGCCTTTACAGTTTTGCAGGGATGATTAAAAGAAATAATGAATGTAAAATAACAGTGCTTGGTAAGTAAACTGTAAGCTCATATTAGCTACTATTATTGTGATTATCCTTCCCCAAACCCTATGAAGTAGGTGATGCTAATTGATATATATATATCAACTGAATACACTCCGGTTTTAGTATTGAGAAAACAGACACAACATCAACTAGGTAACCTGCCCAGTGCCCCACAGTAGACGGAGGACCTGGGACACAAATTCAGGTCCGTCTGACTCCAAAGTCCAAGTACGTTCTTTCCCACCACAACAAACCCTGGCTCCTCCCAGATAGGAGATCCCAGAAACTTGAGAGCTACACCTTGGAAGCCCCTGAAAATAAAGTGTGATTATAGGAGACCATGCTTTCTCTCTGGAGAAACAAAGTCAAATGAATGTCAGAGATGTAGCCCGTAAGAAATCAACAATTATACAGCAGCAACCACAATATTCTATGAAACAGAAAAATCTGCCAGCGTCTGTAATGAACAAAACTCGAGCTCTCATTCGAATCCCCTCTTTTCCTAATTCCCTTGTTCTTATTAATGCCAAGCCCATCCTCCCAGTAACCAGATTAGAAAACCTACACATGTAGACACATAGGTAGAGATGGACACCATCTCAGAACCTCGTTCAAACTTGGATACAATACAACAGAGGCCTCTAACCCTGGTGAAGCCTCATTTCTGGCAGTTACAGACTTAGGTGGTATCTGTGACCACACCCTCCAGCTATTTAGGGTCAGTTATAATCGTTTTCATTATACTGAGTCATCTCTCATCTCAAACATTTTCTAGAAGCCAAATTAATAGATGACTTAAATGATTCAGTCATCCTGGAGGCATACCTGTCCTTCAGGCTCCATCTCTGGATGGTTACCAGGCTCTGCTAATCTTCCTTTCAAAACAGTCTAATCCTTTTCATTCCCGAAATACCATTCACTTACTCACACCCCAGGTCCTTTTGTCTCCTGGTTAAATCTCTGTCTTCAATCTCTCTCTCGTCTAATAATATATCCTGCACATTTTTACCAGACAGAACATCCTTAACTCTGGCTTCAGCATATGTCATCTGTGGTCAAGCAAGCACTGGGTCTCCATTTCTCACCACTTATCTGAACCCTTCTGCTGGACATTCGGGGCCACAGGATCAATACTAATCACAGGGGCCTCACTTTACCCACTATATCCTCTTCTCCATACTTCCTCCAATTTGGTTCAAGTGACCATTTCAGAAGACAGTCTCATAAGTAGACCAGGCAGATAGAAACAGGTGTATACAAGTTCTCTGGAAATGTCTAGGGCCATATATCCACACACGGATGAGTCAAGACTCTCCTCAGATGCCCTGTCTAGGGACATCAAGATAGAATTTTGTACTAAAGACATCTGACTCTGCAGAACATTGGAATTAATGGGTAAGATGGCATCTATCTTTATTGGTATATGGTATTTATCTCAGGGTTTGATCCCTGGGTTAGGAAGTTCCCCTGGAGAAGGAAATGGCAGCCCACTCCAGTATTCTTGCCTGGAAATCTCACAGACAGAGGTGCCTGGCAGGCTACAGTCCATGGGGTCGCAAAGAGTTAGATATGACTTAGCGACTAAACCACCATCACCACTGTATGTCTAAGCCTGTCCTAAGAAATTGGAAGAATATAAAAAGACATTGACGTCAAAGTGCTTATAGTCCAATGGGAAACTAAACATGTAAAAATTAAAATGAGGCGCAAAAAATAAAATGACGAAGACTAAATAATATAAGTTATATATTACCTTGAAGGAATATACAAGGCAAAGGGAACACAAAGAAGAAATATCTAAGACTGGGTCACAGTACGTGGGAAAGGTCTCTGCTAGCATCTCCAGTGTTCTTGCCTGGAGAATCCCAGGGGCAGGAGAGCCTGGTGGGCTGACGTCTATGGGGTCACACAGAGTCAGACACAACTAAAGTGACTTAGCAGCAGCAGCAGCATCTGCAGATTAGCAGTAGAATATGGAGGTGGTAGGTACAGGAATTCCTAATAAAAGAGATGATCTGAAGAGTGGAAGAAAAAAACGTGGCAGCTTTTAAGTTATTTGTAGCTTTTACATATTTCTTAAGTATTAAGAAAATGTTAAGAAATAGCCCCAGTGAAATAGACAAGGGCTAGACCATGAGGTTAATGTAGGTTACCCTAAAGCTTTCAGGGTCAGTCATGAAGACTTCAGCCTCGCACACTCATTATACATGCACATTCATTCATGATCAGATTTAAAGGATACTCCAGAGGGTGTGTCACAGAAATGCACAATTCCCAGCAGGCTGTAAAGTTATGTCTTCTACTCTACTCAGCTCAGCATATGGGACTTCAAGTGAGTGAAAGTGACATTTTTATGGTGATAATTTGAATTAGTTTAAATTTTTAAATAATTTGCAAACCTCAGGTCTTAGACTACTATTAATATCAAAATTACTTGTGACATACTTCACAACCGATCACAGCACAATAGTTTTGAGATTCAGGACTATAGCTTCTGACATTGGGGCTGCCAGTGAAGAATCCTCAATAGGGGAATGGCAAGCAGGTTTTCAGGTCAAGAGTGTCCAGGTGGATCCTAGAGAGGGCAAACAGAGAGAACTGGGGCAGAGACACCAACTAGGAGGTCAGCTGTCTGGGTGAAAAAGGCAGTAAGGGCCTGACCGAGGGCTGTGGCAGATGGGGAGGCCAGATGATACAGGATATAGTTAGGGTGTGTGTGTTTACCTTTATACTCCCTCACCTGGCACAAAGTGTTCAATAAATGTTGACTGTTAAAATTAACACAAATTGCCTAATATATTGATGGGGGTGGGGCAAGCTTAGTAAAAAAGAGTTCAACACAAATAGGAGGCTTCTGGATTTTTTTTCTCTTTCAAATGAAAGAGAGAAGGATTCGAGGAAGAAGATTTGACATGGTCTGCTGGGAAGGCAATGGCACCCCACCCCAGTACTCTTGCCTGGAAAATCCCATGGACGGAGGAGCCTGGTAGGCTCCATCCATGGGGTTGCTAAGAGGCGGACACAACTGAGCGACTTCACTTTCACTTTCATGCATTGGAGAAGGAAATGGCAACCCACTCCAGTGTTCTTGCCTGGAGAATCTCAGGGACAGAGGAGCCTGGTGGGCTGCTGTCTATGGGATCGCACATAGTCGGACATGACTGAAGCGACTTAGCAGCAGCAGCAGCCCTGGATGTGTAGAGTTGGAGGATTCTGTTGAATGTAGATGTAGAGATACCTGCTAGGCAGTTATACATGCAGATCTGAAATTCAAAGCATCAGTCTGGGAGGAAAATACAGGTTTTCATTTACCACTTGTTCAATAAACATTTACTGGATATTGGCTTTGGTACAGGCATTGTGTTGTCCAAGGGGGGATGTAGAGAAAGAGAAGAACGAGAAGTCCCCTGTCCTCAGTGAGATTACATGTGATACATTTGTGAGCCATGAGTATTTAGGTGATAAATGAAGTCATGGGCAATGGTGGGGAATATTTCAGTCAAGAGTCAAAAGAGAGGCACCACTGAGGTTAATTGAGAAGGCTCCAACAAGGAGCTATGAAGCAAATCAGGATAAAATGGAAATCAGGAGAGGTGAGAGTCTCATCATAGAAGTATCACTGGTAGTAAATACGGCAAGAATCTACTATTGAAAAGAGTGTAGACTGGATTTGTTAACTGGGAGCTCCCATGACCTGGAGAGGTAGAAATCTCATCACAGCAGAAGCACAGGAAGTTTCTAGAAGTTAGAAATCTTAGCATCACTGGAGGGGGTGTGAAGCCTAGAACAGTCCTACCAGAAGGCTTCATGGAGGCAGGACCTGAGTCACTAGATACAGAAGAAACAACGGGCAGTTTTAGATAAAATCAAAACAGAACACAGCCCACCCAGAGGGCTGGCCGTAGAAAACACTGTCCTTACTCTTCTGAAGGGCACACAGGCATAAGATAACCTCTGATTAGAAACAGGTTGTTAAAAGTTATTTTGTGTTCAGGGCAGTAGATCACCCTTGGAGTCTACAGTTAGAGCCACTCTTCATCGGCTACGTGATGCTCAGGAAAAGGACTTGCTCTGAACCAGCTGGGCCTGGGGAGCAAAAGCACAGGAAAAGCTACAATGGAATGACAGGTACATTACGTGAGGACACGTGAGGACAGCTGAGGGCACCATTCTCACTCTGTCCTGCCAGACGAGTCAGCCCTAGGGGGAGGTCACGGAGAAAGAGTGGAGGGGGCCAGAGTGGCGAGGTGGGAGCACTGCCGCACCACTTAGGCACTGTAACCATCTACAGAGTAAAGGACACACCTATCTGGTTGCACTTTACCCTCAAAAACATATGCTGCACTTTACTAAGTTTATAAGACCAGCAATTTTTGGCATTTCTCTGTGCCAGACTTGTCCTCAGCTCCTAGGTTCCTCCAAGGCGCCCAGAGAGTGGCTGGCCCACCCTAAGGACCAGGCTCAAGCTACCATGCTGCCTTCCATCCTGCAGAGTGAGCCTCAACTCCAGGGCTGGTGCAGAGACCCCTCTTCTTATAGCACCAGTCAGATCTTACTGGGAATATAAATCTGCCAGGCTTCAGTGGCAGTGGGGAGGGCCTCTAGCCCCACCCCTTCTCCCCTTCTGCTGAGACCTCAGTACACGCACAGTTACAGTGTCCAACAGAGGTCCAGGGAGGATCCCAACAAACAGGCACCCCTTGGCACATCTTGGCCGAAGCTCGCAGATGCCACATGTTACGTGGAAAGAATGCATCTGGGTTCAGTCTTCACGCTACAACTTACTAACTTCACCTCTCAGTGCCTTGGTTTCCTTATATAAATTAGGACATAATACAAATATCCCCCTATACACACATGGTTGCTGTGAAAATTAGGTAAGTTAATGCTCCTGGAAAGTTTTTTTATTTTAATCTTATTTTTCAGTAGGTATCTCTCTACAATATAAAATCACATCCACAGTGAACACATTATGATTCCCATTCACTGCTGAGTCTTGGTCCCTACTTTGTCTCCATTCTCTCCACCCCTTACCTCACTCTGAGTCTCCACAGGCAACCATTTTTATTCCTTTTTCTGTGTGTATCTTTTTAGAGCTTTTTGAAAGGTTACTTTCAGTGTCAAGTGATCTATCAGTTAGTGATCATTATTGTAATGGGAAAGCAAGCTAGGGGGCTAGGATGGGATGGATAGTTGTGTTATCTGGAAGCGGCCCCATCCTCCTACACAAAAACCTGCCTCATTATTACCATGAGCACACTGATCTCTCTCATTCATTTGTGCATTTATTCATCCATTCATCATGTGATGAATGCCCGCTATACTCAAGGTACCAGGCTAAGCATAAGCTTAATTCTAGAAATCCCAGCTAAAGTTAGTAAGTGTATCTATAGAACCTTTGAGTTCACATCATTCTCATTTATAGTCACCCTGACCCTCATGCTATTTTTTCTGCCTGGATATGAGCTGTATATGGCCAGTGACCACATACATTATATATTTTTAATATTCCCCCCGGCATATGGTGTGGTGCACACAAGTACATCTGGGGGCTTCCCTGGTGGCGCAGTAGTAAAAGAATCCTGCAATGCAGGACACACAGGTTTGATCTCTGGACTGTGAAGATCCCCTGGAGGAGGGCATGGCAACCCACTCCAGTATTCTTGCCTGGAGAATCCCATGGACTGAGGAGCCTGGCAGGCTAGAGTTCATAAGGTCACAAAGAGTATCGGACATGACTGAAGCGACTAAGCATACATGCACACAAATACATACAACAGACATTCAAACAGACCTGCAGACTTGAGATGGTCATAGGTAAGAAGTCCCATTGGATGGTGCTACAACAGTCATGCAGGCAGTCTTGGGTCCAGCAGCCTTCCTATCAGACCCTGAGAAAATCCAAGATGGCCTGCAGGCCCTGGCATAGGCTGCGGACTGGAAGACTGCTCCAGCACCAGATGTGGCTAGATGAGAGTAAGCGAACGGTCTCCAGATTCTTACTTGGCAAGTAGAAGCAATAGAGCAGGAAAAGCAAAAGGAAGGTAGCTTAGAACAGTTTAAACGGTGGTGAAAATGATCAAGGAAAGAAATTACTCTTCAGAAGGAAATGTTATATGCCAGCTGCTCTCTGGTGAATTGCATGTGTTGGGGCAAGAATTTCCAGGAATTGTCCCTGCCCAGAGAGTCAAAGTACTTCCTTTGTAAGAGCTAAAAATTCTCAGTTTTTAGCACATCTTTGAGCTGCCCTTCAGAACCTTCTGCATTCTTAAGCATTCCTTCTCATTTTGGCATCATGTGACTTTGTGACCTTGAACTACAATGTAATGTGGCCTGTGTCTCCACTGCTTCATCTGTAAAATGGGGGTGACAGTTCCTGCTCCACCTGTAATATAAGATGCTGATGGGAATCAAATGGGTTAATGTTGAATCCAGGTGTGCTATAAAAACAAAATGAATCACTGGTGTTAGAATAAGTATGAGACATGAAAAAAAGGTGTTATTTTTTAAATGAACGATTTCAAGGTAAGGACCAACTCATCACACACACAGCAGTCACTTCACAGTCTTTCTTTTTCTTTCCTTTTCTGATCTTCTAACCTTAGAGAGACCTTTCTGGCCTCTTCTCACAGCAGGCCTGACAACCACTTCCAAAAAAATATAACATTAAAGGTTAATTCCCAAGGCGAGCATAAAGTCCTTTACATTCCTTCCCCACCAGCTCTTTCATTGTCTTTCTGTGGGTCTGAGATGCCTTCTTTCCCAGAAACCCACAGCCAACCCCCTTCCCAACCCCCAGCCAGCATCAGACGTGGTGGAGATGATAGCTGATAATGCAAACCTGCTCTGGAGAGAGCGAGCGAGAGCACAGAGGGGAGGCCGAGGAGGAGCCGGTCAGGATTCGTGTAATCAGAAGGGTTATCTAATGCTAGTTTCATTCTAATTGAGTCAGTACCATATGTCACCCCGCAATAACATCGCAAGCAGCATGCAACTGAATACATATTTAATTCACATAATGGGTACAGCAGTAGAAGTAATCAAGGCAGTTTGCCATAAGCCATAAAGAAATGTAGCTTGTTCCTATCAAGAAACATTTGGCACTTAGGGAGAGAACTGTATCGCCAGCGAGAGAGGAACTGCATTACTGCAGAAGCTCCAGGGGGAAGGCGGGAGGGGAGGGGTGGGTGTGCAGAGCAGGCAGAGAAGGAGAGGAGGAGAGGGAGGAAGAAATGGGAGAAGAAAATCACCAAAGAGATGAAAGCCAGAACCTCGATCCACGTCGAACGAAAATCAATGAAGTAATATTATCAGCGGATCGCTGGCCATCTCAATATAATTAACAGTAATGGATTTATTGGCAGAAGCTTAATGATTTAACGTTAAATGGGCCTCAGAATTTCCTGTGCTGTCATGGGTCCTTCTCATTCCCTGCTGGCCCAACCTATGTCCTGGGAAATAGATGTAGCTGTGGAGAATTTAAAAGAAAAAAATAATTCTTTTTTTACATCTCTTCATTTGGATTGGCATCTGACAGAAACCTGCTCGCCCATTCCCTTCATTTCCTCCCTCAAGGAGATGATTAATACGGCCGGCAACGCTCATCAATATCTTTGGACAGATCAACTGGAGTTTTCATTAAACCCATATTAATGTCCTAGATACACAGCTGTGGACAGGTTATTCTTTAAAAAAAATAAAAAGAAAGAAAGGAAAAGAAAGGAAGAAAAAAAGAAACCTTCACCTCAGTTAACTCTTTCTCCTGGAATTAACAGGAAACCTGGCCCCTTCCCTCATTAGGGCTTCTTCCACCAACATGTTTTGATGTATATTTCATGAGGATAAACAAACATTCATTTCACTTTGGGAAGGTGTTTGCTGTAATGTATTGTCAGCGTAGCTGGCAATGAGGGGACATTAATTTCAATTCTGGTGTTTAAACACTTTGGCGAGTCCCAATTACTCATTCCCCAGCTCGATATCAGGAGCCCCAAAGGAAGGTCGCTGGCTCTCAGAGCGGCCCTGGGCGCCAGCAGAAGGCGCGGTTCCACCCCCCAGCCGGCTGGCTCTTCTCAGAGCGAACTGTTTACCCACCATTCCTCGGTCCGATGGCGATAACGAAGGGCCACTTCTTCAGCGGAGATCCAGACTGCACTACTGCTATCTTCACGAAAATCTGTGTGCTAACACGAGTCTAGAAGGGAAATTAAAGTCTACTTTTTCTTGGCCTAAATCTGAGGATGCCAACCATTTTACGGAGAAGAGCAAAGCCTCATAATCCAGAAAAGTAAATACTGAAAGACAAATGGGAGCATGGAGATAGGATCATGTGTCACTGGATGAAAACCTTAAAATAGCTGCAAGAGGTGCAACTGGAGGGACTCATGGTAACTAACACCTTCTAGCCACCGCACTGCCCATTAGAAATGTATATGGCAGCCTTTCCATCTGCAAAGAATCAGAGATGGAGACCTCATGTACCACAGGAGAAAATGTGTGGATGCGTTCGGCAAAGTTAGAAGACTAAACAGATAATCATTATTCATATGTATCTCTATTTCTGATTGCATTTGCAACTTTAAAAGTTCTTTAGCAATGCACCAAACCTCTCTTTCAAGCTGTTAGTGTATACACTCTCAAATACACCAGAGAATCTATTTATAGGAGCCAGCTAGCAAATACTTCACTGATATAAAGAAACCTTTTAAATAAACTGGAAAACTACCCTTAAGTCTATCTGAAGGGTTATTTTCAGTTAATGATAAACTAGCTAAAGGTAGATGTACACATGTTTCAAAGACATCACCCTGACTAAGTCTGAGAAAAGGAAGATAAAAAGATGACATGGACCCTGGAATGAGCAAGGAAGAGCTGGGAGAGCCAGGCATTCCCCCAGCAAAGGCCTCTGCCACAAAGACTAGTCCCCAGAAAGCACCATGGTAGTCACAAAGGGCTCCTGTTGGAGTAACGTGATACACAGGGTCTCAAACAGGTGCCTACAGCAGGACACTGCTAGGGAGAGCTAGGGAGATCTGCAAAACATGAAACCTTCAAATAACGAGAAAGAACACCCATCTGGCCCTTATCAAAGTTATTCTTCCTTAAGTATGTGCTAAGTCCACACTATGGCACCCCACTCTAGTACTCTTGCCTGGAAAATCCCATGGATGGAGGAGCCTGGTAGGCTGCAGTCCATGGGGTCACTGAGAGTCAGACACGACTGAGCGACTTCACTTTCACTTTTCACTTTCATGCATTGGAGAAGGAAATGGCAACCCACTCCAGTGTTCTTGCCTGGAGAATCCCAGGGACGGGGGAGCCTGGTAGGCTTCCGTCTATGGGGTTGCACAGAGTCGGACATGACTGAAGCGACTTAGCAGCAGCAGTAGCAGCAGCAAGTCCACACTTTCTCCAAATACAGATTCCAAAAAAAAACCCAGAACGGAGTACCAGAAGCCAATGCTGGTGATGCTTACTAGACAACTATTTCACCTCATACTGACAATGAGACATACAAAATACTCTTCAAGCCTTGCACATCTGGGGGCTTTATTCAAATGCACATTGAAAATCCCTATGATCACACAAGCTGGGCTGGTGCATGATAGATACCAGTATATGTGGACTGCTGGTTCAAATCCTGAAATATTTCTCCACCAGCTGACAAAAGCTGTGCTTTAATCAACCTCTCTGCCTCCGAGTGATACACTCTTTTTGCCCCAGTGTCTCCCCTGTGCTTCTCCGAGGCCCCAGCAGCTGAGTGTTACTGGCCAGCACACAGCAGTGAGCCCTGTCTTGAGGACCCTGCTCCAGCACTGTGACCCTTGCCCACTCTCCCTGGCTAGTGACCATACCACCCTGGCTGTTGTCAAACAGTCTGAAGACCACTTCTGCATCCTACCATTAACAATGATCAACGCATCCCTCATTTATCAAACAAGCTTAACCAAGGTGGAGAATGCTCCTGACTTGCACCCAGGGGACCAGGGAAAGTAAGTAGAAACCTTGTCTCTCTCACTGACTCACCTCTGTGAATCCAAGGAGGCATCACCCCTGGCCCCTATCCCACTTCCCTGGCCCTGCAAGTAATGACAACCTGGTTTGTTGCTATTCCCAGTCCCCCAGTTTCTTTCTGCCTTGTAATACCTTAATGCACACCTCCTTCTAATCATTCTGGAGCAGCTGAGGAGAGGTCTTGGGGTCCAGTGGTTCCTGATGCTACCTCTGCTGCAGCTGACCCTACTTCTCACCCTGCACAACTGCCATCAGATGGACCAGCAAAGCTTCCCAAGAGTCAGACCAGACAGATGTGACAAACTAGAGAAGTCAGCACACCCTTGTAGGTTCCAGGTGATCTAATACTGTCATCTAATGGGGAAAAAAAAAAAAAAAGTAGAATGGCAATCACCATAAAATAAAGAGCATCAGTTAGTGAACACCTTCCAAGTTAGGCCTTGTGCATATACCCTCTTGTCTAAACCTCACAGGTTCCTGGCCCTGTAGGTAGCTTTCCTTTTGGGGGTGAGATAATGAAGGTCCACAGCAGGTAAGCAATATGCTGAAGCAATCAATACTAAATGGCTAACGCCAGACTCAAACCCAGGCCTGACTAACTTCTAAGTCCAGTCAGGCTGTTCCTTCTGGGTGGCGCTGTGCTCTGTGACACTATGCATAGGCAACTGGCACTTACTGGTCTCCAGAAGACTGCAAGAAAGCCATGGTCTGTGGCTTTCTCCAGCAGGAGGGAGGGCATCCCATGTAGATAGAGTGCACACAGGCTTCGGGACCATACAGATCGGGGCTCCTGTCCAGGTCTCATCCCTCACTACCTGTGCCACTTTGGAAAAGCTACTCTGGTCCCAGTTTCCCCATCTGAAAAATGGAGATGACACCAAACTCATGGAACCATTGCAGTTATTGAGAAAATGTTCATCAGAGTCCTGACATTGCTCCTTATGCAGAGCGAGTGTTCAATGAATATTCATTCTCCCCCTGTCTCCAGAACCTCCTTCTATTTGCAGAGGAAACAGAATTATTTCATGCACTATGTCAGGGCTTGAAGAGCTAGGAGGAAGAGTGGAGCATGGGACCAGGCAGAAGACAAGTGACTCTGGCTTTAGTTGTCCACTGCGGGCAAGTTGATTGTGCATTCCTTCTACCCAGGAACCATGAAGCTAAGCTAAGTCACTTCAGTCATGTCCAACTCTGTGCGACCCCAGAGACAGCAGCCCACCAGGCTCCGCCGTCCCTGGGATTCTCCAGGCAAGAACACTGGAGTGAGTTGCCATTTCCTTCTCCAATGCGTGAAAGTGGAGTCGCTCAGTTGTGTCCAACTCTTAGCAACCCCATGGACTACAGCCCACCAGGCTCCTCTGCCCATGGGATTTTCCAGGCAAGAGTACTGGAGTGGGAACCATGAAGTTATCCTTAAGAGCAGTGAGATAAGGACCGCTCCCCCCTCTCTGGTTCTGGAACACTCTGATAAACTGCTGCTATGCTACTTTCCTGGGCTAAAAGTACATTTTTCATGAAAATAGAACTAAAAATAAAACAACAATAATAATGCAGAAAGATCTAGGAAAAACCATTCCCATCTCCCAGGATAGCTGTGACAGCAGGAAGCCTTCAAAAAGTGAGCTACATAAAAGTCTGAATAACATTGGAAGATTCCGTTAAGGCTTTGGGTCATTAGACTTTTCTTAACAGAGCTAAAATGCTGTATTTGGAAGGCTAGGTTCCAGTATTGGTCAAAGCATGCAATGTCCTATTTCCTTAAGGAAGTCGCTTAACCTCTCGGAGACGTGGGTTCCTGATTAGTAATTGGTTCTAGGAATTTATGTCTAGTTCTCAGGGCTGTGGTAGTGATGAAGTGAGATATTTACAAGTAAGTTTTTAGTTCTTGCTGAAGTTCAACGCAAAAGACTAAGTGGTTCTTTATCATAAAATGCTGTATACAGTTGATTTACTTTCTATATTATGGATATGAGTACCAGTAAAAGAAGGATATAATCTATAAGTACGTATGTATAATAAAGCAGTGCCATTACTGTGCACAGAGCCTCAAATCCCTTTTTGCCAATACTAGGTGGCATTAGAAGGATTCCGTCTCTGAAAGTTCATAGGAAAAGCAACTTGCCCTCTGTTATAAGTGATTTCTGGGTGTGTGCACTGATAATTTTCTGTTTATATTTATTACACTTAGGAAGTAACATCTACATAGATGTTAATGTCCAATGAGGCCATTCATGTCTATGAATCTAGGACATTAGGAGAAACATTTAAAAATAGTCTTCTCAACCCAAGTGAAGTGTCGCTCAGTTGTGTCCGACTCTCTGCGACCCCATGGACTATAGCCTACCAGGCTCCTCTGTCCATGGGATTTTCCAGGTAATAGTATTGGAGTGGGCTTCCATTTCCTTCTCCAGGGGATCTTTCCAACCCAGGGATTGAACCCGGGTCTCCTGCACTGTAGGCAGATGCTTTACCATCTGAGCCACCAGGGAAGTCCTGTCTCGCAACCCAAAGGCTGGGGTTAAAGAAATACCTGGTCTGCCTGACCACACGGGATCATTCTTCCCAGTGTCTTCCCATTCTGGCTTCTAAAATTTTAAAGCATCTTTTAAAACCTGATTCTCAATACTAAGGGCAAACACTAAAGCATAGATATCCTTTGTTCTCCCTCAATTTTTCAGAATTCATAAAGCATAACAGAGATCAAAGAATAAAAACAGTTCTTTTATTTCTGCAATACTTTCACAGAGTACCAAGAAACAGGGAAAACACGATGATAACGCTCTCTGCCAGAGACAGGTAGACAGATCTATAGATATAACTACAAAAAGCAAACAGTACGTTCAAGCTGAAGTATCCACAAGGATATATCCACATGGCTGCTCTAAATGTGACTCTAGTTGTTAGATGTTCAGTACATAAACAAAAGGAAAGAAATCTTAGGAATAATCATAAAGCTTAGCGTGATCGCCCACCGATACTAAAAGCAAGAACAGGGTGCACAATTATAACAACACAAGCACACATCAAAAGCACAAGCACATTTTCCCATCATAGTAAGTCTCCAGACCAGGTTTAGCAGTCCTTACCTAATGTACCCTATAACTAATGCATACACTGTGTACGTGTACATGTATGTGTATGTGTGTGTGTGTGTGCATGTGTTACATCCAGCAAGGCGATGCAGCAGAAAGACTAGGATTCGATTCAGATGGTCTGGATCTGAATCCCAATTCTACCACTGCCTATTCAACCCTGGCAACGCACTGAATGTTTTCAATCTCAGGATTTTCCTTTGTAACACAGGGAAAACAACATGAACCCTGCTTATCTCCAACACTGCAAGTCAAGATAATAAAAGCGAACCATGTGGCCTGTTAGAAGGAGCACTGGTCTTGGAATCAGAACGAGAACGTGAACGTGAACGTGAAGTCGCTCAGTCGTGTCCGACTCTTTGCGACCCTATTGACTGTAAGCCTACTAGGCTCCTCTGTCCATGGGATTTTCCAGGCAATAGTACTGGAGTGGATTGCCATTTCCTTCTCCACGGGATCTTCCCAACCCAGGGATCGAACCCCGGTCTCCCTCATCATAGACAGACGCTTTACCGTCTGAGCCACCAGGGAAGTCTGTGGTTGGGATGTATTAAATGTGTTTGGAATCAGAGAGCCAGGGTTAAAGTCTTAGTTTGGACATTTGCTATTTGACCTGAGGCAAATTCCTGGTAATCCTAGGTTTCCTCTTCTGTAAAGCAGGGCTCTATCTTCTGCCTTAGGGCACCCTAATGGGGACCAAATGAGATGACATCTGATATGACATCTGGGAAGATGTATACCACAACACAAATGCTACCCTGATTGACTAATAGAGGCTCATCAAAGGTATGCTTTTATTTGCTTACGGATACCCATCTGACAATGTTGAGTGTTAAACCAAAATTTGATAATGGTTATAGAACCACCACTTTCCCCTCATCCTCTTCTTCAGGACAAGCTTAGTGAACAGCTCTCCACATCAAAAATTCACAGCCTGGGTTCTTAGCAGGACTGGCATAGGGGGAAAATAAATAGAAGGAAGAAACGTGTCTGCCACTACTGTCAAATGGTCCATCCTTGCAATTATCCTATCTTCAAGGAAGGAAGGCGTGAGGAGGCAAAACGGGAATGGGAAGAATCCCCTTTCTATTCAAGTTGTTTCCTAGTGACAAGCTCAGTCTATGAGGGATTCTGTCATGGCTGAGACTCTCAGCACTTACACCAGAGGACTCTGCCACCAGTTCCATTGGCAGGCTGAGGAACAAGGTGGCTATTTAATAGAAAGAATAAAATAAACAGAAGAACCTGGAACTTGGTTAATCTTGTAGCACATGATTAGTTTTTTTTTTTTAATTGAATTGATGTTTTTGAACTATGGTGTTGGAGTATACTCTTGAGAGTCCCTTGGACTGCAAGGAGATCCAACTCGTCAATCCTAAAGGAAATCAGTCCTGAATATTCATTGGAAGGACTGATGCTGAAGCTGAAACTTCAATATTTAGGCCATCTGATGCGAAGAACTGACTCAATGGAAAACACTCTGATGTTGGGAAAGATTGAAGGCAGGAGGAGAAGGGGACAACAGAGGATGAGATGGTTGGATGGTATCTCTGACTCAATGGACATGAGTTTGAGCAAGCTTCAGAAGTTGGTGATGGACAGGGAAGCCTAGCATGCAGCAGTCCGTGGTGTCACCTAAAGAGTTGGACACGACTGAGCAACTGAACTGAACTGAAGTTGAAAATACCCAGCTCACAGGTAGAGATGATAGTTGATAAAAACAGTAATTAGTGACTAATGATCATTATTCCTAAAAGAAGAGCTCTTTGAGGTCAGAAGGGGCTTTGTTCTCTGTTTTGATTAACTGATTTATTCTACTGGTAGGCAGTAGAAGTGCCTAGCATCTAGAAATGCCTAGCACCTAGCACCTACCTCAGTAAGTATTTATTCAATGAACAAATGGAAGGACAGATAGGCAGACAGATGAATGAATAGGTCCTTCCTGTGGGTCCAGGAAGAGCCATACCAAAACTACCGCTCCTATTTCTAAATACCTGCAAAAAGAGTGTGTGTGTGAAGTCGCTCAGTCATGAACAGTCGACTCTTTGCAACCCCATGGACTGTAGCCTGTCAGGCTCCTCTGCTCACGGGATTCGCCAGGCAAGAATACTGGAGTGGGTTGCCATTTCCTTCTCCAGGGGATCTTCCCAACCCAGGGATCAAACCCAGGTCAAAATCCAATTTATATGCTATTTTCTCACCAACTTAGAATAACAAGAAAGACCTGTCTGAATTACTGACAGCTCTCTAAGAGAGTATGTTACTGAAAAATAGGATAATTTCTTTCTAATTCTTCCCATTGGGCCTATAATATCCTTGGTAGATCTCATCTATTTTAATAAATCTATAAGAAAGATTTATAATTATATTACATTATATGTAAATGACACTTTAACAAGACATAATCATATATTTGTATTGAGTACTTACATACTACAAAAATACTAGAAAGTACTAGTTTGTTTGCATGAATACTTGGAACATCCCCTTGAAGTCTTTATACTATTACTTTATTTAGTAAGTTTACTTATTGGTGGGTAAATATTTTTACCACTGAAGACAAAGGTAAATTGGCCTTTACTGGGACAAAAGATCAAAACTTTGCCAACAGCAGAATTTGAATTACTTTCTATGTCTTAGTCTGGAACAAAACTCAACAGGCTGTTAAAACTGCATTTCTCTCCTTATAGGCATCTAGGACTGCCAATCAGCTGCACTGCATCTTTGGACAACTCTATCTCTAAAAGGCAGCTATAATTAGCCCCATAATTCCTCTCTTAAACCATCAAAAGCAAAAAGATTTATTTTATATGTCCAATTAGTTTTTCAACTTGTTTATTACCTTTCCAGTTTTCATTCCCTGTATTTTATGATATGTACAATATATAGATGTGTGTGCATATATACATATACCCATACACATGTGTGTAAGCAAACACACACACACTCACACACACACACACACACACACACACACACTTCATTTTCTATTACCTGAGCATAACAGAAAAGAACACAACCAGTTTTCTTTTCCTTTACAATGTACTGCAAGGAAAAGGTTTAAATTTAGAAACACCAGACTCATACAGAGTAGGTGCTCTATAAATATGTGTACAGTTATAAATTAGGAATAAGAATAAATAACACAGAAACTCAAAGAATCCAGAGGTTCTGCCTAGGGAAGAAAAGATGATGGAAAAAAAAATAATAATGGTCTTCAAATACTTGAGCAGTCATTGTGCAGAAGAGCAATGGATTTGCTTTACACTGTGTCCAAGGGGAGGCCTCAGATGGGAGAAAAGTTTCACTAAGGCAGATTCAGTTCCTCAAGAGAAAAAACAGCCTGTTTCATGTACATAACAGCCTTTTTGTTAAATAATAATTATCTTGAAGGGTCCTTTAAGGTAGAAAAATGCTGTGATCGTACTACCAATTTCTAGAAGTATTTATTCAATATTCAGATGACATTAGCCAGTTCTATCGTAGTAGTGGTAGGAGTTTAAAACTAAATCCCTTTTGAATCTATAATTCTAAAATTGTAATGTCCTCTCAGATATTTCTGAAATAAGCTCAAGAAAAAGCTTTGCTCTTTTCTCTTTTAAAAAAGGCAAATAAATATGATAAACATTTGCTTTATGATCTTCTAAAATATAATGCTTTAGTAACTGACTTCTAGTTCTTTATGAAAGACCTATTTAGACCCATCTTCCTGGAAATAGGCTTTCTTTCTACTTTTATTAAACCATCAAGGTCCACCCAACCCACAGTATAGAGGCCAGTTCCACATGCGACAGAGTAATGCAGCGGCTCCATTCAGTGGGTTCATTCTCACTAAGAAGGAAGAAACCACTAATTGATTGCACATGGTCACTGATATTTCCAATGACACCTCCCTGGTCCAGCTAAGACCAAAGCACTGGATTTAAAAAGCAGGCGTTTGGAATACGAAGACATTATTTGTGAATTTCACCCCGTAACTTGCTTTCTCTGTCAGATTTCCTATCTTTAAAATGAGGCTGAATCCGTGTTTGTCCTGAGAACCTCCTTCAAGGGGCTGTTACAAAGATCAAACGAGAGCACAAATATTAATAGGAACCTACAGTGCTCTTCTGGAGAAGGAAATGGCAACCCACTCCAGTGTTCTTGCCTGAAGAATCCCAGGGACGGGGGAGCCTGGTAGGCTGCAGTCTATGGGGTCACACAGAGTCGGACACGACTGAAGTGACTTAGCAGCAGCAGCAGCACAGTGCTCTTCACAGGTTAGGGCCTGTTTCTGGGTAAATTTTGTTAAATAACTATAAAGCATTAAAAATTCTATCTTTTAATTACTTATAATTAAATGAATTTAAAAAATAAATAAATGAATGAATATAACTTCTTTTGACTTTTTCTTAAAAAACATTAGGTCTCAGATCTAGTAATTTGGGAATTTTTAATTGTGCTCGACAGTCTGATGATCTCAGCTTTTTATAAATAAAAAGACCAAAAGAGAGCTGTCTGCTTGCAGTTAGAAGCCCAGACGATTACACATACTGTGTCCACCACCAATTTTCAATGGAGCCTGAATCATAACTCTGATTATGTTGTAGTTATGTGACTCCTCCTGAGGTCCCTAACTCCTGACAGCACATCTTGCCAGTGTTCACAGCAGCAGACGGTCTTCTTCATTGTCTCATGAACCTCTTTTTTTTTTTTTTTAAACCTCTTTCAAAGTGCAAATCAAGTTTGGCCAGGGTTTCCCAGTCCTCCTCCATCTCCTCACCATCATCTCCTGCTTGGTGATCATCCGACAACTGAATAAAAAGCTGAGCCTAGTAAACAAATTATTTGATGCGGTTAATTAAGAGTGTGGAAACTCATGTAACCTTTAGGGGGAGGATGAAGAGTAGGAGGAAAAGCTACCAGTGTTTATATACATACACATATATATTTACTGGCAAGTCCATTTCTCAAAACATTGGTCTCAATACTAGAAGATATATGAAGAATTTGATTTAGTTCTTAACTCCTCCTGCCTAGGTAGTTTCCTCACCCTGTGCAAGATTTTTCTGCCATCTCAGATAAATCTAAATTAAAATGAACTTAGAGCTGCCCCCTGGAGTCTGGAATACAGCATGCCCTAATTAACAAATGACTTTAGTGGAAAAAGCAGTTGCCCATAAAACTACCTTGCAGATGGTGGGCAGGAGAGGGGCTTCTGGTGATGGTCCCCTTAAATTTGGTCTTTTTAGCATTGTGTAGGTAGTGGCAAAGGTTGAGGAAGAGGAAATGATTTCTAGGAGATTAAAAAAAAAAAAATCTCCCACTGGTGAGCTTAGAGGTAATTGAGAAAAAAGTTTCACCTCTAGGGTCCCCCAGGGACTGGGAGAATGAATGCCCTGGATTGAACTAAGCAAGAACTCAGGCTCCTGTCCCTTGTCCTTCAAACATCTCTGCTCCACTCCCAACAAATATCAGACAACAAAACTGCTCAACACTCTTTTCACCTGAAAAATTGTGAGTTAAGAAAGATCACATCATCAACACCTTGCGCGCTCTCTCTCTCTCTCTCTCTCTCCACACACACACACACACACACACACACACACACACACACACACACACAAGATAAGGAGAAACTGGCATGCGTCCCCAAGCCTCATACTTCAGTCTTAGGTGAGAAACTTTCTGACAACAAAACGTATCACAGGAATGCATCTTCTTTAATAAAGAGTTCTTTTACAGGAATAATTATGAGTGTATGTGTTAGCTAATGAAAACCAACAGATTACAAACATAGCTCAAAGGCCCACAGGGATGGGGGCTGTTTCACCCTCAGTAGTCTGCGGCAGATGAGGAACTGGGTTCCTGAGATTTTTCACCTGAGGCCATGGCCTCCAGCTCATGTTCTCAACCTGTCATGTGAAGAAGGCCAATAGCTTTGCTCATCAAAAATGCAATTTCCCACACATGGAGGGCAATAGCACAAAACTATTTTCTTTCATTGCCAAATGAATTGTGTTTGGTAATCTGAAAGCATCATAAATTGCAGAGACACAGACCCATGAAGGATCATGCCTTTTATGCAGGCTGGGATACAGACAGAAAACTGTGTATACACAGGAGCTGGACGTTGCCAGTATACAGAGAAAGGATACAGATCCTGGGGGCGCAGTTCATAGTCTGATTTTCAGCACTGCTCTTTTGTTTTCTTTGGCCTTACTGCATGGCTTGTGGGATCTTAAATTCCCCAAACGGGTTGAACCTGGGTGGTGGCAGTCAAAGCGCCGAGTCCCAACCACTGGACTGCCAGGGAAGTCCCAACATTTGGCTTTTGACCACTCTACGTGTTCCACCAAATGATCTCCTTGTCCTACATAAGCAGACGAATCCATGTGCAGTGAACAATCCCTTTTCACTTACACTTGGTTAGGAATTTGCAATGATTCTCCATTACCAACCTTGTCAATCTTACAATCCTGCCTTGAATGCAAGGCATGATGTTGAACTGGAAAGAACATGGCTTTAGACAGACCTGGACATGTACACTATCAAATATACTTTCTATAAAATGGGGACAATAATACTAAATCTATAGGGTTGTTGGAAATTTAAATGACAAAATACATACATGAACGACCTGCTTAAAATTTTGTTTGCCTCATCTCCATAACCTGACCCTATTCATCCTATCTTAGTCCATTTACCCCGCTCTCATAGAAACACCATAGACTGGCAGCCAACAGTCTATAAACAAGACAAATTCCTCACAGTTCTGGAGGCTATCGAAGTTTAAGATTAGGGTGCTGGCAGATCTGGCGTCTGGTGAGGGCCCACTTCTTGGTTCACAGTTGGCCTTTTTCTGTATCCTCGTGTGGTAGGAGGGGTGAGGGAGCCCTCGGGGCCCCTTTTAAAAGAGTACTAAACCCATTTCTGAGTGCTCTGCCCTCATGACGTAGTATTCTCCCAAATGTGCCACCTCCAAATACCACCACATTAGGGGTTAGGTTCAACGTTTGAATTTGATGGGGGAGAGACAACCATTCAGTCTATAGTATGACCTTCCTCTATCACTACTCTTCATCCAAATTCTATGCACAAGAGGCAGGCCAGTTTCCTCCCTGTAACCTCCTCCCCAGGCCAAATGCACTCCCAGCTCCATGTTTCCTTAGCACTGGTTCATCCCCCCTTAGCACTCACCGTGCCTCCCTCCTGCTACCTGACCCCACCTCCACCTCTCCTCCATGAATCCAAGTCTAGTTACCATGAAACCCAAGCCCTTGATTTTCTCTCTGAAATATCACTGTACTTTCAATCCGTGACACCCCATAAACAACTTCATTGAACATTATCATCTGCAGTTCATGTTTTAGTCTCCCAAACACTAGACGCTCCCCAAAAGCAGATATCAGTTCTTATACACTTTTTATGGACCCCATAGCACCTTAAAAAATGTGAGTAAAGAGTGCAAATACATGCACTTTATAAACTGTAAAGCAGTATATATGTGCAATATATTCTTACTTGCCATAAACCATGGAGCTCTGACTTATTATTCATGTTAAGATCTTAACAGTACCTACCAGTTAAGCAGGACTTCCCTGGTGGCTCAGCTGGTAAAGAATCCGCCCTCAAAGTGGGAGACCTGGGTTTGATCCCTGGGTTGGGAAGGTCCCCTGGAGAAGGGAACAGCCACCCGCTCCAGTATTCTGGCCTGGGGAATTCCATAGACTGTATAGCCCATGGGGTCGCAAAGATCTGGACACAACTGAGCGACTTTCACTTTCACCAGTTGAAGAAGGGATAGAAATTAGGCCAAGAATCTGAACTGAAGTGTCCAAATGAGTGTGACAGTCATCAGATGAGCCTGACATGACAATCTTATGCAAGGAAAGAGAAAAAACAAACACCCAAGTAGTCACTGTCATGGGTAGGGCAGACCTTGTGGGGCAGCGTGTCCACCTAAAGACAGACCTCAGCCCCTGGCTTAAGAGTCAAGGTTTAAGCTTTACCAAAAAAAAAAAAAAAAAAAAAACAAACTCTAGGCAGCTAGGGAGTGAATCAGGCAAGGTTCTTTGAAGAAAACAATAATGCTAACATGTATTACTCGCGACAGTTAAAAACTTCAATATCACTTAGATAGCAAGTTAAGAAGGCAATGGCACCCCACTCCAGTACTCTTGCCTGGAAAATCCCATGGACGGAGGAGCTTGGTGGGCTACAGTCCATGGAGTCGCTAAGAGTCAAACACGACTGAGTGACTTCACTTTCACTTTTCACTTTCATGCACTGGAGAAGGAAATGGCAACCCACTCCAGTGTTTTTGCCTGGAGAATCCCAGGGACAGGGGTGCCTGGTGGGCTGCCATCTATGGGGTTGCACAGAGTCAGACACGACTGAAGTGACTTAGTAGTAGCAAGTTGAAGGCCAGGCTTTGAATCCACTTCAGAGGCTGTCCCCTTAAACACTTCATTCTAATCCATTTCAAGACTTGGTGTCTGAACCAAAAACGTGCTAGACCATAAATCTGGCACCCATGGCAGCCAAGGTACAGGGCTTGAAACTTTGGGTCCTTAGAACCATCTGCTTCACGTGGGAGCTCTAGTTTCCACATTTACACACAACCCTGCCTCTGTGCCTTGCCTTCTTGGTTTGACACATTGCCCTACTTGGACATGATCTTAATTTCTTATCCTAGTTCACACTTACTCTCTGCTGGTCTAGGGCCAGTAGTATCCTACGTCCACTACAAAACTCCAATAATGCGAGGGTTCTGCTTATCAGGAAGGGATCTGAAGACGGAATGAATCGCAAGGGGAAGCCCAGGCAATAAGCTGGACAAACACAGCACAGTTATAAAAGCAGAGAGGAGATAATTAGGTTAAATGATAATATGAGGACTCACCCTAACGATGGGACTAATGCCTTTATAAGAAGAGGAACAGACATCACAGCATCTTTTCTCTGCCTTGCGAGGCTACAACAAGAAGGTAGCCATCCCCAAGCCAGGAAGAGGGCCCCCACTGAGAACTAAACCCCTGATCTCAGGGCCCAGCCTCCTGAACTGTGAGCAGTAAATGTCTGTTGCTTAGGCCTCTCAGTCTACGGACTGTGATATGGCAGCCCGAGAGGACTAATATATCTAGTCTGATGGAATATAGAAATTTTACATCCAATCCCCACCAGGATCTGCCTGAGAAGTTTTCACCCAAGCAAGTTCAGTGGGATATAACACAAGAAGACAGCACTTAATCCTTAGCATCAGATGGGGGTCCTGAGGTTCATTCATGATGAGATGAACAATATCAAGGGAAAAGATCTTGCATATACAAAGGGAGGACATTAAAGGAAAAGCCAGTAAAGTGCATGGACCCCTCACGACTGGCAAGCTGATACATGGTACACATCAGAGTGAAGGGAAATCGCGCAGTCGTGTCCAACTCTTTGCAACCCCATGGACTGTATGTAGCCTACCAGGCTTCTCCGTCCATAGGATTTTCTGGGCAAAGGTACTGGAGTGGGTTGCCATTTCCTTCTCCAGAGGGTCTTCTTGGCCCAGGGACCGAACCCAGGTCTACCGGCACTGCAGGCAGACGCTTCACTCTCTGAGCCACTAGAGAAGCTCATCAGAAGAGTTCCCTTATTGACAAGGAAAGTCCCCATTCATTTGCCAGGCCTGGTTTTGGCTGGCTCAGTCTGAACAGTGCTGGGCCCTGGGGTGGTGGCTGCATCATGCAGAGACCACTGTTTTCACCAAGAAGGCACCAGGACAGCAGAGAACAAGGACTATTATTACTACTTCTTGTTACTACTATAACAAGGACTAGTATTACTATTACTATTATTATTACCTCTTTAGTGAATGGTAAAAGAAAGAAATTTCCTATTTTCTTTAATGCTAAGAACTAGATGCCAGAGGTAGGGAAAAAAGATCCAGACAGGAACGTTTATTTCTATCCCATTTCTATAGATGAAATGTTTTTACAATTTTTTTCCACTGAAACTCCTAGGGGAGAGATCTGCTGACATCACCTATCAGTCCAGGACCAAGAATTACAACTTAGATTGTTCTTCTGGTTCTGCCACCTACCAGCTATGTGACTTTAAACAAGCCACGCCAGATCTCGAAATCTCAGTATCCTCATCTTAAAAAAAAAAAAAAAACAACATTGAATTGTATTTTCTTGGCCAATCTCCTAGGGTTGCTTTTAATAAGAATGTAGATGCAAAAACATTTAGTCTTTGAAGCACCATGTCAAAGAAAGGGTTTACTTGCATGAGTACCATGAAATCAAAACATCATTTCATCAAATTTAAAGACCCTTTCAGATGTGTGAGCCTGTGCTCTCTTCCTCTGACCAACCACCCAGTATCACTTTTGGCATCTGTTAGCCCAGGACCAGTGGCCTCTGGGATCAGGTGGATTCTGACCTGTTAAGTATTTCTTCATTTTTCTCCAGTTTGGTAAAATTAATGATTTTGCTCCCCTGAAGCTGTGGCACACTGGGTGGTTTCTAAATTTTGGCAGTATCTGAAAAAATTTCTGCCTATTTAGTTGGCATCAGATTCTTAATGGGACTTAGTGGTTCAGAATTAATTCCTCCACCACAGACTTATCCAGGACATTCCATGCCTATTTATAATTTTCTCAGAACGCCTTGATTCGTAGCATCACTCCAAATCCCTAGGCTGCCTCTCTTAACTCAAAAAAGGGTTTTAGCGGCAATTATCAAAAAGCAGAATCCCAACTTAGCAAAGCAAGAATGACCTTGGCAGAACAAAGTCAACAACATAGGAAGAAAGCTCTTGAATAGCTCAGCCACAGAATCAACTAGAAAGGTCTTGAAAACACAAAAATGCTAAGGTTCTTTGCTAGACACAAGTTCAACTTTGCATTCCTCCTTGTTCAGGTACATGTCATGACCCCAAGATAACCAGACGTGATACCTTGAAAGCAAATCTATTTCTAGAAATAAGCTTTAGGGACAAAACAAAGCAGTGCCATCTCATGAAATTAGAAAGTCCCAGCCTTAACAAACTTGAGAAACAGAGATGGGACTGACTAGTGACTGACCACTAAAATGTAAACTTGCCCATGAAAAGTCAACTGGATAGGGAAACCGTCTCATTGTTGGAAACGACACAGACCCATGTCTTGTTTTCAGCTCAGCATCACTTCCTCTCTGTGCCCCAGGTTCCCAATGCGTAAAACACGGATAGTTATTCAAGCCCCTCTCTGAACTTTCCCTATAAATTTCCCCATAGCTATGCTTTTTGCTGCACGGGACAAGAGATTCCTCCAAAGACCTGCAGAACCGCAAGTCTGTCGCTCTGCCCCCTAGCGGCTGGGTGCAGCACCTGCTGAGATCCGAGCGTGAAATCCCACCCCCTTCTCAAAACAGTTCCATCCCGCTGGGAAGTTTACAATGGAAAGAAATGCTCTTTCTCCTGAATTTACAGTGCCAAAACATAAGCAGGTTCACAGGGGTTTAGTGTCTTAAAGGCAACTAAAAATGTCAGTTACTTTTTCAGAAGGAAAAAATGCCAGAGGAAGTAAGGCTGACGAGAGTAGAGAGAAATGGTGGCTCTCGAAGCTTGGACTCTGGGGTTCTGCCTGCCCCACTCTGACCCTTCAGGGACAGCACTGAACATGCGTTTACAGTCTTAAAGTATTGCAGGTGAGGAATATGGCTAATCTTCTAAGATAATCCCTTAACTGTAAATGCCCCCCCCTTTTCAAATTTAATATAAAATATATTCTCTACTATGATCATTATCACAGCATTTATCTGTCTGGTTAGCAAGTATGTATTGTACAGATTTGCTGGAACCTAGATAGGTGTGCTGGATTTCCTCAGAAAATGACACTGAAGAACTCAGAAAGGTATTCCATATACACCCACACCGGCATGTGCGTGAGCGCGGTGCTTTGGTGTTGCCCCTTTCCATCGAGCACAACTGTAGCTGTAAGACAGAGGGAGAAAGCAGAGAGTAAAAGACAAAAAAAAAGGATGACATACCCCTGCCTTTGAAGAGCCAACACAATTACCAGACGAATTCAGAACAGACAAATCACAGGTAGCCCAAAAGCCAAAACAACATGACTGAGGATCCTCCCCAGATAAGAACAAAAATCAAAATCTGTATGTGCTTAAGTGTATATACACATTTGCAAATAAGCAGATGTACACACAGAGGCACAGGTATGTCTCCGCACATCTATGTGATACACAGACAGAAGTTCAAACAAATGAGGCAAATATCTTCTTATAAATACAACGGAGTGGTTATAAGAATGCCGATCGGCTGTAGGTTAAAAAAAGGGGGAGACAAGCCTCTGGAAATCATGAATACTCTAAGAACCTCTAAGACTCAACCTGAATGCAGACACTTAAGCTCTCAGCTTTGCCATTAAAGCTGGGGCCTAAATTATTGATCTCTTGCCTTTATCAGCATAACAGTCACGTCCCAGTATCGAGATCTAAGTACACTGCAGTCCCTCTGCTGCAGCCAGTGAAATAATTAGGAGAAATTCTCATTAAAGGAGAGTGAAAGGTTCAGACACAGAGGCAGAGCAAGGGGTCTGGGAGGGTGTTTACTGTCTTCCACAGGGTCGAAAGATCACGGGGATCAAATCCCTGAGCAGTGCCCACAGATGACAGCTTATCAAAGGGAAAAAGTACAAACAATTCACACATGCGGTGGCCCTCTCTGGTGTGTTTACATCTGCGAGAGTCTGTGTCGAGTCAGAAACAGGCTGCCGAGAAAGCACCGTGTTCACGTGTGGTGGGGAGGCTTGGGGGGACAGAGCTTATACACTTGGTGTGTCAACAGGGGAATGAGAGGAAAAAGGAAAAGGGGAAAAAAAAAAGGAAAACAGCCCGAGTAAGAAAAATACATGAAAAATAAATAAAAAGAGACATATTAATAATGGAAAATCCACGGTGGACTCTCTTCAATTTAATTTATTCATTCTTTGAAAGTACAAGGGGCCCAGGGAAGAAAGGAAAGGTAAGGCATATGGGCAAGCCCATACTTTCTGATGAGCTCCCAGTTGGCTTGGTAGAGATGCCAGGATAATATATACCAGGATTCAGACACCCGCACTCACAGAAAACCTTTACTCTGACGACGAGGCTCTCTATTGACTTGAATGCAGATTTCACCAGCCTCTCACTCTCCCCCTCCATTCACATACACACAAAAAATTCAGCCTTTCACACACGTTCCCAGAAATGGCCCAGACTTATGAGGAGAGGGCAAAGGACAGAGAACAGCCTTTCACACACTGTACTGATGGAGGGAAAGGGTTACGACAGGGGAGATTAAACGTACAGTAAGTGGTGAAACAGGGAGGGAAGAGGGCCGTGCCGGACAGAAACCTCTTGCTCAGCCCTGGGTGCGGGCACACACGTGCGTGCACGCGCACTCAAAGTTGGCCCATATTTAATGTCAACGTTCAGTCATTTAAAAGAAAAATTCCATCTTGCCCAGCTAATCAGAATTGTTAGAGAGACCATTACCACAAACACTGGGAACATCTGAAATTGATTATTTTGACTTCGTTCCGTTAATGAAATCCTCCAGCGACCAAAAACTAGCCTTCAACAAATTTCTACATAATGAAAAGAAAAAGCAACAGCAAGTTCACTGACTTAAATATATATATATATGTGTGTAAATATATATATAAAGAAAAAGGACTATGTGTTTTTGCAATGTATATATATTTATTCGGTGCTCCCTGTCGGTGCAGAATAATTGAGCCAGGCTGAATCTGTTCCCACCATTTTGTGAGAGTGGAGATATTAGCATGGACCTCACATCCCATAAGGAGCACCACATCATTAAATGTCTTGGGCTGGCGCATTGGGAAGAGAAATGCGGCATGTCACCAGCTGATAGGGAAGAAGACTTGATGTTATTTATTAGGGAACACTTACCAGAAACTGCATTTTCTCCATTTGCATTAGATACGGCACCGCTGCCTTTGCAGAGCGCACACAAGCGAGTGGACTAGGGCAGAAAGGGAAGACTCCTTCCTCGCCCCCGCCCCCAGGCTTTGTTCCCTGTCCCCTCGGTCTCCCTAGGTCTACAGGATGCCTCACCCAAGCACCTTGGGTCCCTCTCTCTGCTCTGCTCCCTACTCCCTTTTTCTGCCCTACAGTCGCCTTGTCGCTCTGAAAGCCCCTTTCCCACCCGTTGCTCTGGGTGGTGTCAACAGATTCAGCTCAACCCCATCTTTCTGACCCCGAATGCTTGCAGTCAGCTGGCTATTGAGATGTCAGGATGCCTACAAGGAAAGGCCATCCCATCACTGCTTATAGGTGGATTTCCCCTAAATTCAGGAATTACAGGAGTCACCCTGGGGTGGGGGAGAAGGCAGGGGGTGGACAGAGCTGACATACATATTTTTTAATGAGAGTAAGTGGAAAACTGAGTTAAGGCTTCCAGTGGAAGTGCTGAAAATTTTCCACCAGGGGATTCTCCAGGAAAGGGATTGAGTGTGGAAGCGTAACTGCTAGATCCCTGTCCCCCACTCTAAGTTCCTCCCCAGCATTTCTGCACGACAGTCATCAAAATAATCCGGAAATTTGCTTTAAAGATGCAAGCCTCAGGCCATCAGCACTCAAAGAGGTCCGAGGCTATTTCCCCTGGATCTCCCAGAGGGTGTGTTATGGTAAGGGAAGAAAACCAAATAAGCCCTCTCTGTCACAGCAGCTCTTAGAAGCCTGGGGCCTCAGTCCTCCAGGGCAGAGTCTGGCTTCCTCTCTTGACTACCCACCACTTAGAGGCCTTCATACTCTTGAAGCAGTCAAATGGGCAAGAGATATTCTCTCCAGCCTCAGAAAGGGTAAGCAGGTAGCCCAACCTCCATACCAACAGCAATTATAGAACTGGGAGAGGAGGAAAGGGTTGCAGGGGGCCAGCCCTTGAGGGTCCAGGAAAAGCTCCCATGTGGCTGTACCAACCACAAAAGCCAGGAAGTGCTGGGAGGCTGTGAGCACGTGTGTCCTGGGCTGAGGGTACAACAGTGAATTCCCTACATGTACGAGGATATGTAGCGTAAACTCAGGAAAGGACAGTAGCCCACAGAGAGAAGAACGTGTGTCTTCTAGAGAATACAGCTTCTAAAAAAGAGGCCTGGAGTGAGCCCCTAGGTCCATACTTGAAACTACTTCTCCCCAGGGAGCAGAAAAAAAAGGAAGAGAATCCGAGGATTTCTGTAAAACAAGTCCTGCTCACCTGCGATACCCACATCTGCTAGGAGAGTCTGCCCAGCACCCCCACCATCCTCTGCATCTTTAGGGGGCACCCCTTACCCTGATCCCTTGCTCCCAACTCCCTAACGCAGCGGCCTCTCCCCCACCTAAAGAAAGTGGCCGAGTGTAATTATGCAGAAAGCACCACTGGAGCTATATCAATAAGACAGACGTCTGTTGTATCATTCTCTCTCAGTAAGGCATTTCTTCTCCCCAATTGCTCATATAGAATCATAGCCTAATAGCATCCCATTAACATAATTGCCAACACAACTAGTGTTCCGTGTCTCAGAGCCATTTACTTACTTTACCATAAAGAATACCAAAACAGCCCTAAAATCACAAAAAGGAGGGAAGAAGAGGGGTGGGTGCTGGGGAAGGCAAGAGGAAAAATGTCGCCCCTTTATATTCCCTTTGCTCCCCAGAACGGGGTTCCAAGATGATAAACACAAGAGCGCCTCTCTCATCTGCAGGAATCGTAACACAGAGCCTTCCTACCAGACTCCCAAGCAGACGTGTGCTAAAATCTAAACGGATTCTGCCAGGCGAAATGAAATTCCCATTATTTTTAATTAATCCTTAATTAAAATATATTACTCCGCAGATTCCGCAAATCTCTCTTAATATGCAAATGTGGCCCATTCAAGGATATTTACATATCATTAATTAAAACGGCACATTCTTTCAGTCTAACAAGCTGAGGGGCTGTGGCTGCTGCTACGTTGGCGCGAGGAGCCCATCCTGGCAGTGCCAAGCTCATCTGATAAAAAGACGTCAAGCACGGGCCGCGTCTGGGGAAGGTAAGGCAAAAGGGGGAGAGTCCATTATACTTTGATGCTCTCTACAACAAGGACTTCAAATATTATCTTGGGGCCTTGGCCAAGTGCTTTTGGCAGGGCTCTGCGTCTCCCTGTTATCTACACCTACCTAAAGATCACCTTGGGACCCAGCCCAGCTTGGCATTGGCTGGGAGGCCACACTCTCTCAGGCAACTGTGAGTCACAGTGGAGATGGGCTGGGTGGAGGAGGATGCTGGTGTGGAAGAGAGGATTTGTAGACACTTGTCCAGTTGTTGCCACGGAAGTGAAGTCTTTCTGAGCCTCAAAGTCAAACCCGCCCCCACCTCCATCCAAGTCAAGACACAATCAGGTTGGGTGGGGGAAAATGAAAAGGGACCCAGTACACCAACTGCTGAGGGTAACAACAGAAGATTCCTAGCGAAAAAAAGAGTCTCTGGGGTGGGACTTTGTGTTGGATTTCATGGAGCCCTGCAAAGGCAAGTTCAGAACCAGGTAGCCAAAGATTGACTGTTGGGAACAGGTGATGGGAGACTTAGTTCTTGGCCAAAATGTAAGCAGACAGGAGGTTAACCTAGGAAAAGCATGTAGAAATGGACACCAATTACTATTTCCACAGATAAGCCTTATCAGTCAAGGAAAGACCTGCAAACAGGACTCCACATACCCACAAAGGTGGACGGGGTAGCCAGGTGCATACAGCCAGGAGGAGAGCCTGCTGGCCGCACATACCTCATTACCTGGGCCACCTGAGACCAGGACAGGCCTAGAAACAAAATTCTGGGCGACTAAGCTGCACTGATTCACTTTCACTTTTCACTTTCATGCACTGGAGAAGGAAATGGCAACCCACTCCAGTGTTCTTGCCTGGAGAATCCCAGGGGCGGGGGAGCTTGGTGAGCTTCCGTCTATGGGGTCACACAGAGTCGGACACGACTGAAGTGACTTAGCAGCAGCAGCAGCAAGCTGCACTTACCATAAGCCTTGTCCCGACACCTCTGGGAACCCCCATATCTGAGAATCCCAATCATGGAGATGAGGCTAGGTGCTCCTACCAGCTAAATGACTCAGTCTTGCATAAATCATTCAAATGGACATGATTCATTCAAATCAGCAAAATTAAGGCTGATTATGTACCATACAGTGTATGTACCATACACTTCCACTTATGATTATACAGTGGAAGTGAGAAATAGATTTAAGTGCCTAGATCTGATAGATAGAGTGCCTGATGAACTATGGAATGAGGTTCGTGACACTGTACAGGAGACAGGGATCAAGACCATCCCCATGGAAAAGAAATGCAAAAAAGCAAAATGGCTGTCTGGGGAGGCCTTGCAAATAGCTGTGAAAAGAAGAGAAGCGAAAAGCAAAGGAGAAAAGGAAAGATATAAACATCTGAATGCAGAGTTCCAAAGAATAGCAAGAAGAGATAAGAAAGCCTTCTTCAGCGATCAATGCAAAGAAATAGAGGAAAACAACAGAATGGGAAAGACTAAGGATCTATTCAAGAAAATCAGAGATACCAAAGGAACATTTCATGCAAAGATGGGCTCGATAAAGGACAGAAATGGTGTGGACCTAACGGAAGCAGAAGATATTAAGAAGAGGTGGCAAGAATACACAGAAGAACTGTACAAAAAAGAGCTTCACGACCCAGATAATCATGATGGTGTGATCACTGACCTAGAGCCAGACATCCTGGAATGTGAAGTCAAGTGGGCCTTAGAAAGCATCACTAGGAACAAAGCTAGTGGAGGTGATGGAATTCCAGTGGAGCTATTCCAAATCCTGAAAGATGATGCTGTGAAAGTGCTGCACTCAATATGCCAGCAAATTTGGAAAACTCAGCAGTGGCCACAAGATTGGAAAAGGTCAGTTTTCATCCCAATCCCAAAGAAAGGCAATGCCAAAGAGTGCTCAAACTACCGCACAATTGCACTCATCTCACACGCTAGTAAAGTAATGCTCAAAATTCTCCAAGCCAGGCTTCAGCAATATGTGAACCGTGAACTTCCTGATGTTCAAGCTGGATTTAGAAAAGGCAGAGGAACCAGAGATCAAATTGCCAACATCCGCTGGATTATCGAAAAAGCAAGAGAGTTCCAGAAAAACATCTATTTCTGCTTTATTGACTATGCCAAAGCCTTTGACTGTGTAGATCACAATAAACTGTGGAAAATTCTGAGAGAGATGGGAATACCAGACCACCTGATCTGCCTCTTGAGAAATCTGTATGCAGGTCAGGAAGCAACAGTTAGAACTGGTCATGGAACAACAGACTGGTTCCAAATAGGAAAAGGAGTACATCAAGGCTGTATATTGTCACCATGTTTATTTAACTTATATGCAGAGTACATCATGAGAAATGCTGGTCTGGAGGAAACACAAGCTGGAATCAAGATTGCCGGGAGAAATATCAATAACCTCAGATATGCAGATGATACCACCCTCATGGCAGAAAGTGAAGAGGAACTAAAAAGCCTCTTGATGAAAGTGAAAGTGGAGAGTGAAAAGGTTGGCTTAAAACTCAACATTCAGAAAACGAAGATCATGGCATCTGGTCCCATCACTACATGGGAAATAGATGGAGAAACAGTGGAAACAGTGTCAGACTTTATTTTTCTGGGCTCCAAAATCACTGCAGATGGTGACTGTAGCCATGAAATTAAAAGACGCTTACTCCTTGGAAGGAAGGTTATGACCAACCTAGATAGCATATTCAAAAGCAGAGACATCACTTTGCCAACAAAGGTTCGCCTAGTCAAGGCTATGGTCTTTCCTGTGGTCATGTGTGGATGTGAGAGCTGGACTGTTAAGAAGGCTGAGCGCCGAAGAATAGATGCTTTTGAACTGTGGTGTTGGAGAAGACTCTTGAGAGTCCCTTGGACTGCAAGGAGATCCAACCGGTCCATTCTGAAGGAGATCAGACCTGGGATTTCTTTGGAGGGAATGATGCTCAAGCTGAAACTCCAGTATTTTGGCCACCTCATGCGAAGAGTTGACTCATTGGAGAAGACTCTGATGCTGGGAGGGATTGAGGGCAGGAGGAGAAGGGGACGACAGAGGATGAGATGGCTGGATGGCATCACTGACTCGATGAATGTGAGTCTGAGTGACCTCCGAGAGCTGGTGATGGATAGGGAGGCCTGGCGTGCTGCAGTTCATGGGGTCGCAAAGAGTCGGACACGACTGAGCGACTGATCTGATCTGATCTGATGTACCATACACATTGCTGCTGCTGCTAAGTCGCTTCATTCGCTGAGTCTGTGTGACCCCATAGACGGAAGCTCACCAGGCTCCCCTGTCCCTGGGATTCTCCAGGCAAGAACACTGGAGTGGGTTGCCATTTCCTTCTCCAATGCATGAAAGTGAAAAGTGAAAGTGAAGTCGCTCAGTCGTGTCCGACTCTTAGCAACCCCATGGACTGGAGCCTACCAGGATCTTCCGTCCATGGGATTTTCCAGGCAAAAGTACTGGGGTGGGGTGCCATTGCCTTCCCCGACCATATACATTGGTGGTCATTTTTTCATTGTCAAAAACAAAAATATGAAATCGTTGAATGCCAACGAACTACTGTGCTTACCAAAAAAACTACTTATCAAATTATGACAGAGGTCATGTCCATATGATATCTTCAGGCTGAAGGGGTGACCCAAAGGATCTGAAATGCAGCTCAATGACCATGACCCAAGCCTCCTGTCTTGGCCCAAATGCCCTCTGCTTCACTGTACTCTGTAGTCCCATTAGAGCCAAAGTTATTGCTTTGCCAATATTTATTTATTTTTTTTTTAGATTATAAACTTCTATAAGGACCTTAGCTAAAACATTGCACTGCTTTTTCCGTGTGTGGTGTTTTTCCTTAGCTCACAGCCATGTAAACATAGGAACTAAATACACAAACCTACTGGATGATCAAAATGAGATCAGTAAGCAAAAGAAAAGGTCTGAAGGCCAGGGGTTCATGAAAGATGGCACCATGGGCCTGAAAAAGCCTTCAGAAGCAGTGTCAGTCTGGATGGGGAGAGCCACAACACTTGTAAAAGATTATCGTGGGTAGAACCATCCCAAGACAAACATGATACCATCCTCTCTTCTTAACGTGTAGCCTAGTACCAAAGCCAGATTCAAATCTCAGCTCTCCAGGACAAACTGCATGACAAAACCAGTTACATAAAATAGCTAATCAGTTTATTCGACTGAGAAAACGGGTATTAATGGTGTTCTATGAAAACAAAATGAGATAGTCTCAGCACATAATCAGGACTCAATAAAAGGTAGCAATCAGGTTCTCAGCCCTACCATTAGCCAGTCTTGGTCAGCAGGGGTCCCATCTCGTGGTCCGGCTGAGGTCAGTGTAACACAACAGGGTCTCTGGTGGGACACTGTGGGCACATGGGCTTGGATTGAGGGGCAGGATAAAGAAGTCCACCAGGAATCAGGGCCCCTAGAGTCTCTGCTGCTGCTGCTGCTAAGTCGCCTCAGTCGTGTCCGACTCTGTGCGACCCCACAGACAGAAGCCCACCAGGCTCCCCTGTCCCTGGGATTCTCCAGGCAAGAACACTGGAGTGGGTTGCCATTTCCTTCTCCAATGTATGAAAGTGAAAAGCGAAAGTGAAGTCGCTCAGTCGTGTTCGACTCTTAGCGACCCCATGGACTGGAGCCTACCAGGCTCCTCCGTCCATGTGATTTTCCAGGCAAAAGTACTGGGGTGGGGTGCCATTGCCTTCCCCGCCTAGAGTCTCTATTTAGATTCAACTACAATGATGTCTGCAAGCTTCACTTCAACTCTCAAGTCCCCAGGGCCGATGCTCACCCCTCCCCACTTTTTTTGTTCACAAGTCATTTTCAAAAAGTTTGTTTTGAAAAAAAAAGGAGAAATTATTAAATTAATATTTATTGCTTTTGCAGGGGGGAGGGAAAGGAGAGCAAATGCCAGGACTTTAGCCTGAAATCTCCCAATTTTAAAATCCAGTGACTCTTAGGAATCTTCTCATTCCCATTCTTCATCCTTCATATTTACTTTACCTCCTCTCCTAGCATTACTTACTGGTGGTCTTTGAAGCTAGTCTAGGGACATTTCCATTACTAGAATGGCAATAACAAAAGTCCCAGAGTTCTACTGAGCTTATCACTGCAGAATATCTGCTCCATCAGCCAGAATCTGTTATCAGGCTTCTTAGAGCAGCCATCATTATTTCATTTTTCTTTCTCAGACCAAACTGAGAAACGAACACACCAGTACATTAGAACAACACAAGCATTAGCTAAATATATCACTGAATCATTGAAACCCTAGACATATTTATACAAAAGCATCAAATAAGAATAATGATAATCATGGACATAAGCCTCCTTTTAGCATTCATAAAGTGTCCACTGAATGCAGCAATGAACAGAGCCTTCTTTCTTTCCATCCAGCTTTTGAAGCTGTTGGGAAGAGCTGAACTGCCACATGGCGGTTGAGAAAGCCCCAGGAGAGTGCCACTAAGTTAGACATACACCTCAAGATGATGACAAATGGGGACCTCCTCTGGGAGGTAAGGCATCCACAGGAACAGTGAACAGTACCCAGGAGTCACATTCATAGCTTCTCAACTCCATCTGGCCTCATGTACCACTGTCTCCTGGAGCTGCCGCAAAGTGAGGATTCCGAAACCCTGAGTTATTTGGATTCCTGATGTTTTTGAGATATTACAATCCAGATAATTTCCTACATTATGAGTCCCATCTCACCAAAGTCAGACCATAAGCCTGAACACTGCACATTCCCTTGTAACTAGGTGCAGGCAGATGAAGTGGGTTCCGTATTTGAAGAAGACTCATGAGACTCAGCAAAGGCAATGGCAATCCTCTCCAGTACTCTTGCCTGGAAAATCACATGGACAGAGGGGCCTGATGGGCTGCAGTCCATGGGGTCACTAGAAGTTGGACACGACTGAGCGACTTCACTTTTACTTTTCACCTTCATGCGTTGGAGAAGGAAATGGAAACCCACTCCAGTGTTCTTGCCTGGAGAATCCCAGGGACGGGGGAGCCTGGTGGGCTGTCGTCTATGGGGTCGCACAGAGTCGGACACGACTGAAGTGACTTAGCAGCAGCAGCATGAGACTCAGATTTGGAAGTGCAGCAGTTACATTCAGAGGAGTGACCTTTTGGCAACCATGGGGTTGAAGCATGTGGTTCTTCAGGGGCAGAAGTGGCTGAACCACTGGCCTTAGGTACAAGTGTCCCGACTGCCAACAGCAGAGACAAAGGCTGCCAGGCTCTCCAGACAGTCTGTGAGCCAACTAGTGTCTCATGCATTTTAAAGATTAAAAGATCCAACATCTTTTAATACAATTTTTATTCTGCTGAGGGCAACCAGTGTATGACTTTTATTGCAACCAAAACTTTTGACCAATACAGCTGTACCATCAATATAAAAGAGATCAACAACTCTTTCTGCCCAGTTAGACAAAAATTTTAAAAGTGAACTACTCATGGACTTCACCACAGGACTGAAACACCAGTGAGGAAGGGTCACCGTTCTCCTCCTCCCCAACTCACGACAAACGTCTCTTTTCTAAGATCCCACAACACAAATTCCAAGTCTCTGTCACCACGAAGCACCAGAACAATGCAGACTGATGCCAGGACCTGTCTCTCACGATGCAGGTTCAAGCTCTAAACCTTAACAGACTATGCTGGTACTATGGCCACTGAAGTCAACACTGCTGCCACGTGTTACCAGAAGCAGCTTCGATATCTGTCCAGAGGGAACACCCCCCAAAAAAATCTCCCCCATCTTCACACAGGAAGATAAACAGTTTCAAAAGGTCAAGACAGCTGGACAAGGTCCCCAGCTGGTTAACATTGGCTCATATTACAAAGGAAAGACTTCATTATGCAAGAATAAGGGAAAGCTGAACTTTCTAAACTCCATGACCTCAGTTCATCTGTTTCAGCTGAGACATCTGTGTCCTCTTTGCCATGTTGCCACTTCCCTGTTACATGGATTAATATTAAGTAATCCATAACGTTCACCACGGGCAAAGCGGCTGCTAGTTTCCCATTCACAACGCAGCCTTTTGCTCTTTCAGGGTTTATCTGTCACGAATGGGGAGGCTCTTGGAAACCCTTTGTCAAAACCATCAGGCATCATTCAGCAGGTGCTTGGATTCCCACACACAGGACCACAACCTAAGTTTCTTCAACACTTGGCTTCTGGGAAGAGCAATTAATTTACACATCATCTGATTAGTCATAGCTGTAGTATGAAAGGTGGCCTGGAGTTCACCCCAAACTTACCTGGCAATTGGTATTTTACTTAAGGCGCCAACACACTTTACCATACTTCCTTAACGTAATTATTTGCATAGGACTATGATGGATAGGATATCATACCAAGAGCAGTACATTGCAGAGCGCTCAAAAAGGTGTTTGATGATCTCATAAATGTTTTAATTGCAATGACAGACAGGTGCAATCATCTCATTAAATGTAAGTATCTTTGATATAGCTTTACTCTAAAGAACACACAGCGTGTCAATGATAAGTATCTTTACTTGCAGAGCCTAGATCAGGCAAGCTACGGGTCAGAGCCCAAAGCACAAAATGTCAAACAGGCTTCATGTTTCATGAACAATAACATATTATTACACAAGGTCATTGTACCCATGGGGAGAGAAGCCCCACTAAGATACCTTCTGCTCTGTTCAAATCTCAAGATAAGACTTACAGGAAAAAAAAAAAAAAAACTTTCGATTTTGCTGAAGTCATCCCTTTGGCTGACTTACACTAAGGCTGTGGCTTCTGGAAAACATCTGAAACTTACAAAGCTAGGCACAACATATTTTCACAAGCTGTGCTTATGTTAGCACCCATGCATTTCCATGATATCATAGTCAACTTTAAAACATTTGTGTTTTAGAGATGTAGTTGTTTGTAATAACACCATAATAAAAGGATAAGGGAGGGAGATAGTTCTAATTCAGGAGGAATAAAAACTACTTCTAATCAAAGTCCTGCACATTAACCCTCTACTACCCAAAGGAAATCAGTGTATCTGTACACCATGGGGGGAAGGCAGTGGCACCCCACCCCAGTACTTTTGCCTGAAAATCCCATGGACAGAGGAGCCTGGTAGGCTCTAGTCCATGAGGTCGCTAAGAGTCGGACACGACTGAGCGACTTCACTTTCACGCATTGGAGAAGGAAATGGCAACCCATTCCAGTATTCTTGCCTGGAGAATCCCAGGGACAGAGCCTAGTGGGCTGCCGTCTATGGGATCGCACAGAGTCGGACACAACTGAAGTGACTTAGCAGCAGCAGCAGCAGCAGCAGTACCACCATGTGCATGTACAACAGAATGACGATCTTCACATCACAAGGAGGTAACTATGAGAGAGGAAAGAGTGGTCATAATTGCCAAGCAACCAAACTCCACACGATTACAGAAGAAAACCAGTGCAATGTAAGTGTGGAACAAAAGCATCCCACTTCCAACTCAGCTGTGCAGGAGGCCCTGGTCCAGGGGATGGTCAAAGTCCATACTCCAGAACCCCATGAGTGCAGGGCTGCTCCAGGCTTGTCTGGAATGAATAAAACATGTCTCCTCCAGTCCTGAGGCATCACGCATGACACAAGACCACTGTAACTGACCATGGAAACTCAGTATTGACTTAACACGGGCAGCAGGATGCACCCAGGGCTTTCCAGGGCTCCACGGTGTTCTATAAAGGTCCTATGAACTCTGCCTAAACCCTGTCTCCTAGATGGCTTGAAGCTCTGGCCAAAATCAAAGTTCCAAAAACAGAATAAGGAGGTATTAAAAGCAGGCTCATTCGTCAAGTCTGGGAAGAACTGATTGGATCGGATTTAGACAGTATCTTAGAAAACATTCAGACAGTTGATGCTCTCATTGAGGGTATATTTTTTAGGTCTCCAGGTCTTTTTGTTTTTCACTCTGTAACCAACCTAACCACTCATGCTTGAAAACATGAAATGAAAAGAGAGCTGAGGCTACTTGGACTTGAACATCGAATGAGGTGATGATGCTTATGTACACATTAACTAATAACCACAAAATAAAATTACAAAGGTCAATAACAAGAAACTGGCCGACAGTGAAATTGGCAGTGACCCCTGGACCACACTGAGGAAATAGTCTCAGGGCTCTCTCTGTGAACTGTGGATACTTCTTGGACATGAACCACTGGGACTATTATCCATCATGACAGACAGAATGTCCTTCAGACACAGGAGCAAGGGGCTCTGCTGGCTTCAGTCACAGATCCTCAACCATTGGCCCTCCTTTGCTTTCTGACTACTATAGATGCTGAAGAAGTAAAGCATAAGAAAATGGCAGTAGGGGGTTCCATTGATGAAGAATGTAGAGCCCAGTGAGGAAGAGCTGGTAGCTATAGAGAAAAACAAAGAAGAGTTTTCCTCTTTTGGCTATTTCCAATCTGGGTTGCCTTAAACAAGGTGAAGAGGCACAGCAACAAGCCGTGTGTTTGCCTCCAAGTGTGCTCAGCTGTTTGAATGCAGCAATTATCAGGTTGCCCGCCCCCACCCTCCCCAGCAGAAGCATACTGCAGATACTAATCAAAGTGCCCGGCTCTCCAGGTAAGGTAGGTAACCCTTGTGCTGAATAGAAATTTGTGGGAAGGAGAATATAAATCCTTGAAAGGGAATTAGTAGTATCAACAGCTGATGCATTATTTATTTAGAGGCACAGACCACAATCGGTATTATTGTTAGAACTGAAATGAAATACTGTACTAAAAAAAAAAAAAAAAAGATCACCCTGTGCTTGGTTTTTGAAACTCAGCGATGAGGAGTATGCTGCAGTCACGGGTAATGTGCATAAAAGCAGCACTGTTTTGTTAACCAAGAAAAGAAAGTGATGGCAGGAGGCGGCAGTACAACCACTAAATGTGACCTCTACACAAAACCACTTCCTTCTTCCTCTGCTGATACTGCTTACAACTGAATGGGGTTTTATCTAGTTGATAGGGTGCCCAGGAACAACAAGTTAATATAAAAGAAGTTTATGTGTTGGCAAAGGTCCTTTACTTTATCCCAAGAGGAGAGTCCTGAAGGATCCTTGATCTTTCTCCAATCTCCCCAGGCAGGTGTTCAGTCTTTTTTATTAATTACTTTACTTTTGGCCGCATCAGGTCTTAGTTGCAGCATGTGGGATCTTTCATTGGAGCGCGCAGACTCCCTACCTGTGGCTCACGGTCTCCACAGCATGCGGGTTCAGTAGTTTTGGCCCTCTGGCTCAGCTGTCCCATCCCATGTGAGATCTTAGTTCCCTGACCAGGGATCAAACCTGTGTCCCCTGCTTGGAAGACAAATTCTTAACCACTAGACCACCAGGGAAGTCACCATCCCGGTGTTTTGAGTCTTCTCAGCCGTGCCGTGTCAGCTGCAACGGAGAGGCCCCAGTCTCCTGGCAGCCGCTTTCAAATCCAGCATTAAGTTCCCCAAGGCTCCAGGCCCCAGCATGTCCTGTGGAGGTAAGGTCCCCAAAGGCCTCCATTCAAAGACTAAACCAGTATTTCAGGCTTAGACAACATTCCCTTAATATTAAAGCCAGGCGCAATCCTTCTCCAGTTTGCTTACACTTTATTTTCTACCAGAACAGCATGTGATTCTCCCTAGCCTCTTCTACCAGTAACGTTCTGGGCTGCAAACAAGAGGAATGGACTCTGGCTCACCTACTCAGGGAAGGAATTTATTGGACAGATACTCAGTGTTGCACAGAATCAACAGGAAGTCTGGGGAACCAACCTCGGAAAAATAAGCCCAGGCAGCTGAGACCACAGCCAAAGCGCTGCCACGGGACGTCAGCTAGGAGACAGGCACTGTGACTCGACACAGACCAGCCACCACCACCGCCCCCAGTTCTGCTGCTACCTCGGTCATACTGTCGGTACCACATGGTTCCAGTCAGCCAAGTGTAAATGCTCATGACCCTGCTCCTGGGGAAAAGGAAGGTGTCTGAGAAGTGTGCAGGTTCTGCAAAAGCCCCTCAATGGCAAGAGGAGATTCTTCTCAGATTCAGCTCCTGCTTTCTCGGTACAAATCCCAACTTCCCTTTAGCCACTCAAAAGAGCCCTCTTTGTTCAGCAAGGAGTGTGACAGAATAGAAATAAAATATACAGTATATTTTCCCTCCTGTATAATGTGCTTTGGGTATTCAAGGAAAGTATAGAGTTGCGGTTCTCAGAGAACTCAGGCATAAAATAAAGGGAGGAGGGCTATATTCCTAAGGACGAGGTGGCAGAGAAATGCATGTTCCAGGCTTAGAATTCAAAATGAAAAGACCTGTGGACACAGAATTTCCAATCATATTTCAACAGGAGCTTCACCTGCCTCCAAACGAGATGATATGAATCAACGTGTAGCTTCAAGTCTGGACATATCCCTGGGATGTGGTTTCTAGAGGTAGAAACAACACACCTAATTGCCAACTATCAGGGGAAAGAAATATTTCCACACTGTGTTGATACCACACTGGTCACAGGTAGGGATGGAGGGGTGGGGACGGAAGCCACACTTTGTAAGTGCCTAGTATCCACCAGGCACTGAACAACACAAGTGCTAATTATGACGGCCACTGGTCCTCCCAAAAGCTGTGATGAGGAAATTGTAAAGTCGAGGCTAAAGGCCAGGGTTCTGGAAATCAGAATCTTTTGCTACTTAGTAACTGTGTGCACTTGACTGGTATTTCAGCCTCTGCCTCCTTTGTTTCTTCAGCAATACAATGAGCATAGTAAGAGCCTCTACCCTGAAAAGATGTAGTGAGCATTCAAACAAATAATATGGGTAAAGCGATTATAACAAGTACCTAGTATATAAGCACTAATACTGGCTATTATTATTATCAGGTAGCTTTTAAAATCCCCATTTTACTGATCCATAATCTGAGGTTGCAGAGGTTAAGTATTCTGTCCAAGGTCATACAGTGGGTCTATATATGCAGAAATGTAGCAGAACTGGAGTGTCAAACTCAGATTTGACTCTAAAAGCCAATGTTATTTCCATGGCACCATACTGCATCCACACGCCTAGAATGTCAAACACACTCAACCTGATGTCCAGAGCCAAAACCGTAGTTCCACTGCTGTGAATGCTGAGGAACTGTCACAGCAATTATCTATATTAATAGATCTCTAGTATTTCAGCCCTAGCGATTATCTGTACTTGTTTTGGTCATTCTTAGAAAGGCAAGACTGGAATTCCCAGAAACCTTTAAAACCACAGCAGATAAAAAGCAGTTTTCAACTGGTTGCTCTACACACACCAGGCTGATGAGAACCTTTAGAAACGACACGTTCACTTTCCCAGCCTTTGGGCACAGGGTCACTTTTACAAGTCAGCTAAATCATGTCTACAGGATTAGAGTGGGTCAGAAGGTCGATTGGTCTTTTTGTTCCCACCAGTTCTCCTTTTGTTCTTCATTTTTCTTATCTATTATTTGAGAAATACCACAAATTCTGAATGCCACTGTGTTTAAGAGAAAAGGGGACCACCCTCTGAATTTTTAGGCCTCCCAATCCACCTCTCACCTGCCACCTGCTCCCTTCTTCCCTAGAATGTGCCTGGCTGCTGCTGCTGCTAAATCGCTTTAGTCGTGTCCGACTCTGTGCGACCCCATAGACGGCAGCCCACCAGGCTCCCCCGTCCCTGGGATTCTCCAGGCAAGAACACTGGAGTGGGTTGCCATTTCCTTCTCCAATGCATGAAAGTGAAAAGTGAAGCAGCAGGGCACAAATCCCAACAGCCACTGAAGCTACTGGGGGGGCACCTCTGCAGGGGCGCCTTAGCAGGTGGGCATCCCCAAAGCCACCGGAATGATGGGATGGCAGGTCAGGAAGGGGAGGGGCGCCCGGAGTTTGTGTAACTCTGGGACTATCTGTCCATCACCTTTCTTTCCCGCACAGCATGCAGGCTGCGTGGGCTTAACCACAGCAGTCGATAAAGCCACACAAATCAGAGTGAGTCAATGAAAGACAGCAAAACAACAAATCTAACCAGGGAAGGCAAAGGAGTATCTCTTTCCTAAACCACCCCATCAAAGTAAAAGCGAGCCTCCTTTCTACTCGAGCAGCTCAAAAAAGACATAACGGGCACTCTCCTCATGCTGAACAGGGAGGTGTGATGTAAATGTTCCTACATCCCACATTCCACAGTTCAGGACCAACTAAAGTTGTTGTTAACGTCTTGTATGGATTTTGTGTCTACTTTCTGCCCTCAGAGAACAGGTATCATCAAATATACTAAGACTGTGAAATCACTGCTTTATTTCTGACTTCAAGTAAATCTTACTTACACTGCATAAGCACTTACTGTTATTTTGATTTTATTGCTTCGATTAATCCAGTTTTAGTACATCATGATAATATGAGGTTTGGTTTACCATATTATTATTGTCTCCTGTTGAGATAACTGTCTCCTGAATCCCTGAAAGACAGCAGATGTCCCCACCTTCCCAATAGATACCAAAGCCTGACACATCTCCTACATCCTAAAAATGCTTAACTGGAGCAGGTAGAAATATCACAGTCACTGAAGTAAGTGTTCTTATGTCCTCCAATCACCAAGTATTTCAGAAGCTTGTTTCTTGAAGTCAAATAGCTTTTATCATTTCTCTGTATGTTCTTGTTACTTTTCTACCCTGTGGAAAACAGTACCAATACACTCCACTGTTTTGTTTACCAAACAACAGATCATTTGCTTATTTGGACCAGAATATATTGTCTTAATATCATTGCTTTAGTCCAACATCCCACAAAGGAGATTTTTGTTTTCATTCTCAACACAGGCTTGGTGTCATACATATATAATCCACAGTTAACCCATTCCTAAACTCATTTGGACATCAAGCTCACCAGGGGACGAAAAATCATATCACCTATTTTTGACAGACTATAATCATACATTATATGCAACATATATAAGCTAATATAATAGCACAGTATGTACCATTTATATAACTTGAGGATTCAAGATGCAGAACTGATATCCACCACTTCAGACACAATTAGTCATGTTATAAGAATTCCCCACACTTTTTAACATTTTATTGTCCTTTAATTTTCTATTTCACATTGTAAAGAGTTTTTCCTTCATTCTTCAGCATCCATCACTCAAACTGACACAGCAGATCCTCCAGTGGCATCAAATGGCATGCCATGTTTCCATCAAATTCCAGACAGCTTTCTCCTTATAATTTATCTAAAATGAAGGGAATAGATGTGTTGTGGTCCTACATGGATTTGGGAATATGTTTAGTATTGAAATGCTATGAAGAAGTATTTCTCATCATTTGGTTTCAAGGAAGTGAAAATGTGCAGCATTACCAGTTTGCTGATCTAAATGAACTTAGATGAGGTGAACTCTATTATTATTTAAAATTTTCTGACTGTAAAATATGGACTAGATCCATTAGACGAATACAGAGTCTACAGGCACATATGGCTGGGGGAAAAATTTCCAAGAGACACACTAAACATTTGCCTTCTGAATTATTACTGATTTGAAAAAGATCCCTGATCCTATTAACGAGTCAACTGTGACTGAGATCTCATCAGGACATACTCACTTTTACTACTCCATTCCTCAGCTTCCATACTGGTTCAGCCATGTGATCAGAGTTACATTATTTATGCTGCTGCCGCTAAGTCGCTTTACTCGTGTCCGACTCTGTGCGACCCCACAGACGGCAGCCCACTAGGCACCTCCGTCCTTGGGATTCTCCAGGCAAGAACACTGGAGCGGGTTGCCATTTCCTTCTCCAATGCGTGAAAGTGAAGTCGCTCAGTCATGTCCGACTCTTAGCGACCCCATGGACTGCAGCCCACCAGGCTCCTCCATCCATGGGATTTTCCAGGCAAGAGTACTGGAGTGGGGTGTCACTGCCTTCTCCATACATTATTTATATACTAGACCAAAACATATATGACATTTCTTACCACTGAGGAATTAAACCAATAGATTCCAAGGGTTTTTCCATTATATTAAGAAGCCCACTCTCTGCTCAATTAATCAAATAATGAGAATGTCTTATTTTTACTCTCTTAAAATATAATTTTTAAAATATTTGAGTATATACCATACTAATTCCACTCTCAACCACAACAGTCAAGAAGTGTACACTATAATGGTGAATATTTGCATCACTTCCTTGTTCCACAACATCTACTGCCTCCAAAGGCTGTCACACTCTCATTTATCATACAGAATCTTCATCAAGTCCTTATTAACAATGCATAGTTTTATTGGAGAACTAGCATATCCATGCCATGTAAAAGCCTATTCAGTAAGGTCTGGAGCAACTACACCACACAACTGTCTACAATGTTTTGTAAATCTAAAGCCTATTACAAACAAACAAAAACTCATGACCCCAGCCAAGGAGGTTAACTGGAGCTCCAGACCAGCAAACCCAAAAACCAGATCAGACGGATTACAAAAGAAAATTCACCAATCATTATCAGAAATACTGGCATTGTCCTGATGGTCCCACTGGGACATCACCAGAAGTGGCTCATTTGAGGGGAGGTTAAGAGCAGTCCCAATGCCCATGTGTCTCATCCATCTCTATCTATTCATCATTGGACTTTTGTACTTTAGAAGCCAGGACACCCTGTAACATGGTACCCGGAAAAAGATAAGTACTCAAGGAAGCTGCTGGAGATGGGGAGAGGGATGTACTGAAGAGTAACTCCTTTTGGCTCATTCCCCTAAAGTCAGTTCTTCCCCTGGGGCTTCCTCTTCAGGGAGCCATCCCTGACCCAAGCAAGCCATGTCCGAGGCCTTTCTTCCATTTCCTATCATGCTCTGCCCTCATCCCAACACACATCACCCACTGTTTCCAGCTGTGAACTCCTTGAAGGCAAGGACTATTTCTCATCCCCAGTTCAATAAATGCTGGTAAATGAATATATGAATGCTTGAGATTCAGTTAACTGCCTCAGTTCTTCCACTGACTAATGACAACTCCTTCCCTAAATAGGCCTCATAGTGCCACATAATACTCTTTTTGTGACTTTTAGAGCAGAGGGGAGAAGAAAACGGGACACTGGTGTGCTGCCCCAGAAATACTCTCAGACCATTCTCTCCACATCTGGACCCTTGAGGAAGTATAAATATCACTAGGGAAAGTTTAAAGGCGAGGAGAATTTAAATTCAGTATTTCTTGCTTTCTCATACCCATCTTTACAAACCCTTCTGGATCCGGCATCTGCTTAGCCTGACCAAAGCTGTGGATTTAATGAAAATAACCATCATTGAGGACATAATCATATTACATAACAAATTTTAAATCAAAGACACCCGAGAACCAATGTCTTGCCATGATGTCAACTCTAACCAGAGCACCAAAGCCTGGGCCTCTTCTCTGTCAATTCTCAGGGACCCTGGAAACACACACACATCCTGCCTGTTTGGTTCAAGGTAAAACAGGCTGTATGTCAGGGAATCTGAATGTTCCTGCTATTAAAAGTTAGCAAACAACCTGACAACATTCTCCACATTGTCCCCATCTACAAAATGAAGCTAGTATATAGAGTTAGACACCTCACCATTCATTGTGTTTACAGAATATCTGCCAGAGATTTCTAGTTTCAATCTTTTCATATCCTTGAATTATTCTCTACTATTTAGAAAATAATGGTGGGATTTCTCAAAAATAAAGTTGAGTGTTAATCTGGAGAGGAGCAGAGTTTTAAAATCAAATTATCAACACAGAATGACAAAACCTCAAGGAAGAAGGGAAATGCTGGTCCACCATCATACTTATTGGCATCAATAGCAAAGGACCATGAGCCGGAGAACGAACCCTAAGCAAAGAGAAAAGTCAGTCCCAAACCATCTAAAGCACCAATTTGTGGGGCAAGGTCTGAGAAGTATGTCCAAAAAGCTTTTGTTCACCCTGGCTTCAGCTCTCCCATACCTCTCACCTGGCACCCTGGTCCTCTCATTGAATCCAGGAGACTCTCTCATTGAATGCAGGAGACTCAGATCAACTAGACCACCTTATGCTCCAAAATATTTTTGAGTATTTTGAATATCCTAAGTATCAAATTAATTCAAAGATTTTTTTTCCTTAGAGAAAAATCACAAGGGAGACTGAATAAATATATTGTGATACATTTATATAATGGACTACCCCCTTGGCAATAAAAGGGAACAGACTACTAATACAAGCAGCAACATGTATAAATCTCACAAATAAATGATGATGAGTAATAGCCAGGCCCAAAAGTACACATGCTGCATGATTCTACTCATTTAAAGTGTAAGAACTGGCAAAATTAGCATAGGATGAAAAAAATTAGAATAATGGTTGTTGGAGGTGAGAAGAGGGAGGGGAAAGTGATGAATTGAGGTAGAAAGGATCAGAAGAAACTTTCAGGGTGATGAAAACAGTCTAGATCTTAACTGGGGCACTGGTTACATGGGTATACTCACCTGTGCAAACACATCAAAGGGTATACTTAAGATCTGTCCAGTTTACCATTTGTAAATTTACCTCAGTTTTTAAAATACACAAGATTACTCATCACCAACCTCCTCCCACCTCTGACTCAATCTAGCAAGTCCAAGGAAGAGAACACTGAACTCTGGAAACAGAGAACCTGAAATATAACCCCAGTCCTCTAACCTTCTAGCTCTATCATCTTAACATATCTCTACTCCACATTTTCCCCACCTGCAAAATAGGAAAATCTTATTCATGGTCATTTCAAACAAAATACATCAAAGGTAAAAGCCAACACCATATAGAAAACTGCTTTGTAAATAGTATCATCTGATAAACAGAAGAGATTGATTCTCCAGATTACGGTCAGATCAGAGATCAGTCGCTCAGTTGTGTCCGACTCTTTGCGACCCCATGAACTGCAGCACGCCAGGCCTCCCTGTCCATCACCAACTCCCAGAGTTCACTCAGACTCACATCCATCGAGTCAGTGATGCCATCCAGCCATCTCATCCTCTGTCGCCCCCTTCTCCTCCTGCCCCCAATCCCTCCCAGCATCAGAGTCTCCTCCAATGAGTCAACTTTTCGCATGAGGTGGCCAAAATACTGGAGTTTCAGCTTGAGCATCATTCCTTCCAAAGAAATCCCAGGGCTGATCTCCTTCAGAATGGACTGGTTGGATCTCCTTGCAGTCCAAGGGACTCTCAAGAGTCTTCTCCAACACCACAGTTCAAAAGCATCAATTCTTCAGCGCTCAGCCTTCTTCACAGTCCAGCTCTCACATCCATACATGACCACAGGAAAAACCATAGCCTTGACTAGGCGAACCTTTGTTGGCAAAGTAATGTCTCTGCTTTTGAATATAAGTTGGTCATATCTTTCCTTCCAAGAAGTAAGCGTCTTTTAATTTCATGGCTACAGTCACCATCTGCAGTGATTTTGGAGCCCAGAAAAATAAAGTCTGACACTGTTTCTACTGTTTCCCCATCTATTTCCCATGTAGTGATGGGCCTAGATGCCATGATCTTCGTTTTCTGAATGTTGAGCTTTAAGCCAACCTTTTCACTCTCCACTTTCACTTTCATCAAGAGGCTTTTGAGTTCCTCTTCACTTTCTGCCATAAGGGTGGTGTCATCTGCATATCTGAGGTTATTGAGATTTCTCCCAGCAATCTTGATTCCAACTTGTGTTTCTTCCAGTCCAGCATTTCTCATGATGTACTCTGCATATAAGTTAAATAAACATGGTGACAATATGCAGCCTTGACGTACTCCTTTTCCTATTTGGAACCAGTCTGTTGTTCCATGACCAGTTCTAACTGTTGCTTCCTGACTTGCATACAGATTTCTCAAGAGGCAGATCAGGTGGTCTGGTATTCCCATCTCTTTCAGAATTTTCCACAGTTTATTGTGATCTACACAGTCAAAGGCTTTGGCATAGTCAATAAGGCAGAAATAGATGTTTTTCTGGAACTCTCTTGCTTTTTCCATGATCCAGCGGATGTTGGCAATTTGATCTCTGGTTCCTCTGCCTTTTCTAAAACCAGCTTGAACATCAGGAAGTTCACGGTTCGATTACGGTAGGGGTCAGGAAAGAGTACGGAGAAGGCAATGGCACCCCACTCCAGTACTCTTGCCTGGAAAATCCCATGGACGGAGGAGCCTGGTAGGCTGCAGTCCATGGGGTCGCTAGGAGTCGGACACGACTAAGCGACTTCACTTTCACTTCTGGAGAATCCCAGAGTCGGGGGGGCCTGGTGGGCTGCCGTCCATGGGGTTGCACAGAGTCGGACACGACTGAAGCGACTTAGCATAGCAGGAAAGAGTATCCATCAGGGTATCCCCCATTGGGATAATGTTCATTTATGTGACGATTTTCTCTTTCTCCCATTTTGAAACATGGGATTCTGCAGCTACTCAGGCCACTAAGCATTTGGCCTCCACTTTTCCTTACACAAGGGAACATACACAAACACTCTTCCATAAGCTCTATCTGCTCTCAGTCGCTCTAGCTACTCTGCTTTGCAAGGTGCCCAATCTACATAAACTAGGAGGATCAATCACCAGGCAACGAGAAAAAGGCAACACACTGTAATCCAAGGCCAAGGTGCAAAACCCCACACCAGGAGGAACAGGTCATTAGGTCCTGCTGAGAGTCCTGGCTGTCACCTTGCTTAGAGTAGACTTGGTCACAGGAAGTCACCCATCGGTGGCATTCCCCTGTCTCCCACTCCCCAACCTGCTCTTTTCTGGACAGTTGTTTATGCCCTCCCTCTTCCCTGGCTCTCCATTCTCGCCCACACTTTCTCTTTCTCTCCAGGCTGGGTTTAATTTGACACCTTGAGCTTTGGTAACGAGGTGGGGAGCAGAGCAGCCACAGCGGAATTCATTAGGCTCAACACTACAGGGCCCGCTCTCTGTGCGTTAATGACATCGGAGGGTAGGGAAACGAGACAGCCACCACGCGAGATGAAATAAACATGAGGACTGTCAGCAGTGACAGCCCGAGCAAAGGGGACAAAATGAGCCAGGTAGAGACCTTTCCCCGTCCGCACAATGCAAACCGACAGCTTGCAAAGCCCCCTCCCCACCGCTGCCCCCCTTACCCAAAGCTGAAGAGTGAGGAAGAGGTGGGGTGACGTGGAAGTGTGGATGGGGAAGAAGGAGAGAAAACACAATGAAATTACCATTGTTTTAACATACAAATTTCATTTATCAGTTTAATGTTGGCACAAACCAAATTTCTCCCCCTCCCTCGGAGACAGCAGGCACAAGGAGGCTGGGGGCGGGCCCAGGCTGCATGATGCTTGGAGCCTTCCTGCCTTCCTCCTCCCTACCTCAAGCTCTCTTGGCTGATTCTCTTCTGAGTTACCACCCTCCCCCCACCCCTTCTACCACTGTAACTCTATCACTCGCTGTTACTAAAGGGGCATGGAAGGAGGAAAGGAAGAGAGAGAGGAAGCATTGGTGATGGAGAAGAAATAGAAATGCTGGCTTCTCTGCATGTTTTTTTGAAGGGCAGGGAGGTGTTGACAAAAGAAAATTCAGGCAGCGTGTACTTGGCCACGGAGCACAGCAACAGGAGCACAGCCAGACTGGGAAAAGCCCTGCATGTGGACACTTCTGGGAAGAGCAGCAAGGGCCCTGCTCCTAGTTACCAGGAGTCAAGAGAGTGAACTGACAAGGGAGGGCTTAGGGACTATGATGACCTTCCCTTGTGCACACAACACAGAAGGAATGAGCCGGCTGTAGTCAAACTAAGCCTCCTTCTCTTCCAAGAGAATAATCCTATATACACAGGACCAAAGAGAGAGCCTCTCTTTCCTGGATTTGCCTAAGAAAAGGGTGCTTCCTCATCTCCAAAAAGAACAGACTCCTATGGCGGGCCCCTGCGTGAAGCCCAGGGCTGGTATCTGGAGGGCTCCATTTTCCCCAGTGTCATCAGCAGACCCACACAACCAGACTGGATCACTTCTTGCAAGCCCTTCCCTGGAAAACCTTCCACTATTTCTTTTCAGCCTTTCTCAGAGAGAGTATGTATGTAAGCCAAAGCCCACACTTTGAAGCCAAACATCCCTATTTTCTTTGGCCATGGACATCTCAAGGTTTTCAGAGAACTCTGAAAGCTGGCAGTATGATTATGAGAAGGGAAAAGAAAGCCATTATTTTTATTAATTAGCATTCAAAAGAAAGCTTATGAAGGCTGGATCACTGACAGAATTCAGACTTAGAACAGACCCAGCACATTCATTTGAAGCTACGTGAATGTAAGTGTGCCCTGTCTCACAACAAGCCAGGAAGGTAGGGGCCTCCGAAAAAAATTAATATACAAGTTTGCTGCAGATTCTGCTACAGGGATGTGGAAGATGTGGGAAGCCAAGGAAGAGGAGTGCAAGCTCTATATTTTAACATAGTGGCCATGAACTAGGGAGCTCAGTGGCCATGGCTCCAACCAAGGGCATTAACAACCAATATCAGAAAATTGTCTAGTTGTTCCAAATATTGGAGAAAAGAATGGGTTTGAGGTATGACAAAATGGGGGACAATTTTGTCAGATTTGTCCTGGGTTTAAGGCCTACAGAAACATAATAGAAGTTTGTTCTGCACTCAACAATGACAAGGCCTTCGTTTCCTCATCAGAAATGGTTCAGGCCTTTTTCCCCTGGATGATGTGGAAATAAATGAGTTAGCACCCTATATGAAGCATTACCATCCCTGAAGGGAAGCAATCCATTAATAACAGTGCTTTAAAAGCATTTTACATTTAAGAGACTAATTTTGCTTTATGCTCTAAAATATGAGTATAGAACATTTTGTTAAGGAAAGCAGACACACGGTTCATTTCTTCTGGAAGGCGTAAATGGGCCGATTAAGAGTAAAGCTCAAGGAAAGGGCTGAGCGAGACCTGAAGGCCCGCGTTATCACATCTAGCATGGAGCACCTGAAGGGGAGCCTGGAATCCATCGTGAACACAAAGGGAACCGCACACATGCCACCATGCTGAATCAAGAGAAGCAGTAATCTTAAGTTACATCAAGGACACCACAGAACAGCAGCTAAACAAGAAGCATGTTCCCCATACGATTCGCATTTGGACTGGCCCACCGTTTTCTGTCTTCTGGCCCAGTTGTAATTTCAAGCCTGCCCTGAGATCAGAAGGCCCTTTTCATTTGTACATTTTCATGACCCTATATGGCCTCTCCCCACCTCAAAGATCCCCCCTACAGAAGTTAATTACTTCACTCATCTGAAAGAAGAAAGCCTTCCCAGCAAGAGGGGGCAGTTGACAAACAACTCCTGTGTGGTCCTGAGAGGCAGGGAGCACAGTGGAAAAAGGAGGATGGCTTTAGAAAGAGATAGATACAGGTTTGATCCTCTTTCTCCACTAATTACAAGTCTGGGATTTAGTCTCAGTGGCCCTCGGTGGCCCCTTCTGTAAAATGGAGATTAGTATAACACCAACATCTGTGCCACATTTAAAGACTACCCAGCAGTGCCTGGCACGTGGCAGAAACTCCTTCCAAGTGAACCAGGTAGCTGCAACAGTGTCCAAAGAAGTTGCTGCGACAGTTCTGAAGTTTCCCTGCCTTGAAGTCTGTGAAAAATGAGCTGCAAAAGCCCAAAATACTACACGTACTACCAGAACAGTCTACAGCTTATAAACACCAAAAAAGCGAAAAATGTGAAAATGTTAGTTGCTTAGTCGTGTCTGACTCTTTGTGACCCCATGGACAACAGTCTGCCAGGCTCCTCTGTCCACGGAATTCTCCAGGCAAGAGGACTAGAGTGAGTAGCCATTTCCTTCTCCAGGGGATCCTCCTGACTGAAGGATCGAACTCAGATCTCTTGCATTGTAGGCAGATTCTTTACCATGTGAGCCACTAGGGAAGCCCAAGTGTGTGGGCTTCCCTAGTAGCCCGCCAGGCTCCTCTGTCCATGTGATTTCCCAGGCAGTAATAATGGAATGGGTTGTCATTTTCTTCTCCATGGGATCTTCCTGACCCAAGGATCAAACCCAACTCTCCTCCTTGTCAGGTGGGTTCTTTTTATCACTAAGCCACCTGGGAAACCCCATATACAGTATACCCACATAGTCTATCTCTGTCTATGGGCCTTCCCCAGTAAGAATACTGGAGTGAGCTGCCATGCAAAATTCCCTTCCCCCATGGTTAGCACTTAAAATCAGTTATAAGGCCTTCCTTATTTTTCTTTAGGCATCTTCAACCTCTTAACCTCACTTCTCCAATCACCACTCTTCCCCCAGTCCTCACAACAATATTTTACAGTCTTGGTGAAAGTGAAAGTGTTAATCACTCTGTTGTGTTAGACTCTTTGCAACCCCATGGACTGTAGCCCACCAGGCTCCTCTGACCACAGAATTCTCCAGGCAAGAATATTGGAGTGGGTAGCCATTTCCTTCTCCAGAGGATCTTCCTGACTCAGTGACTGAATTTCTGGGTCTCCTGCAGACAGATTCTTTACTGTCTGAGTCACTAGGGAAGCCCTGTGTGCCTAATACTAAAGGTTGGGATGCTTTGAAAAAAATAAGAATGAATACTCAGCACTAGGCCCCAGAATTTCTGATTTCATGGTTTCTGGGTGAAGCCCAGGTATTTATGGTAGTTTGTAACAGTTCCCCAAGTGATTTTAATGGGCAATCGGGATTGAAAGCCACTCTGTACCAAATATACTTGTTATTAAAAAGTTTGTGCATAACATTAAAAGCACATTTTTTATGGCCATAATGACTTGGCAGGAGTCTTAGGCCTGAACACTGAAAAAGGTAAACTTCTCAGCTTCTGTGAAAGCCATACCTGGGAAGGACATGGGAGGTCAACTAGGTCACCCCCACCTCAGGGAGAAGCTTGGGAAGGTGAAGTGACATCTGCTAATAACACAATGATGTCTACGGGCAAAGCTGGCTTCCTCCCCACAGATCCCTGGGTCTCTAGAACCTACTTCCTTCTGCTCAAGTTCTGAGGCCTGAACTGCCCGCCCCCACTCTCTCTTCTGTTCTCCTCTTTCTTGTTCCATCCTTCCCAGAGTTTCTTCCCCTGCTGGCCTTGTTTTCAGTCTTTAGTGCTAAATGCTTCCAGTTTGAAGTGTTCCATATAGTGCCTGGAGCTTGAAGAGAAAAGTTACCATGAAAATCTTAATAAACAAATAAATAATTCATACTAGGTATTGGTCTGTTCTCTGCACCACTGGGTTTCAAACATTTCTTAGAAACCGACTCTCACCCATAAAGTCAAACAAATGAAATCCATGATACAGAAGGGGGTTTGGTCCAGAGTCCTAGGGGCTCACCCAGTCCCTGCCGCTGCCAGAGGGGCTGACCTAGGGCACCTTCACCCATTCTCAGGATCCTATGAGGGGCAGAAGTAGAAGTTCCTCACCACAGGACATGTGGTTGTCTTGCATGTTTGTGATGGACAGCACAAAGGATACAATTTCACTAGACTACACATCCTCAGTCCCCAAAAAAGAAGAGAAGGCATTTGTTGTAAAACAAGCACATCACTGTGAAAAGAGTATGCGTTGCAATTAGGTTGCAAGAAAAATAAAGAAATGTGGCAGGTGAGACCTACTCAATCCACTCAATCCTGAGAAGGCACTCAAGTCTCCCAAGATTATCAAAAAATCTCTCGGACTTCCCTGACAGTCCCACAGTTAGGACTCCATGCACCCAGCACAGGGGTCACAGATCCCATCCTTGGTCAGGGAACTAGGATCCCTCATTCTATATGGGATGGCCAAAACGGGAAAAAAAATCTCTTTCCTCCCAGCAAGCAGGGAAATTTTCTTCATACATGCATACATGCCTGGGAGTCTGTTTCTCCCCTGAAGACTCAGGGGCCCTGCACACTCTTTCCATTCAGGAGGAAGGCACGTGAAAGTCGCTCAATCGTGTCCGACTCTGTGTGAACTCATGGACTATACAGTCCATGGAATTCTCCAGGCCAGAATACTGGAGTGGGTAGCCTTTCCCTTCTCCAGCGGATCTTCCCAACCCAGGGATTGAATCCAGGTGTCCCACATCGCAGGCGCATTCTTTGCCAGCCGAGACACAGGACAAGCCATGCTGCTGCTGCTAAGTCGCTTCAGTCGTGTCCGACTCTGTGCGACCCCATAGACGGCAGCCCACCAGGCTCCCCTGTCCCTGGGATTCTCCAGGCAAGAACACTGGAGTGGGTTGCCATTTCCTTCTCCAATGCATGAAAGTGAGAAAAGTGAAAGTGAAGTCGCTCAGTCATGTCCGACTCCTAGTGACCCCATGGACTGCAGCCCACCAGGCTCCTCCGTCCATGGGATTTTCCAGGCAAGAGTACTGGAGTGCGGTACCATTGCCTTCTCCCGGGGAAGCCATAATGGAGAACAATTCAAAGTAAGGAAGTCAGTACGGTCACACTTCCTACCTGGAAGCATCCACAGGTTTCTGGCAATCAAGAAAGGCTATCTCTTCCTGGTAGTTATCTCTACCCAAAACAAACAAAAAGCTACAAACCACCCTCAGGTAGATTTCTTCATTTATGTGGCTGTCAACGACAAGCGTCCCTATCAAACTAGCTATGCAGTTACAACCACTGGTACGGTGGCTAAATTTGCCAGAAATAAACATTGATTATTTTAAGTGACTTCCATAATACAGAGGAAGTCAAGATTACAAAGAATTTTTGTTTCTTTGCTTGTCTGCTTCATTATTTCTTTACCGACTATATGCTTCCAAATCAATGTCACCTTTATTCTGCTCCAAAGGAAGCCTGGCTTGCTTAAGGACCAGATCTAAACATCTCTAAGGCTGTCAAGGAAAGGAGGCAGAGACAGAAATATAAAATCTCTTCAGATCTGTATTTGGGGTTACTTGTCAAAACACAAGCAGGGAAATCCTCCTCATTCCATCTTTTCTTCATTTCGCCCTCTGATCTCCACTAGGCAGATGCCATGTTCCCCATTTACAGATGAGACAGCTGAGGCTGAGAAAGGCTCAGTAACTTGCCCAATGTCATACAGTCTGCTTGTCCTTGACCTTGGATCCAGGTATACTACTTCTAAACGCAGTGCTTTACCCATTATAAAACTTATGCCTCAAAATTCCAGGTGCCAACTGTTAAAACTGTACTGAAATGTGCCAGAAACTACTGCAAAACATTTAATTCAGCAAGTCTGGACATGATGGTGGTGTCATGTCTCCCAAGTAGTATCTTACCAGCACCTTCAATTTCTCTGCTGACAAATCCACGCAATCACGGGGAGTGAGGAAGGTATTGGTGTGTATGTGTTGGCAAGAATAATGAATGGGCCATGAACAGTTTTCAAAGGGCCACTTATTTTGTCCTTAATATTTCAAACCTAAGTCCTTCTGCCATGGTTTTTCTTCCACCTCTTGCTCCAAATTCTTTTCAATCACCCGCTTCAAACTGTTTTAACCCTCCCCCGCCCTTCTCCTCTGCCTTAAAATCAAGCAGCCATGGAGTTTGTTCAGATTCCCTATTCATCAAGGAAATGAATTCCATATGCATAATTCATTTCTTTTGTGAACTTTTTCCCCTGCAGGGAGTTAATGCTCCTCAGTGCACTAGGAACAGAGACAGTGACAGAAGGACCAGAGAGCAAGGGGGCAAAAATGCCTTTCCCCACATAACCGGGACAGAGAGGGGCCAAGAGGTCTGGCTTCTGCTGGCTGACACCTTGAGTTCCACAATTCTATCTTGCCCAGAGGAGGGGGCACCCTGCACTGGTTATTAGGGGACAATAGGCTTCAAGGGCGAGTGGTCCACAGAGCCCAGAGGCCTTTCGAGGCTGGAGGCCTTCTTTCTAACCCCAGTGCCTGACTCAGGGGTAGAAAGAAATCGATAGCATCCTCCCACTCCTTTATGGTTCTGCTAGTATGAAAACCCCAAACTAAACAAAGAGATAGACACTGTGCCCAATGCACCATGTTTAACAGCTGTTGCATTTGGAGAAAAAGCAGTCCCTAGTCCAAAGTCAGATTTGAAAAACGGCTTTATTAAGAGAAAGATTTACTGTATGTGAACTCCAAGCCTAGAAAGTGGAGGAGGAGCAGCTGAGAAAGACAGATCTGCCAGACGGGGAGCCCAACTGACTCCACTGGCTGATGTTACCTTTTGGCAACATCCACTGACCCACATGACATCCTGGAAGCTCTAGGCCTTTGGTTGTTAACTCTTTAATAACAGCCGAGAGTCCCCAAAGTTCAGGGCTGGCTTGATAAATGGCAGAGCAGATCTCAAAGCCAAGATGGAGCTTTTATTCTAGCACAATTTATTTCAGGGAATAATGTTACTTAGCATCTTATTTTAAAATTCTTTTTTTTCCCAAAAATCTATGTTTCTTTTCTCTTTTTTTTTTGCTTCTGCTTTCCTCCATCTGTGTGTGTGTGTGTGTGTGTGTGTGTGTTATAAAGGTGGTGGGGTAGCTGATAATTCATTGTCAGATTTGGGGATTCTTTTACCTAATTTCTAGGACCACCTATAGTTCATGATCGGAGAAGGCAATGGCACCCCACTCCAGTACTCTTGCCTGGAAAATCCCACGGATGGAGGAGCCTGGAGGGCTGCAGTCCATGGGGTCGCTGAGGGTCGGACACAACTGCTGGCCTTCACTTTCACTTTTCACTTTCATGCATTGAAGAAGGAAATGGCAACCCACTCCAGTATTCTTGCCTGGAGAATCCCAGGGACCGGGGAGCCTGGTGGGCTGCCGTCTGTGGGGTCACACAGAGTCGGACACGACTGAAGTGACTTAGCATAGCATAGCATAGTTCAGGATTAGCATCTTGGGAAGGAAGATGGGCTGCTGCCTTAACTGTCTAGGATCAGCACAATTTTGTACACAGCTCCTAGAACAGACTGGCCTGATGATGCCATTTAATGAGTAATAATGAAACTTTACTGTTATTTACTTTTTTCTCTGTGTGGTCTGATATGGGCTAGACAGGATAAAGCCAGTAGAAGACAGAAGTGGATCTACCAAGAAATTTTACTGTGATTTTTGTCAAGTTTGTAAAGACAGATACATCCATAGCATTTATCCAAAGTATGAAAACCAGAAAACAGCTGGCCAGCTTTATTCTACCGTTAACTAAAAGCACAGTGACAAATTAAGCCCTCTACATGAAAGCTAGGGGTATCAACAGTAGACAGGTGCATTATTAATCAAAATGTCCAGTGTCTGGAGCACTAGAGTGATGATCTGGCCCTGGCCTCAGAGAGCTTATGGTCTGTTTAGGAAAGAAAGAACTATAAAGAAAATAGTAAAGATACAGTGATCTCAAAGAATATGTAAATATATAAGTGAGACAAGCTATCCCCAAGAGGTAGCAAGGATTCCCAGATACACCCTGAATAAGAGCCATCAGATCACAGAGGTTTCATGCAAGGGCTTCGGAGTTGGATGGACATGTGTTCGAACCCCAAACTTCCCACTTACTAGCTATGTGATTAGGACATGAATTTAATCTCTCAAACCTCCTCAGTAAAATAAATGCTGTGATTTCACTTCTTCAAGGGTGTTTATAAGCAATGCATTAGATTAAGGTACTTAAACTAATTTGGTAGAAAAAAGGTATTAGCTCATTTTTAATCAGTGGAAAGAAGCACAGTGATATGAGCTAACGTGGTGACAGACACATTGCTGCGGCACAAAGTGGGAGGTAGCATGCCGGAACTTCAAACAAAAATGCTCCTCATCTGCACTATGGATTAGCTAGAAGGTGCGATAAACAGAATAAAAGAAAACATCCCCTTCACCACAACCTGCACTTATCCGTCGATTCCGGAGTGTGCGTCTCTGAATCTTGCTCTTCATTTCTGCTAAGTGGCCCCTCCACCAACACTCTGTCTTCAACCACAAGACCACATCAGCACTGCTCGTCTTCACACACTAAATCTGGACAGTAAGTGGCATCGCCCTGTCACAAGGGTAGGGAGAGCGTCTGCAACGCCCCATTTAACTGCTCTGGGCTCCTATCTCTGGGCTTCATTAGCATATTTCAGCAGTGCCTTGATGGATGAAGATAGATGGGGGAACATCATCCTTGGTGAAATCACTGTTTCATCAAGGTTAAACCAGCCTCAAGCTTCGCCACCTCCCTTTGTTTGGCTAAGTCTCTAATAACAAAATTAACGGCAGAATTAATGCCCAGGAGGCTCCCAGTGAAATATACTGATGCCCCCAGAATGAAGCTTTAGCCTGGACCTCCCAGTTTATAATCCATCAATCAGTTGCTTCCATACTTTATCTTAAAATAGAACATCACCTCCGTCACAGCAGAAGCCCGCCTCTCTATCCTTTTCTTTCATCTGAAACAGCTGGGCTGGGTAAAAGAACAAGAGGTAGCTGGTTGCCTTCAAATCATCACAGTGACACCTGTCAAAGCAAAGGACAGACACCCAGTATTCTGTCCTTTCTCCACGACTAGACTATGAGCTCCCTGAGGGCAAATGGTTTTTTGTTATATTGCTTCCTTTCAACATCTTATCATGTGTATTGTTTTCTAAGGCCAGCAGCTCATGTTCACTGCATCCTTATTGAGAATGAAGAACTGTGTTAGGTGTGATAAAAATACCTACTCAAATTGATAAATCTGAATACCTCCTATCTATAAAGGCTTCACAAGACAAGGTTATACTGCCAATGTTAATCCTCAGGACTGTAGCAACTTCATGTTTAGAGTTTCAACATCACTTCCACGGGATTTCACCCCCTAATCAACCACCAGGACACACTTGGGTGGTAGTTCTCCAGATGAAAACAGATCGATGCCCTGCATGTCCTAACCAGGACCAAGTTGAAAATGACACAGATGAGAGCCAGGTGAAATGTCTGAAGTCTATTTTTAGTTTCCTTTCTTATTAATAGAGTCGCATCCCCTTGGCAGGGCTTCCCTGGTGGTGAAGAATCTGCCTGCAATGTGGGAGAACGGGGTTCGATGCCTGGGTTGGGAAGATTCACTGGGGAAGGGAACAGCTGCTCACTGCAGTATCTGGCCTGGAGAATTCCATGGACTGTATAGTCCAAGGGGTCGCACAGAGTCGGACATGAGTGAGCGGCTTTCACTTTCACTTTCTCCTTGGCAAGACACTTCCACGCACTGGGACTCAGCATATGCAAGACAGAATAAGCCTGTACTAAGCTCCTTCACTTCTGAAGTGGGGTTACTACCAACTTCTCATGTATACTTTTGCAGGGAGATGATGACAGAAAGGCAGAAATACACCTGAGCTCTGAAAAATAGGCATGAGAGTAATCAACAGTATTAGAGACAGGACTTATGTTAAGAAAGGAGAATATTGTGAACCTAAACATTCAGTTTTCTAACAAAGTGAGACAGAGGAAGAGAGGTAGAAAATGGGGGTAGGAACACGAGGGAGAAAAGAAATATCCAAAAAAGCAGCCTCCGTGTTACGGAACTAATCAAGGTACCATATCTCACTGGACCTCAAGTTTCTAGGAGTATTCATGAAAATCAAAGGCTTAAAATCTATCAAATGTTCTAACTTCCTTAAAGGAAGGGTCTTAGCTGAATACCAGAAGTCACTATGACCATGCAGAACCAAACGCAATCCATGCTATTTGTTATGGGAAGGATGCAAAATCACAGGCCAGCCAACCGGAGAGGGCTGAAACTCAGCAGACAATAAAATCTCCTTCCTCACACTCTTCTCTGATGGAGAATAAGAGCTGAAATTATTAAAATCCACGGAAAGAAAGACGAAGACACAAGACCTGGAAGCTGTTCTTCATACCTTCTTGAAAAATATCTGAGGGAGCAGCCATGAGACAGGCTGGGGCCAAGGCTGCCCCAGAAGCTGCCTTTGGTGGTAACCAAGAACTCTGCCAGAGTTGCACACAGAGAACCACATGAAACCAGGGCATAAGAAGACAGGTCATTTCCAGGTGCAGCCCTATAGGCGGGCAGCTGGGGAAGCATGCCTGGTCAAGAAAAGGCCTACATTGCTTTACTGGTCTAGGTCAGGTCACTGGGTGTCCCCATGGCCTGAGCAAGTTTTCTGGGTAACCTAGCAGGAGCTGCTGCACCGCTTTAACAGTGAACAGCAGGGGCAATGGTCCCACCCACGTCTCTCCTCTCCTCTATTCTCTCTCCTTCCTCCCTGCCCCCAACCCCAAAGAAAAACACTCAGATGAGTATCATGAGTCAGCTGTGGCCCAGGGCCATGAAATGTGACTGTCAGAGGCAGCTCAGGACGCAGCGCAAAGAACAGGTGGCATGGAATTCTAGAACCACACTACTATCCACCTTCTACTCACAGTCCACCAGTGGCTGCTCCAAAGGAAAATTATTGAGCGGCAATCTCTCTGTGCACAGAAATGGGTGAGGATGCCTGTATCATGAAGAGGTTCTAAATGCCAGAGCCAAAAGGATTCTGAGAGACCAAGCCCCACCTTTGACAAAGAAGTGAAGCTATTAACAGTTGTCAGGGACTTCCCTGGTGGCCCAGTGTTTAAAAGTCTGCCTTGAAACGCACGGGATTTGGGGTCAATCCCTGGTCAGGAAACTAAGATCCTGCATGCTGCAGGGCAACTAACCTGTGTGCCACTAGAGAGAAACAACTTTGGCCTCTTGCTACCAAATAAACAAATGAACACTTAAAAAAAAAAAAAACAAAAAACAGTGGTCAATCCACAACACTGCCTGTGTTTAAGACACAAGGAACTAACGAAGAAGTACAAATTGTCCTTCGTGGTGGTATGATGCAACATTCCACAGACATCCAGGCAGCCCTGGGATCCACATTTCCAAGGACCTGTGGAGGACATGGAACTATCCCAAATGGAGCACTTGCAGAGCAGTCCAAGCTGGTAATTACCAACCCTAAACTTCTCTGACGGAGAAGGCAATGGCACCCCACTCCAGTTCTCTTGCCTGGAAAATCCCATGGACGGAGGAGCCTGGAAGGCTGCAGTCCATGGGGTCGCTGAGGGTTGGACACGACTGAGTGACTTCACTTTTACTTTTCACTTTCATGCATTGCAGAAGGAAATGGCAACCCACTCCAGTGTTCTTGCCTGGAGAATCCCAGGGACAGGGGAGCCTGGTGGGCTGCCGTCTATGGGGTCGCACAGAGTCGGATACGACTGAAGCGACTTAGTAGTAGTAGTAGTAGTAGGAACTTCTCTGGGGTTTCCCTGGTGGCTCAGACGGTAAAGCGTCTGCCCGCAATGTGGGAGACCCGGGTTTGATTCCTGGGTTGGGAAGATCTTCTCTGACTCTGATCACCATCCTTGCTTGGGAAACTGAGAATGAGAGTCTTCAGCAGGACTTCCATGAAAGGCAAGGTGAGAAGCGGAAGCTTCCTCATGGGAACCCCTCTGCCCCTCTGCAGACCAGTGGACACACAAATCTAAACACTAACAGAGAAGACACAGGCCTAGTTCCAACCCAGCTCAGCTAGGCTTTCAAAAGCCAAGCTGCGGTCCATCCAGAGGACACGCTGACCTGGCAGTCCTGAAACCTAAAATCCAAGTGTTGGCGGCTCCTAGCCCCTTCTGACTTCGGAGAAGGCAATGGCACCCCACGCCAGTACTCTTATCTGGAAAATCCCGTGGACGGAGGAGCCTGGTAGGCTGCAGTCCATGAGATCGCTAAGAATAGGACACGACTGAGCGACTTCACTTTCACTTTTTACTTTCATGCACTGGAGAAGGAAATGGCAACCCACTCCAGTGTTCTTGCCTGGAGAATCCCAGGGATAGAGGAGCCTGGTGGACTGCCGCCTATGGGGTCGCACAGAGTCGGACACGACTGAAGCGACTTAGCAGCAGCAGCAGTAGCCCCTTCTGACTTACGGGACTTCCTATGCTACCCTATCCCCTCTGACTTTGCCAGGGGCTTCATTTATTCCATCAGGCCCTGGGATTTTGATCCCATCTTGGAATCAGTGGTCTCTAGAATCCCAAACAGATAATCTCACTGTTCTGTATGGCTGTCTCATCATCGCTGAAATGGGAGCCAACCATCCTCACTAACCCTGTAAGGATTATCTAAGAAATTACCAAAAATTCCTAAGTACCTTCCAGGCTCCCTAGGAACCAAGTCAAGCATCAAAACAGGAAGGGTCTCTCATCCTCTCTAACCTCAATGGAGGGAAATAGCAGCTCTTCATTCAGAAGGCTAAGACAAGGAAAAAAATCAACAAGTTTGTGCTAAGCAGGCAGGTTACAGGGCTTGCCTTGACCTTCTCACTTCCTGCTCTGGAGCCGCTAGGAGGAGGTTCACAGCACGAAGCCCTTTATTCGTGGCACAGGTCAGATGTGCCAACACACCTGTGCCCTTTTGAACCTTCAAAGTCACCCTAAGAGGCAGCTATCGACATTATCCTTTCCAAAAAGAAACACAAAGATTCAGGCGGGACAAGTGGCCGCATAAAGCCACACTGCTGGCAGGCAGTGACATTAAGGACTGAACCAGGAGCCTCTGATGCCAAGCCTCCCATGGCAGGAGCCGGACAGGCAGGACTGACTCACACCAGGAGGGGTAAAGGATGGTATGCTCACCCTCTTTCTCTTGCTGCCAGATAATACTTTCCTTCAGAATTCAGCTCCAAACACTCCCAATGCTCCATACACATAACTCTGACCTAGGAGGCCTCAGGCAGGAAGCCCCTTTAGAATCGACCCTGAGCAGGTGACCTCACTGAGGAGCGCCGCGCGCGAGGTGCCGGTCAGAGCTGGGAGAAAGGGCAAGTCAGCCAGGCCAAAGCTCACCTGCCTTTATCTCTCCCAACCGCTTTGTTCCTCAGACCCCAAAGAACAATAGGTGGTCACGCTCTGCTCCTCTTGTCTTTCTTTCACATGGGCTCTGACTGTGTGTGTATGTCTTTATCAGAAAATTGACTGTTTTATATTATATTCACACATGCTCTCCAGAGTAAAGGGCCCACCAGACTCAGAACAGGCAGCGCCAGAGAAGTCTGGTACTTTCCTGAAACCCCTCTTCTGGCTCAGCCATCAACCCACAGGTCCAGCTGTACACAGTACCTTCAAAGGGGAAACTGAGGAATACTGCACAAAAATCAATGCTTGGCCTGAGATAGTTTGGAAAGTAACCATTTTAAAGCACATATCTGTATATTTATCCACCCTCATTCACTCTATTTTTCTACATCTCACTGTGGCCAGGGCAAAGTGCAACCCGTGGAAGCCATCTCTAATTTGCAGCAGACCAAACAGGAACAGGCGCAGAAATCTGCGCAAGTGACCACGCTGCCGCTGTTGCTAGGCAGCATGGTTATGTCCATTCCCTGCTGCTTGGCAACCACCATTTCCCATCACATACACAGAGTCATTGCAGTGGCACAAGTGCCTTGAATTGTTGTCTTACAGCTTTCAGAGAAAAGGACTGAAATTCAAGGATCTTAGAATCCTGAATGGGTCACCTGCAACATTCCACAGATATCCAGGTATCCACAAGATACCCTTAGAGCAAGATGGCCCCATTCCATCAAAATACGTCCCTTTAGTGACTCATGAATTTGTGCCTGATGGCTGCACAGATCTTATACTGAATGCAGTGACATGCCAGAGAGATGGGAAAGGAGCTTGAGTCAGCAGGCTCACACTTTTGGAGAAGAAAGGTCTGAGCTGTATGCTCCATACCTCCAAAAACTCCCTGGTAGAATACAGATCTTTTCCCAGGATAGCCTGTGTAGAGGACTGGGATAAAATAAAAGAGCCAAATACCTTAAATGGTGATGCTTCTTTCTGTGATCCCTACCCAATGCCAGGGGAACTTGGCAAGCCTGTGCTAACTGAGGGCAACATTGTCCGACACTCATCCTAACCTCATTGGTCACAATCTGTCAGCTCCCCAACAGCAAAGCCAAAATCATGAACTTATTATTCAAGTCAAATAGCTGCCTACCATATAACTGGACGCCCTTAGCCCACTTCCTGTCTTTGGGTGATAAAGAAACAGATGCCCCAAATCCCACTGGAAGTTAGTGTCCCAGCATGCACTTGAACTCAGCAGCCCTCGGCTCCAGCCAACTGTCGCAGACACTACAGTTCCAGTTTCATTGTCTTCAAGCTAGACCCACATAAGAATCATGCTCGTGTATTTTTCTCTTTCAGTTTTATTTCCACTCAACTTTTAAATGTGTTAGCTTTTCTAACGGCCCCTTTAAGGGGCTAACAACAGCCCCTTTGAGAAGAACAAAAACAAGTTCTGCTATGCCCACCAGGCAATCCATCTCTTAACACCATCGGGGGCGTGTGTATTCCCTTCTAAATCTCTTTGCAGGATTTTAGAAAATTCTCCAAGCATCATTCTGATTCTACTCCGAATTCAGTGAGATCATCCAGAGCGATAACCTTATTGGTATTTCATCATCATCTCAGTCCCTGCTAGAGAATTTTTCCCATCATTAAAATTAACAAGGTCCGTTTCCCAAGTTCAAGATACTGAGTACTCCTGTGGGTGGAGTTTTGTTTCTCAAATTGAGCTACAGTTCTCTATGTGCAAAGTTATACTAAGCGTCATTTACTTTATTGCTACGTAATAAGAAACCAAAATGAAAGTGCTAAGCTCTCCTCCTAACACATCCTACACTTCGGCAGCCTCAATTCAAATACACACAAACCACACATTTCCAACTCAGCCTCTGATTCCTCTGCATTTGTGACCACAAAAGGCACCTTACCACAGTTTAGAATCAATGGCTTGGCAGAAAAAACTTGTGCCTTCTCAGTGGCCCAGGATCTAGTGTTACAGCCAATGTGAGAAGAAAGCCACAGTCCTCCCTGGACATCTGACAAAGCCGTGGTGTCCACACACAAAGTAACCCAGGGTAAAAGGACCCAGCCAGATGGGAGGATTTCTGTTCTCTTCTCTACAGCCAGCAAACAGGTGACTCAATAGCTAAAGCTGAATGTGGCCTTAGTCAACAGCCATAAAACATTCTAGTCTGACCAAAAAATCGTGGGGGAACACTGGATCACCAAATAAAAGAGGTCCTCAACACTACAGCAGTCGTGAAAGGAAGAGGAGAGAGGATGAAAATAAAAATCCGATTTCATAAATGAGGTGGAATGGAATTCTACAAGGGAACTATAAATACAAGATCCCACACACCAGCTTGAAACATACTGGCCTCATCCCTGGTGTTCCAAGCTGAAATGAGATGTTTTCAAGATGGTCACAAAGAAAGGCAAGCGGTCACTCAGATCCACCCCCTCAGTCACCCTTTCAACTAACTATACCTTTCCTTAGTTAGCTCAACCAATTCTGTTTGCTCTTTCTCCCCACCCCCGTCTCTTCTCTATAGGCCTGTGTTTCAGTAAAAATAAAATATAACTGTAACTGAGATCAAAAGGAAAAAGATTAAAAAAAAAAAGATGCTAGGGGGGTAAGACTGAAGCCTGGGAGGGGGTGCCCAGTGACTCCAGGCCACCAGATTTGTCAGAGCCCATTAACCCAGGCAGGGAAGGGAGCTCACAGCTCCCACTGTTGGCTGATCAAAGTCCAATCAGAAAGTAAGGGAGGAACCCAGCCAGCCTCATGTGACCCAGCACAGGAAGCCAAGTCTGAAAAGAATAAGCTGTGCTTGTGAATAAGGTGCACCCAGACATCTTTACTGAGCATGTTAGAGAGAAAGCGGCGGGGGCAGGGGGGTGGCGGAGAGAGAAGGAGCCTATTTGAAGCAGTATCCTAACGAACCTTAATAAGTTAATGCAGAAATCCTCCCAAGGAGTCTGGCTATAGGAGACACTGGTCTCGCCTGAATCAAAATCTGTTATGTTGTAATATAATAGATGTAAATTAAAACAGAAAATCTATCATGCCCCTAATGTACCCTGATAGCTGAGTGTGTGGATCCGTCCAAGGAGCGGCACCAGGAGGAAGGGTGATGTATGGAGCAGCTGGATGGAGGGTGAAAAGCGTGGCGAGCCGCGCGGGAGGACGGTGCAGCCCGCTCGCGCGCCTCAGACCCAAGGGCAAGAGACGAATAAATGTTGATTAGTGTTGATTTTGTCCGACAAACGCCTGTCGAGTGACAGTTGGGCTAAGCTGCACTGAAAGAGAACCATTAATCTTGGTCTGGTTTAAGTAGAGTATATTAATTTGTGTCATTTTTACTAAGTCGTACGGAGAAAGGCCTCTTGCTGCTTTGCATATGACTGCTTTGGTGGCTCAGCCCAGTTCCCCTCCACACACTCCCCCCTTCCCCCACATCTCCCCCCCCCAGCACTTTTTAAAACAGATACCGCGATGGCAGCGGTGGCAGCAGCAAATTCAAATGACACAGCAGGGGACCAGAGGACTGAGAGCTCCTCTCTTGGATTAAGAAAATAAACTCCCAGGGTGTTGGCATAGCAACAGCATTTCAGATGAACTGCTATATATTCAGTGATTAATAAATTAACATTTTTTACAGTTGTTCCTCCTTTCCTCCCCACCCCCACCCTCGCTCTCACCCCCTCTTCCCCCCCACACACACTTCCACCTTCTCTTAAGATGCATCTCTGCCTCCTAGAAGGGGAAAGAAAGGAGGCTCAGCATATTTGCAGCCCCTGAGCTAACTCCTGTTCAGAGCTGCCATCTCTAAAGACAGATACACAGTGTCTTGTCACTCATGAGGCCGTGAGGAGGCTGGGGAGTCAGGCGACAGACCCAGGCAGAACAACGTTCAACAAGGTGCATGGAACACCCTCCAAGGTAGGCTCCCACCTGCAGTGTTTGGGGCTTTCCAAGACCTGACAGGCTCCGACATAACTAAGAGGTTTTGTTCTCCCCAAAAACACATACCTGGCAAAGGACCCTAAACAATATCCACACAGTCCTGACCTTCCACTCTAGTGCTGCATGAAGAGAAAGTTTGTGCCCCTAGGATGGCGGTAGCTACGTTAGTAGGAAGCTGACACTTCCCTTTTTGAGTGGACAGTCATCCAACAGACTCTACAACAAATGTGGGCAATCTGTGTTCCAGAAACAGAACCTGATGGGCATCGTGAGAGGAAGGGAAGAATAAACAGACGCGGAGTGCTGCCACAGCAGTAAGTCAAGTTCAAAAAGCACTCACTTTTTGAATCCTTTATGAAACACCATTATGTTTAAGGCATCACAAAGGAAGAGGGAAATGGTAAATTTTATTTCTTTACAGCTCTCACCTGCACCAGTGCTTAAGTACAATCATCAGTCCAAGGTATACCCCAGCAGGTGTGGAACCAGGCCAGGTCTTGCTGCAAACCAACTGCACCGACCTCAGCCTCTTGGATGACACCTGGCTGCAACATCCCTGAAGGAGCCCCTGGTTGAATCTCCCTGAAACCTACAACTATACGGTCTAAGAAAGCAGAAGGAATATTCAATGAGCAACTTAGAAGCTGTCTCCAAGGCAGAAGGAAGAACAGACGTATTGTGTACAGGTCCAGAAGAGAAAGCTGGCACAGGTCGTGGTGAGCTGGCTCTGAAAGGCTACAGAGAGCTGGGTAACTGTTATCCAGGACTGTTGCAAACGTGCTCCTTCCTCCATTAAATGGGAGATTAAATGATATAACCTTTAGGTAGCTTGAGGCTAGTGCTGGAGATGATGAAAATAAATACAATCCTACAAGGCTTCACACACACCAGGTGCTGTTTCAACGGCTTTGGGAATATTAACCATGAGAACGGTATCTGTGAAACAGATACCACTGTTATCCTTCCTACCAAATAGATACTGGAGCAAAGAGAGGTTAAGCAGTATGTCCAAGTCACCTAGCACATACATGGCAGAGCTGGGATTCAAACCCTAGCCGTTAAGAGTCCAGAGCCAGGCTCTTAACCTACTACACGATCACGTCCTCCACCAGTTCCATTCACATTCTCCAGATATAAGACACAGTCCATGTTGGGACCCTTGAATAAGAGCAAAACGGACCAGGCAATGAAAATATTAATAATAGAAGATGATGTGATAATTAATAACATAAAAAGAGAAAAGGAGATGAGCAAGAAAAAAACAATAAAAAGTCATTCAATACCATTCATTTGAGGACATTCCACATAGAGGATGTGGTACAGTGGATGTGCACTCATGAACACTGGTTCAGAGTCCAGCTACACCACTAATTAAGTGTATGAACTCAAGCGGGTTAATATCCACCCTGGGCTTTCTTCTCTGTAGAACAAAGTGGTTGGGCATTTCTAAGGTTTCTTCTAGATCTATATGAGCAGGTTGAAGGTCCAAACATCATAAAATCAATATTTTTAAGGTTTTTAGGTTATTCTCAGTCACCCAAATAACATCATTCTGTGCTTCCATCTCTCCCTTTCCATAACCATCATGCTTGGGCACAGCAGCAGTGAGTCCAGGTTGCTTGTTCTCTATACCATAGACACCATATGGATCTAAGGCATCCAGGCCACTGATTCTCCCCAGTCTCTTCATCATTAGAAAGGTCTTGCTGTAAGTGGGCTGGGGTAGTTGATATAAAGCAATAAACTGAGAAAAAAGCTTAAACACAGGTCTTGAGCAGTGTCGAATACCTAGTGGGCATTCTGTCTATTCTACACTAGCAGGATATCTCTAATTCCCGAAATTATTTATGGATTATGAAAACCTATACACTCAAGGTCATAGGGTTTGGCTTTTCTCTCCTTTTCCCATGTTCAGCAGGAGAAAAGCTGTGCTACGAGTGTCAGGACAGGTACACCAGGTCTCAGCCGAGCCTGACTTCTTCCCTACCTCCCTCTGCAATCAGGACATTTGAGCTTTTAATTCTTGGGAGTAATGGGAGGCATCCCATAGGGGAGAAAGAACATAATGAAAATGAAGGGGGTGAGGGCAGAGGGGGCACTAAAGGATACCTCCCTTCTTTGCAACTTCAACTCTGGTTCTGTCGAGTCAGTGAGGTGCTGCCAGGGCCACTGATGCCGAGGCCACGGCAAGGTCCTATGGTTTCAGGGCAGAAGGGTATTAGGTCAGCCCCAGCTAATCACGGTGATAACCATATTAGTATTTGTCCAGAGAGAGGGGTAGTGTGAAGGGAATCCCATTAAATCCAAGAGGACTCAGATAAAATGATGCTAAGGGTCAGACTGAATCTCACAACAGCCTGTGATTTGTGGCTTATGCCACTTCCCTAATTTGCCTCTCTCCGGCTGATGGTCCATGAAGGTGAGGGGGGTTATTGAGTGTTGCCCAGGCTCTGCTTATGGAACAAGCAAGTCACAACACTGATCACCTGGTTCCTGACTCTGCTGCAGCCGCACACTGGCTTCCAAAATCCTATTTTGAACTGCAAAAACAGTCAAACGTGGAATCAAATCCATTTCCAATTCCTTGACTTGTATTATTTTCCTTCATTGGCTGTGAATACTGATTTATCTCAGTGATTTCATATGCATCTTAATTGCTTTTCTCTTGTGTGTTCAAAGTGTATCTGATGCAAGTGTCTGTCTACAAAGACAATATGTCCTGTTTATATATTATCTATTGTGGACTGTAAACAGTAATGGCAGAGTCTGTCTTTTCTCTATCACACTTGTAAATATGCCCAGAGGCTAAGCAGCTTCTCCAATAAGTAAAATAAATAATGAATTAAGTAAGTGGACTTGTCACTCTCTGTGTGGAATATTTATGCTTTGCCCCTTATCTCAGTAAAAGGGTCGGCACAGAGTGATAGCATTTACTCTCCTCTTTTATTTAATTTTTTTGTCCCCCTCCTTCGCCCCCATGCTTTTATTCCATGAATCTGAGAGCTATAGTTTCTAGCTTCTCTACATTGTTTACATCTAAAGACATTTAAGTTTGTTCATAAAGTACTCTGAAAATTGTAGGGAAAAAAATTCTCTCTGCCACTAGGTTTATAAAACTACTTGTTTTATTTTAACCAGAACTTTCATCTAGCACTTAAGCCAGATGGAGACTTTTAAGAGTTATATGTTTTTTTTTAAGTGTGGTAACAGCTATATACATTAATCTGAAAGAAAAAGAATAAGCACCTCTGGGTTTAATGTATTTGCTTCTTCCTTCTTTCCCTTCCCACCCCTCAATTTCTGTTGGGTTCCTGCATCTCCCGGATGGGACCCACGTGCTGCTGTTTCATAATCCACTCTGTCAGTGATATCAAACTACCTGGAGATCTGCTAGAGCAGACAAGGTGTCTTTATAGGAAGGTGAGACTCCCGGCCTTTTGTGTGATGATGCCAAACGCTTGCCGTTCTTACTCTACTATGAGCTGTGGAGGAAGGAATTCAGCACATGATAAAAGCAAAGGATCCAAGGAGTGCAAGAGAGTAACTGCCAAGTATCTAACGGGGACAGTGTGACCAAGAGGAAAAGTTCTGTTGGTTTGTATCCGAGAAATCTAAGTTTTGTCACTTAATAGTCTTAGGAGAATAGACACTTTATTTAATCTCTGGGGCTCAGTTTCCTCATCTGTTAAATAGAAACAATAACCCTTTCAGGATCATTCAATGTGCTTTATACAGATAATCTCATTTTATCTGTGCTTTCTCTTTTCCCTAGTGTTTGGGAAACAGAAAAATGTATCACATGGAATGTGTGGAAACAGAAAAATGTATCACAGTGTCACTTGATTGACAGACGGATCAATGGAAAATCACTAATTATCATGGGTGACCTATATATAAAAACTGCCTATTCAAATACATGAGCACCACGCCCACAGGTCAGGACTTCCCTGATAGTTCAGGGGGCAAAGAATCTGTCTGCAATGCAGGAGACATGGGTTGGAATCCTGAGTTAGGAAGATCCCCTGGAGAAGGGAATGGCAACCCACTGCAGTATTCTTGCCTGGAGAATCCCATGGTCAGGAGCCTGGCTATAAGTCCATGGGGTCGCAAAGACGGACACAACTGGGTGCCTAACACACACACACACATGCCTATGGGTCAGGAAACCCAGAAGATTTAAAGGACACCTTTCTCCTAAAATGCCCCTTACCCCAGGCCTAGAAAATACCTCAAACTTAAGAAACTCAGAAAAGAAAAATATATTCAGGATCTGTCTTCACGTCATCCAAGAATGGATTCAACAAATCCTGCTTTCTTTGCCAAGAATCTGAGATCTGAAATCTTTTCCCTAATCAGAGTCACTGATGTCCAGAATCACTCCCACGCTGATCACAAGCACTAGCTTTCCTAATGACTTCACGAAAGGACATCAGAACAAATTTCACATTGTTCTAAGGTTGATTTATTCACCTTCCTGAAAAAGTGGGGGGTTTTTTGATAGCATTTTTCATATCATCTGTGATTTTTGGCATACTCATTCACACTGTCTTTCAAAAAAGAAACAGTCAAAATATTGCCCATATAAAATATATAAATAGATGGAGTCATACATACAAGCATCCCAAATGTGGCTGAGATAACAGATTACAGGAACTACTATCTTCTATCAAGGAGTTGGCAAGCCAACCTTCTCATTGGGAAAAGAACTGAGAAATTTGGAGGCACAGCCTCACCACCTGTCTACTTCTGCCAAATGATCTTGCTACAACAGCTACCACCACATTTAACAGAAATGCTGAGGTGGCTTGATGGGAAACTTGGCCTGACAGTAAAACCTTCTGAATAATTTCTATTTTAAAGAATCAAGTAATCGTGGTAAAGATGAAGTCCAGCTGGGGACCAGGAGACAGTGGTGTTCATCCCAGATGGGCAAGTTTCCTACATGCTGAGTGACCTCAACAAGCCACATGGCCCTTTGCACCTCAGTTTCCTATAAATGCAATGAATAGGCTGGACTCAATTCTATGACTCCTATCCATGGACTGTTAGTGGAACACTAACAGTCCATGAGTCAAGGAATGGGAAAATCTGCTGGAAGTGGACAACCTTAGAGAGAGAGATGGAGGACCTAAAAATGCATGTGGTAACTTGCAGAAACGGTGCCTGGGAGGAACTCAGAATACAACTTTGATAAGCAGAGGGCTCCTTTCCTCCTTCCGTCTGGCCTCAGTATTTCCCAAGTAGCCAGCCACTTACACAGCTCCAAGTTTAACTCAAAATGTTCAATGTTAACTTTTGATTTTTGGAAAATGAGTGCCAGCTTCTTCATATTCCTTAGAGGACAGGTCCATGAAGACATGGAGAATGATTAATGTAGGAACAGCCACAGCAGTCAAATAAGCAAAGCTACAGATACTAAAGAGGAAAAAAGTGACACCGATGACCAGGCTAAGGGTCCCAGCCCTGGCCCTGGCAGCATGTTGGAGGTCAACCCAAACAAGCAATGACTTCAAGAAGCTTGCAGGAGGATTGTCAGTCTGCTCCACCCTAAGCCATGATGGAACTGTTGCCATGGCAACAAAGGTACTTGAGAGGGACATGAGCAAAGGGAGACTTAAAAAGAAAAAGACAATATGTGGCCTAAACAAAAATATGTGACGGTGTAAGGGGTGCTGTAAAGCCTTTATTGCCACTTGTTAAGGAAGACCTGTATAGCTCACTCGTGAGTAATAAGGCGGTCAACCCAAACTAAGGCTATAAAAATTTTATAGCACCCCACATATCATATAGCTTTAGATAGATAGAAAAACACAGTGATACATATATAAAGGATTTCTGCAGATACACTCACAAACACACAAGCAAATGTTGCTCTGATTCTGGAAATGCCGTCTTCTAATAGAGTCGTTAAATTTACCAATATCCTTAATTTATCGGCTATCAAATTCCACATTCCACCAATTCAGTTCTTAAAAGGTTCAGAAAGCTCAGCTGCAATGAGAAGGAACAGTGATGGTTTCACAGGGAGTAAGACCAACCAGGTGCATAAAGCCAGGAATCTCAGTTCTAGTGGTGACTCCACACTAATTTATTATTTCACAGTTGGATTAACCATTTTCCTACTGCCATCAGGGACTGTCAAACTGACTGCTCGGGACTTGAAGAGCAAGGACCATTGCAGCTCAGTGCAGAAGATAAGACACCACTCTGCTCTGAGTCTATGTCCCTGACCTTACCCCAGAAATATGCTCCTGGAGCACGGGCCATAAATTGATTTAGAGTCTTATTAGAAGACTATAGGACTAGAGGGAGAAGGCAATGGCACCCCACTCCAGTACTCTTGCCTGGAAAATCCCATGGATGGAGGAGCCTGGTAGGCTGCAGTTGCTAAGAATCGGACACGACTAAGCAACTTCACTTTCACTTTTCACTTTCATGCACTGGAGAAGACAATGGCAACCCACTCCAGTGTTCTTGCCTGGAGAATCCCAGGGACGGGGGAGCCTGGTGGGCTGCCGTCTATGGGGTCACACAGAGTCGGACACGACTGAGCAACTTCACTTTCTCTTTTCACTTTCATGCATTGGAGAAGGAAATGGCAACCCACTCCAGTGTTCTTGCCTGGAGAATCCCAGGACGGCGGAGCCTGGTGGGCTGCCGTCTATGGGGTCACACAGAGTCGGACAGGACTGAAGTGACTTAGCAGCAGTAGCATAGGACTAGAAGACTTAGCCATTTAAAGCAAACCTGTAGTAAACAATTTTAGAGAGGACTTTAAAATATATTTTTGTAAAGTAAATTACTCCTTTCATTTCTTTTCTCCCAAATTTAGTTTTCTATGAATTTTTTTTTCAAGGTGAGGTGCACATAACCCTGGGGAATCCCACTGCACACTGTGTTCAGAACAGACATCCCCAGAAGCAATTAAGGTACCACTTCTCAGTCACCTGAAACTAAATCAAGGACAGAAAGATGCCTTCTTGGAGCTCATGCTCCATTTGTTGTAACTCCAGGCCACCAGTTTCAAATGCATGGCCCCAGTGGGAAACCAGCTTGCTTAGACTCAGAGGCCACCTCTAAGTACTTTGCAGTGATACGTGATTAAAAAACAAGATAATATGGATGAAAGTACGCCATGCTCACTGGAGAAAAAATACTAAAGGCCAAGTTCAGTCCCTTCAGTAGTTCAGGAAACAAGAAGAATCAAGTGGAGCACTCTCAAATATCTTGTTCAACACACTGGGACGTCCTTCAAGTAGAATATTATTTCCTTTCTCTGCCATTCTGACTCTCCTGTCCTATTACTAAGGGTCCATTCTTGAGTTCCATCTGCGTCACCATGTGGACTCAGCACTGCCAAGGTAAGCCATGCTCTCTGATGCAGGAGGCAACTCTCGCCAAACCGAACACCCAGAGGCTGCAGGTGACATGATGATCAGGCCAAGCAACGAGCAGCCACACGTGTGTCCCAACACAATCCAAAATCAAAAAGACGTTTATAATAATGGAAGTTCAACGGCTTCCATTTTGTGAAGTGTTAAATGTGCCAAGAGGCTGAGTTAAAGCTCAGGCTATGAAAGAAGACTATAAGTTATATCTCTTTAAAAAAAAGAAAATTAGCAAATGGTTCATTTTACCTTAAGGGGGGAAAAAGGCATTTTCAATTAGGTGAGTGGAAGGACAAATGTTCCAAAGTGCATTCTGCTAAAGTTATAAGTGCTTTTGAAACCCCTCCTGTCAAAGCATGAGTAACAGAAGATTTAAGATGCCCAATTAATTTTTCCCAGCCACCAGCCAAAAGTAGATGCAGGAGGAGGTTAAAAGCTAAGTGTTTAATTAATATTAAATTTATAAGATTCTCTATCACTGAAAGCATTGTAAAATTGAAAAAGCAGTTAATTTTACGGTTGCTGTGTATTCCTCTGCTTTGATCTTTGATCTATGATATAAAATCACCAACTGTAAAGATTCCCCCGCTTTATTATACCTGTTTAATGGTGAGAAGGAAGAAAGAGAGGGGGAACCTACAGACATGAATGGGAGTGAGGTCCTGAAACAGGTTATTAGCGTTGATCAGAAAGAAACCTAGACATGGAATACATTCAGGAAATAGCCTTTGACCAAGCCACAGAGGGAGACAAGGCATATTCATCCCCCCTCATTTTTCACACCTCATTTTTCTAGAGTACTAAGACCAACACAGCAGCTGGCTATCCCTGACTTCAGACAAAACACTGAAGCAGAATTAGGGAAGAATTTTCTGAAATTGAGAGTTGCCAAGGCTTAAACTGTTCATTGGAATCAACCACACATTGCCTTTTCTACAGAGAGAAATTCTGAAATTAGAAAACTGTGCATCCGTCTTGAACAGCCTGTATAGAGATTTATTCCACCAAGGATTCCATGTACTCACCCGTGTGGAGAAACCCAGGCCTGGACAAGGAACTCTCAGCCAGAGCAATGAGGCCTCTTTCATCAGAGGCATTTACCAAAGCCCTACAGATAACAAGGACAAGGCGGCAGGAATGCGAGGCGTTGGGAGGGCCACCTGCCACCACAAAACCATCCTGAGTAAGGTTCTCCCAGGGAGAGAAGCACCCAGTTTCTGCCAATCAAGACAGGTATTTGATCCCTTTATAAAAGACCAAGTTATGAATGCTTAAAGCTATAAAGGGGAGAGGGAGTATGTACCCCTCAAATAAACCAAACATTTGGCCTGCAGAAACACCCAATACGTGCCCTCAGCTCTTCCCTACTCAAAGTCGGCGTGTGGGAGGGGGGCAGTTGGAGGATGGGGGTGACAGGGTCCAGGGAGGAACAGGACTGGGAGATGGAAGAAAAGAGAGCATTCCCTGCTCAACAGAACTTTGCATCCTGGCCCCCAAAGGAACAATGGGGGCACTTCCGACTCCTGGCCTTCTTCTATTCTGTTTCAAATCCAGAGACAAAGGCCTATTATGCAGAATAGATTTTTACAGAAAGGCAGAAGGCGGGTGAGGGGGAAACAGGATAATTCATGTGAGGTGTTTTTTCTTTCTTTTTTTTAATCCCATCAGGGATCTCATTATAATTTCATTATTAGGAGAAAAACCAAATAAGTGGCAAGAAAAAGAATCTCAGCTTAATATTAACACACACACACATACACTCACACACACAAAGATGAAAGATCTTCTGAGCTTCAAAGCGGCTGCTAATTTCCCCAGCTTCAAACGACTCAGTGAGAAAGACACTGACAATGAATGTGCTTTTGCCACCGGCTCACTTATAAACTTTTTTTTCCCTTTCTGCCTCCCTCCTCAAAATTAGTCCTCATTTTTAACTGGAAACAAACATCAGATGTAATAACAGGATTCTGAGTTCATACATAATCTTCCTCTAGTGCTTTATCAAGAAAAATAGAGAGGAAATAGAAAAAGAATGATGCTCAGCTGAAACTCAGGGATGCTGAAGTGGTGGAATGCACTAGGCTGAACCATACAGAAAGCAGAGACTATACTCAAGGCCTCAAAGATGGGAATCCGTATCTCTGATGTCTCAATGCCGGCTACAGTTAAAGAGGGAGAGAAGACAGCACGAGAGAGGGAAAAGAACACAAGTTTCTCAGAGCACCAAAACCACACGGCATTTTTAGATTTTTTTTTTTTTTTTACAAAAATTTGATTTTTCTTATTGAAGTATAGTTGATTTATCATGTTGTATTAGTTTCAGATCTATAGCACAGTGATTCAACTACATATACTTTTTTCAGATTCTTTTCCCTTATAGGTTATTGCAAAATGTTGAGTATAGTTCCTTGTTCTATACAGTAGGTCCCTGCTGATTATCTGTTTTATACATAGTAACATGTATGCATTAAGTCCAATTTCTTAGTTTCCCCCTTCCCTTTCCCCTTTGGTAACCATAAGTTTCTTTTCTATGTCTGTGGGTCTTTTTCTGTTTTGTAAAAAGTTCATCTGTATCATTTTTTTTTAGATTCAGCATATAAATGACACCACGTGATATCTGTCTTCGTCTGACTTACTTCACTTGGTCTGATAACCACACAGTCTTTTTGACTCACTGAATTCAAAAGGGAATTCCAGGGAGGTCTTCTCAGCACAATTCTCAAAAGACAACCACTAAACACTATGTCCCTTAAAAGACAAGTTCTCTCACCAGCAAGCATTGATCACAAGCACAGGGATAGGCAGTGCCTAAATTTAGAAGACTAAATGTCTCCACGTCAAAAGGGCACAATCTATTAAGTGCAGTGATACATTTTTCCTTCTTTCTTTTCACAATCAATCCCTTAGGTAGCAAAGGGTAAGAGACAAAGGAAGACAACCTCCAATTTTAATATAAGCATCACGACAGGAAGCCATTCTGTCCCCGGGCCCATGTCCTAGAACCAACAAAGAGGAAGGTTATACGACGAAGCTTGAGCCAATAAGCAACCTCTAACAGAGGTAGTGCTCAGGAAATAATAAAACCCAAACAAAGAAATCTATCCCCTTCCACATTCCTCAACAGTAATAGGGCATACTGCCTTTGGAAGAACAGCCAAAGAAAAACTACAAACCCACCTCATTGCCAATAACCTGAGAGAACACATTTCCACAGTATAGAATTCGTGCCCAAAACACTAAGTTTCTTTGCCTCTATAACTGTCTTTTTCCACCAAGAAGTTACAAATTTGAGACAAGTTCACACTGAACGTATGCTTCTAAAAGCTTTCCCTGGTGATGAAGTGGGATACTGCAAACCTACCTCTCCCGGTTTTCGGTCTAGACCAAAAAATAAAAGAGAACAAGATTTTAGAACTGAAGTTCCCATAAGCTAGTGCCAAGTGTACCCTGCTGTGCTCGAGCGTCTATGTGAGTTTCTGTTCTGGAATCTTCTGTAAATGGTATCTTTATTTTTCTTTTTAGATTCTACATATAAGTGATATCATATGATATTTATCTGTCTGACTTACTCCACTTAGTATAATAATATCTAGGTCCATCCATGTTGTCGTACTTGGCAATATTTCTTTCTTATTTAAGACTGAGTAATATTCCATTGTTGGTATACATACAATGAAATATGTGTGTGTGTCTGTGTTTCTGTGTGTATATGTGTTACCAAAAGGGCAAAAGGGTGAGGGAGTGATAAATTAGGAGGTTCGGATTAACATACACACATTACTATACATAAACTAGATAACCATTAAGGATTATTGCTTAATATACTCAATATTTTGCAATAACCTCTAAGGGAAGGGAAGAGCATCTGAAGTGTACCACCATATATGAACTAAACTGCTGTGCTATAGTTGGCACGACTGGTAAAGAAACCGCTGCCAAAGCCGGAGATGCAAGAGATGCGGTTTGATATGTGGGTCAGGAAGATGCTCTGGAGGAGGAAATGCGAACCAGCTCCAGTACTCTTGCCTGGAAAATTCCACAGACAGAGAAGCCTGGTGGGCTACCGTCCATGGGGTCACAAAGAACTGGGCACCACTAGGCACACACACACCTGAAACTGATACTGTGAATCAACTACGGTTCAAAAATAAATAAATATATATACAGAAAAAAAAAATCTACGTTGTAAATTGTGGCGTAACATGTTCTGTAGGAAAATCACTCAATTCTGACTGTGGGGAACTTTCTACCCTATGGAACCACTGAACATGTGCTCAGTTCAGTTCAGTCGCTCAGTCATGTCCAACTCTTTGCAATCCCATGAATCGCAGCATGCCAGGCCTCCCTGTCCATCACCAACTCCCAGAGGTCACTCACACTCACATCCATCGAGTCAGTGATGCCATCCAGCCATCTCATCCTCTGTCGTCCCCTTCTCTTCCTGCCCACAATCCCTCCCAGCATCAGAGTCTTTTCCAATGAGTCAACACTTCTCATGAGGTGGCCAAAGTACTGGAGTTTCAGCTTTCCAAAGAAATCCCAGGGCTGATCTCCTTCAGAATGGACTGGTTGGATCTCCTTGCAGTCCAAGGGACTCTTAAGAGTCTTCTCCAACACCACAGTTCAAAAGCCTCAATTTTTCGGCACTCAGCTTTCTTCACAGTCCAACTCTCACATCCATACATGACCACAGGAAAAACCATAGCCTTGACTAGACGGACCCTTGTTGGCAAAGTAATGTCTCTGCTTTTGAAATATGCTGTCTAGGTTGGTCATAACTTTTCTTTCAAGGAGTAAGTGTCTTCTAATTTCATGGCTGCAATCAACATCTGCAGTGATTTTGGAGCCCCCAAAAAAATAAAGTCAGACACTGTTTCCACTGTTTCCCCATCTCTTTCCCATGAAGTGATGGGACCAGATGCCATGATCTTCGTTTTCTGAATGTTGAGCTTTAAGCCAACCTTTTCACTCTCCACTTTCACTTTCATCAAGAGGCTTTTTAGTTTCTCTTCACTTTCTGCCATAAGGGTAGTGTCATCTGCATATCTGAGGTTATTGATGTTTCTCCCGGCAATCTTGATTCCAGCTTGTGCTTCTTCCAGTCCAGCATTTCTAATGATGTACTCTGCATATAAGTTAAATAAGCAGGGTGACAATATACAGCCTTGACATATTCCTTTTCCTATTTGGAACCAGTCTGTTGTTCCATGACCAGTTCTAACTGTTGCTTCCTGACCTGCATATAGGTTTCTCAAGAGGCAGATCAGGTGATCTGGTATTCCCATCTCTTTCAGAATTGTCCACAGTTTATTGTGATCCACACAGTCAAAGGCTTTGGCATAGTCAATAAAGCAGAAATAGGTGCCTTTCTGGAACTCTCTTGCTTTTTCAACGATCCAGTGGATGTTGGCAATTTAATCTCTGGTTCCTCTGCCTTTTCTAAAACCAGCTTGAACATCTGGAAGTTCACAGTTCACATATTGCTGAAGCCTGGCTTGGAGAATTTTGAGCATTACTTTACTAGCGTGTGAGATGAGTGCAATTGTGCGGTAGTTTGAGCATTCTTTGGCATTGCCTTTCTTTGGGATTGGAATGAAAACTGACCTTTTCCCGTCCTGTGGCCACTGCTGAGTGTTCCAAATTTGCTGGCATATTGAGTGCAGCACTTTCACAGCATCATCTTTCAGGATTTAAAATAGCTCAACTGGAATTCTATCACCTCCACTAGCTTTGTTTGTAGTGATGCTTTCTAAGGCCCACTTGACTTCACATTCCAGGATGTCTGGCTCTAGGTGAGTGATCACACCATTGTGATTGTCTGGGTCGAGAAGATCTTTTTTACAGTTCTTCTGTGTATTCTTGCCATCTCTTCTTAATATCTTCTGCTTGTGTTAGGTCCATACCATTTCTGTCCTTTATCGAGCCCATCTTTGCATGAAATGTTCTCTTGGTGTCTCTCATTTTCTTGAAGAGATCTCTAGTCTTTCCCACTCTGTTGTTTTCCTCTATTTCTTTGCATTGATCGCTGAGGAAGACTTTCTTATCTCTTCTTGCTATTCTTTGGAACTCTGCATTCAGATGCTTATATCTTTCCTTTTCTCCTTTGCTTTTTGCTTCTCTTCTTTTCACAGCTATTTGTAAGGCCTCCCCAGACGGCCATTTTGCCTTTTTGCATTTCTTTTCCATGGGGATGGTCTTGGTCCCTGTCTCCTGTACAATGTCATGAACCTCCATCCATAGTTCATCAGGCACTCTTATCTGTCAGATCTAGTCCCTTAAATCTACTTCTCACTTCCACTGTATAATCATAAGGGATTTGATTTAGGTCATACCTGAAGGGTCTAGTGGTTTTCCCTACTTTCTTCAATTTAAGTGTGAATTTGGCAATAAGGAGCCGCCTGGCTTCTACTTCCAAATTTATAATAAGAGTCACTGGAGAAACAGACAACACTTAGGTAATTCTCACAAATATACTTTCTAGAATTAAAACAGTTGCCAAAATGAAAGCTATTTGCTGAAATTTATATAAGCAACTTTGCTTTCCTGATGGCTCAGATGGTAAAGAATCTGCCTGCAATGCAGGTGAACCAGATTTGATCCCTGAGTTGGGAAGCTCCCCTGGAGAAGGGAATGGTGACCTTTTTCCAGTATTCTGGCCTGGAGAATCCCATGAACAGAGGAGCCTGGTGGACTAGTCCATGGGGTCACAAAGAATCAGACACAACCAAGCTACTAACACCTGATGACAACAGGCTAGGCAAAAGTTCCCAACCTTTGTGACTTTTTCATGCCAAAAAATTGTAAGGACCACTACAAGCCAGTCATTCTAATTTTAGCTTCTACAGCTGGACAAAAGACACACGTGACGAAAAGCCAACAGAGACTGAAAGGCGCTTTCTTACATAAACATGTATTAACCCCAAGAGCATCTCATACATTTAAAGAATTTCAGTAGGTATATCTATGTGTGTATCTGCGTATAAGCACATGACATTGTTCCGTTTATAGACAATGCCTGGTGTATGTAAGGATTTTCCACACCTTTTCAAAAACTTCATGGCTCCCCCAGGGTCCATGGCCCACAAAATGTGAATCACTGTACTAGAGGAGAGAAGATTCCAACTGAAGACATATATGCCTCGAACCAATTCTTTCATTGAGAGAAAATGACATTCAAATAGCTGAACGATTTTATACACACCTCCTCATTTTACTCCTACCAACACCATCAAAATGTTGATAGACACAATACAGATAATTTCCCAGTTTATATAGTCTTGATTGCTGGTTTATAACACAATAAAATTTCTCTTTGGTACAAGATCTGATCTTCTATCTACTGTATATACATTTCCTATTACAAATGCTAAGTAAGAGTATTGCAAAGAATAACAATCAAAATAACATTTCTAACAAAGATTATGTGTATGATCAATAACAAGAGTAGCAACTGCTTAAGAAACATTAACAGAGAATTCTTTCTATCCAGTTAGCCCTAAGGTTTTAGGAAACCGAGGAAGGATGATAGGAAAGCAATAATCCATAAGAAGACTGACCTCCCCATAAATGGACATAGGCATTCCCACTCCGAGGACACACCTCCTTTCCTCCACCTCCCTTTCCAATTCCCACTCATCTATTCTCAGCTCCTGTTTGTCTGAGGCCACATGCAACTGGATTTGTCAAGCCCCCTTTTAACAACTTGTTGTCACAGTCCATTACCAAATTGCATATAGTTATATATTCCACTAATTAGGCTTCTAAAATATCATTAACATGTCTCTTGATCATTAGCATAACGTATGAGGCGTCCTCGTTAGGCACGACTCGAGTTTGTTAGCGTGGTAATGAACGGCACAAGGCAGCCTCGGCAGGAACCAAGACACACAGAAGTGGGGACTGTCCAGGCGCCCATGCCAAGCCACCAAGACGAGGACGGGGACGCGGACAAAGGCAAAGAGGGGGGAAGCAGAGAAACACACCCTAAAGAACGCCTCAGAAACTCGATGGGTTTGGCATTTAGATGGCTGTTTGGCAAGAAGATGAGGTTTAATGCACCCTTCCCAGCTTGGAGGGAATTGAAAGCTGGCAAGGCTCTTAATCTGCCTGAGCAGAAGAAGCTTTTAAAATTTCCTAGACAGAAAGGAAACCAAGTACAGAAATCGCCTTTCCTCTGACTTAACACAGGGGTGCACCTGCTTTCCCCCATTCCTCTGCTACCTCCTCGCCAGTCCTGGTTACTGCAAACTGCAGGCAGTCTATAAGAATGACCTGGGGGCGACATTTCTCTATTCGTCACCAGGCCCTTTATTAACACCCTGCTAGATGTCTCTGTCTATCCGTACCCACTGCGTTAGTGACAATCATCTTGTGTGTAATGGGGCAGGTCTTACCTCCGGAGATGATAGGCATGCTACGTGCACAAGAGAGAAGAAGGAGAGTATTCAAAGCATGGTAACTGTGTGTCTGTAAGAGGTGGGTGTGTCAGCATGTGCGTGAGCCCACGCCAGCCACGTGCCAGACATGGACAGTCATCTCAAACAGTCTGAGATGATGAAAATGTTTCTGAATGTTAGGACTCACAGGACAAAGACAAAATCAAGAACTTGGTTTAGGAAAGCGATAAGCATATGCTGGGTAGGGAATCAGAAGGAATTTGGAGAGATGAGCTAAGAGCATGTGCGAACCAAGTGCCTAATTCGTCCTGAACAAGGAGAAGCTTGGTCCACGTGAGTACACTGTGCTCACAGGCTGAGGGGAGGGGAGGGCAACCCCAGAAACAACCGAGCGACTCTCACGCCTCTGCTCACGACTATATGAAAAACCCAGGCAGGATCTTGGGAAGTCGAATCCCCATCCATGTCCAGTACCGAAGACTCTCTGGGCTAGTATCTCCAAGTCTGATTTCATACAGATAAACTGAAACTCTCCAAAGCACTAGCAGTTCAGCAAAGAGAGAGGGGGGTCACAATGGCTTTTCTGGAATGAATTCAACAGAAGCAACAACGGGAACAGAAATCAAGACGTCTGACAACCCACTGTTTTAAAGCCCCCCTTCCCAGTAGGATGCCTTTCCTGCTCAGGGATCATTTCCATTGCAACCCTGCCTTCTAAGGCCACTTAAAGAAGCACCTACTCAGCATTTACAAATATTAAAGTCACTTCCACAGGAGAAAAGAGACTGGGTAAGCTCAGAAGATACCTGAACAGAAGATAGACTAAATAACATCTGAATGAGTGGCCTTAATAGAGTCTCAATGATTCCATGACTTGGTATGTCTGAACAACCGGGACACTTAGTGTAGTAACCATAAGTCACTCAGTCATGTCTGTCTCTTTGCAACACCACAGACTGTAGCCCACCAGGCTCCTCTGTCCATGCAATTCTCCAGGCAAGAATACTGGAGTGGGCTGTCATTCTCTTCTCCAGGGGAGGTTCCTGACCCAGGGAGCAAACTTGGGCCTCCCATGTCGCAGGAGGATTCTTTACCATCTGAGCTGGGAAGGAATAATAAAAGTTAGTTGATTTTATAGACTACATTTGATATGAATGATGGGGGCCTTTGGCTTTAATCTGTGTGTGTGTGTGTGTGTGTGTGTGTGTTAGTTGCTCAGTCATGTCTGATTCTTTGCAACCCCACAGACTATTGCCTGCCAAGGCTCCTCTGTCCATGGAATTCTGCAGGCAAGAATACTGGAGTGGGCAGCCATTCCCTTCTCCAGGGCATCTTCCAACCCAGGCATTGAACCCAGGTCTCCTGCACTGCAGGCAGAATTTTTACCATGTGAGCCACCAGGGAAGCCCTTGCTTTAATTTATTCCATTCTTAAAGAAGACAGAAATAAAATGGTAGAAAACATCTAGCCACCAAATGCCTGTTCAAACATTCTACAGGAGTAATCTGTGAGCTCTGTAATTCTTGCATTCCAGAGCCACAAAACCCTTTCTGATTAGGTATATCCATCCATCCCTTATTCAACGGAGCTGTTAAAAACCTCCACTGGCCAAATATGCTCTTTGGTGTAAAAGATTCTTAATTATGGCCAAATAGATGGAATGTACAACAAAAGGAATTCCAAATTCATGATTATTTCTATTCAAAAGTCCTTTGTTGCTTGTGGAATGGCTAACTCGGGCAGAGCTTCTGACCTGAAACTGACTCTAGAGAACGGGTATTAAGCCAGTCAGCACCCCAAGGCCCAGACCCCACTCGTCCCCCCAGGCTGTCCTCTGCAATGTTCTCCCGCATCTTTAGCAGCCAGGCAAATGTCCATAACAGGTTTTGAAAGCCAAATTCTCCCTCTGTGACCATAAAAGAAAAAGAAAGCAAAATGCAAAAAGAGGACACTTGAAAAACGGGAAAAGATGAAAAGAAAAAAATTCCCTAGGATTTCCTCCCAAAATCTGAAGTCACTAATTACAAATCCAATCATGCATTCAATAATCTACTCTGTACCACCCCTGGTTTTAGGCTATGGGGATACAGTTGTGGACAAGTCCCTACTTCTTCTCGGGGGATACGTATGGAAGGAAAAAAAATAAACACATACACACACGCACATACAATCATGTATGCACAAGCACAGGCAAGCATGTGAACTAGTAATACAGCACAAAACGATAAGGACTATTTTTTAAAAAGGAAAATGCTATCATTTCTGCATGCCTACAATAATTAGAATTAGCTAGAATTCCACTAACAAAACACAGCCTCTAAATAGTGACTTATGAGACTTGTGTCAATAAAATGAAAATAAATAGGTCTGCTTCTCAGATGTTTAAATACAAACAGGTGTTTTTTAATTACTTGAATACAAATGTTTTTTTTAAGGCAGTCTATGATTTTCTATAAAAGTTTGCCTAGATCTTTACAATATGTATTTGATGGGCCAGGTTTATCAGTGAATCAAAAGTGAACTTCAGTCACGTCTCTGCGATTCTGTGCTATGCTAAATCACTTCAGTTGTGTCCAACTCTGTGCAACCCCATAGACGGCAGCCCACCAGGCTCCCCCGTCTCTGGGATTCTCCTGGCAAGAACACTAGAGTGGGTTGCCATTTCCTTCTCCAATGTATCAAAGTGAAAAGTGAAAGTGAAGTCGCTCAGTCGTGTCAGACCCTCAGCAACCCCATGGACTGCAGCCTTCCAGGCTCCTCCATCCATGGGATTTTCCAGGCAAGAGTACTGGAGTGGGGTAGTTATCACAAATTCAAAATCAATAAAATCAGCCTTGGTGACATGCGGCCATGATAAAGAAAAAAATAGTTCCCCTGTCCTCATCTTAATACCAGAAGTTCATGGAGAGAAGGCACCTCACCTCTGAGCCAAGTCAACGGTTCACTTGTCTGCGTGGTGCTCATGGTAGATGCCCCTCCCCCCACCCACCCCCTCTTGCTCTCCATCAACCAAGCACAGACTTGGGTGGGAGGGAGCCCCAGGGAGAACTGGGAGGAACTGGGACTTGTATCAGAGAAAGCAATTAGTGATAGGGAAAACAATATCCACACACCTGGCAGGATTGTGGTGAGAGCTATGCTATGCTAAGTCACTTCAGTCGTGTCCGACTCTGTGCGACCCCATAGACGGCAGCCCACCAGGCTCCCCCGTCCCAGGGATTCTCCAGGCAAGAACACTGGAGTGGGTTGCCATTTCCTCCTCCAATGCATGAAAGTGAAAAGAGAAAGTGAAGTCGCTCAGTCATGTCTGACTCTTAGCGACCCCATGGACTGCAGCCTACCAGGCTCCTCTGTCCATGGGATTTTCCAGGCAAGAGTACTGGAGTGGGGTGCCGTTGCCTTCTCCGGTGAGAGCTAAATGGGCTGTTAAAAAGCACTCTGTAAACTACAAAATCACCTAAATAAAACTTACTATGATCACCATGAAGCCAGAGGGGAGGAATGGCTAACAGAATACTCCAAAAAGCCACATTTCAGCAGAGCTTTCACTGAGGTGTGCTTGGTAACCACACTATTACTTCCGCAGAGTCTAGAAAACTTCCTGGTCTTATCTCTCCATCCAAAGCAGGATTTTCTTAAACTGACAAAATTAGAAGATCCACGGATGGTCTTTCAAGGGTTCCTTAGCTTCTTCAAATCACATGGGAAAAAAAATGCGTATGTAAATTGATTTTCTGGGAGGAGGGCCATAGCTTTCATAGGACTATAAAGAGACACATGACCCAGAAGATGTGTCCTGCTCTTGCTGTAAGGGGAAGCATTTAAGGCTGTGTGCCAAGGATTAAGATCATGGAGGAGTTAATATTTCAAGAGTTTGAGAAAGCATCCACTGCTATGTCCAAGCCAGCTGGTCCTTCAGGTCAATTTCCTCCCCTTGAGGACCCTCCTAAACCCACAGCCCCTTAACTGAATAATCTAGTAAGTCGCTGCTTGAAAGATATTGTAAATAGCTCCAACAGAGTGCAGTTTGGGGCAGCTTCCAATTAGCCTTCACTTAACGGTCTTTTTTTCCCTGCCAAGTTTGTACAGTGAGGATCCAAGACCCCACCCTCTGCTTGGCTCAGAGTTTAAGGGTAGGGAAGAGTCAAGCTTGTGATCAAGCTGGTAGATGTCAGCTCAAAAGTGTCCATATGTCCCACCTGAAAGCTAAAGCGGGAAATTAAAAGGTGCTTGCAAAAAAGGTGTGCCTGGCAGTGTGGCAGCAAAGGGAGCTGGTGTCCCGTGAGTTTCTTTTGTTTCTCTCTGTCTAGCCTAACCCTAACTTTCCCTGCTGCCACTTATACATCCATGATCATTTTACCCCTTTCTCTGCTCACTGGCTGATTATCTCCCCATTTCATTTGACTCTCAGTGGAGATACAGCCCAGCTAAAAACAAAGCTGTGGCCAATTAGAAGGTACGTGCCTCATGTTAAAAGCCAGAACACTATGCTTCGATATTCATAATCAGGTAGCTTTTGAATGACAGAAGAACAATGCATGTCCATATATGGGACTAACCAAGTACCTATATTTTGCAATCCAAATCAACCAATGTCTATTTAACTGATGGCTGGGAATTACCTGAGTCCCTATTGCTGGCTGGGAGCCTCAGTACTTCATAAATATTAGAGATGCAAAAGACCACGGAGTTCCTAATGTGTTTATTTCAGCATAATGAATTCTTCAGGCAAGTGATAGGATTACCGAAGCAGAGCTTGGTAAAAACCCTACTGATTTTGGCAGCCCTACTCTTCTTCAGGAATAGCATATAAATATGACTGAGAGATAGAGCCTAGAAATTATTCACTTGGACTTAACTTTTTAAGTTAAAATAAAACTTATCTTTCTCTAATTTTCCAAATTACCAGCCCACCAAAATTGCCACTGGAGCTGAACAAAGTTAAACAGAGAGAAATGAAAGTGAGCACTGAGTAGCAGGGCACGTTTGACAAGATTCACTGCACTTCAGCATCCCCAGGAGAAGGTTAGGAGCTGGTGCTGACCACCTCGTGGGTTCCTCTAATGTGACAGTTATTCTCCCCATACAAAGTCAATTTCGAATCTGTTCTTAGAACTTTTAAGGAATGCTTTCTAGTGTTTATTAACAATCCTGCTGATTTGGGAGTGGGGGAAGCGATAAAGGGGGTTTTTCAGTCTAGCACAGAGAGTTAAGACAATGCTACATTACAAACTGAAGCAACAGCGGTCCAAGAAATGCTAGGTTACTAAGAAATCTTTTTCAGGAAAAGAATCAAGTACGAACATCTCTGCTCCCTGCAAATGCTCTGTCCACTGGGAGGCAGCATAGGCTGTTGGAAAGAGAAATGGGCCAGAGTCAGAGATCAGGGTTCTAGTCCCTGTTGTGTCGCTGCTGTGGTGTATGCGGTGTGGCCAGCAGCAGAATTCTGGTTACACAATGAGTGCACGCAAAGAGGAAATGAGACAAAAGGTGCAGATGCACTTCAGAGGTAAAGCTGTAACCTGCTAAAAGGAGATCCACAAAGACCCAGAAGCTTGCGGAAGGTGGAAACTGATCTTTTCAACTGTAATTGGCTCTCCTCTGATGTGGAGAGACATCACTGCCATAGGGATTTAAAATAAACAGAACAACAGAGTAAACCCACTTTAAGACAATGTTTTCTAAACGGTATTTCTAAGAATCCCAATCCAGGGAGAATGTCCCCAGCTCAAAGAAATTCTGAAAAGCAACCTCACTATACCGTACACACCCCTCTGGATGATTTCCAATACACATTACAACAAGTATTAGCTCCATAGGGCACAGTAAGAAACGCTGTTTGAATTGATTAAAAAGAAAAAAAAAGATGGTAATAATACCTAGTTCAAAACTGGAAAGACAAGATTCTTGAATGACCAGTCATAGTCTTAGGTGGCTAGTCAAGTGGTTTCTACTCTTTTATCCACAATTCCCTTCTTAGTCTCTTAGATAAACAACATTCATTTGTGAGGCAGCTGGCCCAGGTGAAAGGTTAATTCCACGGTCATGAAACTCAGCCCAGCTAACAGACTCATATGGGGGTTGAATCTTGTCACCTTGGCCCCATTAGCTCTAACCAACTGAGCTGACCAGTCCATCATTAGCCTTGGTTATAATCTCTCAGGGAAATAAAAGTTTAAAGGCACCAACATATGGGCTATGGGCTTTAGCACATAAACTTAAGGAATTCTTAAATAATATTTTTTGAGATGAAGGTATGCTATTTCACTCATAACAGGAAAGGAACAGTCAAGGGGTAATATGATCTGACCTCTGGAACTGGACTCCAGGTGGGTTCAAATTCCAGTTCTACCATTTAACAGCTGTATGACCTTGAGCAAATTACTTCACTTATTTGAATCTGGTCTCAAAATCTGTAAATTAGGATAAATATATTCCATGCCTCAAAGGATTATTAGGAGGATTATGTAAGATGATCTGTCGATGAATTTACCACTGTACCTAGCACATGAGAAATATCAATTAAATATTAGTTACTCTTACTACTCTCAAAAGCACTAAATAATCTCAGAAACTGCAGCTCTCTCTCAAGTAAGCAGGAAGAAAATGCAACTTGGGATTTTTGTTTCTCCATTACATAAAGTGTTTTTACCTTGTAATTTATCAGCAAACATGCCTCTTAAACCTTCGCTGAGAATTTCAGTGTGTGGTTGAGATGGCCTTGGTCAGGTTTTTGTCCTTGAGAACAGATTTTTAAATTAATAACTTAAGAAGCCATAAAATATGATTCAGCTAACTGAAACTCATTCTCCAGGTATACTCCCAGGAATATATTTCTCAAGGGAGATACACCCAATATAATGCTAAACAAGTGCAACGTATTATTATTTGCTCTAGCCTAGACTGTCCCACCAACATAGATGTGTAAATGGAGTTCCCTACCACATATCAGAGGAGTAAGAGGCTAAGAGTCGGACACGACTGAGTGACTTCACTTTCTCCTTTCACTTTCATGCACTGGAGAAGGAAATGGCAACCCACTCCAGTGTTCTTGCCTGGAGAATCCCAGGGACGGGGAAGCCTGGTGGGCTGCCGTCTCCGGGGTCGCACAGTCAGACACGACTGAAGTGACTTAGCATAGCATAGCAAGAGGAAGGAAAAGGTTGGGAGGGAGTCCTGGAGGGCAAGAGGGGCAGCAGGAGGCTCAGAGCATTAACACATGGACTCCAGGGCCAAGGCCCACAGCAGCAAGCCTCCCAAACTAAGCCCTGGCGACGCCAAGGACCGGCCTGGACGTGTTCACACACTGAATCACCCCACGTTTGGAGAGGAGCCATTGGAAAGTTTACTGGGAGTGACAGAGCAGCCGCTCCAGAGGCCAAATATAGAAAGAGAGTAAGACAGCCTTTCCAGCCCCATCCCACAGTTCACAAAACCGTACTCCACACTACACATCCTCAGCCTGTCATCTCAGAAGACTCCGGTGAGAAAGGTTTCCATGGTGCCCACCTGGAAGTCAAGTCAGTCACCAAATACAATAACCCTCGGCCTCCCCAGGTGCCTGGCTCTTAAACCCTGAGACCTTTCCAGGCATTTCCAGCCCGGGGAAGCCAAATCTCGAAGTCAGGAGGGTGCTGCGGTTGTTCCCACAAGGCCTGCAGACCCTCCCTCCCGCTCATTCTCCCACTTCACTTCTCCCCTCCTCTGACAGGTCATTTGTAACTGTCTCGTGGGTTTTATGCAGTTGCGGTGGGCACAATTAAATGCTGTTCCAACTAACAGAGTCCTTGTCCAGAAAACAAAAACCACACAAAAGTCAGTCTGGTGACCCTGGCCACGTCTAGCGACTGCCCCCCATCACCACCTTGTCGATCCAATCAATGGGGTGGTGGTCGACTGTTAATAAAGCTGGATAAAAACAAATTGGTCACGAAAGGTCAATCTGGTACCTAACATTTAGAAGGTAGGCATTTGAGCACTTGTCATCTGTGGGGAAATCAACACCATATAAAATAAGCAATATGCCACCTTTACAGAGTCATTTGCCTGAAAGAAGGAAAAATTACTCCAGAAAAATAAATGCTCTGTATATTAGTGTAGAGAAAATAGGATGTGGAGGAAAAAAATAAGTTTTCTTTTTTAATGCCTTGTGATTATTTAGAAGATTATTCCAACCAGAAGTAGAAATACAAGCAAAGTAGCCCCAGGGTAACCCAAAGATAGTTAATAAGAAAAGAAGTGAGTTTCAACTCAGTTCTTTCATTTTCATACAGAGTTTCTACATGCTGATATTGTGTGTATAAACTTCCTTTGACTACCTGGGAAATACATAGTTTTGAGGAGTCCTCACTCTCCTACAATAAAGGGAAAAGTTGAACAGGCTTACAGAATTCAACTGACATGCCCAGGAGTGCCAGCCTAAGCTGCCAACAGGTCATGCCCTACCGAACCTGTTTATCATTACCATATGCATTATATTAAGGCCCAGTTTAGACTGCAAGATGTGTGGGAAGCCCCTATTTTCATGAGGGGGCTATATTTTAGAGGGTAAAAATGAAGACAGAGCCAAGTGGAAGAAGTCACCCTTCGTCAATCCATCGGCAAAAATCAATGGCCTAGACAGGAATGTTGTAAGAGTCACAAGTCAACAGACACGGACAGAATGAGGAAGGAGGGAGTGAGGTGGGAGTCGCGAGAAAAAAGTCAGACAAGAAACGACTAACAGAAGACAAGACAGGCTTTGAGGGGCTGACCCGAGTGTGTGGACCTAGCATTCAGAAGGCAGCATGGTTAGGTGTTGGATCTGGAGACCAGGCCTTCATCATAAAATATGACCGTATCCTTGGTCAAGTCGCTTCATCACTCTTTGCATCACTTTACTCATGCGTTCTCTAAATTTCTCTCCATTCTCTTTTCCTGTCCTTGCACACATAGGGAAGGCCCAATCTTTGGAGGCCCCTAGGTACAGAAGCACAGAATTACATCTTGCTTCCTAGTGTGGGCAAAGAATTGTGTTTGGTTTCTTCAATTCTATGCTCCGCCCCTCCCCTTGCCATTAGACACCCCACAGAAATATTCTAGGAAGGGTATCCCTGGGAGTTGATGATGGAATTTACCTCTAGCAAGGCCATGAGGCCATGCCAAATCTTCCCAGGTTCTGGGTACCCCATGAGAGCACCACCCTAGGCTCCAGGAGAAGAGAAAGAACTCCAAGGGGCACTCTAGCTGCAGCCCCCCAGTAAACAGCCCATGCTCTGGAGTCATCCCACCTCAGACTGACCCTAACATGCACTTTGATTTCTTGGTTTCTGCCCTCACCAAACATGCACGTGAGACAAAGGAATGTGTAATGTTATTCCCACAAAGTACTTGTCTGTTTTATTAAGATATGGAGCATTAACTATCTAGCAGACACTGAGATGACTGCTGGAGCTGGTCTGGGAGACCTCAGGGGCTCCCACCTACACACACGCACAGAACAGGACAGTGGCACAGTGACCACCCCCCAACCCCCGCACCAGCTCCAAGGACTCCCAGGAGAAGGCTGGGGAGGGTAAGAAGTGCTTTCCAGCACCTCTGATAATGGTGCTGGCCCTTGAAGGAGGAAGAAAAGTTTACCAGGTGGTGTGGAATGCAGGGAAGGCCTACAAGGCAGAGGACACAGTGCAAGCGCTGAGCGTCACAGGCGTGGGACCTGTTCTGAGAACAGTGACAGTTCAGTGCCGCTGGGATAAGATGCATTCCTTGGCAGTCCAATGAGGCTCTCGGCATAAATGTCTAGGCGACAGCCTGGGATGGCTTGTCTATAGGGATGGCGACAGGGCATTCAGGGTCAAACACTGGAACACAAGGCCTGAACACGAGCCACTTCAAACTTTAAGACTCATACAGAAAGAGAAACTTAGGTACAGAAAATATTAATATAGTTGTAATCTGTCAAAATATTTCTAGAAGGAATTTTTAAAGAAAATTCTCCTACAGTGGTCCCTACGTGCCAAGAACAGTTCTCACTTCAGTTCAGGTGCTCAGTCGTGTCTGATTCTTTGCGACCCCATGGCCTGCAGCATGCCAGGCTTCCCTGTCCATCACCAACTTCCGCAGCTTGCTCAAACTCATGTCCATTGAATCGGTGATGCCATCCAACCATCTCATAGTCTGTTGCCCCCTTCTCTTCCTACCTTCAATCCTGCCCAGCATCAGGGTCTTTTCTAATGAGTCAGTTCTTTGCAGCAGGTGGCCGGAGTATTGGTTTCAGCTTCAGCATCAGTCCTTTCAATTAATATTCAGGACTGGTCCTTCAGGATGGGCTGGTTTGATCTCCTCACAGTCCAAGGGACTCTCAAGAGTCCTCTCCAACACCACAGTTCAAAAGCATCAATTTCTTTGGGGTCACACAGAGTCGGGTACGACTAAAGTGACTTAGCAGCAGCAGCAGCAGCAGCAGCAGCTTTCTTTATAGTCCAACTCTCACATCCATACAAGACTCCTGGAAAAAACTTAGCTTTGACTAGATGGACCTTTCTTGGCAAATAATGTCTCTGCTTTTTAATATGCTGTCTAGGTTGGTCATAGCTTTTGTTCCAAGGAACAAGCATCTTTTAATTTCATGGCTGCAGTCAACATCTGCAATAAGTTTGGAGCCCCCAAAAATAAAGTCTGTCACTGTTTTCATTGTTTCCCCATCTATTTGTCATGAAGTGATGGGACCAGGTGCCACGATCTTAGTTTTCTGAATGCTGAGTTTTAAGCCAACTTTTTCACTCTCCTCTTTCATTTTCAACAAGAGGCTCTTTAGTTCTTCATAAGGGTGGTGTCATCTGCATATCTGAGGTTATTGATATTTCTTGCAGCAATCTTGATTCCAGCTTGTGCTTCATCCAGCCCAGCATTCCGCATGATGTACTCTATTTATTTAACTTATACATGTACTCTGCATACAAGTTAAATATCACCCAAGATGGCAGAGTAGGACATGCTAACCTTCTCCTGTGAGAACTCCAAAATTACAACTCGTTGCTGAACAACCATTGACAGGAGAATGTTGGATCCCACCAAAAAAAGATACCCCGCATCCAAAGGCAAAGCAGAAACCCCAGCAAGATGGTAGGAGAGGTAAAATAGCATTAGAATCAAACCCCATACCCGCCAGAGATGCTCGGAGGGCTCAAACAAAACCTTGTGCACACCAGCAGACCCCACAGAAACTGAGCCAGACCTGCCTTTGAATGTTTGAGTGTCTCCTGGGGAGGTGTGGGTCAGCAGTGGCCACTGCAGGGGCAGGGGCTCTGGGGGCAGCAGGCCTGGGTGTGGCAAAAACCCTCTTGGAGCCATCACCATTAAGCCCACCATAGAGCTGCTGAACTTTCACAGGACTGAGGACAGTTCTAAGCAGTATATTAACTCATTTAATCTGCTCAGTAACCATAGATCTGTCCTTCCTCCTGTTTAACAGATCGGGCACTCAGAGGCCGAGTTCAACTAACTTGTTCAAGGTTAATACACCAATTAATAACACGGCCAGGATTGGAAAGTAGAGTTGGAGTGTAACTCCAGTGCTCTTAACTGCAGTGCTTGACCACCTCTCATGAGGCACTGGTATCATGCTCACCTCCAGAAGGTGAGAGGGAAAGGGGAGAGGGGGACACAGGTGGTCTGCACTGGGAGCACGGCGTAGAGCAATGCCCCCAGCAAGTAAATATAAATATAGAAATGGGACAATTCTGAAAATATTAAGATACAGGTAGTGTCCACAAAAAGACCACAGTCAAGGCTTAAGGGGAAGGCGTACAAGGGGCCCAGAGGCCCATCAGCTCTCTGTCAGCCTCCCTTTCCAAGCTCCCAGCCATGCTGAACAGCACCAGCCCAAGCCCAGCAGAGGAACCAGGGTGGCGACTGAGAGGCAGCTGAACTGAAGACAAACTCAGTTACATGGAAGTCCCCCAAGGTCCTGCCTTCCTCCCTATTGTCACTTTCTAGTACAGGCTCGGCCACTGCAGCTACCCAACAGCAATGCACTGGAGATCAAAATAACAATGGCTCTCAGCAAGACAGCTCTGAAAGGGGCAGCTGCCAGCCTTCTTGCCACCGGAGCACTGCCCAATAGCAAAAGGTTGGCTCAGGCACCCGGAAGTGGAAGGTCCACACACACAAAAGGTCGTCCTCCTCACTACCAACTCCCCACTCTCTCTCCTACCTCCACCTTCTTGGTGTAGGAGCCCATATATTAGAGCATGCCACGGATCATTTCAGCAAAAATCAACCGGCACTCTTCTGACCTGGGGCAAAAAATTCCCTCATTGAGATCCTGAAAAATAACATTACATCATGTTGCCCGTGTCAAGTTTATAAATGGGCCAAGGGGAGGCTGGGGTGTAACCTGACACTATCAAAACACAGGCCCTGGGAGAAGAAAGAAGGCTATTGTTGCAGGCTGTCAGCCCTTCTCTTGCTGGAGGTAAAGTGAGATGCAAGAAATGTAAGTGGGAGGCCATGCATAGCCTCGTTCCCTATCTCCTAAGAAATCAGGCAGACTCCCTCCAAAACGGGGCTGTCCCCACTTTCTATGAGGTGTGTCGCCCTCCTTTCAGATGGTGGATGAGCTTAGTAAGTTTTATTCCTATGCCCCAAAGCAAAGAAGCATTTAAGTAAGATAGTGAAGTCCAGGGGCTGCTTTTTTTTTTTTGGTGGGGGGAGGGGAGCGCAGGACTCACATCTCTTTAGCAGACAACCCAGGGGAAACAGAGTCCCAATGCGTGTGTGTCCACAAAAGTAACACAAACATGTGGATATGGCCAAAAGTTAGAGAAAAAATACTGACCCCAAGAAGGGTCAAGTGAATATCCAATCATAAAGCAAGAAATCCTGAAATGTGAAAAAGGAAAACAAGGCATTTCAAAGTGAAGGACTGGGGTTCGGAGCAGGAGACAATAAAGAGACAAAAAAAAAAGAATGTGGGGAGGATTATAGAGCTGAGACAGACACAGAACCAGCCAAAAGACAAAGTGTTGGCACAAAGATTAAAAACAGTTTAATGGATAAAAGAAGCAAAGGATTTATGGTGAGAGAAAGCCCAGAAAATAGAAAGCGAGACAAATGTAAGCCAGCCTGAGTGGAGACAGAATTCTGCTGGTCGAACATTTCATTTGATTTTCTCTTTCCTTTCTTCCCAGCTCAGCCTGGAAGCACAAGGAAGCATGCAAATGTGCTACCCGCGGCAGAAGGCCGTGGTCGTCCAGGACAACGGGCCTACGGGCCACCGGTAAACCGGAGAACGCGAGGACACGGCGCCCAACCAATCACTTGTATTTCTGCTGGTTTTCTGCTTGCTTCCACCAAATTGTTGCTAATCCTATCATCACTCTACCAGGAATTTAACCTCTTACAAAAGTTCTCCCCACCCACCCCCAGTGCCTTCCGGGCTTAATTCACCATCAATTAAGAAATCAGGCCACTGGGACCACTGGGTTCCCGATTGCTAAACTCTGCTTTTATGTTAACCCCACCCCATTTTCTTTGGAACACAACAGGCACCCCCTCAACTAAAGTGAAATGGTGCCCCGTGGCCCAAGTGCATCGCCCTTCAAAAGAGCTTTCCCACTGAGCCTGGAACCAGCCCCCTCCCTGGTTCAAAGAGGAGAAGGGGGAGGGGCCCCGGACCACCCTCCAAGCCCAGAGCTTGCATTTCCCTCACAATTCCAGTCCCTCAAGTCTCTCTTTTTTCAGCGGGGAGACTGTTATTGGCGCCAGAGTGTGATGCATTAAGGCTTGATGGCTGACGGCGAGCGGAGACACATGGGGGCAGGGGAGGCAGCTGAGGTGGCAGCCACCACTAGCCTCAGAACAGAACAAGACGGGACAAAAGAGCCGCAGAGACACAGAAGGTGGGGGCTTTGGACAGAGGGCGTCCGTGAACTTGCACCAACCCTTTGGTGCAGCAGGCAGCCCCATGAGATTTCCTTCTCTGCTGAAGATGCCCATATACAAACTTCCTCTGCTGCTTTTGCCATATTCCCCAATTAAATTATTTGACACATTTCACTGAGTAGAAACGGACAGCCGAGTATGCACCAGTCATTGGCTTAGGTGCTGGGAATACAGTGATTGGCAAAATTAGAGCGGTCTTCACCCCTGAAACTTGCTTGCCTTCCTTTTCTCTCCCCCAAGTCTAAGGTTCTTACCAAACTCAACAGAAAAATTTTAGGTGGTTTCATGTAAGTCATGTGCCTGGAGAATCCCAAGGACAGGGAAGCCTGGTGGGCTGCCGTCTATGGGGTCACACAGAGTCGGACACGACTGAAGCGACTTAGCATAGCATAGCATAGCATGTAAGCCATGTGGTGTTGCTCTTCAGGTAAATCCTGAGCATTTACTGAGATTCTAGCAGATACTGAGAATCTCAGAGTACCCAGGAAAGTGGTAGATGGGAAGATCTCAAGGAACAGAGGGAGACAAAGGGAATTTCGTGGGGGGATGGAAAAGGAAAGGAAGGATGCAGGTGGAAATCTACCTCCACATTTTTTTAGATCCTTATACATGTCCTGCCAAGCTTCTATCCCCTCAGGGATAATGTCTCTGATTATCAGGAAGAAAGCACTGATCCAAAAAAAAAAAAAAAAAATCTGCCTAACATGCTAAAGTATGACAGGGTTATAAGGAAAGGCCACATCCCATCAACCCCTCAATTTTGTGTTCTTAGAGACTTTGGTCTCTGGCTCTGAACGTCTCACTTTCTCAGAAAAAAAAAAAAAAAATTAGTGCTAAGAAAGGCCTACTGAAAAGTCTGACACCTCTGTCCCCTAATTTATTTCCTCATTAATGAGTAAAAGGGGGATTTATTGTTTGAAACAATGTCTGTTTCATATCAACTCTTTTCCCTTGTTTTTTCCCCCAGACAGTGGAGCTCCAATGAGACCCAGAGCAGATGTTTTATATTTCAGGAGAGAGCAGTCTCCCCCAAGTCCTGAAAGATTCCTGGAATTCTTATACTTAACAAAAATTAGCTACAGAGAAAGAATCATGAATCATGACTTGGGAGTCCACAAAGCCTCTGGGCGCCCATAGTGTCTTCCCTCCTCCTACCCACTTTCCACCACCCCAAATGCTGCCTGTCACCCATGGGGTTTCATGGGAAAACCCCTCTGAAAAATGAGGCATCTGCTCTAAGAGCAGACCTGGATATCTGATCACAGAAGTCAACCCCTCTGCCATAATCCCAAGAGGTAGAAGTGGAAGTCAGACCTGTTTTCCACTCTTGCTTCAGCCTTGGCTTTGTTAATCATTCCAGAAATATGCACCTCTATTACCTCATCTGTCCAACAGAGGTAACAACATTTGACCTCTCACACTTGTTGCAATGGTACAAAGATGAAATGAGATACAAGTGTGCTCTAATAAGTTAAATCCTTATAAAGCAAACAGTATTTATATCAAAATCATTGACATCTGGCATTGCATTTATAAGGACTTTGGGTTAACTAGTACACTTCTGCACCAGTGAGTAGGATTAACAGGCACACAATTCTCAAAAGGCTACCCAACCCCAGTCATGTCTCTTTATCACTGCTGGTAAAGGCTGTTGCGTTGCAAGCCTTTAACCATTCTACATTTATTCAATAAACATTTATTGAGCACCTGGCACGGTGCTTGGCACATGCTGGAGGCTCAGTAAATGGTTGCTGAATAATGAATGAATGAGTGCCTAATGCAGAGATGAAGAAGACATGGCAGGCTGCCACCGCTCTCTGATCCTGAACCCATATCTGAAATCATTAATGGATTAAGGCGCGCTTCTCTGAAGATCCTGGACTTGGCACAGAATTCTCAGCTTTGGCATAGGAAATGAAACCTCTTTGCCATTCCTGACCTAGGCACAAAGACAAAGCACATTTTAACCCTGCTTTCACGGAGCTCCTGAACAGGGAAAAGGCAGTAAACAGACAAATGTAACACAGTATATGTTAAGAGAGAAATATTAAGAGCCCAAAAGAACGTCATGGCACCCAATGATATGGATGAACTTAAGAGTTTTCAAACTTGCCTTGCCTTTTAAGATGCCACTCCCTCCAGGTTTTTCTTCTGTATCTCTGATAGTCCTTTCCTACTCAATTTCCATACTTTGGCATTCTCAGGGTTCTGCTCCTGCTCTGGTCCTCTCTGATTCTGTATAGACTCTCTGGGATCATCATGTTCCCTCTCTTAACTTCAATTGCCATATACATGCTGATTACACCCAAATTTATGTCCCAAGCCCAGGCCTCTTCCAAAGCCTCAGACATGTATTTCCAAAAGCCTCCTACATATCCACTTGAATACCAACAGGTTACTCAACTCCTAACTCATGAACTCTCTTTCCCCTACCCATCCTTAGCATCTCTATTCCACCTCTGGTATTCCTGGTATCCTTTAACAGGTCTCAAATCTTCTAAACTATAAATTCTTAGCTTGGCTAATCTGATACTGTGATGGACCAAGTCTCTGGCAATAAAGGTCATATGGCTCTAAGCCCCTGCCTATGATGTGCATTCAGCCTGGTATATACCCCAGACTCCCGCTACACCTGTGCATTCTTCAACATCCAGAAACCCAACTCCAGCATCACAGGGAATACTTTCCCAATACTTCATGGCAGAGTTAGTTATGTCATCCTAACTAAGGAATGAGTTTATAAGATTCTCTTATAAGTTTATAAGAAATTGATGAAATTTCTCTCTCATCAAAAAACTTAGAAGGCAGGATATTTATGCAATCAAGTTTATGCAAATTTTGCAAGTATCATCTGTTTCCTTGTACAAATAAAGTATTAACTGTTTCATTTATTTAATAGATAGGAAGTCTTTGCCATGTGGCAAGGCATGTTCTAGGTGCTAAGAACAGAGCAATAAGACAAAGTCTCTGCTATCAAGGATTTTATATTCCAGTGGGAAACACAGATGGTAAGCAAATACAATATCAGATTACCATACATCATAAATTTATTACAGAACTTACCTATTAAGAGAAGATGGAAGATGAGACTTGTTTTAAATAGACACAAAAATTATAACTCTTGAACAATGAAAAATAACTTAAATCCCTTAAAGCTGAAAGGAATTACGGTCACGCTGCCCATGCCCTTCTTCACAGTCACCATCATCCACATGCTTATTGTTATTAAAAGAACACAGTGCAATGACAGTTAATCTTCCCAGTCCAGGGGGATTAGAGGGAAGGCATGAATTACTACACGGATCTGAATTTAAAGAATTTTAGTGAAAAATAATTGTTTTAACTTCATAAGACATGATGACTAATTGTTAATAAACTGTTTCCACAAAAAGGCACCATCAGACATACTTTTTTTGAACAGAGTACTTATTGGAATTGGTATGCAAATACATATCATTCCCTTCATGTAAGCTTTAAAAGTTTATTACTTTGAACTGGCTATACAGTCCCTTGAGCAATCTTGAGTATCTAAACTCAGCACCCTAAACTTTAAATGCTCAACATATATTTATTGGGCTTCCCTGGTGGCTCAGACGATAAAGAATCTGCCTGCAATACGGGAGACCTGGGTTCGATCCCTGGGTTGGGAGGATTCCCTGGAGGAGAGCAAGGCAATCTACTCTAGTATTCTTGCTGGGAGAATCCCCATGGACAGAGGTGCCTGGTGGTCCAGGGAGTCACAAGGAGTCGGACACGACTGAGCAACTAAGCACATATTCATTAATTTAATTATATTATTATATGCTTGATCAACTTTTTTTTTTTTTAATGGGAAGGCTTTCACAAATCACCAAATATTTTAAAAACTGGAGTTGGAATTGAGAAGGCTGTTATTCCTTACATGAAAGAAGAGGAAAAACCAAATGCGAGAGTCAATGAGTCTTGAGTTCCTTGGGGCTTAAACTCACATTCCAAAAGACTGGTTCATCTGCTTTAGGACAAGTCAACTCTGTTACAGGCTTGGAAGCTCTGCTGTAGAATTTCAGAGGACCAAAAGTCATCTTTCTCCAAAACAACAAAAGCATTTTCACAAAAATGTCCTTCCTCCACTCTGCTCCTCTCCACCCCTTATATCCACCCCACCTGGCTCACTCCCCTTCATTCTTAGCATCCTAATCACATGTCATCTATCCAAAGAAAATTCTATGGCCCTCATCACCATCAAGATGGAGCAGTACCTACCTAAACACTCCCATAATACTCCATCTGTAACCCCATCACAGCATTTCACACCCTGAACTAGAACAATTTCCACAATTGTCTTTTCCCTCAGAATACAAGTTCCTGAGGATCGGGATCTATAATGTGATCACTGATGTCTTCCTAGCAATGAACACATTGCTTGATGTATGGAAGGCACTCTACCTCTAAAAATAAAGGAAGGTGTTTGTCTTGCCTTCATTCCCTCTCTATTTTTATTTGTGTGGGATACAGAATAAGAAATTTCAAAGGCCGTTTATCTAAAACTGAAATATTTCATAAATTGAAAAAAAAAAAAATTCAGTCCTAGACATAACAAGGTCATAGGGAAAGCCTCAGAGCAACAGCTCAGCTCTATACCAGGACGCATTTTCAGCTTATTACTTAGAATTCTTCCTATTAAAATTTAATGCAGTCTTCTCTAGCAGTTTATTTTGTCTGCCAAGCCCTTTATGACTATTCTGATAAGTTATTTATTACATATGGATGCCACAGTAATAAGCAGATAGCATCAGCAAGGACTCGGGGGATAGAATGCAAAGGCCGCATCCACTCTTGACTTGTCAAGGCTAAATCATTAGATCCTGTGACAAGCAGTTATCAGCAAGTGCTGGTCTGAATGACAGAGCATCCTAGTACAAAGTAGGTGCTCAATACATATAACCAAAGAGTGAACGAATGAACAAGTATCAGGGTGGAAATGGCCTCCGAAGTCAGGTAGGATCACAGTGCAATCAGGGTCAAATACTGGCGGATAAGAAATCAAGCAGCTTTATTCAGAGCAGTCTAATGCCATTTATATAGCTTCTGGAACCCTCAGTTTCTTCATTTCTAAAATGGAAATGATAATAGGCTTTAGTGAGATAATGAACAAAGGGCTTTACACTATGTCTGGCAAACAGTGTGTGCTTAAAATTACTACACTACGGGCGACTTCCCTGGTGGTCCAGCGGCTCAGACTCCACATTCTCAATGCAGAGAGCCCAGGTTCAATCCTAGTCAAGGAAGAGCCAGCATGCCACAACTAAAGGCCCCACACGCTGCAGTGAGGATGGAAACCGTGTGTGCGGAAGCTAAGCCTTGGCACAGCCAGATAAACAAAATAAAAATATTTGTTACAATTACCATGTTATTCTCTCATGGGAACAGTTCATACTTACTAAATTAAAAAGCACCTCAAAGTGAACTTTGAGTAGATGTGACAGGAAACACTGATCCCAGGAAGAGGAATATGTAGATATTCTCCACACAATCTGTCAAAAGTACCCTACTGGAGAAGAAATGGATTTAGGGCAAGGAAATAACACCTTAAGCAAACTCAGGAGTTTGTTATCTAAAAAGACTTCGTTATCTTGCACAACTTGTATACGGCTGCTTAAAGCACTTATTGCATTGAATTCCACAAAGACCTCTTCATGCGTCTTTGGATATATTTCGAATGATCCATAGTTTCACATAATGAAGCTGCTTAAAATATGACTCTCCCTTACCCAGGTATAACTATATTAGCACTGTGATGGTCCCCTAGCTGCCTTTGGCCAGTCCCTCGACGTCTGAGTTGAGTTGCATTATTCTTCTCTAATTTTAATTTTTCAAGCATGGGACAAAGCTGAACTTTCTCCACATTCTGTTTACCTTAGGCAGCTATTCAAAATTCCACTCTTCTGCAAGTATTCATTCTGAACTTGGCTTCAAGATAAAGAGAGAAAGCAAACACAAAGAGGAAAAAGGAAAAATAGAAAAAAAAAAAAAAAAAAGAATGAACTCTTTTGCCCCTGCCTTATGTTCGAAAAGAAGTAAACGCTGCTTTTCTGGCCTCATTAGTTTCAGTCTGATCCTTAGTGGTTCCTTTTAGAAAACTTAGTGGGGGGAGGAGTGGGTTTGGAGGAAGAAAGGGAAAAGATGGAAGATAAGGAAGGGAGGGGAGGGAAACAAGATGTGGAAGAAAAGAAGAAAGAGAAGAAAGGAGAGCTGAAACCTGACACTAAGGAACGCAGGGCCTGCAAAGAAACAACTTCTCAGGACTAAACATGTACCAGCCTGGGGAGGCAGACTGGTTCCAGTCGAAGCCTTCATCAACACTTCATACTCTCAGTCCCTAATTTACAACCATTTAAGGGCAAACATTCTACAAGTACCTTTGGGGACCTCTAAGGACAGAAAGAAATCTAAGAGAAATTAGGTGCCTAGAGAGCTCCCCTCCAAGGCTAGAGCCCTTTCGTGCAGGCAAGCAATTTAGCACATTTGTTTTTGTCTGTTGGGGGCTCTCAGGGATGGGGTGCGGGGTGAGGGTAGAGTGAAAAATACGTACAGCCAGTCAGCAGGTGGGGGGAGTGGGAAGTGTTGGGGTGCCCAGGTGTTTATGAGGAAAATAGAGATTTTGTGTCGGGGGGTGGTCTTTGGGATGTGTGGCTGCCCTGGTGCCTCAAATGATAAAGAATCCACCTGCAATGCAGGAGACCCAGGTTCAATACCTGGGTGGGGAAGATTTCCAGGAGAAGGAATTGAATGGCAACCCACTCCAATATTCTTGCCTAGAAAATTCCAGGGACAGAGGAATCTAGTGGGCTACAGTTCATGGAGTCACAAAGAGTCAGACATGACTGAGTGACTAATACTTTTCACTTTTATGAACAGAGCTAAAGATGGGTACTCTTCCCAAGCAGACGGATCCTTGTTCAAGCATTTAAATAAACAAGAACATCAAAAGAATAAAATAGAAGTGAATAAAGTAATCTCACTAAAACAATCATTGCTGGGTAGTTTCCTAGAGTGCTCCAATAGAGAGCATTTATTTTACGGATTCAGAGAATGCAGCATAACCCTAAAGGTTAGCCCAAGCTGCACACACGGAAACCTACTTCAGGGAGGAAGGGTGGCCTGAAGGGTGGCACCCTCCAGCAGTCCTTCAGCAAGCCTTTCCCTAAGCTCTGTTCCTCTTCAGCCCATACCCATGTGTGTGGTTGTAACTAACCAGGGCCTGGGAACTGGTTAGGCGACTTTTCTCCCAAGGCCACTATGAACCATCAATCAGCCAAAGCCCAAGGGACCTGGAATTAGACCTGAACTCCCTCTCCTACTCCAGAAGGAGGAGAATGGGGAAAGGGAGGCTCAACAGATTATCTTTGAACCAACAGCTTTACCTAAACGGATTAACCCTGGGGATTCACTTTCACAGGGCCAGGGAGCTAGATCCCCATCACCCAGGGTGCAAGGCTGGAAGGAGGTTGGCACAGTGCTCAGCCAGGACCTGGGAAGGAACAAAGGCAGTGTCTGGTCCGAACTAGCTTCCCTTGCCAAGTCACTCTGCCCAGAATGAGCTCTGCGGAAAATGGATCCCACAGGCTAAGGGGTCTCATCTTCAAAATATCCAGCTGAAACACTTCAAGCCATGTGACCCTCAGGGAAAGAAAGCGAAAGCTCCAAGTGAGGCAGGTGGCAGGAATGGGGGTGGAGGGCTCAAGTGGAGCCACACCCAGCCCTGTTCCAGATGACTTGAGCTCCACCTTCTCCTACCACAACTTAAAAGTCCAAAAGCTCCCTCATTCTCACCTCCTCCAGAAACAGTATTTCTGTGCTTTTCCCGCTGCTGCTGCTGCTGCTAAGCCACTGCAGCCGTGTCCGACTCTGTGCGACCCCATAGACGGCAGCCCACCAGGCTCCCCCGTCCCTGGGATTCTCCAGGCAAGAACACTGGAGTGGGTTGCCATTTCCTTCTCCAATGTGTGAAAGTGAAGTAGCTCAGTCGTGTCCGACTCTTCGCGACTCCATGGACTGCAGCCTACCAGGCTCCTCCGTCCATGGGATTTTCCAGGCAAGAGTACTGGAGTGCGTGCCATTGCCTTTTCTTAGTGAGATACAAATCCCAACACTGAAGTCCTTTCTCCCACTTCCGTCAAATGTACACTTGCTGTCATCTTTACAACTGGCCCACCTGAACTTAAATGCAGCTTCCAGGGAAAACCCCCTTAACCACACAGTCAAAGGTCTCAGAAAGAACTACACACAAAGTTACCCTCCTCTTCTCTTCTCTTTATTTTACTGTAACTGCAGAGGTTTTCTTAGCCCAGGGGCCCTAGAAGTGGTTGCTATTGAATAATGAAGCTTAAATTCACCTCTGTATCTGCTTTCTGAGGGAAGAGGGACTCTCTGATCTGTATGGAATATAAACAACTCCTCAGGTGTAATGATTGTAACTGCTGACTCACCAAAAGTCATCTGTTTGAATTACTCCAGTCTCACGTGGACACTGATTCTCCCAAGTTCACTGTGTCACTAGAAGCGAACATTTATGAAGAGGCGAGACCACTTTAAGGATGGAATCTGTGGTCAAGGGATACATTAAATGAACTAGCCCATGGTGGGTGAGTGTACCAGCCCAGTGCTTTAACCAGTTAAGTCCTCCTACTTTCAACAGGCATGATGTTGTCCCAGTCAACAGGAAAGTACCAAACTCCCTTTTGCTTCTTGTGTCAAGAGAGGCAGCTTTAAAAAGCAGTAGAACATAACAGTGATATGTATCTTGGAGTTTTTAGGACAGTCCTGACTCAAATATTCTATCTAAATTTTCTCATAATTGTCAGGTCCAATAGACTAAATTGAGAAGTAGGAACATCATATTGAAAGTACTCAATATTGGGAGAAGTACTTCAGATTGCCAGGATGATTTGAGTGCCCCCAAACTGGAAGCTCTGAATTAAAATTTGCTTTGGAGAAGTACTGCTCCTGAGGTCTGAGTCACAAACACACACTGGCCTCAACTTTTGTTGGCTTGTTTCAAAGAACACAGAAGCCTTTTAAGAAAAGCCAGGAGCGGTGGGGGCGGGGGGTGGAGAATTGGTGGGGAGAGAGTTTGTACAAAGCCTGCTCTTAACAAACCAATAGGGGGAAAAAAATGAAAAAAGACACACATCAGGCTATTTCTACTCTTAACTTCCAAAACAGGCTCTTAGAAGGGTGCAACCCACTGAGTCACGCTTCCCCAAGCAATTCTTCTACAGTGGGGCAAGAAAAAGACACATGTCCTGATGATCACCAGTATCCCAACTGGATTCCCAGTCATCCCCATCCCAGGCCTGAGCTCCTCCCCCCATGCTGAGGGACAGTCTCACTCCAGGCAACTTCTGTAAGTCTCAACCCTCGCAAGAAAAATGATGGGTTTGAACTATTAACCCTTCCCCAGAGAGGACTGCAATTAAGAAGAACCCACTGCCAAAATATTCACAAGAGATTACTGTAAAAAATAATAATAATGAGCTAAATATTTGCCAGGAGTTCCAGACTTGCCTAAAGAAAGACAAAAGAGAAAAAAGGGAGAAGTGATCAAGCAGTAGAGACTGGGAGCAAATTCAGAATCTATACGGAAAGAATTACACAATTTAGAGAAAACTGGAGTTCACGTTGGCTGCAGAGGTAACCAAGGAATGGGTAAAAGAGTGGGACTGGACACGAGATCTGTAGGAAGACATGGGAAGGGCTAAAAAGAAATGATATTGATTAGGATGGCTGACTCTGCTGAAAAGTCAGGAGGAAAAAGAGATGAAAATTGAGTCTGGTGTAAAGAAACATGGCTTGGTCTATCAGCAGGGAGAAACTGATAATGACACAGACCAGGATTCAAATTCAAGCCCTGCCACATACCTGTTGCATAATGTAGGGCAAGTCACTTTTCCTTTTTGAGCCTCCATTTCTTTTTAGGTGAAAGGAGGATAATGATAGCTCTCCTTCCTTCCTCCAGGTGGTTTTAAAGGTCAAATCTGATCATATAAATGAAATGTGCTGTAAACTCTAAGGTCCTATACAAATGTCAAGCTATTTTAGACTCTTTATGAAAAATGTGGCTGCCCAGGAAGCCCTTCGAAAAGTCAAGACAAATACAAGGGGCAGAGGCAGAACTGGGAAGGGCAGAACCTATTGCGCAGAAAGGATAAGAATTGATGATGAAACCAACTGTGGTCTGGTTCTTCAAGGTCTTTACCATATGTTAAAGACTCCGCTTACACTTTGACATTAGTTTGGTTATCAGAAAACTCTAGAAATTAAACTAGTTCACCTCCAACAGAAGCCTCTTTTAGTGCTAAGAGGGTATGGTAGGCATCTGGGTAGGCTCAAGGGGAGAAAATATCTGAAGAAGCCTGAGTGTAGACAATGATTTAGGCTTTCTACCACATGCCTTTGCCCCCACCTAACTCTAGTCTGAAATTCACCAGCTGGAGACTCTACCACCCTGTAGGAAGGGAGGAAAAAAGAAAAAAAGGAAAAGAGAGAAAAAGGGAAACATGTTCTTATTTCAGTAGTCAGCTCAAACAAACAAAAACCAGAAGCCCAGGAACTGGGAACTCTACAAAAAAATCTGGCAACAATTCCGATCAATTTCTTTAAAGGCCAAGGCTTCTTGAGGGCCCAGAGTTATAAGCTACAAAGTCTTCTGAGGTACCACATGGCCACTAGACTCCCCAAAAAGGCCATAAAAAATCCATTCTTAACAGTAAAGTCCTAAAATATATAAACTTAAGGAATTCTTAGAGGAAAAGTACATAGCAAGGTCACAACTTCCCTTGGACTGCAAGAAGATCCAACCGGTCCATTCTGAAGGAGATCAATCCTGGAATTTCTTTAGAAGGAATGATGCTAAAGCTGAGACTCCAGTATTTTGGCCACCTCATGCGAAGAGCTGACTCATTGGAGAAGACTCTGATGCTGGGAGGGATTGAGGGCAGGAGGAGAAGGGGACGACAGAGGATGAGATGGCTGGATGGCATCACTGACTCGATGGATGCGAGTCTGGGTGACCTCCGGGAGCTGGTGATGGACAGGGAGGCCTGGCGTGCTGCAGTTCATGGGGTCGCAAAGAGTCGGACACGACTGAGTGACTGATCTGATCTGAGCAGGGGGGCATCCAAAGGATGTCACGGTGCTCTTTGCTGTGGTGTGTTCACTCACTCAATCGGGTCCGACTCTTTGCAACCCCATGGACTGTAGCCCACCAGGCTCTTCTGTCCATGGGATTTTTCAGGCAAAAGAGTGGGTTGTCATTTCCCACTCCAGGGGATCTTCCCGACCCAGGGATAGAACCTGCATCTCCTGCATGGTAGACAGATTCTTTAGCACAGAGCCTTCGGGAAAGCCATGATGGGCCTCTTAAGGCCATGTAAAGAATTGGGAAATTCTTGTTTTCTGGCCAACAAATTTGGAAGTATGGTAGACAATTATTTCTGTGCCATGCCAAAAGCTCCTTTATGATAGTTCCAGGCCATAAAGAACTATGTTGTATTTTCCAACCATCAACCTTTATCTACTTCCTCAGAAGATGAACAGCCTTTCAGATAACCATCAACTTCTTTCAACAAAACAGGGGCAGAGGAGGTTCTTCCTCGTACCCCCTCAGGGGCCATGTAAACCCACCTTAGATTAAGAAGTGAGATAAATGGTAATACAGAGAGTCAACATGACTTGAAATCATGTTTCCAAAGTTTTTCACTGCAACAAAGAAAAAAGAAAGGAAAAAAAAAAAAAAACAGTTTTTAACTGCAATGACCATAACTCCAAAGAAATATTACTAGTGTTGAGTGATTTATGAAACAAAACAAAGATCACTGAGAACTATCTCAAAAACTGTGTCCTGAGCATGCTTTCCTTGAATGGCCAGGACTGCAATGAACGCAACTGAAAATAAGTCATTTATTTAAGTCAAGAGGCCCAATCTTCCATCCCAGCTATGCCACTTGTTACCTGTGTGACCTTAACCAAGTTACTAAATTTCTCTGAGCCGCAGGTTCCTCCTGTGTGCTTAGTGGCTCAGTCGTGGTCCAAATCTTTGCAACCCTCTGCACTCTAGCCTACCAGGCTCCTCTGTCCAGAGGCCTTTCCAGACAAGAATACTGGAGTGGGTTACCATTTCCTCCTCCAGGGGATCTTCCTAACCCAAGGATCAAAACTGCATCTCTTGTGTCTCCTGCATTTCAGGCAGAGTCTTTACCTACTGAGCCATCATGGAAGCCCAGTTTCCTCCTAGATAATAATAATTATTTTTTAAGAGAAGTTGAGCAACAGAAGAACTAAGATCAGAATTAGTAGATAAACAAAATCAAAGTAGAATAATAGAGGTAGAAATAACAACATGTGAATTCTCAAAATGCAGTTGCAATGCATACATGCTAAGTTGCTTCAGTCATGTCCAGCTCTGAGAACCCATGGGCTGTAGCCCACCAGACTCCTCTGTCCATGGGATTCTCCAAGCAAAATACCAGAATGGTTGCCATGCCCTACTCCAGGGGACCTTCCCGGCACAGGGATCGAACCCATGTTTCCTGGGTCTCCTGCACTGCAGGCAGATTTTTTTACCGCTGAGTCACTGGGGATGCCCATCATGTAGTTACTAGTATCCTATTTTATAAATAAGGAGTCTGAAGCTGGAAACTTAGATGTTGTATCTGAAATCAAGATAAAGGAAAAGAAGCTTCTGTCCCAGAAACAAATGCTCTTTCCTGTAGATCCAATTTTCTCCCATATCATGGGTGGGTCCATAATGACTTTGATGATATTCAAAGTCATTAAAAAATGCAAATAGTATATAATAAAAATGGATCATAAAAATAAACCTGCGTGCCAATGAAACAAAACACATCCAACTTTTCCCTTGTATTTGTTCTTTATAACTTGGTCTAACAGTACAACTAGGCTGAAACTGACTTTCTTTTCCTGGGAAATTCTACTGTCTCTTTCTCTAATCTGTGTTCAAGGTGCCATACAGAACTCCACCAAAGCCCTAAAAATTATAACCTTTGGAGCTATTCTGTCAGCTGTATTTCCCTAGAATGTATTTTTCCTAGCTAGCCCAGGCTGGGTGTCTCTTCCTGTCATTTTTTTCTTATGAGCCCATTTGCAAGGACAGGGTCTAATTCTGAGTTCTTTAGAGCACCTTTCATGTTGTTGTTGATTAACACTAAATAATAATGATGTTTGTAATAATGGTTGTCAATAATCATAACCATAACCATCATCACTGTAAATAAGATTTCCCACTGGTGTTTTCTAGAAGCCTGTGGATACACAAAGATCGTCTCCGTTCGGAGATCAACTGCTGAAAGTGGAGCTGAGCTGGGTTGTGACAACGAGCAAACGAATTGGCACGTAGCATGCCGAAAGCAGTGATTAATAAAGGGCTCCTCTTCTCCTTTTAAAAAAAAAGGCTCTCCGAGTCATCATCCAGGCAGGTAACTGACCTTGTTTTCCATTAAGGCTGCTCAGTCTTAGCTTCAAGAGATATCATTCATGGTCCTCAACTGCTTTACAGCCAGCTTGCCACTGTGGGACCCGACTGAAAATTGCCCTATTGGCACTGCCCACTTGGCTCACCAATGCCATTTGCCAAGGGTGTGGCTTAGGTTTCCAGAGATTTTTTTTTTTTTTTTTCCAGAAGAATCAAGTCCAAGTTTACAGGGTTAAGTAAGGGAAGTTCTCAGCAGCACTGACCCCATTCCACTGAGAAGAAATCTACAAGGCTCCCACTTCCCCAAAAGCAACGGCATGCTCAGGCATCACAAAGATCCCCCTGCTATGGGCTACACTACAGTATTACTTTGCAGACAAGCACGCACTGTCTTAGTCTGTGAACAGGGGGAGCCTTCTCTAAAACCAAACTAGGGTAGAAGAGGCAAGATGTAAAGTTACAGCAGAAGCCAGGTCTTCACAACAGTTAAGTACAGACAGTAGAGGTGAAATGAGTTCAGGATGCAGACTTGTTTTATTTTTGCCACTTATGAGTTAATCATAATTCTGAGCCCCGGTGTCCTAATCTGCAAAATTAAATGGTTAGGCTAGCTGTACACTAACCAATAAGGTAAACCACTAGCCATATGCGGCCAGAACACTTGAAATGTGGCTAATTTGAACTGTGCTGAAAGAGTAAAACACACGTACAATGCTGCTGCTGCTAAGTCGCTGCAGTCGTGTCCATCTCTGTGCGACCCCAGAGACGGCAGCCCACCAGGCTCCCCCGTCCCTGGGATTCTCCAGGCAAGAACACTGGAGTGGGTTGCCATTTCCTTCTCCAATGCATGAAAGTGAAAAGTGAAAGTGAAGTCGCTCAGTCGTGTCTGACTCTAGCGACCCCATGGACTGCAGCCTACCAGGCTTCTCTGTCCATGGGATTCTCCAGGCAAAAGTACTGGAGTGGGGTGCCACTGCCTTCCAAAAAGAATATAAAATATCTCATTACTGATTGCTCATATGTTGAAATACCATTTTAGATATATTGTGATACACTGCTCTTTATTCGGGGGCTCCAGGTCTCAGCTGTGGCATGTGAGATCTTTAGTTGTAGCATGTGGCCTCTAGTTCCCCAAACAGGGATCGAACCCGAGCCCTCTGCACTGGGAATGCAGAGTCTTAGCCACGGAACCACCAGGGAAGTCCCTGAGACATACTTTTTAAAATTCATCTCACCTGTTCCCTTCGACTTTTTTAGCATGCTAATTGCAAATCCCAAATTTTCCATTAAATTTTCTATTCCTCAGAGCTGGGTGAGATGATCTCTAAAGCCTCTGGCAGCTTTAACAATCTATGTTTCATTTTGTGCTTCTGAGTGACTTCCTCACACCAAGTCATCAGCAAAAGAGAACGTAAATCTTTTTCCTCACAGAGACTTGATTTCCTTAACTCTAAAATGGGGATAATGCCACATTTGATGTGAAAAGAAATTAAAAAATGATCTGAAATTAAGATAGTGCTACGCAAATTAAGTTGTTACAATTATCAGACTATACTTATTACTTCAAGCAACCTGGAATGACAGAAGTAAAGGAAGGGAAAAGCTAGATTTTTCCAAGGAGGAGAACATCAGCCTAATCTAGATGTTACCAAGCTTCTAGGCACAGATGAACCCTGAGAGAACTGGAGATAACCTTCTTACAAGCCGAGAGACCCAGAACTATCACTCAGAGCTAGGGAAGAAACCTAGTCAGTGCCTGCTTTGGGTGTGAAAAGCACCATGGTCACAGGGGAAAAGACACTGTTTCTGACCTAATGAAAGCTGCTGCTGCTGCTGCTGCTAAGTCGCTTCAGTCGTGTCCGACTCTGTGCGACCCCATATTCGGCAGCCCACCAGGCTCCCCCGTCCCTGGGATGCTCCAGGCAAGAACACTGGAGTGGGTTGCCATTTCCTTCTCCAATGCATAAAAGTGAAAAGTGAAAGTGAAGTCGCTCAGTCGTGTCCGACTCTTAGCAACCCCATGGACTGCAGCCCACCAGGGTCCTTAGCCCATGGGATTTTCCAGGCAAGAGTACTGGGGTGGGGTGCCATTGCCTTCCCCGAATGGAAGCTAGAAAGCAAAAAAAGAAAATAAGCAATATTTTTACAAACTAGTGGCTATTATTTCATTACTTTTTAACCCTCCCAAAAGCTTCTAGAGGTAAGCCAAATACCCACATTTTTACAGATTAAAAAAAAAAAAAAAAATCCCAAAATAGAAATTAAGTAACTTACCCCATGTCAGGCAGCTGGCAACCACAGAAGTTGAAATTCACATATATGTCTCCCTACCTGATTAACTCTTCCCATCAGGAGAAATAGGGAGTAAGTATGGGGCAGACTTAGTATTTCTAACCTTTAAAGAAGCAGATTAATTCTTAAGTAGTCCCAGAATCTGGGGTCCACCTATAATTTGGAGAATAGAAGTGCTACCATCATAGCAACTCACCCACACTAACACTAACAAGATAATTGTGTCTGAGTCCATAAATAGGTAGTTTGGGTTTCAAAAGAATAGAAGAGTCATGTGCTATGAATGCCAGGAAGGTACTAGTTCCCAGTGTGAGGAGAGGGAAAAAGGAACCTGTCATAACTGAGTTTTTCACAAGAAAACCCCGGAGGCGTCTTCATCAGCAGCCAGGCCAGTGAGGCAGAAAGAGAGTGAGGGGACAGGTGTGCCATAGGAAGCTGCAGACTCCACTCAGGAGAGGTGATGGCACAGTGGGAAGAAGGGCGATCCCCCAGGGACAGAATTCGAAGCCCTGACACCAGGCTGACCACCTGTGGCTTTAGACCCTGGACTGCTTTCCAACTCCACCATGTGGAGGTGACATGCCAATCCCAGCAAAGTCAATCTCTTTCATGCCCCCTGAGCCAGGCTAGACCCAACCCCGAGGGCTCCTAGGGCAGGCCCAACTCCCTCAGACACCGCTCACCCTCAAGGGCAATGGGAAACCACGATCACAACCATGGCCTCGACTTCTTTCCTTTCTCAACAGACCATCAACTTTGCAAACCCTGAAGAATTAAATGGCCAGGCAGGGACGATCAGAACTTTGGACAGTCAGCAATGACGCAAACTGGAAGCAGCTCTGGGAGTTCCCATCAACTCAGCTGAGAAGGGTGGTGTGGAAGTATACAGGCGGAAGTGAAGTGTTTCTGTTCCCCTTCCTAGGATGCACATGCAGGCAAGCTGCATGTCAGAGAGCCACATGGACTTCCTGAAACCCTGAGCCCTAAGAGGACCCTGGGTGCGAGGACGCCCCGCTGCCCTCACTTGGAACCACCGTCTTGGAACACACCTGGGCTGGAACAAAGACACTCCTCCCCATCCCCTCCGGCTCCCCAGCCCCCACCCCCTTCATCTGCCTTTCCCTCCAGCCACATTAACTACTCAGAAACACAGTCACTCCACTCTAGAGTTACTCAGGAATCGCATTCTTAGAATAACTCATCAATTATACCTGTCAACTTGCCAAGAGTGCCACAGGGGAGGTAGAAAGTCTAGACTTCATCTAACTGCAGCAGCAAGCACCCCTGTTCACGGAGGGCCCCAACTTTGCAAACGGCCTTGACAAGCTCACAAGAAACAAGAAGCCAGGAAAATGCAGGAGCGCCAGGTTGGAATGCAGAGCCTGTCACCAAGTTCCTCTCTGGCCCAGGGTAGGGATGTATCTCCCTGTCTCCTGACTTGTAGACCAGGAAAATCCGCACCTGTATGCTAAAAGGATGTTCTGCCACAGAAAACCTAGCTTAGGAAATGGTGAAAAGAAGCATCCTTGTATGACTTAGATATGCACACAGACGCATTGTCAATAAAAGTGCTGCCAAGAAAGCAGCACCATGACAGACACACTTTTTAACTAATGGGGAAGAATCATTAGTAACTAAAACATTGACTGGATGCAGATGCCCCTGCTAAATCTTTGGAAAGCCTATTCTGCTAAGCGGGATAGATTAATATAGTTAGAAAGCGCATTTCATGCCCCCTCCTTTGTTAATCTGTGAAAAGGTAAGCTTTCACTCAACTTAGCCTGAAATGAATCAGTATCCAAGTTATCCAGAACTCTAATGAATAACATAGTCCTTTGATTCAAAAACTCCCTGTGAACACAGCTATTCTATTAAAAAAAAAAAAATCACTGGAAATTCACTGTATTTCCGTAATAACACAAGTAACTATTTACTGATGTTGCTGCTGCTGCTGCTAAGTCGCTTCAGTCGTGTCCGACTGTGTGCGACCCCATAGACAGCAGCCCACCAGGCTCCCCCATCCCTGGGATTCTCCAGGCACGAACACTGGAGTGGTTAGGCAAGTTATTTTTCATCATCTTGTGCCTCAAGTTCCTGACTTGTTAATTACTTCCACCTCATAAGATTGTCATATACTTTAAAATGAAATAACATATATGAACAGAAACACTATGCATAATTTTGGCACATAAAACCTGAAAAATCATCATGTACTCGAAGTTTTTAATATCACCAAACCTCAACATGGCCACAAAGAATCTTTTTTTATACTTTATTTGGCTTCTCTCTCTCCTTTGTGCTTGGCTGTCTGACTCGTTGCAACCTCAGTCATGCAGCCCACCAGGTTCCTCTGTCCATGGAATTTTTCCAGGCAAGAACACCGGAGTGGGTTGCCATTTCCTACTCCAGGGGATCTTTCCGACCCAGGAATCAAACCTGCATCTCTTGTGTCTCCTGCCTTGGCAGGCAGATTCTTTACCACTATACCACCTGGAAGCCATTAGTTTATTATAATAAATCCACAGTCAGAAGGACAAACAGAACCCAAGTGCCCTGACGCCTTAGATCCATTCCGTATTCACCCCAACAGAAGGAATTCCGAATTCGCTCCATCATCCAAACTGTGAAGGGCTAGGTGACAGCATCTGCTTTTAGGAGTCACAGGGTTCACTATGATTTTGAAGATTTAGAGGAGCAAAAAGCCATAGATCAAAAAGAAAAAAAAAAAGCAATAGATCTCTGGCCATAACATCAAGCAGGATTTCACACTGCTGTCCTCTGCATTAAGGCTCACCAAAAATGGCATCTCACAATTTAACTTCCTCCTCACCAACTTAGGCCTCATTTTTCACACACACACACACACCACCCCCTCCTCCCCATGCTTGTTTACCTGAACTCAGCCATATACCTGACCTTGGAGGCATGGGAGATGGTGACCATTGGGAACCACAGGTAGGAGTGCATGAGACTAACAGTACAAATGAGCAGACAGCCCAGAGACCCAAAGCACTAAAAAAAAACCTAATGTGGTTGGGACACCCACAGAAGCATCCTCCTTTTGGCCTCTCCCTTCCCAATGCGAGCTGGCCGAGGTATTTCTCCTACCAGCCTTTCTCCATGAGGCTCTATATCAGAGTTAAGGCGCTTGTTTCTTCTAGAAACAAGTGCCTTGTAACTGGGACAGAAATCTAATTCCACCTCCGTCAGTGGCTCACTCCCTCTAAGACCTTGGAAAAGTCACTTCCCCTCCTGCCCTGACAATTCAAACCCCAGGAACGGGGGTCAGAAAGGCATCTGTCAGCCCTCTTCCTGCGGTGACAGGTGGATAGCATCACCTCCACCCTGAATACCTCCCAGGGATGCAAGAGGATGGATGAGCCAGCATTACAGCCAATATTCTACTTGCCAGCAATAAACCATTCACCTTTCGGAGGTAAACGGGCTCTTTCCAGGGCACCAGGGAATCATTTAGCACTCGGGAAGAAGTAATTTGCTCTATGGTCCTCCCGTGTCCTGAAGAGTGTTATCCACCTCCAAAAGGTGAGCCCTGATCTCTCAGAGAATTTGTTTTCTCACGGTAGGATCAGAAAGCATCCATGTTTCCAGCTTTAGGAAAAACGCACTCCCCCTATCTTTTCCCCTGTCCCGTTCTCCCCCCTCTGCCGGGCCCATCTCCTTATGGATCATCCCATTCTCTCTTCTCCTCAAACAGAAACCAGATGAAACTGTCTGCAAACAACTTGGGAATGCTCAGTGTGCCTGGGGAAACTTAAACAAAAATCCTTTCTGGGGCCACCACCTCTTTCTTCCCCCTCCCCTTCCCCTCCTCTCCTCCTCCCCCTCTCCCTCCTTCTTCCGCCTTCCTCCCCTCCTCCCCCAGGACCTCGCTCCTCCCTGCTGTTGTTAAGGGCCGGGCCAGTTAATGGGAACTCTTCTCCTTTCTCCCGCCTCCCCCATGGCCCTCTCCCGGCTGGGTCCTCAGCTTTTGATTCCTGTCTGTCACTGAGTGATGAGGACAAAGGGTGAGGAGTCAGGAAAAGGTCTGGGCCACTTTGTTCAGAGTCTGGATGCGAACTTTGGATGAACTCTTCATCAGGGAGGGGGCTGGGGAGGAGAGGAGGGGCCAGCAAGGAGAAATTCACTGCTCTCTGGGCTCAAGCCTCAAAAAAAAAAAAAAAACTAAAAAAAAAAAAAAGAGAGAGAGAGAGAGAGAAGGGAAAAGATTCTCTTTAAACAACTGAAAACGGGGAAAAAAAAAACAAAACAGGTTAGGAGGGTAGAAAGAGTCTCCGTCAGCCCCCTTACAAAAAAAGGGGGCACCATGGGGGTGGGGGTGAGGGGCGTGTGCTTAAGCAAACAGAGGCAAGGGCATGACTCTCTGGGCCCATGCTGTGGGCTCCAGCCAAGAACTAGTCTGGTTTCTCCCCCTCCAGCCAGTCTCTCTTTCTTTTTTCCCCCTTAAACCAAAGGGATTCCTAATAAAGCCACAGTAGACTTGTAGAAAGCAAAGGGAGGGAAGAAGGAACCAGGGATGGGAAAAGACAGATCAAACTCTATGCCATCTGAAAGTCCAAAATACGTGTGTAAAATTAAGACACACTTCACCACATGTATAAACCCCAGGACGTTCAGTCCAGAGTCAATTTCTCTTTTTTCCTTATCTGTGTGTACGTGTATGTTTTGCATGTCCGGGCTGGCAACCTCTCCTGTTTGACTTTTTCTCCCTACTCGGTACAGGAGTTCTTTAAAAAGCACCATTAACATAGAGCTGGAACCACTGCAAAAGCCAGTTTGTCTTCTTTGTGCTCAATAAAAGCCGGCTAGAACTCTTTCACCTCCACTTACTATTGATTTTTCTATTGTACTCCACAGGCGTGTGTATCTCACTCATCAGACCGTCTTTCATTCTGTGAACCTCTCTGACCACATCTGGACGTGAGGTTTTTCAGCTCCCAGTGATGGTATCCCTATTTCATTCAATCATTTTGTGCCCGCCTGCCATCTCGCAGTCACTTCGGGTCTGGCCTCTGTGCTCTGCTCTTTGCCTCAGACTCTGGATTTCAATTCCCCCAAACCAGCTGTCCATCCCAGCAACCAGAGATGAGAGGGGACAAGGCCTCTTCACATCCCTAGGGCTCTCTCCTCTTATTCATTCTGCATGTGAAACATAGGCTTAAGTGACTGGGTGGGAGATTCACACTTTCAGGGCTAGAATGGAGTTGGGGGTGGGGGATGCTAGAACATCTGGCTCTTCTCTCTCTACCCCTCCTGGGAACAGCCCCCGAGGTGGTATACGTGAGGCTGTTTCTTGAAGCAGAAGTGCCCCATGGCTGCAAATGGGCACAACTTCACACACACAGAACCTCTCTGTCTGATAAAGAGAGGTAGATAGATGGACGAACAAGATGACCATTCTTGAAGCTTCTGAGAAACTGGTGTTAATAAGGGACTATATGTATTGGGGAAGGCAATGGCACCCCACCCCAGTACTTTTGCCTGGAAAATCCCATGGACGGAGGAGCCTGGTAGGCTCCAGTCCGTGGGGTCGCTAAGAGTCGGACACGACTGAGCGACTTCACTTTGACTTTTCACTTTCATGCATTGGAGAAGGAAATGGCAACCCACTCCAGTGTTCTTGCCTGGAGAATCCCAGGGACAGGGGAGCCTGGTGAGCTTCCATCTATGGGGTCCCACAGAGTCGGACACGACTGAAGCGACTTAGCAGCAGCAGCATATGTATTGAAAACCCCTCATTTTGTGTTCCTATGAACTGGAAGATAAACTCCACACAGCAAATAAGTATGTCTGATGTCCTGGCTCAAGAAAATCGGACACACACAAACTGGCAATTAACAAAAAGAAAGGGCAGATTAAAAACATTACGTGATGTGAGAATTCACCTTCCAAAAAGGGCTCTTTGTCCCGCAAAAGATGTGCTACAAGCCCAGCCTTGCAAAGTGAAAGTGAAAGTCTCTCAGTTGTGTCTGACTCTTTGTGACCCCATGCACTATACAGTCCATGGAATTCTCCAGGCCAGAATACTGGAGTGGGTAGCCTTTCCCTTCTCCAGGGGATCTTCCCAACCCAGGGATCGAACCCAGGTCTCCTGCATTGCAGGCAGATTCTTTTCTAGCTGAGCCACAAGGGGAAGCCCAAGAATATGGGAGTGGGTAGCCTTTCCCTTCTCTAGCAGATATTCCTGACCCAGGAATCGAACTGGGGTCTCCCACATTGCGGGCAGATTCTTTACCAACTGAGCTATCACGGACGCCCTGGAAGAGACCTCTTACCTCGTTCAGATCAAACCCCTTTACTTAACCATAAGGCGAACAAGACGACGGAAGTAAAAGGAACGTACCCGCCCCCGCTCTCCATAATACCCCAATCCGGTGTTCTGCCCATGACACGCCTTGCTTCTGTGAAGCTAAGGAGTGGATTCAAAATAAAGGACATAGTTACCAAAACTGGACCCATCCACTTCCCAAGTACGTCCGTCCAAAGTGAACATCAGTACCCGTTAACTGAAGATCCAGCCGTAGTTCATCCCACCTGGTGCATGAGGAAGGGAAGCAAAGCAGGCAGACAGTGTTTGTTCACATCAAACCACACTTGCTATCTCCCTCACGTACACTGTCCTGCGCTTCATCCTTAAATATGAAGGTTCGCGAGGTCGACATCCAAGTTCCATTCTCCGTACAAATCCTGGTGGACTGTCACCACTGTTTTCTCTGTGGACAGCTAACCTCTATCTCCACGGTCCCTCTGTGGATAACAGTCTCAACGCACCATCATCAAACTCTCAATCACACCTCTCTGCTCAACTCTCTGGAGATCTCAAGATCCCCATATTCAACTGCATGCCCCACCAATTCTGTGTTCAACAAGATTTCTAAATCTATGCCATGTTCTAAATCAGCCTTCCACATGCCTGCCAAACTGTGAGTTCTCTCTCTCTTGCTTCGATTTTGTAAGCAGTGGTGACAGGATAAGTTAGAGAAAAAAATAAAAATAAAAAAATCTGCAAGTTGGGTTGTGCTTTGTAATTTACAATGCATTTTACACTTAGATCTCACTGGAGATTCATAATCTCCCTGAAGTGGAGAGGACCAGGCAGATGAGTGTAACAATGCACACCTTACAGGTGAGAAAGCTGGCCTGAGGGGCAAGCCCCTCTCTACCCAACTATTTAAAAGCAGAACAGGCCAGAATCTGTCGCCCTGCATCAAAGGGCTGCTCCGAATGGGCCTGTATGTTTCTGATTTGCTCTGGAAATGAAGAAAGAAAAACAAGCACCTACTGAGCACTCATCACATGCTTAGTGCTATGTTTGAGGCTTGCTCTTGAGAGGGTAACTATAGCATCTTCTCCCCTGAGCAACTCTCCAGGCCAGCAATGACATGGACACACCGCTATCTTCTGCAAATAACACCCTTTGCCCTGCTTATTCCTATCTGTCTGCATGCATTAGAGGAACAACTACACCAGTATAAACCGTTACACATAAGCAGTGGATGTTGGGTGCATTTTCCTATTTGGTTTGATGAGTGAATTTGCCAGTAGGATTGTAAGACTGATCACCTATATTTACAGTTCTTTCAAGATACTACAAATTGCTCTAATTTCCAAGGGTGTGAGTACAACACATATCTTCTCTGTGTATATCAGAGTTTCCAGATTTCTTTCTATTTAACTTTAGTACCCCAGGAAGATGCCATTTTTTGAATATCTGGATGAATGAATGAGTGTCTATAAGCACAACTTATGCAAGGGATGGCATATAAAAGGGGTGAGACTGTGAATTGAAAGCTATTTTGTTTATTAATAACATAAAGGAAAGGGGTCCTCATTCAAGAAAAACTACACATGAGTACAGGATGTAAAGAAAAAAAGATTAGAACGCAAAATGCTAAAGGTTTCTCAGCTAGACATCCATTTTATTAGCTGCTGAGATGCCCAACTTAAGGTAACAGTCTCGGCAACATAGAAGAGTGAGGATAAGAAGCCTTAGATAGAGTGACTCTGCTGAAGAAGAGAGTGGAACAGCCGTGGAAGAGAATCAGACAGAGAAACTGGTTCAAGTGGTCTTCAAATCAAGCCAAAGGGAATCTTCAAGAGTTTCTAAAAAATATACTGATCCTCAAAGACCACAGCCCTCCCCAAAGGCCAGAGTGAGATTCCTGGTCTAAGACACACACACCCATCCTCCCCAGGAGAGGCCTAAATCACAGAGGCTCTAAAGCACATAGAGGACCCTCCATGGAAGAGGGCTCCTAAGGAGGGAAATGTGTAACGAAAATGAGCTTTCTGCTACTCTTTAACTCAGAAACATGCAAACTGCGCTGGGATGGGGAAGGATAGCCCCAGAGAGTGACCCTGAAAAGTGACAGCCCAGTTTGAGATATCACAGACTCCAACCAAGGAATTTCCACACAGGGAGGGAGCTGGCAGGAGGAAGGTGGGGGCAATTCTTCCTTTCCTCCTGTCCAAGGACAGGTTTAAATTACACATGCTCACACTGGGAGGGGTGAGGGGAGACGCTGTAGAGTGTGCCCAAGAGAGCTTCTTATTCAACCACTTCCCCTGCCTCAGGGTCTGCAATCACTTTCACATTTTAAAACATCTCACTTTCAACTTCCTAAGTTTATTTGTATTTATTATTATTATTTAATAGAGGAGTCCTTTTCCAACATCCTAATTGAACTTATAGGAGTAAACCTGGGTAAAAAGTCAGCAGGAGCAAAGAGAAAGTTGGCCTAACATTTGGGAGAAGGAAAAGAGAAAAGAGGAGGCTTTGCAGATAGGAAAAGACAGGACAATTTGAGGATGGCAGTAAAAGGAACGTTCTGAAATCTGAGCCACTGCCTAGTTAAAGCAGCTGCCCCTCCCACCTCCGCCTCTCCCACTGAAGATTGTGTGGAGCCAGCTTCCTCAATCTGATTATCACTTGTCTTTACACAGTTCTCACACGTCCTCTCTTGCATACTCTTCCCCAACCCTCCATCTACCCAAGGATACCCTGAGCATCCTTCATGACTCCAAGGCCAAGATAATAACTCAGAAAACCCAGACTTAAAGAAGCCATTCAAGAATTGTCCCCATTCAATAACAGGTTGATTCTAACCAGAAACCTTTTTCTCTCTGAGCACTGATTTTGGATCACTTCACAGGAGTGATCCAATAGACCTAAGAGCGATTTACATCCTGTCTTCTACTTTTTGACACATCGCAGAAGCACACACATAAGGTTCAGAAGCCAGCAGATAGTAGTAATTTTGGAAATAATTTCTTAAGATAGGTAGTCTGAAAATAGAAATAAGGTCTATTCAGATTTAGATGAATTATATGTGACTCCTTTTTTCCTTCCTTCCTTCAACTAACACATGCTGCTAAGCTGCTGCTAAGTCGCTTCAGTCGTGTCCGACTCTGTGCGACCCCATAGACGGAAGCTCACCAGGCTCCCCCGTCCCTGGGATTCTCCAGGCAAGAACACTGGAGTGGGTTGCCATTTCCTTCTCCAATGCATGAAAGTGAAAAGTGAAAGTGAAGTCGCTCAGTCGTGTCCGACTCTCAGCGACCCCAAGGACTGGAGCCTACCAGGCTCCTCCATCCATGGGATTTTCCAGGCAAAAGTACTGGGGTGGGGTGCCATTGCCTTCCCCGCAACTAACACATGAGTACTGCACATATACCAAGCATGGTGCTAGGTATGCAGAGATGAAAAAAAGCACTACACACTAGGAGTTTACCATCTAGAGGGGGAAGAAGGTTACAATCTCAGAGAAAACTGCAGTCATCTTTCTAGAAACTTTCAGAGCATAGTGAGGGTTAAAGACCATCCTACACTCAAGTGACCTGCAAAGCCCTGATCAGTGGCTGTCCGGAGCCCTCTCTACCTTCTCCCAATGATAAGCAATTAAGGACAAGGTCCTATTTTGCATTTCTCATAGTGCCTAGCTTATAAGTTCATGCCAAGTAAATGTTTTTGTTTTTTTTTTTTTAAATGAGGAAAGGAAAAGAGGAAGAAAGGGAAATATGAAGGTAAAAATTCTCTGATTAATAACAAATAACTAAAAATTAATAGGGCTTCCTTGTGGCTCAGCTGTAAAGAATCCACCTGCAATGCTGGAGACCCGGGTTTGATACCTGGGAAAATTAATAAATCTGGGTAAAAGTCAGATGTGGGAGTTATTTACTCTTTTTACTATTTTACAAATATGTCCCAGGGATCATCCATTCTTCCTGGTCTTAGGATCCAGTGTTCTCTATAAGTCATTACAGGAATGATGGTGATGGTGATCATGTTGCCGGCAGGGGGAAAAGGATGAGTCTCCCTGTTGAGGCTTCCAGGTCAAGTCAGGAAGAGGCCCCAAGAGGGGCCCACTCCCTACCTCCCTGCAGCCCTACCCCTCCCTCATCCCAGAGAGTTGGGGGTCATGGAGGCTGGGTGAGTTAGCCAAGGACCTTCCCCCTAAAAGAGAAAGGAAGTGGAAATGCAAACTTCAAGACAGTGGCCTCTTTCCTCTCAGATGCCCTCATTATTCTTGATTTTCCCCTCCCCTCTTGGTTTAAGGACCCAAAGCCCAAACTCCAAACGGAGAAGCAAGCCGACTGGGAGTGCATTTTAAGCAATCTCATGTCTCATTTCACCAAAAAAAATAAATAAAATGTTCATATCTCTATTATAAAGCCGTTATCAAGCTAGGGTCCAATGTATCCATTAAGATGTATCTATCCCAGCAGACCATAAATTCCTCTAGGGCAGGGGCTTTTGATCCTTCTTTTTGGTAAAAATTCTCAATAAATATTAATGCATGGATTTTCCTCCTTTTGGATAACAAGTGTTTCAATTCAAAAAATATTAATTGAATATTTACTATATATATATTTACTATATTTATGTTGATGAGAACATGTTAGATCTTATTATTATTTTCCAGAATTCATTAGCCTGATAAGGGAGTCGGATTGTAAACAAACAACTATAATAAAATCTGGCTAGTGCTGTGGGGATGCTATATAGAAACAACTACAGTAAAATATGAACTAAAATATTTTGTTCCTATGTTGAGGGCAACATCTATCATATCATTTAGCATCTTCTTATTAGGAACCATGTCAGAAATTGCATGCAGCCAACAACTGATTCATTTTCAATACTAAACACTTTGAAATTTGCTGCCGCTGCTGCTGCTAAGTCGCTTCAGTCATGTCCGACTCTGTGCGACCCCATAGATGGAAGCTCACCAGGCTCCCCTGTCCCTGGGATTCTCCAGGCAAGAACACTGGAGTGGGTTGCCATTGCCTTCTCCAATGCATGAAAGCGAAAAGTGAAAGTGAAGTCGCTCAGTCGTGTCCGACTCCTAGCGACCCCTTGGACTGGAGCCTACCAGGCTCCTCCATCCATGGGATTTTCCAGGCAAAAGTACTGGGGTGGGGTGCCATTGCCTTCCCCGTTGAAATATGAAACTGATCCTATTACCCTTTTTGCTTTTGCTACCAGGAAACAAAGTGTCAAACCCACAGCCATGTACAGGATCTAGATTGAACAAGGTCCTAATACTAGTTTGTTCCAAAGAATCAGGAAGCTATTGACTTATCAGCAAAAGGCTTGGGAAGGCCAAAATGAGAAAGGATCTGGTGCATGCAGTTTTACAGACTAACGTTCCCTTGTACTTTATATTTTTCTATCTTTTCTCTTCTAATTGCCTCATTTCTCTAGTAAATCTCTTTGTTTTATTTGTACCTTCTGGTAAGCTACTTGAATTCCTCTTTGAAATGAAATGAGCAATAAATAAATAACATATATAACAGGTTCTGTTGATAAACAGAAGAAAATTTCATCCCTGAGTATACATACAGTCATCTCCAAGAAACAGAAAATTCATACAGCCATAAGGAAAATGACAAGAAAACAAATATAAATGTGGGGGTTATCATAGATGTTGAGCTAGGGCCATACGATTAACAATGAATTTATTTGCTTCTATAAAATGTTCTTTGTTAAGATCTTCCTGGGATTATACTGTTTTCTAAACCATACATTTAAATATAAGTCCTTGAAATCCTTCTTTCCCTTCTTCCCCCTGGGGTGATGTAACAGTAACAGGCCCTGAACCACCAGCATCCATGTCCGTCCCCAGGACCTGCTCCCCACCCAGGTCCTTGACATCAGGCTGGCTGCACTCTGGGCCGCGCCACTCCTTGGGAGGCACTGTCCCTTTCTCTACACTGGGAACACCCACTCCTCAAAACCAAGAGCAACTCCACAGCTGGGCACGTGAGACTTTCTGGTCTCACTAAAGCAATCTCCATTCACACCTTTAGAACCATCTGAGGGCACTTCCCTGGAGGTCCAGAAATTGAGACTCAGGGCTTCCACTGCAGGGTGTGTGGGTTCAATCCGGGAACTGAGATCCCACATGCTACATGATGCGGCCAGAAAAAAAAAAAAGAATCATTGCAGTGTCCCGGGCCAGAGTGTGACCACACACAGAGGTGGGACAGAAGGACAACAAGACCAGGAAGGGCATGCAATAACAAGACATTGCGCCCTGCTTTAAGCTCCCAAGTCCCAGGCTTCTGAAAAGGAACCAGAAAAGGTGAGCTATGTATTATGCATACACATGTACAGCCATACCATCCTGAACGTATCTGATCTCGTCTAGTCTTGGAAGCTAAGCAGGGTCAGGACTAGTTAGTACTTGGATGGGAATCTGGCTAAAGGATTCTCAATTTGGGCTTCCCTGGTGGTTCAGATGGTAAAGAATCTGCCAGCAATGCAGGAGACCCAGGTTCAATTCCTGGGTCAGGAAGATTCCCTGGAGAAAGGAATGGCTACTCACCCCAGTATTCTTGCCTGGAGAATCCCATGGACAGAGAAGCCTGGTGGGCTACAGTCCATGGGGTCACAAAGAGTCGGACATGACCAAGCACAAAGGAGAAAGAGGAGCCAAATACATTTATTTATTTATTTATGGGGTCACAAAGAGTCGGACATGACCAAGCACAAAGGAGAAAGAGGAGCCAAATACATTTATTTATTTATTTATTTATTTATTTATTTATATAAAACAGAGGGGCAATCAAGTTTTAGCCTACGTCGGACATGACCAAGCACAAAGGAGAAAGAGGAGCCAAATACATTCATTCATTCATTCATTCATTCATTTATTTATTTATTTATTTATTTATTTATTTATTTATTTATATAAAACAGAGGGGCAATCAAGTTTTAGCCTACATAAGAGATCAAATTGCCAACATCCACTGGATCATCAAAAAAGCAAGAGAGCATACATAAGAGATCAAATTGCCAACATCCACTGGATCATCAAAAAAGCAAGAGAGTTCCAGAAAAACATCTATTTCTGTTTTATTGAATATGCTAAAGCCTTTGACTATGTCGATCACAATAAACTGGAAAATTCTGAAAGACATGGGAATACCAGATCACCTGACCTGCCTCTTGAGAAACCTATATGCAGGTCAAGAAGCAACAGTTACAACTGGACATGGAACAGACTGGTTCCAAATAGGAAAAGGAGTACATCAAGGCTGTACATTGTCACCTTGCTTATTTAACTTATATGCAGAGTACATCATGAGAAACGCTGGGCTGGAGGAAGCACAAGCTGGAATCAAGATTGCCAGGAGAAGTATCAATAACCTCAGATATGCAGATGACACTACCCTTATGGCAGAAAATGAAGAGGAACTAAAAAGCCTCTTGATGAAAGTGAAAGAGGACAGTGAAAAAGTTTCCTTAAAGCTCAACATTCAGAAAACAAAGATGATAGCATCTAGTCCCATCATTTCATGGGAAATAGATGGGGAAATAGTGGAAACAGTGTCAGACTTTATTTTTTTTTTTGGCTCCAAAATCACTGCAAATGGTGATTGCAGCCATGAAGTTAAAAGACACTTACTCACTAGAAGGAAAATTATGACCAACCTAGACAGTATACTTCAAAAGCAGAAACATTACTTTGCCAACAAAGGTCTGTCTAGTCAAGGTTATGGTTTTTCCAGTGGTTATGTATGGATGTGAGAGTTGGACTGTGAGGAAAGCTGAGCACCGAAGAATTGATGTTTTTGAACTGTGGTGTCGGATAAGACTCTTGAGAATCCCATGGACTGCAAGGAGATCCAACCCAGTCCATCCTAAAGTAGATCAGTCCTGGGTGTTCATTGGAAGGACTGATGCTGAAGTTGAAACTCCAATACTTTGGCCACCTCATGTGAAGAGCTGACTCACTGGAAAAGACCCTGATGCTGGGAGGGATTGGGGGCAGGAGGAAAAGAGGACGACAGAGGATGAGATGGCTGGATGGCATCACTGACTCGATGGACATTGAGTCTGAGTGCACTCCAGGAGTTGGTGATGGACAGGGAGGCCTGGCGTGCTGCGAATCATGGGGTCTCAAAGAATCAGACCCGACTGAGCGACTGTGCTGAACTGATGAAGATAAATCACGTTCATTGCCTGAAGGAAGTCAGGAGGTAGATTCTAAAAAGCAAAGGCAGGGGCCTAGCAAAAATCAGGAAACAGGCCCAAGGAGAATTTTGGACTTATCTCTTTTTATTTATTATGCTTTACAGCCAACCATAGCCAAGAGATAATGAAGTTCATATACCTGAGAAACAGGACCAGAAGTCAGCAGAGCCAAATGATTTGTTATTTGGACAAGTGAGTGGGATTCCATGGGATTTTCTGGGAAGAATCACAAGCTGAAGGGCTGTCACTCAATGGGAATGAATACCATGGTAGAAAAATTTACATTTAGTAAAACTTGCTAAGTCAAACTTGTCTCAACGGATCCTCTCCTGAGCTGTGTGACTTTCAGAAAGTTTATGAAACTCTCTACTTTCACCTTAAAGGTTGGGGCAATTAGAGTTCCACATATTTTAAGTGTTCCATGCATTAACTATTATTACAGAATTCCGTGCTCCAAAGGGAAAATGGGGCATCACTCCCGCTGACATTTTCCATTCAGCTTCATGCTAAAATGACCCACCAGCACTCTTCCCCCAGCCTGGGGCCCAGAGCACTCTTCCCCCTCAAATCACTTGGACAGGGTAAACACGAGTATAAAGTAACAGCTTAACCATCTACACTGCCTGCCTCCCTTCCTCGGCAGACAGCCAGGACAGACAGACTGTTCGTCCGTGTGTTCCAAGAGCCAGAGAAGCCTCCAGGGCTGGCCTGTCCCAGTAACTAGATTGAACAAGCTCCTAGACCAGTTTGATCCAAAGAAACAAGCAGCTATTTCCTTACCAGCAGAACAACTGGGCCTGGTTGGGCCGACCACCGCGGTGAGAAAGCCATCGCCAGAATCTCATAAACCTTAAGGAGACAGGAGGGCTGATGGCATAAGGCCTCAAAGAGCATTAAGTTAACCCCGTGTCTTCTACCAGCAGGGAGGGAGAGCAAGAAAGAAGGGAGCTGTACAAGGGGAGGGTATGAATGTGAAAGATGAAGCTAACCATGAAAATTTAATTTGTTAAAATAATGACTAGAGAATAACAGATAATGTACAAATTGTCTACACGCATTTATTGAATACATAATAAATGTGTGTATGAATATATAGGACTATATACGCATACCCTGATAAAAATTAATTTCAGCTTCTTGAAAGCATCCTTGTTTGTCTCCCTGCTGGCGAGAACCTTGTTGCACAGAGGTAAATTTCACACTTCCTTTCAGCAGTCCCTCCACGCGGACCCTGTAGCTTAAGCTGCCCAGGTGAGCAAATGTCACAGATGCTTCTTCGGCAGGCGGTAAATTCCAGCCATCCTGGGGAAATGCCAAGTGGTCTCAGGTCACAGGTTGGGCAAATAGCGATTTGGGGGTCTAGGGGAGGCCCCAGGGGAGGGGAGGAAAAAAGAATAAAAACAAAAGAGAGTGGAAGGAAGAGGCAGAAAGGAAAGGAAGCAGAGGCAGTGTTCAGAGAAAGAAGGTGAGCTATGCGAGAACTCAGACACAGAACACTTCTCGGGATGTCTACATAACAGTCCGCATCCTCTGAATGAAAGAAAGCTCTCTGCCATGCCTATCAGCCTGTGACACCTTTGGCTCGGAATGACCTCCTCAGACATACACCTGGCCCTAAGGAACACAGTCCTGTCTTGGGAACGGGCCTTTGGCAGCAAGTCTGCTGCCCATGCTACAAATATCATGACCATGATTCCGGGCCTACATTGGGCTGTAGGTTCCCTGAGGCTAAGGGCCATCGCTGGCACATTTGCGTTTCTCCGTGTCTTTCATAAATGCCTCCAACAGAGAAGTTTCATAAATATTTGCTACAGCAACAAATGGGCCAAAATAGAATGCAAGCTCTGTAATTTCATCATGTCCTACAGGAGGTCTAAAATGAAATGTCTAACTGGTGTTGAAAAATTAAACCCAAGCAGGGCAGGAATTTATTTTTAACTTTTTCACTTTTCAGCCTGTGGGAGAGAAGAGTTTGGCCCAATATCTCCAGAAATGTCTGTGTTCAAAAATATGGGATCAAGGACTTCCCTGGCAGTCCAGTGGCCAAGACTCTATGCTCCCAACACAGGGGTTGCAGGTTCTATCTCTGGTCAGGGAATTAGATCCCACATGCCACAGTAAGAGTTCATATACCACAAGTGAAGATCCTGCATGCCACAATGAAGACCTGGTGCAGCCAAATAAATAAATATTTTTAAAAATGTATGTGGTCAAACTTACTTCAAAGCAATCAAGCGCCACGACTCTCACTCACGAAGGCCAATATTCAGGAGGCGACATTAGCCAACGTAAGTGAGAAGAAGATATATTCTTGTGGGATATTGGCAAGACAACCAATCTTTGCATACTTAAGTCCAAATGGAAGACACTGGGGAGATTTTCTCCCTCATGTAAACCTCTACAAAGTTAATTGAAAGCTGTAGTTAGCAAGATATTCCAGCCTGAAATGCCTAAAAAGGGAAGAGACAGTATGGTAAATGAGTAGGACGGGGCAGTGTCCAAATCAGCAACAGAGAGACGCTAATTATTTTCATTCTTTATTATCCTCATCACTGGTATTAGTATTGCTACTCTTATATTTTAGCTATAATATAAGAAAGAACATGTGAACTCTCAACCTATATAATAATGCTTCCATCTTCTCCCCCAGAGTTACAGGGATGAGAAACTTATCCTGTGAAATTAATAACGGGCCTCATTCTTCAGCTGGTGGATCCGAGACTGGGCTAGTAGAAATTTATAGAGAGAATTAATTCAAAGATTTTCAAAGTAATGAAGGAATTCAACCTTTCTGACTTCTCACTCTCCCACATTCACTCAATAGAAAGTTTCTGGAGGGTCTCATTAGAGGACCTGATGGGTGCCCCGGGAGGCTGTAACAGAGCAATGATAGGAAAGCACAAGAATCCATTTAAGAATAATAATCACACATGAAGAACATCTTTCGTAGTGTAACTTTCTACAAAGAAAAATAAAGTAATATGGCTTAGGCCTGAGCATGATGACAGCCCCTTCCTGCCTTGGCTCCAGCAGGCTAGGTGGGGGAGGGGAGGCAACTGTGTGTATGGGCTGGGGGGGGCAAACCACCAAAATTAATTCTTTACTTTGAGAAGACTTGCAAAAAGAAAGCAGCTTGAGGTCCCTTTAGGCCTTCCTCTGAGACAAGACAAGCCAAGCGGCCATATCAGCAATTAGGTCTGTAGGAAGGCCTCCAACCTTCTTCAAGTGTTAAAGAAAGACCAAGCTTAACAAAAACAAATACCAATGCTGTTTAAAATACATCAAGGTTCTTTGGGTTAAAAATCTCCCCAGGGGAAGATGCTCCCTGTAAGAGCTAAGAGAGAGAAGATGGGAGGGTTTCTGCAGGAACTTCTGATTATGTTACTTGATTCATTTCCATACCATAAAGCATCAACTACATTATTTACCGAATAGAGAGGAAACAACACCAAGGCAACTAAGCAGGAGCTGCAAATTAAGATGTGTGCGTGTGAGCGCTGGCACCCGCATACACTCACCCACGTGCTTGCACGCTGCCTTCTGAATTTCACTTCTGTATGCAAAACCACCGCCGCCAGTGTCTGTACTGCTCTGCTCCGGCACTGTGCATACGGAAAATGCAGCACAGCCCCCACGCCTGGCTCCCTGGTAACAGACCTCCACACCCTTGCTCCTCACCAGAGGCTCTGATTGCTGTGGCAAGGTGGGTCCAAGCCCGGTCTGGGGGGTATTTAATAAAGGAAGGATGGCTTTCTCCCTATGATAGGATAGGATTGGGTCCTCTGTTATCACCCTCTCGGGGATTAGAGAGATAATGAGGGCAGCCCAGAAAGGAGGTGGCTGGGAAAAGAGGGAGCCTGGGGTGCCAAAGAGGAGAAAATCCGTGAAGACACAACTAAGCTCCGCTCCGGGAATGCTCGGCTTCCTTGGCCGCTCGAGAGCGGCTGGCGCCGGGCTCGGGGGCTCCAGGCCGCTTCTGCGCAGGGCGGCGGCTCCAGGAGCGCAGCCCCGCGGGGCTCATTGGAGGCCTCCAGCCGGCAGGGGACCGGAGCCAGCGGGCGCTCCCCAGCATCCCTATCAGTCCCGCGGCGAAATCACCAGTTTTCTAGGAGGCGTCGCGGCCCCCGCAGAACCCCCTCCTCTGAAAGCCTAGCTAAGCGGGATGCTGCAGCAAGACCCAGGCGCCCGTCTACCCAGGCCCAGCGAGAGACATTGCGATCCTGTCTGAAGGGGCCTCTCTTAGCACAAGGCCATGTGGCTCACTGTCCTGCTCCTCCATGGTTTCTGAGCATTTTCTTAAGTTCCCAAAGTTTTATTTTGTAATGCGTCCCTTTAAACTCCTTTTCGGAAACTCCGATTTCTCTTTTCCACCTGATCGAAGCAAACAGGCTCTCTCATCTCTAAGGTTTTTGTTGTTTTCCTTCCCCATTGATTGGCCTCGGGAGGAAGTGGCTTTAGTTTATTCCTCACAGGATCTGGTTACTTCTCCTCTGGCCTTTATACTCTGTGCTGCCCGGACCATCACCACCTACCCACACCCAACCTAGCATCTCCCTCAAGGGGTTAGGGGTTACAGTCACCCTGGTAAGGAGACCACACAGAGGAAAGCTGTGCTTGTATCGCCCCGGCTTTATTTTTAAATGTTTGTTAATGTAAGCAGGGTGCACAGCCCTAGCACTTCTGCAGTGAGGAATTAACGTCTATACCCTCGTATCCACAGAGAGCCTTTCAGAATGGATGTAGGCTGGGCACATCATCAGGGTCTCTGAGAGGCTTTCTTTGTTAGGAACAAAAGATAAATGCAAACTTTCAGTTCTATTAAACTGGTAATTATATGGAGGATTCTCTTACAGTGACAAGACTGGGGCTCAAATCACCTAAAACCCTGAGAAAAATGACTGACGGCCCTACCAGCACAGGCCACTAGGTAAATTTATTCCTTTGACCTACTAGCAGATTCAAACTTGTCTCAAAGCAGGACAAATAGAGAACTTTTCTCACACTGACACTTTCTTAAGGAAAGTCAAACATCTTTCTAAATATCTTCACTTTAAGTTTCCAGAAGCCCCACTGACAGATAGGTGGGAAACAGACATTGTTTTAGTTGTTTCAGCTGAGGCACACTGAACAAGCAACTGTCCACAATTCTAAGGTGAAAATCAAACCTAAATTTCCTGACTTCCTGGGCCGCACCATATGAACTTGGCAAAGGTATACAGCACTTCCAAGTCCGCAACCACAAATCTTTGTATTTTCCAAAAGCAATTTTCAGTCTAGAATCCAATAGCTACAAACAGATAGGAAGCAAAAGAAACATAATTTGCATTTAGTCATGGAGTCAACAAGGTGGATTAAACTGGGACTGGCCTCCAGCTGGCTTTGTAAAATGTGATACTGAATGCTTCAATTAGGGGGGAAAAATATTCACTACTTTTTTTTTTCCTCCTAGCTTGCCTTTCCAACTCAATTTGATTGATGGAAGTTGCTTTAACACCACCATAACCAGTTTTACATGACTGTCTAGAAAAGATATAAGGAGTCAGAGGATAAATTAGAAGTGCCATAACAATGAAAGAAGAATTTCCTTTCATAAATGCTATGTATCCAGGCCCTGGCAGGGACCATGTTAGACCTCAAGATCTGTGAAAGGTGGGCTCAGATTAGTGGCTCACTGGAGTGGCCCATTCCATGGATGTAGAAATATGAGACCATGAGGAAAAATGGCATTCTCAAAATAACATAGTAACTTGGAGGCAGGTAGAATTAGGTCTTAGAACTCTTGACTCAAGGTCCAGCAAACTTTTTTTTTGTCTCCACATGGAATTCTCTGTACTTGTTCCACTGTATTCTAGCTGTACAAAAAAAAAAAAAAAAGGTGGTTGTTTCCACCACCTATTTTATTTTAGGGAACATTTCAAATTCTGTTAAGGATAAGGAATCAAACCATAAAACAGGGAGTCAAGGAAAGAAAGAAGTAAAAACAGAAGGAGTTACAGGGGAACTACCTCATCCTGGCTCCCAGGAGTGGGATACTCCCTGCTGGAAAGAGATGCCTTAGATATGGGTTTTTTTCGCAACATGGCTATCCATCAAGAACCAATTTCAATTGGTGCAGAACCACCAGATCAAGTGTGAGTAGGGAACAACCAGGAATCTTCCTTAGAGTGTGAAAATTATGCCAAGAAAAGAACAAAACAAAGATTTATGCCAGAACAACCACTGTACAGCCATGCTGTCCAATATGGAAGACACTGGTCCCATGAGGCTCTTGGGCACTTGGGAGGTGCCCATTTGGGCTAGTCCAAATGGAAGATGTGCTACAAATGCAAAATATACAATAGATTTGAAAGCCTTAATACAAAAAGTGGAAATATTTCATTAATAATTTTATATTGACCACATGTTGAAATAATTTAGATATATTTGGATTTAAATAAAATGTATCCTTACAATTAATTTCACCTGTTTCTTTCCACTTTTTTTTTCCAGTGGACTACTACAAAATTTAAAACATTAAATTTGGAATGAAATATGAGTTCATCGCATAGCACTATTCAGTGGGATTCTTCTCTTGCTAGAACTCTAGGATTGAAGGAAGGAAGTACAAGAGTGTTGGGATACCTTCTGCTGAGTTTTGGGGTTCCCCCCTTTCATACAGAAAATCTTTTAAAGCATTTAAAAGCACTGTCAGGAAGTATCTCCGGGAGTCTCAAAAACTTCTGGCCAGAGCTGGTAGAAAACCCAACCTGAATAGACAGTGTCAAACTAATGAGACCAGAGGTCGACAGTCAGTCATGTGGTTTTGAAAAGACAACAGTAGTTGCTATTTATTCAGCACACTCATGCAACTGTGTGGTTTATATTATTGTCCTGTTTAGTCCCTCAAGCAAGCCTACATTGCATGGTCTTTACTGTATAGCTAAGGATACTGAAGCTCTGTTAAATCAACTTTCCAATGTTACACACAAGTGAGGATCTGAACCCAGACTGGTTTCACTCAGATACCCTGCTCTCTCTGTCATACTAGACTGCTCTTCAGAACATGGTCTGGTCTTCTTGGCAAAGGTCTTCTTCTCCGGGAACCTGACACCTGAAATTTCAGCCATAGAGATTCATACCTTTGACTTCACTTCTTTTTTCCTCTAAAATGCAGATAGTTCTGAGAGAGGTTTCATATAAATCTTGATCATGTTCACTTCAAGTCAAGCAACTATCAAAATACTTTTTCTTAGAGTATTGATCCAAGAAGATAAAAAAAAATGCAGTAAACTTTGACACACAGAGAATAAGAAAGATCAGGGACTGAAGAAAAAGACTGAAAAAATGGAATGCTGAAAGTGATGAAGACCAAATTTAAAGTCATTTACAATAAAACTTAAGAATACATCTACTACAGTTACTCTGGAAAAGTTTAGCAATTCCTCAAAATGCTAAGCACAAAGTTACCATATGATCCAACATTCAACTCCCAGGTAAATATCCAGAGAAATAAAAACATGGCCACATAAAACTTTGTTCAAATATTCAGAGCAGCAACAACATGTGTGAACAACCTGAATGTCCATCAACTGATAAATGGATAAATAAAATGTGGTATATCCATACAGTGGAATATTATTTGGCTATAAAAAGGAATGAAGTATCAGTACATGCTACAGCACAGTGAACCTTAAAAACACCACGCTAAGAGAAAAAAGCTAGTAATAAACCATATATTATATGATTCCATTTATGTGAAATGTCCACAACGGCTAAATCCATACAGACAGAGATTAGTGATTAGTAGGGGCCAGGCAAGAGGAGAAATATGAACTGACTGGTAATGAGCACAGGGGTTTTTTTTTTTTTTTGGTAGGGGGTGATAAAAATATTCTAAATTTAGGTTGTGGTGATAGTTGCACAATTTTGTGAATAGACCAAAACCACTGAACTGTGTAATTTAAATGGGTGAATTTCATGGTATATGAAATATATCCCAAGAAAACTATAAAAAAGTAAAAATAAACCTATTAGTACCAAGGTTGTTGTTATAACAAAAATATCATTTTTCCCTCAAATAGGAACTTATGAGGAAGACAGGTAGAGGTCAGGTTGCCCTAAACTCACTTAATGCTACTCTTCCTCCGCTGAAACTTTGTGAATTAAATGGATGGGCCTATGTGTTTTCAGAGGGAAAATATTTTTAACTATGATTACACAATATCTCCAGCTGCTAATGCTAAGAAAATGTCATCACTAAAAATGCCATTGTAACTTTTCAGGTGGTTGTTGTCCAGTTTGTACATAATTGAAAACCTGCATTTTTGCTCTTATCCATTCTTTTTTTCCCCTCTTCTCCCAACCTTGCCCAGCCTTTTGGCCAGATACAACTCATTCTCACTTTAAGAGAATGGCAAGAGAAACATAAGAAAACAAATCTTAAATTCAGCACTATTTTTCTTTTTTCAGCACAGAATTACAGTCTTGGAATTGGCTTGGTCTTTAGGGACCATCTGGTACAAGCCTCTCTTTTTCATGTACGAAAACAGGGCCAGAAATAATAAAAGCTAACAGTTATGGACTGTTTATGCTATGCCAGGCACTGTAATTTACATGTACTACTTCATTTAATCCTCACAATAACCCTCCAAAATAGGTACCATTTTTATCTTTATTTTCTAAGTGAAAAAATATGAGGCACAGAGAAGTTGCATAAACTTAACTAGGTCACACAACTGAAAAAGTTGGCGATCTGGGATACAGACCCAGGCTGTCAAGCTTCCGAGACCAAATCCTTAACCACTATTATAGCTTCTCCTAAAACTATGTAAGCTATCTACTTGTCATCTTATAACTACTTACTGGTATGTCCAGACCTAGTACAGGTTTCTACTTAATGACAGAGTATCAATGAGAGATATAGTTGACCTAAACTATACCATGACCTAAACCAAAATGGATGAATTTTCCCACCCCCTGCAATCTTGATTTCCACCAATTACTGAGAGCTGTTAGAAGTAAGAAGACCTTCCGGGAAGTCACCACTGACCTTATTCTGCCATGAAGGAAGATAGGTTTTATAATCCTATGTCAGTTTATACTCACACTTTTTTTTTTTATTCTAGAAATCACTCTGCCAAATTCTGAGAAGTGTTATCGCTAAGATGAAGATGAGACAAAAGATTCAACCAGAGATTTCTCCTGATGGGACATAATGACTACCTTGCCACTCAATTATATATTCAAAGGAAGAGTTAACACACTGGCAACCTACGAAATGGAATAGAATACAAGTCTTTAGATAATTTACTATAGAAAATACAGTATCTCTTATCTGTATCACCCAGGGAGCTCAAAGTACTTTACAAACAACTCATTAATCCTCTGCTTATTTTATTCATCAATTACTACATTCCTTAAACCTTACCACACCATTTCAGGTAGGGTGCAAGAGTGGAGCTAGAATTATTATATTCGTCTAACCCAGACTAAAATGTCCATGCAAAGGACGGGGTGCTTCCAGGAGCAGAGCAAAATGAGTAGGAGCTGTCTTTGGGAGCTGTACCTAGGACACTGCCTCAATCATGTGGCATTTTGGGTGACTTTTTAAATAAAAAGTAAAGGTAAAAGTATATTTAGAATCACCACACCAAGTTCCAACCATAACAGCATTCATCTAACAGAAGTTGGAAACCAAAGTGCAGAGTAAGTTTTCCTAAGGCATGCATGTAAAACTATGTCTCAAGAGAAGCCAGGGTTATGCTTTAAATGAAAAAAATTAAAATGCTTGCCTATTTAACACATTTAAATATGTTTAATATCTGAGTTTTGGTTTGTTTGCTTGTTTGAGGGTAAACTTTTTAATTTTGCCAACAATAACCAAAAGCATATGAATGTTAGCAGAACACAGAAGCAAAGGCATGTAGAAGAGGCCGGACCCCCGCAGCGAGTCAGACCTTGCCACCTCCCCACCCCGGGTGCAGCCCACCACCTGCCTGGGACCCAGCACCCTCACTGCTCCCAGGTCCCGACAGCCCACAAGGCTTAGAACACAGGTCTCCCCCGTGCCTTTCCCCGACTCATGAACCTTCTTCGAGCTTCCTCAGTTTCACTTAAATTTCCTCAGTCCCCGTCCTCGTAGACATCCAGTTGCTATAAAACGTGACACCAAATTTCCAAAGACCTCACTCGGGTAGGTCTGACCTCGGCTGCTCACTGCACCCTCCTCCCCACTTCTCAGCTGCCAGAATGGGTCCAAATCGGCTTCTAAAAGGGGATGACACAAAACGACTGGAGAGAAGGGATGCTTCTCATCAGAAGCTGATACTGTGTCTTCCAAGGAGTCTTATTATTGTAGGCCTATTGCTCGTATCCAGATCAGAATATATATAGGGTCTAATCACCTGCCTTCTGCTAACACACTGGGCCTGAAAGGGTGGTTCAAGTGAAACCGCATCAAGTAACTCCCCTTCGTTTGCACCCTTTCTCTCTCTCTGCCCCTTTCACACACACAAAAAAAATTGCATTCTGTCATCAGCAAGAAAAAGTTTTTTTGCTTTTGCCTTGTAGAGACGAACATTTATGAAAAGTCACTCCTGTCATGTCAGCCCCCAAAAGAATCTGATCAGAGGCATTTCTAAATTGTCTGAAGTTATTTCACTCCTATTCTCTGCTCAAGGCCTAATCTTTTCAGAATTATTTTCCTAAAATATAAACTTCCTTCCACGGTGTCCCTTCCACCTACATATACCAACACACACACATACACATGTATACACGTGCGTGCACACACACACACAAATTATTCTCTAAAGCTATAAAAAGATGAGAAGCAGAAATCTCATAATGTAATTGCTATACTAAAAAGAAGTGGCAGGTGAGAATTAATAAGAGAGGGTGGGAAAAAAATGAAATACAGTAGTAGAGTTAAGGGAAAAAAAAAAAAAAAAAACTAGAGCCTGTGATGGGAGTGTTAATTGAACAGAGAGAATAAAGGAAGGAGAGAGAGAACAAAAGGGCATTAAGTAAGCAAAAAGTAATTTTTTAACATCCTTCAGTGATTTGATTTAACTTCAGAGCAGATGATGCTTAGAGGAAAATTTGCTGAAAACTGCCATATATAGCTATTTTGTTCTAAAATTAAAAACTATTCACAACAATTACAGCTATTCATTACTATCTATAAACAGTCTCCTTAGTAAATAGCAACCAATATTTTGTGTTTTTTCCTCATTTTTAAACCGGCATGATTGTTGACACAGAAATTGTTTTAAAATCAAGAGATGTTTAAAAATATAGTTAAGGTCCTTTTAAGAAATTCAGTATGTTTTAATTTTTTTTTTCTCCTTCTCTCCATCCCATCAACCTCACTACCACCACCTCTACACATATGCAAAACCCAGTCTATTGCTAATATGTCAGCAGACAAGGAATGGTTCTTAAAAAATGAAAGAAAATGAGGTATTAATAGGTCCAAAACTCTATAAAATCTCTATGCTCCCAGAAGGAATAAGCAGATAAAAGCCGCCTCTGAAACACACTTGGTAGAGGTCTTGCAGAGTTTTCTTACTGTCTGAGGTTTGCTGCCTGAGAATTGTTCAGGCATTCCTTGTTCTTGGCATTTTTATTTAAAAAAGCAAAAAGGTATCAATATAAAAACTTACCGACATCTCTCAACAAGAAGACACTTGGGTTCTTTTTTTTTTTTTTTCCCCCTGAATATCCCCACAGTAATTTCTGACTAAATACCTATCAATCAACTGTAATCTAAACGGTGCTGCCTACTTTAGGTGTTATGCGCGTCTGTTCCTTTAAAGTTCCAAAAGGTTGGTAAGATAATCTTAGCTAGTTTCCCTCCAAATTTCTGAGTTTTCCAATGAAAGTCTTTGACAAAAATCAAAAAAGCAAAATCCGCCAAGGAATGCAAGCCCCACGCTCCTCTCAGGGTCCTGACTTCCTTGTAAAGACCTAGGTAAGCCCCCTTAGTATGCTCCTGGGAGAATACAAACAAACAGAGCCCACCCTAAATCAAACAACCTCTACAATACTTGTGAAGGAAGCTCAAAAATACTCATTCAGCATAAAGACTTGAAAGTAACAATAGGGAAACTCCCAAAACAATGAAAGAATGCACATGAACTGATCACCCAAACAACCTTGTCACTAGCTCTGTATCAAGAAGCAGGGGGAAGAAAGAGCTCCTACAACTTTACAGACACACTGTGTTGCGGACACATCAACCATATGGAAGATTTGCCAGCTCTCAGAATAAGGGTGAGGTCGATCTTGAGTAAGTAACCGTGCTTTACAATCAAAGAGTTCTTTTCAGCACACCGCAGTTGTCTCCTACCTACAACACGGAACACTCAACATTCCAGGAGAGGTTTCTTCCTTCTCCTTAATCCTTCTGATACACAAGTTGAGGAATAGGAGAAAGGTCTTTCTTTTTTTCTCTTTTTATTTTACTTTTTTTTTTTTTTTTTTGTACATTCACCCATGGGTGCCCTCTTAATCCAAAACTTGTGTATGTGTGTGTTTCCCTCTTAACACAGTGTCAGTTATCCTTATTATTTTCAATTTACAGTATTCACTAAACTATTTTTAAAAATATATTATTTGAAAGACGGCATACAAAACCTTAATTTAGATTTTTAAAAAGCTCCAAACATTAATGTAACTCAATAACAGAAAAATTTTAAAACAAAATACATAATCCAACAATAAATTACACCTTTAGAGCATGATTCTGACCAATACAACTGCTTCTTATCACCATAGTTTAGGCAATACTCATGTGAGGAGCAAACTCTTGAATCCACACCAGAACCAGATCTATATTCACATCCATCCACCTTGATCTACTGCCTTAGCAGTACATTTTAATTAAAAGACCAGAATTAAACACTTTGACCACAATATACATTTAAATGCCCTGACAGACTTCCTTTCAATGAAAATCTCAGGGCGTCTTAAAAACAGAGTCTCTCTAGACTGAATTATCAAATATGCCTTTATAGCTTGATTCTGTATTTTATGAAGCAAGATCAGCAGGAATGCATACTCAAGTAGCAACAAATTTCAACAAACCAAATATTCCATGTAAACAAGAATCAGACAAAAAAGAAACTGAGAAGGAAGAAAAAAGCAAAAAATACAGAAATACATACGCACTTAGGTTTCCTGCTCCAGGCTCATAGAGAAAAAAACTAAAAAGTGTGACAAACTGAGAAAGCCCTTTGATATTTGAATGCACAACCCATACATTTCTTATAAGGTGTATCACACCTAAAATAATGCAATTCCCAGCTTTATAATAAGGTTAGGCTTTGGCAAGGAAACCTGGAAGACTTAAAAAGATCTGAACATCACTGCCCAGGTGCTTTGTCTGGGATGTCACGCACAACACAAATAACATTCAACAAAGGAGCTGCTTACTAATTTTCCATACATTTCAGGAATTACATATTCGATCAATGGTCACATCTAGAAACTATTTATTTTTTAAAATAAAAACACAGAGAGCCCTCAAAAAGAAAGCCACCCTGCATGCCCTCAGAGCCCCTCCTTCCTTTTTTTATGTGTAACTATCAATGTATATCAACTGGGCATGCAATCATATTTATTGTCACTTTCATTCATGTCATGCCCTTGCTTATATGGTTTAGATATGAATTATTGACTGTTACACTCCTTGTTGTAAAAAATAAATAAATAAATGGGATGGCAGGTACTCTGCGCTGCTCTGCAGCGAGCGACCAAGTCAGAGGCCAGCAGAAGCTCCCGCTTTATATAACCACCCCTCATTCCTCATCTTTATGCCCTGGCTTCAGATTGCCTTCTCAACTCTTTATTTTTACAAGGGAGAGACGCACTCACTTTGGAAAATTAAGGATTAAAATAAACAAACAAGAGGATGTTGCTAAGTGTCCTTCCCAGAGCATCTGTTGTTTAAGAACACCTCTGATTGATGACTGCTATTTTTTAATTGTTGCTTTAAAATTTAAATGCCCTCCTGGGATGTGTTATAAGTGTGTTAGTTCATGATATGAGGTCTAGAAAGTAAAAAAACAACAGAATGAGTGAGCTCGTCACATTCTGTTCTCCTAAACCCAGCAATTCTCCCAGCTGTAAAATCAAAGGGCACTCAAATACTGATAACCTGATGTTGTGTGACGCGTTCCACAAAGGTATCTGACAACACTCTGTCAAGAACTCTAGTTTGCTGCTTCGTGTAATTACAAGAAAAAAAGAAGAGGAAACTTTAAACACTTTAGCACCCCCAGGCCCAACTCCAAAAACACTGTCTTAAAGATGGGCCAAAATATATTCCTTTAAGAAGTGGACTTTTACTTTCATATTTTTACCCCACAGGCATATCATTCTCTAAATTTCCCTTCAGAAGCTCTGTTTTAGCTTCAATTTCAAAGAGCCCAGGAATAGAGTTAAGGCAAGCAAACCGCTAATGTCTGGTAATAACTGTCAAATAAACTTGGTGCTTTCTGTTCCAGGAAGCAAGGCTACTAGGACTTCCTATTGGAATATGCGATCAATCTTGAAAGTACTTCTATTCTGAAATTTTAATATTTAAATAATGGGTTCCTGATTGCCGGTTTAAAGTGGTCAATTGGCCAAAGAAAATGCTTAAATGTTGGAATCTCATTCCTACCTGTTTTCTCTTTGATTTCACACAAGACATTAAACAAGGCAGGCTTCATTCTGTGGCAGTTTAAAGCATGTTTTCTGCAAGAAAGAAACAAGAACAGAATAGCTTAGGTGGACTCCTGGGATCAAGCTGCTGATAATGCACAGGGGGAAAAAAATCGAGCATTTAGCCAAAATTATAGACCAAGCATAACTCTGTGGCATGCTTCAATTGCTTTATGACTTAATATAAAGAGTCCCGCCATAGAAAAAGAAATAATGTTAATTAGCAGGGAGAGAGCAGGGATTTAACTACAGAACAGAACTAACCTCAATTATGCTCATTTAGGAAGAGTTTGGGGTTTTCTGTTTTGTTTTGTTTTGTTTTTTATGAGTAGTTTAATCCAAGTGGAAGTCTTAAACCAATAATCCTATCCAGGGCAATGAAAACACGGCAGTCAAATGCATGGGTTAACAGTTTTGTATAATCTACGCAACCACCATAGCCTAGGAGCTGTCTGCTTCTCAGTCCGTGTGTGTGTGTATGTGTGTGTGTGTGTGTGTGTGTTTTCAAATTTAATTCATCCATGTGTTTGAATTCATTCCGCAGATGCCCCTGTATTCTCATAAACACAAGATGCTTGAAAGGTCTTCTGAGCAGAACTGTCAATTTATAAAATTTCAGTCCCCAAGTTAAAGAGTATGGAAATGCATTGCCAGGGGGCAAACATACCCATATGGGGAATAGATTCATTTCTCCGTGTTCACATTATGTCGCTTGTGCACACACTGCTTATTTGCAGGTGTTGAAATTCAATTATTTACAATTAGGACCTTGCACCCATTGGGGGAAAAAAATAAATACAATTCTGCCTCTTTTAGATTAGTGATTTACCTGGTTCTTCTGTGTGTCTGTATTCAGCAGGCACTTAAGGACCAAAACAATACCCTTCCCTTGATTTTACCCTGGAAGCACTTAGCAGAAGGATATTGTTTTGGAAACAAAATACTGATCATATCAGCTATTAGTTAAGGGAATCATGTTGACTAACTAAAATGAATGTATAAAGATAAATGGAAACCTCTGGCACTCAAGACACATGCAGTTCTTTTTAAATTCCTTTCAAAGTTAAAAAATAGATACACATCCTGAGGAACGGAAACCAGAAGCACGCTCTATCTACTGTACAGTAGAAGAGTCATCATCTCAAAATTCAAGAGTAGCAAAATAAACATAAACATTGTGTCTAAAATACGAAGGGTTCACTATATAAATAATAAATGTACATTATGAAGATGTTACTAAGGAAAGGAAAACCCAGTTAAAGTATTTGCTGAGTTACATTGTTTAACTAAAAAGAAAAGCTTAGTGGTGATTTATTTCTGGTGTGGGGTTAGAAAAATGGTGAAGAAGACTTCATGGTATCAAAGACTTCTTTCTGAGCCTTTTATAGGAGTTTTCATTAATTGTATTCTTATATAAAGGCCCAAATGCAAAACAAATAACAACTACAAAAAATTCTATGCAGCTTTGCGAAATATTGTATTGCCAAGCACGCCCATGGGCTTGGGTTATAGAGAACAGAAAATCTCCCTATCCCAAAATTGTGTTTGATTCTCTTAACATTTAGGCCATTAAAAGGGTGAACCCGCCAAGTCACAGCTGTCCTCAGTTGTACAAAAAGGAGCGGGACTAAACATCAGAAAAGTGGTGGTTCTCAGTGCTACCGGCCCCTTCGGCTGCACAAACTTGTTATTAGAGGCGTTTATTGGTATGTCTGAGTTTATTTTTCTGGAACAATGTAATGGAGAAATCTGTTCCAATTCAAAAAGAGATTGCCAGTGGGAAATCTTCCATTGACCCTACCTATTAGCCTTTCTCCGGATTATAAAATTCAAAAAGGGCACCAAATAATTTTTAAAAACCTTCCTCTATTAAAAAAAAAAATAGCATAGTTCCAGTCTCTGAACCTTTCCAAGTTTTCAAGCACTCATAAACCTCAGGACTTTTGAGTTTACATGCTGCATGTGCTTACAGGTAAAATAAGAGTGTAATTCATATCATCCTTGAAAGTGCTTCTTCTCATTTTCTCAATTCAAATTCCCATTCCCCTTAAACAAAAATACATATAATAATGTCTTCTCCATAGAACTAAGTCTTGTGAGGTAGAGAAACTGTACATATGACTTTAAAAACCAGCAACTTCTGAGATTTAATAAAGCTAGGTAATGTGGCCATTAGCGTGTCTTAAAATCTTCTTTTCAAGATCGGCCTTGGGCAAGCAGTTTGGTGGGTTACCATTTAGTTTATGTTTTGTTTTTTTAAAGAGAATTTACTGTAAAATCCTAGAGTGGAGAACTATATACTTGGCAGTGGATTAACTGAGAAGCTACACAGCTTCTTTATAATGCTTCCTTAATGAAGATCTTTGTGTCCTATAGGATGAAATATATAAACACACATTTGCCTTCATTTCTATTTTACTAGCATCTAAGTGGTCCTGAAAGAAGCATGGGGAAAAGACCATGCTTGATTTTCTCCCCCCACCCCTTTTTAAAGAACCATACATTCTGTGCCACAGAAGGGTAGTAACCAACTCAAAATAAGAGACAATAAAGTTACACTACATATCCGAGTCTCTAAAACCGAACAAACATGTTTAAAAGCAACAGTATCTCTTCTTTCTTTACATCAGCCTCTTTGAAACAATTAAATGAATGCAAAATATTTTCTGGATGGCTGACAACTACTGACAAAGAATTACTCTTTTTTTTTTTTTAATATGGAAAGAGGGAAAGATAAAAATTAATTTTAGAGGAGTACATCCACATAGAAAATTCAAAGCCTCTGATTTACGTAAGGAGTCAACTATATTTGCAAATAAAGTGTTCATGGGACATTTTATTTTGTAATGTTACGGAGTCCCTCAACAAGAAGACATGCAATGTTGTTCAAAACTTGACAATTCTGCTCTCTCTGATACTTTTTTAAAGCAGTAAAAAGTGCCGAGGGCCGCTTTTGGATCAGTTGGCAGTATTTTCGGCTTGCCTCAGTGTTTGTGTGGATATATATGAAGATCTCTATATTCACACACACACAATATATGAAAATATACATACAGACAGCCACATCACCGCATGGGAGATTGCACTTCCGATAACAACGCTCCTTCAAATTTTACTCCTCCGCCATATAGTTGCTCGTCAAAATGGGCCAAGGAATAACATTTAAAAAGAAAGCGCTGTGGTGACTCGGTTCCCATTGTTTCCCCCAGCGAGAGGGAGAAAAACAAAAAACCCCAAGAAAGGAAAAGAAAAGCCTCCATCTCACCTGGCCTGCGCCTCATCCAAACTCTGGTCTGTGATGGTCATAATTTGCTGTAAAATGTCTCCAATGTCCTGCTTCCTCCCGCCCTCCCCCTCGGTCCCTCCGGCCCCATCCTGCAAGTGCTGGGACAGGCCGGGGTGTCCGGCCATCCCGACCCCAGCATGGGAATGCATCAGCCTGGGCTGCTCGTCCATCTCCAAAGGCAACGGCAGCCCCCGGCTCTTCCTCTTCTGCTCCTCGGCTCGGCTCCTGGGAAGCACCAAGGCTTTTTATCCTTCAAGCTGTCTTCAAATCCTTTTCAGGATAAACAGAGAAGGGGGAAAAAAAGAAGACCAAAAGAAAAAAAAAAAAAAATCCCTTTGCCTCTTTAGAGGATGGTGGGAGGATGGGGAGTGGGGAGGGGGAGGGGGGCGTGAGGGGTTGCGGGGTGAGGGTGGGGATAAGGACTGGTGGGGAAGGGTGTTGACTCCAAAAAAGCAAGAAAAATAAACCACCTTCCCACTTGACGAAAAGAAATCAGAGCTGGCTTTTGGTTTTTCAGTCCGTCTCCTTTGCAAGGCAGAAATGGGCTCCCGGCGCTTAAATCTGTGGCTTAATCCTTTTGCAAATATGCATTGGCCGGGAGAAAGGAGAGGAAGGCAGGGGGATTGCAATGCAAACTTTCCCCCCCCCCACCCCCCGCTACCCCCCACCCCCACTCCGGGCCAGAGTGATCTCAAAGGGGGTGGGCTGTTGCAAAAGCCAGATCTCCCCCAGCCACGGCGGCAAGGCAGAGAACAGGCTCTCTCCTCCTCCGTGTCTCTGCAAACTCCAGCAGCCCCGTCAGCCTCCAGCTTTTGTTTAGCTCAGGCTCAGGACTCCAGAAACATATACAGAAAAACCACAGCCTGAGAGGAGGAGGAGGAGAAGGAGGAGGAGGACGAGGAGGAGAGAGGAGGGGGCAGAGGAAAGGGGGGAGGAGGGAGGCGGGGAAGCCAGGAGGCGGGGGGAGGGAAGGAGAGAGGAGGGCACTCGTAGCCCCGCCCCCTCCCCTGATTGGTCATTGGAGAAAAGACAGGCCCCTCCCTCCCTCTACTTTTCTCCCTGCGCCTCCTCCTCGGCCTCCTTCGGCTCCTCCTCGCCCGGCGCCCTGTCAATCAGAGTTCAGAGGTGGGCTGGGAAGGAGGCCGAGCTAACACCAAGTCTCCAGTCCTTAAAGGTGCAATGATACCGTAGCGCCGGCTCGGTTAGTACGTCCCCACTTTTCCTTCCTGCCTCACTTGGATTCCGTCCTTGAGAAAAATGTGGCTCTACTTAAATACAAACGTATAAAATTAACACGAAAGAATATAGACAGTGTGGGTCTCCCCTGCAACCGGGGTTTTTCTTTTCCTGAAACATTGCCGTTTAAAAGTCGATCCTTTTAATTCTTTAGACCTCAGGGAAACTGTTGAGAGCAAAGTTTGTCAGCACGAAGTTGTTAGGAAACACAATCGAGCTGTTAATATAATTAATAATGATCTCTAATAAATGGCATATGTAAAAATAGATTTAAAAGAGCAATCACAATAGAGCTAAGAGGAATACTGAACTGTAACATTTTGGTTTGCATGGAAACTAAGTTATGGACTGTTAAACTAAATAATGCTGAAAAAAAGATTAATAAATAAGTTGACCAAATGAAACTAGTTCAACATCTCTCTTTCTTTTCTCCCTGGGGGAAATTAGTTATTTGGCTTAAGTACTTAATAAAGAAATGCATTATCACAGTCTGGTTCTAGTTTTTAATATAGTTTAATAAGCATTATTAACTGGAATAAAGAACAAACTGACATTTATTGAATGCCTACTATGCACCAAGTAATTTACACGAGTTATTTAATCCCTAAGACATTTCTGAGAGTTATGGATTATTAGTTCCACTTTACAGGGAGGGAACTTCAAAATGTTAAATAACTTCTCTGAGTCTCATAGTTATGAAGTGTCAAGGAAGGAGTATCTCCATCTAACAGAAATGTATAAATAGTGTAAAAATTAGTTATGTACTCATCTTGTTGGAAAAGGGACTTATTTCCCTTTCGATGCTATTTTCAATGTTATTTTAAGATACTTAAAATAATACACATATTGAAACACACTGACCCAAATTAAAAATAAGTAGGAAAGAATGAAAAAAATATTAAATAAAATCAGGGGAAAATCTGAGTTAGAAACTCACAGCTAAAGTTCAATTCTGTCACTCTAGGTAGACCCTCAGCTTGCCTCCTATCTTAACATCTGGCTCGTAAGAGAGGAACTCGGACTGAGTCACAGTGGCCACAAGATAAAAGAGCATATGAATTATTTTGGAAAAGGCAAGTATAGTGTTTTGGAATATAAAATATTATACTGTGTAGATAGTCCTCTTCCTGGATGACAATGTAGCCAAAGGAGATGCATTGAACTTCTACAAACCCACTTCATCTGCAAAATAGATTGTAACCTCATCAGATGGGTCAGATCAGATCAGATCAGATCAGTCAGTCATGTCCGACTCTTTGCGACCCCATGAACTGCAGCACGCCAGGCCTCCCTGTCCATCACCAACTCCCGGAGGTCACTCAGACTCACATCCATCGAGTCAGTGATGCCATCCAGCCATCTCATCCTCTGTCGTCCCCTTCTCCTCCTGCCCCCAATCCCTCCCAGCATCAGAGTCTTCTCTAATGAGTCAACTCTTCGCATGGGTGGAGATCCTCAAATAAAATGTTATTCCTTTTATCAGTCCAACCTCCTTCCCAATCAATACCCAAAAAAAACAAGTTTTGCAAGATAAGGAGCTGAGCATTTCTCAAGCTACTTTGTATTCTTTGGCATGGGGGCATGCAGTAGGGAGTGTTAATTGCAATTCAGATGTCATAGGACTTGAAACAACTGTTCTATCCACATACATACCCTAACTTGTTAAATGGGTTTTTTAATCAACACTAATACTCTTCAAATCACATATCAATCACAGTGAGCATGAGTTAGCACATCCTTGACAATGTGCTGAAGTTATTGTGATGAAGTTATCACATCTTAAAGCATGAAGTAACCCACAGCCTATAAGAAATCAGTATGAGCAAGTAATTAGAATTACTAAAAATCTAATAAAAGTTTACTAGATAATGTACTAGAAAATGTACCACCAGTACCAGAAGATCCTTGTCATCTAGGAACATTTTAGTAGGAGAATAAAAAATGTACACAACAATAATATAAATGATAGTATTTATTAAGTGCTTTGCAAGGATTAGGTATATTCAAGGTGCATTATTAATTTAATCACCACAATTGTTTGGCCTGAAAACCTACGCTTTCATAGTGTTGCCAACACTATGGTGTTGCCAAAATACATTTTAATACAAAATAAATGCTATAGAAGGGATGCCACACCTTAGATATCCATAAAGAGTGAGATAAGGGGGTAATTCCATTAGAATGATTAAAGGATTTCGAGGTGGCTCTGAGGGATGAGGGCTTCCTTGATAGCTCAGTTGGTAAAGAATCCACCTGTAATGCAGGAGACCCCGGTTCAATTCCTGGGTCAGGAAAATCCCCTGGAGAAAGGATAGGCTACCCACTCCAATATTCTTGGGCTTCCTTGGTGGCTCAGATGGTAAAGAATCTGCCCGCAATGCGGGAGACCTGGGTTCAATCCCTGGGTTGGGAAAAATCTCCTGGAGAAGGGAACAGTTACCCACTCCAATATTCTGTCCTGGAGAATTCCATGGTCCATGGGGTCACAGAGAGTCAGACACAACTGATGGATCCAGGAGATACAGCGAATGAATGTGATAGAAGCACAGGGTTTTTCTTCAGGTTCAATGGAAATGATTAGAAAAGTATAATTGTAAGGACTCTGAGCAGCAGCTATTGTGTTTTATTTGATGTATACTAGGCAGTCCCTGATGGAGAAGGCAACGGCAACCCACTCCAGTACTCTTGCCTGGAAAATCCCATGGACAGAGGAGCCTGGTAGGTCGCTAAGAGTCGGGCACGACTGAGCAACTTCACTTTCACTTTTCACTTTCATGCATTGGAGAAGGAAATGACAACCACTCCAGTGTTCTTGGCCTGGAGAATCCCAGGGACAGGGAGTCTGATGGGCTGCCATCTATGGGATCGCACAAAGTCGGACACGACTGAAGCAACTTAGCAGCAACTTGGCAGCAGGGAGTCCCTGATAGGTTTCCCTGGTAGCGCAGTGGTAAAGAATCTGCCTGCAATGCAGGAGATGTGATTTCGATCCCTGGGCCAGGAAGATTCCTGAAGAAGGGAATGGCAACCCACTCCAGTGTTCTTGCTTGGAGAATTCCATGGACAGAGAGAGGAATCTGGTGGGGTACAGTCCAGAGTTGGACACAACTGAGTGACTAACACAGACAGAGGGAGCCACTGAGGAAAGTTGTCTTAAAAGGGGGAACAGATATTTATTTTCAGAGAAGCAATGGAGAAACAGACATAAAGAACAGACCTATGGACATGGCGGGAGGGGGAAGGAACGATGTATTGAGAGAGTAAAATAGAAAATTACAATACCATATGTAAAATAGATAGCCAATGGGAATTTTCTGTATGACTCAGGGAACTCAAACAGGGGCTCTGTGACAGGCTCAGGCTGAAAAGGGGGTGGGAAAGGAGATGGGATGGAGGTCTGGGAGGGAGGGGACATGGGAGTACCTTTGGCTGATTCTTCTTGATGTATGACAGAAAACCACAATATTCTATAAAGCAATTATCCTTCAGTTAAAAACTGAAAAAAAAGGAAAGTGAAGTCGCTCAGTCGTGTCCGACTCCTTGTGATCCCATGGGCTGTAGCCTACCAGGCTCCTCCCTCCATGGGATTCTCCAGGCAAGAGTACTGAAGTGGGTTGCCATTTCCTTCTCCAGGGGATCTTCCCGACCCAGGGATCAAACCCGGGTCTCCCGCAGTCCAGGCAGATGAAAAAGGCGGGGAGGACAAAAAAGTATGTCTTAAGAAAAAGTATCTCCTTCCCCAACGCAAAATCTGAGACAATGAAATAAGGAAGGGAAATTAAGAAAGTGGCAGTAGAAATGGGAAGGAAAGGACAATTATGAAGAATACTTTCAAGAAAGAGCCAATAGAACTCGATAATTGATTTTATGTGGTTTTGTGATTTTATTTTAAAGAAAATGTTTTTAAGCCTGGGTGAGAAGAACACAGTGGCACTAACAGAATAATAATAGTATCTATAGATAGAAATTGTTAACTACAGATTGCGCTTCAGGTATTGTGTGTATATTACCACTTAATGTTAACAATTTGACACTTAATTTTAAGAACATCCTTGGAAGGTTATAATCTCCTTTTTTGCAGATGAAGAAACCAAGTTTGCTAGAAGTTAAATAACTGGACAAAGTATGTATTTAAAAGTTCTCTTATTTTTGATACTTCACAGAGGACCAAGGAAGTTAACAGGTGATACTACCAAAGGCGAAACAGGATGAAAATTAGAATCTTCGATTTGCAGTTTTAAAAAACTTCTTAAAGTAGATTCTGAGGAAAAGTCTGCACGTGAAATTTCTATACCCTATGGGTTGTGGTGAGGGATGGATAATGCTTTTTTGTACCTTCCATGCTTCAGCAGTGCTTTAATTCTAATAGATATTTATTAAATATGTGTTGAAAGAATGAGTGATGAATAATCATGCTGTATTTCTTCAGAATAATAAGTCCACTGAATCATGCTTTAAGGACATTACATGAGTCATTACCAAAATTTGGCTAACTAGCAAAGTAGTTCTCAATCTGTGCTTAATCTAATGTCTACAAAGTCATCTTACCATCTTTACCTCTCCTACATCAGGATTTTGTTTATTCTAAGGATTGTCTTAAAAACTTCTTTAGAAGTCCATTGGCACAAAGTCTCACCTCCACTAAGGGATGGAGAGTGCAGTGCAAGAGGAATGTGCAAGGATCCCGGTTCTTTTCCAAGAAAACAAAATGATGTCAAAGACATGGGTCCCCTGGCATAGACAGCGAAATAAATTCACTACCAAGTGGTGTTACATTCAGTTCAGTTCAGTTGCTCAGTAGTATCCGACTCTTTGAGAACCCATGGACTGCAGCATGTCAGGCTTCCCTGTCCGTGACCAACTCCCAGAATTTGCTCAAACTCGTGTCCATTGAGTCGGTGATGCCATCCAACCATCTCATCCTCTGTTGTCCCCTTCTCCTCCCACCTGCAATTTTTCCCAGCATCAAGGTCTTTTCCAATGAGTCAGTTCTTCATATCAGGAGGCCAAAGTACTGGAGCTTCAGCTTTAGCATCAGTCCTTCCAATGAATATTCTGGACTGATTTCCTTTAGGATTGACTGGTTTGATTGCCTTGCAGTCCAAGGGGCTCTCAAGAGTCTTCTCCAACACCACAGTTCAAAAGCATCAATTCTTTGGCCCTCAGCTTTCTTTAGGGTTCAACTCTCACATCCATACATGACTACTGGAAAAACCATAGTTTTCACTGCAAGGACCTTTGTTGGCAAAATAATGTCTCTGCTTTTTAATACGCTGTCTAAATTTGTCATAGCTTTTATTCCAAGGAGCAAGTGTCTTTTAATTTCATGGCTGCAGTCACCGTCCTCAGTGATTTTGGAGCCCAAGAAAATAAAGTCTGTCACTGTTTCCATTGTTTCCCCATCTATTTGCCATGAAGTGATGGGACCAGATGCCATGATCTTCATTTTTTGAATGCTAAGTTTTAAGCCAGCTTTTTCACTCTCCTCTTTCACTTTTATCAGGAGGCTCTTTAGTTCCTCTTCACTTTCTGCCATAAAGGTGGTGTCATTTGCATATCTGAGGTTATTTATATTTCTCCCAGCAATCTTGATTCCAGCTTGGGTTTCATCCAACCTGGTATTTTTCATGATGTACTCTGCATATAAGTTAAATAAGCAGGGTGACAATGTACATACAGCCTTTACATACTCCTTTCCCAATTTGGAAAGCCATGATAGTCATTAGGACTGGATACTGAATGATAGTCAATCTAATGTCAATATCAGAGCTAAAGAGCTGCCTTTGATGCAAATCAAAAGAAAGAGAGTAAGGATCTTTGGTGAAACACTGACATTGCTGTATTGTTCAAGGTACTGAGAATATAGTGGTGGTAGCTGGCTCAGATGGTAAAGAATCTGCCTGCAATGCACAAGACTGGGGTTCGATCCCTTGGTTGGGAGATCCCCTGGAGGAGGGAAGAGCAACCCACTCTAGTATTCCTGCCTAGAGAACTCCATGGACAGAGGAGCCTGGAGAGTTACAGTTCATGGGATCACAGAGTCAGACACGACCGAGTGACTTTCACTTTCAAGACACACTTGATTCTCTGATTTGGTGGAGCTTGCATTCTAGTGTAAGAGATAAACAACAAGCAAATAAAGAAAAATACAAGCTCAGAGAATTATAAATACATTGAATAAAACAGAGTAACATGATATGAAGTTGGGAAGGCAACATCAATAATGTGGTCAGAGAAGGGCTTTCCAGAAGCTGACATTTGGGGTTGAACTTGAGGATAAGAATCCAGTTATAGGTAGATCCTGGGAAAAAACAATGGAGAAAGAGGGGCAGGAAGGAGGAAATAACATATGCAAAGGGCTTGAGCTTGGATTTAAACTTGAAGGAAAGAAAGCTGGAGAGACTGGAACATAATGAACAAAAGAAAAATTTACGAGAAGGAAATCAGAGAGGGAAGCAGACACCAGAAAACCCATAAACTTTTAGGCCGTGATAAAGACTTTGGATTTTATACTAACTGCTGATTTCAGATTCACTTGTGTGTGCTAAGTAAAGGAGTGACACTGAACATTGATTTGACAAATATTCTTTGATGACGTACTATATTCTAGGCACACCCTTGTCCCTGGTAAATATGCCAGTCATGGTCTCTCCCTGGTCACATGGAACTTACATTCTAATGAAACAAGTAAATGAGTGTAGCAACAAGCAAACAGCAGGCAATTATAAAAGGTGGGGTGGAAAGTGACCTGGGAGCTACTGTAGATTGAGTGGCCATGGAGGGCAAACTGAGGAGGGGCATTAAGCTCTGACATGAATGGGAAGGAGTAAATCAACTGAGTAAAGTCAGAAGAAACAGCCAGCACGATGGTTGTAGGTGAGGAACAAAGATGCCTAGAATGTTTGAGAGACGAGTACTAAAGCCAAAGTTGCAAGACGGGAGTGTGGTACAAAACTGAGATCAAAAAGGTAGGTGAGTTTTACATTTAAAAACAGAAAAGCATTGAAGGGTTTAAAATAGAATATCTTAGTCTGTTTGGGCTGATGTAACAAAATACCGTAGACTGGGCAGATTATAAGTAACAGAAATTTATTTCACACAATTCTGGAGTTGGAAGTCCAAGATCAAGGCACCAGCAGATTCTGTGTCTGGTGAGTACTTGCTTCTGGTTCACAGACAGCCATCTCCTTGCTGTATCGTCTGAGAATGGAAGGGGCAAGGGAGCTCTGTCTCTTCAGTTCAGTTCAGTTGCTCAGTCTTGTCAGACCCTTTGCGACCCCATGGACTGTATCATACCAGGCTTCCCTGTCCATCACCATCTCCTGGAGCCTACTCAAATTCATGTCCATTGAGCCAGTGATGCTGTCCAACCATCTCATCCTCTGTCGTCCCATTCTCCTCCTGTCTTCAATCTTTCCCAGCATCAGGGTCTGTCTCTTATAACAGCACTAATCTCACGTATGAGAGGTTCAACCTTCTGACCCAAGCAACTTCCAAAGGCTCCAAGTCCAAACACTATCACATTGGGTATTCTGTGTGCGTGGGCACTCAGTCGTGTCTGACTTTTTGCAACCTCATGGACTGCAGCCCACCAGGCTCCTCTGCCTGTGGAATTTTCCAGGCAAGAATATTAGAGTGGTTGCCATTTCCTTCTCCAGAGGCTCTTCTTGATCCAGGGATCGAACCCACATTTCTTGCATCTCCTGCATTAGCAGGCAGGTTCTTTACCAGGTGAGCCATCAGGGAAGCTCCACACTGGGCATTAGGTGTCAATATATGCACTTCAGAGGGATACACATGTTCAGCATAGAGCACTGGGGAACAGCATCATCTGACTTTTGTTCTAAAAGTATTATTTGCCTCAGTATGGAGAATGGTGGTGGGGTGAAACAGAGGGGTGGGATAAGTGGAAACAGAATGTTTAAGAAAGTATTACAGTAGGTTGAGCCAGAAATGATGGCAACTTGGACAAGCACAGCAGTACTGGACATGGTGCAAAATGATTGGATTCAGCATACTTTTTGGAGGTAAAGTCAATGAGTCTCACTAGAGGTTGGGCTATGGATGGAAGAGGAGGACAGGGAATCAAAACTCACATCTGGATTTTGGTTTGACGAATTAAATAAGTGGTCAAACTGAGATAGAGAAGACATCTCCTTTCAAGTAATTATTATCATTCCTTCAATTTTACAGATGAGAAAACTGAGGTTCAACCTATATCATCCCAAAGTATATACTTCTCAACCACCACAGCATCTTTACGAGGAGTGAACATTGGAAAAATTTGCTTGATTATTTTGGAAAAAGAATATATATGGCAAAATCAAGGCAAGTAGTATATAGTGTGTGTATGGTGTGTGCATGTGTGTGTGGGAAGGGATGGGTGGGGGAGTGGATGAGTGGATGTCTCCATATTTTATGCTAATAATCTTGCTGAGAACAGTGTCACAAGCAATACTCTTATTTTTTCCCCCATTCCTTTATCTTTTCCATCTATGAAAGAAAGGCAAAGTAGAGGAATTAAGACCTAGACTTAAGAGCAATCTGTGTTGAAGATGCTAGAATGAACTCTTTGCGAACTGAGGTTGACAGTGTAGCAAAAAGTTCTGACATAGCAACTCAAATATTTATCATCTACAGTCAGAGTGCAGACAAGAACTTCAGTTGCACAGCAACTACCGTTGGAGTCCTAGCCACAGAAACAAAACGGAAGGCAAAGCCCAGTGTTTAGAGGTCATGTAGACGCTGGCTCTGGAACTCGCCACTCTCTGACCTTAGCCAAATGAGATAAGTTATACAAAGCCTCATTTTCACGACTTCAAAGACTGTGGTTAGGTTGAAATCAAATCACAATAAGTGTTAAGCATTTATTATGGCACTCAATAGATGACCAAGTTTCTAATTCATACTATTAATCTTTTGTAGTTTCTCCCAGAGCCATCTAAGTTTCCTTAAGCCCTTCCCTGCCTTGGAGTCCACTAATAATATCCATAATTTCCATAATATCCATAATAATATCCATAATTTCCTCCATAGTTCCAAAATCTCATAGTCCTTCCAGAAAGTGACCTAGTGACCTGCCTCAGTATTTTCTCTTTTCTATCCTCCAAATCAAATTTTCATTTACTTGAGACTATTCCCATTCAGATAAGACTAAAGCAATTCACTTACAATATAAATAATATATAAGTGTAAACCTCTGAGATACTTGTAAAGTCTCCAAAAGGAAGACTATTTATTTTAGGAAATCCCAATCATTAATATATCAATGATTTATTGTTGTGCACCAAACCTTCTCAAAAGGTTTAGCGACTTTAAACTGTAGCCACTTTTTATTGCTCACAACTATACAGATCTGAGTTGGTCCAAGCTTGGCTGAATGTAACTGGACTTATTAAGACAGTTAGAAGGTTGGTTGGGACCTGCCTTGTCTACTGGCTTCTCTCGAATGTCTGATGGCTTGTTTGCTATGGTCTGGGGTAACAGCATGATTGGATCTTGCCTTTTTTGGCATCCAGTAGTCTAGCTCAGACTTGATTACATGGTCTCCAGGGTTCAAAGCATTTTAAAAAGCAGAGCTATTACTTTGCCGACAATGGCAAAGCTATGGTTTTTCTAGTTGTCATGTACTGACTGTGAGAGTTGGACCATAAAGAAGGCTGATCACCAAAACTTGATGTTTTCAAACTGTGGTGTTGGAGAAGACTCTTGAGAGTCCCTTGAACTGCAAGAAAATCAAACGAGTCAGTCTTAAAGGAAATCAACTCTGAATATTCATTGGAAGGACTGATGCTGAACTCCAATACTTTGGTCACCTGAGGAGAAGAGTCGACTCATTGGAAAAGACCCTGAGGCTGGGAAAGATTGAAGGCAGGAGGAGAAGGGGATGACAGGGGATGAGGTGGTTGGATGGCATCACTGACTCAATGGATATGAGTTTGAGCAAGCTCTGGGAGACAGTGAAGGACAGCCTGGCGTGCTGCAGTTCATGGGTTCACAAAGAGTCAGACACGACTGAGCAACTGAACCAAACTGAGGGTTCAAAGACAGAAAGTGAAAGTACACAGTCTTTTGAGACCTGACACCTATCTACAGCATTCCCTTGACCAAACCATGCCCCAAGATCAGCCCACGTTTTACAGTTGGGAAATTGGCACTACCAATACCATTTCTTGATGATAGTAGTTGCAAAGTCACATTGCAAAGGGACTGATGAAGAAATTGGTAACATTTTTGGAATTAAGAACCAAGATGGAGAGTTTAATTGTCCTTGTTAACTTCAAGTATCCTCCATTTTTTTTAAAAATGAGTTTATAGGTAAAATTCAGCCTATTTCTGTTTGCTCCAGCGACACAAATCCAGGCTGCTGTGTTCTCAAGTCCAGTCTTTTTGGATCAGTATTTTCTTAGAATCCTAAGCACTTCTTATGACCAACCTAGATAGCATATTCAAAAGCAGAGACATCATTTTGCCAACAAAGGTTCGGCTAGTCAAGGCTATGGTCTTTCCTGTGGTCATGTATGGATGTGAGAGCTGGACTGTGAAGAAGGCTGAGCGCCGAAGAATTGATGCTTTTGAACTGTGGTGTTGGAGAAGACTCTTGGGAGTCCCTTGGACTGCAAGGAGATCCAACCAGTCCATTCTGAAGGAGATCAGCCCTGGGATTTCTTTGGAAGGAATGATGCTAAAGCTGAAACTCCAGTATTTTGGCCACCTCATGTGAAGAGTTGACTCATTGGAGAAGACTCTGATGCTGGGAGGGATTGGGGGCAGGAGGAGAAGGGGACGACAGAGGATGAGATGGCTGGATGGCATCACTGACTCAATGAATGTGAGTCTGAGTGACCTCCGAGAGCTGGTGATGGACAGGGAGGCCTGGCGTGCTGCAGTTCATGGGGTCGCAAAGAGTCGGACACGACTGAGAGACCGATCTGATCTGAAGCACTTCTTTTATTCCACAAAAGTGAGCAGCTAGAAGGGAGAAAAGGAACAGGTTAGAAATTCACTTGTACCTGGAGAAAATTTAGACTCCTATTCTCAGGTGGCCTTCCTCTTTTAGAATCTCTCTGCCTCCTTTCCTCTATTTTTAGTGTACTGGCACAGCCAGCCTGTGTATTCACAAGTTCTACATCCCTGCATTCAAACAATGACAGATACAAAAACGCCAAAAAAGAAATCCATCACTTCAAAAAGCAAAACTTGAATTTACTGCATGTCAGCAACCATTTACATTGTATTTTTACAACTATTTCCATTGTGTTCAGTATTATAAGTTATCTAGAGATGATTTAAAGTATATAGGAGGATGTACCTAGGTTATATGTAAATACTATGCTGTTTTATATAAGGGACTTGAGCACCTGTGGATTTTGGTATCTACAAGGGTCCTGGAACCAATCCCTACAAGGGTCCTGGAACCAATCCCTTTAATAGATGTTGAGAGAAGACATTGTATCAAAAACATCAGTAAAAATTATGACCCATAAGAAAACATTCTACCTTTTTCTATTTAAAAGCAAAATGTGTGGATAAACAATAAGGCCCTATTGTATAGCACAGGGAATTATATTCAACATCCTGTGATAAACCATAATAGAAAAGAATATGAAAGAGAATATACATGTATAACAGAGTCATTTTGCTGTAGAACAGAAATTAGCACAGCATTGTAAATCAACTATACTTCAATAAAATTTTTTTTAAAGAGAAATGTGTCTGGCAGACCAGCTAGCTGTATGTCCCAACAAATATTCTTCCTTATAAATCACAGTTTATTTTGACAGCAAGGTACCTGGCAAATAACTAAATCTCCCAGGCCTCCTTTGCATTTAGGCGAGGTCAAGTGTCATAATTCTGGGCAATGGGATAAAAGAAACTTAGTGGTCTGAGCTTCTGAGAAAGCTTTTAGCACTAATACTGGACAATTTAGCATACTCATGCCTTTTTCCCTTTCTTATTTATTGCTTGAACATGAAGGTAATACCTGGAGGCAAAATTGCCATCTTTAGACCATGAGAATGAAAGGTGTTGCTCCAGATGGTGGAAGAGGAATCTAGAAATGGTTTAGATCCTGAATGATTTCCTTGAAAACCATACTGGTTTTTTAGAAGCTTTGCGTTTTGATAATGTTCAAATTCATTTGCATAGCAGATTAGGACTTTCAAAATCTATTCCTGTGTTATATCTATAGCCCTATTTCCTATGGTTGCTTCGACACTGAACTTCTGCTTCCCAAGTGTGTCAAAAATAATTCTAGAAAACAGTAGGTGCTCTCCCTGAAGTATCTTTCTGTCTCTCTTCATTGGCTAAACCCAGCTCAAATTCCTTTCTGACTTCCTCAGGCAAAATTAATTATCAATTCTTCTGGGACCCGTGTATGCTCTTCACATAATCCTTTGTTTATGGGTGAGTATCTGCTAGTGGACTGTGAGTGCCCTGAGGGGAGCTGCAGTGCCGGAATGGCTAGCACAAGGAAACATCTCAGGCAGATCTAGGAAAGAGGAAAGAAAGGAGAGAGTTCAACTACAGGGTATTTTCTTCTGTCCTTGTTTATTTTTTTGTAATTAATATTAAGTTGAACCTCTGTCTTTATATACAAAGTTGAAATGTTTTCAATTATTTTTGAAGGGAGGGATTTATATTTCAGAAAAGAATTTGACTACAAAGACACCTAAGATCCTTTCTAGGTCCAAAATTCTATTCAAAGTTATCTTCTTTGAAAGTGTTGTATCAGGAGATTTAAAATTCAAAAGTAGTAGAATTCAATTATACAACTAACTGTCCAAAACTTCTCTTTATATTTATATGTAGATAAAAATAAATTGAAATCAATGAACTTTACATTCCTGAATTAGCACTTTGAATTTTGACAAATTTCAGGGCAGCATAACATAGTTAAATAGACTAAGTAATGATATGATATGATGGAAAATTTTATGTTTCTCTTCATTGCATCACATTTTATAAAGTTGATATTAAATATATAAGTTAATAGCAATATCTTTCTCAGATCAATATTAACTGTTTACATTAGTTGGTATTCAAGGGTTGTTTTATGTGCCATTTTCCCAAATTGTGAGGTAACTGAAAGTAAGGTATTACTTATCAAATAGGACAGAGAGGGGACACTGAGTCACAATTCTGCTAGATTTAGTCTTCTTGTCTGGACAAATCAAGAGTGAAGGATAGATTAGAGCTGTTATACTTGTACCCATAACACCTTGCTTTCTCACAGGCAAAGGTGATACCTCTAACAACCTACACAAGTAAGGAGAGGCTCACTCTCTTTAATGGAGGCTTATTTAAGAACAGAAGAACAGAAATCTGTTTCTTTTTTTCACTATAAAATGAGATCCATCTGACTCAGATCTCCACGGCTACAAAAAGCAAACAGTCCTGACTAGCCTGTATCTGACAAATACTCCTGACAATACCAACTGGAAAGGGTTAAATTAAAAAAATCTGTTTGAAGGTATTTGAAAATTACTGAGCAAAGACTTAAGACCCTAGGATCCAGAAGACAAGGAAAGTTCTGAGCGGTAAGCCTAGCTTTCGGCTTTGTTTTGCTTTTCGGGTCATTTGCTAATTTTTAAGTGGCTGTCAAGAGACTGAGAAAGTTTATAAATAGTCTCCCAGTGTTAGGAAGATTTAAAGATTATAGTTCAGGCCCGCTAAGAGGGAAGGAGTATGGTATATGCCTCTGTGCTATATTAGAAAAGAGGTGATCCAAAACCTAGAAGAGCCCTCATAAAACATGAAATCCAGATTCTAATCCAATTACAGGTTGGGTTAAATTGATTTGACTCTGTCTATCTGCCTCTCCTTTCCAGAAATATCTGACATCAGTCTGAGTCTCATGTTACCTGTACAATTTTTCATACACATTAATCATTATTTAAAAAAAATAATATGCATACTGATAAACAAGGCCAAATAAGCAAAAACCAAGAGAAAAAATAGATACATATCAGACCCACAGAGGAGTTTCAGATATTAGATTTATTGCATGTAGACTTTAAAATGTGTGATTTATATGTTCAAGAAAATATAAAAAAATATGGAGAAATTTAGTAGAGAATTATAATCTATAACCAAAAAGAAATCCTAGAATTGAGCAGCCTAATAACTAAAATTTAGAGTGCAATTCACAAGTTTACCAGTAAAATAGATGTAGCTGAAGAGAGGACTGTAACCCAGGAGATGTCAGTAGACTGAAGCGTAGAAAGAAGAAAGATGGATATTACAGGAAAGATTATATGATATAAATGGGACATAATGACAGGCTTAATATACATGTAATTGGAGTTATAAAAGGAGATGAGAGAGATAGTAGGTCAAAAGCAGTGTTTGAAATGAAATGGGCTTCGTTATACACTCATCACAACGCATTAACATGCTAAATGACACACCCACCAGTGCCACGACAGTTCTGAGACCAATCATGAAAGGTCAGCTAGAGGGTGGTGGCCCAGTTCCTGGAAGTCTCTGCCCCTTCCCCAAAACCGCTGGAATAATCTGCTTATTCGTTAGCCTGTGAAATTACCCAGCCCATAAAAACTAACCACCCTTTATTTTAGGGTCTCTAGTCTTCTGAGATGGGCCACACTCTATTGTGAAGTGTGTTTCTCCTAAGGCTGTTCTTATCTTTTGAGATGGACCGCATACTGTCCATGAAATGCGTGTTAATGTTGTTGTTTAATCACTCAGTCATGTCTGACTTTGTGCAACTCCATAGACTGCGGCATACCATGCTCCCCAGCTCTTTACCATCTCCTGAAGTTTGCTCAAACTCACATCCATTGAAATCTATCAGAGGGCAGACAGAATGAAAACCACAATCACAGGAAACTAACCAAACTGATCACACGGACTACAGCCCTAACTCAATGAAACTCTGAGCCAGGCCGTGTAGGGCCACCCAAGACAGACGGGTCATGGTGGAGAGTTCTGACAAAATATGGTCCACTGGAGAAGGGAATGGCAAACCACTTTAGCATTCTTGCCTTGAGAACCCCATGAACATTATGAAAAGGCAAAAAGATACGAAATGTGTACCTCTGTAAACAAATCCAGTTCTTACCTATTAAAAAAAGAAGAAAAGAAGAAAGTAAAGAAATGGGCTGAAACTTTCTAAAGCCATGTAAGACATCAAGCCAAAAATTTAAGAATACTTGTGAACTCCAAGCATGATAAATTAAAAGAAAACTATATCAAGGCACATGATAGTATATATAACTACTGAAAACTGATGAAAAAGGAAATCTAAGAACGGTCAGAGAAATACATGCTGCTGCTACTGCTAAGTCACTTCAGTCGTGTCCGACTCTGTGCAACCCCATAGACGGCAGTCCACCAGGCTCCCCTGTCCCTGGGATTCTCCAGGCAAGAACACTGGAGTGGGTTGCCATTTCCTTCTCCAACGCATGAAAGTGAAAAGTGAAAGTGAAGTCTCTCAGTCGTGTCCGACTCTCAGCGACCCCGTGGACTGCAGCCTATCAGGCTCCCCCATCCATGGGATTTTCCAGGCAAGAGTACTGAAGTGGGGTGCCATCGCCTTCTCTAAGAGAAATACATACATTACTTTTTTTTGACTGCACCTCATGGCTTATGGGATTTTAGTTTCCCCACCAGGGACTGAACTATTGAACTCAGTTCCTTGGCAGTGAACATCCTGTATCCTAACCACTGGACTGCCAGGGAACCCCCTCATACATTACTTTCAACAATACGACTGACAGCTTACTTCTTTTTTTAAAAATTTTTTTTTTTTTTTTGGACAGCTTACTTCTTAGTAGGAGCATTTTAGGCCAAAAGATGGGAGTAATCATTATAAACCACTGAATCAAAATAAGAGCTAAAGTAGATATGTATTAACTAGAGGAAAAAAAAACTTTTCTAGGGATATTAAAAAAAGAGAGTAAGAGATAATGATATCCTATGCTGATTTTCAGTAACCACAAAATAGATTGGGAGCTCCATGAAAGCTCTTCTCTTGGAGTGTATCAATACTTACAAAACTTGTAGAATAAATGAAGAATTTGGAGAAACTGTTCAACTCACTGTACCTGGGTTATATTGAAGCTGTTCCAATGCACAAGTTAAATGAAATGTTTTCTTGTAGGTCCCACTGCTTCCAGTTATGTTATAGACAGCAAATTATTTAAACCTTTGTAGTAATTTCCATACCAAATTACCATAAACCAGGTGACCTAAAAAAGCAGAAATTTATTCTCTTAGTTCTAGAGGTTAGAAGTTCAAAATCAAGGTATTACTGAGGCTATCCACCTTCTGAAGAATCCAGGGAAAAAAACTTCTTTGAGTCTTCCCAGTTTTTGGAGGTTGCTGGCAATCCTTGGTATCCTTTGGCTTGTAGCTCCATCATTCCAAATTCTGCCTCCCCTGTCACATGACCATCTTTACTCTGGGTGCACCTATGTCCTCACTGGATTTAGAACATCAGAGGTTGGATTTAGGCCCACCCTAATCAAGTATGATCTCCTCTTAACAGGATTACATATTCATCCATGCATGCTAAGTTGCTTCAGTTCAGTTCAGTCTCTCAGTCTTGTCCAACCCTTTGCTACCCCATGGACTGCAGCACTCCAGGCCTCCCTGTCCATCACCAACTCCTGGAGTTTACTCAAATTCATCTCCATTGAGTTGGTGATGCCATCCAACCATCTCAACTTCTGTTGTCTCCTTCTCCTCCTGCCTTCAGTCTTTCCCAGCATCAGGATCTTTCAAATGAGTCAGTTCTTTGCATCAGGTGGCTAAAGTATTGCTGTTTCAGCTTCAGCATCAGTCCTTCCAGTGAATATTCAGGACTGATCTCTTTTAGGATGGACTGGTTGGATCTCCTTGCAGTCCAAGGGACTCTTAAGAGTCTTCTCCAACACCACAGTTCAAAAGCTTAAATTCTTCTGCACTCAGCTTTCTTTACAGTCCAACCCTCACATCCATACATGACTACTGGAAAAACCATAGTCTTGACTAGACTGACCTTTTTGGCAAAGTAATATGTCTGCTTTTTAATATGCTGTCTAAGTTGGTCATAACTTTCCTTCCAAGGAATAAGCATCTTTTAATTTCATGGCTGCATTCACCATCTGCAGTGATTTTGGAGCCCTAAAAATTAAAGTCAGCTACTATTTCCACTGTTTCCCCATCTATTTGCCATAAAGTGATGGGGCCAGATGCCATAATCTTAGTTTTCTGAATGTTAAGCTTTAAGCCAACTTATTCACTCCCCTCTTTCACTTTCATCAAGAGGCTCTTTAGTTCTTCTTCACTTTCTGCCATAAGGAGGGTATCATCTGCATATCTAAGGTTATTGAAATTTCTCCCAGCAATCCTGATTCCAGCTTGTGTTTCTTCCAGTCCAGCATTTCTCATGATGTACTCTGCACATAAGTTAAATAAGCAGGTGACAATATACAGCCTTGACATACTCCTTTTCCTATTTTGAACCAATCTGTTGTTCCATGTCCAGTTCTAACTGTTGCTTCCTGACCTGCATATAGGTTTCTCAAGAGGCAGGTCAGATCGTCTGGTATTCCCATTTCTTTCAGAATTTTCTGCAGTTTATTGTAATTCGCACAGTGGAAGGCTTTGGCATAGTCAATAAAGCAGAAATAGATGTTTTTCTGGAACTCTCTTGCTTTTTCGATGATCCATTGAATGTTGGCAATTTGATCTCTGGTTCCTCTGCCTCTTCTAAAACCAGCTTGAACATCTGGGTAGTTCGCGGTTCACATATTGCTGAAGCCTGGCTTGGCGAATTTTGAGCATTACTTTGCTAGTGTGTGAGATGAGGGCAATTGTGCGGTAGTTTGAGCATTCTTTGGCATTGCCTTTCTTTGGGATTGGAATGAAAACTGACCTTTTCCAGTCCCATGGCCACTGCTGAGTGTTCCAAATTTTCTGGCATATTGAGTGCAGTACTTTCACAGTATCATCTTTTAGGATTTGAAATAGCTTAAGTGGAATTCCATCACCTCCACTAGCTTTGTTTGTAGTGATGCTTTCTAAGGCCCACTTGACTTCACATTCCAGGATGTGTGGCTCTAGATGAGTGATCGCACCATCATGATAATCTGGGTTGTGAAGATCTTTTTTGTACAGTTCTTCTGTGTATTCTCACCACCTCTTCTAAAAATCTTCTGCTTCTGTTAGGTCCATACCATTTCTGTCCTTTATTGATCCCATCTTTACATGAAATGTTCCCTTTGTATCTCTAATTGTCTTGAAGAGATCTCTAGTCTTTCCCATTGTATTGTTTTCCTCTATTTCTTTGCACTGATCTCTGAGGAAGGCTTTCTTATCTCTCCTTGCTATTCTTTGGAACTGCATTCAAATGGGTATATCTTTCCTTTTCTCCTTTGCTTTTCGCCTCTCTTTTCACAGCTATTTGTAAGGCCTCCCCAGACAGCCATTTTGCTTTTTTGCATTTCTTTTGCATGGGGATGGTCTTGGTCCCTGTCTCCTGTACAATGTCACGAACCTCCGTCCATAGTTCTTCAGGCACTCTGTCTATCAGATCTAGTCCCCTAAATCTACTTCTCACTTCCACTGTATAATCATAAGGGATTTGATTTAGGTCATACCTGAATAGTCTAGTGGTTTTCCCTACTTTCTTCAATTTAAGTCTGAATTTGGCAATAAGAAGTTGAGCCACAGTCAGCTCCCGGTCTTGTTTTTGCTGACTGTATAGTGTTTCTCCATCTTTGGCTACAAAGAATATAATCAGTCTGATTTCCATGTTGACCATCTGGTGATGTCCATGTGTAGAGTCTTCTCTTGTGCTGTTGGAAGAGGGTGACCAGTGCGTTCTCTTGGCAAAACTGTTAGCCTTTCCCCTGCTTCATTCTGTACTCCAAGGCCAAATTTGCCTGTTACTCCAGGTGTTTCTTGACTTCCTACTTTTTCATTCCAGGCCCCTATAATGAACGGAACATTTTTTGGGTGTTAGTTTTAAGTTGCTTCAGTTGTGTCCAACTTTGTGGGATCCTAAGGACTATAGCCCTCCAGGCTTCTCTGTCCATGGGATTCTCCGGGAAAGAATACTGGAGTGAGTTGCCATGCACTCCTCCAGAGAATCATCCCAACCCAGACATCCAACCCGAGTCTCTTACTCCTGCATTGGCATGTGAGTTCTTTACCACTAGTGCCACCTGGGAAGCCCAGGATTACATATGCAAAGACCCTATTTGCAAATAAAGTCACCTTTATAGGTAACAGGAGTAAGGACTTCAACATATTTTAGTGAGGACAGAATTCAATACACTATATCTCTGAACCTCAGTGTCCTCTTCCATAAGATAAATATTATAGTGCCAATCTTGAAGGGAAGTGTTGCTATGAGCAATAATTTTTAATGCTGAGAACTTGTAATAAATGAGTAATAAATTCTAAAGGCAAATGTTAAAAATCAAGTAATACATAAAAAATGATAAATAAGTACATATTGATAGAGTGAGGAAGGGGCGAAATGATTGAAAGATCCTACTCAGTTTACTTCCTGAAGGTCTATCTCAATGAGGAATCTTCATTTTTCTTCAAGAGACTCTAATAGTCGATACTGCTACTGCTAAGTCGCTTCAGTCGTGTCCGACTCTGTGCGACCCCATAGACGGAAGCCCACCAGGCTCCCCCGTCCCTGGGATTCTCCAGGCAAGAACACTGGAGTGGGTTGCCATTTCCTTCCCCAATGCATGAAAGTGAAGAGTGAAAGTGAAGTCGCTCAGTCGTGTCCGACTCCTAGCGACCCCATGGACTGGAGCCTACCAGGATCCTCCGTCCATGGGATTTTCCAGGCAAAAGTACTGGGGTGGAGTGCCATTGCTAGTATAAAAAGGAAACTAAGAAAATGTAATTATCAAAGACACAGCTGAATAAAAATTTTCAGCCCATCTTTCCTTCGTGTTAAGGTTTGGCACATTCCTATGTTTTTCCATTCCTATTTCTGCCATCAGCAAGATGTGCTGACATTAGTTACATTGTTACATTGCTTAATTTATCTTTGCCTGGATTTCCCCATTGACAAAACAAGAGATTCAGATCCTGTTTCAATTAGAAGACAAGTGAAGGAAAATATAACCAAAAGTGGCTTAAATAAATAGGAATTTTATCTTTTTTATTGTGATACGGTGATACGAGGAGAAATACATATATTTAGTGTTTGGCTCCATTTCCTGGCACAGAGTTCCTAAAACCCTTGTAATTTCCTGAGTGATAGAGCTGATAGGAGCATCTTTTGTTATATTATTTGGTCTTAGTATCCTCCCCATTTTGCACTTGGTGACGCAAAATCTTCTAAGATCCTTGGAATCTCCAGAGTGATGAAGGTCTTCTTGTTAAGTCAGAAAGAGAGGGAGAGCAGTTATCACTCATTTTTGTCTGCCTTTATCTGTATGACAGAAGCTTTCCCAGCAACTCCAACAAATTTCACCTTAATATCATTGGTCAGAACTGGTCATGTGAACATCCTGAGCTGTAAGGGAGGTTTCAAAACTCTTAACCACAGTTGTCACATTGGCTAAGCATATTATGATCCATCTGTTGACACTGGTCCATTATGACCAGGTTTCTCTTAACAAAGAAAAATAGAAGTGATAGGAGTGGATATGGAGATATAGCTTACAGGATCCATCATAGGGCCCTTTGACTCTGTATTTTTAAAGTTCTGAATGATGGGAAACTTCAAACCTGTCCAGTGTCCTGTGACAGAGTTTTAAATCACAACTTGTACGTTTCTTGGATGTTTGCATCAACCTGGATAAATTAATTCAAGTCTAGATTCACTAGAATCCCTGGGACATTGGCCATATTATTAGATCCTAACCTCTATTATCTTCAACATCCAGCAAAGTATCTGCTTTACATATATTAATACTTCAGTACATGTTTAATGAGTCCACAGGTAAATTCTTAGACTCCCCAAAAAGAGGAGATAATTAGGAGGAGGCACCTCATATTTAAATTATGGATTATGGCTGAAGATTGAACTCCAGGAGTCTTTCTGATTAGCAAAGGAGTGATCCAAAAAGTCAGGACATGTCCTTAGTTCTTCCAGGTTGACTAATACAGAATTCCATATAGATATATTTCTATAAACAGTTAAGGACAACACACTATAAATGTGTTATGCAACTTATGAAGGTTATTAAAATACTGTATTTCTAGAGTTCACTGAGGTTATTCAGAAGACTGCCACTTAAAGATTTGTTGTGGTTCAGTCACTAAGTTGTGTCCAACTCTTTGCAACCTCGTGGACTGCAGCATGCTAGGCTTCCCTGTCTTTCACCATCTCCCAGAATTTGCTCAAACTCATGTCCATTGAATCGGTGATACCATCTCATCCTGTCATTCCCTTCTGCTACTGCCCTCAAACTTTCCCAGCATCAGAATCTTTTCCAGTGAGTCAGCTCTTCACATCAGGTGGACAAAGTATTGGCGTTCATTCCTTCCAATGAATAGTCAGGGTTGATTTCCTTTAGGATTGATTGGTTTGATCTCTTTGCAGTCCAGGGGACTCTAAAGAGTCTTTTCCAATACAATTCAAAAACATTAATTCTTCAGTGTGTTTTATTGTCTCTCACATCTGTACAGCGGAGAAGGCAATGGCAACCCACTCCAGTACTCTTGCCTGGAAAATCCCATGGCTGGAGGAGCCTGGTAGGCTGCAGTCCATGGGATTGCTATGAGTCGGACATGACTGAAGCGATTTAGCAGCAGCAGGAGCACATCTGTACATGACTGCTGGAAAAATCATAACTTTGAACATATGGACTTTGTAGACAAAATGATGACTCTGCTTTTTAATATGCTGTCTATGTTTGTCATTGCTTTTCTTCCAAGGAGCAAGCTTTTTTAAATATCATGGCTGCAGTCACCATCTGCAGTGATTTTGGAGCCTAAGAAAATAGTCTCTCACAATTTCCATTGTTTCCCCATCTATTTGCCATGAAGTGATGGGACTGGATGCTATGATCTTCATTTATTGAATGTTGAGTTTTAAGCCAGCTTTTTCACTCTCCTCTTTCACCTTCATCAAGAGGCTCCTTAATTTCTCTTCGCTTTCTGCCATAAGGGTGATGTCATTTGCATTTCTGAGGTTATTGATATTTCTCCCAGCAATCTTGATTCCAGCTTGTGTTTCAGCCAGACCAGCATTTTGCATGATGTACTCTGCATATAAGTTAAATAAGCAGGGTGACAGTATACAGCCTTTATGTACTCCTTTCCCAATTTTGAACCAGTCTGTTGTTCCATTTTGGGTTCTAACTGTTGCCTCTTGACCTGCATACAGGTTTTCCAGGAAGCAGGTAAGGTGGTTTGTATTCCTACCTCTTTATGAATTTTCCACCCAAAGTTTGGCAAGGTTATTATTGCATTTGCACAGAAGTATGTATTTGGATGGGCTTCCCAGGTGGCGCTAGTGGTAAAGAACCCACCTGCCAATGCAGATGTAAGAGGGTTCAATGCCTGGGTAGGGGAGATCCCCTGGAGAAGGAAATGGCAGCTCATTCCAGTATTCTTGCCTGGACAATCCCATGGACAGAGGAGCCTGGTGGGCTATGGTCCATATGATTGCAAAGAGTCAGACAGGACTGAAGTGACTTAGCATAGCACAGCACATATATTTGGAATTCTAACAAATTTCTGGAAGGACACTTTGAAATAGGGCATCATATCTTGACTGAGTTGTATTTTTTACATTTAATTCTTCTTCATTTTTTAAAAATCAAAGTAATACATATATATAGTATTAAATGTCAAATTGTACTTCAAGGCCTTTGACCAAAAGTAATGATCCTCTTTCTCTTTTCATCAAAATTACATTTCCCAGAAGTGACAATAATAAGCAGTGTTAGTTGTTCCTTCTGGCATTTTTTTAATGCTTCTATATTTCTAACTAACACACTTATACTTAAACTACTGTTTTTTTCTTTTTTAATCAAGACTTTATGTATTCATTTCCTATTGTATTGCCTTTTATTCATTGTCCTGGGCATTTACTAGGCCTTTCTGATCTGGAATCTTATATTATTCAGTGGAAATTATCCTATATTGTTTCTGTGAAATTGTGATTTGTGATGTGAAATATATGCTTGATCCATGTCCCTTCCTGACAGAGAAGGCCTAAAACTCTTGGATTTTCCCAAATGATAAGAGCAATAAAAGTGAAAGTGAAAAAAAAAACAGGCGGAAAGGATCTTTTGTTATTCAAAACATGCCTATTTCTACCACACTTAAATTTAAGTTAATGAGGCAAATTTCGGAAAGCCCCTAATGATGGAAGGGGGCTGGTTGCCAGAGAAACAAACTAGATGAGAGGATTTGAATTTTCAGCCCTACCTGTTACCTCCAGAGAGGGAAAAGGAGCAGGAAATTGACTTAATCACCAATTGCAATGATTTAATCAATTATACCTACATAATTGCTTCCCAGGTGGCGCTAGTGGTAAAGAACCTGCCTGCCAATGCAGGAGACATAAGAGATTAGGATTAGATCCCTAGGTAGGGAAGATCCCCTGGAGGAGGGCATGGCAACCAGCTCCGGGATTCTTGCATGGAGAATCCCATGGACAGAGGAGCCTGGTTGGCTACCGTCCATAGGGTCGCAAAGAGTCCGACATGACTGAAACAATTTAGCACACATGCATGCTTACACACATCTACATAATGAATCCTCTTGAAAACCCTAACCTAAGGATCTGGAGAGCTTCCAGGTGGGTGAACACATGCAGTATTTGGAAAGCGGTGGACCTGGAGAGGGCAGTGAATATTTGCACTGCTCCCTCCACTTTCCCTGTATCTTTTCCTAGGCATCTCTTCCATCTGGCTGTTCTTGAGTTGTATCCTTTTATAATAAACTGGAGGTCTAGTAAGTAAACTCTTTTCCTGAGGTCCATGAGCTTCTAGCAAAGTATCAAATCCAAGGAGGGCAACAGGGGAACTCGAAACCAGTCATCCAGAAGCACCTGGAACTTGGGATTGGTGTCTGAAGTGGGAGGCGCAGCTTGTAGGATTGATCTCTTACCTTGTGGGATGTGATGTTATTTACAGGTAGATAGTATCAGAATTGAATTCTATTGAGTTGAATTGTAAATAGCACACAGAGCAGATATGTGGAGAATTGGAGAACTGGATGGTGTGGAAGATACCCTTCTCATGCCCCCAATGTGGTGGCCAGAAGTACTGAGGGTAAAGAGAAAAGAGCTAGACGTTTTCCTGCTCAAATTCTCTGATAATTTCTTTCCATCTTTTCTCTCTTTTTGGAACTTCTGTTTGTTTGATATCATACCTCCTCCTGGTTGAGTATCTAAAAGTTTCCCACCATTTTCCTTCAGGCTAATTTTTTTTCCTTCTTTTTTTTTTTGGTTTTATTCTACTGTTTTGGGATATTTTTTAAATTTTTCCAAGCCAGCTATTTTTTAATGTCTATTATTTTACTTTTATCCATTATGCTTTCTTTTATAATTAAACTTTTTTAAAAAAACTTAATTAAAGAATAATTGCTTTACAGAATTTTGTTTCTTTCTGTCAAACATCAACATGAATGAGCCTTAGGAATACATACATCCCCTCACTCTTGAACTTCTCTCCCATCTTCCTCTCCATCCCACCCATCTGCAGTGATCAGATCAGATCAGATCAGTCGCTCAGTCATGTCCGACTCTTTGTGACCCCATGAACCGCAGCACGCCAGGCCTCCCTGTCCATCACCAACTCCCGGAGGTCACTCAGACCCACATCCATCGAGTCAGCGATGCTATCCAGCCATCTCATCCTCTGTCGTCCCCTTCTCCTCCTGCCCTCAATCCCTCCCAGCATCAGAGTCTTCTCCAATGAGTCAACTCTTCGCATGAGGTGGCCAAAATACTGGAGTTTCAGCTTTAGCATCATTCCTTCCAAAGAAATACCAGGGCTGTCTGCATTGATACAGAGCCCTTATTTGAGTTTCCGGGGTCATACAGGAAATTCCCATCTGCTATCTATTTAACATATGGTAATGTTAGTTTCAATGTTACTCTCTTCATACATCTCACCTCCTCCCACGCAACCCTGTGTCCATAAGTCTTCTCTATGTCAGTTTCTCCATTCGTTTCACTTGGCTTTGCTTCGTTGCTTCAGTCGTGTCCGACTCTGTGTGATCCCAGAGACAGCAGCCCATGAGGCTCTCCATTCCTGGGATTTTCCAGGCAAGAACACTGGAGTGGGTTGCCATTTCCTTCTCCAATGCATGAAAGTGAAAGTAAAGTCGCTCAGTCGTGTCCAACACTCAGCGACCCCATTGACTGCAGCCTACCAGGCTCCTCTGTCTGTCCTGCAAATAAATTCATCAGTACCATCTTTCTAGATTCCATATATGTGCATTAGCATACGATGTTTATCTTTCTCTTTGTGACTTACTTCATTTAGTATAATAGGCTCCAGGTTCATTCAACTCATTAGAACTGACTCAAATGCATTCCTTTTTATGGCTGAGTAATATTTCATTGTATATATGAACACATACATACAACACTCTATGAACATGAACATTGAACTATATGTGTCTTAAGTGCCTAGGAGTGAGATTGTTGGGTCATATGCTGGCTTTATTTATATATAGTTTTTTAAGGACTCTCCATACTGTCTTCCATAGTGGCTGTATCAATTTACATTCCCACCAACAGTGCAAGAAGGTTCCCCTTTCTCCACACCCTCTCCAGTATTAATTGTTTATAGACTTTTTTTTTTTATCAAGAATCTCTTTTATTGATTATCAGAAACATTACAAACATCTCATATGAACAAATTGTAACATGACAGTGATTAGTTTGAACAATTAATACATTTCAGATATAAATGCAACCTAGATGTCCATCCACAGATGAATGGATACACAAGCTGTGGTACATATACACAATGGAGTATTACTCAGCCATTAAAAAGAATACATTTGAATCAGTTCTAAGGAGGTAGATGGAATTGGAGCCTATTATACAGAGTGAAGTAAGCCAGAAACAAAAACACAAATACAGTATACTAACGCATATATATGGAATTTAGAAAGATGGTAAAAATAACCCTATTTACGAGACAGCAAAAGAGACACTGATGTATAGACCAGACTTTTGGACTCTGGGACCGGGAGAGGGTGGGATGATTGGGGAGAATAGCATTGAAATATGTATAATATTATATCTGAAATGTTTATAGACTTTTTGTTGATGGCCATCCTGACTGGTGTGAGGTGATATCTCATTGTAGTTTTGATTTGCATTTCTCTAATAATGACCAACCTAGACAGCGTATTAAAAAGCAGAGACATTACTTTACCAACAAAGGTCCATCTAGTCAAACCTATGGTTTTTCTGGTAGTCATATATAGATGTGACCGTTGGAATATAAAGAAAGCTTAGTGCCAAAGAATTGATGCTATTGAACTGTGGTGTTGGAGAAGACTCTTTGAGAGTCTCTTGGACTGCAAGGAGATCCAACCAATCAATTCTAAAGAAATCCAGTCCTGAATATTCATTAGAAGGACTGGTGCTGAAGCTGAAGCTTTAATACTTTGGCCACCTGATGTGAAGAACTGAATCAGTGGAAAAGACCCTGCTGCTGGGCAAGATGGAAGGCAGGTGGAGAAGGGAATGATCAAGGAAGAGACGGTTGGATGGCATCACTGACACAAAGGACATGAATTTGAGCAAGCCCAGGGAGATGTAATGGACAGGGAAGCCTGGGGTACAGCAGTCTGTGGAGTCACAAACAGTTGGACACCACTGAGTGACTGAACTGAATTGATGTTGAGGTATGTTCCTTCTATGCCCATTTTTGGGAAGAGTTTTAATCAGAAATGGGTGCTGAATTTTGTCAGAGGCTTTTTCTGCATATATTGAGATTATCATATGGTTTCTACCTTTCAATTTGTTAATATGGTATATCACATTGATTGATTTGTATACATTGAAAAATCATTGCATTCCAGGAATAAACTCAACTTGATCATGGTGTATGAGCTTTCTCATGTATTGCTGAATTCTGTTTGCTAAAATTTTGTTGAGGATTTTTGCATCTCTGTGCATCAGTGATATTGGCCTGTAGTTTTCTTTTTTGTGTGTGTTGCCTTTGTCTGGTTTTGGTATCAAAGTGGTGGTGTCCTCATAGAATGAGTTTGGAAGTGTTCCTTCCTCTGCAGTTTTTTGGAAGAGTTTTAGAAGGATAGGGACTACTTGTCTTTAAATGTTTGATAGAATTCTCCTGTGAAGCCATCTGGTTCTGGGCTTTTTTTTTTTTTAAAGGGAGATTTTTGAATCTCAGCACAGCTTCAATTTTAGTGCTTGTAATTGGGTTGTTCACAATTTCTATTTCTTTCTGGTTCAGTCTTGGAAGATTGAACTTTTCTAAGCATCTGTCCATTTTTTCCAGGTTATCCATTTTATTGCCATATTCAGTTCAGATCAGTTAGGTCACTCAGTGGTGTCTGACTCTTTGCGTCCGCATAAACTGCAGCACACTAGGCCTGCCTGTCCATCACCAACTCCCGGAGTCCACCCAAACTCGTGTCCACTGAGTCAGTGATGCCATCCAAGCATCTCATACTCTGTTGTCCCCTTCTCATTTGCCCTCAGCTTTTCCCAGTATCAGGGTCTTTTCAAATGAGTCAGTTTTTCGCACCAGGTGGCCATATCAGATCAGATCAGATCAGTTGCTCAGTCGTGTCCGACTCTTTGCGACCCCAAGAACTGCAGCACGCCAGGCCTCCCTATCCATCACCAGCTCTCAGAGGTCACTCAGACTCACATTCATCGAGTCAGTGATGCCATCCAGCCATCTCATCCTCTGTCGTTCCCTTCTCCTCCTGCCCCCAATCCCTCCCAGCATCAGAGTCTTCTCCAATGAGTCAACTCTTCGCATGAGGTGGCCAAAGTACTGGAGTTTCAGCTTTAGCATCATTCCTTCCAAAGAAATCCCAGGGCTGATCTCCTTCAGAATGGACTGGTTGGATCTCCTTGCAGTCCAAGGGACTCTCAAGAGTCTTCTCCAACACCACAGTTCAAAAGCATCAATTCCTCGGCGCTCAGCCTTCTTCACAGTCCAGCTCTCACATCCATACATGACCACAGGAAAGACCATAGCCTTGACTAGGCGAACCTTTGTTGGCAAAGTGATGTCTCTGCTTTTGAATATGCTATCTAGGTTGGACATAACTTTCCTTTCAAGGAGTAAGCGTCTTTTAATTTCATGGCTGCAGTCACCATCTGCAGTGATTTTGGAGCCCAGAAAAAGAAAGTCTGACACTGTTTCCCCTGTTTCCCCATCTATTTCCCATGAAGTGATAGGGCCAGATGCCATGATCTTCGTTTTCTGAATGTTGAGCTTCAAGCCAACCTTTTCACTCTCCACTTTCACTTTCATCAAGAGGCTTTTTAGTTCCTCTTCACTTTCTGCCATAAGTGTGGTGTAATCTGCATATCTGAGGTTATTGATATTTCTCCCGGCAATCTTGATTCCAACTTGTGTTTCTTCCAGTCCAGCATTTCTCATGATTTACTCTGCATATAAGTTAAATAAGCAGGGTGACAATATGCAGCCTTGACGTACTCCTTTTCCTATTTGGAACCAGTCTGTTGTTCCATGACCAGTTCTAACTGTCGCTTCCTGACCTGCATACAGATTTCTCAAGAGGCAGATCAGGTGGTCTGGTATTCCCATCTCTCTCAGAATTTTCCATAGTTTATTGTGATCTACACAGTGGAAGGCTTTGGCATAGTCAATAAAGCAGAAATAGATGTTTTTCTGGAACTCTCTTGCTTTTTCTATGATCCAGCGGATGTTGGCAATTTGATCTCTGGTTCCTCTGCCTTTTCTAAATCCAGCTTGAACATCAGGAAGTTCACGGTTCACATATTGCTGAAGCCTGGCTTGGAGAATTTTGAGCATTACTTTACTAGCGTGTGAGATGAGTGCAATTGTGCAGTAGTTTGAGCACTCTTTGGTATTGCCTTTCTTTGGGATTGGGATGAAAGCTGACCTTTTCCAATCTTGTGGCCACTGCTGAGTTTTCCAGATTTGCTGGCATATTGAGTGCAGCACTTTCACAGCATCATCTTTCAGGATTTGGAATAGCTCCACTGGAATTCCATCACCTCCACTAGCTTTGTTCCTAGTGATGCTTTCTAAGGCCCACTTGACTTCACATTCCAGGATGTCTGGCTCTAGGTCAGTGATCACATCATCATGATTATCTGGGTCGTGAAGCTCTTTTTTGTACAGTTCTTCTGTGTATTCTTGCCACCTCTTCTTAATATCTTCTGCTTCCATTAGGTCCATACCATTTCTGTCCTTTATCGAGCCCATTTTTGCATGAAATGTTCCTTTGGTATCTCTGATTTTCTTGAATAGATCCTTAGTCTTTCCCATTCTGTTGTTTTCCTCTATTTCTTTGCATTGATCGCTAAAGAAGGCTTTCTTGTCTCTTCTTGCTATTCTTTGGAACTCTGCATTCAGATGTTTATATCTTTCCTTTTCTCCTTTGCTTTTCGCTTCTCTTCTTTTCACAGCTATTTGTAAGGCCTCCCCAGACAGCTATTTGGCTTTTTTGCATTTCTTTTCCATGGGGATGGTCTTGATCCCTGTCTCCTGTACAATGTCACGAACCTCATTCCATAGTTCATCAGGCACTCTATCTATCAGATCTAGGCCCTTAAATCTATTTCTCACTTCCACTGTATAATCATAAGGGATTTGATTTAGGTCATACCTGAATGGTCTAGTGGTTTTCCCTACTTTGTTCAATTTAAGTCTGAATTTGGCAATAAGTAGTTCATGGTCTGAGCCACAGTCAGCTCCTGGTCTTGTTTTTGCTGATTGTATAGAGCTTCTCCATCTTTGGCTGCATAGAATATAATCGATTTGATTTCGGTGTTGACCATCTGGTGAGGTCCATGTATAGAGTCTTCTCTTGTGTTGTTGGAACAGAGTGTTTGCTATGACCAATGCATTTTCTTGGCAAAACTCTATTAGTCTTTGCCCTGCTTCATTCCATATTCCAAGGCCAAATTTGCCTGTTACTCCAGGTGTTTCTTGAGTTCCGACTTTTGCATTCCAGTCCCCTATAATGAAAAGGACATCTTTTTTGGATGTTAGTTCTAAAAGGTCTTGTAGGTCTTCATAGAACCGTTCAACTTCAGCTTCTTCAGCGTTACTGGCTGGGGCATAGACCTGGATTACTGTGACATTGAATGGTTTGCCTTGGAAACGAACAGAGATCATTCTGTCGTTTTTGAGATTGCATCCAAGTACTGCATTTCGGACTCTTTTGTTGACCATGATGGCCACTCCATTTCTTCTGAGGGATTCCTGCCCACAGTAGTAGATATAATGGTCCTCTGAGTTAAATTCACCCATTCCAGTCCATTTTAGTTTGCTAATTCCTAGAATGTCAACATTCACTCTTGCCATCTCTTGTTTGACCACTTCCAATTTGCCTTGATTCATGGACCTGACATTCCAGGTAGGTGCTCATAATAATCTCTTAGAATCCTTTGTATTTCTGCATTGTCTGTTTTAACCTTTCTTTTTTCATTTTGAATTTTGTTGATTTGAGTCTTCTCTCTCTCTTTTTTTGTTTTCTTGATGATTCTGGATAAAGAATTTGTCAGTTTTGTTTATCTTCTCAAAGAAGCAGCTTTTAGTTTTATTAATCTTTACTATTGTTTCTTTAATTTCTTTTTCATTATTTCTGCTCTGATCTTTATGATTTCTTTCCTTCTGCTAACTTTGGGGTTTTTTGTTCTTCTTTTTCCAGTTGTTTCACGTGTAAGAACAGGTTGTCTATGGAGGTTCATTGTTTGGTCGATGGATCTGGATGCAGCATTCTCGTATGGAACTTTCTGTGATACTGGACGTATTTATGCTGCTCCATAAACCAGGTATTACTGTATGATATGTGGCTTGCAAAACTGTTTAAAACTTTTTTTAATTTATTTTTTTATTGAGGATAATTGCTTTAAAGAATTTTGTTGCTTTCTGTCAAACCTCAGTGTGAGTCAGCCATAGGAATCTGTATATCCCCTCACTTACGAAACTCCCTCCCATCTCCCACCCCATCCCACCCCTCTAGATTGAAACAGAGCCACTGTTTGAGTTTCCTGAGCCATACAGCAAATTCCCGTTGGTGATCTACTTTACATATGGTAATGTAAGTTTCCATGTTGTTCCTTCCATACATCTCACCCTCTCCTCCCCTCTCCCCATGTCCATAAGTCTATTCTCTATGTCTGCTTCTCCATTGCTGCCCTGTAAATAAATTCTTCAGTACCATGTTTCTAGATTCCGTACATATGTGTTAGAATATGATATTTATCTTCCTCTTTCTGACTCACTCCACTTCTCTATTATACACTCACTCTATAATTGGTTCTAGGTTCATCCACCTCATCAGATCTGACTAAAATCTGATGGCTGAGTAATATTCCATTGTGTATATGTACCACAACTTCTTTATCCATTCATCTGTCGATGGACATCTAGTTTGCTTCCATGTTCTAGCTACTGCAAATAGTGCTGCAATGAACAATGGCATACATGTGTCTTTTTCAATTTTGGTTTCCTCAGGGTATGTGCCTAGGAGTGGGATTGCTAGGTCATATGGTGGTTTTATTCCTAGTTTTTAAAGGAATCTCCATACTGTCTTCCACAGTGGCTGTATCAATTTACATTCCCACCAACAGTGCAGGAGCATTCCCTTTTCTCCACACTCTCTCCAGCATTTATTGTTTGTAGACTTTTTGATGATGGCCATTCTGACTGGTGTGAGGTGATATCTCATTGTAGTTTTGATTTGCATTTCCCTAATAATGAGTGATGTTGAGCATCTTCTCATGTGTTTGTTAGCCATCTATATGTCTTCTTTGGAGAAATGTCATGTAGGTCTTTTTCTGCTTTTTGATTGGGTTGTTTGTTTTTCTGGCATTGAGTTGTATGAGCTGCCTGCATATTTTGGAAATTACTCCTTTGTCAGTTTTTTCATTTGCTATTATTTTCTCCCATTTTGAGGGTTGTCTTTTCATCTTGCTTATAGTTGGAAGTTAGACCACCAGGGGTCCTTTGCTGTGCAGAAGCTTCTAAGTTTAATCAAGTCCCACTTGTTTACTTTTTTTTTAGAAGGAATGATGCTATGACTCTAGGACCTTGGGTCATAGAAGATCTTGCTTTGATTGATGTCTGGGACCGGAGTGTCTGCCTATGTTTTCCTCTAAGCTTTGTAGTTTCTGGTCTTACATTTAGGTCTTTAACCATTTTGAGTTTATTTTGTGTGTGGTATTAGGAAGTGTTCAAATTTCATTCTTTTACATGCAGCTGTCCAGTTTTCCCAGAACCATTTATTGAAGAGGCTGTCTTTGCCCCATCGTATATTCTTGCCTCCTTTGTCAAAAATAAGGTGCCCATAGGTGCATGGGTTTATTTCTGGGCTTTCTATCTTCTTCCATGGGTCTATATTTCTGTATTTGTGCCAGTGCCATACTGTCTTGATGACTGCAGCTTTGTAGTGTAATCTGAAGTCAGCAAGACTGATTCCTCCAGCTCCATTCTTCTTTCTCAAGACTGCTTTGGCTTTTCAGGGTCTTTTGTATTTCCATATGAATTGTGAAATTTTTTGTTCTGGCTCTGTGAAAAATGCCACTGGTGATTTAATAGGGATTGCACTGAACCTGTAGATTGCATTTGGTAGTATAGTCATTTTTACAATATTGATTCTTCCTACTCAGGAATATGGAATATCTCTTCATCTGTTTATTCTTTGATTTCTTTCATTAGTGTCTTACAGGTTTCTGTGTACAGTTCTTTTGTCTCCTTCAGATCAGATCAGTCGCTCAGTCGTGTCCGACTCTTTGCGACCCCCTGAACTGCAGCACGCCAGGCCTCCCTGTCCATCACCAGCTCCCGGAGGTCACTCAGACTCACAGCCATCAAGTCAGTGATGCCATCCAGCCATCTCATCCTCTGTCGTCCCCTTCTCCTCCTGCCCCCAATCCCTCCCAGCATCAGAGTCTTCTCCAATGAATCAACTCTTCGCATGAGGTGGCCAAAATACTGGAGTTTCAGCTTTAGCATCATTCTTTCCAAAGAAATCCCAGGGCTGATCTCCTTCAGAATGGACTGGTTGGGTCTCCTTGCAGTCCAAGGGACTCTCAAGAGTCTTCTCCAACACCACAGTTCAAAAGCATCAATTCTTTGGCACGCAGCCTTCTTCACAGTCCAGTTCTCACCTTCCAAGGAGTAAGCGTCTTTTAATTTCATGACTGCAGTCACCATCTGCAGTGATTTTGGAGCCCAGAAAAATAAAGTCTGACACTGTTTCCACTGTTTCTCCATCTATTTCCCATGTAGTGATGGGACCAGATGCCATGATCTTCGTTTTCTGAATGTTGAGCTTTAAGCCAACCTTTTCACTCTCCACTTTCACTTTCATCAAGAGGCTTTTTAGTTCCTCTTCTCTTTCTGCCATAAGGGTGGTGTCATCTGCATATCTGAGGTTATTGAGATTTCTCCCAGCAATCTTGATTCCACCTTGTGTTTCTTCCAGTCCAGCATTTCCCATGATGTACTCTGCATATATGTTAAATAAACATAGTGACAATATACAGCCTTGACGGACTCCTTTTCCTATTTGGAACCAGTCTGTTGTTCCATGACCAGTTCTAACTGTTGCTTCCTGACCTGCATACAGATTTCTCAAGAGGCAGGTCAGGTGGTCTGGTATTCCCATCTCTTTCAGAATTTTCCAGTTTATTGTGATCTACACAGTCAAAGGCTTGTCTCCTTAGGTAAGTTTATTCCTGAATATTTATCTCCATTTGTTGCAATGGTGAAAGGGATTGATTCCTTAATTTCTCTTTCTGATTTTTCATTTTTTGTATATATAAATGCAAGCTATTTCTGGATATTGATTTTGTATCCTGCAACTTTGCTAAATCCATTGATTAGCTCTAGTAGATTTTTGATACTATATTCAGGGTTGTCTATGTACAGTATCATGTCATCTGCAAACAGAGAGATTTATTTCTTCTTTTCTCATCTGGATTTCTTTTATTTCTTTTTCTTCTCTGATTGCTGTAGCTAGGACTTTCAGAACTATGTAGAATAATAGTGGTGAAAGTGGACACCCTTGTCTTATTCCTGATTTTAGGAGGAATGCTTTCAGTTTTTCACCACTGAGAATAATGTTTGCTGTGCTGGCAGAAGTGTGCTGGCTGCAACAGACTGTGCGGCTATGCAGAAGTGTGGCCAAGAGGGGCTACCCCATGCCTGAGGTCAGGGGTGCCGGCCGGGAGGAGCAACCCCCAAGTCCAAGGAGCAGTGGCTGCACTGGCACAGGAGGGCTGAGAGGAGCTACTCCACATTCAAGGTCAAGAGGGGCGATGGTGAGGAGATGCCCCTCATCCAAGGTAAGGAGCAGTGGCTGCGCTTTACTGGAGCAGTGGTGAAGAGATACCTGATGTCCAAGGTAAGAGAAACACAAGTAAGATGGTACATGTTGTGAAAGGCATCAGAGGGCAGACACACAAACCATAATCACAGAAAACTATTCGATCTAATCACATGAACCATAGACTTGTCTAACTCAATGAAACTAAACCATGCCATGTGGGGCCACCCAAGACAGGCGGGTCATGGTGAAGAGATCTGACAGAATGTGGTCCACAGAAGAAGGGAGTGGCAAACCACTTCAATATTCTTGCCATGAGAACCCCATGAACAGTATGAAAAGGCAAAATTATAGGGTACTGAAAGAGGAATTCCCCAGCTCAGTAGGTGCCCAATATGCTACTGGAGATCAGTGGAGAAATAACTCCAGAAAGAATGAAGGGATGGAGCCAAAGCAAAAACAATACCCAGTTGTGGATGTGACTCGTGATAGAAGCAAGGTCCGATGCTGTAAAGAGCAATATTGCATAGGAACCTGGAATGTTAGGTCTACAAATCAAGGCAAATTGGAAGTAGTCAAACAAGAGATGGCAAGAGTAAATGTCGACATTCTAGGAATCAGTGAACTAAAATGGACCGGAATGGGTGAATTTAATTCAGATGACCATTATATCTACTACAGTGAGCAGGAATACCTTAGAAGAAATGGAGTAGCCATCATGGTCAACAAAAGTCTGAAATGCAGTGCTTGGATGCAATCTCAAAAAAGACAGAATGATCTCTGTTCATTTCCAAGGCAAACCATTCAATATCATAATGATGCAAGTCTATGCTGCAACCAGTAATGCTGAAGAATCTGAAGTTGAATGGTTCTATGAAGACCTCCAAGACTTTTTAGAACTAACAACCCCCAAAAGATGTTCTTTTCATTATAGGGGACTGGAATGGAAAATTAAGAAGTCAAGAAACACCTAGGGTAATGGCAAATTTGGCCTTGGAATATGGAATGAAGGAGGGCAAAGGGTAATAGAGTTCTGCCAAGAGAACGCACTGGTCATAGCAAACACCCTCTTCCAGCAATATAAGAGAAGACTCTACACATGGACATTACCAGATGGTCAACATCGAAATCAGATTGATTATATTCGTTGCAGTCAAAGATAGAAAAGCTCTATACAGTCAGCAAAAACAAGACCAGGAGCTGACTGTGGCTTAGATCATCAACTCCTTATTGCCAAATTCAGACTTAAATAAAGTGGGGAAAACCACTACACCATTCAGGTATGACTTAAATCCCTTATGATTATACAGGCAAAATGAGAAATAGATTTAAGGGACTAGATCTGATAGACAGAGTACCTGATGAACTATGGACAGAGGTTCGTGACATTGTACAGGAGACAGGGAGCAAGACCATCCCCATGGAAAAGAAATGCAAAAAAAGCAAAATGGCTGTCTGGGGAAGCCTTACAAATAGCTGTGAAAAGAAGAGAAGTGAAAAGCAAAGGAGAAAAGGAAAGAATAAGCATCTGAATGCAGAGTTCCAAAGAATAGCAAGGAGTGATAAGAAAGCCTTCCTCAGTGAACAATGCAAAGAAATAGAGGAAAACAACAGAATGGGAAGGACTAGAGATCTCGTCAAGAAAATTAGAGATACCAAGGGAACATTTCATGCAAAGATGGGCTCAATAAAGGACAGAAATGGTATGGACCTAACAGAAGCAGAAGATATTAAGAAAGGTGGCAAGAATACACAAAAGAACTGTACAAAAAAGATCTTCACGACGAAGATAATCATGATGGTGTAATCACTCACTTAGAGCCCAACATCCTGGAATGTGAAGTCAAGTGAGTCTTAGAAAGCATCTCTATGAACAAAGCTAGTGGAGGTGATGGAATTCCAGTTGAGCTATTTCAAATCCTGAAAGATGATGCTGTGAAAGTGCTGCACTCAATATGCCAGCAAATTTGAAACACTCAGCAGTGGCCACAGGACTGGAAAAGGTCAATTTTCATTCCAATCCCAAAGAAAGGCAATGCCAAAGAATGCCCAAACTACCACACAATTGACCTCAGTTCAAACACTAGTAAAATAATGCTCAAAACTCTCCAAGCCAGGCTTCAGCAATATGTGGACCATGAACTTCCCGATGTTCAAGCTGGTTTTAGAAAAGGCAGAGGAACCAGAGATCAAATTAACAATATCTGCTGGATCATGGAAAAAGGAAAAGAGTTCCAGAAAAACATCTATTTCTGCTTTATTGACTATGCCAAATGTTTTGATTTTGTGGATCACAATCAACTGTGGAAAATTCTGAAAGAGATGGGAATACCAGACCACCTGACCTGCCTCTTGAAAAATCTGTATACAGGTCAGGAAGCAACAGTTAGAACTGGTCATGGAACAACAGACTGGTTCCAAATAGGAAAAGGAGTACGTCAAGGCTGTATATTGTCACCATGTTTATTTAACTTATATGCAGAGTACATCATGAGAAATGCTGGACTGGAAGAAACACAAGTTGGAATCAAGATCGCTGGGAGAAATCTCAATAACCTCAGATATGCAGATGACACCACCCTTATGGCAGAAAGAGAAGAGGAACTAAAAAGCCTCTTGATGAAAGTGAAAGTGGAGAGTGAAAAGGTTGGCTTGAAGCTCAACATTCAGAAAACGAAGATCATGGCATCTGGTCCCATCACTACATGGGAAATAGATGGAGAAACAGTGGAAACAGTGTCTGACTTTATTTTTGGGGGCTCCAAAATCACTGCAGATGGTGACTGCAGCCATGAAATTAAAAGACGCTTACTCCTTGGAAGGAAAGTTATGACCAACCTAGATAACATATTCAAAAGTAGAGACATTACTTTGCCCTAGGGTCCATCTAGTCAAGGCTATGGTTTTCCCAGTGGTTATGTATGGATGTGAGTGTTGGACTGTGAAGAAAGCTGAGCACCGAAGAACTGATACTTTTGAACTATGGTGTTGGAGAAGACTCTTGAGAGTCCCTTAGACTGCAAGGAGATCCAACCAGTCCATTCTGAAGGAGATCAGCCCTGGGATTTCTTTGGAACGACTGATGCTAAAGCTGAAACTCCAGTACTTTGGCCACCTCACACGAAGAGTTGACTCATTGGAGAAGACTCTGATGCTGGGAGGGATTGAGGGCAAGAGGAGAAGGGGACGACAGAGAATGAGATGGCTGGATGGCATCACTGACTCGATGGACGTGAGTCTGGGTGACCTCCGAGAGCTGGTGATGGACAGGGAGGCCTGGCGTGCTGCAATTGTATCACTATAACCATCTTTCTTAGAACTACTTTTGCTACATCACATAGGTTTTGAGTTGTTGTGTTTTCATTGTCATTTGTTTCTTTAAATTTTTTATTTCCTTTTTGATTTCTTAAGTAATCTGTTGGTTATTTAAAAACATGTTTAATCTCCATGTGTTTGTGTTTTGTAGAGTTTTTTCCTTGTCATTGATATCTAGTCTCATAGCATTGTTGTAGGTGAAGATGCTTGATATGATTTCAGTTTTCTTAAATTTACTGAGGTTTGATTTGTGATCCAAGATGTGGTCTATCCTGGAGAAAATCCATGTGCACTTGAGAAGAAGGTGTATTCTGCATATGGATGGAGTGTCCTGAAAATGACGATGAGATCCATCTCATCTAATGTATCATTTAAGACTTGTGTTTCATTGTTATTTTTTTGTTTTGATTATCTGTCCATTGGTGTGAGTGGGGTGTTAAAATCGCCTACTTTATTGTATTACTGTCAATGTCTCCTTTTATGTTTGTAGTGTTTGTCTTATGTATTGACATGCTCCTATGTAGGCTGCATAGACATTTAGAATTGCTATGTCTTCCTCACTGATTGTTCCCTTGATCATTGTGTACTGTCCTTCTTTATCTCTTGTTCAGTTCAGTTCAGTCGCTCAGTCCTATCTCACTCTTTGTGATCCCATGAACCGCAGCACGCCAGGCCTCCCTGTCCATCATCAACTCCCAGAGTTTACCCAAACCCATGTGCATTGTGTCGGTGATGCCATCCAAACATTTCATCCTCTGTCGTCCCCTTCTCCTCCTGCCCTTAATCTTTAACATCATCAGGGTCTTTTCAAATGAGTTAGCTCTTCACATCAGTTGGCGAAACTATGGACCTTCAGCTTCAGCATCAGTCCTTTCAATGAATATTCAGGACTGATTTCCTTTAGGATGGACTGGTTGGATCTCCTTGCAGTCCAAGAAACTCTCAAGAGTCTTCTCCAACACCACAGTTCAAAAGCATCAATTCTTCGGCACTCAGCTTTCTTTATGGTCCAACTCTCACATCCATACATGACCACTGGAAAAAACATAGCCTTGACTAGATGGACCTTAGGGCAAACTCATGTCTCTGCTTTTGCATATGCTTTCTAGGTTGGTCATAACTTTCCTTCCAAGGAGTAAGTGTCTTTTAATTTCATGGCTGCAATCACCATCTGCAATGATTTTAGAGCCTAGAAAATTTAAGTCAGCTACTATTTCCACTGTTTCCCCATCTATTTCCCATGAAGTGATGGGACTGGATGCCATGATGTTAGTTTTCTGAGTGTTGAGCTTTAAGTCAACTTTTTCACTCACCTCTTTCATCTTCATCAAGAGGTTTTTTAGTTATTCTTCACTTTCTTCCATATGGGTGGTGTCATCTGCATATCTGAGGTTATTGATATTTCTCCTGGCAATTTTGATTAGAGCCTGTGCTTCTTTCAGCCCAGCATTTTTCATGATTTACTCTGGATAGAAGTTAAATAAGCAGGCTGACAATAAACAGCCTTAACATACTCCTTTTCCTATTTGGAGCCAGTCTGGTGTTGCATGTCCAGTTGTAACTGTTGCTTCTTGACCTGCATACAGGTTTCTCAAGTGGCAGGTCAGGTGGTCTGGTATTCCCATCTCTTTCAGAATTTTCCACAGTTGATTGTGATTCACACAGTCAAAGGCTTTGGCATAGTCAATAAAGCAAAAATAGTTGTCTTTCTGTAACTTTCTTGCTTTTTTGATATTCCATCAGATGTTGGCAATTTGATCTCTGGTTCCTCTGGCTCTTCTAAGACCAGCTTGACATCTGGAAGTTTACAGTTTGTGTATTGCTGAAGCCTGGCTTGGAGAATGTTGAGCATAACTTTACTAACGTGTGAGATGAGTGCAATTGTGTGGTAGTTTGAGCATTCTTTGGCATTGCCTTTCTTTGGGATTGGAATGAAAACTGACCTTTTCCAGTCCTGTGGCCACTGCTGAGTTTTCCAAATTTGCTGGCATATTGTGTGCAGCACTTTCAGAGCATCATCTTTCAGCATTTGAAATAGCTCATCTGGAATTCCATCACCTCCACTAGCTTTGTTCATTGTGATGCTTCCTAAGGCCCATTTGACTTCACATTCCAGGATGTCTGGCTCTAGGTGAGTGTTTATACCATCACTGGTGTCCAGATCATTAAGACCTTTGTTCATAGTTCTTCTGTATATTTTTGCCACCTCTTTTTAATATCTTTTGCTTCCATAAGGTTTATAGTGTTTCTGTCCTTTATTGTGTGATCTTTGCATGAAATGGTCCCTGCTGCTGCTGCTGCTAAGTCGCTTCAGTTGTGTCCGACTCTGTGCGACCCCATAGACGGCAGCCCACCAGGCTCCACTGTCCCTGGGATTCTCCAGGCAAGAATACTGGAGTGGGTTGCCATTTCCTTCTCCAATGCATAAAAGTGAAAAGTGAAAGTGAAGTCGCTCAGTCGCGTCCGACTCTCAGCGACCCCATGGACTGGAGCCTATCAGGATCCTCCGTCCGTGCGATTCTCCGTCTTGTAGGTATTCATAGAACCGTTCAACTTGAGCTTCTTCAGCATTACTGGTTGGGCATAGGATTGGATCACCATGATATTGAATGGTTTGCCTTGGAAACGAACAGAGATCATTCTGTCATTTTTGAGATTGCATCCAAGTACTACATTTTGGGAAGGATTGGGGGCAGGAAGAGAAGGGGACGACAGAGGATGAGATGGCTGGATGGCATCACAGACTCTATGGACGTGAGTTTGGGTGAACTCCTGGAGTTTGTGATGGACAGGGAGGCCTGGCGTGCTGCAAGTCATGTGGTCGGAGAAAGTTGGACACAACTGAATGACTGAACTGAATTGAACTGCATTTTGGACTCTTTAGTGACCATGTAGTCATTACTCCATTTCTTCTAAGGGATTCCTGCTCACGGTAATAGATATAATGGTCATCTGAATTAAATCCACCCATTCCAGTCCATTTTAGTTCGCTGACTCCTAGAATTTCGACCTTCACTCTTGCCATCTCCTGTTTGATCACTTCTAATTTGCCTTGATTCGTGGACCTAACATTCCAGGTTCCTATGCAGTACTGCTCTTTACAGCATCGGACCTTGCTTCCATCACCAGTCACATCCACAACTGGGTATTGTTTTTGCTTTGGCTCCTTGTCTTCATTCTTTTTGCAGTTATTTCTCCACTGATGTCCTGTATCATATTGGGCACCTACTTACCTGGGGAGTTCCTCTTTTAGTATCCTATCATTTTGCCTTTTCATACTGTTCATGGGGTTCTCAAGGCAAGAATACTGAAGTGGTTTGCCATTCCCTTCTCCAGTAGACCTCATTCTGTCAGACCTCTCCACCATGACCTGCTCATCTTTGGTGGCCCCACACGGCATGACTTAGTTTCATTGAGTTAAACAAGGCTGTGGTCCGTTTGATCAAATTGGCTAGTTTTCTGTGATTATGATTTCCGTGTATCTGCCCTCTGATTCCCTCTTGCAACAATTACCATCTCACTTGGCTTTGTCTCACCTTGGACGTGGGGTATCTTTTCACAGCCTCTCAGCAAGCACAGCCACTGCTCCTTACCTTGGACGAGGTCTCCCCTCCTTACCTTGAACCTGGAGTAGCTCCTCTCGGCCCTCCTGCGCCCAGCAGCCACCACTCCTTGGACGTGGGGTTGCTCCTCTAGTCCGCTGCCCCTGACCTCGGGCATGGGGTTGCTCCTCTCAGCTCTAGCCCCTGTCTTCATAGAACCATTCAAATTCAGCTTCTTTGGCATGAGTAGTTGGGGCATAGACTTCGATTACTGTGATATTGACTGATTTGCCTTTGAAACAAACCAAGATCATCCATGTAAATTATTTCCTATTCATAAATAAATGAAAGACCAAAAACTGTTGCTCTCAAAATTGTTGGTCAGGTTTACATATTTTACCATTTTTCATTCTGTTGGGAAATAGAATTTGGCAGTATCAAGTAGTGTTGTATATAGAAGAAAATTTGAGGAATATTATGCATTTATCTTTCTTAGCAATGAAGGTTTTGGTGATTCATATTTGCCTTTGCAATGTTCCATGTCTTAAAGTCCAATTAGTAGAGAAATATAGGAATAACTAAACCAATGGCTTCCTAACTTTTTTGGACATAATTAATAGAAAGAAATACATCCTTTATCCTGACTCAGTATGTGTATACACAAACATGCACACACATACACACACTCATATATACATAAACATATACACATACACAAAAGTTCCATTTTAGAATTTAAACTTTTTCTAGTCACTTTTATAATTTTTTATTTCCAACAAATGATGTTTGTAATCCACTTAATTGATTTTACAATCCACCAATGGACACTATCCAGAAATTTGAAAATATTAAAATAGCAATAGTGGGAGTAGTTTGGGGAATTCTTTAGCCTCACTCTAATTTCTTTCAGCCCATGCTTTTCAGTGACCCCCAAATGAACACACAACTTATTTTTAAATCTAAATTGCTATGAAAACTCACTTCAAGACAAACTCCCAAGCTCCTTTTCTATCCCATAAGATTTCTGCCTTACACCCCACATGTGGAGAAATTCTGGAGCCACCACTGAATTCAACTGATAATGAGGCTTTATCAAGAAGCTAGTTATTTTAAAAAAGGTTAAAAGCAATTAAAGGCTGCAGTCTGGTTTTCCCATGGTTCTCTTTAAAAATCTCACTAATATTACTCTAAGGAAGTTGTAGGAGTAACAGATATGAACAAATAATGACAAAAAGAATCATAACAGACAACAGCAAATGAGACAAGTCAACATATGGAGGATGAAAAACATTTGAATCAATGCTATCCTATCTAGGCTTCTGGTTTATCTAAACTGTTGCATATGCTTAATGTTTAGTAGAATGATCAAAGCAAGCCTACAAAAGGCAAGCTGGTTTACAGTACAGATGCCAGGAAAGGCTCAGGAATGAAAGGTACAGGTTACTGCTGAAGGCAAATTTGGAGCGTCAGGATGAAAGTCTGTTTAAAATTCTTTAGACAAGTTAAAACTTGTAGATCTGTGCTGTTGAATGTAGTTGCCACTAACCATGTGTGGCTACTTATATTTAATGAAATGTAATTTAATGAAATGTTATCATCTCTGTTGGATGACAGAGAATGAGATGGTTGGATGCCATCACCAACTCAGTGGACATGAGTTTGAGCAAATTCATGGGGTTGCAAAGAGTCAGAATCAGCTTAATGACTGAACAACAAAAACAAATCTATTAATTAAGATTTAAAACAGAATAAGATGGTGGAGGAGTAGGTGGACATGGAGTACATCTCTCTCCACAGATACATCAGGAATACACCTTCAGACACAGAAGTGCATGCAGAACACCAGCTGAGAGCAGACAGGAGTATCTGACCAGTGGAAAAGAATATATAGAACCACACACAACTCGGGAGGATGAAGGAACTAGGGGGAAAAACAGGAGTGTTAGAGGGACTGATCCTGCCCTCGGTGAGTGGGGGAACTGAAGGAAGGGTCCAATCCCCACACTGGGGCAATTGTCTGAGTCAGAGGAGAAACATTTAAGGCTGAGAGTGAAGCAGCTGATCTGTGGCAGCCGAAATGGAATGAGAATCTTGACAGTCCTTGCGGCAGCCATACATACCCCAGACAGGGACATAGGTCTCCTGGAATGTGCAGTGGCTAGAAGCTGGAGCTTAGGGATTGTGGAGCAATCCCAGAGTGAAGGCTGCTGTTGACTGCAGAGAGACGGATTGAGGGGAGCAGAGAGAGGAGATTGTGATGAGAAATGGCTGTGGAGGAAAGCCTGGCAGCCTTGGAAGCAAGGGAGTACTGCTGAGTCACGGATGGAGGGTGGAGCCATCACCGTGGCCTCTCCCCACATGCCAGCATCGGCAGCTGAACAAAGAGACTGGTGCAGCAAACTCCTGATTCACTGAACTACAGAGCAGGACCCCACCCAGGGTGCCCCTTTAGGTGCCTGACCCGCCAATCTACAGAGTAGGACCCCAGTCAGGGGGACCCTCTATGTGCATGATGCACAGGACAGAGAAGGACCCCAGACAAGGGAGCCCTCTAAGGTCTAAATGGGTGGAGCTACGGAGAAAGACTGGCCAAAGAGAAAAGAGACCTTCTGACCGCCAGCTACAAGAGGCTCAAAAAAAGACTCTGATAGGGCCATAACTCCTGCCACAGAGGCAGTCCATGTCCCTGCACACTTGGTGCCACCAGGGTCCCCACAAGCCAAGCAGCTGTGCCATCTTCACGCTCAACTCTCACTGGGGCAGAGCTGCCACAGGCAAAAGATGTCTTGTGTCCATGCACACAGGGTCACTTCGGTAGTGTCTGACTCTTTGCAACTCTGTCGGCTGTGGCCTGCCAGGCTTCTCTGTCAAGGGGGTTCTCCAGGCAAGAATACTGGAGCGTACTGGCCAATACTGGTTGCCATATCCTTCTAGAACACTGTATTTCCTGCTACCCTAGCTGTCAACTCCCCTGAGTACCTGGTGCTGCCAGAAGCCCTGTGACCCAAGCAGCTGTACCACCTCCACACCTGGCTCTCACAGGGCAAATCCAAGTCCTTCAGGGCAGCCTCAGGAGCAAACCCCAGTGGACGACCCACATGCAAATGTAGAAATAAAACCTCAATTGAAACCCAGGGGCAGTGTGGCTAAGGAAGAAGACCCAAAACCTTCCCACTAGCTGTACAAGCTTCAGATTAAATCCACATGATCAAACTAGGCAGACTCTGTGTCTATGCAATGTATAAAAGGTTATTGAGAGCTCCCGCAAAAGAGAACTCACTAGTTCTGATAGCTGCGGTCATTGGTGGCAAGAACACACAGGAGTAGGACCAGATTAGAATCTGAGCTTTCCCCATAGCAGGTCCAGAGATCAGCACAGTGTTGGAGGGCATCCTAGGCAGGTGAGGTGGACTGTGACTCCCAGCGAGAGAAAGAACTTTGACTGCAGCGACTCAAGAAAAACATTTAATGTTCTTATGTTTTGATTTCTTCTGTAAATTCTTCTGGATTTTTCCTTTTTTTCCCCCTTGATTGTAGTTGTTGGTTTTATTGGCACTATGAAATCTAATAAAACTTGAGATTTTTTAAAATTTCTTTTTCTCAGGCACATTCATTATTGTTGTTATAAACCTCTGCCTCTATGTTGGGCTTTTGCAGTTCTGTGGAGTTTTCCTTTTTCCCCCCTTTTCTATTTTTTTAATTTTAATTTTAATTTTTAATTTTTTAAGCCTATTATTATTTTTTCTACATTTATTCTTTGTTTGCTTTTCCTAATATTCTTTTCCCCTTGTAGTTAATCTTTGATGTATATAAATCTTCCTTTATATATATATATATATATATATATATATATATATAAAAACAAAGCTAGTGGAGGTGATGGAATTCCAGTGGAGCTATTCCAAGTCCTGAATGATGATGCTGTGAAAGTGCTACACTCAATATGCCAGCAAATTTGGAAAACTCAGCAGTGGCCACAAGATTGGAAAAGGTCAGTTTTCATCCCAATCCCAAAGAAAGGCAATGCCAAGGAGTGCTCAAACTACCGCACAATTGCACTCATCTCACATGCTAGTAAAGTAATGCTCAACATTCTCCAAGCCAGGCTTCAGCAATATGTGAACCGTGAACTTCCTGATGTTCAAGCTGGATTTAGAAAAGGCAGAGGAACCAGAGATCAAATTGCCAACATCCGCTGGATCATGGAAAAAGCAAGAGAGTTCCAGAAAAACATCTATTTCTGCTTTATTGACTATGCCAAAGCCTTTGACTGTGTGGATCACAATAAACTATGGAAAATTCTGAAAGAGATGGGAATACCAGACCACCTGATCTGCCTCTTAAGAAATCTGTATGCAGGTCAGGAAGCAACAGTTAGAACTGGTCATGGAACAACAGACTGGTTCCAAATAGGAAAAGGAGTACGTCAAGGCTGCATATTGTCACCATGTTTATTTAACTTATATGCAGAGTACATCATGAGAAATGCTGGACTGGAAGAAACACAAGTTGGAATCAAGATTGCCGGGAGAAATATCAATAACCTCAGATATGCAGATGACACCACTCTTATGGCAGAAAGTGAAGAGGGGCTAAAAAGCCTCTTGATGAAAGTGAAAGTGGAGAGTGAAAAGGTTGGCTTAAAGCTCAACATTCAGAAAAAGAAGATCATGGCATCTGGTCCCATCACTGCATGGGAAATAGATGGGGAAACAGTGGAAACAGTGTCAGACTTTGTTTTTCTGGGCTCCAAGATCACTGCAGATGGTGACTGCAGCCATGAAATTAAAAGACGCTTGCTCCTTGGAAGGAAAGTTATGACCAACCTAGATAGCATATTCAAAAGCAGAGACATTACTTTACCAACAAAGGTTCGCCTAGTCAAGGCTATGGTCTTTCCTGTGGTCATGTATGGATGTGAGAGCTGGACTGTGAAGAAGGCTGAGCGCCGAGGAATTGATGCTTTTGAACTGTGGTGTTGGAGAAGACTCTTGAGAGTCCCTTGGACTGCAAGAAGATCCAACCAGTCCATTCTGGAGGAGATCAATCCTGGAATTTCTTTGGAAGGAATGATGCTAAAGCTGAAACTCCAGTATTTTGGCCACCTCATGCGAAGAGTTGACTCATTGGAGAAGACTCTGATGCTGGGAGGGATTGAGGGCAGGAGGAGAAGGGGACGACAGAGGATGAGATGGCTGGATGGCATCACTGACTTGATGGATGTGAGTCTGAGTGACCTCCGGGAGCTGGTGATGGACAGGGAGGCCTGGCGTGCTGCAGTTCATGGGGTCACAAAGAGTCGGACACGACTGAGCGACTGATCTGATCTGAAATCTTCCTTATCTACCACTATTTAACTTTGCGTATATATTCTTTCTTTCCTTTCCTCTTGATATATTTGTTAGTTTTATTTTCATTGCTTTATTCACCACTTGGCACCTTGCTTTAGTTTTGCTTTCCAAACCATGCTTTAGTTAGTTTTGTTCTGGTAGATATAATTTTTGGCTTCCATTGTGTGCTGGGTCAATCATTGTACTTTAAATTTGTTGGACTGTTTTGATTTTGCTTATGGGTGTATATATATGTGTATATTCAGTCACACTTTTTATTGTTGTTATAAACCTCTGCTTCTGCATTGGGTTTTTGCAGTTCTGTGGAGTTTTCCTTTGTTTTTTTCCCATTTATTTTTCTTCTTCCATTTTTCTTTTTCTTTTCTTTTTTCTATAATTTTAGTTTTTAATTTGTTTAAACCTATTATATTTTTCTACATTTATTCCTTTCTTTGCTTTTCCTACTATTCTTTTCCCCTTGCTGCTGCTGCTGCTGCTGCTGCTAAGTCACTTCAGTCGTGTCCGACTCTGTGCAACCCCATAGACGGCAGCCCACCAGGCTCCCCCGTCCCTGGGATTCTCCAGGCAAGAACACTGGAGTGGGTTGCCATTTCCTTCTCCAATGCTTGCAGTTAATCCTTAATGTATATATACCTTCTTTCTCTACCACTATTTAACTTTGCATTTCTATTCTTTCTTTCTTTTCTTTCTTCCCTTTCCTCTCAACATATTTGTTAGTTTTATTTTCATTGTTTTATTCCTCACTTGGCACCTTGCTTAAGTTTCGCTTTCCAGTGTGTGCTTTAGTTAGTTTTGTTCTTAACTGATAAATGCAATTTTTGATTTCCTTTGTTTGTCAGATCAATCTACTGTACTTTATTTTTGTTGGACTCCTTTTACCGTGCTCATGGGTGTATTTGTATATGTGTATATTCCATTATTTTAATTGTTATTTGCCTGATTTTGTAACTTCCCTTTGTCTGCAGTTCATCTCTGGTTTTTCATTTTTGGATATTTGTTTTAATCTCACTTAATGCCACAGTAAACCACTTGTGGAATCTTTGCTCCCGACTAGAGATCAAGCTCTGAGCCTTTGGAGTGGGAACACTGACTCCAAGACCCTAGTCTACCAGACACATTACCCTAAGGAGTATCAAATAGTGAGAACTCACACAGAGGAAAGCCACTTGAATACAAGACCTGGCATCACCCGAGCACCAGTAGCACCCTGTGCAGGACACCTCATCTAAACAACAAAAAAGCAAAAATACAAACCCATTCATCAGCAGACAGGATTACTGCCTCACTCAGCCTTGCCCATCAGAGGAAAAAAAAACAGCACAATCTCACCTTATATGAAGCTTACACAAACCACTGGACCAGCAACATTAGGAGGGCAGAAACCAAAAGAAAGACAGAATTCAACCTTGAAGCCTGGGAATAGGAGACCTCAAACACCACAAGTCAATAATAATAATGAAAAGGCAGAGAAATACTGCTCAAATGAAGGAACAAACTAGAAACACAGAGGTCCAAATAAATGAAGAGGAAATAGGCAAATTACCTGAAAAAGGATTCAGAAAAGTGATAGTCAAGATGATCAAAAACCTTGAAAAAAAAGGGAAAAAAATGTAAGAATCAATTAACAAAGACCTAGAAGAATTAAAGAATAAACATACAGAAGCAAACAGCACAATTATTGAAATTAAAAATACTCTGAAGGGAATCAATAACAGAATATCTGAAGCAGAAGAATGAATCAGTGAGCAGGAAGATAAAATGCTGCAGATAATTTCTGAAGAACAGAATAAAGTAAAAAGAATGAAAACAAATGAGGATAGCCTCAGACACCTCTGGGACAATATCAAACACACCAACAGTCGAATTATAGGGGTTCCAGAAGAAAAAGAGGAAAAGAAAAGTTAGAAAATTTTTGAAGAGATTATAGTTGAAAATTTCCCCAACGTGGAAAAGGAAATAGACAATTAAGTCCAAGAGGCACAAAGAGTACCATACAGGATAAACCCAAGGAGAAACAGGCCAAGACACATAGTAATCAAACTAACAAAGACTAAACACAAAGAAAGAATGTTAAAAGCAGCAAGGGAGAAGCAACAAGTAACATACAAGGGAATCCCTATATGTTTAACATCTGATCTTTTAGGAGAAACTCTGCAGACCAGAAGGGAATGGCAGGATATGTTTAAAGTATCAAAAGGGAAAAATCTACAACCAAGATTACACTACTTGGCAAGGATCTCATTCAAAATTGATGGAGAAATAGAAGGCTTTACAGACAAGCAAGTTAAGAGAATTCAGTACCACCAAACCAGATTTACAACAAATGTTAAAGGGAATATATAGTCAATAAATAATTATACTTTCCTGGTGGCTCAGACGGTAAAGCGTCTGTCTACAATGCAGGAGACCTGGGTTCAATCCCTGGGTTGGGAAGATTCCTTGGAGAAGGAAATGGCAATCCACTCCAGTACTATTGCCTGGAAATTCCCATGGACAGAGGAGCCTGGTAGGCTACAGTCCATGGGGTCGCAAAGAGTCAGACATGACTGAGCGACTTCACGTTCATGTTCATAGTCAATAAATACAAGACAAGATAAAAGATCTATGAAATCAACCCCAAACAATTAAGCAAATGGCAATAGGAACTTATATATCAATAACTACTTTAAATATAATTGGATTAAATGCTGCAACCCAAAAACACAGACTGGCTAAATGGATACAGAAACAAGACCTATATATATGCTGTTTACAAGAAACTCACTTCAGACCTAAAGAAACATATAGACTGAAACACAGAGGATGGAAAATTATGTTCCATGCAAGTGGGAAGCAAAAGAAAGTTGGAATAACAATCCTTATATCAGACAAAATAGACTTTAAAGAATATTACAAGAGATAAGTAAGGACACTACATAGTGATCAGGGATGATTCCAAGAGGAAGATGTAACAATAGTAAATATCTATGCACTCAACATAGAAGCACGTCAAACATAAGACAAACATTACAAACATAAAAGGAGAAATTGACAGTAAAACAAATATAGTGGGAGACTTTAACACCCTACTCACACCAATGGCTGCTGCTGCTGCTAAGTCACTTCAGTCGTGTCCAACTCTGTGTGACCCCATAGATGGCAGCCCACCAGGCTCCCCCGTCCCTGGGATTCTCCAGGCAAGAACACTGGAGTGGATTGCCATTTCCTTCTCTAATACATGAAAGTGAAAAGTGGAAGTGAACTCGCTCAGTCGTGTCTGACTCTTAGCGACCCCATGGACTGCAGCCCAACAGGTTCCTTGATCCATAAGATTTTCCAGGTGAGAGTATTGGAGTGGGCTGCCATTGCCTTCTCCACACACCAGTGGACAGATCATAAAAACAGAAAATTAACAAGGAAACACAAGTCTTAAATAACACATTACATAAGATGGATCTCATTGACATCCTCAGGACATTCCATCCAAATGCAGAAGAATACACCTTCTTCTCAAGTGCACATGGAACATTCTCCAGGATAGACCACATCTTGGGTCACAAATTAAACCTCAGTAAATTTAAGAAAATTGAAGTTGCATCAAGCATCTTCTCTGACCACAACGCTGTGAGACTAGATACCAATTAGAAGAAAAAAACTCTACAAAACACAAACACATGGAGATTAAACAACACATTTCTAAATAACCAACAGGTTACTGAAGAAATCAAAAGGGAAATGAAAAAATTTATAGAAACAAATGACAATGAAAACATGACAACTCAAAACCTATGGGATGCAGCAAAAGTAGTTCTAAGAAAGAAGGTTATAGCAGTACAATCCTACCTCAAGAGACAAGAAAAACATCGACTAGACAACCTAACTTTATACCTAAAACAACTGGAAAAATGGGAACAAAAAAACCCCCCAAATTAGTAGAAGGAACGAAATCATAAAGATCCAAGGAGAAATAAACAGAAAAGAAATGAAAGAAACAGTAGTAAAGATTGATAAAACTAAAAGCTGGTTCTTTGAGAAGATAAACAAAATTGACAAGCCTTTAGCCAGACTCATCAAAAAAAAAAAAAAAAAGAAAGAAGAATGAAATCAACAAAATTATAAAGGAAAAAAAGAGGTTACAAAAGAGTGCAGAAACGCAGAGGATTATAAAAGATTATTATGAACAACTATATGGCAACAAAATGGATAACCTGAAAGAAATGGACAGATGCTTCAGATCAGATCAGATCAGTCGCTCAGTCGTGTCCGACTCTTTGTGACCCTATGAATCGCAGCATGCCAGGCCTCCCTGTCCATCACCAACTCCCGGAGGTCACTCAGACTCATGTCCATCGAGTCAGTGATGCCATCCAGCCATCTCATCCTCTGTCATCCCCTTCTCCTCCTGCCCCCAATCCCTCCCAGCATCAGAGTCTTTTCCAATGAGTCAACTCTTCGCATAAGGTGGCCAAAGTATTGGAGTTTCAGCTTTAGCATCAGTCGTTCCAAAGAAATCCCAGGGCTGATCTCCTTCAGAATGGACTGGTTGGATCTCCTTGCAGTCCAAGGGACTCTCAAGAGTCTTCTCCAACACCACAGTTCAAAGGCATCAATTCTTCGGCGCTCAGCTTTCTTCACAGTCCAGCTCTCACATCCATACATGACCACAGGAAAGACCATAGCCTTGACTAGGCGAACCTTTGTTGGTAAAGTAATGTCTCTGCTTTTGAATATGCTATCTAGGTTGGTCATAACTTTCCTTCTAAGGAGTAAGCGTCTTTTAATTTCATGGCTGCAGTCACCATCTGCAGTGATTTTGGAGCCCAGAAAAATAAAGTCTGACACTGTTTCCACTGTTTCCCCATCTATTTCCCATGTAGTGGTGGGACCAGATGCCATGATCTTCTTTTTCTGAATGTTGAGCTTTAAGCCAACCTTTTCACTCTCCACTTTCACTTTCATCAAGAGGCTTTTTAGTTCCTCTTCACTTTCTGCCATAAGGGTGGTGTCATCTTCATATCTGAGGTTTTTGATACTTAGAAATGTTCAATCTTCCAAGAATGAACCAGGAAGAAATAGAAATTATGAACAACCCAATTACAAGCACTAAAATTGAAGCTGTAATAAAAAATCTGCCCCCCAAAAACAAAAGCCCATGACCAGATGGCTTCACAGGAGAATTCTATCAAACATTTAGAGACGAGTAAAGCCTATCCTTTTAAAACTCTTTCAAAAAATTGCAGAGGAAGGAACACTTCCAAACTCAGTCTATGAGGCCACCATCACCCTGATAGCAAAAACAGACAAAGGCAACATACAAAAAAAGAAAACTACAGGCTGATTCACTGATGAACAGCGATGCAAAAGTCCTCAACAAAATTTTAGCAAACATAATTCAGCAACACATCAGAAAGCTCATACACCATGATCAAGTTGGGTTTATTCCAGGAATGCAAGGACTCTTCAGTATACACAAATCAGTCAATGTGATACACAGTATTAGCAAATTGAAAGATAAAAAACCACATGATCATCTCAATACATGCAGAAAAAGCCTCTGACAAAATTCAGTACCAATTTATGATTAAAACTCTTCAAAAAATGGGCATAGAAGAAACCTACCTCAACGTAGTAAAGGCCGTATATGATAAGCCTACAGCAAACATTATTCTCAGAGGTGAAAAACTGAAAGCATTCCTCCTAAGATCAGGAACAAGACAAGGGTGTCCACTTTCACTACTATTATTCTACATAGTTCTGGAAGTCATAGCTACAGCAATCAGAGAAGAAAAAGAAATAAATCCAGATCAGAAAAGAAGAAGTAAAACTCTCACTGTTTGCAGATGACATGATACTGTACATAGAAAACCCTGAAGATAGTACCAAAAACCCACTAGAGCTAATCAGTGGATTTAGCAAAGTTGTAGGATACAAAATCAATACACAGAAATTGCTTGCACTAGAAATACAACAATTAGAATATACTAACAATGAAAAATCAGAAAGAGAAATTAAGGAATCAATCCCATTCACCGTTGCAACAAAAGGAGTTAAATATCCAGGAATAAACTTACCTAAGGAGACAAAAGAACTGTACACAGAAACCTGTAAGACACTAATGAAAGAAATCAAAGAATAAACAGATGGAGAGATATTCCCTGTTCCTGGATAGGAAGAATCAATATTGTGAAAATGACTATACTACCAAATGCAATCTACAGGTTCAGTGCAATCCCTATTAAATCACAGGTGGCATTTTTCACAGAGTCAGAACAAAAAATTTCACAATTCATATGGAAACACAAAAGACCCTGAAAAGCCAAAGCAGTCTTGAGAAAGAAGAATGGAACTGGAGGAATCAGTCTTCCTGACTTCAGATTACACTACAAAGCTATAGTCATCAAGACAGTATGGCACTGGCACAAAAACAGAAATATAGACCAATGGAACAAGATAGAAAGCCCAGAAATAAACCCATGCACTTATGGGCACCTTATTTTTGACAAAGGAGACAAGAATATACAATGGAGCAAAGACAGCCTCTTCACTAAATGGTGCTGGTAAAATTGGACAGCTACACATAAAAGAAGGAAATTAGAACACTTCCTAACACCATACACAGAGATAAACTCAAAATGGATTTAAGACCTAAATTTAAGACCAGAAACTGTAAAGCTTAGAGGAAAACATAGACAGAACACTCGGTGACATAAATCAAAGCAAGATCCTCTATGACCCACCTCCTAGAGTAATAGGAAAAAAAAAAAAAAAAAAAGAAGTAAACAAGTGGGACCTGATTAAACTTAAAAGCTTTTGCACAGCAAAGGAAACTATAAGCAAGATGAAAAGACAACCCTCAGAATGGGAGAAAATAATAGCAAATGAAAAAACTGACAAAGGAGTAATTTCCAAAATATGCAAGCAGCTCATATAAATCAATGCCAGAAAAACAAACAACCCAATCAAAAAGGGGAAAATACCTAAACAGACATTTCTCCAAAGAAGACATTTAGATGGCTAACGAACACATGAGAAGATGCTCAACATCGCTCATTATTAGGGAAATGCAAATCAAAACTACAATGAGATATCACCTCACACCAGTCAGAATGGCCATCATCAAAAAGTCTACAAACAATAAATGCTGGAGAGAGTGTGGAGAAAAGGGAATGCTCCTGCACTGTTGGTGGGAATGTAAATTGATACAGCCACTGCGGAAGACAGTATGGAGATTCCTTAAAAAACTAGGAATAAAACCACCATATGACCTAGCAATCCCACTCCTAGGCACATACCCTGAGGAAACCAAAATTGAAAAGACACATGTATGCCATTGTTCATTGCAGCACTATCTGCAGTAGCTAGAACATGGAAGCAACCTAGATGTCCATCGACAGATGAATGGATAAAGAAGTGGTGGTATATATACACAATGGAATATTACTCAGCCATCAGATTTTAGTCAGATCTGATGAGGTGGATGAACCTAGAACCAATTATACAGTGAGTGTATAATAGAGAAGTGAAATGAGTCAGCAAGAGAAAGATAAATATCGTATTCTAACACGTATGTACGAAATCTAGAAACATGGTACTGAAGAATTTATTTACAGGGCAGCAATGGAGAAGCAGACATAGAGAATAGACTTATGGACATGGGGAGAGAGAAGGAGAGGGTGAGATGTATGGAAGGAGAAACATGGAAACTTACATTACCAGATGTAAAGTAGATCGCCAACGGGAATTTGCTGTATGGCTCAGGAAACTCAAACAGAGGCTCTGTTTCAATCTAGAGGGGTGGGATGGGGTGGGAGATGGGAGGGAGTTTCGTAAGGGAGGGGATATATGGATTCCTATGGCTGATTCACATTGAGGTTTGACAGAAAGCAACAAAATTCTGTAAAGTAATTATCCTCAATAAAAAAATAAATTAAAGAAGTTTTAAACAGTTTTGCAAGCCACATATCATACAGTAATACCTGGTTTATGGAGCAGCATAAATACGTCCAGTATCACAGAAATTTCCATAGGAGAATGCTGCATCCAGATCCATCGACCAAACAATGAACCTCGACTACTGCATCTGACCTAATGCAGCAAATGAGGGTCAGGGGACTAGGGGCGCTGGCTACACAGAAGGTGAGAGTGTACTCCTTTCCTGGAAGAAGGACAGTTAGGGGAAGTCATGCATACTAAGTGTGAAGACCTCAGTTTCCTTTCTCTGCCCTCCAAACTGCCAACATAAAAGCTTATGTGGGCATGGGGGAGTGGGAGACCTGAGTTGTTCTCTGGCAAAATAGATTAGGTGTAAGCTCTGGAGGAAAACCAGTTTTTGAGAGCTTCCAATGAATGGGCCATGACAGGCTTGATCATCATCTGAAACCCACCAGTCAATGGGCCAACCCCACAAAGTTTTCAATCAGCCTCCTAAAGTTCATCTATGAGTGCAAATAGACACAAAGGTCCTAGACGTTAGAGACTAGGACACACAATAGAGACCAAAGCAAACACATATAAAAGAGAAACTTGGAGAAAAGGCAAGTGCCAAAACACTGTAAGAAATGTTAAAAGCAAATATATTTTTATCTTCACAGTGATGAGAGAAGTTATGTAACAGTTGCCAAAAAATAAGGGAATCAGAAAGGATTCTTAAGAATTAAAAATATAATAGGCAATGAAAGTATCTATTAAAACATAATGGATAGTGAGAAGGAACAATATGGTGAAGTCGGTGGACGTGGAGAATACACCTTCAGACGCAGAAGTGATGGCAGAACGCCAGCTGAGAGCGGGCAGGAGTACCTGACCACTGGAGAAGAACAATAGAACCATGTGAAACTCAGTAGGACAAGGAACCAGGGGAAGAAACAGGAGTCGGTAGAACTGGATCTGCCCTCGGCGGGCGGGGGAACTGAAGCTGGGCTCCAATTCCCGCATCGGGGCAATTGTTTGGGTGACAGGAAAATCACTTAAGGCTGAGAGTGAAGTAGCTGATCTGTGGCATCCTAAACAGAATGCGAATCACACAGACATCCTTGCCACAGTCATAGACCCCCTAGAAGGCACAGCGGCTGGGAGCTGGAGCTGAGGGATTGTGGAGCGATCCCAGGGTGAGGTCTGCTGTTGACTGTGGGGAGACATCCCAAGGGAACATGAGGGAGGAGACTGTGGTGGGAAACGCCTGTGGAGGAAAGTCAGGCAGCCATGGAAGCACGGCGATACCACTGAGTCAAGCACAGGGGGTGGAGCCAGCACCGTCGCCTATCTCTGCCCACATCCCACACCAGCAGGTGAGCAACAGAGACTGGCCCTTCAAGCACCTGACACGCGGAGCAACAGGGAAGGACCCCAGGCCGGGGAGCCCTCTAAGTGCCTGAGCAGGCAGAGCAACAGAGAAGGGCTGCCCAGAGACCTTCTGATCACCAGCTGCCAGAGGCTGCACAAAGACTCTGCTAGGGCCACAGCTCCTGTGGCTGGGGCAGTCCGTGTCCCTGCACACTTGGTGCCACCTGGGTCCCCCCAACCCGAGCAGCTGCACCACCTTCATGCCTGATCCTCACTGGGGTAGAGCTGCCACAGAGTCCTGAGTCTGGACATGCAGGGTCACTTTGGTTGTGTCCAACTCTTTGTGACCCTGTGGACTGTGGCTTGCCAGGTTTCTCTGGGGGATTCCACAGGCAAGAATTCTGGCGTGGGTTGCCATACCCTTCTAGAGCATCATATTTCCTGCTTCCCTAGCCACCAGCTCCCCTGAGCACCTGGTGCTGCCAGGGCCCCTATCACCCAAGCAGCTGTGCCACCTCCACACCTGGCCCTCACTGAGGCAGACCTAAGACCGCCAGGTTAGTCTCAGGAGCAAACCCCTGTGGATGACCCACATGCTGAGGTGGAGATAAAACCACAGTTGAAACCGAGAGACAGTGTGGCTAATGAAGAGGACCCAAAACCTTCCCACCAGCTGTACTAGCTGCAGATTCAATCCACACGATCAACTAGGCAGACTCTGCATCTCTGGACATATAAAATGACATTGAAAGTTCTCACAGAAGAAAACATACTAGTTCTGATAGCTGTGGACACTGGAGGCACGAACACACAGGAGTAGGACCAGATTAGAGTCTGAGCTGCTCCCACAGCAGGTCCAGAGACCAGAGTGATGTTGGAGGGCATTCAAGGGAGCCAAGGTGGACTGTGACTCCCAGCAAGAGAAAGGACTCTGACAGCGGCCACTCAAGGAAAACATTTATTATTTGTATATTTTAACTGCTCCTGTACTTTCTTCTGGATTTTTTTTTCCTTTTTCTCCCATTCCCACCCCCCCCCCCCCCCCCGGTAATGTATTGGTTGATTTCATTAATACTATTCAATCTATTTAAGCATTTGAGAATTGTTTTCTTGAATCACACTTTTTATTTCTGGTGTAAGCTTCTGCCTCTGTTGGCCTTTTGCATTTCTGTGGAGTCTTCCTTTTTATTTTTTTTAATTCTCTCTTTCTTTTAATTTAAATTGTTATATTTTAAATTTATTATTATTTTTTTACATGTATTTCTTTGTTTGCTTTTCCTACTGCTCTTTTCTCCTTGAAGTTAATCTTTATATAAATCTTCTTTATCTAATTCTATTTAATCTTGCATTTCTATTCTTTTATTTCTTTCTTTTTTACACCATATTTGTAGTTTGTTTTGTTTTATTGCTTTATTCCCCAGTGGGCATCATGCTTTAGTTTTGTTTTCCAGTTTGTGCTTTAGCTAGTTTTGTTCTTAACTGGTGACATCATTTTTTGTTTCCTTTGTTTGCCAGGTCAATCTATTGCAGTTTTTATTTTTTTTGGACAGTTTTGATTTTGCTTATAGGTGTATACATATATGTGTATATTCATTTTTTTAGTTATTATTTGCCTGATTTTTAATTGCCAATTGTCTGGGGTCTTTCCTTTTTTTCTCATTTAAGGTTGTTTGTTTTACCTCAATTAATGCCATAGCAAACCACATGTGGAATCTCCATTCCCAGTCAGGGATCAAGCCCTGAGCCTTTGGAGTGGAGGTGCTGATTCCAAGACACTAGACTACCTGATAACTCCTAACTCTAGGGAGTATCAAATAGTGAGAAGTCCTGCAAAGGCAACCCCTTGTCTACGAGACCCAGCATCACCCAAGTGTCAGTAGCACCCTCTTCAGGACGCCTTATCCAAACAACAAACAAGACAAAAATACAAACCCAGTTATCCGCAGACAGAATTACCACTTCACTCAGCCCTGTACATAAGAGGGGGAAAAAAAAAAGCAATAAATAACTCATCTCCTCCAACCAAAATGCAAGCACAAGACACACCCTACAAGAAGTTTACACAGACCACTAGATCCACCTCATGAGGGCAAAAACCAAAAGGAGAAAAGAACTCAACCTTGAAGCCTGGGATTAGGAGACATAAAACACAATAAGTTAAGAATAAATAAATAATGAAAAGGCAGAGAAACACCACACAAAAAAAGTACAGCCTGGAAACACAAAAATCCAAATAAATGAAGAGGAAATAGGAAAACAATCTGAAAAACAATTCAGAATAATGATAGTGATGATCGAAATCTTGAAAATAGAATGGAGAAAATGCAACAGTCAAGTAATAAAGATGTAGAAGAATTAAAGTATAAACATACAGAGACAACACCGTTAGTGAAATTAAAAATACTCTAGAAGGAATCAGTAGCAGAATATCTGAAGCAGAAGAATGAATCAGTGAGCTGGAAGATAAAATGGTGGAAATAACTGTGGAAGAGCAGGATAAAGTAAAAAGAATGAAAAGATCTGAGGACAGTCTTAGAGACCTCTGGGACAATAGCAAATGCACCAACAGTCTTATTATAGGGGTTCCTGAAGAAGAAGAAAAAAAGAAAGGGTATGAGAAAATTTCTGAAGGGATTCTCATTGAAAATTTCCCCAACATGGAAAAGGAAATAGTCAATCAAGTCCAGGAGGCACAAAGAGTCTCATACAGGATAAACTGAAGGAGAAAGACACCAAGACACATACTAATTAAACTAACAAAGACTAAACACAAAGAAAGAATATTTAAAAAGCACGGGAAAAGGACCAAGTAACATACAAGGGTAATGCCACACATTTAACAGCTGATCTCTCAGGAGAAACTCTGCAGGCCAAAAGGGAATGGCAGGATATATTTAAAGTACTGAAAGGGGAAAATCTACAAGCAAGATTACTCTACTGGCAAGGATCTCAGTCAAAATTGATGGAGAAATCAAAAGTTTTACAGACAAGCAAAAGCTAAGAGAATTTGGAGCCACAAATCCAGCTTTACAACTAATGTTAAAGGGTCTTACATAGTCAGAAAATACAAAAGAAGAAAAAGATCTAGAATACCAAATTCCAATTAAGAAGATGACAATAGGAACATATATATCAATAATTACTTTAAATGTAAATGGAATAAAAGCTCCAACCAAAAGACACAGGCTGGCTGAATGGATACAAACAAGATCCATATATGTGCTATCTGCAAGACACATAAAGACTGAAACTGAGAGGACAGAATAACATATTCCATGTAAATGGAAATCAAAAGAAAGCTGGAGTATCAATCCTTATATCAGACAAAATAGACCTTAAAATAAAGAAGATTACAAGAGATAAGGAAGGACACTTCATAATGATCAAGGGATCAATCCAAGAGGAAGACATAACAATTGTAAACATCTATGCACTCAACATAGGAGCGCCTCGATACATAAGCAAACACTAACAGACATAAAAGGAGAAATTCACAGTAATACAGTAAAAATAGTAGACTTTAACACCCCACTTACACCAATCGATAGATCATCAAAACAGAAAGTTAACAAGGAAACACAAATCTTAAATAACACATTAGAACAGCTGAATCTCATTGATATCCTCAGGACATTTCATCCAAATGCAGAAGAATACACCTTCTTCTCAAGTGCACATGGAACATTCTCCAGGATAGACCATATCTTGGGTCACAAATCAAACCTCAGTAAATTTAAGAAAATTAAAACCATGTCAAGCATCTTTTTTGACCACAATGCCATAAGACTAGATATCAATTACAAGAAAGAAAGAAAAAAAAAAAACAACTAAAAAATAAATCACATGGAGATTAAATAATATGATTCTAAAGAACAAACAGATTACTGAGAAATCAAAAGTGAAATAAAATGCCTAGAGAAAAATGACAATGAAAACACAACTCAAAACCTATGGAATGCAGCAAAAGCAGTTCTAAGAGGAAAGTTTATAGCAATACAATCCTACCTCAAGAAACAAGAAAACCTCAAATAGACAACCTATTCTTACACATAAAACAACTGGACAAAGAAGAACAAAACATCCCTGAAGTTAGCAGAAGGAAAGAAATCATAAAGATCAGAGCAGAAATAATGAAAAAGAAATTAAATAAACAATAGTAAAGATTAATAAAACTAAAAGCTGCTTCTTTAAGAAGATAAAAAAAACTGACAAATTCTTTATCCAGAATCATCAATAAAACAAAAAAAAAGAGAGAGAGAGAGAGAAGACTCAAATCAACAAAATTCAAAATGAAAAAAGAAAGGTTAAAACAGACAATGCAGAAATACAAAGGATTCTAAGAGATTATTATGAGCATGTATATGGCCACCTGGTGTGAAAAACTGAGACATTTGAAAAGACCCTGATGCTGGGAAAAGCTGAGGGCAGAGGAGAAAGGGACGACAGAGGATGAGATGCTTGGATGGCATCACTGACTCAGTGGACATCCGTGAGTTGGTGATGGACAGGGAGGCCTGGCATGCTGCGGTTCATGGGATCTCAAAGAGTCGGACACGACTGAGTGACTGAACTGAACTGAACTGAGTATGGCAATAAAATGGATAACCTGGAAAAAATGGACCGATGCTTAGAAAAGTTCAATCTTCCAAGACTGAACCAGAAAGAAATAGAAATTATGAACAACTCAATTACAAGCACTAAAATTGAAGCTGTGCTGAGATTCAAAAATCTCCCTTAAAAAAAACAAAACAAAAAGCCTGGGACCAGATGGCTTCACAGGAGAATTCTATCAAACATTTAGAGACGAGTAATGCCTATCCTTCTAAAACTCTTCCAAAAAACTGCAGAGGAAGGAACACTTCCAAACTCATTCTATGAGGCCACCACCGTCCTGATACCAAAAGCAGACAAAGATAACACACACACAAAAGAAAACTACAGGCCAATTCACTGATGAACAGAGATGCAAAAATCCTCAACAAAATTTTAGCAAACAGAATTCAGCAACACATCAGAAAGCTCATACGTCAGGTTGAGTTTATTCCAGGAATGCAAGGATTCTTCAATATACACAAATCAATCAATGTGATATACCATATTTACAAATTGAAAGATAAAAACCATATGATAATCGCCAAAGGGAATTTGCTGTATGGCTCAGGAAACTCAAACTGGGGCTCTCTTTCAATCTAGAGGGGTGGGATGGGGTGGGAGATGAGAGGGAGGTCCAAAAAGGTGGGGATTTATGTGTACCTATGGCTGATTCATGCTGAGATTTGACAGAAAACAACAAAATTCTGTAAAGCAATTATCCTTCAATAAAATAGATTAATAAAAAAATACAGAAACATCACTTTTCTAACCATAGTCCTTATAGTCAAAGCTATGGTTTTGCCAGTAGTCATGTACTGACTATGAGAGTTGGACCATAAAGAAGGCTGAGTGACAAAGAACTGATAATTTCAAACTGTGATACTGGAAAAGAGTCTTCAGAGTCACTAGGACAGCAAAGAGAGCAAATGAATCAATCCTAAAGGAAATCAACTCTGAATATTCTTTGGAACCACTGCTTTTGATGCTCAAGCTCCAATACTTTGGCAACCTGATTTGAAGATCTAACTCATTGGTAAGACCCTGATGCTGGGAAAGGTTGAAGGGAGGAGAAGCAGACAAGAGAGGATGAGATGGTTGGATGGCATCACTGACTTAATGGATACGAATTTGAGCAAACTTGAGGACATAGTGAAGAACAGGGAAGCCTGGTGTGGTATAGTCCATGGGGTTGCAAAAAGTAAGACATGACCGAAGGATTGAACAACAAAGTTTTTAAACATTGAAAATAAAATGTAGTGAAAAATCTTCCTTCCTATCTCTAGTCTTTTGCCACCAAGGCACCTGTGGCCTACCCTGATTAGAAAGTAGTGTTTTGAGGTTCTTCTGTATACATTCTAATATATATCTTACTTTGAAAATACTAGCAAAATATATACATTGTTTACCTCTTTTTACATAATAGCAGCATCCCATATACACTGTTTTGTACTTTGTTCATTTTACTTAACTATATATATTTCAGATTATTTTATATCAGTACATAGTATTCCCTCATTTTTCTGACTACATAATATTCCATATTCAGGGTAAACCATAATTAGTTCAACTACTACCTATTAGTAGATATTTGGATCATGTTAACTTTTATTTAATAATAGGAAATGATTGAAGTAAATAGTATTTATACACATCATTCTGCACATACACTCATTTATGTGTAGGATAAATTCCTAAATTTGGAATTACTGAGTCAAAAGTATTTTTATTTAGATTTATTTATTGATTGATTGATTTTTATTTAGATTAGATTTATTTAGATTGATATTAGGTAGCCTTTCATTGAGATTATATCAGTTTTCACTTCTATAACTAATATTTGAAAATTTCTTTGTTTCTTTATGTTTTAGAGAAATTAATTTCTTGTGATCTGGTTTGGAATTTTATTTCCATTTTGTCATTTATCTTTTGTTTTACTTATGGCTTTTTTTTTTTTTTTTTTGCCATGTGGAAAAATTTTATTTTATATAGCTAAATTTATCTTATTTTAGGACCTTTAGATATTTTGGAATAGGCTTTCATGAGATTATAAAGCAATGCTCCTACTATTTTTTAAAGTTTTTTATTGTGTGTGTGTGTGATTTGTATCTGATAAGTATTTGAGATATGAATCCAACTTAATTTTTTCCAAATAAATACTCAGTTATTCTAAATTTGTATGTACGTAGTAAAACATTCTCAAAATATATAAAATAAAACATTTTTAAAACTACAAGGAGAAATAAACAAATGCACAATCTTGGGCAAAAATTTTTAAAACATTTCTATCAATAACTAATAGGTTAGGTATTTTAAAAGCTTAATAAAATAGATAAATTCCTAGCAAGCCTGATTCAGAGAAAAATGAAGAAACCCCAAATAACTACTATTAGGTATGTTTAAAAGGGCTATCAATACAGATTCTGTAGCAATTGAAAAGATAATAAGTTGTCACTAAATATGTCAATAATGAAGTAACAAATTCTAATACATTGAATTTACTAAAATGACCATAGGATGAAATTGAAAATGTGCAGCCTTATTCTTAGACTTCTAGAGAACTGGAGAAAAATAAAATACTTTACAGCCACCATCACCTCAATATCAATAATCTACAAAGTCATTGTGAGAAAGAATAATGATAGGCCTGCCTCTCTTACAAACATAGATGCAGAGATCTTAAAAAAATATAGTAATTATAAACCAAATCCTTCAATATGTAAAAAGGGTATGATTGGGACCAACTGAGTTTATTTCATTACTACAGTGTTGGTATAACATTAAAATATCAGTATAGTTTGAAATATTAACAGAATAATGGAAAAAAGACAATTGAATACAAGTATTAAAAGCATGTAATAGAATCCAACATCCATTCATGATAAAAAAAAATTTATAAATTAGAAACACAGGGAGTTTTCTTAATCTGATAAAGATTCTCTATGAAAAACTATAGTAAATATGATTTTAATGGTTAAGTGTTGAAAACTTTCCCTTTGAGATCAGGAACAAGACAGGAATACTTAATATCAAGGCTCACATTTATTTTACTAGAGCTTTTACTGGAGGTCATATCTAGAACCATGAGAAAAGGAAAAGAATAACAAAAAGAGCAAAAATTGGAATGTAAGAAATAAAACTGTCATTGTTTGTGATATGTGTATATAAAACTCCCAAAGAATTCCAGATAAATATTAGAATTGAGAAGTCAATTTGATGAGTACAAGCTCAAGTGAAAACAAAAAATGAAAGTATTTCCATAATCAAGTATACAAAGAAACTAAAATTGAAAAATATAATATCATCAAAAAATATATCATCATTAAATAGAAGCTAGTGTGTATGAAATCCCTAGGCAGAAAACTTTAATTAATGGAAATTTAAAAAGATCTAAATACAGCTACGTAACCATGTTTTCTGGTTTACCAAGTAAGTCAGTGGGAAAGAATCTGCCTGCCAGGCAAGGAGATTTGGGTTCAATCCCTGGATTGGAAAGAGCTCCTGAAGGAGTAAATGGCAACCCACTCTAGTATTTTTGGCTGGAGAATCCCACCACAGGGTTACAGAGTTGGATATGACTGAGCTACTGAGCACATACACATACAATCAGTTTATCTTTACATCTTGATGTAAGGTGAAAGAAATGCAAAAAAGCAAAAATGGCTGTCTGGGGAAGCCTTACAAATAGCTGTGAAAAGAAGAGAAGCAAAAAGCAAAGGAGAAAAGGAAAGATATAAGCATCTGAATGCAGAGTTCCAAAGAATAGCAAGAAGAGAAAACAAAGCCTTCCTCAGTGATCAGTGCAAAGAAATAGAGGAAAACAACAGAATGGGAAAGACTAGAGATCTTTTCAAGAAAATGAGAGATACCAAGGGAACATTTCATGCAAAGACGGACTCGATGAAGGACAGAAATGGTATGGACCTAACAGAAGCAGAAGATACTAAGAAGAGGTGGCAAGAATACACAGAGAACTGTACAAAAAAGATCTTCACAACCCAGATGATCACAATGGTATGATCACTCACCTAGGGCCTGACATGCTGGAATATGAAGTCAAGTGGGCCTTAGAAAGTATCACTATAAACAAAGCTAGTGGAGGTGATGGAATTCCAGTGGAGCTATTCCAAATCCTGAAAGATAATGCTGTAAAAGTGCTGCACTCAATATGCCAGCAAATTTGGAAAACTCAGCAGTGGCCACAGGACTGGAAAAGGTCAGTTTTCATTCCAATCCCCAAGAAAGGCAATGCCAAAGAATGCTCAAACTATCCCACAATTGCCCTCATCTCACACACTAGTAAAGTAACGCTCAAAATTCTCCAAGCCAGGCTTCAGCAATATGTGAACCATGAACTTCTAGATGTTTAAACTGGTTTTAGAAAAGGCAGAAGAACCAGAGATCAAATTGCCAACATCTGCTGGATCATGGAAAAAGCAAAAGAGTTACAGAAAAACATCTATTTCTGCTTTATTGCCTATGCCAAAGCCTTTGACTATGTAGATCACAATACACTGTGGAAAATTCTGAAAGAGATGGGAATACCACACCACCCGACCTGCCTCTTGAGAAATTTGTATGCAGGTCAGGAAGCAACAGTTAGAACTGGTCATGGAACAACAGACTGGTTCCAAATAGGAAAAGGAGTACATCAAGGCTGTATACTGTCACCTTGCTTATTTAACTTATATGCAGAATACATCATGAGAAATGCTGGACTGGAGGAAGCACAAGCTGGAATCAAGATTGCCAGGAGAAATATCAATAACCTCAGATATGCAGATAATACCACCCTTATGGCAGAAATAGAAGGGGAACTAAAAAGCCTCTTGATGAATGGGAAAGAGGAGAGTGAAAAAGTTGGCTTAAAGCTCAACCTGCAGAAAGCAAAGATCATGGCATCTGGTCCCATCACTTCATGGGAAATAGATGGGGAAACAGTGTCAGACTTTATTTTTTTGAGCTTCAAAATCACTGTAGATGGTGACTGCAGCCATGAAATTAAAAGGCGCTTACTCCTTGGAAGGAAAGTTATGACCACCCTAGATAGCATATTCAAAAGCAGAGACATTACTTTGCCAACAAAGGTCCATCTAGTCAAGGCTATGGTTTTTCCTGTGGTCATGTATGGATGTGAGAGCTGGATTTTGAAGAAGGCTGAGTGCCGAAGAATTGATGCTTTGGAACTGTGGTGTTGGAGAAGACTCTTGAGAGTCCCTTGGACTTCAAGGAGATCCAACCAGTCCATTCTGAAGGAGATCAGCCCTGGGATTTCTTTGGAAGGAATGATGCTAAAGCTGAAACTCCAGTACTTTGGCCACCTCATGCAAAGAGTTGACTTATTGGAAAAGACTCTGATACTGGGAGGGATTGGGGGCAGGAGGAAAAGGGAACAGCAGAGGATGAGATGGCTGGATGGCATCACTGACTCGATGGACATGAGTCTGAGTGAACTCTAGGAGTTGGTGATGGACAGGGAGGCCTGGCATGCTGGGATTCATGGGGTTGCAGAGTCAAACACGACTGAGTGACTGAACTGAACTGAAGTGTTGGTTTGTATATTTTTAAGGGTATGTGATATTTATAATAATGAAAAGATATATAAAAGAGAAATACATTTGATATCCTCTTTTATATATTAATATTTAAAATTATTTTTATAATAATTAAATTCATATATACAACTGATGGAGAAGGAAATGGCAACCCACTCCAGTGCTCTTGCCTGGAAAATTCCACAAATGGAGGAGCCTGGCTGGCTACTCCGGCCATGGGATTGCAATGAGTCGGACATGACTGAGCAACTTCATGCATGCACACATACAACTGAAATAAAAATTTCATGGAATAATATAGCAAATATTTTATATTATTATGTTTATGAATAACAAAAAACTTAGGATTTCCATATAGCAACTGGAAATTCCAAGTGGGGATCAGAAATGACTCATCTCTCTACAGCAGCATTTTAAAAAATTGCATATTGTGTTAATTTCTGCTGTATAGCAAAGCAATTCAGTTATACATGTATATGTTCCTTTTCAAAGTCTTTTTATTGTGATTAATTACAGGATATTGAATATGGTTCCCGGTGCTACACAGTAGGACCTTGTTTATCCATCCTCTATATAATAGTTTGTACCTAGTAATCCCAAATTCTCAATCTTTCCCTCTCTCGTCTCCCATGCCCCTGGCAACCACATGTCTTTTCTCTGTATCTGTGAATCTGTTTCTTTCTGCAGATATTTTCATTTGTCTCATATTTTAGAATTCCGTATATAAGTGATATCATGTAGTATTTGTCTTTCTGTTTCTGACTTACTTTACTTAATCTGATAATCTCTAGGTCCATCCAGGTTGCTGCAAAAGGCATTTTAAACTTTTTCATGGCTGTGTTTAAATATACACTGTATCTTTATTCATTCATCAGCTGATGGAGATTTACATTATCTTTATGTCCTTGGCTATTGAAAAATGGTGCTCACAGCAGCATTTTAGGTTGGAGAATTCTTTTTTTTGCAAGATTATCCTGTACATTGCAGGACATTTACCACCATTGCTGGCTTTTGCCAACTAGATGCCAATAGCACCACCCACTTTCTTCATCTGTTACCACCTCGAAGAATTGCCCCAGTTGAGAACCACTGCCCTAGAGGGTCTTTAACTTTCTAAAATTGCCATGTCTTCATGAGGAGTTCTTAAGTTAGCATTTATCAAACATGAGTGTCACCTGCTTGAGAAATAGGCTGGCTGCTGCTGCTGCTAAGTCGCTTCAGTCATGTCCGACTCTGTGCGACCCCATAGACGGAAGCTCACCAGGCTCCCCAGTCCCTGGGATTCTCCAGGCAAGAACACTGGAGTGGGTTGCCATTTCCTTCTCCAATGCATGAAAGTGAAAAGTGAAAGTGAAGTTGCTCAGTCGTGTCCGACTCTTAGCGACCCCATGGACTGGAGCCCACCAGGATCCCCCGTCCATGGGATCCTCCAGGCAAAAGTACTGGGGTGGGGTGCCATTGCCTTCCCCAAGTAGGCTGGAAATCTGCCTTATTAACAAGGATTCTAGGTGATTCTGAAGCAGTGTTCTAAAAATGAGAAATATTGCTCTAGGATAACAGCAATCTTGAATCAAAACCACTTTGGAGCTATCAGAATGCTCCTGATACCTTAGTTTTCAAAGGACAGGTCAATGCATTAGAAAATAGAGCTAATCTAGTATAGACATTCATGAAATCCCAGCAGGAGAGTCTTTGCTTCGTGTCATGCTCTGTGACATGTTTGGAGCTGAGAAGGGAAGTGCTGTAGAAACTGAGTCTGACTTTTCTGCATCCCTGGTTTTCCTGGAGCTCACACTGGAGAAGGAGCATGTATCCCCAGTAAAGACGCTGCCTGGCGGTGCCAATTACTTCATGCCTGATAGAGAATGCCTCCTCATACTTTGGATTTTCTTTCATCCCAGTTAATTGTTCTTCCTAAATTGAATGATCTATTTTTGGAACTAAAAGGGATGCAGTGTAGAGAGAAAAGAACCAACAAAGCCTAAGGCAGAGAAGGAAGGTAGTCAAAGGCAAGGCAGAAAAGAGAGGGGGCTTCTGTCTGACTTCATCTTTCTTATAACCAACACAAAAAGAGAAGAGGAAGGGCATACTCTTCCTGGGAGCAGAGGGATGAGACATCAGGGGCTAGAGATTTTGCTTTAAAAATGAGGAATGCATGAAATTAAAAAAAACATAAAATTGTAGGAACAGCTGTATGACCTGGAGGCCTAGGTCTTAAAAGCCATTGGGTTTTACCTTAAAACTCTGTAGTGGCTGAGCATGTTCATATCATCAAATCAGAAAATGAAAATCCTGCTCCTTTACTCTATTTATTAATATAACTATTTTAAAAAGCACCATGGCCTTAGACCTGAAAATGTGGGACTGTCTCCTGGATGTGATTCCAAGGCAGGTCTTCTGTTACATCTAGGACACACCCATGTCTGGGTGAGCCATAGATGTCTGTGAGCCATAGATGCACACAGATGTGTGTGTTTCTAACAAACTCAGAATTGTAAATAACATCCACTCTTAGTCAGGTCCATTAGCTATCATCAGAAATGCATTTGAAAAAAGTCAGCAAATATTGCACCTAACAATCAGTGTAGACATCAGCTTCTTCCATTTGGCTGCTTCTGTAAACAGTGCTTTTGTTAACTCCAGTAGTTCTGATCCTCCTTCCAACTGAACATTGTGCTCAATGCTTTGGAACATGCCTCTGCTAGCCACTTCTAATGCTTCTCTTCTCTAGGCATTTTGACTGCATTTATGCTTTGAAAAGACTCTTGTATGCTTTTAAATGTTTAGCAAAACTACAAAGCAGAACACACATCATTTTCTTCAAAACACATAAATATTGTGTCCTGCAAAAGAGACTCCTCCAAAGACAGCTCGACTTCACATGAGAAAAGCAGAGACCTTTCAAACTCCCATATGATTGTGACATTCTTTTCACCCCTCAGTGGAGATTTTAACAATATCTCTAGTTCACTCCTGAAAAGATTGAACTAAACAAGGGGAGAGACTGCAAACCACAGGTAACACTTGCTTTTCACTGCCATGAGGTGTCAGGAGAGGAGTTCCTGCAAGGCTGCCCGTGGCATTCATTTTTCCCATTCCCCTGCCAGTTTAGTCTTAGCCTTCAATGGATGGAATACCCTTATTTTTCTGTGTGGCTGAGCATTTGATTTTCATCCACTTTAAGTAGGAGACTCTAATATCAAGATGGTGGAAAATGGAGCATGGGGAAAGAGAAAGGAAAGATTCTGGGAACCATAAGATTCAACCCATCATGCTGTGCAGATGTTTCTATGCCAGGCTCTTACACAAGTGATAGGACTAAAAGACCATTGCCTTCCCTCCTTGCATATGTAAATGTACAGGTTGATTAAGCAAACCTCTGCTTGATTCTAGAGAAAAGTGAAAGTGTTCATCACTCATTTGTGTTGGATTCTTTGTGACCCCAAAGACTGTAGCCTGCCAGGCCTTCTATCCATGGAATTCTCTAGGCAAGGATACTGGAGTGGTTAGCCATTCCCTTCTCCAAGGAATTTTCCTGACCCAGGGACTGAACCTAGGTCTCCCAGCTTGCAGGCAGATTCTTTACCATCTGAGCCACCAAGGAAGCACTAGAGAGTTTCTACTAAACTGAAACTAGAGTAAATAAACAGAGGTATGTCCTATAATGATCATGTATCATGCCTGCATTCAAATTTTAGCTCCACCTGAATTTGTGCAATCTTGGGAAAACTTTATTGACCCTGAGCTGATGACTGAACTTCTTTATGTAAGTTAACTCATCTGTAAAATCGAAATAACATTAGTATATGTCACTAGGGCTATTGTGAGGATGAAATGTGTGGTTGGATATAAAAATACTTAGAATGATTCCTGTCTATAATTATGAAAAATAGAAATGGTTGTGATTATTGTTGATATTCGTATCAGTATTATTTCTTTTATGCATTCAAAATCAATGACAATATTGTGATAGACTGGACTCTAACCAATTTCAGAGAGAATTAGCAATAGTCAGGGACAGATGTTGCCCCTATGACAGGTATTGAGTCACTTTGAGTCAGTTTGTCAGGTGACTTCAGCTTGCAGCAGCTTGAAACAGAGCTTGGGTTCCCAGTCAGAGATGGAGCTGGGTTGCAGCAGTGAAAGCACCAGATCCTAGCCACTAGACTGGTTGTCAGTGACGAGAGCTCTGGGCCTTCAGGTTTTCAGAGAATTTCCACAAAGATGGAAAGTAGTGAAGCAAGTGGAATGTTTATTAAGAGGAAAAAAGAGTATAGTACATGTGGATAGACATATGGGCAGACTCAGAGAGTCCCTGAATCTTGCCCCTTGTGGCAGTTTGAATTACTTTTATGGGCCATTTCTTCCAGGTTTCTTTTGGCCAATTGTTTTGACTTGCCTGGTTAACAGTCCATATTTGGTGTACTTCAGGATCCTTTCCAGAGAAGGCAATGGTAACCCACTCCAGTACTCTTGCCTGGAAAATCCCATGGATGGAGGAGCCTGGTGGGCTGCAGTCCATGAGGTCACTAAGAGTCGGACACGACTGACCGACTTTGCTTGCACTTTTCACTTTCATGCATTGGAGAAGGAAATGGCAATCCACTCCAGTGTTCTTGCCTGGAGAATCCCAGGGACGGCAGGGCCTGGTGGGCTGCCATCTATGGGTTCGCACAGAGTCGGACATGACTGAAGTGACTTAGCAGCAGCAGCAGCAGGATCCTTTCATGTGTGAGTATGCATCTCTTAGCCAAGATGGGATTTTACCAAAGAGGCCTGTGGGTAGCCTGGCATTAGCTAGCATCACTCTCATTCGACCTTCAAGGAGCCTTTTTGTGCATGTTTGTTGGGTGAGGTCTCCTGACTTCAACAATGAGAAATACATGGTCTGGGCCGGGCCCAGCCTCTTCCCTTAATTGTCCTGCTATTCTTGTCTTGGAGTTTTGGACCTTAGGGAATGAGTTTCCAATTGTTTTACCATACGAGACCCATCTTCCTCCTGCCTCAAAATCATTCCAGAATCTCTCTGAATTTTATATTTGCATAATAATCCTAGGAGAGTGGTTAAAAAGAGTATGCTTCTGGTTTAAAAATTTTTTTCTAGAGTTGCCCTTTTACAGTCCATTTTGAGTTTATTCTTTCTGAAGACTCTTGTAAGAAAGAGTCAAGGGCATTTCCTGTCATTGGAATATGGTTCAGGTAGAATGGGATCATTATTCATTTCTATCACTATTTTTTGGCCCAGGACTTCAGTGGTATTTCTGACTCTTGGGTTGTCAGATTGACCATTAATGGAAGAATCCACTTCATCTTGTTCTTCTGGGTCCAAAGGTGGGTGCAGTAGTTGTATTTCTGCAATTTTCATGCTAGATGTGGGAAACATTTACATTGAAACTCTCTTTGTGGCCTCAAAATCTTCCCCTCAAAATCTGGCCTAGGAAACTTAATGGATTATTCTCTATGAGTGAACATACGAGTAAAAAGATGGTCTTAATTTACTGAAAACCTATTTATTCACTGAATATTTATTGAGCAGCCACGATGTGTATAAGTTATTGCACTTGTTATTGAGAATTCACTGTTAAACAAGACAGATCCAGTATCTGCTTTCATAAGAATATTCGACGTGAAAGGCAGATTTTAAACAAATAATTCTATGTTAACTTGTTTGATTACAATTGTGAAAAGTATAGAGAAGATAGAGGTTGTTCCGTGAATATGTCATTAAAATGTGAGGTCTAAGGGGTCAAAGAAGGTTCCTTGAGGAAGTATTAACGAGGTGAGATTTGAAGGATGAATAAGAGTTTCTTAGATGAAGGAGAAGAGAAAAAGACTATCCTAGGCAGAAGGCATAGCATGTGCCTGAGCCTTGAACACAGTAAGAACATGGAACATTTAATGAAGTGTAGAGAGAAGAGGAGATGGAGGTGAGACAGGGAAGATAAGTCGCTCGGTCGTGTCCGACTCTTTGTGACGCCATGGACTGTAGCCTACCAGGCTCCTCCCTCCATGGGATTCTCCAGGCAAGAGTACTGGAGTGGGTTGCCATTTCCTTCTCCAGTGAGACAGGGAAGAGGAAGGCAAAGCCAACCCAGGTAAGAACTCAAGGCCATGTTGAGGAGTTTCATCTTTATCCAAGAACAATGGGGAATCATCAAAGAGAGTGACATAATCAGAATTATGTTTTTAAAAGTTATTATGGGACTTCTGTGGTAGTCCAGTAGGTAAGACTCTGCCCTAGAAATGCAAGGGGCCTGGGGTTCAATCCCAGGGCGTCTGGGTTCAGTTCCCTAGGTAAGGGAACTAGATCCCACATGCCACAAATAAGACCCAGCACAGCCAAACAAATAAATTAAAACAAACAAACATCTACCATGTGGAAGAGAGAGTTTGGATATAGAGGAAGCATTTAGTAGACTGTTAGTTTGTAGGAATTTAGAAAAGTGGTGATGGCCAAGTGGGCATGGGTAGATGTGAGTAGAATTGAGAAATATTTAGGTGGTGCTACTGAAAAAATATTAGTGGTAAAAATAAGGAAGAGGGAGATTGTAAGCGTTAACTATGAAGTAGACTTCTGGTGGCAATATTCACAAAAATAGAGTTCACAGCAAGAGAACCAAGTTGTATGACTTAGGGACAGTATGCCTTCAGTTCTGAAATATTACATTTATGAAGCTTTAGCAGTGATGCTTTGTAAAGTTTAACAACTGGATCTCCAAAAAGGAGAAAAGAAATAAATACGTAGCATTTGGTAATTTCTGTAGTGTAAATGCTCTCATCACGGTAGATTTCAGCCTACCAACACCGTGGCACTGGCCATGGTGTTGTGAAGTGCTTCCAATGAGGGAAATGTAGAGAACTAGCTGGATATCTAAGTCCTGGGCTCGAAGGAGTCTGGGCTTCTCAGTGTTTAATGAGAACTACCTGGGTGAGACTCTGTGCGCGCATACTGAGTGGGAAGAGGACTGAGATCTGACAAACCCAAATCTCAGCATGCATGAGAGGGGGACCAGAGAGAAAAAAGGATCCGCAGAGGGCACATCGTTCCATGAGACCATGAAAAACTGTTTTGGGAGAGACGATTTGGTAAACAGAGTTAAAAGCTACTGATGTATCACATAAGATGGTGGCTGGACATTTTCCACTGGACTTAATGACAGAAATCATTAGTGACCCTGTCGAGAGCAATTTCCATAGGGTGATGAGGATGGAAGTCACACTGGAGTGATTTGAAAACACATTTGAGAAGATGGAGACAGTGAGTGTAGAGAACTCTTTTGAGGTGCTTGACTGTGGAAGGGCAGCAAGAGGTAAGGTGCTGCTGTCAGCTCGAGGGCCTGTGATGGGAAGTTGGTTCAGGATGTGCTGTTTTTACTGTTGTGTTTTAACTAAGATAGAAATTTGAGTATGGTAAAAGCTGATGTCAAGAATTCAACACAGAGAGGGAGGTTGCTAAAACATGAAATGGCTAACTTTGTGCAAAATTCCCTCTTCTTTTATTAGCTTGGACACTTCAGACTATGCTCTTCTCGTCTCTATGCCTTTCCATATGTTACTTATCTTTCTCCAAAAATATATTCATTTCTACAAATTTCACTTATCTTAAGCACAGAAATTCAAGTTTTATCTCCTCTCTGAATTTTCCCTGCTTATTCCATCTTATCCTAACTTCTCCCCTTCTTAACCCTGAGTTGTAAGCAGAAAGCAGGCTGCTTGTTCAGTAGGTCAAAAGGACAGGAAAAGAATATGAATGATCTGGGGCCCATTATCATGCTCTTTCCCTTGAAATTTCTTGCTAGTCCTGTGGAAAGTGTGGACCTAAGTGGCCGCTTTTTAACTTTTAAAACCGCCCATCATTGGTCACAGCTGAGGACTGGAGTAAAGAGTTAAACCAAGTTGAATCCATCAGATTCTCTAATGAGTGAATTTGAAGTAAGAGGCTTAAAAATTGTGTTTGTTCATGGTGGTCCCCAAAATTGCAAGTACATAAGGGTGGGAGTGCTTGGATGACTCTTTGTGGATACAGAGTCTGATAACTATGTAATAGTAGAGAAAGTATAAAATAGGTTCACAATGTAGATAAGAGACTGAACCTGATGAAGAGAGAGAGAGAGAGAATGAAAGAGAGAAAGTGAGAGAGCCTTTGTGTCATGTCCCAGTACCAGACATATTTGTGGCTTGGCTACTTTCCCTTGTCTTGAGTAATGGGACACCTCTACTTAAAGTTGCTTCAAATTGTTGCTCTTTCTTGAAATGAAATAGTCTTTGATGGGTGACACCAATGATCAAGACTAGATGGATCATTCTGAGATGATGGGTCTCATGAGTTGTAACTAGAAAGATAATACGAGATAAGGCAAAACTGACCCTAAAGGTTAGACAAAAATTGGAATCAAGGATCAGGCCCCAAACTGAGATCTAATATTTTAACAAACGTGGAAAGTGGCAAAGATGCAAATTCTAGACAAATAAGCCATCCTGAGATAAAATTGTTCTTGCGCTAGGACAAGTATCCTTGTTTGCCTTATCTTTGGGTCTGCTTGGAGGTCTTCAGATAGGAAAATTAAACCAAAATCTAAGCCAAAAATATGCAGGTGTGTCCATTACTCTGTTTATCCTCCCATCTTTATGACTATTTTCCCTCTGAGTCTCCTTTCTCCTCTTGCTCTGTAATACAACCCCATTGAAGGAATATGCTGTCAGCTCCTTCCCTTTTCCTTCTTTTCTCTTCTTACATTCTTTACTTTTGTAGGATCATGTGTTTCCATGGCTTCAGCACTGGTCATTATCTGCATCTACAGTCTTGAATCCACCCAAACATAGCACCAACTTTATAGCAACTTGTTGGATATCTACTTGGATGTCTCACTGGTCCTTCAAAATCAGTATGACACAAAATGGACTAGAATGTACTTTCTGAAGTCATACTGTCTTGGTTTGTAACCAGATCTTGCCCCTTATTAACTCTATGATTTTGAAGCTATTAAACTTTTGTCTCAATTTTTTCATCTGTGAATAGGGGATAATCAGATCAGATCAGATCAGTCGCTCAGTCATGTCTGACTCTTTGCGACCCCATGAACTGCAGCACGCCAGGCCTCCCTGTCCATCACCAACTCCTGGAGGTCACTCAGACTCACATCCATCGAGTCAGTGATGCCATCCAGCCATCTCATCCTCTGTCGTCCCCTTCTCCTCCTGCCCCCAATCCCTCCCAGCATCAGAGTCTTCTCCAATGAGTCAACTCTTCGCAAGAGGTGGCCAAAATACTGGAGTTTCAGCTTTAGCATCATTCCTTCCAAAAAAATCCCAGGGTTGATCTCCTTCAGAATGGACTGGTTGGATCTCCTTGCAGTCCAAGGGACTCTCAAGAGTCTTCTCCAACAACACAGTTCAAAAGCATCAATTCTTTGGCGCTCAGCCTTCTTAAGAGTCCAGCTCTCACATCTATACATGACCACAGGAAAGACCATAGCCTTGACTAGGCGAACCTTTGTTGGCAAAGTAATGTCTCTGCTTTTGAATATGCTATCTAGGTTGGTCAAACAAGAGATGGCAAGAGTGAATGTCGACATTCTAGGAATTAGCGAACTAAAATGGACTGGAATGGGTGAATTTAACTCAGAGGACCATTATATCTACTACTGTGGGCAGGAATCCCTCAGAAGAAATGGAGTGGCCATCATGGTCAACAAAAGAGTCCGAAATGCAGTACTTGGATGCAATCTCAAAAATGACAGAATGATCTCTGTTCGTTTCCAAAGCAAACCATTCAGTGTCACAGTAATCCAAGTCTATGCCCCAACCAGTAATGCTGAAGAAGCTGAAGTTGAACAGTTCTATGAAGACCTACAAGACCTTTTAGAACTAACACCCAAAAAAGATGTCCTTTTCATTATAGGGGACTGGAATGCAAAAGTAGGAAGTCAAGAAACACCTGAAGTAACAGGCAAATTTGGCCTTGGAATACGGAATGAAGCAGGGCAAAGACTAATAGAGTTTTGCCAAGAAAATGCACTGGTCATAGCAAATACCCTCTTCCAACAACACAAGAGAAGACTCTATACATGGACATCACCAGATGGTCAACACCGAAATCAGATCGATTATATTCTATGCAGCCAAAGATGGAGAAGCTCTATACAATCAGCAGGAACAAGACCAGGAGCTGACTGTGGCTCAGACCATGAACTCCTTATTGCCAAATTCTGACTGAAATTGAAGAAAGTAGGGAAAACCACTAGACCATTCAGGTATGACCTAAATCAAATCCCTTATGATTATACAGTGGAAGTGAGAAATAGATTTAAGGGCCTAGATCTGATAGATAGAGTGCCTGATGAACTATGGAATGAGGGGATAATAGTATCTATATCGTAGAGTAGTTACAGTGATAAGTTTATAAATGGAGAGTTGGTACACCGCTTGGTTTATTGTAAGCATACACTAAATGAAATCCTTTTTATTCTTGTTGTTATTATACTTATCTTTATTTTTGTTATTGAATCTGCTTTTCCTTAGGCTGATTATTTCTCTAGATAACTTTTCCAACCTTTGAAAAGTAATATGAACCTGAAAGTTAGCAGTTTGAGATTCTAGTCTAACTCTGTCACTAAGGGTTATATGACCTTGAGTTGATTACCTAAACTCTCTGGAACTTATATTTCTTCTTTGTAGTAGTAGACTGTACTAGATCAACTCTGAGGGCTTTCTTAAGCCCTAAACAATATAACATAGGCTCTCTTTTCTCAAATTTTAAAATTTTTGGTCATCATCTTTGTTATTGTCCGTTCTCTCACCTCCTAAATTCAACAGATTCCAATTCTTACCAAAGTTTCCTCCATAGCCTCTCTCATAGGTGACATCTCTTTATCCCATTCTACCGGTTTATTTCAAGCTCTTGTGACTGCTTGTTGGACTATTATAGTGGCTCCCATCAGCTCTGGGACTATCAATGTAGCTCTATAGCCAGTCTTCCTACTTCCTTGTTATTTTTTCCTTTAGTTAATGTTTAGTTAATGTATTGCCAATCCTGTCTGACTCTTTGTGACCCCATAGACTAGCTCTCCAGGCCCCTCTGTCCATAGAATTCTCCAGGCAAGAGAATGGAGTGGGTTGCCATTCCCTTTTCCAGGGTATCTTCCAGAACCAAGGATTGAATCTGGGTCTCCTACATTGCAGGCAGATTCTTTACAGTCTGAGCCACGAGGGAAGCCCAAACACTCCACACTTGTACTTAATCTTTATCCTCATGCTTTTTCCAAACACTGCTTTTAAGACTAGTTCAAATAATAGCCTGTTCTTTTTTTAAAAATTATTTTATTGATGTAGAGTTGAATTACACTGCTGCATTATAGTCTGCTTTTTGTTTTGCTTTGTTTTTTTGGCTGTGCCACAAGGCTTGTGGAATCTTAGTTCCCCAACCAGGAATTGAATCTGGGCCCACAGAAGTGAAAACCACCACTGAACTGCCAGGGAATTCCCTATAGTCTGTTTTAATATCAGACCTTGAATCACCACATCACTTTTCCTAAATGCTAAGCTTATAAAAAATGCTGTTTCTTTTATAAGGATGGTTGATGTATATGGAAATTAAACTCCCTGTAGGTCAGTTTTTTTACTTTTAGATAGACCAAAAATTTGAGTGGACCTGGCAGTAAATTCCTCTGTGAAAGTAACTAGCTAAAATTTGTCATTTGGGGATCTGGTGTTCTTTTTTATCGTGTAGATATAGCCATTGTTTTCTATTGTTTTATTCACCTGCTGACTTTTAGATGCATTTTAATAGGCTTATCTGTTGTATTTTTCTTTTGTATTTTGTATCAGTTCAGTTCAGTTCAGTCACTCAGTGGTGTCTGACTCTTTGCGACCCCATGAATTGCAGCACGCCAGGCCTCCCTGTCCATCACCACCTCCCGGAGTTCACTCAAACTCATGTCCATCGAGTCAGTGATGCCATCCAGCCATCTCATCCTCTGTCGCCCCCTTCTTCTCCTGCCCCCAATTCCTCCCAGCATCAGAGTCTTTTCCAATGAGTCAACTCTTCGCATGAGGTGGAAGAGTACTGGAATTTCAGCTTTAGCATCATTCCTTCCAAAGAAATCCCAGGGCTGGTCTCTTTCAGAATGAACTGGTTGGATCTCCTTGCAGTCCAAGGGACTCTCAAGAGTCTTCTCCAACACCACAGTTCAAAAGCATCAATTCTTCGGCGCTCAGCCTTCTTCACAGTCCAACTCTCAATCCATACATGACCACAGGAAAAACCATAGCCTTGACTGGACAGACTTTTGTTGGCAAAGTAATGTCTCTGCTTTTGAATATGCTATCTAGGTTGATCATAACTTTTCTTCCAAGGAGTAAGCATCTTTTAATTTCATGGCTGCAGTCACCATCTGCAGTGATTTAGGAGCCCCCCAAAATAAGGTCTGACACTGTTTCCTCATCTATTTCCCACGAAGTGATGGGATCAGATGCCATGATCTTTGAGGTATAGTGAATCTATAATCAATAAATTTAAGAATAATTATCAAGACAGCATCTTCGTATAATCTACTGATTCTGTGTTACAATGTCACTTAAATATCTGAGTTGTAGTTCTAGAGCCCCTTACTTGTTTCCTCTTTGACCAAGAGATTGGTTTCTTAAAAGTAAGTGGAATCAAAATCCAATTAGCTCGACTGTTTCATGAACCATAATGTCTTTTTGGCAGATGATCCCTGTTAGAGCACTAGAAAGGAAGGCATTGCTTGCTCTCTTCAGTAGTAGAGAGAGGGGTAAAAAAACAAGAAGAGAGGGGAGAAGGTAGTTCCAAGCATCTATTCTTTCAGTTATTAGAGTATTGAATGAGACAGCTGGAGGCTGATGTAGTCTGTAAGATGTCATATGATTTCTGTACATCTATTTCCAGCTCTAAAAGGGGAGAACAGTAATAGATAAACAGCAATAATCTTTGGTGAGCTTTGATGAGACTTTATCCCACAGAGTGATAAAAATGTTGACTTTTTAATCATTCTGTTGTCTAATATTATGGTATATTTCAGAATAAAATGTATTTCTCTATAATTCTTTTTACTTGGATAATTTTATCAGCAATATCTTAGAACAGTAAGACATTTACAAGTGCATGTTGAGACAGGTGAGTCCAAGTCCTTATTTATATTTTTGTGTGTGCAAGTGTGTGTATGAATGCAGGTATCTTTATGATGCCATATATACATTTCATATATACATTTGTATGTAAATTTCTCTATCTATGTCTATATTTGCAATGCTCACTGACAGAAATTTTATTTATTTAAAAAATTATTAAATTTTAAATTAAAAAAAAATTTTTGGCCATGTGCCTGGCATGTGGGATCTTAGTTCCCTACGTGTGTGTGCTCAGTCACATCCAACTCTTTGCAGCCACATGGGCTGGAGCCTGCCAGGCCCCTCTGTCCCTGGGACTTTATAGGCAAGAATACTGGAGTGAGATGCCATTTCCTCCTCCAGGAGGTTTCTCCAGTCCAGGGATGGAACTTGCATCTCCTATGTGTCTCCTGCCTTGATAGGTGGATTTATTTATTTTTTTTACCACTGAGCCACCTGGGACCCCTTTAGTTCCCCGACTAGGGATCAAATCTATGCTGTCTGCATTGGAAGTGCAGAGTCTTAACTACTGGACCACCAGAGAAATCCTGGAAGAACTTTTTTTATTCTGCCAAAATACCTCTCCAGGAATAAAATGCTTTCTAATTGCATGGATTCCTTGATATTGAATAATTTCTTTTTTTTTTTTTGTCTTTTTGTTTTAACTATTAATAGATTGTATTTAGAGGGCTATTTTACTTTTTCAGACCTAAATTTAAGCAAAATTTAACAATTGTGAAATTTAACAGTTTTTCCCACGAAAAATCAAAGCATAATGAACCTCTTTCAGATTTTCTTACCAGTTTGAAAGTGGCAGAATTTTGGCATAGTATGGTGATATTTAGATATTTTAAAAGGGAATATTTTAAGTAAAAATAACCTGTTAAGTAAATTTTAAGACCAAGTACCTAATTTTGTAGTAAATGAGGCAGGGAGAAGGAATTAATATCTGAGAATAAGATAGAGATGATTCTCAACATGAAAGATGCTTTCTTGCAAACTCCTCTGCACAACACTTGTATGTCACATAAAACCTTGTTGTCTTAAATGCTCATAAAACCAGAGATCCTATGGATAAACAAATTGTCTGAAAATGTATAGGAATGTTAAATGTGCATCATAATCAGATAATGCATTCTTTTGAGTTCAAACATTTTGATAGCTGAATATTATCCATTTGGGTGCTGGAACTTTGAGAAGTAGCCATTTTGTCAGAAGTCTTTTTGCAAAGCTAATAAAGAAGACTGGCTTTAATTAAGCAGAATTTACAGAATAGAGTTGAGCCCCTGTGATGTCAGAGAAATCACATTTAATGCCTTCTGAATTATTAAAATGTGAGAAGTTTCGTATTCACCTTATCAATTTCACCTCAGAAGATCTTTGTTGAAAGCAGAAGATGAGTAAAGAAACAACAGGGAGAGAACCAGGCAATGGACAGGATGACTAAGGTGAGTTGGTACACCATCTTTCTCCACTACATTATTTTTTTGGAGATAAGTAATTATTTACTTCTTGAGCAACCATTGTAAAAAACTTTATGTGTGTCAGAATGCCAAATATGATAACATACAAGAGAGGGGGAGTTGGTAGCACTAAGAATAAGATGTTGGATACAAACAGGATGGACACTTAGGACTCTGATATGTTACAAAGCAGGAGGTTGTTTCATAGGATTGTGGTATAATGAATAATTTCTTTGTGGAATTATATAAAATGAATTTCTACATAACGGGAACTCAAACGCTACTTAATAATAATGACATGATAATTGTTGTAGTGTGTCTTTTTTGAGGTCTACAGTGCTTATGTAAAAGGCTACGATTACGTCCTGTATATGTGTAGATGCCAGGCTCCTTAATTATCTCCTTTAATTCTCAAGACTATCCTATAAAATAGGGATTATTTCTCATTCTCTCTCCCAGTCCCTGACATGGCCCTGCTCCTTCTTCTCCTTTCTAGGTCAATGCTATCTGACTTACTATTTGCAGTCCCAGATTCCTTGGTTAATCCTGATCCTATACAGGGGAACTTTAAGGTGGCTGAGTCCTGTAGGTTGATCTCTTTCGTGCACCTTGGTCCGGTTTACCAAGCTCTGAATTCTCATGTAGTTTACACAGTGACCAGCTCTACTGTAAATACCTGAGAATGACTTCTTCCCATTAAGTCTAGATCTCACTGTGTTTGAGCACTGCTTGATTCTGTGGCTCAGATGGTAAAGCGTCTTCCCGCAATTCAGGAGACCCGAGTTCGATCCATGGGTTGCAAAGATCCCCTGGAAAAAGAAATGGCAACCCATTCCAGTACTCTTGCCTTAAAATCCCATGGATGGAGGAGCCTGGTAGGCTGTAGTCCATGGGATAGCAAAGAGTTGGACACGACTGAGCAACTTAACTTTCACTTTTTTGACTCTTTTAAAACATATCCAGCAAGGTATAAACAGGGACTTCTGCACATCTCAGTATGAGTATATTTTTATGTGATATATATATATGTGAATATAATTTATTGTGTAATATATAAATTTATATTAAATAAATTAATAAAATGTATAAAATATAAAAATTAAAATAATGAGTTTGCCTTTTAATATGTCTTTAGAAATACCTATAATATATACACAAGATTATACATATACAAATAACATATAAATATAATACTATAAATTATATATTATAATTTGTGTATATTAATAGGCATTCAAAAAGATATATTAAAAGGCAAACTACAGTTGCATATAAAAATTGCTTCTCCCTTTTCCTCTTAATCTCTGATGGTGTCACCATCTATCCAGTCATCCAAGCTAGCACACTAGCATTTTCTTCGACCACCTTCTCTTCCTCATGGCTCCAATACATCACTGCTGCTGCTACTGCTAAGTCACTTCAGTTGTGTCTGACTCTGTGCGACCCCACAGACGGCAGCCCACCAGGCTCCCCCGTTCCTGGGATTCTCCAGGCAAGAACACTGAAGTGGGTTGCCATTTCCTTCTCCAATAACACATCACTAGAATCTATAAATTTCACCTCTGAAATGTCTCATATCAGGACTATTGAAAATACAGATCTGATTATGCCATTTCCTTGATTAAAAATATTTCTTATTGGATGTAGAGTAGAATAAGGTAAGATATATTTTCCCAATCCACTCATAGCAGTTTTTCCCTCATTGTCCATGGCTCCCTCCCATGTACTTTGTGCTTGACCCCAGGTCTTAATCAATAATCATGCCTTGTCTTTTGAGCCTTTGCCTCTGGGCAGACTCTTCCTTTTGCCAAGAGCTTGCTGGTGAAATACTACCCATCTTTCTAGATTCAAATGTCATTCCTCCATGAAACTTCCCTGGGTCCTACCTTTTCTCTGGAAGAGAAAATGAATTTCTGCCTCCTCTGTTTCCCTAATAGGTTTGTTCACACCACTATTCTTGTATTCATGATACTTCACAATAATTAGACACTTATGTGTCTTGTCCAAGGATTGGGAGCTCACTGAAGTCAGGGACTGTGTTATATTAACCTTTGGACCACTTTCTTCAGGACCTGGGAGTTCTCGTTTCATCCAGGTAATAAATGACTAATCTAAGTCAAAGGAGTGATTTTATCCTATCTAAAAGACAGGCAGAAGAAATGAGGATGACACTATAGACATTCCTTAAACTCACTCCTAAAGCAAAAAACTTTGAAACTATTGCAAAATACAAATTTGATACTCTTTTCATTCACACTGACCAAATAGATACTTTAGGAAATAGTCTTATTGTGCTTTTGCAAAAATTAATTTTTTTTTTTACTTTATTAAACGATATCAAGCAGTTTTCCTCCTGCAATGAAAATCAAGTGTAACTTCCCCTTTAAGAGCAAATGAACAATGTGAGCAAAACGTGATATAAAAGCATGGGGCACAGGGTGTGGCAGTGAGTAGGTGCTGGGCAATGATGTTCACAGGGAGGAAAGGAGAGATAGAACAGCCCCAAAGGGAAATGTTAGCTGCTGTCACCAAAGGACAATCAGAGTTGAAGAGAAAACAATTCTGAAATGGAATGCTATTCAATAGGAAACTTGGGCTTTATTTTAGAAATGACTTGCCACAGGTTCTATCTATAAAGTGAACTGTGCCTGTAAGTGTGTGTATGTCGTTATTTCTAAGCTCCATTGCTTTTGTAGAAATGCAAAATTTCAAACTTGGTTTTTAGTTTTGTCTCGTCCAGCAGTTTTTGCTCAGAGCCCCAGCAGTAGCTCAGCATGTAGGTGAGGAACCTCTGAGACACATGGGGCTCTCTGGTTTTTGCTGGAGTTCATCAGTTTTATAGAGGAGGTGTCTGTGTGTGAGTTTGTTTGAAGAAAGTTTGCTAGCTTTTAAAATCCCTGACCTCACCCTTTTATTTTCATAGATGAGTAAAATGAGATTCAGAAAATTCAAGTGACTTATCTGCTTATCTGAGGCCAAACAACTATAGTTAGCAAACCAGTTCACTATCTTTTTTTTTCCATGTCTCCTTTTATTTTATTTTTTTTACTTTACAATATTTGTTATAGACTCAATTTGGGTGAAGGATGTGGGCCATGATGGCCACTAGGGGCGCAGGTAGGAGGGAGGACCAAGATTAAGGGCAAAGTGAGAGACTGGGACCAAGGCTTGTGCTTTTATTGTGTAACAGGAAAACAAGTTATGAGCTTTCTCTTCATGTCTTCTCTTCTTCTAGAATGCTGCTTGTAAACATGTGAATGGCTGCAATGCTTTTCCTTAACGATGAAGGTGAAGATCGCTCAGTCGTGTCTGACTTTTTGCGACCCCATGGACTGTAGCCTACCAGGCTCCTCTGTCAATGGGATTTTCCAGGCAATAGTACTGGAGTGGATTGCCATTTCCTTCTCCAGGGAACTTCCCGACCCAGGGATCGAACTTGGGTCTCCCACATTGTAGACAGACGCTTAACCATCTGAGCCACCAGGGAAGTCATGCTTTTCCTTACTACGGCTCAAATTGGAATAACTGTTTTATTACACATACTTATTTTTATATGTATAATGTATATTGAATATGTATACATACATACCTACATATATATGTATATGTGATATATACATGACATTTTGATAATAAGATTGGTGTAAAATTTAGATGGTTTATAAAATGTGATTATGGAATTAAGAGAAAATTCTTTGCTTGCAGAGATGGTTCAAAGATTCATTAAGCATTGAGATAGATTGAATTTGCCTATTAAAAAGAATTTTTTACCTCTATTATTCAATTGCTCATCACTGCTGGAGCACAGAATGTGGTCAATAACAAAAGAGCTAGAAAGAGTGGACAGAAAAATGGTTGGGAAGCCATTAAATCACTTGATGATAAGAAAGAAATTAGGAAATTATTTTTAGGTGAAAGAGCAATGCATTCAAAAGGTGCAGAAAGACTCTTGTGATCATCAGTGATAGAGAGGGAACCAAGAGGTTACAGACCAGAAGCAGGATAAGAGAATCTTGGACATCTCAGTAACATTAAGGGGAGATTACTCCATTCAACATAGAAGACTAAGCAAAGAAGCATAAAAGAGATCTATCTGAAATGCAGTGATTAAAAAGTGAATTATGAAATTTAGGCAAAAGAGAGACCATTAAAGAAAGAAGACTAAATTCTACAATGGGAAATAGAAGATAACAGACAAAACAAGTTCAAGGAGATACAATTTGGAGTGAATAAACTTTCTAAAATGTTAAGAGGGAAAGTCAGTGCCAAGGGAGATAAAATAAAAGTAGAAAACTCATTGGTGTCTTGTGGAAAATTAACACAGAGGGGTATAATCAAAGGAAGCTATGTATTTGAAGAAATCTCAGATGGCTTACCTGGTAATAGCAGAGGGCTAAATAATGTGGTCATTAAAACTGCAAAATCAAAGTTCTCTCTTATTTTGAGAAGGAGGGGGAACTAGAACGAGTTCATGCAGAATAAAGCAATTACCACACATGAGCTCAAGTTAAGGTTTCCTGTCTCCCGATGGCATGCATGGCTTTGTGCCATGAAATCAGAGTAGACAAGACTCAGGCATGTCATTGGAATTCCAGCAAGTTGTGAACTATATATTTCAGGACAGACTTTTTCAACTTCGGGAATGAATTCAGGAGGGCTAATATCTAGCATAAGGGAGATTCTCACCTTCAAAAGATCAAATTGGAAATCACTAGCATAGATGAAATATATAATATGTGTGTGAGTGTGTGCATGTGCACCATGATGAAATAAAACCGGACTGGAGCATGGAAAGTAATTTAACCATTTAAAGGTACAATTGTTTCATTAATATTTACTTTTACCTCATTAAATATTCATGATGCTTTGCCTTCCCTCCTTGCCTAACAGTTGCATTCACGGCCATCTGCGCCAGCTCAGCACACGGTAGGTCTCAATTAGCCATTCAGGCTAACAGAAGACACTCAGCCAAGGGGCCCTTACCCTGCAAGGGGCTAAAAACAGATGATGAATTTGTCTGAGGGCATAAGCAAGACTGAAATAGACTTGCCTGGGGCTGTGATAATAGTACAGCAGAGGCTAAGGCATCATGGTTTCCCCATAGAACACAGGAAGATTTCAGGAGTATCTAAATAAATATGGGCAAGTGGAAAATCTCTACTCAAGTTGCATGACATCCTGTGAGGAGCAGTACTCAGCATATGAGCAGGACTGGACTTGGGGCTCTTGACACCCAGCACCATGCTCCCATCTGCCACCATGAGGCTGAATGACAGATGGTCTCAGTCCTAAATTTCATTTAGCAACCTATCAAACAGAAGTGGAAGTATCTGCCTCTGTAGGAGGTGCCGGGAGGTAGTTATATACATCAGCACAGCTCTGGTCGCTGACTCTCTTATACAGACCACGATTGCAGTGCCCCTGTGCCTGGTATTGTAATTGCCTTACCCATGTTTATCCTCTAAACTGTGACTTTCTGGAAAATTTATTACTATAGTGTGCTTATTGTGATATTCGAAGACTCTAGCTAGCACACTAGCCAGTAGGTATAGTAACTGTTTTTCCAATAGTTTTTTAGCCTTTTCAAGACAAGTTTGATGCTAGAACATGGCACTACACATGGCTGGTTAGTTCTACACATTGTGTGAGTATGCATCCATCGTGAAAGAGCTCACACACAATGCAGGTATAATGTGGTCCAGTATTAGAAATGCAATGCTAGTTTTTTCTTTTTAGTTTCTGTTAGCCTCTCCTGAAAGATACTGAGAATAGCATAGAATCATGACATCTATGCTATGTAGAATAATGGCTCCTCAAGTATGTCTGTGTTCTAATTCCCAGAACCTGCGAATATGTTCCCTTACATGACAAAAGGGACTTTCAGGGCCCAATCAAGGTGAAGGTCTATGATAAAAGGAAATTATTCTGGATACTTCTGGTCAGCCCAATCTAATCACTGCTGCTGCTAAGTCGCTTCAGTCTATGTGACCCCATAGATGGCAGCCCACCAGGCTCCACCATCCCTGGGATTCTCCAGGCAAGAATACTGGAGTGGGTTGCCATTTCCTTCTCCAATGCATGAAAGTGAAAAGTCAAAGTGAAGTCATTCAGTCGTGTCCGACTCTTAGCGACCTCATGGACTGCAGCCTACCAGGCTCCTCTGTCCATGGGGTTTTCCAGGCAAGAGTACTGGAGTGGGGTGCCATTGCCTTCTCCCAATCTAATCACACGAATCCTTAAAAATGAAAGAGAAAATGCAAAACAGTGATGCCCCAAGAGAAGGATTTGACCTGTTGACCTTGGAGATGATAGTAAAGAGCCATGAGAAAAAGAATATACATGGCTTCTCAAAGCTGGGACCTCAGTCCTACAGCCACAAAAACTAAATTCTGTCAACAACCTGAATGAGCAGAAAGTTATGAGAGGCTCTCATTTAGAGCCTCTAGAAAGGAACCAAGACTGTTGACACTTGAGTCCAGTGGGACCCTCTTGGACTTCTGACCTACATGATTGTAGGATAATAAATTTGTGTTTTTTATGCACTAAATTTGTGGTAATATTTTAGGGCAGTGAAAGAGAACTTCTTCAGCACCTCTGACTGGCAGACCACACTTCCTTTAAGCATCTAGATCCTCTAAGGATTTTGACAACATTGAGGCTATATTAAGACATTTATCAATGGTCACTTTGAAATCAAAGCACACACAAATTGTCCTTTTCTCACCTTATAAAGTGGTATTGAACTTTCATTTTTATCACCATCTTGTTGGAAGCTCTTTGGGCTTCCTTTTGTTTAAGTGGGGAATCAAGATAAAAACCTGATCTTTAATTTGTATTATTTAGCTTGTTTCAGCCCAGGTCTCCAGAGCTCTGTCATGTACAAAGTGAAATCACCTATATGCTGTATCTTTAAAAGCTGGGGAAGTGCATGGAGCAGCAGCAGCAGTCAATACCAATTTCCACACCTGGATCAATACTATCGGATGGCTCTGTAGCTGCAAAGATTGTTTCACACACGTACTCAGGAAGAGGGAGAGTTGGGGAGAGAGAAAGGGAATTGGTTTTAATGATTTCATGGCTGTGAGTATTCCCTCTCTCCCTCTTTTCTTTAAAAGAAATAAATACGTAAAATTAGAAATCAAATTTACGAAACTGTCAGTCTGTATCTAACCCTGCTTCTTTCTCTAGCCTGTCACCAACAGTGGCATCCAATCTGGCAAATAGCCGTATCCTTTGTGTGAGGTTAGATGTATTGAAGAGACGAAAGTGATAACACTGTTTGCAGTGATGCAATAATAAAAATGCTCTGTATTTACAACAGGCCTTTCCTCAAGGACTTTAGAGGCAGTTTCCTTCATTTGCAAATAGAGGCCCAGGAACTTGTTCACCAGCGTGTGTGCATTTCTGTATTGTGTCTATATGCATGTGCTTGGATGACACAGAACTAAAATGTTTTCTTAGGTACTTTCACTGCAGCTTGATATAGTGGTTCTGAGTAATAGAGTCTCCCTCCTGAGTGGGGCTGGGTAGCTATTTTTCACAAGGCAGGGTTGTTCGAACTGCCGAGACGGCAACTGTGATTGGAAGAGCAGAGGAAGCACAGGGATCCAATGCCATTAGCTTTGCTGGAAGCTTTCCCAGTAGGTCAGGGTCTCAACCACTTCTGCTCCTGGGACTGGACACAGCTTTGATTCTATGGTGCTTTGGTGAGGCCCCAGCACAAATGCTCTGTTGACCATCACTCAGAGGATGTACACTCATCATCATCAAAAGCCAAACAAAGGAATAAATATGTCCCCTCTGGGCCCTGACAGAATGAGGCAGCTTAATTCTCAGCCTGGTAAATGCCACAGCCACAACCGTGACCAGCTCAGTTTTGAAGGCCGATCAAATGACTTTCAGGGATTGTTCTGGGCAACCCTCAGTTGGAGGGTCAAGAGGTTGCATGAAAGAATGACTTTTCTGGAGAGTAATTATCAAGATGCTCTTCCACTTTGCCATCTCTTACATTTTCTTCTACTTTGTGGTTTTACAAAGCATTGCTATACACATTATCTCGCTTGCTTCCTCATGGTGACTCTGACATTTGAGCCCTTCCTCTGCAGCTGAAGCTTGGGGAGAGAAAGTCTCAGGGTTAGGGAAGACAATCACAGAACAAGGGATGAAGGAGCTGTGGCCCAAACATACCAGGCAGCCCCTTTACTGTCAGGGTGTAACACGAGTAGGGCAGCAAAGTCCCATACACCCTTTTTCTGATGCTGTCCATTTCCACAAATAGAAGCAGAGTCATAGACTCCTTGGATCTTAGCTGTCTGATTAAAAATAGACAGGCTCTCTTTGTGGACTTCAGCCATCTGTGCCTGGGTTCCATTTGTCCTTCAGCAGGGATCCTAAACCCCTAGTCTGCTCCCCATTCTCCTGAAGGATGGTCTTGAAACACTAACTCAGTGAGAGAATCCTGAAGGCAGCGTATTTCTGAAATTATTTTGGCTTTCCTTGAAGAGTTGATAAGTCCCCACTAAATTAATCTTCAGTACACTAGTTTTGAGAAGAGCATGCAATGCTTAATAACCACTGAAAAGGCCTCTGTGATTTTGCAAAAAGTCCCCCTGCTCCACTCACATTCTCAGACTGCCCATGCTGTATTTGCTTCTTCTGGATATTTGCCTTAAGTTCACCCCCAATACCTCTGAAATGATTGACAGCAACTCATTTGATTATGAAACTATAAAGACAGATATAAAAGGTCCCCAGAAATCTCCTAATAAAGCACCCAGTAACAAAAAGACCTCTGTCTAATCTCTAGATTAATTTTTTTTTTTTTTTTTTTTTTGGTTTGTATCAGGTGGCTTCCACATTAGGCTAATGAGAAATTTTCATTATAAAATATTCACTAGAACACAGGTGATTAGTAGGTAGACTCTGAAGTTTCTGGTCAAGCAGAGGAACAAGCAGAATGCTTCTCCCCATGGTTTTACTGACCTTTCTTTAGTTTTGCAGAGCCCTATACCTTCTTTTATTTTTAGGTTATGATGATCACCCTATCACAAAGTAAGGTAATTTGCTCTTCAAGAGAGGTTATTATTGATTAAGCATCCCAATCCTGCTTGAAAAAATTACCATGGTTCCACATTATGAGGTGGAAGTTGCAAGGGATCACTCTTTATGTAAAAGAGGACAAAATATAGGACCTCATATACTATCAGATAAATGACCAAAGGAAAATATCCAAAATGTTTGGTTAAATAAGGTCATCTGGGGACTTTCGTGGTGGTCCAGTGTCTAAGACTTCAAGCTTCCAATGCAGGGGCTTGGATTTGATCCCTGGTTAGGGAACTTCCCTGGTGGCTCAGACGGTAAAGCGTCTGTCTACGATGCGGGAGACCCAGGTTCGATCCCTGGGTTGGGAAGATCCCTTGGAGAAGGAAATGGCAATCCACTCCAGTACTATTGCCTGGAAAATCCCATGGACAGAGGAGCCTGGTAGGCTACAGTCTATGGGGTCGCAAAGAGTTGGACACGACTGAGCGACTTCACGTTAGGGAACTGGATCCCACAGGCTACAACTAAGAGGTCACAAGGGGCAGCTAAACATCCCACATGCCACAGCAAAGATCAAAATCCTGAGTGTTGCAACTAAGACCCTGCACAGCCAAATAAATAAATAATATTAAAAAACAATGTCATTGGATGGACCAAAAATTCAAAGGGTATTTATGGGCACCCCCAAGCCGGCGCAGCTTATATCTTGAGAAGAAAGACCCCCCCAGTGTTTGCCGCCCTGGGCAGCAGCATGGGCATGGAGAAGGCAATGGCACCCCACTCCAGTACTCTTGCCTGGAAAATCCCATGGATGGAGGAGCCTGGTGGGCTGCAGTCCATGGGGTCGCCGAGGGTCGGACACGACTGAGCGACTTCACTTTCACTTTTCACTTGCCTGCATTGGAGAAGGAAATGGCAACCCACTCCAGTGTTCTTGCCTGGAGAATCCCAGGGATGGGGCAGCCTGGTGAGCTGCCGTCCATGGGGTCACACAGAGTCGGACACGACTGAAGTGACTTAGCATAGCATAGCATTTATGGGCATCTAGCATGTATTGGTTGGAGAAGGTGATGGCAACCCACTCCAATACTCTTGGCCTGGAAAATCCCATGGACGGAGGAACCTGATAGGCTGCAGTCCATGGGGTCACGAAGAGTCGGACACAACTGAGCGACTTCATTTTCACTTTTCACTTTCCTGCATTGGAGAAGGAAATGGTAACCCACTCCAGTGTTCTTACCTGGAGAATCCCAGGGATGGCGGAGTCTGGTGGGCTGATGTCTATCGGGTCTCACAGAGTCGGACATGACTGAAGCGACTTAGCAGCAGCAGCAGCAGCATGTGCTGGCACCAAAGATCCCCAGGAGAAATTCATATGGAATGTATTATTTTTGTCTGTCCCTCCAAGAACTTATTTTTTGTATGCTGCTGCTGCTGCTGCTGCTGCTAAGTCGCTTCAGTCATGTCCGACTCTGTGCGACCCCATAGACGGAAGCTCACCAGGCTCCCCTGTCCCTGGGATTTTCCAGGTAAGAACACTGGAGTGGGTTGCCATTTCCTTCTCCAATGCATGAAAGTGAAAAGTGAAAGTGAAGTCGCTCAGTCGTGTCCAACTCTCAGCGACCCCATGGACTGGAGCCTACCAGGATCCTCCGTCCATGGGATTCTCCAGGCAAAAGTACTGGGGTGGGGCATAACTGATATGAAAAACGATATAGTTTATGGTGCCTATCAAAACATAGCAAAAACCAAACTAATCATTATAAAGAAAGACACAATATATTTACAGTACCTATGTTTCAAGTATCTAAATGTGTTTTTCCTGGTGATCTGTGAACTTTCTCCTACTTCTCCATAGTTGTGGAGATAGCAATAGCCAGCCCTTAGCATTCCATCAGGAAAGCTCATGTAAGTACCCTTGTGTATCACTCAGCGGCTGGGCAGAAGGCAATCAGCTTACATTGATGGGCAATGTGATCTTGTATGTGGGGAGGTGGGGAACAGAGCTGACATTAGATATAGGGCGTGTTTCTCTAGGTTTTTCCCGTGTGTGATGATTCTAAAACCTTTTTCTAGGGCTTCCCTGGTGCCTCAGATGGTAAAAAATCCACCTGCAGTGAGGGAGACCTGGGTTTGATCTCTGGGTTGGGAAGATCCTCTGGAGGAGGGCAAGGCAACCCACTCCAGTATGCCTGCCTGGAGAATCCCATGGACAGAGGAGCCTGGTATGCTACAGTCCATGGGTTGGCAAGGAGTTGGACATGACTAAGTGACTAAGCACAGCACAACACAAGGCCAGAGTATGGCATGTGTGATTAGGAGTCTTAGTAAAACTTATATTTGTTCTGTGTTTTGTTTTCACTCATTCCATGAAATCTATTGAGTGCCTACTATATGCACAGTGCCATCTGCATAGGCATTTATTCAATTATATCTTGCATCATTTGGCAGATTGATTTCATAACCACAGATTAGTTGGCTGGGATGCTGATTCTAAGCTCTCCCTATCTTCCATGTGGCTGTGTGTTAGACACCTTATCTCTGTAAGATATCTCAATTTCTTTTACTTTTTGGTATAAATAATAGTAACTAACAGCTGCTTAGAGTGTGGTGGATAATTCATGTTCAAGTCAAGCTAAGTCTTGTGCAATTCAGTTTCATCCTCAAGATGCCAACTTGAGATTGGTGGAATTGAAAGCTTCTTTTAATTTATATTGTGATAGTTATAAGTTCCTCTATGTATTTACTCTGTTTCTTTGCTACTGTTTTCTAATTTAATGATTGCTAACTAGATTCCTGAGTTTAAATACCAAAGTCATTAACTTGAATTGATTGGCCAGACTTGAGTTCTTCCCTGAAAGATTTTCAGTGGAAACATGGAGGTAAAAATTCACATATGGCCCAAAGATGGAGGAGCCCATTTGAGTAAGATTTTTCAAGGGAACTGAATTTGAGTTTGACCTTGAATTTGGCCTCCTAGCTCCAGTACTTATTATAAAGCACTAAGACCATTCTATTTCCATTAGTGTAGTTAGCTAACTTGATTTGTTTTAATGGCCAAAGACTATCCCTTAGCATCAGACATCTTAACTTCATCAGAATGCTCTGAACTGGCAAGAAAATACGTGGATGCATGATATCATCAGATTGACAAATATCACCATTAACGTTGTCTATATCTTCAGGATTGCAAAATAATCAGTTCATATTTTTAAAAGTTAGTAGATATGTTAAACCTCCAACATCACTGGGGTCTTAGTGGGTCAGGACTGAGGACTCCAGTAAAATTCTAGGTGGCTTATGGCTTAAGTCAAGTGGGACGAGTCTTGAGGCTCAATTTCAAGTTAAATACCATTTAAGAAAATTATTTTTAAAATTTATTTTATTGAAGTATAGTTGATTTATAATATTATGTTAATTTCAGCTATATAGCAAAGTGATTCAGTTATACATATATATGTATCTCCTTTTTCATATTCTTTTCCATTAAGGTTTATCACAAGATATTGAGTACAGTTCCCTATGCTCTATAGCAGGACCTTGTTTATCCATTCTATATAATGGTTTGTATCTGCTAACCTCAAATCCCTAATCCATCCCTTCTCCCCACCCCATTCAAAGTCAGTTGTGTTTTTTGCTAACAATATGTTTCTAAGATAATTTTGTTTATTTATTTAGGCTGTGCTGGGTCTTTGTTGCTCCGTGGGCTTTCCTCTAGGTCCAGTGAGTGGGGGCTACTCTCTAGTTGCTGATATACGGGCTTTTCATTGCAGAGTCTTCTGTTGTTGAGGAGCATGGGCTCTAGGGCACAAAGGCTTCAATAGTTGTGGTTCCTAAACTCTAGAGCACAGGCTCAAAATCATGGTGCATGGGCTTAATTGCCCCCACATGGCATGTGGGATCTTTTCGGACCAGGGATCAAAATCATGTCTCCTACATTGGCAGGTGGATTTTTTACCACTGAGCTGCCAGGGAAGTGCCTACAAGTCAGTTAGCTTGAGCTCACAAAGACCCAGATGAGGTGGGAATAGACAAACTGTGATCTGGAAGACAAGGTGGTAAATTATGACAGCCCCAAAACCTAAATCATTCTAGGGATCACCTTTTCTAACCATGAGACCAGCTTTCCTCAAGCCTCAGCTGTAGGAAAAGGCTCAAATGCACAGACTTGCTATGAGCAGTAAGTGAAACGATGTGTATGGCAATGCTTTGTAAAACCACAGAGTAGAAGAGAATGTAAGAGATGATGAAGAGAAAGAGCATCTTGACAATCACTCTCCCTGTCATTCTTTTTTATTTAATTTAAAAATTTTATTTTTAATTTTTTTGGTCATACTGTAAGACTTGTAGTATCTTAGTTCTCTGGCCAGAGATTGAATGTGTGTCCCCCTGCAGTGGAAGCCTGGAGTCTTAATCACACCACCAGGGAAGTCCCCAGAAAAGTCACTCTTTCAAGCAAAGTCTTGGCCCTCCAGCTGGCAGTTGTCCAGAACCATCCCTGAAAGTCATTCAAACTGCCTTCAAGATTGAGCTGGTCACAGTTGGAGCTGTGGCATTTACCAAGCTGAGGATTAAGTTGTTCCATTCTGTCAGGACCCAGAGAAGAAATGTTTATTCCTTCGTTTGGCTCTCTGTGATGATGAGTTTGCCTCCTCTGAGTGAGGGTCAGCCTTCTTTGGAAGTGAGCTAATGGGCTGTGTAACAGCAGACCATGTTCCCAGGAGCCTTACCGAGGGCTGCAGAGGGTGAAGAGGGGATGCATTTGTAGCTTCAGTCAGGGAGGACTGTGAAGACCACAATAAAGCCTGTGTGTTGTTCTCTCTGTGATTTGGAACCCATTGGTGGGTTTTGATCAAGTGAGTGATGTGAGGCAGAAGAATCAAAGTGGAAAAGAGATCTGTTTGGAAGTTATTGCGACAATAAAATAGAACAGTTTGGACCAAATGGTAACAATGAAGACAGTGAGATGTACTTAGTTCCAAGATATATTTTGAAGGTCAAATCAATGAAATTTACTACTGGATTATGTGTGATCAGGAGAGTGAGAGAAGGAGAAATAAAATCAAGGATGACTCAAGGTTTTTTTGCCTGAGCCCCTGGCCACCACCTGTGATGGGGAAAGCTTTGGAAAGAACATGTTTGGATGAGGAGGGCAATGAAGATTTCAGTTTTGGATGTATAAAGGTGTAGATGCAAAGTTCCATATTCAAGTAGACACATCAAGTGGGCAAGTAGATATGTAAGTCTATTGATCAGAGGAGAGTTTGGAAGCTAGAGATATATAAGGGAGATATTAATATAGATATAGGACTGAGTGAGCTTACTATGGGAAGAAAAGATGTCTGAGGAGTGAGGCTTGGAGCACTCAAATATTAGTGCCCAGGAAGAAGTGGGGATTGTGAAGGTACTGAAAACAGCAGTCTGTGGGGTAAGAAGTGAAGAGGAAAATGTGGTGTGGTGGATTAAAAGTTTCCATAAACCCAACATACTGAACTGTGTTAATTGCTACTGATAGATAAAACAAAAGACTTCCCTGGTGGCTCAGATGGTAAAGAATATGCCTGCAGTGCCGGAGACCCAGGTAGGATCCCTGGATTGAGAAGATCCTCCCCTGGAGAAGTGACTACCCACTCCAGTATTCTTACCTGGAGAATTCCATGGATGAAAGAGCCTGGAGGACTGCAGTCCATGGGTTGCAAAGAATTGGACACGACTCAGTGAATAACACACACACACACACACACACACACACACATACATAGATGAGACAAAGTAGACTTAGAATTGTCCAATAAAGTTGGACAACACAACAATAAAGTTGGATAACACGGTATACTGTGTTGATGTTTCTTTTTCTGACTTACTTCACTCTGTTTAGTAGGCTCCAGTTTCATCCACCTTATAAGAACGGTCTCAAATGCTTTCTTTAATAGCTGAGTAATATTCCATTGTGTATATGTATCACTAATTTCTTATCCATTTGTCTGCTGATGGACATCTAGGTTACATCCATGTCCTAGCTACTGTAAACAGTGCTGTGATGAACATTGGGGTACACGTGTTTTTTCAGTTCTGGTTTCCTTGGTGTGTATTCCCAGCGGTGAGATTGATACATCTTATGGAAGTTCTATTTCCAGTTTTTTAAGGAATCTCTCTATTGTTCTCCATAGTGGCTATACTATTTTTCATTCCAACCAACAGTGTAAGAGGGTTCCCTTTTCTCAACACCTTCTCCAGCATTTATTGTTTGTAGACATTTTGATAGCAGCCATTTGAATGCAGAGTTCCAAAGAATAGCAAGGCAAGATAAGAAAGCCTTCCTCAGTGATCAATGCAAAGAAATAGAGGAAAACAATAGAATGAGAAACTCTAGAGATCTTTTCAAGAAAATTAGAGATAACAAGGGAGCATTTCATGCAAGGATAGGCACAATAAAGGACAGAAATGGTATGGACCAAACAGAAGCAGAAGATATTAAGAAGAGGTGGCCAGAATACACAGAAGAACTATACAAAAAAAAAAATCTTCACGAGCCAGATAATCACCATGGTGTGATCACCAACCTAGAGCCAGACATCCTGGAATGCTAAGTCAAGTGGGCCTTAGGAAACATCACTACGAAAAAGCTAGTGGAAGTGACAGAATTCCAATTGAGCCATTTCAAATCCTAAAAGATGATGCTGTGAAAGTGCTGCACTAAACGTGCCAGCAAATTTGGAAAACTCAGCAGTGGCCACAGGACTGGAAAAGGTCAGTTTTCATTCCAATCTCAAAGAAAGTCAATGCCAAATAATGCTCAAACTACCACTCAATTGCAATAATCTCAAACGCTAGTAAGGTAATGCTCAAAGTTCTCCAAACCAGTCTTCAACAGTACACAAACCGTGAACTTCCAGATGTTCAAACTGGATTTAGAAAAGGCAGAGGAACCAGAGATCAGTTGCCAACATCCATTGGATCACCAAAAAAGCAAGAAAGTTCCAGAAAAACATCTATTTCTGCTTTATTGACTATGCCAAAGCCTTTGACTGTGTGAATCACAATAAACTGTGGAAAATTCTGAAAGAGATTAGAATGCTAGACCACCTGACCTGCCTCTTGAGAAATCTGTATGCGGGTTGGGAAGCAGCAACTAGAACTGGACATGGAACAACAGTCTGGTTACAAATAGGGAAAGAAGTATATCAAAGCTGTATATTGTCATCCTGCCTATTTAACTTATATGCAGAGTACATCATGAGAAATGCTGGACTGGATGAAGCACAAGCTGGAATCAAGATTGACAGGAGAAATATCAATAACCTCAGATATGCAGATGACACCACCCTTATGGCAAAAAGTGAAGAAAAACTAAAGAGCCTGTTAATGAAAGTGAAAGAAGAGAGTTAAAAATATGGCTTAAAAGTCAACATTCAAAAAACGAAGATCATGGTGTCTGGTCCCATCACTTCATGGCAAATAGATGGGGAAACAGTGGAAACAGTAACAGTCTATTTTTTTAGGCCCCCAAATCACTGCAGATGGTGACTGCAGCCATGAAATTAAAATGATGCTTGCTCCATGGAAGAAAAGCTATGGCCAAGCTAGACTGCATATTAGAAAGCAGAGACATCACTTTGCCAACAAAGGTCCTTGTAGTGAAAGCTATGGTTTTTCCAGTAGTCATGTATGGATGTGAGAGTTGGACTGTAAAGAAAGCTGAGCACTGAAGAATTGATGCTTTTTAACTGAAGAAGACTCTTGAGAGTCCCTCGTACAGCAAGGAGATCCAACTAGTCCATCCTAAAGGAAATCAGTCCTGAATATTCATTGGAAGGACTGATGCTGAAGTTGAAACTCCAGTACTTTGGCCACCTGATGCAAAGAACTGACTCATTGGAAAAGACCCTAATGCTGGAAAAGATTGAAGGTGGGAGGAGAAGGGGATGACAGAGGATGAGATGGTTGTATGGCATCACCAACTCAATGGACATGAGTTTGAGTAAACTCCAGGAGTTGGTGATGGACAGGGAGGCCCGGCATGTTGCAGTCCATGAGGTCACAAAGAGTTGCACACGACTGAGCAACTGAACTGAGCTGAGGTGAACTGATTCTGACCAGCATGAGATGGTACCTCATTGTGGTTTTGATTTGCATTTCTCTGATAGTGGGTGATGTTGAGCATCTTTTCATGTGTTTGTTAGCCATCTGCATGTCTTCTTTGGAGAAATGTCTGTTTAGTTCTTTTGCCCATTTTTTGATTGGGTAGTTTATTTTTCTGGTATTGAGCTGAAGGAGCTGCTTGTATATATTTGAGATTAATTCTTTATCAATTGCTTCCTTCGCTATTATTTTCTCCCATTCTGAAGGCTGTCTTTTCACATTGCTTATAGTTTCCTTTGTTGTGCAGAAGCTTTTAAGCTTAATTAGGTCCCATTTGTTTATTTTTGCTTTTATTTCCATTACTCTGGGAGGTGGATCATAGAGGATCCTGCTGTGATTTATGTCAGAGAGTGTTTTGCCTATGTCTTCCTCTTGGAGTTTTATAGTTTCTAGTCTTACTTTTAGATCTTTAATTCATTTTGAGTTTATTTTTGTGTATAGTGTTAGAAAGTGTTCTAGTTTCATTCTTTTACAAGTGGTTGACCAGTGTTCCCAGTACCACTTGTTAAAGAGATTGTCTTTTTTCCATTGTATATTTTTGCCTCCTTTGTCAAAGATAAGGTGCCCATAGGTGCATGAATTTATCTCTGGGGTTTCTATTTTACTCCATTGATCTAAATTTCTGTCTTTGTGCCAGTACCATACTGTCTTGATGACTGTAGCTTTGTAGTATAGTCTGAAGTCAGGCAGGTTGATTCCTCCATTTCATTCTTTCTCAAGATCGCATTGGCTATTCAAGGTTTTTTTTGTATTTCCATACAAATTGTGAAATTGTTTGTTCTAGTTCTGTGAAAAATACCATTGGTAACTTGATAGGGATTGCACTGAATCTATAGATTGCTTTGGGTATTATACTCATTTTCACTATATTGATTTTTCTGATCCATGAACATGGTATACTTCTCCATCTAGTTGTGTCATCTTTGATTTCTTTCATCAGTGTTTTATAGTTTTCTATATATAGGTCTTTTGTTTCCTTAGGTAGATTTATTTCTATGTATTTTATTCTTTTCATCACAATGGTGAATGGGATTGTTTCCTTAATTTCTCTTTCTGTTTTCTCATTGTTAGTGTATAGGAATGCAAGGGATTTATGTGTGTTAATTTTATATCCTGCAACTTTACTATATTCATTGATCAGCTCTAGTAATTTTCTGGTGGTGTCTTTAGGGTTTTCTATGTAGAGGATCATGTCATCTGCAACAGTGAGGATTTTACTTGTTTTCCAATCTGGATTCCAAAGGCATCAACTCTTTGGCACTCAGCCTTCTTTATGGCCCAACTCTCACATTCATACATGACTACTGGAAATACCATAGCTTTGACTATATGGACCTTTTTTGGCAGTGATGTCTCTGCTTTTTAATACACTGCTTAGATTTGTCATAGCTTTTCTTCCAAGGAGGAATCATCACTTAATTTTATGGCTGCAGTGACTGTTGGCAGTGATTTTGGAGCCCAAGAAAATAAAATCTGTCACTGTTTCCACTTTTTCCCCATTTATTTTCCATGAAGCGAGAGCTTAAGATATTTTTAAACAGGGAAGTTATGTTTTTTAAAAACATAATCTTAGTACTCTTGCCTGGAAAATCCCATGGATGGAGGAGCCTGGTAGGCCGCAGTCTATGAGGTCGCTAAGAGTTGGACTTGGCTGAGCGACTTCCCTTTCACTTTTCACTTTCCTGCATTGGAGAAGGAAATGGCAACCCACTCCAGTGTTCTTGCCTGGAGAATCCCAGGGACGGGGGAGCCTGATGGGCTGCTGTCTATGGGGTCGCACAGAGTCGGACAGGACTGAAGTGACTTAGCAGCAGCAGCATGATTCATATACAACAGATAAATCATGGTGGAAGCGGTGGGTGAAAGATGGTAAAAACCAATAACCCACTAGCTCTGCTGCCGTTGAGCCCCCTCATCCCCTCACCACAAAAACCCTTAAAGCAGCTTCTTAGAACTCTAAGACTCCAAGGAATATATTCTGAAAAACTGGCTTAGGTAATCTTTTACCCTTAAAGTTGTCTAAGTCCCATAGAATGTAACTGAGTAGTCTTTAAATTTCCCTGTTTGGGACACCAGCTATGTGATGACAACCGCAGGAGTTGAAGAAACTAGTAGAATTGTTTGTCTTGTATGTATCCAGGATCTCATCCCCTCACCCTCCCCAAAGTCCCCCAACAACCTAGGAAGTCATTTGAAAACAAGACATCCTCAGGGAGATGGCAATCCTGTTAACAGTTTAGGCTTGTCTGCATGAACATCTGTTTTAATAGCACATCTGTATGGGTGTTGTACTTAGCAGGGTGACCTCAGTTTTGTCTTAGAGAATTTAATGGATTTTTCCTTTCTTGTTTTAAAGCCCTTTCCCTACACAATTAGTCAGTTGAAAGTGAAATCATTCTGCCTGGTCCTGAAATGCGAGATCAATAAGTGTGGAGTAATGCTATGTGCAGCATCCAGGTAGCAGCCATAGCTAATGAAGCAGTGGATAAGTGATTTCACCAGTGTCTGAGCTCTGACACCAGGAATAAGTGCAGGAATGCTGCCCAAAGGGCCAGTCTGCCAGAGAGGAGAAACAAGGCTGTCTTCTGGCTGAGACAGATGTGGTAACAGAGCCAGGTGTGGGTGAGGGTTGCAGAGTCACCCTGGAAACGAGAAGAGAATCTTAGAGTCCAGGGTAGAGGTGCATAGAGTCCTGGTGTCTGAGGACTAGGAGGAGTAAAAAGATTACAGTTAGATTTCTAGTGAGAAATTCTCTTTTGTTCAATCATTTACTCACTGATTTACTATTGATTACTTACTGAGCACCTATTGTGGGTCAAGCAGTTGTTATATACTGGGAAGATAAGTAGGACATAGGCCTTAGCCCCAAGAAGCAAATGGCTCAGTGGGTCAGATGGAAATGAAATTAAACTTGATAATTATAAAACATTAGTTTATATCAAATGATGGAGATATGTACATGGATTCTTTCTCATTCTGTATTTTAAGATTTTAATCTCCATTTTTCTTGGATGAATTCCCTTAAAAAGACCTCAAAGAATACCTATTTGGTTCAGTAACAATTGTTTCCACATCCTTGGCATACAGGAGGTGCCACATAAGAGTTGCTGGAATTGAAACTAAAGAGCACTTAATTGTTTTCACATGCATTGTTTCATAAATTCCTTAGAATAACCCTTCAAGATAGATAGACCTTAGTATTTTTGTCATCCTCATTTTCTGGTTGAAGTACTGACACATCAAAAATGGTGTTTATTTGCTAATTCACATTTTGGTGTCAAAAACTAAGTTTATGGGGTACAGCTACTCTGAAGTCCATCCATTTTACTGTGGATTAATATCCTGACCCAGATATGAACTTCAGATAAAACATTAGCACAAGTTAATAATAACACAAGTTAACATTTTGTAGGAGATAGAAGATTGCTTGTCATCCCTCAAGTTATACCATGAAACCCAGTTGCCATGGACTTAATGACTTAAATAAAACTTTTACAAGGATATATGAGAATCTGAATCCCTCTTCTCATGGCAGGCAGATTCTTTACTGTCTGAGCCACTAGGGAAGCCCTTTATGACATCATTATCCATCAATAAGGACTCAGGTTAAGTAACCCCTCCAAGACTGTACAGTTAGGACATAACTGGTTGGAATTCTAAACAAGGTCAGTCTGACTCTTATGATGCTGCTCTCACCCTAATCTGGACCAAATTTAAAGAAAGCTAATAAGATCAATCCAATTGCACTGGGATTTTGACTGCCTTATTAGGAAGAAGACTCTAATTGCTCTGATGTGAACTGGAAAAGCTCAGCCAGAACTCACCAAGAGAAGCTAGCTCCTTCTGGTGATGCCGGGCCCCAATCTCTAGTATTAGGCTATGGCATCCTGTTAACAGTGTTGTCTCTAGTGCCAGCCAACTAAGCGCAAATCCCAGGTCTGCCACCTAATAGCTGGTAACCTTGAGAGAATTGCTTTATTTCTTTGTACTTCACTTTCCTCCGCTGTAAATGCAGATAAGAATAGTGTACTCACGTTCCAAAAAGAGTTATTGGGAGAGCTCAATGATTTTTTTATATGCAGAAAATGCCTAGATTAATCGGGGAAGGCAATGGCACCCCACCCCAGTACTTTTGCCTGGAAAATCCCATGGACGGAGGAGCCTGGTAGGCTCCAGTCCGTGGGGTCGCTAAGAGTCGGACACAACTGAGCGGCTTCACTTGCCCTTTTCACTTTCATGCATTGGAGAAGGAAATGGCAACCCACTCCAGTGTTCTTGCCTGGAGAATCCCAGGGACAGGGGAGCCTGGTGAGCTTCCGTCTATGGGGTCTCACAGAGTTGGACACGACTGAAGCGACTTAGCAGCCTAGATTAATGCTTTGCTCTCAAGAGAATAAATGTTATGTAAGTCTTGGCAACTTCTATTATTATTATCTTTCTGTATGATTTTCACCTTTCTCTCTGCCAGCATACATATTCTCAGGGACCGCTTAGGGTCATCTATTTAAAAAATGTCCAGTCTTCCGGTTAAGATGGCGGAGGATTAGGACGGGGAATACGCTATCTCCTCCACAAATTCATCAAAGGGACATCTGGGCGCCGAGTAAATTCCACAAACAGCTTCGGAGTGCTGGCGGAGGACGTCGGATACCCAGAAAAGCAACTCACTGCTTTCTAAAGGAGTCCAGATTGTGCAGCGCCGACCACATGAGTGGCCGGCCTTGGCCCAGAACACCGCCGAACAGTGCACAGAACAAAGGACTATACAGACCAACTACAGAGAAAGGGGCCTATAGATCTTGAGAAATTTAAGCCGGAACAAGGAACTAGCCAAAAATGAACTGAACCCACAACAATAATAGAGAAACTCTTATATATATTGTTACTATTTTTACCATCATTATTTCCTTTTTTTTTCTTTTTTAAATTTTTTTTAAAATTTTTATTATTTTTTTAATTGGAAAAAGGAAAACAAAATTTTTTTTTCCTTTTAATGTTTTTTGTTGTTGTTTGTTTTGTTTTGTTTCTTTTATTTTTATTTTTTTTATCCTCTAGTACTTCTTTAATCTCCACCTTTAGATATAACTTTTGCGACCCTGTTTTCTTTTTTTTTCTTTTTTTTCCTTTTTGTCCTTTGCTTTTTTCCTTTCCTTTTTTCTTTTCTTTACTGATAACTGACTAGATCTGGCTCTCTCCTTCACACTCCCTCCTTTTATCCTCCTGACCACCTCTGTCTCCTTCCTCCCTTTTTCCTTCTCTGTATAACTCCGTGAACATCTCTGAGCGGTCCAGTTGTGGAATGCATTATAGAAGAAGAAGTTTTTGAGACTACTGTAAAAATAAGACCGATAACTGGAACCAGGAGGCTTAAGTCCATACCCTGATCCCACGAAACATTAATTGACAGGAGCTCATCAAAAGCCTCCATACCTACACTGAAACCAAGCATCACACAAAGACCAGCAAGTTCCACAACAAGACATACCAAGCAAATTCTCCAGAAAAACAAGAACACAGCCCTGAGCTCCAATACAGAGGCTACACAAAGCGACCCCAAAATCATAGACATCTCATAACACACTACTAGACACTCCACTGCACCCCGGAGAAAAGAAATCCAGCCCCACCCACCAGAACACTGATACAAGCTTCCATAAACAAGAAACCTCGACAAGCCACCGGTACAAACCCACATATAGTGCAGAAACGCCACAATAAAGAGAACTCCACAGACTACCAGAATACAGTAAAGACACCCTAAACTCAGCAATTTAAACAAGATGAAGAGACAGAAGAATTCCCAGCAGTTAAAGGAACAGGATAAATGCCCACCAAACCAAACAAAAGAGGAAGAAATAGCAAACCTACCTGATAAAGAATTCCGAATAATGATAGTGAAATTAATCCAAAATCTGGAAAGCAAAATGGAATCATGGATAAATAGCCTGGAGAAAAGCATTGAGAAGATGCAAGAAAGATTTAACAAGGACCTAGAAGAAATAAAAAAGAGTCAATATATAATGAATAATGCAATAAATGAGATCCAAAACACTCTGGAGGCAACAAATAGTAGAATAACAGAGGCAGAAGATAGAATTAGCGAATTAGAAGATAGAATGGCAGAATTAAAGGAATCAGAGGAGAAAAAAGAAAAATGAATTAAAAGAAATGAGGACAATCTCAGAGACCTCCAGGACAATTTTAAACGTTACAATATTCGAATCATAGGAGTCCCAGAAGAAGAAGACAAAAAGAAAGACCATGAGAAGATACTAGAGGAGATAATAGTTGAAAACTTCCCTAAAATGGGGAAGGAAATAATCACTCAAGTCCAAGAAACCCAGAGAGTCCCAAATAGGATAAACCCAAGGCGAAACACCCCAAGACACATATTAATCAAATTAACAAAGATCAAACACAAAGAACAAATATTAAAAGCAGCAAGGGAAAAACAACAAATAACACACAAGGGAATTCCCATAAGGATAACAGCTGATCTTTCAATAGAAACTCTCCAAGCCAGGAGGGAATGGCAAGACATACTTAAAGTGATGAAAGAAAAGAACCTACAGCCCAGATTATTGTACCCAGCAAGGATCTCATTCAAATATGAAGGAGAAATCAAAACCTTTACAGACAAGCAAAAGCTGAGAGAATTCAGCACCACCAAACCAGCTCTCCAACAAATACTAAAGGACATTCTCTAGACAGGAAACACAAAAAGGATATATAAATTCAAACCCAAAACAACAAAGTAAATGGCAACGGGATCATATGTATCATTAATTACCTTAAATGTAAATGGGTTGAATGCCCCAACCAAAAGACAGAGACTGGCTGAATGGATACAAAAACAAGACCCCTCCATATGTTGTATACAAGAAACCCACCTCAAAACAGGGGACACATACAGACTGAAAGTCAAGGGCTGGAAAAAGATTTTCCAGGCAAATAGAGACCAAAAGAAAGCAGGAGTAGCAATACTCATATCAGATAAAATAGACTTTAAAACAAAGGATGTGAAAAGAGACAAAGAAGGTCACTACCTAATGATCAAAGGATCAATCCAAGAAGAAGATATAACAATTATAAATATATATGCACCCAACTTAGGAGCACCGCAATATATAAGACAAATACTAACAAGTATGAAAGGAGAAATCAACAATAACACAATAATAGTGGGAGACTTTAATACTCCACTCACACCAATGGATAGATCAACTAAACAGAAAATTAACAAGGAAACACAAACTTTAAACGATACAATAGACCAGTTAGAACTAATTGATATCTATAGGACATTTCATCCCAAAACAATGAATTTCACCTTTTTCTCAAGCACACACGGAACCTTCTCCAGGATAGACCACATCCTGGGCCATAAATCTAGCCTTGGTAAGTTCAGAAAAATTGAAATCATTCCAAGCATTTTTTCTGACCACAATGCAGTAAGAGTAAATCTCAATAACAGGAGAAAAACTATTAAAAAGTCCAACATATGGAGGCTGAACAACACACTCCTGAATAACCAACAAATCACAGAAGAAATCAAAAAAGAAATCAAATTCTGCATAGAAATGAATGAAAATGAAAACACAACAACCCAAAACCTGTGGGACACTGTAAAAGCAGTCCTAAGGGGAAAGTTCATAGCAATACAGGCATACCTCAAGAAACAAGAAAAAAGCCAAATAAATAACCTAACTCCACACCTAAAGCAACTGGAAAAGGAAGAAATGAAGCACCCTAAGGTTAGTAGAAGGAAAGAAATCCTAAAAATTAGGGCAGAAATAAATGCAAAAGAAACAAAAGAAACCATAGCAAAAATCAACAAAGCCAAAAGCTGGTTCTTTGAAAGGGTAAATAAAATTGACAAACCACTAGCCAGACTCATCAAGAAACAAAGGGAGAAAAATCAAATCAATAAAATTAGAAAAGAAAATGGAGAGATCACAACAGACAGCACAGAAATACAAAGGATCATAAGAGACTACTATCAGCAATTATATGGCAATAAAATGGACAATGTGGAAGAAATGGACAAATTCTTAGAAAAGTACAACTTCCCAAAACTGGATCAGGAAGAAATAGAAACTCTTAACAGACCCATCACAAGCACGGAAATTGAAACTGTAATCAGAGATCTTCCAGCAAACAAAAGCCCAGGTCCAGACGGCTTCACAGCTGAATTCTACCAAAAATTTAGAGAAGAGCTAACACCTATCCTACTCAAACTGTTCCAGAAAATTGCAGAGGAAGGCAAACTTCCAAACTTATTCTATGAGGCCACCATCACCCTAATACCAAAACCTGACAAAGATCCCACAAAAAAAGAAAACTACAGGCCAATATCACTGATGAACATAGATGCACAAATCCTTAACAAAATTCTAGCAATCAGAATCCAACAACACATTAAAAAGATCATACACCATGACCAAGTGGGCTTTATCCCAGGAATGCAAGGATACTTCAATATCCGCAAATCAATCAACGTAATACACCACATTAACAAACTGAAGAATAAAAACCATATGATTATCTCAATAGATGCAGAGAAAGCCTTTGACAAAGTTCAACATCCATTTATGATAAAAACTCTCCAGAAAGCAGGAATAGAAGGAACATACCTCAACATAATAAAAGCTATATATGACAAACCCACAGCAAACATTATCCTCAATGGTGAAAAACTGAAAGCATTTCCTCTAAAGTCAGGAACAAGACAAGGATGCCCACTTTCACCATTATTATTCAACATAGTTTTGGAAGTTTTGGCCACAGCAATCAGAGCAGAAAAATAAATCAAAGGAATCCAAATTGGAAAAGAAGAAGTAAAACTCTCACTGTTTGCAGATGACATGATCCTCTACGTAGAAAACCCTAAAGATTCCACCAGAAAATTACTAGAACTGATCAATGAATATAGTAAAGTTGCAGGATATAAAATTAACACACAGAAATCCCTTGCATTCCTGTACACTAAAAACGAGAAAATAGAAAGAGAAATTAAGGAAACAATTCCATTCACCATTGCAATGAAAACAATAAAATACTTAGGAATATATCTTCCTAAAGAATCTAAAGACCTATATATAGAAAACTATAAAACACTGGTGAAAGAAGTCAAAGAGGACACTAATAGGTGGAGAAATATATCATGTTCATGGATTGGTAGAATCAATATAGTGAAAATGAGTATACTACCCAAAGCAATTTATAGATTCAATGCAATCCCCATCAAGCTACCAACAGTATTCTTCACAGAGCTAGAACAAATAATTTCTCAATTTGTATGGAAATACAAAAAACCTCAAATAGCCAAAGCTATCTTGAGAAAGAACAGAACTGGAGGAATCAACCTGCCTGACTTCAGGCTCTACTACAAAGCCACAGTCATCAAGACAGTATGGTACTGGCACAAGGACAGAAATATAGATCAATGGAACAAAATAGAAAGCCCAGAGATAAATCCACGCACATATGGTCACCTTATCTTTGACAAAGGAGGCAAGAATATACAAAGGATTAAAGACAATCTCTTTAACAAGTGGTGCTGGGAAAACTGGTCAAACACTTGTAAAAGAATGAAACTAGAACACTTTCTAACACTATACACAAAAATAAACTCAAAATGGATTAAAGAGCTAAATGTAAGACCAGAAACCATAAAACTCCTAGAGGAAAACATAGGCAAAACACTCTCTGACTTACATCACAGCAGGATCCTCCATGACCCACCTCCCAGAATATCGGAAATAAAATAAAAAATGAACAAATGGGACCTAATCAAACTTAAAAGCTTCTGCACAACAAAGGAAACTATAAGCAAGGTGAAAAGACAGCCTTCAGAATGGGAGAAAATAATAGCAAATGAAGCAACTGACAAACAACTAATCTCAAAAATATACAAGCAACTTCTACAGCTCAATTCCAGAAAAATAAATGACCCAATCAAAAAATGGGCCAAAGAACTAAATAGACATTTCTCCAAAGAAGACATACAGATGGCTAACAAACACATGAAAAGATGCTCAACATCACTCATTATCAGAGAAATGCAAATCAAAACCACTATGAGATACCATTTCATGCCAATCAGAATGGCTGCTATCCAAAAGTCCACAAGCAATAAATGCTGGAGAGGGTGCGGAGAGAAGGGAACCCTCTTGCACTGTTGGTGGGAATGCAAACTGGTACAGCCACTATGGAGAACAGTATGGAGATTCCTCAAAAAACTGGAAATAGAACTGCCTTATGATCCAGCAATCTCCCTGCTGGGCATATACACTGAGAAAACCAGAATTGAAAGAGACACGTGTACCCCAATGTTCATAGCAGCACTGTTTGCAATAGCCAGAACGTGGAAGCAACCTAGATGTCCATCCACAGATGAATGGATAAGCAAGTTGTGGTACATATACACAATGGAGTATTACTCAGCCATTAAAAAGAATACATTTGAATCAGTTCTAAGGAGGTGGATGGAACTGGAGCCTATTATACAGAGTGAAGTAAGCCAGAAACAAAAACACAAATACAGTATACTAACGCATATATATGGAATTTAGAAAGATGGTAAAAATAACCCTATTTACGAGACAGCAAAAGAGACACTGATGTATAGACCAGGCTTTTGGACTCTGGGACCGGGAGAGGGTGGGATGATTGGGGAGAATAACATTGAAATATGTATAATATTATATCTGAAATGTATTAATTGTTCAAACTAAATACTGTCATGTTACAATTTGTTCATATTAGATGTTTGTAATGTTTCTGATAATCAATAAAAGAGATTCTTGATAAAAAAATAAAAATAAAAAAATAAAAAATGTCCAGGAGTCAGAGACAGAAATGCAGGTGCTGATCTGTCTTTTTCTTTTGTTTCTCTAAGACCAGTGAGCATCGGGCAGTACTGCAAGGAGACGACTCCACCACCTAGTTGTCGCTGCTCATATCCCTTTCATGTATAGTAAGCAGCTGTCTGGGTTAGTGAATATTTCTGAGTGGTTTCCCCTGCCCAGATTCCTTTGGGTGATGACCTAACATCTTTTAGACCTTCTAGTAGCTTCAAGGTAATATGAGATAAATCAACTCACATTTTATTTTGTTTCAGGATATTGTGATTTTTTTTGGTGTAGGGAAGTTCTCCTGTTCTTTTATTACTTCCCCAAGTTGGTCACTGATGGCTCAGTTTCTTTTCAGAGAAAAGAAGAAAATCCAATAAACATTGTTTGACTCAAACATTGTTTTAGGCACTCAGCATTTATAATTCCATTATATATTTGTAACAATACTGTGAGTTAGATACTATTACTCCTGTGTTATGAGCTTGCCTTGTGTTGTTCAGTCTCTCAGTCATGTCTGACTCTTCGTGACCCCATGGACTGCAGCATGACAGGCTGTTCTTCACTATCTCTCTGACTTTGCTCAAATTCATGTCCATTGAATCGATGATGCCATCCAACCATTTCATCCTCTGTCACCTGCTTATCCTCCTGCCCTCAATCTTTCCCAGCGTCAGGATCTTTTCCAATGAGTCAGTTTTTTGCATCAGGTGGCCAAAGTATTGGAGCTTCAGCTTCAATATCAGTCCTTCCAATGAACATTCAGGACTGATTTCCTTTAGGATGGACTAGTTGGATCTCTTTGCTGTCCTTCTTGTGTTGCTGTTTTCCAAGTGACTTTTTATGCATTCCATTGTTGTATCTCTCTGATCCAGCTGGGAAAATCTCTTCATTTTTATGGATGCATATGATTAGATTGGGCCCACCAGGATAATTCAGGATAATCTTTCCATCTAAAGGTCATTATGCTCAATCATGTCTGCAGTGTTCATGGAAGGAAATATATTCACTGGTTCTGGGTATTAGGGGATAAACATCTTTGAGAGGAGGTGTATTATTCTGTCTACCACAAGGGTGGGTCTGGGGGTTACTGGCAAACTTTGCCACTGCAGAAGATACAAGAGACATGAGTTCGATCCCTGGGTCAGAAAGATCCCCGGGAGAAAGAAATGGTTACCTGCTCTAGTAATCCTTCCTGGGAAATTCCTTGGACAGAGGAACCTGGCGGGCTACAGTCCATGGAATTGCAAAGAATCAGACTTGCCTGAAGTACTGAGCACACACACACACACACAGGTCTCCTAATCTTGTGGAATAATTGCTAATTTTCCACACTGTTCTTTAGATCAGATCTGAAGGTCAGGATGAAGATGAAGCCCAGGAAAGCTTTGAGCTACTGGTAGACAGATCCTGACCTACCACCAAAGGGTTTTTGGCCTACCAGCCTTCTCAGTGTCCCTTTAAAGCAATTTGTAGTCTGTTATCCTGTATCATTAACCTAATTAGTGTAATTGCACCCAATTACGTAATCAGTGTAAATACATGAAGAATCACATAATTAGACGATGTAATTAGGTAATTAATAGATGATGTGGGAAAAATCCACAGAAAACATTTTGAAATGGACATGGCGCCTGTATGAGGCAGGCGAATTGCTAACTTTAACATCTCAGCCAACTCCCTTGGTTGGGGAAGAGAGATCCACAAATTAATTAGAATCCAAAGCATAAAATTGTTGTTCTAAAAAATGATACCTTGTATCAGGTCCCTCCACCTTCAATTTTATAGTTCTATGTCCAGGTTCTCTCTCTGTGTTGCTCCTGAAGAGAGAAATTTCCCTCACAAAGCTGAGTAGGATGGAAAAATCTAGCTCAACGGAAACCAGATTTGACACTGAGTCTATAGATAGGATGAGACTGTTATTAAGGCCACGTCTGTGTGACCAAAATAACCAGACTGCGGCAGACACAGCTTTGGTCTGCTGAGTTGACAGTCTTCTCAGCTGATTCTCACTGAGGCAGAGTCAGTCTGAACATGAGCTCATGTAGCTTAAGCAGACCCACTAACTCCTGGAGTTAAGTGGAGAAAAAGGTCTTGCCAATTTGAGCTTCGAATTTGTCCACTTCTTTTTCCTTCTGGGCCTGCCACCCTGGAAGCATCCAGCCTGAGTTCTTTGCATCCTCTCTGCCCCCTTCCTCCAGTCTGTTCTCCTCCAGCAGCTGCAGTAGTCTTAAGATCATCTCAATCCACTGCCAAAATATTTTCATGGAGAAAATCCACATCTTTAACATTGCCTACAAAGCCTTACATGGGTTTCTCTGGTGGCTCAGTTGGTAAAGAATCTGCCTGCAATGCAGGAATTCGATCCCTGGGTCAGGAAGATCCCCAGAAGGGAATGGCTACCCACTCTTGCCTGGAGAATCCCATGGACAGAGGAGCCTGGTGGGCTACAGTCCACAGGGTAGCAAAAATCAGACAACTGAACAACTATACATGGCACACTGGAAAAGCCTTATGAGATCAGGCCTCTGCCCTCAAGATTTTCTTGCACCTTCTCCCAAAATGTTGTGTCTGCATTGGTTTTTCTGCCATGTCTTCAAATGAGCTAAATTCTCTCCCACTTCAGGGCTTTCCTATACGCTTTTCCCTCAGCTTGAAGCATGATGTCCCTTGTCTTTTCCTGGCTGAATCCATCCACTCCATAGGCTCCTGGCTCCTTAGAGAAGCTTTCTATCATCCCTTAATTTAAAACATTTCCTCATTACAATCTCCCATAACACATTATACCTTTTCTTCCTGATATGCATCACCACCTGTAATTCTGCATTTATGATCTGCAATATTATTTTATGATCTGATCCTTCCCTTTCACTAGATTATAAATTTCAGGAAGACAATAGCCATGGTTTATTCTGTTTACCTTGGAACCCCAAGTATCTAGTACATAATAGAAACTCAACAAATTATTGTGAAATGAATAATGTATTGAAATTGGGAACTCTGAATACCCATCAACAGTTATCACATCAGTGGTCAGGGTCAATTTAGGCGAATAGGATGAGAAGCTGGAATAGGGGCTCCTGTACCACAGACAAAAGCATTGAAACAGCAGTCGCAGGGGAACCTGTGATCCACTGGGTGATGACCACTGTCTCCTCATAACTTCAACCACAAAAGCTTTCAAGTGAAGAACATCCAACTCCTCTTAATTTACAGTTGTGATCAGGTTTTGTCTGTCACTTCTTCTTTTCATTTTAGCCTATTTTCTAGAGAGAAACCTCTGGAGCTTGGGTTATTGATCAAATGCAGACACATCATTAAATTGGTTTTTATCTTCTGCCTTGCATTGCACATTCCAGAGAGAGACAATGGGGAGTTTGAGGTGGTTCACTATCTGGTGATGTAGACATAGGAATGGTTTAGTCTCCATTACAAGCAACAGGGAGAGTTTTTTTTTAAAAATGGGTGGATCAGTCAGAATGGCTATCATCAAAAAATCCACAAACAACAAATGATGGAGAGGGTGTGGAGTGAAGGGAACTTTCCTACACTGTTGGTGGGAATGTAAATTAGTGCTGCCACTATGCAAAACAGTATAGAGATTCCTCAAAAAACTAAAAGAGCTAACATATGACTCTGCAGTCCCACTCCTGGGCATATGTCCAGAGAAAAACATGATCTGAAAGGATGTATGCACCCCGGTGTTCATTGGACCATTGTTTACAATGATCTAGGCATGGAAGCAACCTAAATGTTCACATGAAGATATGGTACATATATACAATGGGATATTACTCAGCCATTAAAAAGAAAGAAATAATGCCATTTGCAGCAACATGGATAGACTTAGAGAGTGTCATCCTAAGTGAAGTAAGTTAGACAGAGGAGAAATATCATATGACATCGTTTATATGTGGAATCTAAAAAGAAATGATACAAATGAACTTACTTGCAAAACAGAAACAGACTCCCAGACTTAGAGAATAAACTTACGATGCCAGGGTAAAGGGATAGTTAGGGAGTTTGGGAAGGACCTGTACACACTGCTCTATTTGAAATGGAAAACCAACAAGGACCTACTGTATGACACATGGAACTCTATTCAATGTGATGTGCTAGCCTGGATGGGAGGGTGGTTTATGAGAGAATGGATATGTGTATATGTATGGCTGAGTCCCTTCACTATTCATGTGAAACTGCCACAACATTGTTAATCAGCCATCAGATCAGATCAGATCAGTCGCTCAGTCGTGTCCAACTCTTTGAGACCCCATGAATCGCAGCACGCCAGGCCTCCCTGTCCATCACCAACTCCTGGAGTTCACTCAAATTCATGTCCATCGAGTCAGTGATGCCATCCAGCCATCTCATCCTCTGTCGTCCCCTTCTCCTCTTGCCCCCAATCCCTCCCAGCATCAGATCAGATCAGATCAGTCACTCAGTCATGTCTGACTCTTTGCGACCCCATGAACCGCAGCACGCCAGGCCTCCCTGTTCATCACCAGCTCCCGGAGGTCACTCAGACTCACATCCATCAAGTCAGTGATGCCATCCAGCCATCTCATCCTCTGTCGTCCCCTTCTCCTCCTGCCCTCAATCCCTCCCAGCATCAAAGTCTTCTCCAATGAGTCAACTCTTTACATAAGGTGGCCAAAGTACTGGAGTTTCAACTTTAGCATCATTCCTTCCAAGGAAATCCCAGGCCTGATCTCCTTCAGAATGATCTGGTGGGATCTCCTTGCAGTCCAAGGGACTCTCAAAAGTCTTCTCTAACACCACAGTTCAAAAGCTATACCCCAATACAAAATAGAAGTTTCAAGTTTGAAAAAAGAAATACTTGTTAGGCAAAAAAAAAAAAAAAAAAAAAGGTGGACTTTTTTGAGGGAAGAATATTCACGTCACAAAAAGTAGTCAACTCCTGTTTCCAACCCTGAACTAAGCTAAATCAAGAACAACATTAGACTGACTCATCACTTTTCATTCACTGTTATTGCATTTATAGTCACTTCTCTGATAAGCACTGAACATTTTGTAATAATTTCATTCTTTGGCTTATTCTTAACTACATTGATATTTATTCTGTAGTAAATATATACCAAACACCTCCTACTTGCTTGGAACTCTGCAGGTCACTGTAATGCACAAAATCCTCCTTTAAGCAACTTGTCTTCTTCCCGCAAAATCAGAACTCTGGGTCAGCCCTCTAAAAGCAGGATAATGTTACCATACAGGGAAAGTCAAAGAGGACCCTTCCTCGTGGGTCTTAGTTCTTGGTAAGGACGCAAAGAAGAATCTGGGGTCTTACCTGTGGCAAAAACAAGTTTACTGAAGAAAGAACAGAAAGAACAGAAAGAACACCTCAAGGGAGAGGTGGGCTGAGCCAAGAGAGGCACTGGCACGGATATGATGAGGTAGGGGGATTTTCAAGACAGAGCTTTTACAGATTCATCTAGACGGGCGCGGACTGACAGTTTTGATCGACAGTTGCAAGTTACATAACAACAGGCTCTACTGCGCATGTCTATCTTATAATTCAGTCTGTTATAATCAGATGTATGTATGTATAGAATATTTATGAACCCTTAATAGGCTCCTGGCTGCCTAAGGTCACTTGAGGACACAGCTGTGCCTCAAGGGTACACGTGCTGGAGTTGGAAAAGTCTCTGGTTATTTTGCAGTGTATCTGTGAGCTCTCCTGAGCAGCATAGAGGCATTTTGGGGTGGGGTTTAGAGATAAGCTTGAATCATATTTGGCTAAGTCACCCCTTGTTGCTCAAGCCTAACTTCTTACCTAACATAACTAGGAATGTTCTCAGACAGATAAATGACTGTGGTTATGTCTGGATTTATAAGCTGTGCCAGAGAACACAGATGGTGTATCTATTGGATTGGTGTGACTAAGACAGACATGGTCCCCTTTCTTAGAGGACTTACAGTCTAGCTGACACAATAGACTATCAAGCAAGTAATTCTAGTTGAATGTGATGATCAGTTTGATTAGTTTTCTGTGATTGTTGTTTTCATTCTGTCTGCCCTCTGAGGGATAAGGATAAGAGGCTTGTGGAAACTTCCTGATGGGAGAGACTGACTGAGGGGGAAACTGGGTCTTGTTCTGATGGGCGGGGCCATGTTCCGTAATGTTTAATCCAATTTTCTGTTGATGGGTGGGGCTGTGTTCCCTCCCTGTTGTTTGACCTGAGAACTATGGTGGAGGTAATACAGTTAATAGCCACCTCCTTCAAAAAGTCTGATGTACACACTGCTGCACTCAGTGCCCCGACCCTGCAGCAGGCCACTGCCACCACCCACGCCTCCGCTGGAGACTCCTGGACACTCACAGGCAAGTCCCTGTCAGTCTCTTGTGGGGTCACTGCTCCTTTCTCCTGGGTCCTGGTGTGCACAAAGTTTATGCCTTCCAAGAGTCTCTTTCCCCAGTCCTGTGTAAGTTCTGGCAGCTCTATGGAAGGGTTAATGGCGACCTCCTCCAAGAGGGCTTATGCGACACCCAGGTCTGCTGCACCCAGAGCCCCTGCCCCTGTGACAGGCCACTGCTGACCTGTACCTCTGCAAGAGACACTCAAACACTCAAAGACAGGTCTGGCTTAGTCTCTGTGGGGTCTCCTGTTGTGCACAGGCTTTGTTTGAGCCCTCCAAGCATCTCTGGTGGGTATGGGATTTGACTCTAAATGTGATTTGGCCTCTCCTACCATCTTGCTGGGGCTTCTCCTTTGCCATTAGATGTGGGATAGTTTTTTTGGTAGGATCCAATATTCTCCTGTCAATGATTGCTCAGCAGCAAGTTGTAATTTTGGAGTTCTCACAGGAGAGGGTGAGCGCATGTCCTTCTACTCCACCACCTTATTTGATAACCAAAAGAGATGTCCTTTTCATTATAGAGGACTGGAATGCAAAAGTAGGAAGTCAAAAAATACCTGGAGTAACAGGAAAATTTGGCTTTGGAGTACAAAATGATGCAGGGCAAAGGCTAACAGAGTTTTGCCAAGAGAATGCACTGGTTATAGCAAACACCCTCTTTTAACAACACAAGAGAAGACTCTACACATGGACATCACCAGATGGTCAATACTGAAATCAGACTGATTGTATTCTTTGCAGGCAAAGATGGAGAAGTTCTATATAGTCAGCAGAAACAAGACCTGGAGCTGACTGTGACTCAGATCATGAACTTCTTATTGCAAAATTCAGACTTAAACTGAAGAAAATGGGGAAAACCACTAGACCATTCAGGTATGACCTAAATCAAATCCCTTATGATTATACAGGGAAAGTGACAAATAGACTCAAGTGGTTAGATCTGATAGACAGAGTGCCTGAAGAACTATGGATGGAAGTTTGTAACATTGTACAGGAAGCAGTGATCAAGACCATCACCAAGAAAAAGAAATGCAAAAAGGTAAAATAGTTGTCTGAGGAGGCCTTACAAATAGCGGAGAAAAGAAGAGAAGAAGGCAAAGGAGAAAAGGAAAGATATACCCATTTGAATGCAGAGCTCCAAAGAATCACAAGGAGAGATAAGAAAGCCTTCCTCAGTGATCAATGCAAAGAGATAGAGGGAAACAATAGAATGGAAAAGACTAGAAATCTCTTCAAGAAAATTAGAGATACCAAGGGAACGTTTCATGCAAAGACGGGCTCAATAAAGGACAGAAATGGTATGGACCTAACAGAAGCAGAAGATATTAAGTAAGGTGGCAAGAATACACAGAAGAGCTATACAAAAAAGATCTTAATGACCCAGTAACCATGGTGGTGTGATCACTCACCTAGAGTCAGACTTCCTCGAATGTGAAGTCAAGTGGGCCTTAGAAAGCATCAGTATGAACAAAGCTAGTGGAGGTGATGGAATTCCAGTTGAGCTCTTGCAAATCCTAAAAGATGATGCTGTGAAACTGCTGCACTCAATGTGTCAGCAAATTTGGAAAATTCAGCAGTGGCCACAGGACTGGAAAATGTCAGTTTTCATTCCCATCCCTAAGAAAGACAATGCCAAAGAATGCTCAAACTACCATACAATTGCACTCATCCCACAAATTCTGAGCTAGCAAAGTAACATTCAAAATTCTCCAAGCCAGACTTCAACAGTACATGAACTGTGAAATTCCAGATGTTCAAATTGGATTTAGAAAAGACAGAGAAACCAGAGATCAAATTGCCAGCATCTGTTGGATCATTGAAAAAGCAAGAGAGTTCCAGAAAAACATCTACTTGTGCTTTATTGACTATGCCAAAGCCTTTGACTGTGTGGATTACCACAAACTGTGAGACATCTTTAAAGAGATGGGAATACCAGACCACTTTACCTGCCTCCTGAGAAATCTGTATGCAGGTCAAGAAGCACCAGTTAGAACTGGACATGGTACAACATACTGGTTCCAAATTGGGAAAGGAGTACTTCAAGGCTGTATATTGTTACCCTGCTTATTTAACTTACATGCAGAGTACATCATGTGAAATGCCGGGCTGGATGATGCACAAGTTGGAATCAAGATTGTTGGGAAAAGTATCAATAACCTCAGATATGCATAGGACACCACCCTTTAGCAGAAAGTGAAGAACTAGAGAGCGTCTTGATGAAAGTGAAAGAGGAGGGTGAAAAAGCTGACTTAAAACTCAACATTAAGAAAACTAAGATCATGGCATCAGGTCCCATCATTTCATGGCAAATAGATGGGAAAACAATGGAAATAGTGAAGACTTTATTTTTTCACACTCCAATATCACTGCAGATGGTGACTGCAGCCATGAAATTAAAAGATGCTTGCTCTTTGGAAGAAAAGCTATGACCAAGCTATACAGCATATTCAAAACCAGAGACATTACTTTGCCAACAAAGGTCCATCTAGTCAGGGCTATGGTTTTTCCAGTATTCACGTATGGATGTAAGAAGTGAAGTGAAGTCACTCAGTCGTGTCCGACTCTTTGCGACCCCATGGACTGTAGCCTACCAGGCTCCTCTGTCCCTGGGATTCTCCAGGCAGGAATACTGGAGTGGGTTGCCATTTCCTTCTCCAGGATATCTTCCCAACCCAGGAATTGAACCCGGGTCTCCCGTATTGCAGGCAGACACTTTACCATCTAAGCATCAGGGAATCTATAATGGATGTAAGAGTTGGACCATAAAGAAAGCTGAGTGCCGAAGAATTGGTGCTTTTGAACTTGGTGCTGGAGAAGACTCTTGAGAATCCCTTTGATTGCAAGGAGATCAAATCAGTCAATCCTAAATGAAATCAGTCCTGAATATTCATTGGGATGAATGAATGAATGAATGAATATGCTGAGACTGAAAGTCCAATACTTTGGCCAACTGATTCAAGAACTGACTCATTGAAAAAGACCCTGATGTTGGCAAGATTGAAGGCAGGAGGAGAAGGTGATGACAGAGGATGAGATGGTTGGATGGCATCACTGAACTCGATGACACGAGTTTGAGCAAGCTCCTGGAATTGGTGATGGACAGGGAAGCCTGGTGTGCTGCAGTCCATGGAGTCACAAAGAGTTGGACATGACAGTGAATGAACTGAACTGTGATGAACATTATGCTAGAGGAAATATAAGGTGTTATCATAACACATTTTAGGGGAATTTCATCTAGTCTAGGGTCTTGAGGAAAGGCTCCTGGAAAAACGAATACTTAAACTGAGATTTACCAGCAAGATAGAGCTTTGTAATGTCAAGTGATGCTTGGTATGAGTGATATTGAAGGGGAAGTGAAGTGAAGTGAAGTGAAAGTCGCTCAGTCATGTCCGAGTCTTTGTAACCCCATGGACTATACAGTCCATGTAATTCTCCAGGACAGAACACTGGAGTGGGTAGCCTTTTCCTTCTCCAGGGGATCTTCCTAACCCAGGGATCGAACTCAGGTCTCCTGCATTGCAAGTTGATTCTTTACCAAGTGAACCATCAGGGAAGCCCCTTCGAGTGGGAAGCTGGGATGTATATGTAGTGATAATGATGCAGGCATTGGGAGCCATGTTCAAAATACTGGAGTTGAGAAGGTACATGGAATTCTGTATGATTCTTTAACGACGGTGAATATAGAAGGATGCTGCTGTAGAGATTGCAAATGAGAATTATGCAGGGAAGCTTGTTAAGAGTCTATCTTTTCTACCAATTCGCTTTTTCTTTTCAAATTCCTATATTTGAGTGGAAGGAGAGACATATGATTGATCTATAAATATCTAGGGTAAGAGGATCTTTCCCCCGCCCCCACCAAAAGAAGAAACTTCTTAAAACAAGAGCGCTATTTTATGTTTTATTCACATACAATTTTTATACTTTATATGCAAAAAATATTTAATGTCTTATACTTCCTAATTTATATTTCCCATATCTTTTAGTACAATATAAGGTAAAGGACTTCCCTGGTGGCTCAGACGGTAAAGCGTCTGCTTGCAATGCAGGAGACCCAGGTTCGATCCCTGGGTCGGGAAGATCCTCTGGTGAAGGAAATGGCGACCCACTAGTACTCTTGCCTGGAAAATCCCATGGACGGAGGAGCATGGTAGACTACAGTCCATGGAGTAGCAAAGAGTCGGACATGACTGAGTGGCTTCACTTTCACTTTCAAGGTATATAAAGTTTGATTGATTATATGGCAATCTAGATTAGTTTTTATCTTTATTGCCATTCCATTTGTATCAGCATTAGAAGAAATAAGTTGAGGAAGTTTTATAGTGAGCATCCAGACGGCCTGAAAATAATTCTGCATGATTCTTTAAGGAAGGTGAATATAGAAGGATGCTGTTGTAAGGAATTGCAAATGAAAATTGTGGAGGGAAGCTTGTTATAGGCTATCTTCTTCGTATCAACTTGCCTTCTCCCTGAAGACTCCTATCTCTAGGTCAGGTCCCCAAGCATTGGAGTAATCAGTTCTTTTTTCAGGGATGTTAGTTACCACATCTAGATTCATTGCCTGTACCAATAGAACCTGTACCAGCCCACCAAGATGGGCTTCCCTAATAGCTCAGATGGTAAAACATCCACCTGCAATGCAGGAGACCCGGGTTTGATCCCTGGGTCAGGAAGATCCCCTGGAGAAACAAATGGCAACCCACTCCACTATCCTTGCCTGGAAAATCCCACGGACAAAGGAGCCTGGCGGGCTACAGTCTATGGGGTCACAAAAAGTTGGACATGACTGAGCAGCTAAGACACACGCCAATAGAAAGAACACAGAGAGTATGTCCATTGGATTGGGCTGACCAACCAGTGATTCTAGCAAGATGCTAGCAGGCATACATATTGATCATACATAATGTCTCCATATCTTACAGTAGGTCATAAATCAAAGAGATTTCAAAATATCTCTCCCTCTGATTTGTTCTAATGAGCTGTGTCATCTGGAACTTTTCTTTTTAGTATTCGTATATGACCTGGCCCTGGTGCCACTGCAGTTCAAATCCTTTTTTAAAAAAATCTTTATTTATTTATAGTGGAGTGTAGTTGATTAACAGTGTTGTGACAGTGTTGTGTCAGTTTTGGGTGTACAGCAAACTGATCCAGTTATACATATGAATGTGTATATTCTTTTTCATTTTTTTCCCATTTAGATTATTACAGAATATTGAGAGTTCCCTATGCTATACAGTAGGTCCTAGATGGTTATCAATTTTTAAATATAGCAATGGGAGGCCTTACAAATAGCTTTGAAAAGAAGAGAAGCAAAAAGCAAAGGAGAAAAGGAAAGATATAAGCATTTGAATGCAGAGTTCCAAAGAATAGCAAGAAGAGAAAACAAAGCCTTCCTCAGCATTTAATGCAAAAAATAGAGGAAAACAACAGAATGGGAAAGACTAGAGATCTCTTCAAGAAAATTAGAGATACCAAGGGAACATATCATGCAAAGATGGGCTCGATAAAAGACAGAAATGGTATGGACCTAACAGAAGCAGAAGATATTAAGAAGAGGTGGCAAGAATACACAGAAGAACTGTACAAAAAAGATCTTCATGACCCAGATAATCATGATGATGTGATCACTGACCTAGAGCCAGACATCCTGGAATGTGAAGTCAAGTGGGCCTTAGAAAGCATCACTAGGAACAAAGCTAGTGGAGGTGATGGAATTCCAGCTGAGCTATTTCAAATCCTGAAAGATGATGCTGTGAAAGTGTTGCACTCAATATGTCAGTAAATTTGGAAAACTCAGCAGTGACCACAGGACTGGAAAAGGTCAGTTTTCATTCCAATCCCAAAGAAAGGCAATGCCAAAGAATGCTCAAACTACTGCACAATTGCACTCATCTCACATGCTAGTAAAGTAATGCTCAAAATTCTCCAAGCCAGGCTTCAGCAGTATGTGAACTGTGGACTTCCAGATGTTCAAGCTGGTTTTAGAAAAGGCAGAGGAACCAGAGATCAAATTGCCAACATCTGCCGGATCATGGAAAAAGCAAGAGAGTTCCAGAAAAACATCTATTTCTGCTTTATTGACTATGCCAGGAAGCAACAGTTAGAATTGGACATGGAACAACAGACTGGTTCCAAATAGGAAAAGGAGTTCATTAAGGCTGTATATTGTCACCCTGCTTATTTAACTTCTATGCAGAGTACATCATGAGAAGTGCTGGGCCAGATGAAGCACAAGTTGGAATCAAGATTGCTGGGAGAAATATCAATCACCTCAGATATGCAGATGACACCACCCTTATGGCAGAAAGTGAAGAGGGACTCAAAAGCCTCTTGATGAGAGTGAAAGAGGAGAGTGAAAAAGTTGGCTTAAAGCTCAACATTCAGAAAATGAAGATCATGGCATCTGGTCCCATCACTTCATGGGAAATAGATGGGGAAACAGTGGAAACAGTGTCAGACTTTACTTTTTTTGGGCTCCCAAATCACTGCAGATGGTGACTGCAGCCATGAAATTATAAGACGCTTACTCCTTGAAAGAAAAGTTATGGACCAACCTAGACAGCACATTGAAAAGCAGAGACATTACTTTGCCAACAAAGGCCCGTCTAGTCAAGGCTATGGTTTTTCCAGTGCTCGTGTATGGATGTGAAAGTTTGACTGTGAAGAAAGCTGAGCGCTGAAGAATTGATGCTTTTGAACTGTGGTGTTGGAGAAGACTCTTGAGAGTCCCTTGAACTGCAAGGAGATCCAACCAGTCCATTCTGAAGGAGATCAGCCCTGGGATTTCTTTGGAAGGAATGATGCTAAAGCTGAAACTCCAGTACTTTGGCTACCTCATGTGAAAAGTTGACTCATTGGAAAAGACTCTGATGCTGGGAGGGTTTGGGGGCAGGAGGAAAAGGGGATGGCAGAGGATGAGATGGCTGGATGGCATCACCTGCTCGATGGACATGAGTTTGAGTGAATTCCAGGAGATGGTGATGGACAGGGAGGCCTGGCGTGCTGCAATTCATGGGGTCACAAAGAGTCAGACAGGACTGAATGACTGAACTGAAATGAACTGAACATGTCAATCCAAATTCCCAATCTATCTTTCCTATCTTCCTTCTCTCCTGGTAACCATAAGTTCATTCTCTAAATCTGTGAGCCTATTTCTGTTTTGTAAATAAATTCATTTGTATCATTTTGTTTTTAGATTTTGCATGTAAGTGCTATGCTAAGTCACTTCAGTCACGTCTGACTCTGTGAGACCCCATAGATGGCAGCCCACCAGGCTCCCCCATCCCTGGGATTCTCCAGGCAAGAACACTGGAGTGGGTTGCCATTTCCTTCTCCAATGCATGAAAGTGAAAAGTGAAAGTGAAGACCCCATGGACTGCAGCCTACCAGGCTCCTCCGTCCATGGATTTTCCAGGCAAGAGTACTGGAGTGGTGTGCCATTGCCTTCTCCAATATAAGTGCTATTATATGATATTTGTCATTCTCTGTCTGACTTGCTTCACTTAATATGATAATATCCAGGTCCATCCCATTTAATGAAGAAATAAGACAGGTATAAAAATAACTCAATTTTGGACAGTTTGTCACTGGTGTTTTTTTTTTTTTTTTTTTTAAAAATGATGCGCACAGTGTGAGGATAATGCATTAGCAGACAGAGGCAGCCAGTCTTGGCATATCTGGGTAAGGCACCAAGTGGCCTTTATCATTGGAACCAGGATAAATACATACTTATACATTTTTATGGCTTTTGTAGTTTATTAATAGAGCAAATAGGTAAATTTAGAGCAAATCAGTTAATTTCAATATATAATTCATTATAAAGTTTTCCCAGCTTTTTTCCCACTTAGATCACAGATGGGTGCATCTTATAACTGGGCTGGGATGGAGCTGAGAGGAAGGCTGTCGCTTTGTTGAGGGTTAGCTGCACGGGACTCACCACAATTTGAATATTTACTTCTTTCTTGTGCACAGTCTGATGTCCTTAAGATGGTCTGTGTTCTTTATGGCCTGGAGCTATTGGGTCATTTTAATTTGACTGTTCACTTTGTCCTCTGAAATTATGAATAAGGAAAGCATTTAGAGTCATACGTCTGGTTCTTGGGGTGGGAGGGTGGAAAAAAAGCTGGTTCTATTTTCTGACGTTCCTTGGCTGGTTACTTTTCAAAACAAAAGACTTTTTTTTTTTTTTTTTCCCCTGATGTGAAACTCTAAATTGCCAGAATGGTTAAAAATAACATATATTTAAAGGTTGCTATACTTGAGAGATGCTTAGACAGTTGCAGCTTCTTTATAGGATTATGAAGAAGTTGTACATGTGGAAAACAATAGAATGTCTGTCTCTCTTTCTGCATGCTATGGTCTGTGAATCTGGGAGTAGGTCTAGGATGCTGTTGCCAGACAAGAGAGGGTACTATTTGTGCCTGTAGTTGGCAGGTAAAGGGGATTACACTCATTGAGGCTGACGCTATTTGTTCTTTGGTTGTGACCTCACTCTGTTGCCTTGACAGCTGCTGTGGTAGGTGAAACCTGTGGAACATGTAAAGCTTAGAAACCTTTCACTGAGATTGCTCCCTTTCTGGCTAAGCCCCCTCAAATGAATGGCATCATTTTCCTTCCCATTGTCACTGGGATATCCTAGTCTGTCCCTGTACAAAAGCCATCTCTTTCTGCATCAGGTGTGGCAGAACTTCCATCCTGCTAAGAGTTCTCCAGAGGGAGCTTGGGCCCCAGGGAATGTCTGAAATCACAAGCATTTAGAAGAAAATTGAAGCTCTGTGGAGTTTCAATCTGCCTTCCTTAAAAAAGGCACATGGGTATAAGTCATTTCTCCATTAAGTCTTCTGTATTCTCCAGTTAATACTTCCTATGTTTCTCTTTTCCTTAGGCACTTTTTTTAGCTTCTCTGCTTGTCTGTCACAACTCTTTTCTCAGGTATCCCTATGACTCATGAGGAATTGACATAATTTCTTCTTTTGATTCTGTGACAATTAACCTCTGTCCCTGCAGGTGTGGCACAGCTATGCTGGGGAGATGCACCAAAGGGATTAAGGGGCACTTTGTTACCCAAGACTCTTGTTTGGAAGATGCATCCTTCCTAGAACAAGTCTCTAATATCACAGAGAATTTGCACAAATGTTCTGAGTCCCAAACTTCTCTGTATGTGCCCTTTATATTGAAATGGCCAGAAAGAATTTCCAGGTGCAATTTTTGAGATGAAAAGGAGTGCTGGAACTCTGGAGGAGGGTGGAAGGGTCCAGCTCCCAGTGTTCGTGTTCTTCCGGGATTTCAGGCAAGGACAATGATGAGTAGAGACTCTGGGTTGGAGATAAATGCCTGGCCTTTTTAGGCAGCATTGTTTAGTACACAGAAGTTACTCTAGGGTGCATCTAGTCCCATTAATTTATTTCACATATGAGGAAACTGAGGCCCAAAGCAAAGTTTATTCAAAGTCATCCAGCCAAATAATCTAGCTGAGACTGGAACTCAGATCGCCTAAGTTTCCAGCCGGTGTTTATTCTGCATTAATGGGATTCTCTGGAAAAAGATTATTGTTTTAATGAAATCTTGACCAGTCTGTGGACATTACAAAACTTTTTTGGTAAGGTTCTAGTGCCATTGAACATTCTTGAATGAAAAAGAACTTGCAAAGTCTTTGTAACAGGGCAATCTACTGAGTAACAACTCATGTCAACCTTATTCTCTGTGGAGTAACATTCAGTCACTTTTTTTTGCCACTGATTATTTCATGAGTACCATACAGTGTGCAAAACATTGAAAGATAGAGAGATGGAAAAAAAATAACGCTTCTACATTCCTGAAACTTGTGAAAGACTTGTATTGCAAGTGACATTTGACCTGAGTTTTGAAAAGGGATTCCAAGTAGAATTGGTTTCTAGTATCCAGTCTTTCTAGAACATAAGCTTTCTAGAGAGAAGCAATGACATATAAATTTAGATCACAGAAGTTTTTCTTCTAATTTTTCTTCTAATAAGTTTATAGGGCTGGTTAATTAAATAGAAATAATAGATATAACCTAGCTCAACTTTTGCAAGGCTTTTGAATTCATCCTTTGCAGATTCCTCATTAATAAGCCAGGAAAAAAATTCTAGGCCAAATAATTTTTAGGTGAGTGAAGAGTAAACTGTAAGATTAAGTTGATCATTGTAGATTTAATGATCAATTAAATCTGTCAATGTAGATTTAAAAAGTATTGATTTTGGGGAATTAATGGTCAACACCGAAATCAGATTGACTATATTCTTTGCAGCCAAAGATGAAAAAGCTCTATACAGTCAGCAAAAACAAGACCAGGAGCTGACTGTGGCTCAGACCATGAACTCCTTATTGCCAAATTCAGACTGAAATTGAAGAAAGTAGGGAAAACCACTAGACAATTCAGGGATGACCTAAATCAAATCTCTTATGATTATACAGTGGAAGTGAGAAATAGATTTAAGGGCCTAGATCTGATAGATAGAGTGCCTGATGAACTATGGAATGAGGTTCGTGACATTGTACAGGAGACAGGGATCAAGACCATCCCCATGGAAAAGAAATGCAAAAAAGCAAAATGGCCGTCTGGGGAGGCCTTACAAATAGCTGTGAAAAGAAGAGAAGTGAAAAGCAAAGGAGAAAAGGAAAGATATAAGCATCTGAATGCAGAGTTCCAAAGAATAGCAAGAAGAGATAAGACAGCCTTCTTTAGCGGTCAATGCAAAAAATAGAGGAAAACAACAGAATGGGAAAGACTAGGGATCTCTTCAAGAAAACCAGAGATACCAAAGGAACATTTCATGCAAAGATGGGCTCGATAAAGGACAGAAATGGTATGGACCTAACAGAAGCAGAAGATATTAAGAGATGGCAAGAATACACAGAAGAACTGTACAAAAAATATCTTCATGACCCAGATAATCATGATGGTGTGATCACTGACCTAGAGCCAGACTTCCTGGAATGTGAAGTCAAATGGGCCTTAGAAAGCATCACTACGAACAAAGCTAGTGGGGGGTGACAGAATTCCAGTTGAGCTATTCCAAATCCTGAACGATGATGCTGTGAAAGTGCTGCACTCAATATGCCAGCAAATTTGGAAAACTCAGCAGTGGCCACAGGATGGGAAAAGGTCAGTTTTCATTCCAATCCCAAAGAAAGGCAATGCCAAAGAATGCTCAAACTACCACACAATTGCACTCATCGCACACGCTAGTAAAGTAATGCTCAAAATTCTCCAAGCCAGGCTTCAGCAATATGTGAACCATGAAATTCCAGATGTTCAATCTGGTTTTAGAAAAGGCAGAGGAACCAGAGATCAAATTGCCAACATCTTCCAGATCATGGAAAAAGCAAGAGAGTTCCAGAAAAACATCTATTTCTGCTTTATTGACTATGCCAAAGCCTTTGGCTGTGTAGATCACAATAAACTGTGGAAAATTCTGAAAGAGATGGGAATACCAGACCACCTGATCTGCCTCTTGAGAAATTTGTATGCAGGTCAGGAAGCAACAGTTAGAACTGGACATGGAACTACAGACTGGTTGCAAATAGGAAAAAGAGTACATCAAGGCTGTATATTGTCACCATGTTTATTTAACTTATATGCAGAGTACATCATGAGAAATGCTGGACTGGAAGAAACACAAGCTGAAATTAAGATTTCCGGGAAAAATATCAATAACCTCAGATATGCAGATGACACCACCCTTATGGCAGAAAGTGAAGAGGAACTAAAAAGCCTCTTGATGAAGGTGAAAGTGGAGAGTGAAAAAGTTGGCTTAAAGCTCAACATTCAGAAAATGAAGATCATGGCATCCAGTTCCATCACTTCATGGGAAATAGATGGGGAAACAGTGGAAACAGTGTCACACTTTCTTTTTCTGGGCTCCAAAATCACTGCAGATGGTGACTGCAGCCATGAAATTAAAAGACGCTTACTCCTTGGAAGGAAAGTTATGACCAACCTAGATAGCATATTCAAAAGCAGAGACATTACTTTGCCAACAAAGGCTCATCTAGTCAAGGCTATGGTTTTTCCTGTGGTCATGTATGGATGTGAGAGTTGGACTGTGAAGAAGGCTGAGCGCCGAAGAATTGATGCTTTTGAACTGTGGTGTTGGAGAAGACTCTTGAGAGTCCCTTGGACTGCAAGGAGATCCAACCAGTCCATTCTGAAGGAGATCAACCCTGGGATTTTTTTGGAAGGAATGATGCTAAAGCTGAAACTCCAGTATTTTGGCCACCTCATGCGAAGAGTGGACTCATTGGAAAAGACTCTGATGCTGGGAGAGATTGGGGACAGGAGGAGAAGGGGACGACAGAAGATGAGATGGCTGGATGGCATCACTGACTCGATGGATGTGAGTCTGAGTGACCTCCGGGAGTTGGTGATGGACAGGGAGGCCTGGCATGCTGCGATTCATGGGGTTGCAAAGAGTTGGACACGACTGAACGACTGATCTAAATCTGAATCTGATCTGAATTTTTGGGAAATGTAAGGGAGGGATCAGCAAATTATGACCTGAAGGCCAAATCCAGCCCATTACCTATTTTTAGGTAAATAAAGTGTTATTGGAATAGTGCCTTGGCCATTCATTTTCATGTAGTGTCGGTGGCTGCTTTTGCATTAACACTGGCAGAGTTAAGTAATTGCAACAGAGACATAAGGCCTGGGAGAGATACAGTCTGTCTCTGTCTTGGCTCAGGTTCCCTGGGAGATAGTCTGGATGGAGATTTGCATGCAGGAGACCTATCAGTTCAACATCTGTAAGGGAGCGAAGGAGGAAACAATGGGGAAATGGAGAATTTGAGCTACCAAGAATTTGCAAATGAAGGTTCAGCCTGTCTTACAGGGAATTGCACTGGGATTGCCTTGCAGAGCCATCCTAAATCAAGGCAAGGAGGTTGTACCCTACACTGGGTACTGGGTACATGCTCATCCTGGGGAGGGGCAGAACTTTGGGTGAGGTGATTCCCTTTGGCTAAAGACAATTCCCAAAGAGGGGCTCAGTGGTCTGTCATAAGTAGCTGTGTTTTCTTGATCCTGGGGGAATCAGGACGTCAGTCCGGAGGAAAATCTGCTAAGCAGATTTTAGTATCAACTACCATTTCTTACTCATGTTATTTTCTCCATACGAACCCTGGGTTTTAAACTTCAGGGAGGCCTTAAGGAAGAGTTCTTTAATTCACATCATTGATAATTTATTCCACAGATGCAGTTACATAAAAGAACATAAAATCTTATAATCCCATGGTCCTAGGAATTGTTTGTGGTGTCCTGTGGATTCCTATTTTGAAGTCTATTCTGTTTTTCACTCTTGGTGTGGGAGGTTAGAATGTCCAGTGAAAGTTGGGGTTGTGGTTGGATGGGTTGGGGTGAAATGATTCAGTAGTGTTCACATTTAGGAAGATGTGAAAATGGAATCATTCTCAAGGTTCTATCACTCTCATCAGACATTAAGTTCCTCTAGAAATGCATTTTACACAGGAAGGCACTAACTACCCTCTCTCTTTCTGGGAGGATTCAGTGTAGGTGTGTAAAGTCCTAGGGACCCGGAGTAGGGAGTAATGAACTTAATCAATGTTCAGGATTTTTGTGGTTCAAGAATTTGACTTGAGGTTAAATTTTGAACATAGTTTTAAAAAATTAATCTTCTCACCTAGTTTTTTTTCCCTCTACCATTTTCTCAATCCGTTTGACGTCTTCTGAATCTGATACACTGGAACATACAGCGTGTTTTAGTTCAGGCAAATCATCAGATCTGTATAAAACCTGCCATGGCAAGTATGCTGGGAACAGCATCCACCTACATAAAGTGTTCAGGATAGAGGTGAAGAGAGTCTCTCAGACTTTGGATAATGTCCTGGTGTACCTGGGAGTACTCAGGCTACACCAAGGAGGGAAGAAGCCATTTAAAACATTCACAGATATAGAAAAACAGATTAGGGACAGGAAGTAAATATTGAGTATGATCGTAATGCGGTTTGAAAAGACTGATAGAGAAAATTGGCTAGAATTTTGGAACCAATCCTTAATTTTCCCAGAAAAAACAAAAACAAAAACAGATTAGCTATACATCATGTTTAGGATCAATTTTTTTTCTTTCTTTTTTTGTGCTATGGCTAGGCAATTTCATGTATAAGAGCTCAGTTAACTTTCACAAAAAAATTTCAAGTTAGATACCATTTGCCCTATTTATAAATGAAAAAAGCTGAGACACATAGAGTTTTTGAGTGATTTGACAGATAAAGCCTGAATTTCTGATGAGCTTGTACAAGGCTCTGTGTATTAATTGGCCAAAAGATTGTTTTGCGCTTAATTCTAGATGGACATAAATATATCCAGTGATTAAAAAAAAAAAAGCCAAAAAACAACCCATGTGCTTAAGATCATGGCATCCAGTTCTATCACTTCACAACGAATAGATGGGGAAAAAATGAAAACAGACTTTATTTTTTAGGGCTCCAAAATTACTGCAGATGGTGACTGCAGTCCTAAAATTAAAAGATTCTGATTCCTTGAAAGTAAAAGCATGACAAACCTAGATATATTGAAAAGCAGAGACATCACTTTGCTGACAAAGGTCTGTCTAGTCAAGCTATGGTTTTTCCAGTAGTTATGTGTGGATGTGACAGTTGGACTATAAAGAATGCTGAGCACTGAAGAACTAATGCTTTTGAACTGTGGTGCTGGAGAAGACTCTTGAGAATCCCTTGGACAGCAAAGAGATCAAACAAGTCAATCCTAAAGGAAATCAACCTTGAATATCCATTGGAAGGACTGATGCTGAAACCGAAGCTCTATTACTTTGAACACCTGATGTGAAGAGCCAACTCATTGGAAAAGACCCTGATGCTGGGAAAGATTGATGGCAGGAGGAGAAGAGGGAGACAGAGGAAGAGATGGTTGGATGGCATCACCAATTTGATGGACATGAGTTTGAACAAACTCCGGGAGATAGTTAAAAACAGAAAGCCTGGCATGCTGCATTCTATGGGGTCTCAAAGCTGGACATGACTGAGTAATTGATTGAATGGCAACAACAACATGCTTAAGACTTTTATTCAAGATTCACATGACATTATTTGCCCATTAAAATCTTTGAAAAATGTATGTGTTTATTTGCCTGGGTCTTAGTTGTGGCATGTGAGATCTTTAGTTGCGGCATGTGAACTCTAAGTTGCAGCATGTGGGATCTTAGCTCCCTGAAAAGGTATTGAACTCAAGCCTCCTGCATTGGGAGCATGAAGTCTTAGCCCCTGGACCACCAAAGAAGTCCCACCCATTAACATCTTGATGATTTACTGTTTGGGTAGGTCAAAGGAGAAATTTCACTTCCTCAGTTCACTTATTTTAAAGATCATCTTCAAGTCACAGGCTGGTCCTAGAAAAAGACTAAGGTCAAATGTGGATAAATGGTCCAAAGGATCTAAGATTAAGTAACAACAGACTATAATCATTCTTATATAAATGATGCTGAGGATTATTATTTCAAGGTTGTTATAGTGGAAATGAGTTGATATCCAGGGCAGCCAATTAAAGCTCAGGAGCATGTCAATGGTCACAAAATAGAAAGGAAGATAAACAAAAGCTGAGCTAATTCCACTATGTATAATAATCTCCCATTTCCTTGCAGTTCTAGGTGTCATTTCTGTCTTAGGTTGATCATTTTTTGTTTGTTTCCTTTTTTTTAATCTCCCGTGATAGGAAGGTCACTCACTATATCTGGAGTGCAAAGTAACGGGTGCTTGCTCAGTTCTCTAGCTTGTTACTGTGATGAACATTGGCTAGCTAAGTAACTTCTGTAAGTTTTGGTTTCTTCATCTTGTGATATTGACCTTGCCTTTCTCTTAGGTTATTATAAGCCCTAAATGATAGAATGTAGATAAAAATCCATTATAAGCTTAAATGTACAATGCAAATACTTAAAAAAAAATGTACTATTACAGCATCTTCAACCTAGTGGAACTTATAATGCTACTTTATGTATATTGAGATCCTAAAATAATTTCATTCACTTTTGCTTAGTAATTAGCTCCAACCATTAATAAGTTTCATAAGATAGAATCTGTAGTATTACAAGTATCCAGAAATAAAGCATTCTTGGAAGAGGTTTAACTTATTCAAGGGAAAGATACTGTATATCTTGTAAATTTGAGGGCAGGAATCAATCCTTATGTGACCTCTTTGTGAACAAGAGTTGGTGGTGGTCCAGCCTTTGCACACTCATGTGATGTGTGATGTGGAGACATCACCCCAATTTCAGAAGCTTTGAAGAATGTCATCAGTTCTCACTGAAAATTTTCCTGAAAGGGGTTAGTCTAAGGTTTTATCCTGTGGTGAAACAGAAAGCCTCCCAGACTGTTTTTTTCTAGATGTTAATTTTTCTCCGCAAAGTTCTATCCTTCGGACAATGCTCAGGGAAATCCCTCCCGCTGCCATTTATCAGTCCTCTTTCTTTCCTACTGGACTGCTTCTGCCACTTACCTCCTTCTGTAAACCTGTCATGTTGTTCCTCCTACGACCTACAACAGCTCCTACTTCTATCCAGGACAGGTCACTCTATTCTTTGTCAGCGCCATGCTTTATGGTCCTCTCTCGTTTGAAGAAATGCCTATTTTCTCTTATCCTACATTTCTTGTGAAGAATTCTCATGGAACACTCCTAGAGAATAAAATTCTTCACTCCACTCTGTCTGTGACAAGCAGTTCCTAGGGATATTGACATCAGAAGCATCACTACATGTGACTGGGAGTCAGAAGCATTCTCTCTCTTGGTTCTATTTCCCATCAGCCCAGTATTTCATTTCAGCCCCCAGAAAGGGGTGAATTTCCATTGTTCTATCCATTGAAAACCTGAGAATATATTTAATGGTGTTAGAAATTAGAATCAAGAATAATATTAGCCTATGGAAAATGCCTGAGTCACAAATATTTTTTTGGAACATGATCCATCTGTAAACCAAGGGTTGCATGTCTAAACAAATCTGGACATCTGATCTCTCTCTCTCTCTTTTTTTTTTCCTGAAAATGTGATCATTGATAATGACCTCTGCACATGTTCCCAAATGCTTACAGTACTTGGACAGCTACACAAATAAGAACAGGCCAAGATTATACACATTTTACCCCCAGATTCCTTCTTTGACTCTGCTCTTCTCTATCTCAAGATTACATATCAGAATGAAAGTAGGAGGGAGTGATATTATTATCATTGGGATAAATTTCCATTTGTTATTATTTTTAAAGCAAACAATTTGAAAATGGCCATGCTTTATTTTTAGTAACAGACTACGTTCAGTAAACTTCATAATCCATCATGATTTCCCTGAGTGCTGTGACACGATAGTTGAGAACTGTCGGTTTGGTGTGTGAGTGTAAATTTATTAATGCTTTCCTGAATTTCTTACCCTTAGTAAGCCATAGTCATGCTGACTAAGGAACAGAGGGCAATTACAAGCTTCCTGGTGTTTATATGGATGGCAGCCATCTATATTTCTCTGCGAAGGGTCTATGGAATAAAAGTGTGCATTGCAGAGGCAGTTAAGTGAGCCAGATATAGCAAACTAAGGCAGATAACGATATGGCCTCAGGCCTAACATGGCTCAAGTCATTCCTCCCTGACAAGAGTAACGGCTCTTTTGCCTTTAAGGCCCTCAGGCCCACGGAGCTCTGGGCTGTCATCCTTCTCTCCACAGAACACGTGAGGTCATTAAGAGAAACGCTGACGCCACTCTCGGGCCGTGATCTTCCCTGACACCAGGTTGCAGCTGACACAGAGATGACATTCCTTTGGTGTCAAATCCAGGCAGAGTGTTGTCCTACCTGTCCCAGTATCTGTTGGAAATCAGCTCTTGGAAATAATTTAATTGGTTCTACCTCAATTCAGAGAAGACTGAAAGACAAGGATAAAGTTGCCACACAAAGGCAACCCTGGATTCCAAATGACCCTGGAAGATCCCTGGATACAATGAGCCAGGTACGCCTGTGGGAACTCTAAATGGCTAGTTAAATCCTGAAGTAATGTGTGTATGAGACAATGGATTTATGTGGATTGCGTGTGTATGCTTGCATTCCTGGATGCAAAGGGTTCCTGGATCCAGTTCCAAAATGTGTGTGTGTGTGCAGGCATCCCCATGCCAGCAAGGAATTTCTTGGAGACCAGCAGAGTGTCCAAGAATTTGGCTTAATTCTGACATTATCTACCCAGAGAAAAAATCAGGTTCCACAGCTAAAGGGCTCCATCCCACAATACTTGCCTCCATTTCAAACACCAGATGCAAGCCCAGGTTTTTACCTGTGTTTCTGACCCAGTAGATGAGGAAACAGTGTCAGACTTTATTTTTTTGGGCTCCAAAATCACTGCAGATGGCGACTGCAGCCATGAAATTAAAAGACGCTTACTCCTTGGAAGGAAAGTTATGACCAACCTAGATAGCATATTGAAAAGCAGAGACATTATTTTGCCAACAAAGGTCTGTCTAGTCAAGGCTATGGTTTTTCCAGTGGTCATGTATGGATGGGAGTTGGTCTGTGAAGAAAGCTGAACGTCAAAGAATTGATGCTTTTGAACTGTGGTGTTGGAGAAGACTCTTGAGAGTCCCTTGGACTGCAAGGACATCCAACCATCCATTCTAAAGGAGATCAGCCCTCGGTGTTCTTTGGAAGGAATGATGCTGAAGCTGAAACTCCAGTACTTTGGTCACCTTATGCGAAGAGTTGACTCACTGGAGAAGACTCTGATGCTGGGAAGGATTGGGGGCAGGAGGAGAAGGGGACGACAGAGGATGAGATGGCTGGATGGCATCACTGACTCGATGGACGTGAGTCTCAGTGAACTCCGGGAGTTGGTGATGGACAGGGAGGCCTGGCGTGCTGCAATTCATGGGGTCGCAAAGAGTCGGACACAACTAAGCAACTGAACTGAACTGAACTGACCCAATAGCTATAAATGAGAAGTTCCCATGACCCCCTCCTCTGGTTTGATTAATTTTCTAGCATGGCTCACAGAACTCTGGAAAACTTGTGTCTTCATTAGATTGTTGTTTAGTCACTAAGTTGTGTCTTACTCTTACCAATTTATTATAAAAGGATGTGTATCAGAAGATATACAAGCTGAAATCAAGATTGCCGGGAGAAATATTAATAAGCTCAGATATGCAGATGACACCACCCTTATGGCAGAAAGTGAAATCTAGTCAAGGCTATGGTTTTTCCTGTGGTCATGTATGGATGTGAGAGTTGGACTGTGAAGAAGGCTGAGCACTGAAGAATTGATGCTTTTGAACTGTGGTGTTGGAGAAGACTCTTGAGAGTCCCTTGGACTGCAAGGAGATCCAACCAGTCCATTCTGAAGGAGATCAGCCCTGGGATTTCTTTGGAAGGAATGATGCTAAAGCTGAAACTTCAATATTATGGCCACCTCATGCGAAGAGTTGACTCATTGCAGAAGACTCTGATGATGGGAGGGATTGGGGGCAGGAGGAGAAGGGGACGACAGAGAATGAGATGGCTGGATGGCATCACTGACTCGATGGACGTGAGTTTGAGTGACCTCCGGGAGTTGGTGATGGACAGGGAGGCCTGGCATGCTGCGATTCATAGGGTTGCAAAGAGTCGGACACGACTGAGTGACTGATCTGATATGATCTGATCTGATTAGAAGATACAAATTGATAGATAAAGAGAGAAATAGGTGAGGTTCTAAACAAAGGACCTTCTGCCTAGTGGAGTGTGGGGCCTTGCACTGGAATTATTCTGATTTGCCAACAGGGAAACTCTTAGGGAAAAAAGAAACAAAAAGCTTTCCTTCTGTTTCTTATAGAAGCTTCATTACATAGTCATGATTGACTCAATTATCAGCCAATGGCAACTGATTCAACTTCTAGTCCCTCTCACCTCCCAGGAAATCAGGGAGTGGGATTAGAAGCTCCAGCCATCCAAGTACACAGTGGGTTCTCCTGGCAACCAGCACCCACCCTTGTGTGTCTCTGTCCTCAGTTATGTCCCACTCTTAAGACCACATGGACTGTAGCCCACCAGGTTTCTCTGTCCATGGAATTTTCCAGGCAAGAATGCTGGATTGGGTTGCCATTTTCTCCTCCAAAGAATCTTCCTGACCCAGGAACTGAAGTTGTATCTCTTGTGTCATCAGCAGGGAGATTCTTTACCACTGTGCCACCTGGGAAGGTCTTGGGTGGGAACCAAAAGAAAACTTAAAGTTTTTTCAGAAACTGAGAGTAAGAGACAAAATATTATCCCATTTTTCTTATTGCCTGGGAAATTTTAAGGGTTTTGGTAGTTGTGAGCCAGGAATTGTAGATGAAAACCAAATACATTTTTCCTATAACTTACTTTAACTATTTTATGCTGGGTATATGGAGTAAATGACCTTGTTAATAGTGAGGATATGCCAATATTTGGTCTTTAGAAATTTCATTTACAAAGTTAGAAATCATATAATAAGCATAATATTGTTCAAAGACATGGATGCTTTTCCTTTTGTGCTGCAATAAAGAGTATCTTCCCTCCCTTCTCCCTTACTCTTCACAAGGTAGCTCACTGATTCCCTGGACACCTGAGGTGTGTTCATCCTCTCTTCTTTCACATGATTCTTCTTCTAGGAAAGGACACGGAGAACAGAGCAAGATTGAAATGCTAGCATATTGATTTTAATAGCTGAGTTCAAGCGTGGAATCTCTATGGTGTTTGTTGCTTCACAGACATTTGTTGAGTGGGGGTTGCCATTGTGAGCTCACTCTTCCTTCAGGGAAACTGACTCTGGCTGTTCCCTTTGAGAGTTTTTCACAATAAGGACTTTGAAGACAATCACAAGCCACTTTCAATTAGGCTTCCTGGAATAGGCTTTAATCTAATGAGATCATTAACACACGGCGACATATCAGGGCTGCCTGATGTCATCACTGGACAAGGGGATAATTTTCCCTTTTTCCTTGAGATGGGGAGGACCTGCTGCATACAGGCCAATACTTTGTGAACTTGGAGTGTAGGTTAGCAATATAATAGACAGTAATTTTAAGTCAAGGGAGGATAAATATAAAAATAAGTCGTCTTGGTATGGTTGCCTATTTGTCTCTATTAATGAAACCACTGAAGTCTTTCGTGGAGAAAAAAAGACATGGATGTGGGACTGCTATGTCTGCATTTACAATTTAGAAGCAGAATCATTCAGAAGAAAACTGCTGATGTTGGTCATTAGTAGATCCAGCTTTTGCCCCTGGTACGGCACTAACAAGCTTTGTGATTAAAGGGATACGTTTGTGTTAAATAACCCCTTGCCAGTTCTCCCTTGTGACCAAGGGCATGCACTGGTGAGACAGCTGTCTGGAGTATCAAGCAGTGCTTACTGTCTATATAATCCTGGTGACTGGACTCAGCACCATGCTCCATCCAGCTTGGCTAAACAGCCCAGAGCTTTGACAAAATGCTCAGAGGCACTTGGATGAACTCTGTCATTTTATTCCTCTATATAAACCCAGCACTGACTTTTCAAATGCCATGTGGGCATGACTTTAGTGTATAAGTGACAATAGTGTAATGTTTTATAAAGTGATACTTCAAGTAAAAACAATTCATAGCAGTTCTGAGAGCATTTTAATGGGGGCTACAATGGATTTACAAGGAAAAATGATACAGTCTCGTGGAAAGCTTGGAAATGCCCTGCTCAGATCATCCTTCAAAAGGATCTGCTGCAGGAACATAGTTGACAGACCTCCTCTAGTTGCTGCTCCCTTGGACCCACCACGGCATTTACTTTGAAGTCACTCTTCTCATAGGCTAATCCCAGCCATTGACTGAACAGGGGTGTTACTAGAATCAGGCCATTCCTTCCTGAGACAGGATTTCTCTGACAGTTTTGGTCAGGAACTCCCATTGATCTGGCCAAGATCTCTGAGAACTTCTCTGCCATCTGAAGTTCTTCTTACCCAATTTTTCCTTCTCCCTTTTTGCAGATGTAGTCTTGCATCATGTCTGTGTGTCTCTCTCCTTTTACCCTTCCTGGGCATGCCCCCCAATAAATATTCTATATATCTCATGTCATTTTGGCATCTACTTCTTAGAGGACCCAAATGGATGAAAGCACTATTGGGAGTGGGCCAAGAAAATAGGCAGTAAGATGAAACTTTAGGACAGGTTCATTCATTGCCCAACTGTAAAGGAGGCCCCCATCCTGAGTAGTCTGTGGGAAAGGATGGTCCCAAGACAACATGGCAGCCCAACTGATAAGTTTATCACTGGTATTTATCTAAGAAAAAGTCCCTGTTTTCATGGTATTATTGTTAGATATTTTATATTTATGAATGTTAGAAACTCAATACTACATTGTTGTAATTACCACTTTATATAATTTTGTGATTTTTATTTTTTTTGCAAATTAAAACATGTGGTTTCATTTTTAAATTAATTAATTTATTTTTAATTGGAGGATACTTGACTTACAAGATTGTATTCCTTTCTGGAATGCATTAAGATGAATCTGCCATAGGTATACATATGTCCCCTCCTTCTTGAACCTCCCTCTCTAATTTTGTGACTTTTAGAGAAGATTGAGAGAAAAGTCATATGCCTTTATACTTTTGTTATATTGACCTTCTTATTTGTTATTTATGGTTCTCTTCATTTGTTTCTGTGTATTTGAGTTGTTATCTAGGGTCATTTCCTTAGTCCAGTACAGTTTTTCTCCCACCCACCTCATTTGTACTGAATGTGCAAATTAATGTTTTTCCATAAATTTGGGGACATTTCAGCCATAATTTCTTTGAATATTTTTCAGCTCCTTTCTCTCTCTCTCTCTCCTTCTGGTAATACTATAATGCATGTATTGGTGTTCTTCATGGTGTCTGATATTTCTGAGTGTTCACTGCATTCTTTTTTCTCTGCTCTTCAAAGAGCATAATCTCTATCAGTCTGTCATCCAGTTCACTAATTCTTTTGCTTGTTCATATCTCCTGTTGAGCCCCTTTTAGTGAATATTTGATTTTAGTTTCTGTACTTTCCAACTCTATAATTTCCTTTGCTGTTGTTATTTTAAAAATAACTTCTGTCTCCTTATTGATAATCTTTATTTGATACGACTTTTAATTTTTAAAATGATAATTTTCTTCTTTAATTCTTCAAATATATTTAACATGACAACTCTGAGTATTTGGTGAAGAGAGGTCAGTAGCCTTGGTTTCTCTCTCCTAACGTGACATCTTCACCATATGAGCTAGGGCAAGGGACACTGGGACCCCAATATTCTTAAAAGTGCCACTCCAAAATGGAGGCTCTGTCTCATAAGTTGAAGCTAGGTGGAAGAAGAGAGCTCCATCTTTTGGCTGCACTCACCTGGAACATAAGTCTTAGCAACAAGTAGCTAGGAGCTGGATGAGAACGAGTGACATCCTGCCATTCTTAGGAAGACAGCTCTCCAACTCAGAGCCGGGTAGAGAGGAAGCCCTGTGTTCTTGGCTTCATCAGGCTCACTGAGTTGAGAGGAGGAAGGGAGGAAGGAGATATTGATTTAAGTATCAGAGTCTTGTTGTTCTTATCAAATTTCAGTAGATTTTTTTGAATGAATGTTTGTCTGCTATAAACTTTTAAGGTCATATCCAGATAGTTAATAAAAAAATTTTTTTATCAGTTTCACAGTCATGAAACTCCTAATGCTACCTCAACAGAAGTGGAACTCTCCCAATTTTTTTAAAACAATTTTTATTGCAATTATCACTTATTTTGTCCACGTGCATGCTAAGTTGCTTCAGTCGTATCTGACTCTTTAAGACCCTATATAGCACACCAGACTTCTCTGTCCATGGAATTCTCCAGGCAAGAATACTGGAGTGGGTTGCCATACTCTTCTCCAGGGGATCTTCCCGACCCAGGAATCAAACTCAGGTCTCCTGCATTGCAGACAGATTCTTTACCATCAGAGCCACCGGAAACAAACTGAGAAAATTACTAATTGACTTACCTCTGTATTCCTAGTGCCTACTATAATTTAGTGCTTATATTAAATGCTTTATTAACATTTGTTGATGGAGAAGGCAATGGCACCCCATTCCAGTACTCTTGCCTGGAAAATCCCATGGACAGAGGAGCCTGGTGGGCTGCAGTCCATGGGGTCGCTGAGAGTCGGACATGATTGAACGACTTCACTTTCACTTTTCACTTTCATGCATTGGGGAAGGCAATGGCAACCCACTCCAGTGTTCTTGCCTGGAGAATCCCAGGGACGGGGGAGCCTGGTGGGCTTCCGTCTATGGGGTCCCACAGAGTTGGACACGACTGTAGTGACTTAGCAGCAACATTTGTTGAAAGTATTTGCCAAAAAAACTGTCATCTATCTATCTGTATTTGTAGTTGAAATATATAGAATTGCAAACACAAAATTTGATAAACTGAAATTAATATTTTAGACAACCTGAATACGGCAGAGGCTGCAAATTACCTATATTCTTCTTTTCCTTAGCACCAGATCCAAATTTGCTGGGGATTAGGATGTACTCAACTAAAACAACTGTATTTCCTAGGTTTCCTGACAGCTAGGTGTGACCATATGACTCATTTCTCATCAGTGAGGTATAAGTGAAAGATACTGAGTTAGCTTCTGAGAAGCTCCTTAAGAGGGGGTTATACAACTGGATTAAACTGTTTACTCTTTCCGTCTTTTCAGTGTTTCTTGCATTGAATGTGGCATAATAACTGTAGCCCCAGGAGTCTCTTTGGCCCTGGAGATGTCTTTGAGAACTGAAACAGCATTTTAAGGATGGCAGAGCAGAAAGATGGAAGGGAACTGAATTCCTGATGATGGCGCTGAAGACTGGCTCCTATACAGTGACCCTGATAGGAAAAGGAATGACAAGCTTTTGCCTTGCTTAAGCCACACATTTCTAATTTCTATTAGTCGTAGGCAGCAATCATTCCTAGGAGCTTCCCTGGTGTCTCAGATGGTAAAGAATCTGCCTCCAATGAAGGAGACCTGGGCTCGACCCCTGAGCCTGGAAGATATCCTGGAGAAGGGAATGACTATCCTGTCCAGTATTCTTGCCTAGGAAATCCCAAGGACAAGGAGCTCGGTGGGCTACAGTCTGTGGAGTCACAAAGAGTTGAACATGACTAAGTGACTAATATTTTCAGTCATTCCTGATATAGCATCTATTTCACATTTTGGTGTATTAAGTTCTACTTGTATATGTAGTGAATGTCATGTATTTGCATTTGTCTGTTGTGGTCTGAAAATTGCAACTTGCAGGACAGTCTTCTCTACATAGTATATAAAACTAAATCCAGAAATGGGACACTGGGGTCCTGATACTCTTCAAAATGCCACTTCAAGATGGAGCTTCCATCTCAGAAGTTGAAGCTACGTGGAAGACAGCCCCACCTCTGGCTGCACTCACAGAACATAGCCTTAGCAAAAATGCTGAATTAGCAAACAAACCAATACTATATCTAAATATAGTTTAATCTTGTTTTACCCTGCTTCTGCAACCTCAAGCAACTATATTTATCAATAGATTTTGTGCTTTGATCTAAAGAGGAGAATGAATACAAGAGAAAAAAATGTAATCTCCAGCTTTTCATTTTTTTCACGGTTCCATTCAAATGCAGAAGTCATTATTTACATGTGTTTGAGATTTTCAAGGAAAAATTAAAAGAATCTGATACCCTATCAACATCACTTATTCCTTCATAGTTGATTTCAATAATGAGATGATAATAAAAGTTCACATATATCGAATATTTACTATCTGTGCATGAAGCAATGTTCCAATTGATTTATACATAATCTATACAACAAATTTGTAAGGTATGTGCTCTTATTATTTTCATGTTACAGATGAAGAAATGGAGGCACAGAAAGTTAACTGTGCTGCCCCAAGTCACACAGCCAATAAGCGGTAGAACAAGGATCAAACTTTAGCAGTCTGCTCCAGAGTTTGTGCTCTTAACCATGTGCTGTGGTGTGCTCAGTCACTTAGTTGTGTCAAGACTCTCTGTGACCCCATGGACTGTAGCCCACCAGGCTTCTCTGTCCATGGAAATTCTCCAGGCAAGAATACTGGTATGGGTTGCCATGCCCTCCTCCAGGGGATCTTCCCAGCCTAGGGATCGAACCCAGATCTCCTGCATTGCAGGTAGATTCTTTACCACTTGAGCCATCAGGGAAGCCCAAGAATTCTGGAGTGGGTAGCCTATCCCTTCTCCAGGGTAAGATCCAGGAGATGAATCAGGGTTTTGCGCATTGCTAATTCTGGCAGACTCTATGCCAGATGAGCTACCACCGAAGCCTCTTATCAACTATGCTGTATTGCATTTTCTAGATATAATTCTGTTTTTAGTCACGGAAGCTCTTCTTTCCATAAAGACGTCCCTTGTTTCTTTTTAACATTTGTTAAGAAAGCAACTTAATGTTATGAATATCCAGAATACTTTCAATATATGACCAACCTAGACAGTATATTAAAAACCAGAGACATTACTTTAACAACAAAGGTCCATCTACTCAAAGCTATGGTTTTTTCAGTAGTCATGTATGGATGTGAGAGTTGGACCATAAGGAAAGCTGAGCGCCAAAGAATTGATGCTTTTGAATTGTGGTTTTGGAGAAGACTCTTGAGAGCCCCTTGGACAGCTAGGAGATCTAGTCAGTCAATCCTAAAAGAAATCAGTCCTGAATATTCATTGGAAAGACTGATGCTGAAGCTGAAACTCCAATATTTTGGCCACCTGAAGCAAAGAACTGACTCATTGGAAAAGACCCTGATGCTGGGAAAGATTGAAGGTGGGAGGAGAAGGGGACCACAGAGGATGAGATGGTTGGATGGCATCACTGATGCAATGGACATGAGTCTGAGTAGGCTCCAGGGCTTGGTGACGGACAAGAAAGCCTGGCATGCTGCAGTCCATGGGGTTGCAAAGAGTCAGACACAGCTGAGCGACTGAAATGAACTGAACTGAAATTATAGCCATACATGCAGATAATCTTTATGATTTCCTGAATAAAACTATCATTACAGATGGTAGGGGGAGAAGGAATCAATAAATTTCATTGATACTGAAATAATATGTCCGTAATTTTCAATATAACCAGCAATTTTTGATAATATGCTTTGTTATTGGTGTGTTATGAGGTATATCAAAGGCAAATTGCTACTAATAAAGGGCCAAAGTTTGTGGTTGACTTTCTTTTTATATAAATCAGAGTAGTTTCAGGGTTATTTTATTATACTCACTGCTCATTTGTGCTCCCGTAAGTTTTCATATGTTAGGAAACAATGCTCTGAGTCATAATTACTGGGAAACAAATTTAACACCTATTTTATTTTATCTGTCTTGCATATTTGAACACATTAGGAGAGAGAGGTTAAGAACCATTGGTCTAACTTATCAGATATAGTGGTATACCATATAGGTTAGTTAGCTGAAATAAGAGGTATGATGATCAATTTGACATTTTTAGACCTTCAAAAGTCTGTTTGTTTTGGCTCAATGGTGGGAATCATCTTGTGGATAATTTAAGTAAACCTTTAAAGGGATTGCCTTCTTTCTTGACTGGGTTTAGATGTGGAATTGGCCATGCAGTAGGCATAAATCTTCCTTAGCAATTATCCTACAATGCACTTTAGGTAGGTAAGCCTTCCCAGTGCAGTGTTTCAATAGCCCGAGTTAGTCTTTCACACGTGAAAGTGAACATAGGAGCTACCCCCAAAGCAGTTCCTCTTACTCAGTGTCAGGAAAGAACACTGAACTGGCAAAACATTTCAGAAGGAGCAGTGCTATAGGAATGTGAGATATTATTATGTTAAATGGGAAATAAAACAATGGAGAATAAATAGCATTCACCTGCAGGGAATCAATACCACTGACTTTATTATAGTCAACTCAATAACTTGCTATTTGAGTTGGAAAGGTGATGGGGGAGTGGAAAATTATGAGGTGCTTAAAAAAGCCTTGCACCAAGCACTGACTAATGATTTCCGGGCTGAGAGTAGATGTCATTAATGACCCTTTTTATTCATGCAGAAGTTCCCAAAGAGGAGTGTAATGTTCCATTAGTAATAATTGAAAAAGTCTCTCTTTGGGATTATGTCAAAACTTAAAGATGATGCCTCTGCCAAAACATTTTTGGTGACAACGTGTGAAGTATTTGACAATTGAAGAGGCTTCTTGAGATTCTCAGAGAATCTGGAGGCAAGAGGCTAACATGAGACTCTGGGTGTCAGCAGGTAATTCTCACCTCTCATCCTGGTCTTGAAGAATCACAAGTTACCCCATTTTAATAGCCCAGTCTTTGTGTAGACTCCAGAGACTTTTGACCAATATTGGCAGAAACCTAAAACTAAGACATGTTGGATAGGTAGAATTTCCTAGTACATAATTTTGGCTTTTACTTTTCTATAGTATGGACATCTGTAGAAGCTCATGGGAGAGAGAGAAATAACATGATATCATGGCCTATGACATCAGAGGTCCAGTTTCAAAACCACAAAATGCTTGCTTTACCATGTCTCCCTGTGCTGACCTTTCTGATCCCATCACCTTAGCTTCATTGCTTCCAGGCCCTGATCTCATTTTTCTTTTAAACTTTCTTCCTGATGTGCTTGAGTGCTCAATACACAATACCTCCAGGCAAAAGCTAAGCTGAATGTTGGCCTAGAAGTTATGCTGATTGAAAGAAAAACATACTAAAACTTTTCATTTTGTTCTAGCCCTGCAGGCTCCACTATTCTGTTGTGCCTCAGATGTTCCCTGCAGATACTTCATTCATAACACATATTTGACTTTATTGCTTCGATTTTGCATGTGCCTAAATTGTTCTACTAGATCACAAACTCCTCAAGTCTTGGGACTTAGTCTTACTGAATGAAAACCCTGGCTCTAATGATCTGTGTAAATCTGTGGGTTGCATAACCTCTTTAAGCCTTGGTTTTCTCATTTAAAATTGGAATAATAATAGTTAATGATTTTGTGTTGTAAGTATCAAAGGAGATAAGTCTTAAAATGCTTCTTATAAGAAGGAAAAATAAGCACTTGGGTCTAAGATGGGTCTAAAAACTAACAAGGTGTGAGCACATTTCCAATAATCTTGGGTTCTCCAGACTAGAGAATTATCAAGTTTATTCTCAGGTAAGCTCTAACCTCAGTCGATTCTTGTGACATCCAGGTCAAAGGTAGGATTTTGGCTGTATGACTGAAAAAATCATGTAGGATTAACAACATTAAGAGACTCAGGATGTGAAATGGTACCTCATTGTGGTTTTGATTTGCATTTCTCTTATAATGAGTGATGTTGAGCATCTTTTCATGTGTTTGTTAGCATCTGCATGTCTTCTTTGGAGAAATATATACTTAGTTCTTTGGCCCATTTTTTGATTGGGGAGTTTATTTTTCTGGAATTGAGCTGCAGGAGTTGCTTGTATATTTTTGAGATTAGTTGTTTGTCAGTTGCTTCATTTGCTATTATTTTTTCCCATTCTGAAGGCTGTCTTTTCACCTTGCTTATAGTTTCTTTTGTTGTGCATAAGCTTTTAATTTTAATTAGATCCCATTTATTTATTTTTGCTTTTATTTCCAGTATTCTGAGAGGTGGGTCATAGAGGATCCTGCTGTGATTTATGTCAGAGAGTATTTTGCCTATGTTCTCCTCTAAGAGTTTTATAGTTTCTGGTCTTATGTTTAGATCTTTAATTCATTTTGAGTTTATTTTTGTGTATGGTGTTAGAAAGTGTTCTAGTTTCATTCTTTTACAAGTGGTTGACCAGCACCACTTGTTAAAGAGATTATCTTTTCTTCATTGTATATTCTAGCCTCCTTTGTCAAAGATAAGGTGTCCATAGGTGCGTGGGTTTATCTCTGGGCTTTCTATTTTGTTCCATTGATCTATATTTCTGTCTTTGTGCCAGTACCATACTGTCTTGATGACTGTGGCTTTGTAGTAGAGCCTGTTTGGGAACACTTGTACACCCGTGGCAGATGCATGTTGATGTATGGCAAAACCAATACAATATTGTAAAGTAAAACAAAAAAATATATAATAATAATTTAAAAAAAGAATAAAAAGGAATAAAAGAAAAAAAAGAGAGAGAGACTCAGGATGACAAACCAGTTTGGGGTAATAAAATGGACTTCCCTGGTGGCTCAGACGGTAAAGCGTCTGTCTATGATGCAGGAGACCCTAGTTCGATTCCTGGGTTGGGAAGATCCCTTGGAGAAGGAAATGGCAATCCACTCTAGTACTATTGCCTGGAAAATCCCATGGACAGAGGAGCCTGGTAGGCTACAGTCCATGGGGTCGCAAAGAGTCCGACAGGACTGAGCGACTTCACGTTCATGTTCAATATTGTACTAACTGGGTCTTACGGAGAAGGCAATGGCACCCCACTCCTGTACTCGTGCCTGGAAAATCCCATGGATGGAGGAGCCTGGAAGGCTGCAGTCCATGGGGTCGCTGAGGGTTGGACACGACTGAGCGACTTCACTTTCACTTTTCACTTTCATGCATTGGAGAAGGAAATGGCAACCCACTCCAGTGTTCTTGCCTGGAGAACCCCAGGGACAGGGGAGCCTGGTGGGCTGCCGTCTACAGGGTCACACAGAGTTAGACACGACTGAAGTGACTTAGCAGACTTAGCAGAATTGGGTCTTAAGCTCAATACATTTTGGATACAAGTGAAAACAGAGGATGTATATATTCAAATAGTGATTATTGAGCGCTCTAGGTACTATGGTGCATAAGGGTGGATCAGAGGAAGATTTGTTATTGGTATTTAGTCTCTTACTGTGTGCTCAGTTGTTCAGTTGCGTCCAATTCTTTGTGACTCCACAGACTGCAGCCCACTAGGCTCCTCTAACTATGAAATTTTCCAGGCAAGAATACTCAAATGGGTTTCCATTTTCCTACTCCAGGGGATCTTTCTGACCCAGGGATCAGACCCACGTCTCCTGCGTTTCCTGCATTGGCAGGCAGAGTCTTTACTACTGAGCCACCTGTGAAACACTTAGTCGCTAATATCTGGGTCCTAAAAGAGTGTGCATTTTAGAGTAATTTGCTTATAAGCACACAGATTCATCCTAAATAATATACACATTATTCTGATGTAATAGTTTTACAGATTCTGAGTGTTCCTGTAGATGGTGTTACTTCTACTTCTTCAGCCTCACATGCATTTAGAATTACTTTTCTGAAGGGAGTGGTAAGTTTGAATTGATCCACCAGTTTCCCTTGTGATGACTGGCATAGATTTATGTGATAGCTGATCAGAGATAAGACCGCATTTTGTGACCTTGCAGTAGAAATGTTTTCTCTATAAATTTAACTGAATGACACTGAGGTTGAACCTGAAAATTTACCTCAACAGTGCTAGAGTCTGACCAATTTTGTAGTGGTATGGAAATAACTGTTAGGGATATAATTCACAAAACTATTAATAAACTAACCTTCTTATTTATTTTATTATTTTTGGCATATTTGTGTGTGTACGTGTGTGTATGTGAGCACATTTATACTATAACATGAGTCAGGAAGCCAAATCCAGACTACCACTTCTTGTATAAAAAAGTTTTCCTTAGAACATGGGGACATACATTCATTCATGTATTGTCTATGGCAATACACTCTCTGCCATGTAGAGGCAGAGTTGAGTATTTTTAAGAGACCTTTGATCCTCCATGCCAAAATTTTTACTATCAGGCTCTTTACAGTTTATCAACCCCTACAAACAAACAAACTCTTGCACATAGTTTTCTATAGAATACACTAAAATTTGAACAAAAATCTCATTATCCCAGTATATCAAGGTCAAATTCATTAGGGCAAAAGATTTTAACCAAACACATAGTTTTGTAGAAAAATTAAACAGAGAGTATAAGAGAAAAATACTGATGCAAAAAATGGGGACTTTTGTCCTGAAGCTGAGAGTTCAGAGGTTCCTTAAAGCCAATGTTTATTGAGACATTTATTTTATAGTTCTAGAATTCTATGACCAATGTTGCTATATTTGAAATTTGCTAAATTAAAATCGCATTTGACCACTGCTATTTATATCTATCTTTGCTATTTATATCTATCTATATCTATTTATATCTATCTATATATCTATAGATATATCTATATCTATTTATATCTATCTATATCTTTGCTATTTATATCTATCTATATATATCTTTGCTATTTATATTAACAAAAGATTTGTATCCATGATATATAAAGAACTCCCACAATTCAATTAAAAAAGACAAACAAACCAATAAAGATGGGCAAATAGTTTGAATAGATACTCCACACATGAAGAAAAATGAATGGCCATTAAGCACACCAAAATATGTGCAACATAATTACTTACCAGGAAAAAAAAATGAAAATCACAGTGTTATACCAGCATGTATACTTTAGAATTATGAAAATTAAAAGAACAGACAGTATGGAGAGTTGGCAAGGATTTGAACCAAATCTCATTCACTGTTGGAAGGGATGGAAAGTGATACAGTCATTTTGAACCAGTCCAAATGTTTCTGGTTCCAAATCAGGAAAGGAGCACATCAAGGCTGTATATTGTCACCCTAGTTATTTAACTTATGCAGAGTACATAATGCAAAATGTTGGGCTGGATGAAGCACAAGTTACAATCAAGATTGCTGGGAAAAATATGAATAACCTCAGATATGCAGATGCAGATATGCATAACCACCTTATGGCTGAAAGCAAAGAAGAACTAAAGAGCTTCTTGATGAAAGTGAAAGAGGAGAGTGAAAAAGTTGACTTAAAACTCAGCATTCAGAAAACTAAGATCATGGCATCTGGTCCCATCACTTCATGGCAAATAGATGGAGAAAAAGTGGAAACAGTGAGAGACTTAATTTTTCTGGGGGCTCCAAAATCACTGCAGATGGTGACTGCAGCCATGAAATTAAAAGACACTTGCTCCTTGGAAGAAAATCTATGACCAACTTAGACAGCATATTAAAAAGCAGAGACATTACTTTGCCAACAAAGTTCCCTCTAGTCAAGGCTATGGTTTTTCCAGTAGTCATGTATGGATGTGAAAGTTGGGCTATAAAGAAAGCTGAGTGCTGAGGAATTGATACTTTTGAACTATGGTGTTGGAGAAGACTCTTGAGAGTCCCTTGTACAGCAAGGAGATCCAATTAGTCCATCCTAAAGGAAATCAGTTCTGAATATCCATTGGAAAAACTGATACTGAAACTCCAATACTTTCACCACTTGCTGCGAAGAACTGACTCACTGGAAAAGACCCTGATGTTGGGAAAGATTGAAGGTAGGAAGAGAAGGGGTCGACAGAGGATGAGATGGTTGGTTGGCATCACTGGCTCAGTGGACATGAGTTTGAGTAAACTCCGGGAGTTGATGATGGACAGGGAAGCCTGGCATGCTGCAGTCCATGGAGTCACAAAGAGTCAGACATGACTGAGCGACTGAACTGAACTGACTGAGATGTTTCTTATGATATTAAACATACATTTACCATATGGTGCAGGTATTATTAATAGAGTGGAAACAGTTCAGTTCAGTCGCTCAGTTGTGTCCAACTTTTTGTGACCCCATGAATCGCAGCATGCTAGGCCTCCCTGTCCATCACCAATTCCCAGAATTTACACAAACTCATGTCCACTGAGTTGGTGATGCCACCTCTTCTTAATATCTTCTACTTCTGTTAGGTCCATACCATTTCTGTCCTTTATCGAGCCCATCTTTGCATGAAATGTTCCCTTGGTAGCTCTAATTTTCTGGAAGAGATCTATAGTCTTTCCCATTCTGTTGTTTTCCTCTATTTCTTTGCACTGATCACTGAGGAAGGCTTTCTGATCTCTCCTTGCTATTCTTTGGAACTCTGCATTCAAATGGGTATATCTTTCCTTTTCTCCTTTGCTTTTCGCGTCTCTTCTTTTCACAGCTATTTGTAAGGCCTCCTCAGACAGCCATTTTGCTTTTTTTGCATTGCTTTTTCTTGAGTATGGTCCTGATTCCTATCTCCTGTACAATGTCATGAATCTCCGTCCATCGTTCATCAGGCACTCTATCAGATCTAGTCCTTTAAATCTATTTCTCACTTCCACTGTATAATTGTAAGGGATTTGATTTAGGTCATACCTGAATGGTCTAGTAGTTTTCCCTATTTCCCTTCAATTTCAGTCTGAATTTGGCAATAAGGAGTTCATGATCTGTGCCACAGTCAGCTCCCAGTCTTGTTTTTGCTAACTATATAGAGCTTCTCCATCTTTGGTTGCAAAGAATATAATCAGTCTGATTTCAGTGTTGGCCATCTGATGGTGTCCATGTGTAGACTAGTCAGCAAATAAAGATTGAACCTGACACTGTGTAACAGCATGATGAATCCAAAATTCATTTTGCTGAGGAGAAGATGGCAGGCACAAATGAGTATAATGTATCATTCCATTCATTGGAAAGTCTAGAAAAGACAATCTAATCTATAGTGAGAGAAAGTATATCAGAGCTTACCTTGGATCAGAGATAGGGGTATTGCTTGAGAAAGGGTATAAGGGAAATTCTGGGGCAGGAGTCATGATTATGACTTCGTAATTATGAAGTTTCACAATCAACATACACATTATAATGTGTATAATGTGTATGTTGATTGTGAAAATGGTTACTAAAGTGTGTACATTTGTCAGGATTCATCAAAATGTATACTTAGAATGGATGTCCGTTTGTATGTAAATTATACCTACATAAAGTTAATTTAAATACTCAAATGAGTGAGGGAGAGAGAGGGAGGGGAAAGAGGGAGAAAGATAAGGAGAAAAAAGAGAAGAAGAGGAGGGGATGGGAAGAGGGTGGGAGAAGAGAATGATGATGGTAAGTAAGAAAGAGACAGAAACAGAAGACAGATGACATATAGAAAAGAGATAAAGAGTGAGAAAAAAATGGGTGGGGAGGGAGAGAAAACTTTTCAGTCATTATATTTCCCAGCAAAGGGATAATGTGAAGAAATCAAAATTAACAGTTGACTTTGATACAGGATTCTGCAGTTGTCATATTCTAAACTATGCAGCAAATAAGTACCTTATGTATCTCATTTAGCTTATCTTGTTTTTCTGTTTAATTTTTCACTGTGGCTCTAGTAGTGTATAATCCTCAATTCAAGTCAAAAGCATAGCTTCTCAGTTGCAGTGGGAAGTGGAACCAGAATGCTTGGTTCATGAGTCATTGAGAACAAGCACAAACAGCCCAGGTCCTCAGTGACAGTGAGTGGCAAGGGAGAACTGCCTTTGAGATAGCTTACCTATCCTGCTTACCTATCCTTACCTATCTTAATGTCTTCATCTCCAGTAAAATGTTGTGTAACCTAACTTTTTTCCTTCTTGTCATGCTGTCTTCATTCCCACTGTCCATCCTTTCTCTACAGGGAGAAGTTAAACTATTATTTACTCTTTGCAGAAATGACATTCATATGACTTTCTGAATCTATAACCAGTCCCCTTGGCTGCATTTCAGGCTGGCAAGAGATAGTGAGACTTCCTTCAGTCCTAGAATCAGACTATTGGTGCATGTATTTGACCCTGCCAATATGTAAGTCTGTTATAAACAGCCCAATATATACATACAGTCAGAATTAATAGGCAATGAGAAGTGAACAAAAAATAGCAGATCACTCAGGCTTTTTATTTGTTGTTGCTGTTCAGTCACTAAATTGTGTTCAACTCTTTGTAACCCCATGGACTGCAATATGCCAGGCTCCTCTGTCCTCCACTATCTTACAGAGTTTGCTCAAATTCATGTCCATTGAATTGGTGATGCTTTCTAACTATCTCATCTTCTGCTGGCCCCTTCTCCTTTTGCCTTCAATCTTTCCCAGCATCAGGGTCTTTTCCAGTGAGTCAGCTATTTGCATCAGGTGGATCAGCTCTTTGCATATTGGAGCTTCAGCTTTAGCATCAGTCTTTCCAATGAATATTCAGGGTTGATTTCATTTAGGATTGACTGGTTTGATCTCCTTGCAGTCCAAGGGACTCTCAAGAGTCTTATTCAGCGCCACAAATCGAAAGCATCAATTTTTCGGTGCTCAGCTTTCTTTATGGTTCAACTCTCACATCCATACATGACTACTGGAAAACCGTAACTTTGTCAATATGGACCTTTGTTGGCAAAATGATGTCTCTGCTTTTTAATACACTGTTTAGGATTGTCATAGCTTTCTTTCCAAGGAGCAAGTGTCTTTTAATTTCATGGCTTCAGTCACCATCTGCAGTGATTTTGGAGCCCAAGAAAATAAAATCTGTCACTGCTTCTACATTTTCCCTTTCTATTGGCCATGAAGTGATGAGACTGGATGTCATGATCTTAGTTTCTTGACTGTTGAGGTTTAAGCCTGCTTTTTCACTCTCCTCTTTTACCCTCATCAAGAGGCTCTAGTTCCTCTTCACTTTCTGCCATTAGAGTGGTATTAATATTATTTATATTTCTGAGATTGTTGATATTTCTCCCAGCAATCTTGATTTCAGTTTGTGATTCATCCAGCCCAGCATTTCACATGACGTACTTTGCATAGAAATTAAACAAGCAGGGTGACAATATGTAGCCTGGACGTAGTCTTTTCCCCCGATTTTGAACCAGTCAATTGTTCCATGTCTGGTTTTAACCTGTTGCTTCTTGACTCACATACAGATTTCTCAGGATACAGGTAAGGTGGCCTGGTAACCCTATCTCTTTAAGAATTTTCCATTCCAGGCAAGATCTCTTTAAGGGTCCATAATGACTCTCAGTATGCACTCATTATTTCTTTCTTTGTGATCTTCCAACTCTTTTGGAACAGTTTATATTACATTCAATACTCTGCATTTTTTAGTCTATCATGTGTGCAAATCTTTCCTGCTTATATCTAGCATAGGCTCTTGATGGTTGAGAGGGGAATAAATCATGCCCCCTTCACCTTCATGCCAAAGCCTTTCTTTGTTCAAGGCATTAATCATCTGTCAGTATGACCAGCTATTTCACCAAAGCATTGGCAGGTGACTTCTAGAATGGATGCCATTCTAAACTCTGGCAACACTGCCTTGTGATTTTGATGTATTCTGGTTGCTTTAACTTTTCTATTAATATGATTCTCAGTCTCCATCTGTGGCCATTCTTCCTCCTTGCACTGGTCTGTTACTTCTCCACCTCTTACCCATAAGTACATCCCTGCACAGTCTCTTTTCTATCCTAGTTGCTCATCTCACTTGTACTACATTCATCTTTATATTTCAAGGCCTTCTATCCCTGAACTGCTCCAATTTCTTTAAAACTATGAGTCACTTTAAGTCTTTACTTGTCTTCCCCAGATCGCCAGAAACACCATTTCATCATTAGTCAACTCACAGAAATAGGCTCACAGGTTTGGAGAACAAACCTATGGTATCCAGGGTTAAGGGTAGAGGTGAGGATTGGGACTTGAGGATTGACATGTGGGCACTGCTATATTTAAAGCAGATAACCAACAAGGACTCTTATTACCTTGTTTCTTTCTGTCTCCAACACATCCACCTGGTGCAGGCTCTGGAACAATCCACTCAATCCAGTTGTTTGCTTTGTCTGCTCCTTTACTTCAGGTACTTCATCTATTCAAGAAAGTCTGTAAAATTATGACTTCTGTACATTAATGGTTTATTTCTTTAATAAATATTCATCGAACATTTACTATGTATCAGATACTGTAATAGATTATCTAAGCACTGAAAGATAAGCAAAGTGGGTTTCTAAGGTCTGTGACAGCATGAACTACAGAAAGATGGAGAGAGGGAGAGAGAGAGAGAAAGAGAGAGAGAAGAGGGTCAAGTTACTCAGAGGTGCATTCTTTTCCTTATTACATCAGCTGAGCAGACTAGAAAGAAAGAGCATACTCTTGAAGTCAGATAGCCCAAGATTTGAATCAAGGGGAAGGTTAAAGTTGAGGGCAGATAGAAGACTGTGGCAGTAAACTAGCAGGAATGAGAACCTGAACTAGGACAGTGACAAGGACACTTTAGAAGAAAGAAGTTTTATCTGCTATCACTTGACACTTTAAAAGTGAACGGCACAGTAAAAGTATAAACATTTTTTGACTATGAGAATTGCTGTGTTTACAAGATGGCAGATTTTCAGATGAGAACAGAACCTATTCTTTAAAAAATTTCTAGGACATCTGCTTGGAAAATCAAAGGCAGCTGAAAAAGTACCGAGTCTCTGATTTTTCAGGGAGTGAAACAATCTACCATTATATGGTAGATAATTAGTCCAGAGCTATAATTTAATTTATTACCATCTCAGCACAAACCACATATAACCTTCTTGAAGTGTGTTTGCAGAAACCTAGGAAACCCAGTAAAGACTCCTTTCAGCCATCCTGGCAGTGCCTGCTGGCAGTGCGGGAGCACATCTCTTTCAAAAGGTCACCAAGTTAGGGACCGTGTCCAACTCTGTGTTTAGGGCAACTCTGTTGAAGGGTCTCTGTGGTTTCTGGTTTCCTGATGCTGGCTGGAATGCATAGTAATGCCCTGCTGGGCAAAGAGGAGAGCTAGATACTTCCACACTGTCCCTTCTCCTCCACTTCACTCTACCAATTCTTCTTTTCATCCAGGAAAATGCCTGGTAGAGGGGAGAATATACGATAGTTAGAGGCAGCCAGGGCTCTCACACTGTCTGCCAGGAGGTGTAATTTTGGGGCCAGGCATGGGGATTTCTTTTTCAGTGGAAATGCCAGAGATTATAATAACTTGGCAAGATTTCTTACATTAAATGTCTGGGTCATATAGTCTTTGCAAGCCATACCCTTTCTTAAATCTAAACTGTCTTTTTTTCCTTCCTTCCTTCTTCTTTTCTTCTTTCCTTTTTTCATTTCTTTAGGAATTTGTCCATCTATCTGTGGATGACAAAATAAGATTATTATAGTGCTTGTATATTTACTTTGGGCCAGAATATTTTGGCAGAAAAATTTTGAAGTAGGCTAAAATCAATCACTAAAAAATAAGTAAAGGACTAAAAGCCATTATTAACCCTCAAGGGCAGAAAAAGAAAAGGAAATAACAGTGGGTGGGAGAATTTGACACATTTTGGAAAAAGAAGCAGAGACAAGAGTTACTTGTCTTAGTGGAATGGATGAAGTTATAACTAATTATCTGCAGTTTTGGACATTGTTATGAAATGTTCCAATTCATCCTGCAAAGCCCTGAGAAGTTCAGTATTTGAGGCATATTTAGAAGGCAAAGTGAGACACTGTACTAAGTGGAGTTAAACGAAGTCTTCACACAGTCTTTGGAGTCCCTGTGAACTTTCCTGCCCATGAAGCTAGGGGTTAGGTGTGGTCTCCAGTTTCTCCTGGTGGTAAAACAGAGGTTTACATTGTGGAGAAAGTATATACATCAGTCTCTGGGATAGCAGTGGTTATAGTGGAGTACAGGATTGAGATATGGGTTAAAAACAAATGGATTAAATGAGAATCGACATGGCATACTATGATATACTTCAACTTTATTCTCATGTGCAGCAACCAGAGACACCTGCTCCGTTTCTTCTTCTATCCACTTCCCATCATCGTAAAATGAAAGATTTGTTTCTGGAGATAGGATAATCGATGGCTTCCACTGAATGCCAATCTCTAATTCCTATTATTTTTCAAGAAACTTCTGAGAGAAAGCCCTACATTCACTCTTAAAAATAAAAGCCAAAGTTGTCAGATAGTTGAGGAAGCCCTCCAAAATGAAAAAGAATGACTAAAGGAAAAAAAGACAAAAATGGACCTGGAACAAACTGACATTGCAGGTAGGAAAAATAAAAATAAACATTGAAAAATTATAATTTCCAAAGAAATAAGAGAAAAATACTGCTTCCAAGAAACAAAGATAAGAATACAATTATAATAGAATATTCAGGGGAAAAGTTTTGAAAAAAGCAATAGAAATATAAATTTGCATATTATAGTTAGAGAAAAATATTTAGGAGCTCTCCTCAAAAGTAGAATCAGTCAAAGTGATGGAACATTAGAGAGAAGTAAGTAAGAAATTTAGAAAATTAACCCACAATTTACCACTAGTTATTTCTAGAAAGAAAGTAGAGAAAATGAAAGCTAGGTATTGGCAAAGGAATAATATAAGAAAATTTTCAAAAGTTAAAGGATATATGGTTGTAAATTGAAAAGATTCACAAAGTGTTCAGCACAATGTAAAAATAATACACTCAGAGAGATATCTTGGCATGAAATTTCAAAACCACAGAAGAGAAGATCCTAACCTAAAAGAGAGAGATGAAAGAGGGATAAAGAAGGAAAGGACATGAAGAGAGAGGAGGGGAGAAAAAACAGATTTCATACACTACTCCGCTCCTCACCAAAAAAGAAATTTGAATGACATGGAATGTCTCAAGAACAGGATTGGATGTAAGAGGATGCTGGATGCTAAAAATTCCAAGGAAATTATTTCCAACCAAGAATTCTATAGCCATTTAAACTGTTAATGATTGAAAAATGTAAGTTCATCACTTAGTCCTATCCAACTCTTTGTGATCCCATCAACTGTAATCCTCCAGGCTCCTCTGTCCATGGAATTCTCCAGGCAAGAGTACTGGATTGGGTTACCATTTCCTTCTCCAGGGGATCTCCCCAACCCAGGGATTGAACCTGGGTCTTCTGCATTGCAGGCAGATTCTTTACTATTTGAGCCACCAGGGAAGCTCTATGATTGGTAATGTATGAAATCATATTCAAAAATATAAGAATTTAAAAGAAACAGAGGTGCTGGAATGATATATAGACAAGGATATAAGTTGGTTTATTCCTTGCACTATGTACCAGGATGAATTCCAAATGAATACTAGTGGTGAAAAGTAAAACCATAGATAGACTAGATGAAAACACAGGGGAAGTCCTTCACAACCTAAAAGCAAACAAGATGTGCCTCACTCTCTGGAAGCAATGAGGAAAAAGGTCAGTAAATTTGACTTTATAAATAAACAAAAACCAAAATTCCATCCTGTAATGACAAGAAAGACTATAAACTAAATAAAAACATAAATAATAATATGGAAAAATATTTGCAAATTACAACACAAAGGGTTAATGCCCCTAATATATAAAAAGCTTAAAACAGAGAGACAGAAAACTGCAAATACCCTATAGAAAAAAATGGATGAAAGTTATGAAATCAGAGTTCACAGGGGGAAAAAAAGGCATAGGACTTGAAAACAATAAAATATGTTCATTCTCACTAATTATAATGAGAACTACAAGACAAAATGAGAATTAGATATCACTTTCACCTTTCAGATGGATAAACTTCCAAGTTTTGATAACATACTATAATGAATAGGCTGCAGGAATACTTACTGCGAATGAGTCACTTCATGTTTTTAGACAATATCTTGTTTGGGAGGCATTTAATTTTTATAGTTATAAAATGAGATAATAAATGCAAAGGACTATAAAAACTATAAAGCATTATAAAAACATAAATTCCTATATTACATAAAGTAACATATACTCTATTTTATATTTATCTCTCTAAAAGATGCTTACTCCTTGGAAGAAAAGTTATGACCAACCTAGATAGCATATTCAAAAGCAGAGACATTGCCAACAAAGGTCCATCTAGTCAAGGCTATGGTCTTTCCTGTGGTCATGTATGGATGTGAGAGCTGGACTGTGAAGAAAGCTGAGTGCTGTAGAATTGATGCTTTTCAACTGTGGTGTTGGAGAAGACTCTTGAGAGTCTCTTGGACTGCAAGGAGATCTAACCAGTCCATTCTAAAGGAGATCAGTCCTGGGATTTCTTTGGAAGGAATGATGCTAAAGCTGAAACTCTAGTACTTTGGCCACCTCATGCGAAGAGCTGACTCATTGGAAAAGAGTCTGATGCTGGGAGGGATTGGAGGCAGGAAGAGAAGGGGATGACAGAGGATGAGATGGCTGGATGATATCACTGACGGACGTGAGTCTGGGAATTGGTGATGGACAGGGAGGCCTGGCATGCTATGATTCATGGAGTTGCAAAGAGTCAGACATGACTGAGCGACTGAACTGAACTGAAACCTTTAAGATATAGGTCTTTGTTCTAATAGTTTGAGCTTTCTGATGTGACAGAAAAAACAAGGGTTTTAGATTCAGAGACACCTCAGTTCTAATTCACCACTTTAGTGATTATGGGAAACAAGGTATTTAAAAACTTTTTGAGTCCCAATTAATTCACTTGCAAGCTAGACATAATTAAATTTATACCTGAATGTTATTTTACTTCTTCTGGGAAATCATATACATCAGCCCTCAGTACACAGTAAGTGTTCAATGAATGTTTTGCATCTTTTTGAATCATGAACAATCAAAGCCATAGGCAATAAAGTATAAAAAGAAATAATAAAGCTTTAGTTTTTATTATAATTTTAAAATTCATAATTAACATCTGTATGTGTGAGTGATCTTTTAATAATCTCTTAGAAAAGAAGGAATGGTTACTTTTGAGCCTACAATCTCTCATATTATGGCATGCTCTCTGAAATATATTTTCCTAAACAATAAAGTATTTTTCAAAGAAGACAAATTATACTCAGATCATTTCCATCAGTGCTACCTTGTGTTGGTTAGAGAAATCATCTGATGAAATTATTAAAAGGAGACAAAGATATTCGTAATTTAGCCATTATCTGGAGGGGTATAATCTCACAATTCCAAGTGTTTGGTGTCACTGTGAACAACTTTAAAAAAGCAGAACAGATAGGTAATTAAATTGAAGAGAAAACATGTAATAAATTATAGTCCTATTATTATAATATTCAAATGAAATGAGTTATCCAAGTGCTATGTGTATGGGTACTTGTGATTTGGAATCCAATTTACGGTGAGGCATCACAAATGGATTTAAAGTACTGCAATTCAAATGATTTCAATGACAATGAAGAGGATGTGCTTTGCAAAACTGTGCTGCTGCTAAGTCATTTAAGTCATGTCTGACTCTGTGCGACCCCATAGACGGCAGCCCACCAGGCTCCCCCGTCCCTGGGATTCTCCAGGCAAGAACACTGGAGTGGGTTGCCATTTCCTCTCCAATGCATGAGAGTGAAAAGAGAAAGTGAAGTCGCTCAGTCGTGCCCGACTCTTAGCGTCCCCATGGACTGCAGCTTACCAGGCTCCTCCATCCATGGGATTTTCCAGGCAAGAGTACTGGAGTGGGGTGCCATTGCCTTTCCCAAAACTGTGCTAGATGACTCAAAATGTGACTTTAATAATGAAAGAGTTATTCATACTAAAAGTGCACATGAAGAGTTTGAGCATAATTGTTTCATGAAATGTGAGGTAGAAGAAACATTATTTCTAAAATAACATTTTACTTTATTTAATCTGAGACTTTAAATATGTATGTATAACTAAATTAAGAAATGTTAAGTATTATATGGGATACTAATGGCAGAGAATTGCTTTTTTATAATCATAGTGTAATTTAAATCTTTTCAGGCTGTCCTTCCATGATTACTGCTTTCCATGCTCTAAGCCATTAAAATGTTCTCATTCTAGATTTGTTCCAATTTCTCAGTCTGTTTCTAGAGGTATAGTAATTAGAAGAGCATTGCATTTCAGAGGGCAATATATTCATTCTGTTTTCTGGGCAAATGCTGAATGTGATCTGCTCTGTATTTTACCATACCCATGTGAATAATACTCATTATCTTGTTGACCTTTGTGACCACAGCACATTGGACTGATGTCCTTAACAGTTTATAATAAGTTTTTAAAGAATCCAATATATTTACTTTTATAATAAATTTGTGAATCCATGAAATCCTGAGGCAGCCTTTACTGGTTAGTGACATTAGGCAAATCACACCATCTCTGTCTCCAATTTCCTCACCTATAAAATAGGGACATCAAGATAGTCTGCCTTAGGAGTGATTATCGGGGTAAAATGAGTTAACATTTGCAAAAACTCTTAGAATAATCCTGGCATTTAGTAAGTGTTACAGACGTTTTATATAATTGACTAAATAAATATATACTAATTTGGAAGAGAAGTCATATAAGCAAATTCGAGAGTCACATGCAGTGATCAGATCAGATCAGTCGCTCAGTCGTGTCCGACTCTTTGCGACCCCATGAACTGCAGCACGCCAGGCCTCCCTATCCATCACCAGCTCTCGGAGGTCACTCAGACTCACATCCATCGAGTCAGTGATGCCACCCAGCCATCTCATCCTCTGTCGTCCCCTTCTCCTCCTGCCCCCAATCCCTCCCAGCATCAGAGTCTTCTCCAATGAGTCAACTCTTCGCATGAGGTGGCCAAAATACTGGAGTGAAGGAGATTCCAAATTCTTTCATTCTTTTTCTTTCCTCATTCAGCTCCTCAATCTCCCACCGCACATCAGTTTTCCTCATCATAAGGAGGAGTGTTCAGTTCAGTTCAGTGACTCAGTCGTGTCTGACTCTTTGTGATCCCATGGACTGCAGCATACCAGGCCTGCCTGTCCATCACCAAATCCTAGAGTTTACTCAAACTCATGTCCATTGAGTCGGTGATGCCATCTGACCATTTCATCCTTTGTCATCTCCTTCTTCTCCTGCCTTCAATCTTTCCCAGCATCAGGGTCTTTTCCAGTGAGTCAGTTCTTCGCATCAGGTGACCAAAGTATTGGAGTTTCAGCTTCAACATCAGTCTTTCCAATGAATATTGAGGACTAATTTCCTTTAGGATGGACTGGTTGGATCTCCTTGCAATCCAAAGGATGCTCAAGAGTCTTCTGCAACACCACAGTTCAAAAGCATCAATTCTTCGGCACTCAGCTTTCTTTATAGTCCAACTCTCATATCCATACATGACCACTGGAAAAACAATAGCTTTGACTAGATGGACTTTTGTTGGCAAAGTAATGTCTCTGCATTTTAATATGCTGTCTAGGTTGGTCATAACTTTTTTTCCAAGTAGCAAGTGTCTTTTAATTTCATGGCTGCAGTCACCATCTGCAGTGATTTTGGAGCCCAAGAAAATAAACTCTGTCACTGTTTCCGTATCTGTTTGCTGTGAAGTGATGGGACCACATGCCATGATCTTAGTTTTCTGACTGTTGAGCTTTAAGCCAACTTTTTCTCTCTCCTCTTTCACTTTTATCAAGAGGCTCTTTAGTTCTTCACTTTCTGCCATAAGTGTGCTGTCATCTGCATATCTGAGATTATTGATATTTCTTCCAGCAATCTTGATTTCAGCTTGTGCTTCATCCATCCTACTGATTCTCATGATGTACTCTGCATAAAAGTTAAATAAGCAGGGTGACAATATATAGCCTTGACATACTCCTTTCCCTATTTGGAACCAGTTTGTTGTTCCACGTCCAGTTCTAACTGTTTCTTCCTAATCTGCATATAGATTTCTCAGGAGGCAGATCAGGTGGTCTGGTATTCCTATCTCTTTCAGAATTTTCAACAGTTTATTGTGATCCACACAGTCAAAAGCTTTGGCATAGTCAATAAACCAGAAGTAGATGTTTTTCTGGAACTCTCTTGCTTTTTTGATGATCCAGTGGATGTTGGCACTTTGATCTCTGGTCCCTCTGCCTTTTGTAAAACCAGCTTGAACATCTGGAAGTTCACGGTTCACATATTGCTGAAGCCTGGCTTGGAGAATTTTTTTTTTTAACTTTCTTTTTTTTTTTTTTATAATGTACTTAAAAAATTTTTTTTAATTGGCTGATTATACAGTGTGAAGTAAGCCAGAAAGAAAAACACCAATACCGTATATTAACACCTATTTATGGAATTTAGAAAGATGGTAATGATAACCCTGTATGAGAGACAGCAAAAGAGACACAGATGTATAGAACAGTCTTTTGGACTCTGTGGGAGGCGGGGGGATGATTTGCGAGAATGTCACTGAAACATGTATAATATCATATAAGAAACGAATTGCCAGTTCAGGTTCGATGCAGGATACAGGATGCTTGGGGCTGGTGCACTGGCTTGGAGAATTTTGAGCATTACTTTACTAGCATGTGAGATGAGTGCAATTGTGCAGTAGTTTGAGCATTCTTTGGCATTGCCTTTCTTTGGGATTGGAAAGAATACTGACCTCCAGTCCTGTGGCCACTGATGAGTTTTCCAAATTTGCTGGCATATTGAATGCAGCATTTTCACAGCATCATCTTTTATGATTTGAAATAGTTCAATTGGAATTCCATCACCTCCACTAGCTTTGTTCATAGTGATGCTTCCTAAGGCCCACTTGACTTCACATTCTAGGATGACTGGCTTTAGGTGAGTGATCACACCATTGTGATTATCTGGGTCATGAAGATCTTTTTTTTTTTTTGTATAGTTCTTCTGTGTATTCTTGCCACCTCTTCTTAATATCTTCTGCTTCTGTTAGGTCCATACAATTTCTGTCCTTAATCGAGCCCATCTTTGCATGAACTACTCCCTTGGTATTTCTAATTTTCTTGAAGAGATCTCTAGACTTTCCCATTCTATCGTTTCCCTCTATTTCATTGCATTGATCACTGAGGAAGGCTTTCTTATCTCTCCTTGCTATTTTTTGGAACTCTGCATTCAGATGGGTATGTCTTTCCTTTTCTCCATTGCCTTTCACTTCTCTTCTTTCACAGCTATTTTAAGTCCTCCTCACAGAACCATTTTGCCTTTTTGCATTTCTTTTTCTTGGGGATGGTCTTGATCCTTGCCTCCAGTACAATGTCCCAAACCTCCGTCCATATTCTTCATGCACTGTATCAGATCTAATCCTTTGAATCTATTCATCACTTCCACTGCATAATCATAAGGGATTTGATTTAGGTCATACCTGAATGGTCTAGTGATTTTCCCTACTTTCTTCAATTTATGTAGTGATTTCTCAAGCTATGCTATGAATGGTATCAATATTATTAGCAAGTTTATAATTTGTTATCTCAATGGTGCTCTAAACACATTATGTTTGCTCTGCTTGAATGCAAGGGATGAAGCACTGGTGGGCTGAAGTGGTTGTGTGTGTATGTGTGTGTGTGTTTGTGTGTGTGTAGTGGGAGTGATAGAAACTGGGTGAGCAAGGGAAAGAGGAACATGAGACTTCCAGGCACCCACAAAATAGACTGAAGGGTAACCTAAGGGAAAGAGAGAGAAAGGCACATGAGCATCATTTTCTGGGCTCTAAGAGACTCTTGAGGTCACCTTATAGCACATACTGAAGGACTATAATGGGGATGAAATCCCATGGAATTATTATATAAGCTGTAGCTCCAGGTAAGATGAAAGAGTGGTAGGGGACTTCTTGCTAGTTATAGTCTCAGTTCAGATGCAGATAGATTTACAATTATAATATCATGTGGGGTGGGTTATAGTAGAAAAAGTTGTGAGTTGCTGTGAGGGTACAACAGGGAAATAACCTAATTTGGTCTCAATGAATTGAGAAATGCTTCCAAGAAAAGTGACGACTCAACTCTCAAGTCAGGACCAGCTTCCATTAAGATATTCAGTATTTATCAAACCTTTGTTCTTTGTCCCAAATTGCAAGCATTGCCTGAGAGGAAGAGTCTTATAATGGAAATGTAATTTCTATAAAGACTCATTCACCTATAACAAAGATCGTCTGTAATAATGTGTTAGAGGCTGACATAAGTGGAAGGTCAGTTTTGTGTGCGTTTAAGAGGCATAACAGGACCAAACTGAACTAACAGGAAAAAATATCTGCTTAATGCAGAGAAATCTTTTTCACAGTCAGAAGCTCTTCAAACATGAAATGAACTGCCATGGTAGGAGCAAGCCCCTCAATATTATTTAACTGGAGGTACGGGGCTTGTAAGCAATTTTATTTTTAGGATAATGCTAACTATGGAAAGCAGTAAATATCTAATGCTGCTGTCTTAACACAAATTCAGATTATTTCTTGTTCATGTACAAGTGTTCCAGCTGACAGACAACTTTCTTCCTTTGGGTGATTCAAGGCACTTTCTATTTTTGGCTACCATCTCCTTGAGCTTTAGTGTCGTCTGAATTAGGGTGGGAAAGGATAGAGAAAAAATAAAGAGAACTTCTGCTCAATCATGCTGATAATTGGTCATACCTAGATATCAGATAGAGGTGATAATTGATCATATCTAGACACTAGAAGGAGAAGGCAATGGCAACCCATTCCAGTACTCTTGCGTGGAAAATTCATGGGCAGAGGAGCCTGGTAGGCTGCAGTCCATGGGGTTGCTAAGAGTCGTACATGACTGAGTGACTTCACTTTCACTTTTCACTTTCATGCATTGGAGAAAGAAATGGCAACCCACTCCAGTGTTCTTGCCTGGAGAATCCCACGGACTGGGGAGCCTGGTGGGCTGCCATCTATGGGGTCGCACAGAGTTGGACACAGCTGAAGTGACTTAGCAGCAGCAGCAGTAGCAGACACCAGAAAGACTGGGATATGTGGTCCCTGGCTGGAAAGCCATCTCTCAGTTATAAATCTCTACTATGGAAAGGGGAGCCCTAATTGTGACGGCTGGCCATCATTGCCATAGGACTGATGTCTCATGAGAAGTTTCACTAGGTGACCATTAGGATTCCTATGAACTTTGACTTCTACGGTTCTAATAGGTCCTGATTTTTTCTCTAATTACTTTTGTGTTTTCGAGCAAGTCACTTATCCTCTTTGATCTTAGTTGATTCATCTATAAAATGAGATCAGCACTTTCATTTCAGTTAACAGTGACTCAGGGTCTTTGTGGGATTCAGATGAAATAATGTGTGTGAAAGTGTTGGCTAACTTGAAAGTGCTCCAAAAGTATGAGATATAATTATTTATTTATTTATTTTGCTTGTGTGGTAACAAGACATGATTTTATTTAATTTAAATTTATTTATTTTAATTGGAGGCTAATTACTTTATAATATTGTATTGGTTTTGCCATACATCAACATGAATCTGCCACGGGTGTACACGTGTTCCCCATGCTGAACCCCCTTCCCACCTCCCTCCCCATACCATCCCTCTGGGTCATCCCAGTGCACCAGCCCCAAGCATCCTGTATTCTGCATCAAACCTGGACTGGTGATTCGTTTCTTATATGATATTATACATGTTTCAATGCCATCCTCCCAAATCATCCCACCCTCTCCCTCTCACACAGAGACAGCAAAAGAGACACAGATGTGTGAGATATAATCTTAGATAGTTGATTTAAACTTATCCTTGACTTAGGTCTATAGATGAGCTTAGGTATTTCTTCTATGTGTCTGTGAAAAATTATTATAAGGTTCTGATACAGGAACATTTCTGAATGACTTACATTTCTATAGTTTTACTTTTCATTTTGAAAGACCTTAAAGTATTTTTCTAACTCAAGAAAAGAAAAATCATACAAACTATACCAAACAAAATCTCTTGCCTATTATATGATTGCTTCTATCCCTTCAATATTATTTACTTGGTAGGACACAAAATTATGGGTCACCAATTTGTTATGGAGATTTTGAAGTTAAAATAAGAGCATAAATAAATGTCAAGACATTTATGAAATTTAATGATGTACAGGTAAATTCTATAACTATTGTCACTACTATAGTAGAACCTAAGTAGAATGAAGGTAATGAATTTTCCAATTAATTGAATATTCTATTTTAACTGAGATATACCACACACAATAGTCTGAATCTTCAAGTCAGAAACCTAAATAGGAACAGAGAAATTATCCACTGCATTTTCTCAGTTAACAGACTATGAACTGAGGTCTAGAGTGCTTGACAAAGCTTATAGAGATGACATTCAGTGGCCTTGCACTAAACTGGTAATAGGAGAGGTGCATTTTGCCTATGAGTACCTTATTTTTCGGAGAAGGCAATGGCACCCTACTCCAGTACTCTTGCCTGGAAAATCCCATGGACAGAGGAGCCTGGTAGGCTGCAGTCCATGGGGTCGCTAAGAGTCAGACAAGACTGAGCGACTTCACTTTCTCTTTTCACTTTCATGCATTGGAGAAGGAAATGGCAACCCACTCCAGTGTTCTTGCCTGGAGAATCCCAGGGACGGGGAGGCCTGATGGCCTACCGTCTATTGGGTTGCACAGAGTCGGACACGACTGAAGTGACTTAGCATAGCATAGCATACCTTATTTTTGACAAAGAGGTAAGAATATACAATGGGGGCAAAGATAGCCTGTTCAATAAGTGGTGGTGGGAAAATTGGACAGCTGTATGTAAAAGAATGAAATTAGAACACTATTAATGCTGTACATTCTGATAGATAGAGTGCCTGATGAACTATGGAATGAGGTTCGTGACATTGTACAGGAGACAGGGATCAAGACCATCCCCATGGAAAAGAAATGCAAAAAAGCAAAATGGCTGTCTAGGGAGGCCTTGCAAATAGCTGCGAAAAGAAGAGAAGTGAAAAGCAGAGGAGAAAAGGAAAGATACAAACATCTGAATGCAGAGTTCCAAAGAATAGCAAAAAGAGATAAGAAAGCCTTCATCAGCGATCAATGCAAAGAAATAGAAGAAAACAACAGAATGGGAAAGACTAGGGATCTCTTCAAGAAAATCAGAGATACCAAAGGAACATTTCATGCAAAAATGGGCTCGATAAAGGACAGAAATGGTATGGACCTAACGGAAGCAGAAGATATTAAAAAGAGGTGGCAAGAATACACAGAAGAACTGTACAAAAAAGAGCTTCACAACCCAGATAATCATGATGATGTGATCACTGGCCTAGAGCCAGATATCCTGGAATGTGAAGTCAAGTGGGCCTTAGAAAGCATCACTATGAACAAAGCTAGTGGAGGTGATGGAATTCCAGTGGAGCTATTCCAAGTCCTGAAAGATGATGCTGTGAAAGTGCTGCACTCAATATGCCAGCAAATTTGGAAAACTCAGCAGTGGCCACAAGATTGGAAAAGGTCAGTTTTCATCCCAATCCCAAAGAAAGGCAATGCCAAGGAGTGCTCAAACTACCGCACAATTGCACTCATCTCACACGCTAGTAAAGTAATGCTCAAAATTCTCCAAGCCAGGCTTCAGCAATATGTGAACCGTGAACTTCCTGATGTTCAAGCTGGATTTAGAAAAGGCAGAGGAACCAGAGATCAAATTACCAACATCCGCTGGATCATCGAAAAAGCAAGAGAGTTCCAGAAAAACATCTATTTCTGCTTTATTGACTATGCCAAAGCCTTTGACTGTGTAGATCACAATAAACTGTGGAAAATTCTGAAAGAGATGGGAATACCAGACCACTTGATCTGCCTCTTGAGAAATCTGTATGCAGGTCAGGAAGCAACAGTTAGAACTGGTCATGGATCAACAGACTGGTTCCAAATAGGAAAAGGAGTACGTCAAGGCTGTATATTGTCACCTTGTTTATTTAACTTATATGCAGAGTACATCATGAGAAATGCTGGACTGGAAGAAACACAAGCTGGAATCAAGATTGCCGGGAGAAATATCAATAACCTCAGATATGCAGATGATACCACCCTTATGGCAGAAAGTGAAGAGGGGCTAAAAAGCCTCTTGATGAAAGTGAAAGTGGAGAGTGAAAAGGTTGGCTTAAAGCTCAACATTCAGAAAACGAAGATCATGGCATCTGGTCCCATCACTACATGGGAAATAGATGGGGAAACAGTGGAAACAGTGCCAGATTTTGTTTTTCTGGGCTCCAAAATCACTGCAGATGGTGACTACAGCCATGAAATTAAAAGACGCTTACTCCTTGGAAGGAAAGTTATGACCAACCTAGGTAGCATATTCAAAAGCAGAGACATCAGTTTGCCAACAAAGGTTCGCCTAGTCAAGGCTATGGTCTTTCCTGTGGTCATGTATGCATGTGAGAGCTGGACTGTGAAGAAGGCTGAGTGCTGAAGAATTGATGCTTTTGAACTGTGGTATTGGAGAAGACTCTTGAGAGTCCCTTGGACTGCAAGGAGATCCAACCGGTCCATTCTGAAGGAGATCAGCCCTGGGATTTCTTTGGAAGAAATGATGCTAAAGCTGAAACTCCAGTACTTTGGCCACCTCATGCGAAGAGTTGACTCATTGGAGAAGACTCTGATGCTGGGAGGGATTGGGGGCAGGAGGAGAAGGGGACGACAGAGGATGAGATGGCTGGATGGCATCACTGACTTGATGGATGTGAGTCTGAGTGACCTCCGAGAGCTGGTGATGGACAGGGAGGCCCGGCGTGCTGCAGTTCATGGGGTCACAAAGAGTCGGACACGACTGAGCGACTGATCTGATCTTATCTGAATGCTGTACACAAAGATAAACTCAAAATGGATTAAAAACCTAAATGTAAGATCAGAAATTATAAACTCGTAGTGGAAAACATAGGCAGAACACGATGACATATATCAAAGCAAGATCCTCTATGACCCACCCCCTAGAGTAATGGAAATATAAATAAAAACAAACAAGTGGAACTTCATAAAACTTAAAAGCTTTTGCATAGCAAAGGAAACTACAAACAAGGTGAAAAAACAACCCTCAGAAATGAGACAAAATAATAGCAAAGGAAACAAACGACAAAGAATTAATTTCCAAAACATACAAGCAGCTCATACAACTCATTATCAGAAAAACAAACAGCCAGCTGAGCTATTTCAAATCTTAAAAGATGATGCTGTGAAAGTGCTGCACTCAATATGCCAGCAAATTTGGAAAACTCAACAGTGAGCCACAGGAATGGAAAAGGTCAGTTTTCATTCCAGTTCCAAAGAAAGGCAATGCCAAAGAATGGTTAAACTACTGCACAATTGAACTCATCTCACACACTAGTAAAGTAATGCTCAGAATTCTCCAAACTAAGCTTCAACAGTACATGAACTTCCATATGTTCAAACTTGATTTAGAAAAGGCAGAGGAACCAGAGATCAAATTGCCAACATCTGCTGGATCATCAAAAAAGCAACAGAACTCCAGAAAAACATCTACTTCTGTCTCATTGACTATGCTAAAACCTTTGTGTGGATCACAACAAACCATGGAAAATTCTTAAAGAGATGGGAATACCAGACCACCTGACCTGCCTCCTGAGAAACCTGTATACAGGTCAATAAGCTGAACTTGGTTATAACTGAACATGGAACAACAGACTGGTTCCAAACTGGGAAAGGAGTATGTCAAGGCTGTATATTGTCACCTTGTTTATTTAACTTATATGCAGAGTACATCATGAGAAATGCTGGGCTGGATGAAGCACAAACTATAATCAAGATTGCTGGGAGAAATATCAATAACCTCAGATATGCAGATGACACCACCCTTATGGCAGAAAGTGAAGAACTAAAGAGCCTCTTGATGAAAGTGAAAGAAGAGAGTGAAGAAGTTGGTTTAAAGCTCAACATTCAGAAAACTAAGATCACAGTATCCGGCCCCATCACTTCATGCCAAATAGATGGGGAAACAATGGAAATAGTGACAGATTATTTTGGGGGGCTCCAAAATCACTGCAGATGGTGACTGCAGTCATGAAATTAAAAGATGCTTGCTCCTTGGAAGGAAAGTTATGACCAACCTAGACAGCGTACTAAAGAGCAGAGATATTACTTTGCCAACAAAAGTCCATCTAGTCAAAGCTACGGTTTTCCAGTAGTCATGTATGGATGTGAGAGTTGGACTATAAAGAAAGCTGAGCACTGAAGAATTGATAGTTTTGAACTGTGGTTTTAGAGAAGACTCTTGAGAGTCCGTTGGACTGCAAGGAGATCCAATCAGCCGATACTAAAGAAAATCAGTCCTGAATATTCATTGGAAAGACTGATGCTGAAGCTGAAACTCCAATACTTTGGTCACCTGATGTGAAGAATTGACTCATTGGAAAAGACCCTGATGCTGGGAAAGATTGAAGCCAAGGGGAGAAGGGGACGATGGCAGAGGATGAGATGGTTGGATGGCATCACTGACTCAATGGACGTGAGTTTGAATAATCTCTGGGAGTTGGTGATGGACAGGGAGTCCTGGCATGCTGCAGTCCTTGAGGTCACAAAGAAAGAGTTGGACATGACTGAGTGACTGAACTGAACATTATGTGAAATGCTGGGCTGAATGAAGCACAAGCTGGAATCAAGATTGCCGGGAGAAATATCAATAACCTCAGATAGGCAGATGACACCACCCTTATGACAGAACACAAAGAGGAACTAAAGAGCCTCTTGATGAAAGTGAAAGAAGAATGAAAAAACTGGCTTAACACTCAATATTCAAAAAACGAAGATCATGGCATCCAGTCTCGTCACTGCATAGCAAATAGATGGGGAAACAATGGAAACAGTGATATTCATCCTGTATTTATTAGTTTGCATCTGCTAATCCCAAACTCCCAATTTATCCCTCTCACACCTCTTCTCCCTCTTGGCAACTTTTTAAAATATAAAGTTGGCTTCTATGATTTGATGTTTTTTACTCTCATTTCTGGTTTACTAAGGATTCTGGTGAGATAGTGCTGGTTAGATAAAATGTTAATTTCAACTAACATTAGTTAGTTGAATGTGTAATTGTGATGTGTCTTGTTTCTTTGCTTGTTTTTTTCTGATTGCATGGGCATGGGAGACAGAATTAGTTTCCAGAGCAGGGTTCAAACCCATGCTCTCTGCAGTGGAAGTATAGAGCCTTAACCACTGGACTGCCAGGGAAATCCAGTTGTGATATTTTTAAGCAGAGTGTCCCATTACAAAAGTGTGCATCAGCTTGTAACAGAATAAAAGGACTGGAATTAAGTAAGCACTGTGATGATAAGTACATAAAAGAGAGAGATAAAGAGATGGTGATAGATGCGGAACAGAAAGAATTAGGATTTGTCTGGGACACGAGCATTCTCACCCTGCCCCCTTATGTTCTATATTTAACATCAAATGGCAGAACAAGGTTGCCGAGAGTAAGAAGCTGGAGCCCTGCCAATCCACTGGCATCCAAGCCATGCACTTTGCAACTCCACTTCTCCAGGCTGTTCATGTGAGGAGGATGGATGACAATAGGATTCCAAGGAAATTACTTTGCCCTGAGCTGAACGGACAACCATTAGCAAGCCCTCTCCAGAAGGTCAGAGGAAGCTCTCCAAGGATATATAAATGTATGTAGAGGTAGTGGAGCTCAGACGCCAGTTACCACAATCACTGTGGATAAAAAATACTGATCAGAGTCTAAGTCATTACAGTGTTGTGTTAGAGGGTTCTGGGAGCTGTAGTTGTGTGTGTGTGTGTGTGTGTGTGTACATAGATCTACGTGATTGTAGGCATCTATTGTTATAGGCAGATATCACTTTTGTTCCTAGTGTTGTGCAAAATAAGTGTCTTGATTTTATTCCCTTTTTTTGATTTACCACTAAATACTTTTGATTACCAAAAGCCTTTTTTTCTGTTTCTTCCCTGTGTTTCCACTATTCTCTTAACCCTTCCTGTAATACTTTTCTATACTTTAGGTGTCATGGGGAGATTGTATTTTCCAAAGTCAGCTGCAATAATTCCACTTCTGGGCATATATTAGAAAAAAGCAAAAAATTATTCAAAAAGATACATGCACCCCAATGTTCATAGCAGTACTATTTACCGTTATCAAAATATGAAAGCAAGCAAAGCTTCCAATGACAGATGAATAAATAAAAAGAGGTGGTATATTAATATATATACAATGGAATATCAGCCATAAAAAGGAATGAAATTTTGTCATTTGCAGTAATAAGGATGGACCTAGAAGGCATTATGCTAAGTGAAATAAATCAGACAGAGGAAAGCAAATACTGTACGATACCATTTATATGTAGAATCTAAAATTACAATAAACTAGTGAATATAACATAAAAGAAACAGACTCACAGGTGTAGAGAACAAATCACTGTTAGCAGTGGGGAGAAGGAAGGGAAGAGGTGTAAGATAGGCGTAGGGAATTAAGAAGGACAAACTATTAGGTTTGAAATAAGCTGCAAGATATATTTTACAACAAAATAATATAACCAATATTTCATAATAACTATAACTGGAGTACAAATTTTAAAAATTGTGAACCACTATAGAGTACACCTGTAACTTATTATATAGCAACCATACTTCAATTTAAAAAGGCAAAAAAAAAAAAAATCCTCAACACAATATAATTGTTCACTTTCCACTTGATTAGAAGAATAACAGTGCAAGCCCAGTGGTTCAACTGACATGAAATTTCTTGATCAGGAGACCGCTGAAATTGGTATGAACAGGGACAGCTCTCTGAGTTGCTGTTAATTTTTGCCTTGCTGTGAAATAGAACCAATGTTTTAGAGGATTATTCAATTTCTCAAGTGAAGACAAAAATCTGAATTTTTTTTAAATAAATCAACAATATTTGAGCCAGTATATGAGCCAGTGGTGACACTGTCATTGGGACATAAACTTAAGGAATATAATGAATGAAATTCTGGACACCTAAGAGCTGATTTAAAAAAGTACAACAATAATATAGAGGAGTAATATGATAACATGCAATTAAAAGAAACTTGTTCCTTGGAAGAAAAGGGATGATGAACTTAAGACAGCATATAAAAAAGCACAGACATCACTTCACTGGCAAATGTTCATATTGTCAAAGGTATGGTTTTTCCAGTAGTTATGTATGGATATGAGAGTTGAAACATGAAAAAAGCTGCTGCTGCTGCTGCTAAGTCGCTTCAGTCATGTCCAACTCTGTGCGACCCCATAGATGGCAGCCCACCAGGCTCCTCTGTCCCTGGGATTCTCCAAGCAAGAATAGTGGAGTGGGTTGCCAAAAAGCTGAGTGCTAAAGAATTGATGCTTTCAAATTATGATGTTGGAGATGACTCTTGAGAGTCCCCTAGACTGGAAGGGGTTCAAACCAGTCGATCCTAAAGGTAATCAACTCTGAATGTTCATTGGACGGACTGATGCTGAAACTGAAGCTCCAGTACTTTGACTATCTGTGCAAAGAGCCAACTCATTGGAAAAGACTGTAATGCTGTGAAAGATAGACAGCAGGAGAAGGGGGTGACAGAGGATGAGCTGGTTGGATGATATCATTGACTCAATGGCCATGAGTTTGAGAAAACTCTGGGAGATAGTGAAGGACACAGAAGCTTGGCATGCTGCCATTCATGGGGTTACGAAGAGTCAGACATGATTTAGCAACTGAAGGATAAATAAAATAGATATATAAGCCAAAATAAATAAATAACTCCTCAGAAGTTGGTTTCAATAATACTTTCAATTCTTTATCAGCAATGTGACCTTGGCATTTTTCCCACTGGGAAATGGTGGGGTTCTATATCCCTTCCTCTGGAATCTGAAAGGGACTATGATTCATTGGAATCAAAGAATGTGGCAGAAAAGATTGAGCTTCCACCTGGTGAGCTAGAATTCTTGTACTGGAGCCCTAAGCCTTCGTGTAAATAATTTAACTGCCCTGAAGTCACCACAATATGAGGAAATTCAAAGTTGCCCTGGTTGAGAAACCACATGGAGAAGACCTAATACTAAATGAAGATGGAGCAATGCATACGCAGCCTCTCGTATCTTCTCCTCACTGCTCCAGCTTCAGCTTCCATATAATGGTAGCCCCACGAGACACCCTTACTCAGAAGCCAACAGCTGAGCCCTTCTTCAGCTCTTCACCCATAGAAACAATTGTTCTGTGCTATGCTTAGTCACTCAGTCACGGCTGACCCTTTGTGACCCCATGGAGAGTAGCCTGCCAGGTTCCTCTGTCCATGGGGATTTTCCAGGCAAGAATACTGGAGTGAGTTGCCATGCTGTCCTCCAGGGGAACTTCCAAATCCAGGGATTAAACCCAGTCTCCCACATTGCAGACAAATTCTTTACCATCTGAACCACCAGGGAAGGACAAGATTACTGAATTGCATAGCCTATTCCTTCTCCAGGGGATCTTCCCAACCTAAGAATCGAACCAGAGTCTTCTGCATTGCAGAAGGATTCTTTACTAGCTGAGCTACCAGGGAAACCCATAGAAACAATTAGGTTTTATAAAAAGATGTTTCCTTGATTCAGGCTATCAAGTTTGGAGTAATTTGCTATGCAGAAATAGAGTCCAAATAACTTTTCTTTAAGGCTTTTCTCTTGAATATATTTCAGTTCAGTTCAATTCAGTTGCTCAGTCGTGCCCAGTTCGACCAGCACACCACACTTCCCTATTTATTACCAATTCCCAGGGCTTGCTCAAACTCATGTCCATTGAGTCGCTGATGCCATCCAACCATCTCATCCTCTGTCATCCTCTTTGCCTCCTGCTTTCAATCTTTCCCAGCATCAGGGTGTTTTCCTATGAGTCAGTTCTTTGCAACACGTGGCCAACATATTGGAGCTTCAGCTTCAGCATCAGTCTTTCTAATGAATTTTCCTGTAAGATTGACTTGTTTGATCTCCTTGCAGTCCAAGTGACTCTCAAGAGTCTTCTCCAACACCATAGTTCAAAAGCTTCAATTCCTCATCACTCAGCTTTCTTTATAGTCCTACTCTTACTTCCATACATGACTACTGGAAAAATCATAGCTTTGATTAGATGGACCTTTGTTGGCAAAGTAATGTCTCTGCTTTTTAATATGCTGTCTATGTTGGTCATAGTTTTTCTTCCAAGGAGCAAGCGTCTTTTAATTTCATGGCTACAGTCACCGTCTGCAGAGATTTTGGAGCCCAAGAAAATAAAGTCTGCCACTGTTTCATTGTTTTTGCATCTATTTGCCCTGGAGTGATAGGACTGGATGCCATAATCTTTGTTTTTTGAATGTTGAGTTTTTTTTTTTTTTTTTTGCATTGATGGCCTAAGTGGGCCCTTTACACATTATTTGCAATAGTTTGTGATAAATTAAAAAAATATTTTCCCAACTTGCCATTAATCTCCCAGTTTTGTTCATATTTCTAAACTCTTTCTTCATGTTTATGTAGCCAAAACTACTGATATTTTCTGTCAGAATTTCTTTCATATCTTCCCTGCTGTTCAGACATTAGTTAGGTATTCATTTATATTCTCTTCTCCTATATGTTTGTTTTTTTTTATTTTTTTTAAATTTATTTATTTTAATTGGAGGTTAATTACAATATTGTATTGGTTTTGCCATACACTCAACATAAATCTGCCACAGGTATACACGTGTTCCCCATCCCAAACCCCTCTCCCTCCTCCCTCCCCGTACCATCCCTCTGGGTGAAGGTTGAGTTTTAAGGCAACTTTTTCACTCTCCTCTTTCACTTTCAGCAAGAGGCTCTTTAGTTCCTCTTCACTTTCTTCATAAGGTTGGTATCATGTATGTATCTGAGGTTATTGATATTTTTTCTGACAATCTTGATTCCAACTTGTGCTTCATCCAGCCCAGCATTTTGCATGATGTACTCTCCATGTAAGTTAAAGAAGCCTTGACATACTTCTTTCCCCATTTGGAACCAGTCTGTTGTTCCATGTCCAGTTCTAACTGTTGCTTCCTGACCTGCATACAGATTTCTCAGGAGGCAGGTAAAGTGGTCTGGTATCCCCATCTCTTGAAGAATTTTCCAGTTTGTTGTGATCTACATAGTCAAAGGCTTTGGCATAATCAATAAAGCAGAAGTAGATTTTTTCTGGAATTCTCTTTCTTTTTCTATGATCCAGTGGAGGTTGGCAATTTGATCTCTGGTTCCTTTGCCTTTTCTAAATCCAGCTTAAACATCTGGAAGTTCACGGTTCATGTACTGTTGAAGCCTGGTTTGGAGAATTTTGAGCATTACTTTGCTAGCATGTGAGATGAGTGCAATTGTGCAGTAGTTTGAACATTCTTTGGCATTGCCATTCTTTGAGATTGGGATGAAAATTGACCTTTTCTAGTCCTGTGGCCACTGCTGAGTTTTCCAAATTTATTGGCATATTGAGTGCAGCACTTTGACAGCATCATCTTTCAGGATTTGAAACAGCTCAACTGGAATTCCATCACCTCCACTAGCTTTGCTTGTAATGATGCTTCCTAAGGTCCACTTGACTTCACATTCCAGGATGTCTGGCTCTAGGTCAATGATCACACCATCATGATTATCTGGGTCATGAGATCAATTTTGTACAGTTCTTCTGTGTATTCTTGCCACCTTTCTTAATATCTTCTGCTTCTGTTAGGTCCATACCATTTATTGCCTTTATTGTGCCCATCTTTGCATGAACTATTCTCTTGGTATCTCTAATTTTCTTGAAGAGATCTCTAGTCTTTCCCATTCTATTGTTTTTCTCTATTTCTTTTCATTTGTCACTGAGGAAGGCTTTCTTATCTCTCCTTACTAAGGAGAGATAAGACTTTCTTGTCTCTCCTTAACACTTACTAACTTTACTACATTGTTTTCACTCTTGCTGGGATGTTGAATACATCTTTTCCAACCTCTAGCCTCAAATCTGAGACATTGGACTGAATAATACCTCAAGAAGGGTAGAAAGAGTCTTAGCATCCTGTATTTCCCCTTCATTGCCCTGGTGTGTATCTGTTTCATAACTAAGCTGAACATACACATCAGGCATGATGCTCTCACTAGATCCTCAACATAGTTTGCACATATGGATGGTTACAACTCCACCATCTATAATTCATTTAACAGCCAGAGTGATGTTTGAAATACAAAACCAGACTCATAATACTATGTTGCTCAAAATTCTTCAATGATGTCCATCACTCTCAAAGCCTTATGTGATCACATGATTTTGTCTCTACCCACCTCTCTTATATTAACTTCTGTCACTTCTTTCCTTCATTAAACTCTTCTTGCATTGACCTTCTTCTTACTTTTTGAATACATCTATTTCATTTCTGCTTAGGGCTTGCACATTTGCTATTTCCTCTGCTTAATGCTCTTGCCCCTGATCTTTGCATGACTTACCCCTTAATGCTCAGGCATCTGCTTCACTGTCTTTTCCTTCAACTGGTTTTCTCTTATGATCCTATCCTGATTTGTCCTTACAACTTAGCATTTTGACATTCTCTGTCATATCTCTGCTTTCTTGTTTTTCATAACACTCATTACTATGTGAAATTACATTGTGTATTTAAGGATATACTTCTGTTGTCTTAGACTTATCTGAGGTTTCAAAGGTAGGAGCAAGAGGTGTTAATTGCTGTTGTTTTTCAGTCAGTTATGTCTGACTCTTTGCAACCCCATGGCCTGAAGCATGCCAGGCTTCCCTGTCCTTCACCATCTCCCAAAGTTTGCTCAAACTCATGTCCATTGAGTCAGTGGTGCCATGCAATCGTCTCATCCTCTGTTGTCCTCTTCTCTTCCTGCCTTCAAACTTTTCTAGCATCAGAGTCTCTTTTAATGAGTCAGCTCTTCACATCAGGTGGCCAAAGTATTGGAACTTCAGTTTCAGTATCAGTCCTTCCAATAAATAGTCAGGGCTGATTCCTTTAGGACTGCTGATATATCTTTTAAAAGTATCAGATCTTTATATCTGTGAGGGGACATTTAAAAACTTGTCCGGCAGGTCTTGGCCCTTCACACATCTCAAGGACATGTAAGCAGAGGTGAGATGATTGATGAGAGGAAGACTAGAGGGCAAGTATCTCTCTAAAGAGTTGCCAGTGGCTATACTGGGTTTCTCTGGTGGCTCAGTGGGAAAGAATCAGCCTGCCAATACAACAGATGCAAGTTTGGTTCTTGGGTCAGGAAAATCCCACGGAGAAGGAAATGGCAACCCACTCCAGTATTCTTGCCTGGGAAACCCCGTGGACACAGGGGCCTGAGGGCCTATAGTCCATGGGGTCACAAAAGAGTTAGACATGACTTAGAATCTAAACAACAGCAATGCCAGTCATTGACTCCCTCTGGGGGAAGAAGAACTTCCCCTTTAAAATCAGCCAAGTAAATGGTCTACATGAAAACTGCTTAGCAAATGTAACCTGTGCCCTGGGATCTTGGTGTGTGTAGGAGACTGGTAGACATGGGGATCAACACCAGATTCCTGCCTGTAGAGACCAGTCATTCTGGTTGGATCCAGAGTGACTAGCTGGAGCCATTCAGAAGGCAGAGTGAGCAGAAAGGGCCACAGTGAGAACAAGCCTTCTTCCCTGATGGCTGCTGCTGCTGCTGCGTCACTTCAGTTGTGTCCGACTCTGTGCGACCCCATAGACAGCAGCCAACCAGGCTTCCCGTCCCTGGGATTCTCCAGACAAGAATACTGGATGGGTTGCCATTTCCTTCTCCAATGCATGAAAGTGAAAAGTGAAAGTGAAGTTGCTCCATTGTGTCCGACTCCAGCAACCCCATGAACTGCAGCCTACCAGGCTCCTCTGTCCATGGGATTTTTCAGGCAAAAGTACTGGAGTGGGGTGCCATTGCCTTCTCCGTCCCTGATGGCAGAACCAAGATAATCACATTTTTCAGCACATCAGATACACCTGAATCACCAATCAAGCCTTTAATCTTTTTGAACAGGACCTGTCTCAAGAGGATTTCCTCCCAGTGGAAAGCACCCAGCAGAAAGATTGGAGGTGTAATATAGACCATTACAGGAAGGGTGTGGGTTAGAAAGGTAAGTGAGTGGGTGGGGTCATAATGATCATAAGTCTGGAGGTCACCTGAATGAGAGGCACAAGACCCTTGCCAAGACATGTTTCTAAGGATCACTAGAGGGAGGAGATCATCAAAGGAACCACAAAGAGCCCCATAACAGAAAAGGCCATGCCAGATATGAGGTGGATCTCTTGTAAACAGCATATATTTGTTCAGCCAGTGTATGTCTTTTGGTTGCAGCATTTAATTCATGTACATTTAAGGTAATTATTGATATGTATGTTCTTGCCATTTTGTTAATTGTTTTGGATTTATTTTTGTAGGTCTGTTTTCTTTTTCTTTTGTTCTCTTGTGATTTGAGGACTTTCTTTAGTGTGTGTTTGGATTCCTTTTTCTTTTGTATGTGTACATCTATTATAGATTTTTGGTTTGTGGTTACCACGAGGGTTTGATACACACACACACACACACACACACACACACACATATATATATACACACACAGATATATATATAGATGGTGAAACAGTGGAAACAGTGTCAGACTTTATTTTTCTGGGCTCCAAAATCACCAGATGGCGACTGCAGCCATGAAATTAAAAGACGCTTACTCCTTGGAAGGAAAGTTATGACCAACCTAGATGGCATATTCAAAAGCAGAGACATTACTTTGCCAACAAAGGTCCGTCTAGTCAAGGCTATAGTTTTTCCTGTGGTCATGTATGGATGTGAGAGTTGGACTATGAAGAAGGCTGAGCGCCGAAGAATTGATGCTTTTGAACTGTGGTGTTGGAGAAGACTCTTGAGAGTCCCTTGGACTGCAAGGAGATCCAACCAGTCCATTCTGAAGGAGATCAGCCCTGGGATTTCTTTGGAAGGAATGATGCTAAAGCTGAAACTCCAGTACTTTGGCCACCTCATGCGAAGAGTTGACTCATTGGAAAAGACTCTGATGCTGGGAGGGGTTGAGGGCAGGAGGAGAAGGGGACGACAGAGGATGAGATGGCTGGATGGCATCACTGACTCGATGCATGTGAGTCTGGGTGACCTCCGGGAGCTGGTGATGGACAGGGAGGCCTGGCTTGCTGCGGTTCATGGGGTCTCAAAGAGTTGGACACAACTGAGCGACTGAACTGAACTGAGCACACATACACAGGTGCTGATCTCATCGTTTCAAATGAATTTCAAATATCCTGTATTCTCTTCCTCTTAGGATTACTGTTTTAGATATCGTATTTGTGTGTGGATGGCTTTCTACCTTTACGGTGTGTTTACCTTTACTGGTGAGCTTTCCCATTTCATTATTTTCTTGTCTCTAGAGAACTTCCTTTAGCTTTGTCATAAAGCTTGTTTTGTAGTGCTGGTTTGGTGGCATTGAACTAAGACTAAGAGGCAGACATCCTGCAGTGCAAAGTCAAGCCGGCCTTAGGAAGCATCACTAGGAACAAAACTAGTGGAGGTGATAGAATTCCAGCTGAGCTATTTCAAATCCTAAAAGATGCTGCTGCTAAACTGTGGTGTTGGAGAAGACTCTTGAGAGTCCCTTGGACTGCAGGAAGATCCAACCAGTCCATTCTGAAGGAGATCAATCCTGGAATTTCTTTAGAAGGAATGATGCTAAAGCTGAAACTCCAGTACTTTGGCCACCTCATGCGAAGAGTTGACTCATTGGAAAAGACTCTGATGCTGGGAGGGGTTGGGGGCAGGAGGAGAAGGGGACGACAGAGGATGAGATGGCTGGATGGCATCACTGACTCGATGTATGTGAGTCTGAGAGAACTCCGGGAGCTGGTGATGGACAGGGAGGCCTGGCTTGCTGAGATTCATGGGGTCTCAAAGAGTCGGACACGACTGAGCGACTGATCTGATCTGAAACTGTTGCATTCAATATGCCAGCAAATTTGGAAAACACAGCAGTGACCACAGGACTGGAAAAGGTCAATTTTCATTCCAATCCCAAAGAAAGGCAATGACAAAGAATGTTCAAACTACTTCACAATTGCAATCATCTCACACCCCAGCAAAGTAATGCTCAAAATTCTCCAAGTGAGGCTTCAACTGTATATGAACCAAGAACTTCCAGATGTTCAAGCTGGATTTAGAAAAGGCAGAGGAACCAGAGATAAAATTGCTAACATTCCTTGTATCACAGAAAAAGGAAGAGAATTAAGACCTTATTCTGTCCCTTAATTGTGTGTCTACTTTCTCTCCTCACTTTCCCCCAATCCTGAAGGAATAGGAGGTAACAGAATGAGAAGTAAAGAGAACTAAAAAACAGAGAGGAAACACATAAAGTACCCCACGCCTTTCCTGCTGTCCATTTCTTAGCCCAGGATGGAGAATACACTGAAACCTAAAAACTGAAGAGAGAGTAATACTTCAATATTAATTTGGATTGGAATTTCAAAATTTTAAAAATGAGACTTATTCAATAATATCTGGAAATGATAAGAAAAGATAAGCTGGATGCCCTGGATACCACTGGGGATTCTGGAGAAGTTTCAGCATAGCACATGCAAACAAGTTTATGATGATTCAAAAGAGCTTATGATGATTTTTGGTTCACACTCCATGGAATTAGTAAATACACATGCACATTTACTTATTATGTATTTTCTGCCTTTTACATCAGAGGGTAAACTGCATGAGGGAAAAGACTGTCTTCCTTTGTTCACTGTTGTATCCCAGTGTTTAGAATGTTGGCACCTTGGAAAGGGCTTCTCTGGTGGCTCAGATGGCAAAAAATCTGCCTGCAATGCAAGAGACCCGGGTTCGATCCCAGGGTCAGGAAGATCCCCTGGAGAAGGGAATGGCTACCCACTCCAGTATTCTTGCCTGGAGAATTCCATGGACAGAGGAGCTTGCCACCTATAGTCCATGGGACTAGAGTCAGACACGACTGCGACTAATGCATGGCACCTTGGAAATGCTTAATAATTTTTTCCTTGAAAAATGAATTCTAGAAGGGTGGAAATAAAATATTTTTTAAATGGACATTGTAGTTCCTGAACTATTCTGGCCCAGGACTCCCCTAGAAATCATATCCTTATAGAGTCCAATGAGTTGGCTGCAGAGGAGGAGTGGGGAGGGGGTGGAAAGTTCTGGAGCAAATGTACTTATTAGCTGTGTGATAACTCATTTAATGGCTGTGAGCCTCACTTTCCTTGTCTGTGGAATTAGGATTCCTGCATCAACCTGACAAGTCACGGTGAGCATTATAGTCGCAATGTTCTCAGTTTCTGGTTCATTTTGACTACTAACAGTTCATCCTCTCCTTTTCCCCTGGAGAAAGAACATTGCCTTGTTCAGCCTTGCTGATGTTTTTCTGATAGACAGAGCCACTGAACTTCTGAATACAGAAGGGTGACTATGATGTGCAGCAGGAGCAGTGTTTTCTCTGGGAGTTCTCTGGCCTCAAAGGTGATGGATGGGCACCTCTCAGGCATAGTTCGTTGATCAATAAGCCATAAAGTCTCAAATTATTTTGTTAGATCCATTGATCAAATCCATCGAATTTGTCCCAACTCTTTTATTGTGAAGGCAGGGACTGGTGACATTCAGTTTTTCTCTGCTTGCTACTTTCTTTCTTCCATCTGGTTTTGGGGTGCTTTGTGGCAGTGTGGGAAAGCCCAGAATTTGAGAATGAAAGTTGCCACCCCCAAAGTTGAAGGAAAAAGGCTTGTTTTGGTTTCCTACTTCAGAATGAAGCAGTGCGGTTTCTCTCTTTGGTCTTTCTAGTGGTCCCTTAGTATACAGTATTCCTCCCTTATCCCTGGGGGATATGTTCCAAGACCCTTGATGCCATCATAGATGCCTGAAACCGTGGATGGTACTTGACCTATATATATTAATACTATGTTTTAATCCTACACATACATATTTTTGATAAAGTTTAATTTACAAATTAGACACAGTAAGAGATTCATAACAGTGAATAATAAAATAGAATAAATATAACAATATTCCGTAATAAAATTTATGTGAATGTAGTATCTTTCAAAACAGCTAATTGTGCAAATTTAATGACTTTTATATCTTAACTCTGCACTTAACCCACACTATGGCTGCCACCTTTGCACTTTGAGATGTGACAACAAAACTGGCACTCATTTTTTTTCTTTCTTCACAATTTTACAGGAAGGTTTATTCTTATCTTAAATCTTAGTAATCCCAGCATATGATTTTTTTTTCTTTCTTTCTTTTGTTGTGCAGTCTGGCTTAAGGGATCTTAGTTTTAGACTGGGAATTGAAACCGGGGCCCAGCAGTAGAAACACTGAGTCCTAATTGCTGGAATGCCAGGGAATTCCCCAGCATGATTTCCACCCCCCCGCCCTTCCCTTATTACATCAAGAACTTTTGTCTTTTCACTTAAAAGAAATACTTTATGCTTCTCTTTGGCATATCCAAGTTGCCAGCATCACTACTCCTGTGCTTTGGGGCTATTATTAAGAAAATTATAATTATGCAAACTTAAGCACTGTAATCCTATAATATAATCCTGTGACAGTCGGTCTGTTAAGTGAAAGGGCTACAAAGTGGCTAATGAGCAGGATACACTGGACAAAGGAATGTCTCACATCCTGGGTAGGATAGAGCTGGACAGTACAAGACTTCATCATGCTACCCGGAAGTTGCACAATTTAAAATTTATGAATTATTTATTTCCAGACTTTTCCATTTAATATTTTGGACTGTGGATGACCTGGAGTAACCATGAGAAGTGAAAACATGGATAACTGGGGACTGCTGTACTGGCTCTGGAGCATCTTCACCTTTCTTGTATTCATTCATTCATTCAATCTGTTCAATTATTCAGTAAATATCTAGTATGTGTTAAGTACCTTGGGTGAGTTATATGTGCATGGATGTTTGTTTTTTCTACAAGGGCCAACTGGGTTCAGGTTCCCAGGAAACTGAAAGATTTTTTAGGTATATGGCCCGTGGCATTTCGTCAATTTTATTGTTGGATAAGTGAATTGAATTGCTTTTGTGAGTAATTTGTTAGGCAGAGATTTTATTCAATTATTGAACAAAAACATTAATTACTTTCTAGTGCAAATAATAATATCTAGGTTTTAGGATTGTCTTGATGATAAAGGAATACATAGAGTTGCTAGTACATTTTCAGGTGCAAAATAAATTATTAATAACTGGTAGATATTACTATCATTATTATCTCCTGATAGATTTGAGTCATGGCAAGCAAATGCCACTATTTTTTGGTTGGTTTATTTTAGAAAATCTTCCTGTTGTGAATCTCTGGCTCCTACACAATAAATAAAATGGTTAAATTAAGTATATTCTTAGTATCTTATTTGACCCCCTCCAGATTTAAGGGCCTAGATCTGATAGATAGAGTGCCTGATGAACTATGGAATGAGGTTTGTGACATTGTACAGGAGACAGGGATCAAGACCATCCCCATGGAAAAGAAATGCAAAAAAGCAAAATGGCTGTCTGGGGAGGCCTTACAAATAGCTGTGAAAAGAAGAGAAGCGAAAAGCAAAGGAGAAAAGGAAAGATATAAACATCTAAATGCAGAGTTCCAAAGAATAGCAAGAAGAGATAAGAAAGCCTTCTTCAGAGATCAATGCAAAGAAATAGAGGAAAACAACAGAATGGGAAAGACTAGGGATCTCTTCAAGAAAATCAGAGATACCAAAGGAACATTTCATGCAAAGATGGGCTCGATAAAGGACAGAGATGGTGTGGACCTAACAGAAGCAGAAGATATTAAGAAGAGGTGGCAAGAATACACAGAAGAACTGTACAAAAAAGAGCTTCAAGACCCAGATAATCATGATGATGTGATCACTGACCTAGAGCTAGACATCTTGGAATGTGAAGTCAAATGGGCCTTAGAAAGCATCACTACGAACAAAGCTAGTGGAGGTGATTGAATTCCAGTGGAGCTATTCCAAGTCCTGAAAGATGATGCTGTGAAAGTGCTGCACTCAATATGCCAGCAAATTTGGAAAACTCAGCAGTGGCCACAAGATTGGAAAAGGTCAGTTTTCATCCCAATCCCAAAGAAAGGCAATGCCAAAGAGTGCTCAAACTACCGCACAATTGCACTCATCTCACATGCTAGTAAAGTAATGCTCAAAATTCTCCAAGCCAGGCTTCAGCAATATGTGAACCATGAAATTCCTGATGTTCAAGCTGGTTTTAGAAAAGGCAGAGGAACCAGAGATCAAATTGCCAACATCCGCTGGATCATGGAAAAAGCAAGAGAGTTCCAGAAGAACATCTATTTCTGCTTTATTGACTATGCCAAAGCCTTTGACTGTGTAGATCACAATAAACTCTGGAAAATTCTGAGAGAGATGGGAATACCAGACCACCTGATCTGCCTCTTGAGAAATCTGTATGCAGGTCAGGAAGCAACAGTTAGAACTGGTCATGGAACAACAGACTGGTTCCAAATAGGAAAAGGAGTACGTCAAGGCTGTATATTGTCACCATGTTTATTTAACTTATATGCAGAGTACATCATGAGAAACGCTGGACTGGAAGAAACACAAGCTGGAATCAAGATTGCCGGGAGAAATATCAATAACCTCAGATATGCAGATGACACGACTCTTATGGCAGAAAGTGAAGAGGGGCTAAAAAGCCTCTTGATGAAAGTGAAAGTGGAGAGTGAAAAGGTTGGCTTAAAGCTCAACATTCAGAAAACGAAGATCATGGCATCTGGTCCCATCACTACATGGGAAATAGATGGGGAAACAGTGGAAACAGTGTCAGACTTTGTTTTTCTGGGCTCCAAAATCACTGCAGATGGTGACTGCACCCATGAAATTAAAAGACACTTACTCCTTGGAAGGAAAGTTATGACCAACCTAGATAGCATATTCAAAAACAGAGACATTACTTTACCAACAAAGGTTCGCCTAGTCAAGGCTATGGTCTTTCCTGTGGTCATGTATGGATGTGAGAGCTGGACTGTTAAGAAGGCTGAGCGCCGAAGAATTGATGCTTTTGAACTGTGGTGTTGGAGAAGACTCTTGAGAGTCCCCTGGACTGCAAGGAGATCCAACCAGTCCATTCTGAAGGAGATCAATCCTGGAATTTCTTTAGAAGGAATGATGCTAAAGCTGAAACTCCAGTATTTTGGCCACCTCATGCAAAGAGTTGACTCATTGGAGAGGACTCTGATGCTGGGAGGGATTGAGGGCAGGAGGAGAAGGGGACGAGAGAGGATGAGATGGCTGGATGGCATCACTGACTTGATGGGTGTGAGTCTGAGAGAATTCCGGGAGTTGGTGATGGACAGGGAGGCCTGGCGTGCTGCGGTTCACGGGGTCGCGAAGAGTCGGACACGACTGAGCGACTGATCTGTTCCTACACTGTCCTTCCAACACACACACAGTTATTTAGCTCAAGAAGAACAGCACCAACATGGCACCCAGCCCTCTTGTGTCCTAGAAAGGAAGGGTATAATCAAGGCTTATCTTAGTGAGTAAAATACACCCATCCTTGGAAATAAAAACATTTAGCTCCCTGTATATGGCAAGCTGCCTCAGGTAGCTAAATCTCTCTTTTTTTCCCCAATGAGAATCTTATTTGCTCTCTTAAGAAGTGAATCTAATATTTAGTAATTAGTTTATTTGTGTTTTTTATAGAGTAGTTTTCCACATAAGACTTCCAACAGCAAACTAAAATTGCACATCCCCCCAAAAACCCACAACAAAACAAAAACAAAAACACTTTTTAATATTTTGTGTTAAAATGGGGAAAACCTAAAATTTATTTAACTTATATTTTCATCCCACTCCCCAGCCTCACTAGGTCCTTCTCTGCTCATTTTATTTCAACTATCAAATGATTTCCAGTCTCCCTCTTTCTAAGGAGTTCTGTGCTAGCTATGTTTACTCAAGGCTTTTTTGTTTATGATCATCCTTTCATTTGAATATATTCCCTACTTTCCCTTTTGAGAGGTTGTCTACAATGACCCACTTTCTAGTTTAAGGGTCTTTCCTCTGAGGTTCCCAATCCCCCATTGCTTACTTTTTTTTTTTTTTTTCCATAGGCCCCATTAATTTTCTTTGTGCAATTGAGGTATAGTTGAAGTACAATATTATATGTTACAGGTGTACAGTATAGTGATTCACAATTTGTAAAGGTCATGCTCCATTTATAGTTATTATGAAATATTGTTTATGTTCCTTGTGTTGTACAATATATCCCTGTGGCTCATGTGCATGTGTCCTAAGTCGCTGCAGTTGTGTCTGACTCTGTGTGACCCCATGGACTGTAACCTGACAGACTCCTCTGTCCATGGGATTCTCCAGGCAAGAATACTGCAGTGGGTTGCCAGGCCCTCCTCCAGGGGATCTTCCAGACCCAGGGATCAAATCGTCATCTCTTACATCTCCTGAATTGGCAGGCAGGTTCTTTACCACTAGTGCCACCTGAGAAGCCCTACCATTGTAGCTTACTTTATACATAGTAGTTTATGCCTCTAACTCTACTATCGCTATGTGGCCCCTTCTTCCAGTGTTCGCTTGTATTAATACATTATTCACTATACATGGTAAGTACCGATTTGTTTCCCTACTAAACTATGTTACTTGAGTCTTGGGACCCAGGTTTGTAATCCTGGTGTCCAGGATAGTTTCTGACGTAGTAATTGTTTATCATGAACTCCTTATTGCCAAATTCAGACCTAAATTGAAGAAAATAGGGAAAACCACTAGACCATTCAGGTATGATCTAAATCAAATCCCTTATGACTATATAGTGGAAGTGGGAAATAGACTTAAGGGACTAGATCTGATAGACAGGGTGCCCGATGAACTATGGACAGAAGTTCATGACATTGCAGAGGAGATAGGAATCAAGATTATTTCCAAGAAAAAGAAATGCAAAAAAGCAAAATGGCTGTCTGAGGAGGCCTTACAAATAGCTGTGAAAGAAGAGAAACAAAAAGCAAAGGAGAAAAAGAACAATATACCCATTTGAAAGCAGAATTCAAAAGAATAGCAAGTAGAAATAATAAAGCTTTCTTCAGTGATCAGTGCAAAGAAATAGAGGAAAGCAACAGAATGGGAAAGACTAGAGATCTTGTCAAGATAATTAGAGATACCAAGGGACCATTTCATGCAAAGATGAGCCCCATAAATGACAGAAATTGTAGGGACCTAACAGAAGCAGAAGATATTAAGAAGAGGTGGCAAGAATACACAGAAGTGTATAAAAAATATCTACATTACCCAGACAATCATGATGGTGTGATCACTCACCTAGAGCCAGATATCCTGGAATGTGAAGTCAAGTGGACCTTAGGAAGTATCACTACGAACAAAGCTAGTGGAGGTGATGGAATTCCAGTTGAGCTATTTCAAATCCTGGAAGATGATGCTGTGAAAGTGCTGCATTCATTATGCCAGCAAATTTGGAAAACTCAGCAGTGGCCATAGGACTGGAAAAGGTCAGTTTTCATCCCAATCCCTAAGAAAAGCAATGCCAAAGAATGCTCAAACTACCGCACAACAGCACTCATCTCACACACTAGTAAAGTAATGCTCCAAATTCTCCAAGCCAGACTTTAGCAATACATGAATCATGAACTTTCAGATGTTCAAGCTGGTTTTAGAAAAGGAAGAGGAACCAGAGATCAAATTTCCAACATCCGCTGGATCATCAAAAAAACAAGAGAGTTCCAGAAAAACATCTATTTCTGTTTTATTGACTATGCCAAAGCCTTTGACTGTGTGGATCAAAACAAACTGTGGGAAATTCTGAAAGAGATGGGGATACCAGACCACCTGACCTGCCTCTTGAGAAATTTGTATGCAGATCAGGAAGCAACAGTTAGAACTGGATGTAGAACAACACACTGGTTCCAAATAGGAAAAGGAATATGCCAAGGCTGTTTATTGTTACCCTGCTTATTTAACTTTTATGCAGAGTACATCACGAGAAATGCTGGGCTGGATAAAGTACAAACTGGAATCAAGATTCCCAGGAAAAATATCAATAACCTCAGTTATGCAGATGATAACAACCTTATTGAAGAAAGTGAAGAAGAACAAAAGAGCCTCTTGATGAAAGTTAAAGAGGAGAGTGAAAAAGTTAGCTTAAAACTCAACATTCAGAAAACAAAGATCATGGCATCTGGTCCCATCATTTCATGGCAAGTAGATGGAAAAACAGTGAAATAGTGGCAGACTATTTTTGGGGGCTCCAAAATCACTGCAGATGGTGACTCCAGCCATGAAATTAAAAGACGCTTACTCCTTGGAAGAAAATTTATGACCAACCTGAACAGCATATTAAAATGCAGAGGCATTACTTTGCCAACAAAGGTTCATCTAGTCAAGGCTATGGTTTTTCCAGTGGTCATGTATGGATGTGAGCATTGGAGTATAAAGAAAGCTGAGTGCCGAACAATTGATGCTTTTGAATTGTAGAGTTGGAGAAGACTCTTGAGAGTATTTTGGACTGCAAGGAGATTCAACCAGTCCATCCTAAAGGAAATCAGTCCTGAATATTCATTGGAAGGACTGATGTTGAAGCTGAAACTCAATACTTTGGCTACCTGATGCAAAGAGCTGACTCATTTGAAAGACCTGATGCTGGGAAAGATTGAAGGTGAGAGGAGAAGGGGACGACAGAGGATGAGATGGTTGGATGGCATCACCAAATCAATGGATATGAGTTTGAGTAAACTCCGGGAGTTGGTGATGGACAGGGAGGCCTGGCGTGCTGCAGTCAATGGGTTTGTAAAGAGTCAGACAAGACTGAGTGACTGAACTGAACTGAATTGCTCATCAAATAGCTACTGAATGAATGCATGATTGAATAAATCAATGAGTGGTTGCTGGTGTGCAGCACATGAAATAAATATGAAATAATGACTCCTTGGGGAAAGGAGATACTTTTGTGTAAAGAAAACAACCACCAACAGGAATGTTAGCAAAATTTTACTCCAAGTCATGGTGTATTTTTAAAGTAAATTGGTGGTAAGTAAACCACTTAGGAAGCTCTTGCTTCCTAGAAGAGAGAGTCTGTGTGAGTTGAGATGGTGACTGGTTTCATAGAGGAGGTGGCATTTAAGATGAGTCTTAAAGGATGCATCAGAGAATAATAATCATAGAAATCCAATAATTGGTGCTGAAAGTAATGAACTGCATACATTTGAATTGTTGAGTTTTAATTTATTTAGAATTCTATCTCCAGCTGGAAAACAATCAAGGTATTGCTAATGACAAAAGGGTTATGAATAAAGCACTTTGAAATACATTCCAGCGGTATCAAATATTAATACTTTTATATTCAGTGGATCTTGTTAGAGTAGCCATGAGTATTAATAAGGAAATTAATGGCATCTACAAATAAATAGGTTTTGCATTATGAAAAGCTTGTTTGGAAAATAAGCCTAAAAAATCCCATGTTTTATAACTTTTTGTTTCACACTGTTCACTGTAGACAAAGAAGCATAACTTTCTGTGGTTGGCATTAAACATTTTCACAGATTTTCACAAACTGCATGAAAGGTTGTGATTTTGGAAATTTATAGGGGCAAAGAGGGGTTCGAGGCTACAAATCTATGATAAGTGAGCAGCAGGCAACTGAAGGAATAAGTTACTGAGGAATGACGTTATGGGGTCAGAAATTGTAGACCTATTGTTAAATGAGGCATGGGACACGATGCTGCCAAAGTTTTAAGTTAATTGTTGGCACCTCTCTTTGTGCATTTGATCAGACATGAGAGGAAGAAATTCTTATTGCCCTTCATAAACTGTCAACAAGCCAAGTGAAATATGTGTCTTGAGAGTAAATGCAAACCTAGTGAGAGAGGGTCATGATGCAGTGATTTAGGCACCTGGAAAACATAGCTCTTTCCCCAGTATACTTATTGTTCATATTAAAGTAATGTACAGAATGTGTACTTTAAAAGATACATTTGGATGGTCTTCATAAGATTTTCTTCAACTTGACAGTCAAGCAATTTCTGAATTGTCCATATGTGCATTTTTGCATTTGTGAATTATCTGTGGCACATTTTCTCACTGTGATGGCCTATCCTTGTTATCCAACATATCTTAGAACTATTCTTCATTCCTTAGAAAGTGAAGAACTCATTTGAATATAAACCCAAACAAAAGTCTGCAGGTCAATGCATTGCAAAAATAGAAAATTTTCATATGGTACATTTCAAAAGCCCTCTAGCAGAATAAATGGACTCCTTTACATTCTTACAGCAATTTTTACTGATTTCTATTATAACATTTATCACATCCTATTATAGTTTTTTATTTGTCAGCCTGACCTCCTAGACCTATGAGAGACCAGGGAAAAGTGAAGTTCTAAAACTATTTTTATCCCCTTCAGCCTTAAATTCTATATTTAGTATTCAGTAACTTTTTGTTGAATTAATTAATTAAAGTACAAAAGAATGAGTAAATAAGGTTTCACATGATTGAAATCAATGTGTGGCTCCTGCTAGGATATAAAAAATTGGTTGTAACATATTTCACAGTATTTAGATTTGCAGATCATCTTACAGATATTTGGCACAGTATGTTTTTAAGCTTTATTTTTTATTTTGGCAAAATAATTTTAACTTTCATAAAATATTATTTTGAACTTTATAAAGTAGGAGGCAGAGAGGTGTAAAACTGAACTAGGCAAAGAGGAGATGTACAGCCCTGCATTCCATGCCCTGGCTATTCCACAGGCCAGATCAGAGCCTTGTCCCCAACACAGAACATCAATTTGGTAACAACCTTGCTGGCACAACTTTATAGCTTTTCAGATGAAGCCAAAGTTTATTGGTGCTCCCCAAGTTTATTCCCTAAACTGAGATTGGAACTCAGACCCGCTGAATAAATGGTTTTCCAACGATAGCATGTTTTTCCTTTATTATTATTTCTGTGGTGATTTCAGATCCCCCACACTCCCACTCTGCTTCACGGAGTCAAAGGAAAGACAGTGGACTGTAACATCAATTAGTTTGAAAAGGGCAGATGCATGTTACTAAACTATTGTTTTCTGAAGTACTTATTTTATTTTATTTTTTTGCATCTAAGATAAAATCACCAAAAGTGCTTCAACCAGCTCTGGTCTATGTGGTCAAGAGGAATTGGTGTAAGGAAAATAACAGAACTCCACAGAGAATTGAAAAACTTCAGAGCAACTTGGCATCTCTCAATCCTTTTTTCTCTTCTAAATTTTCATCTGGGTCTTTCAAAGGTATCCAGAATGACAGTCTTATCTTACCTGATATAGATGCAAACAAATAATTATAAGAATGATAACAGCAATAATGAGGATAGTAATGCTTACAAGTTAAATTGCATGTGTTAGTGATCAGAGAATGGAACACTGTATTTTATGGTATCCTTAAAATAATTTTTTGAGCCAAGAGAACAAGCAAAAAAAAAAAAAAAAAAAAAAAAAGCAATGCAACTGAAGATGAATGCTAAAAAGACTTACAAAAGGGACACAATAAATGGCAAAAAAGAGAATGAAACGTAGTGTGTTTTCCTTTATACTCTTCAGCCATGACACCACAGTGTTTCAGCTGCAGTTGCAGGAAGAAGCCAGTGGCTTCCAATAGTCTCTGTGACACTGAGTTTTACAGTCCTTCCTCCCTTCCTCCTTCCATTCTGTTTACCACTTCTTCCTCACAGTCTCAGTAAGGATCCAGTCAGGGAAGATTCACTACTCTGAGTATAATGATACAGGGCATTTGTCATAGAAATTAGTCTTTACACAAATGTGAAAGCAAGCAGGGAAGTATAGGCTGAAGAAAGAGAGCTTGCTAACCAGCCCCAGTAGAGCTGAACAAGTCAATGCTTGCAGAAAATTTGCCAGAGAAGGACCACAAAAGGGGTGGCATAGAAGCCTCTAAGAGGTGGTTGGTCCTTCATGGCTAACACTGCTATGAATTCATAGCGGTTTCTAGTGGGCTGTTGGTCACAGGTCAAGTTGTCAGAAAGAAGAGCTAGACATAAAGTGGGGAAGAGAGAGAGAACATGGGAACTTTGTGTCTCTGCATCTACTAAAGAATCCACCTGGCAATGCAAGAGATGTGAGTTCAATCCCTGGGTCAGAAAGATTCCCTGGAGAAGAAGATGACAACCCACTCCAGTATTCTTGCTTGGTAAGTCCCATGGACAGAGGTGTCTGGCATGCTACAGTCCATGGGGTTGCAGAAGAATTGGATATGGCTTAGCAACTAAACAACAGTCCACCATACTCCTGTACTTCTACACTTTATTGGTCACACAATCTTGTACAATTGAAAAAATATGTCTTCTATACAGAGTCAGCTACTAAAACCTTAACACTTCTAGAAAAAAATAAGAGAATATCTTTGCAACAGAGGGTAGGCAAATATTACTTAAACAGGATCCTACAAGTAATAACCATAGAGGGAAATTTGAAAAATTTGAAGTCATAAAAATTTAAATTTCTCAAATTTAAATTGAGAAACAATTAAACAATTATACTGTAAAATTTAACTGTAGAATTACAATTTAACAATTGTACAGTTAAAACAATTTAACTATACAATTGACTCAATAAGTACAATTCAATATAATACAAACAAAGACAAGAATAGAGATGCAATAGATTGACAGAAAATCTCAATAGGTGAATTAGTGAGTGACCAAGGCCCTTATTCAGAAAGAACTCCTGAAAAATAATAACAGAGGTAGCCCAGTGAAAAATGAGCAAAGATATAGACACCACACAAACGCCAAACACTAGAAATGATCAATAAATACACAGTACTCAACATTTTTAGACATTAAGGAAATGTAAATTGAAATGAGATACCACTATACACTCACTAAAATGGCTAAATTGTTATGAAGACTAACAAAATTAAATAATGAAGCTAAACTGACAGAATCCAGCATTTAAAACCAAAAGATGTTATTGTTCAATGCAAGCCCAGTACAGCGTTTCTCATCAGCACGGCAATCTATTAAACTAATTCTGTGGATAAAAACAAAACAAAACAAAAACCCATAAATAATGGTGTGTATGTGGATCACCTGCAATTCCAATACATTGTTGTTGGAATTTAAAATAGTACAACTTGCACTGATATATTTACACTACCTTGTGTAAAACAAATAGTTAGCAGGAAGCAGTTGTATAGCACAGGGAATTCAGCTTGGTGCTCTGCAATGACCTAGAGGGTAGGATGCAGGAGGTGGGAGAGAGATTCAGGCTATATGGCTCAATAGCCATATGTGGTTAATGTCATTTTTATCAGTTCAGTCGCTCAGTCGTTTCCGACTCTTTGCAACCTCATGAATTGTTGCACGGTAGGCCTTCTTGTCCATCACCAACTCCTGGAGTTTACCCAAACTCATGTCCATCAAGTTGGTGATACCATCCAGCATTCTCATCCTCTGTCATCCCCTTCTTTTCCTGCCCCCAATCCCTCGCAGCATCAAAGTCTTCCAAAATTCAACTCTTCACATAAGGTGACCAAAGTGTTGGAGTTTCAGCTTTAGCATCAGTCCTTCCAGTGAACATCCAGGACGGATCTTCTTTAGGAGGGACAGGTTGGATCTCCTTGCAGTCCAAGGGACTCTCAAGAGTCTTCTCCAATGCCACAGTTCAAAGGCATCAATTCTTCAGCTCTCAGCTTTCATCACAGTCCAACTCTCACATCCATACATGACCACAGGAAAGACCATAGCCTTGACTAGACAGACCTTTGTTGGCAAAGTAATGTCTCTGCTTTTGAATAGGCTATCTAGGTTGGTCATAACTTTCCTTTCAAGGTGTAAGCATCTTTTAATTTCACGGCTGCAATCACCACCTGCAGTGATTTTGGAGCCCCCAAAATAAAGTCTGACACTTTCCACTGTTTCCCCATCTATTTCTCATGAAGTGATGAGACCAGATGCCATGATCTTAGTTTTCTGACTGTTGAGCTTTAAGTCAACTTTTTCACTCTCCTCTTTCACTTTCATCAAGACGCTTTCACTTTCTGCCATAAGGATGGTGTCATCTGCATATCTGAGGTTATTGATATTTCTCCCAGCAATCTTGATTTCAGCTTGTGCTTCATCCGGCCCAGTCACTTCTCATAATGTACTCTGCATATAAGTTAAATAGGTAGGGTGACAATATACAGCCTTGACATACTCCTTTTCCTATTTGGAACCAGTGTGTTGTTCCATGTCCAGTTCTAACTGTTGCTTCCTGACCTGCATACAGGTTTCTCAAGAGGCAGGTCAGGTGGTCTGGTATTCCCATCTCTTTCAGAATTTTCCACAGTTTATTGTGATCCACACAGTCAAAGGCTTTGGCATAGTCATTAAAGCAGAAATAGATGTTTTTCTGAAACTCTCTTGCTCTTTCCATGATCCAGTGGATGTTGGTAACTTGATCTCTGGTTCCTCTGTCTTTTCTAAAATCAGCGTGAATATCTGGAAGTTCACGGTTCACATATTACTGAAACCTGGCTTGGAGAATTTTGAGCATTACTTTAGTGTGTGAGATGAGTGCAATTGTGCGGTAGTTTGAGCATTCTTTGGCGTTGCCTTTCTTTGGGATTGGAATGAAAACTGCCCTTTTCCAGTCCTGTGGCCACTGCTGAGTTTTCCAAATTTGTTGGCATATTGAGTGCAGCACTTTCACAGCATCAACTTTCAGGATTTGAAATAGCTCAAGTGGAATTCTATCACCTCCACTAGCTTTGTTTGTAGTGATGCTTTCTAAGGCCCACTTGCCTTCATATTCCAGGATGTCTGGGTCTAGGTGAGTGATCACACCATCGTGATTATCTGGGTCATGAATCTCTTTTTTGTATAATTCTTCTGTGTATTTTTGCCACCTCCTCTTAATATCTTCTGCTTCTGTTAGGTCCATACCATTTCTGTCCTTTATCTAGCCTATCTTTGCATGAAATGTTCCCTTGGTATCTCTAATTTTCTTGAAGAGATTTCTAGTCTTTCCCATTCTGTTGTTTTCCTCTATTTCCTTGCATTGATCCCTGGGAAGGCTTTTTAAAAATCTCTTCTTGCTATTCTTAGGAACTCTGCATTCAGATGCTTATATCTTCCCTTTTCTCCTTTGCTTTTTGCTTCTCTTCTTTTCACAGCTATTTGTAAGGCCTCCTCAGACAGCCATTTTGCTTTTTTGCCTTTCTTGTCCATGGGGATGGTCTTGATCCCTGTCTCCTGTACAATGTCATGAACCTCTGTCCATAGTTCATCAGGCACTCTATCTGTCAGATCTAGTCCCTTAAATCTTTTTCTCACTTCCACTGTATAATCATAAGGGATTTGAAAAGGAGTACGTCAAGGCCGTATATTGTCACCCTGCTTATTTAACTTATATGAAGAGTACTTCATGAGAAACGCTGGGCTGGAAGAAGCACAGGCTGGAATCAAGATTGCCGGGAAAAATATCAATAACCTCAGATATGCAGATGACACCACCCTTATGGCAGAAAGTGAAGAGGAACTAAAAAGCCTCTTGATGAAAGTGAAAGAGGAGAGTGAAAAAGTTGGCTTAAAGCTCAACATTCAGAAAATGAAGATCATGGCATCTGATCCCACCACTTCATGGGAAGTAGATGGGCAAACAGTGGAAACAGTGTCAGACTTTATTTTGGGGGGCTTCAAAATCAGTGCAGATGGTGACTGCAGCCATGAAATGAAAAGACGCTTACTCCTTGGAGGAAAGTTATGACCACCCTAGATAGCATATTCAAAAGCAGAGACGTTACTTTGCCAACAAAGGTCCATCTAGTCAAGGCTATGATTTTTCCTGTGGTCATGTATGGATGTGAGAGTTGGACTGTGAAGAAACCTGAGTGCCGAAGAATTGATGCTTTTGAACTGTGGTGTTGGAGAAGACTCTTGAGAATCCCTTGGACTGCAAGGAGATCCAACCAGTCCATTCTGAAGGAGATCAGCCCTGGGATTTCTTTGGAAGGAATGATGCCAAAGCTGAAACAATAGTACTTTGGCCACCTCATGAGAAGAGTTGACTCATTGGAAAAGACTCTGATGCTGGGAGGGAGAAGGGGATGACAGAGAATGAGACGGCTGGATGGCATCACTGACTCGATGGACATGAGTCTGAGTGATCTCCGGGAGTTGGTGATGGACAAGGAGGCTTGGCATGCTCGGATTCATTGGTCCAAAAAAGTCGGACATGACTGAGTGACTGAACTGAACTGAAAGGAGAAACAGACATACGGACATGGGGAAGGGGGAGGAGAGGGTGAGATGTATGGTAAGAGTAACAAAAAAACTTACATTACCATATGTAAAATAGATAGCCAACAGGTATTTGCTGTATGGCTCAGGAAACTCAAACAGAGGCTCTATATCAGCCTAGAGAGGTTGGATGGGAAGGGAGATGGGAGGGAGGTTCATAAGGGAGGGGATATGTGCATACCTATGGCTGATTCATATTGAGGTTTGACAGAAAACAGCAAAATTCTATAAAGCAATTATCCTTCAATAAAAAAGAATTAAAAAGAAAAAATATACATAAAGAGACTAACAAATCCATCTGGACTAAAAGTTTAAAGTGAATGAAAGGGAAATAATTTGTAGAGACCAAGCATCTTGATTGGGCTTCCCTGGTGGCTTAGATGGTAAAGAGTCTGCTGGCAATGGAGGAGACCCAGGTTCAATACCCGGTTGGGAAGTTCCCCTGGAGAAGGAAATGGGAACCCACTCCAGTATTATTGCCTGGAGAATCCCATGGATAGAGGAGCATGGTGCGCTACAGTCCATGGGGTCGTAAAGAGTCAGGAATGACTGAGCTACTAACATTTTCACTTTCTTTTCAAGCATCTTGGTAGGAAAATACTGGGGGTTGGGGGGAAGCACCATTCAGTAATTATGCATTCCCTGTCTCTTTCCTACCAAAGGCTCACCCAAGCTCCTAAATATGGTCATAATTCTTTCTAGGTTTGTAAACTTAGGAAAGGGTGTTTGGGACATGATGTTTGGGAGAGATATGCAGTGTTTGGTTTAATGTTGCTTTATTCTTTGTGGCAGAGGAAGGAGTTGAAACAGCTTGGTAATGACACAGTTTAATCTCAGTTTAGCAATTCTCTCCTACTCTCAAACTAGAACAAATTACCTGTCTGACTACTTTGTGGAGGGGTCAGAAGTTTCACTGGTGATGGAGAAGTGAGAGAGCTTTTTTTAAAATATTCCTGAGTTTTGTTGACTATAAAACAGGGTGAGAGAAATGGAAAGAAAAGCAGTTTCCTACAAATGTCTGGCATTTGTTAAGTACTTCTGTCAATATTTTCTCCTTTCAACAACCACTTCTTGAGCACCTACTGTGTGCCAGGCCCTATGCTGTGTTCTGGCAACACAGACCCAAATAAGACATTGTATGAACTAAATAGTATTCAGTTGTGTTCAACTAGCCTGTCTCCCCTAGAAGAGTGTGATCATTAGAAAGAGAAAATACCCTGAGGGTTATGGGAGTCCAGTGGGTACTGGGAGGGCCCTCCTGTTCATAGTCATAAACGTTGCTGCTTTGGACTAGAGTCAACTTGGCAATGGAGTATTTCATAGAACATTTGTAATAGGATTTTGCCAGTAATAGGGCAGAAAGGATTTGCCCAGCAATTTACTGGTGGAAACAAGGGAAGTGTTAGCCTAGTTGAGAATGAAGGGCTTTAGAAAGAACATTTGCATTCAAACAAAGAATATGCTAATTATAACAGAATCTCACCCGCTTGTTAAAGCAGTTACAAGAATTACCAATGCAGATACTTCTGTTCCTTCTTTCCCCACTGACAGGGTTACCATAAGGACCTCAGATTAATAAGCATATCTATACATCTGCATGTAGTATATACAGATATCTCACATCTTCAGATCTACTTTGACCTCTCTTCTAAAACCCTGGACATGTTAAACCAAATAGACATTCTGCAGGGTCATTATAGCTTCCCTCTAGAATCTGTTCCTGTTTCAGAGCTGTCTGTCCCAATTACTGGCCAGTCAAGTCCCCCAAACCAGAAGCCTCAGAGCCTTCCCAGACTCCTGCTCCTCCCTTACCCCCAAGCTACCTAACAATTGAATCGCTTTGTTCCATCTTCCAATTATCTCATGAATTCTTTTCCTCCTCTCCATCACAAGTGCACTAGTTTCTCATCCTTAGTGAACATGTCTCAGTGAACTTTTAACGTGAATTATATTTGTCTTCTTAGTATTCTTATCTCCTGCCTCTCTTGGCTTCAACCCACTCTCCTCAAGGCCTCTGCTAAAGATAGCTTTCTAAAATGTAATTCTGATCACATCAGATCCTTTCAAAGACTACTGCCAGGAGAAGAAGAAAGTTCAACTCAAAACACTAAACAATAAAGTGTGGGCAAAGGATATGAGCAGATGTCTCTTAGGAAAGGAAAAAGGCAAAAGTTTCTTACACATTCACAATAAGAGAAATGCATATTAAAATGACATGGATTCACCTGTCAGATTGACAATGCAAAAGCAAAACAAACAAAAAGTTTCATAGCAGTTTCTACTGGGGAAGCCATAAGGAACTGGCACTTTTGTATAGTGCCCGTGGGAGTGTAAATTGGAAGAATCCTTTTGAGAGCAATGTGGCAATATCCCTCCAAATCACAGAGACCTGCAACACTACTTCAAAAAATGTATCTTATAGATACACAGTCACACTGGAGAAATTACTCATGTACAAAGTTTTTGGGTTTTTTCAAAAGCAAAATATTAGAAACATAGATATTCTTTAATAGGAGACATTAAATAAACTATCATGGCTCAGAATGGAATTCTGTGGCTGTTTAAAACAAAAAAGAAAATAACAGAATAGTTTTGCATATACCTATATGGAAAGATACTCATTATGTGTGAACATAGGCAAGGGGCAGAAGAGTACAAAGTCTGTTCATATTACAAAGAAGAAATAAATACCCACATATCTGTATTTAAATAAATACAGACAAAATAAACTTTGGAGCATTAACTAAGGCACCCATAGGAGTGATTACATATAATGTGTGTGTACTTTTGACTTTATTTCTTTTTATGCATTTTGATTGTTGGATCATATGAATATATTACATGTTCAAATAGTTAAATAAACTTATCTCTCAGATCATGCCTTGACACGGCACCAACACCCCTTCTTCATTTCTGCCCTGCCCACCTCTATGTCCTCATCTGCTGCTCTTCCACCTCAACCACAACTCACCCAAAGCACATCGGTTCACTGAAACTCATTAGTCTCTTTACTTTAGTTGACTGTGAACAAATTTTCCTGCTCAGAACACCTTCCTACCCTTCTCCCTACTCTTCCCTCTCTACCCCATCACAGAACACTCAGTCGGTCTCTTTAAGAATTCTCTTCCAAGAAAGAGTGAGAGAAAGCAAACAAAGCATGCTTGCACGTGCTCACTGTTCCCAGAATTTGCTCCAGCACCACCCTTTTTACAGGCATTTTTCTTGAGGAGCTTACCATCAACTTAGGACACACGTCAAGGGTTGCTCCTAGTGATGCTTAGCTGCTCTTCCCTGAAAAAGGTCCTTCTCCCTCTTCCCATAATATCCCTCAAAGCTGTAGCATTTAACTGTGTTGTTTTCATGTTTCATTGTCTAGTTTCTTCAGTAAAGTGCAAACTATCTAAGGGAAGTGTTTTCCCTTAATAGTAATGATAGCTAATATTTATCACTTATATGCTCTATGACACTACTATCCAAATAGAATTTTCTCTGATAATGGAAATATCTGTAGAGGCGGCCAAGAGGAGCTATCCCATGTCCAAGGTCAGGGGCGGAGGCCGAGAGGACCAACCCCACTTCCAAGGAGCGGCGGCTGCACAGGCACAGGAGGGCTGAGAGGAGCTACTCCACGTTCAAGGTCAGGAGGGGTGACCTTGTCCAAGGTAAGGAGCAGCGGCTGTGCTTTGCTGGAGCAGCCGTGAAGAGATACCCCACGTCCAAGGTAAGAGAAACCCAAGTAAGACGGTAGGTGTTGCAAGAGGGCATCAGAGGGCAGACACACTGAAACCATAATCACAGAAAACTAGCCAATCTGAACACATGGACCACAGCCTTGTCTAACTCAATGAAACCAAACCATGTTGTGTGGGACCACCCAAGATGGACGGGTGGAGAGGTCTGACAAAATGTGGTCCACTGGAGAAGGGAATGGCAAACCACTACAGTATTCTTGCCTTGAGAACCCCATGAACAGTATGAAAAGGCCAAATGATACGATACTGAAAGAGGAACTCCCCAGGTCATAAGTGCCCAATATGCTACTGGAGATCAGTGGAGGAATAACTCCAGAAAGAATGAAGGGGTGGAGCCAAAGCAAAAACAATACCCAGTTGTGGATGTGACTGGTGATAGAAGAAAGGTCTGATGCAGTAAGAGCAATATTGCATAGGAACCTGGAATGTTAGGTCCATGAATCAAGGCGAATTGCTGCTAAGTCACTTCAGTCGTGTCTGACTCTGTGCGACCCCATAGATGGCAGCCCACCAGGCTCCCCCGTCCCTAGGATGCTCCAGGCAAGAACACTGGAATGGGTTGCCATTTCCTTGGCAAGGCAAGTTATAAGTGATCAAACAGAAGATGGCAAGAGTAAACGTCAACATTCTAGGAGTCAGCGAACTAAAATGGACTGGAATGGGTGAATTTAACTCAGATGACCATTATATCTACTACTGTGGGCAGAAATCCCTGAGAAGAAATGGATTAGCCATCATGGTCAACAAAAGAGTATGAAATGCAGTATTCAGATGCAATCTCAAAAACAACAGAATGATTTCTATTCGTTTCCAAGGCAAACCATTCAATATCACGGTGATCCAAGCCTATGCCCCAACCAGTAGTGCTGAAGAAGCTGAAGTTGAAAGGTTCTATGAAGACCTACAATACCATTTAGAACTAACACCCAAAAAAGATGTCCTTTTCATTATAGAGGACTGGAATGCAAAAGTAGGAAGTCAAGAAACACCTGGAGTGACAGGGAAATTTGGCCTTGGAATACGGAATGAAGCAGGAAAAAGGCTAATAGAGTTTTGCCGAGAGAATGCACTGGTCATAGCAAACACCATCTTCCAAAAACACAAAAGACTCTATACACAGACATCACCAGATGGTCAACACCGAAATCAGATTGATCATATTCTTTGCAGCCAAAGATGGAGAAGCCCTATACACTCAGTAAAAACAAGACTGGGAGCTGACTGTGGCTCAGATCATGAACACCTTACTGTCAAATTCAGACTTAAATTGAAGAAAGTAGGGAAAACCACTAGACCATTCAGGTATGACCTAAATCAAATCCCTTATGATTATACAGTGGAAATGAGAAATAGATTTAAGGGACTAGATCTGATAGACAGAGTGCCTGATGAACTATGGACAGAGGTTCCTGACATTGTACAGGAGACAGGGATCAAGACCATTCCCATGGAAAAGAAATGCAAAAAAGCAAAATGGCTGTCTGGGGAGGCCTTACAAATAGCTGTGAAAAGAAGAGAAGTGAAAAGCAAAGGAGAAAAGGAAAGATATAAACATCTGAATGCAGAGTTCCTAAGAACTTCAAGGAGAGATTTAAAAAGCCTTCCTCAGAGATCAATGCAAGGAAATAGAGGAAAACAACAGAATGGGAAAGACTAGAGATCTCTTCAAGAAAATTAGAGATACCAAGGGAACATTTCACACAAAGATGGGCTCAATAAAGGACAGAAATGATATGGACCTAACAGAAGCAGAAGATATTAAGAAGAGGTGGCAAAAATACACAGAAGAACTGTACAAAAAAGATCTTCACGACCCAGATAATCATGATGGTATGATCACTCAGATAGAGCCAGACATCCTGGAATATGAAGGCAAGTGGGCCTTAGAAAGCATCACTACAAACAAAGCTAGTAGAGGTGATGGAATTCCACTTAAGCTATTTCAAATCCTGAAAGTTGATGCTGTGAAAGTGCTGCATTCACTATGCCAGCAAATTTGAAAACTCAGCAGTGGCCACAGGACTGGAAAAGGGCAGTTTTCATTCCAATCCCAAAGAAAGGCAATGCCAAAGAATGCTCAAACTACTGCACAATTGCACTCATCTCACACGCTAGTAAAGTAATACTCAAAATTCTCCAAGCCAGGTTTCAGTAATATGTGAACCGTGAACTTCCAGATGTTCAAGCTGGTTTTAGAAAAGGCAGAGGAACCAGGGATCAAATTGCCAACATCCACTGGATCATCAAAAAAACAAGAGAGTTCCAGAAAAACATCTATTTCTGCTTTAATGACTATGCCAAAGCCTTAGACTGTGTGGATCACAATAAACTGTGGAAAATTCTGAAAGAGATGGAAATACCAGACCACCTGACCTGCCTCTTGAGAAACCTGTATGCAGGTCAGGAAGCAACAGTTAGTTTCTCCTTTGCTGCCCTGTAAATAAATTCTTCAGTACCTTTTTCTAGATTCCATATATGTATGTTAAAATACGGTGTTTATCTTTCTCTTTCTGACTAATTGCACTCTATATAATAGGTTCTGGCTTCATCCACCTCATTAGAACTGACTCAGATCCATTCCTTTTTATGGCCGAGTAATATTCCATTGTGCATATGTACAACAACTTCTTTATCCATTCATCTCTCAATGGACATCTAGGTTGCTTCCATGTTATTGCAAATAGTGCTGCCATCTGGTCCTGGGCTTTTGTTTTTTGGGAGATTTTTTATCACAGCTTCAATTTGAGTGCTTGTAATTGGGTTGTTCATAATTTCTATTTCTTCCTGGTTCAGTCTTGGAAGGTTGAACTTTTCTAAGAATCTGTCCATTTCTTCAGGTTACAAATTTTATTGCCAGGTAGTTATTCATAATAGCATCTTATAATCCTTTGTATTTCTACATTGTCTGTTATAATCTCTCCTTTTTCATTTCTAATTTTGTTGATTTGATTCTTCTCTCTCCTTTTTTTTTCCTTAATGAGTCTGGCTAAATGCTTGTCAATTTTGTTTATCTTCTCAAAGAACCAGCTTTTACTTTTATTAACCTTTACTCTTGTTTCTTTCATTTCTTTTTCATATATTTCTATTCAGATCTTTATGATTTTTTTTCTTCTACTAATTTTGGGTTAGTTTTGTTTTTCTATTTCCAGTTGTTATAGGTATAAAGTTAGGTTGTCTATTTGATGTTTTTCTTCTTTCTTAAGGTAGGATTGTATTGCTATAAACTTCCCTCTTAGAACTACTTTTGCTGCATCCCATACGTTTTGAGTTGTCGTGTTTTCATTGTCATTTGTTTCTAGAAATTTTTTGATTTCCATTTTGATTTCTTCAGTAACTTGTTGGTTATTTAGAAATGTGTTGCTTAATCTCCATGTGTTTGTATTTCTTACACTTTTTTCCCTGTATTTGATATCCAGTCTCATAGCATTGTGGTCAGAAAAGATGCTTGACATGATTTCAATTCTCTTAAATTTACTGAGGTTTGACTCTGGATCATGGAAAAAGCAAGAGAGTTCCAGAAAAACATCTATTTCTGCTTTATTGACTATGCCAAAGCCTTTGACTGTGTGGATCACAATAAACTATGGAAAATTCTGAAAGAGATGGGAATACCAGACCACCTGATCTGCCTCTTAAGAAATCTGTATGCAGGTCAGGAAGCAACAGTTAGAACTGGTCATGGAACAACAGACTGGTTCCAAATAGGAAAAGGAGTACGTCAAGGCTGTATATTGTCACCATGTTTATTTAACTTATATGCAGAGTACATCATGAGAAATGCTGGACTGGAAGAAACACAAGTTGGAATCAAGATTGCCGGGAGAAGTATCAATAACCTCAGATATGCAGATGACACCACTCTTATGGCAGAAAGTGAAGAGGGGCTAAAAAGCCTCTTGATGAAAGTGAAAGTGGAGAGTGAAAAGGTTGGACTAAAGCTCAACATTCAGAAAACGAAGATCATGGCATCTGGTCCCATCACTGCATGGGAAATAGATAGGGAAACAGTGGAAACAGTGTCAGACTTTCTTTTTCTGGGCTCCAAAATCACTGCAGATGGTGACTGCAGCCATGAAATTAGAAGACGCTTACTCCTTGGAAGGAAAGTTATGACCAACCTAGATAGCATATTCAAAAGCAGAGACATTACTTTACCAACAAAGGTTCACCTAGTCAAGGCTATGGTCTTTCCTGTGGTCATGTACGGATGTGAGAGCTGGACTGTGAAGAAGGCTGAGCGCCGAAGAATTGATGCTTTTGAAGTGTGGTGTTGGAGAAGACTCTTGAGAGTCCCTTGGACTGCAAGGAGATCCAACCAGTCCATTCTGAAGGAGATCAATCCTGGAATTTCTTTAGAAGGAATGATGCTAAAGCTGAAACTCCAGTATTTTGGCCACCTCATGCGAAGAGTTGACTCATTGCAGAAGACTCTGATGCTGGGAGGGATTGAGGGCAGGAGAAGAAGGGGAAGACAGAGGATGAGGTGGCTGGATGGCATCACTGACTTGATGGATGCAAGTCTGAGTGACCTCCGGGAGCTGGTGATGGACAGGGAGGCCTGGCGTGCTGGGGTTCATGGGGTCGCAAAGAGTCGGACACGACTGAGTGACTGATCTGATCTGATCTGATCTGATGTGTGATCCAAGATGTGGTCTATCCTGCAGAATGTTCCATGTGTGCTTGAGAAGAAGGTGTATTCTTCTGCATTTGGATGGAATGTCCTGAAGATATCAATGAGATGCATCTCATCTAACGTATCATTTAAGACTGTGTTTCCTTATTAATTTTCTGTTTTGATGATCTGTCCCCTGGTGTGAGTGGGGAGTTAAAGTCTCCTACTATTATTGTGTTACTGTCAATTTCTCCTTTTATATCTGTTAGTGTTTTTCTTATGTATTGATGTGTTCCTATGTCGTGTACACATATATTTACAATTGTTATGTCTTCCTCATAGATTGATCCTTTGGTTATTATGTGGTGTCCTTCCTTATCTCTTGTAATATTCTTTGTTTTAAGGTCATTTTGTCTGATATGAGGATTGCTACTCCAGCTTTCTTTTGATTTCCATTTGCATGGAATATATTTTTCCATCCTCTCACTTTCAGTCTATATGTGTCTTTAGGTTTGAAGTGGGTTCCTTGTAGATAGTGTATGTATGGGTCTTGTTTTTGTATCCATTCAGCCGGTCTGTGTCTTTTGGTTGGAGCATTTAATACATTTACATTTAAAGTAAGTATTGATATATTTGTTTCTATTGCTATTTTTTCAATTGTTTGGGATTGATTTTGTAGATCTTTTTTTTTCTCTTGCATTTCTTGGCTATATAAGTCTCTTTAACACTTGTTGTAAATCTGGTTTGGTGGTACTGAATTCTCTTACCTTTTTCTTGTCTGAAAAGCTTTTTATTTCTCCATCAGTATTGAACGAGATCCTTTCTGGGTACAGGACTCTTGGTTGTAGATTTTTCCCTTTCAGTACTTTAAACATATCTTGCCATTTCCTTCTGGCCTGAAGAGTTTCTGTTGAAAGATCAAATGTTAAGGTATGGGGTTTCCCTTGTATGTTACTTGTTGCTTCTCCCTTGCTGCTTTTAATGTTCTTTCTTTGTGTTTAGTCTTTGTTAGTTTGATTAGTATGTTTCTTGGTGTGTTTCTCCTTGGGTTTACCCTGTATGAGATTCTTTGTGCCTCTTGGACTTGATTGACTATTTCCTTTTCCATGTGGGGGAAATATTTAACTCTAATATCTTCAAAAATTTTCTCATACCTTTTCTTTTCCTCTTTTTCTTCTGGAACCCCTATAGTTCGAATGTTGGTGCATTTGATATGGTCCCAGAGGTCTCTGAGACTGATATCAGCTCTTTTCATTCTTTTTACTTTATTCTGTCTTCAGAAGTTATATCCACCATTTTATCTTCCAGCTCACTGATTCATTCTTCTGCTTTAGATATTCTGCTATTAATTCCTTCTAGAGTATTTTTAATTTCAGTAATTGTGTTGTTTGTCTCTGTAAATTTATTCTTTAATTCTTCTAGGTCTTTGTTAATTGATACTTGCATTTCCTCCATTTTCTTTTCAAAGTGTTTGATCATCTTTACTATCATTTTTCTGAAATTTTTTTCAGGTAGTTTGCTTATTTCCTCTTCATTTATTTGAACTTCTGTGTTTCTAGTTTGTTCCTTCATTTGTGCAGTATTTCTCTGCCTTTTCATTATTATTTTTTTAAATTATTTTGTTTGAGGTCTCCTTTCCCTGACTTCAAGGAAAGTTGAATTCTTTCCTTGAATGTTGAATTCTTTCTTCCTTTTGGTTTCTGCCCTTCTAAGATTGGTCCAGTGGTTTGTGTGCACTTCCTATAGGGTGAGATTTGTGCTGAGTTTTTGTTTGTTTGTTTGTTTTTCCTTTGATGGACAAGGCTGAGTGAGGTTGTAATCCTGTCTGCTGATGATTGGGTTTGTATTTTTGTTTTGTTTGTTGTTTAGATGAGGCTTCCTGCACAGGGTGCTACTATTGGTTGGGTGATGCAGGATCTTGTTTTCAAGTGGTTTCCTTTGTGTGAGTTCTCATTATTTGATACTGGCACCCCACTCCAGTACTCTTGCCTGGAGAATCCCATGGGCGGAGGAGCCTGGTGGGCTGCAGTCCATGGGGTCGCAAAGAGTCGGACACAACTGAGTGACTTCACTTTCACTTTTCACTTTCATGCATTGGAGAAGGAAATGGCAACCCATTCCAGTGTTCTTGCCTGGAGAATGCCAGGGATGGCAGAGCCTGGTGGGCTGCTGTCTATGGGGTCGCACAGAGTCAGACATGACTGAAGTGACTTAGCAGTAGCAGCAGTAGCAGGGTTAGTTCTCTGGTAGTCTAGGGTCTTGGAGTCAGTGCTCCCACTCCAAAGGCTCAGGGCTTGATCTCTGGTCAGTATGAAGATTCCACAGGTGGTTTCTTATGGCAATAAGTGAGATTAAAATAAATATCCAAAAGTGAGAATCCAAAGATGAACCCCAGACAAATGTTGGTTACAAAATCAGGCAAATAATAAGTAAAATAATGGAATATACACATATACATATATACCCATGAGCAAAGTAAAAACACTCCAACAAAAATAAAGTACACTAGATTGACCTGGCGAACAAAGGACATCAAAATTATATTTACCAGTTAAGAACAAAACTAACTTAAACAAAACTGGAAAACAAAACTGAAGCAAGGTGCCATTTGGAGAATAAAATAAAAGTAACGAATATGTTGAGAGGAAAGGAGAGAAAGAAAAGAAGGAAAGAATAGATATGCAAAGTTAAATAGAGGTAGATAAAGAAGATTTATATACACCAAAGATTAACTTCAAGGAGAAAAGTGTGGTAGGAAAAGCCAAAGGAATAAATGTAGAAAAAATAATAGTAGATTCAAAAAATTAAAATCAAAAAAAAGAGAAAAAAATAAAAAAAGAGGAAAACTCCACCAAACTGCAAAAGCCCAATGTAGAGACAGAGGTTTGTGACAACAATTAAAAAATGTGACTGGGAAAAAACCCAACTCAAAAGCTTAATTGGATTTCTTAGTGCCAATAAAATCGACAACTACAACAGAGGGGGGAAAACGGAAAAAAAAAAGAATCCAAAGAATCTACACAACAAGTCAAAAAATAAGAATAAATGTTTTTTGTTGTTGTTGTTTTTGAGTCACTGCTGTCAGGGTCCTTTCCCTTGCCGGGAGTCACAGTACACCTTACCTCGCTAGGATGCCCTCCAACACTGTGCTTATCTCTGGACTTGCTGTGGAGGTAGCTCAGATTCTAATCTGGTCCTACTCCTGTGTGTTCTTGCCTCTGTTGTCCACAAGTATCACAACTAGTGCATTGTCTTTTGTGGGAGCTCTCAATGTCCTTTTTATATTCCATAGACACAGTCTGCCTAGTTGCTCAACTGTAGATTTAGATTTAATCTACAGTTAGTACAGCTGGTGGGAAGGTTTTGGGGCTTCTTCCTTAGCCAAACTGCCTCTCGGTTTCAATTGTGGTTTTATTTCCACCTCTATATGTGGGTCGTCCACTGAGGTTTAGCTCCCGAGGCTGCCCTGGAGGGCTTGGGTTTGCCCCTGTAAGGGCCAGGTATGGAGGTGATGCAGCTGCTTGGGTTGCAGGGGTTCTGGCAGCACCAGGTACTGAGGGGAATTGGTGGCTAGGGCAGCAGGAAATATAGTGCTCTAGGAGGGTATAGCAACCAGTATTGGCCAGTACACTTCCGTATTGCCTGGAGAGCCACCTCTCTGACAGAGAAGCCTGGCAGGCCACAATGTACAGGTTCACACAATGTTGGACACGACCAAAGCGACCCTGTGTCCATAGATGCAAGACATTATTTTTTCCCCTGTGGCAGCTGTGCCCCAGTGAGAGTTGAATATGAAGGTGGCACAGCTGCTTGGCTTGTGGGGACCCTGGCGATACCAAGTGTGCAGGGACACAGACTGCGTCTGCTGCAGGAGTTATGGCCCTATCAGAGTCTTTTTTTGAGCCTGTTGTAGCTGGTGATCAGAAGGCCTCTATGGCCAGTCTGCCTATTCAGGCACTTAGAGGACTCCCTCGCCTGGGGTCATTCTCTGTTGTTTGGGGCGTCAGGCACATAGAAGTGCCCCCCTGGCTGGGGTCCTACTCTGTAGTTTGGCACATCAGTCATGGACGGGAGCACCCTGGGTGTGATCCTACTCTGTAGTTCAGTGCATCAGGTGTTTGATGGGCCAGCCTCTCTATTGTTCAGCTCCTGATGCCTGTGTGAGAGGGGCCAGAGGCTATGGTCATGGCTCCACCCCCTTCATGTGACTCAACAGTATCCCCTTGCTTCCATGGCTGCCTGCCTTTCCTCCTCCAGCATTTCCCACCATGATCTCCTCCCTAACATCCCCTCAATCCGTCTCTCTGCAGTCAACAGCATCCCTCACCCTGGGATTGCTTCACAATCCCTAAACTCCAGCTCCCAGTCTCTGCATCTTCCAAGACCACCATTAATGTCTGGGATATGTATGGCTCCAGCGAGGACTGTATGATTCTCATTCCACTTAGACTGCTGCAGATCAGCTGTTTCACTCTCAGCCTTAAATGTTTCTCCTCTGACTCAGACAATTGCCCCAATGTGGGGATTGAACCTCTCCTTCGGTTCCCCCACCCACTGAGGGCAGTTCCAGTCCTACTAACACTCCTGTTTTTCCCCCCTAGTTCCTTCATCCTACCGAATTTTGTGTGGTTCTATAATTCTTTTCCTCTGGTCAGGTACTCCTGTCCACTCAGCTGGTGTTCTGCATGCACTTCTGTGTCTGAAGATGTATCTTGATGTATCCACAGAGAGAGATGTACTCCGTGTCCACCTACTCCTCTACCATCTTGTTCTCTCTCTCTTTATGTATCTTGAGTTTTTCATCTCTCTGGGTACTTTTTGTTTTGTTTTTATTGTGGGATAACATATATATATATACACACATATGTTATCAATGCATAACACATGAGTGTCCAACTTAATGAATTCTCACAAGGCAAATACATCCATGTGAGCACCAACATAGATCAAGAAATAGAACTCTACCTGTTCCCTGGTCCACTAGAAGCTTCTCTTGGTGCCCCCTCACTCCCCAGTCACCACCTCTTCTATCTCCCAAAGGTGACCACAGGCACTATCTTGATCCTAACCCATCAACTTTTCCTCTTGGGAAGTTATATAAATGGAATTGTATACAATATATTCTCTTTTATGTCTAGCTTATTTTGCTCAAAATTATACACATGAGTTCCATCCATGTTGCTGCACTTAGTGTCGGCTCATGAATTTCATTGCTGTATGCATTAGACTCCTCTGTCCATGGGATTCTCCAGGCAAGAATACTTGAGTGGGTTGCCATGCCCTTCTGCAGGAGATCTTCCTGACCCAAGGACTGAACCCAGCTCTCCTGCATTGCAGGCAGATTCTTTACCATTTGAGCCATCAGGGAAGTCCAATGGTATTATATGTGCTTCCCAGGTGGTGCTAGTGGTAAAAGAACTGGCTTGCCAATGCAGGAGGTGTAAGTGGCTTGAGTTTAATCCCTAGGCATGGAAGATCTTTTGAAGGAGGGCATGGCCACCCACTCCAGTATTCTTGCCTGGAGAATCCCATGGACAGAGGAGCCTGGTGGGCTATAGTCCATAGGGTCACAAAAATTTGGACATGACTGAAGCAACTTAGCACATCACACAGGACACGGTACTATATTATATAAATATACCATAGTACATGCATTCTGATGACAGAAATTTGGGCTGTTTGGAGTTTTTGCCTACTGTGAATTGTGCTTCGGTTTGCATTCTTTTCTGTCTTACTGTTTTTGGTCTTCCCTCTTCTTGAACTTTCCTCTCCACAGCTCTTCCCTAAACTACCTTAATTCCTAACAGATTTACCTGTTTACATGACTGTAAGTAAGCTTCCCCATCCCTCCAAATCTTCCACCTTGTTACTAAAAACAAACAAACAAACAAACAAACAAACAAAAAAAGAGCATAGTTGATTGCCTTTCTGTTTATTTCTTTATTTTTTGCTGTACCATTTGGCTTCTCAATTGCCCAACCAGAAATTGAACCTGGGCCATGGCAGTGAAAGGCTGGAATCCTAACCACTAGGCAACCAGGGAACTCCCAGGCGTTTTTACTTTCTTAAAGTACATCTTATATATCATGAAATGGTTCCTATATTAAAACCATTTATATATGTGAATTATTTTGTAAGCTCCTGAGGGCAGAAAAGGTCTCATTCTTCCTGTTATTTCCAAATGCAGTATCTTTCTTATAGTAGAAATAAAAGTTCATGATTTAGGAAAACTCCTTGATGTTTTAATATTGAATCAATTTGGTTGAAAAATGCCCCATTTTGATGATGGATTGATTAGCAATAAGATCTCTGGTCAAACAGTTGAAATTTACGTTTTCCCCCCAATTAATCTAGATTTTTAAAATCAGGAAATATGATACTCTTAGATTAAAAAAAATCTATAAAATTATCTCATATGCTACTCTGTAAGTCCTTGGACACATTAAAAAAAAACTATTTCTGTAGTTAATATTCTTTCAACAAATAATTGTTTTATGCTTACTATGTGCCAGGTGTCATGCTAGACCCACAATATGCTCTCTATTTATTTCACATATTAACAGAAAGAGAGTCTAAATTTTCTTACTAAAGGGCTGTTTTGAATTCTTCATTATGTCCATGATTTAGTTTTGAGTAGCTTCTTACAGACAAAGAAGCTCAGGACATATTATGCTGCACAGAATTAATTAAGATCAAGAGGCAAAGAGACAGAAAAAGAAGAGGAAATGTTGGTGTTTGGGGGATGTTAATCACTCACCAGTCTCTGTTTTGGCTTCTAAGCAATTAAGAACAGATGAGAAGCCAAATAGAGATTGTGATATTAGCTTTTTAATTGGTTGGACTGGATTCGGGAGCACAATAGAACCTTCTGTGTCTGGCTCTCTAACAAACGTACCCACTTTAGTCACAGGATGAGAATCTAGAGATGAGCAAGTCTCCCCCACGGGTAAGGATCTAGCTATGGAGAGCTGGCCCCAAAGGGTCAGAAAGCAGAGAGAAACTCATGTCACTGTAGACCAGGTTGCTTTTGAGGGTAAAAGAGCAAGATAAGGTAGAGTTTATTTCATAATTTTATTTTTTTTGCTCTTGAACTCTCAGTCAGTGCCTAGTCTCAGTTATCTGTTAATTAGTTTTCTCATAATCATGTGGATGGATGGACAGGGAATAAAGGAAGGATGATGGAGCTCATTCAAGTACTTCTCCTTTTTGGAGGGTAGAGGAGATGCCCACTTCTCTCAATGGAAACTTAAGAGAAGGCAAAGAGAGAAGACAAGAGGTCTCCTCCAAGAGAGGCTAAAAGTCCGAATGAGAGTGAACTCTCCATCTCTCTTATGAGATGGAGAGAAAAAGTGGGAGCATTTTTTTTCCCTCCTGAAATGTCAAGATTAAGAGAGTTGAGAAATGTAGAAGTTTGAGGCAGAACTGTAGAGATTTTTAATGTACATTGAAGGCCAAACTTTGATAGATATAGAAGAGTTAGTTTGTAGGTAAATGGGAAAAGAAAAGAAAATTATAGGAGATCGATTTCACCACGTTTGTTGTGTCAAAAGTCTCATAATATAAAACATTATTTTAGCCATATTTAACTGTACACTTCAGTGACATGAAGTACATACATATTGTTGTACAACCCATCTCCAAAAAATTTTCCCTTCCTAAACTGAAACTCTGTCCCCATGAAACACTGAGTACCTATTCCCCTTCCCTCTTCCCCCACACCCTGGCATCTACCAGTGTACTTCCTGACTTCATGAATTTGACTCTTCTAGGTATCCTGTATGAGTTACCACACTCTATTGCTGTCTTTCTACAGTTAAAAATGTAAACTGAGAACTTAAAGATTATGAGAAAAGCCAGAGTTGCAAAGGGTATTTATCCAGCTTTGTGATGAAGAAAAAGGGACATAGGAGAAGCCCATACTTACTCAGTAGGGACAGTCCTAGAGACAGTGGGTCTGTCTCAAATTTCAAGCTTAGTTGTTTGATTTACTTTTTATTTTTTAATAGAGAAAAATGTAACAATCAAGGGCATCTTGAGATGAAGAGCTGGCAATGTCTAATTGGAGCTGTGTTGCTCTCAGAAAAATCTTGTGAAAAGAAAATTTGTTGTGTTTTTTCTACTTTTCATTCTTCCCCTACCACATATTTGAACTTTTAGGAAAAATTATCATCTTCAAATTAAACTGTTTATTAAATTATTGAATAGGATGGATTCTTATTTTTAATTTCTTGATTTTAATGATTAGATGTCAAAAACGATCTGAATTACAATTCTAAAATATTTACCAAGCAAAGTAAATTGAGAAGTGCAATAAAATGACATATGAAGAAGAACAGATACTTGGCATCTGTAGCTACTGGAATGGGATCTCAGAGCCAGAGTCATTTCTTACCCACCCCTCAAAAGCATTCATTGAATCCACTGACCTAAATTCAGTTCAGTTCAGTTCAGTCACTCAGTCATGTCCAACTCTTTGTGACCCCATGGACTGCAGGACGTCAGGCTTCCCTTACCATCACCAATTCCCAGAGTTTATTCAAACTCATGTCCATTGAGTTGGTGATGCCATGCAACCATCTCATCCTCTGCTGTCCCCTTCTCCTCCTGCCTTCAATCTTTCCCAGCATCAGGGTGGCCAAAGTATTGGAGTTTCAGCTTCAACATCAGTCCTTCCAATGAATATTCAGGACTGATCTCTTTTAGGATGGACTGGTTGGATCTCCTTGCAGTCCAAGGGACTCTCAAGGGTCTTTTCCAACACCAAAGTTCAAAAGCATCAATTCTTTGGCTTTCAGCTTTCTTTATAGTCCAACTCTCACATCCATACATGACTACTGAAAAAACCATAGCTTTGACTAGATGAACCTTTCTGGCAAAGTAATGTCTCTGCTTTTAATATGCTGTCTAGGTAGGTCGTAACTTTTTCCCCAAGGAGCAAGCGTCTTTTAATTTCATGGCTGCAATCACCATCTGCAGTGATTTTTGAGTCCAAAAATAAAGTCTGTCACTATTTCCACTGTTACCCCATCTATTTACTATGAAGTGATGAGACCAGATGCATGATCTTAATTTCTGAATGTTGAGTTTTAAGTTAGCTTTTTCACTCTCCTCTTTCACTTTCATCAAGAGGCTCTTTAGTTCTTCACTTTCTGCCATAAGGGTGGTGTCATCTGCATATCTGAGGTTATTGATATTTCTCCCAGCAATCTTGATTCCAGTTTGTGCTTTATCAAGCCCAGCATTTCTCATGATGCACTCTGCATATAAGTTAAATAAGCAGGGTGATAATATACAGCCTTGACATACTCCTTTCCCAGTTTGGAACCAGTCTGTTGTTCCATTTCCAATTCTAACTGTTGCTTCTTGACCTGCATACAGATTTCTCAGGACTCAGGTAAGGTGGTCTGTTATTTCCACCTCTTTAAAAATTTCCCACATTTTGTGGTGATCCACACAGTCAAAGGCTTTGGTATAGTCAATAAAGTAGAAATACATGTTTCTCTGGAACTGTCTTGCTTTTTTGATAATACATTAGGTGTTGGCAATTTGATCTCTGGCTCCTCTGCCTTTTCTAAATTCAGCTTTAACATCTGGAAGTTCACTGTTTACATACTGTTGAAGAATGGCTTGGAGAATTTTGAGCATTGCTTAACTAGCGTGTGAGATGAGTGCAATTGTGCAATAGTTTGAGCATTCTTCGGCATTGCCTTTCTTTGGGGTTGGAATGAATATTGACCTTTTCCAGTTCTGTGGCCACCGCTGAGTTTTCCAAATTTGCTGGCATATTAAGTGCAGCACTTTCACAGCATCATCTTTTAGGATTTGAAATAGCTCAACTGGATTTCTATCACCGCCACTAGCATTTTCGTAGTGATGCTTCCTAAGCTCCATTTTACTTTGCATTCCAGAATGTCTAGCTCTAGGTGAGTGATCACACCATCGTGATTATCTGGGTCCTGAAGATCTTTCTTGTACAGTTCTTCTGTGTATTTTTGCCACCTCTTCTTAATATCTTCTGCTTCTGTTTGATCCATACAATTTCTGTATTTTATTGAGCCTATCTTTGCATGAAATATTTCCTTGGTATCTCTAATTTTATTAAAGAGATCTCTAGACTTTCTCATTCTGTGGTTTTCCTCTATTTCTTTGCATTGATCACTAAGGAAGGCTTTCTTATCTCGCCTTGCTATTCTTTGGAACTCTCCATTCAAGTGTTATATCCTTCTTTATCTTTTTTGCTTTTTGCTTCTCTTCTATTTAGAGCTATTTCTAAGGCTTCCTCAGACAACCATTTTGCTTTTTTGCATTTCTTTGTCTTGGGGTGGTCTTGATCCCTGTCTCCTGTACAAAGTCACAAACCTCTGTCCATAGTTCATCAGGTAGTCTATCTATTAGATCTAATCCCTTGAATCTATTTGTCACTTTCACTGTAAAATCATAAGGCACTTGATTTAGGTCATACCTGAATCGTCTAGTGGTTTTCCATACTTATCTTCAATATAAGTCTAAATTTTACATAAGGAGTTCATCATCTGAGCCATGTCAGGTTCCAGTCTTGTTTTTGCTGACTGTATAGAGCATCTCCATCTTTGACTGCAAAGAATATAATCAACTTGATTTTGGTATTGACCCTATGGTGATATGTAGAGTCTTCTCTTGTGTTGTTGGAAGAGGGTGTTTGCTATGACTAGTGCGTTTTTTTTTTTTTTTTTTTTTTATGAGAAATCTATTAGCCTTTGCCGTGCTTTATTCTGTATTCCAAGGCCAAATTTTCCTGTTATTCCAGGTGTTTCTTGTCTTCCTACTATAGGGCTGCATCACCCCTATAATGAAAAGGACATCTTTTTGTGAGTGTTCATTCTAGAAGGTCTTGTAGGTCTTCATAGAACCGTTCAAGTTCAGCTTCTTCAGCATTACTTGTTGGGGCATAGACTTTGATTACCGTGATATTGAATGGTTTGCCTTGGAAATGAACAGAGATCATTCTTTCATTTTTGAGATTGCATCCAAGTACTGCATTTCAGACTCTTTTGTTGACTATGATGGCTATTCCATTTATTCTAAGGGATTCTTGCACATACTAGTCATAGATATAATGGTCACTTGAGTTAAATTCACCCATTGCAGTCCATTTAAGTTCTCTGATTCCTAAAATGTTGATGTTCACTCTTGCCATTTCCTGTTTGACCACTTCCATTTTGCCTTGACTCATGGACCTAACATTCCAGGTTCCTATGGAATATTACTCTTTATAGTATCAGACTTTGCTTATATCACCAGTCACATCCACAACTGGTTGTCGTTTTTGCTTTGGCTTCATCTCTTCATTCTTTCTGGAGTTATTTCTCCACTCATCTCCAGTAGCATATTGGGTACCTACTGACCCGAGGAGTTCATCTTTCAGTGTCCTATCTTTTTGCCTTTTTATCAGGTTCTCAAGGCAAGAATACTGAAGTGGTTTGCCATTCCCTTCTTCAGTGGACCACATTTTGTCAGAACTCTCCACCATAACCCATTCATCTTGGGTGGCTCTACATGGCATGGCTCATAGTTTCATTAGAGTTAGACAAGTCTGTTGTCCATATGATCAGATTTATTAGTTTTCTGTGATTGTGGTTTTCCATCTGTCAGCCCTCTGATGGAGAAGGAATAAGAGGCTTATGGAAGCTTCCTGATGGGAGAGAATGACTGAGGGTGACACTGAGCTAAATTAGAGTTGATTGAAAGCCCTACCATCCTCTCTCCTGTTCAGTCCAGTTCAGTTCAGTCTCTCTCGTGTCTAACTCTTTGTGATCCCATAGACTGCACTATGCAAGGCATCTCTGTTCATCACCAACTCCCAGAGCTTCCACAAACTCAGATCCATTGAGTCAGTGATGCCATCCAACCATCTCATCCTCTGTCGTCCCTTTCTCCTCTTACCTTCAGTCTTTCCCAGAATCAGGGTCTTTCCCAATGAGTCAGTTCTTTGCATCAGGTGGCTAAAGTATTGGAGCTTCAGTTTCAGCATCAGTCTTTCCAATGAATATTTAGGACTGATTTCTTTTAGGATTGACTTGCTTGATGTCCTTGCAGTCCAAGTTCAAAAGCATCAATTCTTTGGTCCTAAACTTTCTTTATAGTCCAACTCTCACATACATACATGACTACTGGAAAACCCATTGTTTTGACGAGACAGACATTTGTCAGCAAAGTAATGTCTCTGCTTTGTAATATGCTGTCTCAGTTGGTCATAACTTCTCTTCCAAGGAGCAAGCATCTTAATTTCATGACTGCAGTCACCATCTGCATTGATTTTGGAGCTCCAGAAATAAAGTCTGCCACTGTTTCTCCATCTATTTGCCAGGAAGTGATGAAACCGGGTGCCATGAACTTTGTTTTTTAAATATTGAGTTTTAAGGTATGTATTTAAAAAATTAATTTATATGTTTTAATTGGAGGCTAATTACAATATTGTGGTGGTTTTTGCCATACACTGACATGAATCAGCCATGGGTGGACATGTGTTCCCCAACCTGAACCCCCTTCCCACCTCCCTCCCCATCCCATCCCTAGGGTCATCCCAGTGCAACAGCCCTGAGCACCCTGTCTCATGCATCGAACCTGGACTGGTGATCTGTTTCACATATGATAATATACATGTTTCAATGCTATTCTCTCAAATCATCCCACTCTCACCTTCTCTCACAGAGTCCAACAGTCTGTTCTTTAAATCTATGTCTCTTTTGCTGTCTCGCATATAGGGTCATCATTATCATCTTTTTAAATTCCATATATATTCATTAATATTAGTGTTTTTCTTTCCAACTTACTTCACTCTGTATAACAGGCCCCAGTTTCATTCACCTTATTAGAACTGATTCAAATGCATTCTTTTTAATAGCTGAGTAATATTCCATTGTGTATATGTATCACGGCTTTCCTATCCATTCATCTGCTGATGGACTTCTAGGTTGCTTCCACGTCCTGGCTATTGTAAACGGTCCGTGATGAACATTGTGGTACACATGTTTCTTTCAATTCTGGTTTCCTCAGTGTGTATGCCCAGCAGTGGGATTGCTGGGTCATATGGCAGTTCTATTTCCAGTGTTTTAAGGAATCTCCACACCATTTTCCATAGTGGCTGTATTAGTTTGCATTCCCACCAACAGTGTAAGAGGGTTCCCTTTTCTCCGCACCCTCTCCAGCATTTATTGTTTGCAGACTTTTGGATAGCAGCCATTATGACTGGTGTGAGATGGTACCTCATTGTAGTTTTGATTTGCATTTCTCTAATAATGAGTGATGTTGAGCATCTTTTCATGTGTTTGTTAGCCATCTGTATGTCTTCTTTGGAGAAATGTCTGTTCAGTTCTTTGGCCCATTTTTTGATTGGATCATTTATTTTTTCTGGAATTGAGCTGCAGGAGTTGCTTGTATATTTTTGAGATTAGTTGTTTCTCTGTTGCTTCATTTGCTATTATTTTCTCCCATTTTGAAGGCTGTCTTTTCACCTTGCTTATAGTTTCCTTTGTTGTGCAAAAGCTTTTAAGTTTAATTAGGTTCCATTTGTTTATTTTTGCTTTTATTTACATTACTCTGGGAGGTGGGTCATGGAGGATCCTGCTGTGATTTACGTCAGAGAGTGTTTTACCTATGTTCTCCTCTAGAACTTTTATAGTTTCTGGTCTTATGTTTAAATCTTTAACCCATTTTGAGTTTATTTTTGTGTATGATGTTAGAAAGTGTTCTAGTTTCATTCTTTTACAAGTGGTTGAGCATTTTTCCCAGCACCACTTGTTAAAGAGATTGTCTTTTCTCCATTGTATATTCTTGCCTCCTTTGTCAAAGATAAGGTGCCCATCAGTGCATGGATTTATCTCTTGGATTTTTGTTTTGTGACATTAATCTATATTTCTGTCTGTGCCAGTACCATACTGTTTTGATGACTGTAGCTTTGTAGTATAGTCTGAAGTCAGGCAGGCTGATTCTTCCAGTTCCATCTTCTTTCTCAAGATTGTTAAGCCAGATTTTTAACTTTCCTCTTTCACCTCCATCAAGAAGCTCTTTAGTTCCTATTCATTTTCTTGCATAAGGACGGTGTCATCTGCATATCTGAGGTTATTGTTATTTCTCCCGACGATCCTGATTTCAGTTTGTGCTTCATCCAGCCCAGCATTTCTCATGATGTACTCTGTAAAGTTACATAAGCATGGTGACAATATATAGCCTTGACATATTCCTTTCTCAATTTGGAACCAGTCTGTTTTTCTGTGTCCAGTTTTAACTGTTGCTTCTTGACCTGCATACAGATTTCTCAGGAGGCAGGTAGGTGGTCTGATATTCACATATAGTTTGTTGTGGTCTACACAATCAAAGTTTTTGGTGAGATCAATAAAGCAGAAATAGATGTTTTTCTGGAATTCTCTTGCTTTTTCGACATGCAACAGATGTTTTCAATTTGATCTCTGGTTCCTCTGCCTTTTCTAAATCCAGCTTGAACATTTGGAAAATCATGGTTTATGTACTGTTGAAGCCTGGCTTGGATAATTTTGAGAATAACTTTGTTAGAGTGTGAGATGAGTTCAATTGTGTGGTAGTTTGAATATTCTTTGGCATTGCCTTTCTTTGGGATTGGAATGAATATTGACCTTTTCCAGTCCTGTCTCCCCTGCTGAGTTTTCCACGTTTGCTGGCATATTGAGTGTAGTACTTTCTCAGGATCATTTTTTAGGATTTGAAATAGCTCAACTGGAATTTCATCCCTGCCACTAGCTTTGTTCGTAGCGATGGTTCCTAAGGCCCGCTTGACATCACCTTCCAGGATGTCTGGCTCTAGGTGAGTGATCATGTTATCATGATTATCTGGGTCATGAAGATCTTTTTTGTACAGTTCTGTGTATTCTTGCAACCTCTTCTTAATATCTTCTGCTTCTGTTAGGTTCTTACCTTTTGTGTTCTTTATTGTGTCATCTTTGCATGAAATATTCCCTAGATATCTTTAATTTTCTTGAAGAGTTCTCTAGTCTTTCCCATTCTGTTTTTTCCCTCTATTTCTTTGTATTTATTGTCAAGGGAGGCTTTCTTATTTCTACTGGCTATTCTTTGAAACTCAGCATTCAAATGGGTATATCTTTCCTTTCTCCTTTGCCTTTTGCTTCTGTTCTTTTTATAGCTATTTATAAGATCTCTAAAGACAACAATTTTGTCTTTGCATTTCTTTTTCTTGGGAATGGTCTTGATCACTGCTTCCTGTACAATGTCATGAACCTCTTTCCATAGTTCTTCAGGCACTCTATCAGATCTAGTCCCTTGAATCTACTTCTCACTCCCACTGTATAATTGTAATGAATTTGATTTAGGTCATACTTCAATGGTTTAGTGGTTTTCCATACTTTCTTCAATTTAATTCTGAATTTGGCAATAAGGATTTCATGATCTGAACCACATCAGCTCCCAGTCTTGTTTTTGCTGACTGTATAGAGCTTCTCCATTTTTGGCTGCAAAAATGTAATAAATCTGATTTCAGTATTGACCATATGGTTATGTCCACAGATGGAGTCTTCTCTTGTGTTGTTGGAAGAGAGTGTTTGCATTCTCTTGCCAGTGCATTCTCTGGGAAAACTCTGTTCACCTTTGCCCTGCTTCATTCTGTACTCCAAGGCAAAACTTGCCTGTTACTTTAGTTATCTTTTGACTTCCTACTTTTGCATTCCAGTCCCCTATGATGAAAGGGACATCTTTTCTGGGTGTTAGTTCTAGAAGGCCTTGTAGGTCTTCATAGAACTGTTCAGCTTCAACTTCTTCAGTGTTACTGGTTGGGGTATAGGCTTGGATGACCGTGATATTGAATGGTTTGCCTTGGAAATGTTCCAGCTGGTTTTAGAAAAGGCAGAGGAACCAGAGATCAAATTGCCAACATCCGCTGGATCATGGAAAAAGCAAGAGAGTTCCAGAAAAACATCTATTTCTGTTTTATTAACTATGCCAAAGCTTTTGACTGTGTGGATCACAATAAACTGTGGACAATTCTGAAAGAGATGGGAATAGCAGACCACCTGACGTGCCTCTTGCAAAATTTGTATGCAGGCCAGGAAGCAACAGTTAGAACTGGACATGGAACAACAGACTAGTTCCAAATAGGAAAAGGAGTACATCAAGGCTGTATATTGTCACCCTGTTTATGTAATTTCTATGCAGAGTACATCATGAGAAACGCTGGACTGGAAGAAGCACAAGCTGGAATCAAGATTGCCAGGAGAAATATCAATAACCTCAGATATGCAGATGACACCACCCTTATGGCAGAAAGTGAAGAGGAACTAAAAAGCCTCTTGATGAAAGTGAAAGTGGAGAGTGAAAAGGTTGGCTTAAAGCTCAACATTCAGCAAACGAAGATCATGGCATCTGGTCCCATCACTTCATGGGAAATAGATGGGGAAACAGTGGAAACAGTGTCAGACTTTATTTTTTGGGCTCCAAGGTCACTGCAGATGGTGACTGCAGCCATGAAATTAAGACGCTTACTCCTTGGAAGAAAAGTTATGACTAACCTAGATAGCATATTCAAAAGCAGAGACATTATTTTGCCAAATAAGGTCAGTCTAGTCAAGGCTATGGTTTATCCAGTGATCATGTATGGATGTGAGAGCTGGACTGTGAAGAAGGCTGAGCGCCGAAGAATTGATGCTTTTGAACTGTGGTGTTGGAGAAGACACTTGAGAATCCCTGGGACTGCAAGAAGATCCAACCAGTCCATTCTGAAGGGGCTCAGCCCTGGGATTTCTTTGGAAGGAATGATGCTAAAGCTGAAACTCCAGTATTTTGGCCACCTCATGCGAAGAGTTGACTCATTGGAGAAGACTCTGATGCTGGGAGGGATTGGGGGCAGGAGGAGAAGGGGACGGCGGAGGATGGGATGGCTGGATGGCATCACTGACTCGATGGATGTGAGTCTGAGTGACCTCCGGGAGTTGGTCATGAACAGGGAGGCCTGGCATTCTGCGATTCATGGGGTCGCACATTTGGACATGACTGAGCGACTGAACTGAACTGAACTGGAAATGAACAGAGATCATTCTGTCGTTTTTGAGACTGCATCCAAGTACTGCATTTTGGACTCTCTTCTTGACTATGATGGCTACTCCATTTCTTCTAAGGGATTCCTGCCCACAGTAGTAAATATAATGGTCATCTGAGTTAAATTCATCCATTCTAGTCCATTTTAGTTCACTGATTCCTAAAATGTCGATGTTCACTCTTGCAATCTCCTGTTTGACCACTTCCAATTTGTCTTGATTCATGGACCTAATATTCCTTGTTCCTATGCAATATTGTGCTTTACCACATCGGACTTTACTTCTGTCACTAATCACGTCCACCACTGTTCATTGTTTTCACTTTGGCTCCATCTCTTCCTTCTTTCTGGAGTTATTTCTTGACTCTTCTCCAGTAGCATATTGGAGACCTACCAACCTTGGGAGTTCATTTTTCAGTGTCATATCTTTTTGCCTTTTCATGCTGTTCATGGGGTTCTGAAAGCAAGAATACCAAAGTGGTTTGCCATTCCCTTCTCCAGTGGACCACATTTTGTCAGAACTTTCCACCATGACCTATTCACCTTGGGTGGCTCTACATGGCAAGGCTCATAGTTTCATTGAGTTAGACAAGGCTGTGGTCCATGTGATCAGTTTGCTTAGTTTTCTGTGGGTGTCATTTTCATTCTTTTTGCCCTTTAAATGATAAGGGTAAGAGGCTTACGTGAGCTTCATGATGGGACAGACTGACTGTTGGAGAATCTGGGTCTTATTCTGGTGGGAGAGGTCATGCTCAGTAAATGTTTTATCCATTTTTTTTTTTTTTTTGATGGGCAGGGCTGTGTTTTCTCCCTGTTTGATGTGATACCAAATTATGGTTGAGGTAATGAAGATAATGGCAACCTCCTTCTAAAGGTCCCATGCAAGGACTGCTGCACTCAGTGCCCCCAACCCTGCCATAGGCCACATGCTTCATGACCCACACCTTCACCAGAGATTGCTGGACATTCACAGCCAAGTGTAGATCAGTCTCTTGTGGGGTCACTGCTCCTTTCTCCTGTGTTCTGATATGCAGAAGGTTTTGTTTGTGCCCTCCACGAGTGTGTTTCTCTAGTCCTATATAAGTTCTGCAATCAAATCCCACTGGCCTCCAAAGTCAAATTCCCTGGGGGTTCTCAATCCCTTTGCCAGTTCCCCAGGTTGGAAAATCTGTTGTGGGTTCTAGAACTTTCTTCACAGCGCAAGGATTTCTTTGGTATAATTGTTTTGCAGTTTATGGGTCATCTGCCCATTGGCTCTATGGTGGTGTTAATGGCAACCTCCTCCAAGTGGGCTTATGGCACAGGCTGTGTGAGGCATGTTTGCTGCACCCAGTCCCCTTGCCCCTGCGCTAGGTCACCTCTGACCTGTACCTCTGAGGAGACACTCAAACACTCAAAGGAAGGTCTCCCTCAGTCTCTGTGGGGTCTCTGTGTCCTAGTGCACACAGGGTTTTGTTTGAACCCTTTGAGCACAAACAGTCACCCCTACAGTCTTCCTGGGGCTTCTCCTTTGACCTTGGATGTGGAGTATCTTTCTTTGGTGGGACTCAATATTCTCCTGTCAATGACTGTTCAGCAGTGAGTTGTAATTTTGGAGTTCATGCAGGAGTGCATGCCCTTTCACTCTGCCATCTTTTATATCCATGGCAATGTAAGGCGGTGGTGGGTGTCAAAGTCTGATGTTTTCTCCATGAACTTGTTTGTATTAAATATTTTCCACAAGCATTTTGCCACAAAACTATTTGGCCTTAAAGCAATTTTGTCATGAAAAATACAACTGGTTGAAGGTTTTTGATTCAACAGTTTGATTTCAACTGGTTGAAATATGCTAGTGTATCTTCCAGTTACTGACAAACTGACAGTTGAGGATGATTTGCCTCAAGAGTTGGTTTCATATTTTGTATCTTTCCTGTTAGCTGGCCCTTTATAAGCCTCAAGTGAAGTGAAATGAAGTGAAGTTGCTCAGTCGTGTCTGACTTTTTGCGATCCCATGGACTGTAGTCTACCAGGCTTCTCTGTCCATGGGATTTTCCAGGCAAGAGTACTGGAGTGGGTTGCCATTTCCTTCTCCAGGGGATCTTCCTGATCCAGGGATCAAACCTAGGTCTCCTGCATTGCAGGCAGACACTTTACCCTCTGAGCCACCAGGGAAGCCTTTATAAGCCTCAACCTCATACCAAATCCTGCAGTGATGCCTCAGACTTAATTCTGCTTTGATTTCACACTCTATGGAATATTTTCATGGAAAATTCAATTTTTATAGGACGACTTAGCATGAAGAAGGGGGATTTGTAGCTCCTCCATTTAGAAAAACACACTAATACGGAAAAAGTACTGCTAAATGCAAAGCCAAAAACAGGTTAGCGCTAATATTACTAAAAAGATAGCAGCTCAAAAAGGGCCAGGTAATACCCCTAGGAAATGGATAGACTTATGAATATGTTTAGAACTATCTTTGACGGTTTAAGGACTAACAAAATATTCTCTGGTTTACAGATGCTTTAATTGAGGTTGATACAGTCTTGATTTTTGCAGAAAATCTCTTGATTGTCTAAGTAGACATATGAAAAATAACAACAAAGTGTTTAAAACATTTTTATTGATGTATAATTGATTTCTGCTGTACAGCAAAGTAACTCAATTATATATATATATATATATATACACACACACACACACATATCTTATTCTTTTCCATATCTTGATTTATCATAAGATATCACAAGGATATAATATCCTCCTGTGCTACACAGTAAGACTTTGTAAAGTGTTAATTTTAAATGAAATGAGAAATAAAAGAAGATATAGTATTGAGGGCAATTGTGTATGTAAAAAGTGAAATACATTGACATTGGTTAAATTAAAAAAAATTATGAAATATGAATGTGACTGTGAAGACATTTATGGTTGACAATGTACCCTTACTTCGGTCATCGCATGTGAGGTTTATGACACAGGACAGGGATTGCTATCACATTTTTCCAGTTGAGGATGTAGGTTCAATAGGATTCAGTGCCTTGCTTAATATCACATGACTTACATGGGGCATAATTATGAGCAGAACACAGACTTAGTTTCCCTATCCCAGAGTTGTCTGGAACATATGGGGGTGCAGGCTAGGAATCTCTGCTCTAGCTTCAAAGCTCTGGGCAAGACACTACTCAGCTGTACCTAAGTGTTGTCTAATTCAGTTGTTGGTCCTGAATCAGAAGTTTTTAGGGAAGGAGATTCAACATGATTTTTCTTTTCCTTTGGTGCAAAAGTCCTTTCTAATATCTAACAGCCTTTTTTTTTTTTTTTTTTCCTCCTGCAATTTAAAACTAATTTATTTTCTCTTGAAACATAAAGCCAGTTTTGATCACATTCTGTTACATTTCCTAAAAGGTAGCCAATTCTATTTTATTTTGTTATATTTATTTTGGACTTCCCTGGTGGCTCAGAGGGTAAAAGCGTCTGCCTGCAATGCGGGAGACCCGGGTTCGATCCCTGGGTTGGGAAGATCCCCTGGAGAAGGAAATGGCACCCCACTCCAGTACTCTTGCTTGGAAAATTCCATGGACAGAGGAACCTGGTACTGCTCCATATTTGAACTGCAGCACTGAGGATTTCTTCGTTGCCACAGGTGGGATCTAAATTCCCTGACCAGGGATGGAAGCCATGTCCCCTGCTCTGGGAGCATGAAGTCTTAGCCACTGGACCACCAGGGAAGTCCCTCGATTTCTATTTTAAATATTATTCCTAATTCTTGAATTCAGTGGCTCTGCTCCAAATTCTTTACATGTTTCATCATCATATAAATTTCCCAGTGATTATACAAGTAAAATCCTCTTGTAACCAATATCAGTATAACATAATCATGCTGTTTAAAAAATATTCCTTGACGTGGGATCAGGATGGTGAACAGTGATGTTTTTCCCTCTTATAGGAAATTATTTAAACACTTTGACCCTCCCCTTCCTTGTCCAAGAAGTGAGGGTAATCGTGCATTGTTTTTGGCCTAACTGAGTTATGAAAAGCAAATGAGGCCAAGCATGAACCACTTTGTAAACTGTAAGGAGCTATAAAAATGAAAGATTTCCACCTAATATGAAGTTCTTGCAAGTCTAGGTGAAAAGTTGTTTTTCTGAAAGTCTGGCAGTTTTCTAAATTTTTGTGGCTAATAAGATACAAATGTGAAGTAGAAAGGGCATACACTATGGATCAGACAGACCAGGGTGACTCTGGCTGTCATTTCCTATCTGCTTAACCTTGGGATGTTAGAGTCACTCTGGTCCCCATCTCTTCACTGGTGACATCAGGATAATATGTCTCAGGACTGTTGAGAGGAATAAATAAATATAAATGACACTGAATGAAAGGTAGCACTTGTTATCATGTTTTTTATATGTATACATAGTACCCTACTTTTCCTGTAGTGTTATTGTGCAACCATTGCTAATGTAGATCATGACTGATATGAGAATTCTGCATAATGTGCTGCTTCTAGGTGAGTGAGTTCTTCAGACCATGAAGTCTTTCCTCTTCGTTTCCTCGCTCCAGCCCACCTTTTAAAACTTATTCCAGCTATGTAGAGGAGGACAATGCCCTGCAGCACCAGAGCAGGAGGAACCTTTGATCCATGAATGGGTACATGGATTGTAGTAGCTCCCCAACCTGGAATGCTCACCTCTATGGTTCAGTGAGAAACATAAATGTTTCTTTGCATTTTTGTTGTATCTCTTTGTTGGAGTAATAATGGTGCTATTATTTACATAAAATTAAAAAATATACTGAAGTATAGTTGATTTACAATTTTGTGTTAGTTTCAGATGTAGAGCAAAACCTATACACATACATATATATAACACTTTGCTTTATATATACACATATATGTGTGTATAATACTATATATGTATGTATATCAATCTATTTACATATATATATACACACACACATACTTTTTCAGATTCTTTTCCATTTTAAGTTACTACAAGATATTGATTATAGTTTCCTGTGCCATACAGTAGGTCCTTATTGGTTATCTCTTTTATATATAGTAGTCTATATGTTAATCTCAAATTCCTAATTTATCCCTCTCCTCCCCTCTTTTCTTCTTTGGTAACCAGAAGTTTGTTTTCTGTGTCCATGAGCCTATTCCTGTTTTGTAAATAAGTTCATCTGTATAATTTTTTAGCTTTCACATATAAGCATTTAGATAAAATTTTTATTTGTAGTTAACTGTTGAGAAACCCATTGTATAATAGTGAGCACACTGTTAAAAAATTCAATGTCTTAAAAATATTTTATTAGTGAATTTTAGCATTTTTTTTGATGTGCATACATATTCATTGTTCTAAAGCTATACTTGTGACTTTTACGTGTAGAAAAATTGTTCTGGACAACTTTAACTGGTAAAAGTTAAAATAGGTAAAAACATATTATGAAAACAATTGTATCTCATATTTACACAAATTTTTGTTGGTATGTAAAATACTCACGTGTATTCTTTTGACATTGCTGTCAACTCCCTGACTTATATATTATCATCCCTATTGATCATAAAGAAGGCTGAGCACCAAAGAATTGATGTTTTTCACCTGCAATGCTGGAGAAGACCCTTGAGAGTTCCTTGGACAGCAAGAAGATCAAACCAGTCAATCTTCAAGAAAATCAATCCTGAATATTCATTGAAAGGACTGATGCTGAAGCTTAAGATCCAATATTTTGGCCATTTGCTGTGAAGAGCTGACTCATCCGAAAAGACCCTGATGCTGGGAAAGATCAAGGGCAGGAGGAGAAGAGGGTGATAGTTGGATGGCATCACTGATTACATGAACATGAGCTTGAGTGATCTCCAGGAGATGGTGAAGGACAGGGAAGCTAGGCATGCTGCAATCCATGAGTTGCAAAAAGTCTGACACAACTTTTCAACTGAACAACAAAATTGTTTAGAAGTTGAAGCTGAGGCTGAAAGTGCTGAATGACCTGTCCAACACAGCATAGCCTATAAGTGATGGAGCCAAATCACAGTCTTCACATCATAAAATTTCTACTAGCAGAACAGCAGTCATCTTGGTTTTGACAATTTATGTAGAAGTGACTTGAATATCAGGCTACTTGATTTCTTATATTAATTTTCATTAAAAATTGGCCCATCTGCGTTTTATAGAATAACTTTTTCCAAGTCAGTTCTGCACTTGATAAAAAAGCTCAAGTTATGAGGTAGGAAAATTGCAAATTTTCTTTGAATTAGTACATTCAATTATTCAGCTAATATCTACCAAATTCCTGTTTTTCACCAGGCACTGTTCTAAGTACTGAGGTTAAAAAAGATGAATTAGACATGTCCTCTCTCTGCATGACAGCTTTACCACATTAGAGGTCTGCACAGCTAATTCCACCCAAAATCTCTCCCAACATTTGGGAAGTTTCTGTATCCACAATGCTGTGCAGAGCACATGTTTAATGAATATTTGGGAAATAAATAATGGAGAAACAAGTTGAGGAAAAGCAGAGGATATAGATGGATTACTGTGGTAGACACTAGACATAAAAGTTCCTGTTTATTATCTAATTTAATTTATATATCAGTTCCATGAAATAGATTTTATTATTCACATTTTACAAATGAAAATGCTGAGGTTCAGAAAGGATTACTTTCAAATTACACAGCTAACAACTGATGGGGAATTTATATTTGAACCTGGACCTAACACCAGAGCAGAACTCCTGGTTCCTCCTCCTGACCAGCATGGAATGTATACTGGAAATGTTCTTTTCCCTTAAAGGCAAAACAAGGCTGTTCTTTCTTTGAATCACTGTCCTGTAATTTATTTTCTTAGCCTGCAACAAAACATCCAGATTTATTTCTTGTAGGGCATCTATGTTTCTCACCAAGCTTATTAATCAAAGATAGACTATTTTGAAAATAACTAGGAACTTTCTGTTAGCAGCCTTTTTTCTGTGATCCCGCTAACTCTCCTCTTCTCTCCTCTCCTCCATTTCCTGGTGCTGCTTTCTTTTTTTTTTTTTTTTGTTTAAGAGTCTATATTAAACATGACAAGATATATTAAGCAAAGGGCACCTGCAATAAACTGCCTAAGAGCATAGCTTAGAATTCAGATTCTTTCTTAGTAAGTCAAAGTCATTTCTCTCTCCTTATTTCAGCCATTTCTGCCAGGTGTTCTCAGCTATAACTGACTGAAGACCTATATATATATATATTTAAAAAATTAATGGTTTTATTGACTTAAAATTCACATACCATAAAATTCATCCTTTTAAATTGTATAATGCAATGATTTCTAGTATATTCACAGAGTTGTGAAACCATCTCTACTAATGCATTTCAGAACATTTTCATCAATCCAGAAAGAAACCTTGTCTGGTACTAGTCACACATCAACCTTTTCTTCCCCACTTTGCTTCCTTTTCTACCACCCCAGCCCCCAGACCACTGGCATGTAATCTATCTTCTATCACTAAATATATGATATGACATATCGTGTTTGGTACTTTGGTGATTGGTTTCTTTCACTTAGCATAATGTTTTGTTCATGTTGTACTATGAATCAGCACTCATTCTTATAAATGGTCAAATAATATTCCACTGTGTGGATGTATTACATTTTTAAAATCCATTCATCTGTCAATGAACATATGAATTGTTTTCATTTTTTTGTTTATTATGTATAATTCTGCTATATTTGTGTACAAGTTTCTGTATGGACATGTTTTCTTTGGGCATATGTCTAACATAAAGTTATTACATATTATCTATATATTATGACTGTTATTGTTATATCATATGGTAATTACTCCTGATAGCTTAGCTAGTAAAGAGTCTTCCTGCAATGCAGGAGACCTGGGTTCGATCCCTGGGTTGGGATGATCCCCTGGAAAAGGGAAAGGTTACCCACTCCAGTATTCTGGCCTGGAGAATTCCATATGCTGTCCATGGGGTTGTAGAGTTGGACACAACTGAACGACTTTCACTTTCACTTCCATGGTAATTATTATATTTGACATTTTCGAGAAGAGCCAAACTGTTTTCCAAAGTGGCTGCTCTATTAATCTTCCTACCAGCAATGTATAAAGGTTCTTAAAAATTTCTTTAGCTTCTGGAAGACATTTATTTTTGTCTATGTCTGTTTAGACATACCCAGAAGGTGTGAAGCAGTATCTCAGTATGGGTTAGATTTGCATTTTTCTAGGTCTAATGGGGCTTCCCAGGTGGTGCTAGTGGTAAAGAACCTGCCTATCAGTGCAAGAGAGAAGAGATGTGGGTTCAATCCCTGGGTTTGGAAGATTCGCTGGAGGAGGGCCCGGCAACCCACTTCAGTATTCTTGCTTGAAGAATCTCATGCACAGAGGAGTCTGGTTGGGCTGTGGTCCATAGGGTTGCAAAGAGTTGGACATGACTGAAGTGATGGCCTAGAGACTAATGGTGTTAAGCATCTTATGACCATTTGTTTATCTTTGGAAAAATGTCTGTTTAAATCCTGTTCTCATTTTTTAATCAGGTTGTCTTTATGTTGTTCAGTTGTAAGAATTCTTATATATTCTGAATACAAATATCTTATCTGCTTAAAAGTCTATATGATACATGGCTTACAATATTTTCTCCTGTTCTGGGGATTGTATTTTCTCTTGATGACATCCTTTGATATACTAATCTAATTTAATGTAATTGTTGATACAGTTGGGTTTTGTGTCATTTACTATTTTGTTTATGTTTTATGCTCTTTGTTTCTATTTTACATATTTCCTGCTTTGTTTGACTTATTGCAGATTTATGTAATTTCACTTTTATTTCTTTTATTGCCTTATTAACTGCACATCTTTTTTTAAGCTTTTACTTGTTGGTCTATTATTTAAAATCTAATCCTTAATTCATCCTACTCTAATTTAGATTGCTATCAGATCAGATCAGATCAGCTCAGTCACTCACTCGTGTCCGACTCTTTGTGACCCCATGAACCGCAGCACCCTAGGCCTCCCTGTCCATCACCAACTCCCGGAGGTCACCCAGACTCACGTCCATCGAGTCACTGATGCCATCCAGCCATCTCATCCTCTGATGTCTCCTTCTCCTCCTGCCCCCAATCCCTCCCAGCATCAGAGTCTTCTCCAACGAGTCAACTCTTCGCATGAGGTGGCCAAAATACTGGAGTTTCAGCTTTAGCATCATTCCTTCCAAAGAAATCCCAGGGCTGATCTCCTTCAGAATGGACTGGTTGGATCTCCTTGCAGTCCAAGGGACTCTCAAGAGTCTTCTCCAACACCACAGTTCAAAAGCATCAATTCTTCGGCGCTCAGCCTTCTTCACCGTCCAGCTCTCACATCCATACATGACCACAAGAAAGACCATAGCCTTGACTAGGCGGACATTTGTTGGCAAAGTAATGTCTCTGCTTTTCAATAAGCTATCTAGGTTGGTCGTAACTTTCTTTCCAAGGAGTAAGCGTCTTTTAATTTCATGGCTGCAGCTACCAGGTAACATATAACAAGTTTACAATATGCATTTTCACCCATTAATTTGTTTGTTGTTATTTTCATGTTTTTCACTTCTGCATATGTCATAAACTCCAAAATATATTATTTTTATTTTAAATAATCAATTATTATTTGAAAAACCTTGAATGCTTTTCAGTGTTTTGTATTTACGCACACATCCACTATTTCTGGCATTAAAAAAAATTATCAGATAACTGAGTTATAATATTTCAGTTACATAGCAAAATTATTCAGAATATATATATTTCTTTTTCATATTCTTTTCCATTATAGGCTACTACAAGATGTGGAATACAGTTTCCTGTCCTTGTTGTTTATCTATTTTATATATAGTAATGTATATATGCTGGGTTTCCTTGGTAGCTCAGCCAGTAAAGAATACACCTGAAATGTGGGAGACCTGGGTTCTATCCCTGGATTGGGAAGATCCCCTGGAGGAGGTCATGGCAACCCACTCCAGTAGTCTTGCCTGGAGAATCCCCATGGACAGAGGAGCAGGGCAGGCTACCTACAGTCCATGGGGTCAGAAAGTCCATGGGGGACCATGACTGAGCAATTAAGCACACACACAGTGTATATATATGCTAATCCAAAATTCCCAGTTTATCCCTCCCCTACCTCTAGCATTCTTCATTTCCTATTGGATAGATAAGAGTTTCTATCTTGGTATCGTTTTCTTTCAGAACTTAGTTTAATACTCTTTCTTAACATTCTTATATTGCTGATCTGATGTGAGGAATTCTTTCAGATTTGTTGGTCTTAAAAGGTATTTATTTTACTTTCATTTTTGAGGGATATTTTCAAAGGTATAGAATTTTAGGTTGACGGGTTTTTTTTTTTTTTTTTTTAGCACTTTAAAATATCTTTCTATTATCTTCTGATTTGCACTCCGCCCCCCCCCCCCCATAGGTAGTTAGTAGTAATTCTTTTTGTTTTATTTTTTTCCTCTGAATATGATTTACCTTTTTTTTCTGGCTCTTTAAAATTTCTCTCTTAATTATTGGTTTTCAGTGGTTTGTTTGTGATGTATCTGGATGCAATTTTATTTGTGTTTTTTTTTTTTTTTTTTTTTTTTCTGATATTTGTTAAGCTTCATGTATCTGTGGGTACATGATTTACCATACTTTTGAAAAATTTTTGTTATTATTTCTTCAAATATTTTTTCCTGGGTCCATCTCCTTCTAAGATTGCAATTACATGCATGATTGCATGATAAACACTTAATTATATTCTACTAGTCATATGGATGCCGTTCAGTCTTTTTTCTTCATCTGTCTTGTGTAGACCCTTTTCTTTCTGTGCTTCAAGTTGGATAGTTTCTATTGTTATTCTTTAGTTTCACTGATCATTATAATTTGGTAGTAGACTCACACTGAAGTTTTTATATTTCAGGTATTATGGTTTTTGGTCCTCCAATTCCATTTTACTTTTTTTAGTAGTTTTCATATTTTCCTTATTATGTCTATGCTTCCCTATGAAGCCTTGATCAGATTTTTGAGAACTCCTTTAAATTCCATGTATGCTATTTCTGTGCCTGTTCCTATTGACTATTTTTTCCTTGTGATTATAATTTACATTTTCTACTTCTTTGTATACCTAGTATTTTATTTTATTTTTTTGGATTCTGGATATTGTCATGTTATAACTTTAATGTTGGCACTTCTATGTTTAATATAAATTGTGATGATTTTATTTTGCTAGATCATTAAGTTACTTGCAGTTCAGACATCTTTCTGAGACTATTTTTTCTTTGCTGAGTAAGCCTAGGGTAGTAGCCTTTAATAAAAAGATTATTTTATATTGGAGTACAGTTGATTTACAGTATTTTGTTAGTTTCAGGTGTATAGCAGAGTGATTCCATTACACATGTGTCTATTATTTTTCAGAGTCTTTTCTCATTTACATTATTATAGAATATCGAGAATTTCCTGTGCTATAAAGAAGGTCCCTATTGGTTATCTATCTGATATGCAGTAGTGCTGCTGCTGCTGCTAAGTCGCTTCAGTTGTGTCCAACTCTGTGCGACCCCATAGACGGAAGCCCACCAGGCTGCCCCTTCCCGGGGATTCTCCAGGCAAGAATACTGGAGTGGGTTGCCATTTCCTTCTCCAATTCATGAAAGGGAAAAGTGAAAGTGAAGTTGCTCAGTCGTGTCCGACTCTTAGTGACCCCATGGACTGCAGCCTACCAGGCTCCTCCATCCATGGGATTTTCCAGGCAAGAGTACTGGAGTGGGGTGCCATTGCCTTCTCTGATATGCAGTAGTATGTATATGTTAATCCCAAACTTCTAATTTATTCCTCCCCCCACCCCACAATCCCCTTTGGTAACCATAATTTGTTTTCTAAATCTGTAAGGCTGCTTTGCAAATAAGTTGATTTGTATATATTTTTTAATGGCTGAGTAATATTCTACTGTATTTACTGAGTAAGTCTAGGGTAGTACCTTTCACATAGGACTAATTCAGACCCTGGACTGAAGTCTGATCTTTCATTTCTCTCTTCTGTTATTTCAGATATTCAGTAAAGTCTGTTTACTTTGGTTGGAATGCAAACATCTCCCAACCTTGTGTGAGTTATGGAAATTTTCCAACTTATGGCTGCCTCATTTCAAGGAATTTCACTCTATGCATAAATGACTTAGTATTCCGCTACACTCACAGTGACTTTAAAGGAGATTTCAAGGTCTTTTCATCTGTCTGTAGCTCCCTCTAGAGTACTAGAGATACAGCTCTCTAGTACTCTATCCACAATTTCTAGCTCTTTTAGGCTCTGAATTCTGTCTTTTTAATTCATTGAAATCATTGTTTTATACTTTAGGCCCTCCTGTTTGTGATATGACCTGAAAGATGTACATTACATAATACATGAATACAAGAAAGAGGCCTTTCTGTTTATTGTGTAAAGACTCTATCAGGGATTATCTTATTTAGACCACTGATTTTTAGCATAATCCTAGGAGATTATGCTGTTCTAAATGTGAGGAAACTGAGATTTGGATAACTTAACTTGAAATCAAACTCATACATTTATTCAAGTATATTTATTGTATGTGTCAGTCTACTGGAGACAACTAGTATATGTTGATGAATCAGACACCGGATCTTGTCTTATGGGGGTCTTGGTGTGGTGAGGAGTCTAATAATAAGCAAGCATATGAAGAAATACACATGTAATCATTGTAATAAGATCCATGAAAGAGTTGAAGATGCTATAGAATAACCTATGGGGGACTTGATGGAAATGTGAAAACCTAAGTGATAAAGGTGGAAAAATATGGCTGAGATTTAAAATATTTAAACAGAGACCTGAAGGAAACTAATGAGCTAGCCACATGTGAAAAGTACAGGAAAGTGTTTCACAAGGAAGGTATGATATCCCTTGAGGTAGAAAGAAAACTTTATGTGTTCAAGGAAGTAAAACAAGACAGAGAGGAGGAAGAATATTGGATGAGGGGTGAACAACCTCAAATGAGGATGGAGAATGGGGTAGGAGTCTGATTATTCAGGGTTTGTAAGGAGGAAAAGATTTGATGAGTTATTTGGAAATTTTAAATGTGAGTTTTATTTTCATTAGTTTATCTAGCATGCAAGACATAGTATTTACGGGAACAAGAGAAGGATGCACAAAAATCATAAAGAAAATATTTTAGTAATATAAGTAGGAGATATCAGTAGCTGAATTTAAAGCAGTGGAAACTGACAGAAATGGGTAGATTCCAGGTATATTTTATTTTATTAGGTCTCCTCTTTTCTCTTCTGGCCACACCACATGGATGTGCAATCTTAGTTCCCTGACCAAGGAGCAAACCTGTGCCCTTCTTTATAAACATAGAGTGTTAACCACTGGCCCAACAGGGAAGTCCCTCCAGGTATATTCTAAAAGAGAAGTTACAAGACTGATGATCAATTAAAATTTGGGATGTTAGAGAAGGCTAAGTCAGGGGTGAAAGAAAGTTTCTATCTTGAGAAACTGTGTTATTAGTTCTGCTATGAACTGAGATGAGAAATACTGCAAAATAAATAGATACATATGAAGGAGGAGATAACTGAAGGATTTAAATTGGCATATGTTGAGCTTGAGGTAACCAAGAGGCCTCAAGGTAGAGATATATGGTAAATATTGGTTATACAAGAAAACACAGAGGAGCAGTATTGGCTGAGAAATAAGTGGGTAATTGTCGACATATAGATGGTATTTAAAGCCATATAAATGGAGGAGCACTGATAGATCATTCAGAAAGGAATGAGAAGAATAAAGGTCTAAGGTTCTACTGGTCATAAACTCTGGCTTTTAGAGGTTAAGTGAAGGAAAAGCATGTTCCAGTGACAATGAATAGTAACTGTAGTTGTAGAAGGAAAGCCATGAGAAATTAACACAAAACCATGAAAGCTTTTTTTAAGGAAGAAAATAAGAAAAGGAAGTAACTCTCAGTTTCAGCCCTTGGTAACCTTGGCAGTCTTGGTTGCTATGGTGGTATGATGGGGGCAGAAGTCAGATTAGAGTGGTTTGAAGAGTTAATAGAATGTCAGGAAGGGGAGAAGAGCATAGACAATTCTTGTGAGCACTTAGACTGTGAAGAGGAGTGGAGAAAATACACATCGAGGAAGCGCTATTTTAGGATGACAGAAAATGGAGAATTTCTGTATGCTGAATTATGCCACTAAAGAGGAATAAAAGTTTTGTGATGCAAAAGAGGAGCGATACCTATACAAAGGAAGGGGTTTCAGAACCCACATGAAACAATAACCCTTGGGAAAAAGAAAAGAAAATTATTCCACTGTAACTGGAAGAAAGAACAAAAAGAAAAAATAGGTATAGATGCAGGTGGTTTTGTAGATGTAGTGATGGGCCATCAGGGATTTCTGAGGGACTAAATATTTATGTATTTAGAATATCTAAAGGCAGTTGATCCTTATATCTGTGGGTTCTTCTGCACCTGTAAATTCAAGCAATCATGGGTCAAAAATATTCAGGAAAAAACTTCAGAAAACTTCAAAAAGTAAAACATTTACATTGTATTAAAAACTATAAGTAATCTAGGAATGATTTGACATGTAGGGGATAATATGCCTAAGTTATATGCAAATACTATACCATTTTATATAAGGAACTTGAGCATCCTCAGAATAACTATAGAAGAGTCAAGGTTATCAGCAGAAAATGAGGGGTAGGGGGAAGAAGTATGACTTATGAGAAGAGAAGAAAGTGGAGAAGATAAGAAATAATCCTCTTGGAGATCCAGGAACCATGGAGTAGTGTAGCCAAGCAGTGTAGAGAGTACAACTACATTTGAGATCGTGCTTAATAGAAAACATTTTAATCCACTTGTGTGATTTTCCTCCTGTTAAGTTCCTCATGTATAGCACAGAAAAGATATCCCCACTGGGAACAAGGGAGTTGAGGGTTTAAGGAAAGAAGTAATAGCACAATATTGTACAACTGCTAAATGTGAGGTATTTGCTTTCCTTTCATTAAATTTGTGATCTTGGACACAGTATTAGTATATGTGCACCTCAGTTTCCTCATCAGGAAGATAGAGGTAATAAAAGCCCCTATACTTTGTGGTTATTGCAAATATTAAACATATTATTACATGTAAAATGTTTAGACCAGTGCAGGATATGTAATGGCTCCCACTATGATTTTTATTATTGTTTTTATTAAGACCATGGTTTCTAAACAGAACAAGAATGGAAATTAATTAAGAAGAAGATAGATGGATAGGGAGAAAATAGTGAAACAATGGTATATAGGTCATATTAATGTAGAATTAACTATAGTAGTTACACTAGAATAAGAAAGTTGATAGGATAAAAAGTTGGTGTCAGAGCTGGAAGTTAGCATTCAAGATTTTAGGAATGGTCAAGATATTTCTGATAATAAAATATTTTTTGGAAAAAATAATAGTGATAGATTATACTATTGTTCTAAATTATGTAATATTCTCCTCCCCGTATCAGTATTATGCATGATTTTCCCTAACATGTGCCTCGATCTCCCTCATGTTATACCCTGTGAAAGGGACATATTAATTATTTATTGACTGAGTCAGGCTTGGCCATGTGACTTGCTTTGGTCAATAGAATATGAACAGAAGTGACACTGACCATTGTTAAGCAACAGCTTTAATGACTCTGCCATTCCCGACCTCCCTCTCTCTGTTTGTGTTTTTTTCCCCCTACAACCCAATATGTTTCAGACAGGGACTGCTCCTTCACTCTAGACTCCAGACATATGGAGCAGAGCTGCAGCTTACCAGTAGCTGACATTTCACATGAGTAAGAAAAAACATATATCTAAATTATGTTACAAGGTGCTGAGATGTTGGAGCTGTTTCTTACTGACACTTAAGCAAAAACTGACTAATACAAATAGAATGGCTGGTGTAGAGCGGAGCTAATGGTTTTTGGAGGTGAAAAGCTCAAAGATCTGAAAGGTCAAGGCTTTGAGAGGACAGTTACTCACATGAATGCTGCTAAGTCGCTTCAGTCGTGTCCGACTCTGCGCGACCCCATAAACGGAAGCTCACCAGGCTCCCCCATCCCTGGGATTCTCCAGGCAAGAATACTGGAGTGGGTTGCCATCTCCCTCTCCAATGCATGAAAGTGAAAAGTGAAAGTGAAGTCGCTCAGTCGTGTCCGACTCTTAGCGACCCCATGGACTGGAGCCCACCAGGATCCTCTGTCCATGGGATTTTCCAGGCAAAAGTACTGGGGTGGGGTGCCATTGCCTTCCCCGACTCACATAAATAACCAATTGAAATTGCCACATATTATAACTAGAATTAGGTTGGAAGGAAGTACTGTGTGCAAGGAGTTCAAGATTTCAATGAATGGTGCACATTAACAGAGATAATGGTAGAAATAGAAAGTAAAACTGGGTAGTTTCTTAGAGGAGGAAGGAATTATTATAAGAGGAACAGAAATACAGTCAGCTATAAAGAACAAAATAAAACTAATCCTACTTTCTGGTCTGCTAGTGTAAGATGAATATGCTTACATTGGAATAGACAATAGAGGAAGTAAAGACTTGGAGATATGGTTAAATTTTTGTAAAGTGAAATTTCCAGAAGAGGATGTGGAATGAAATTGGGTCATTTAAGGGAGCTGGTTGGTTACAAAATGACAGCTCCAGAAAGCAGTGAAGATTTAGGAGAGCTGGAGGAGGGAAGGATTGAGTCACACTAACAAATATGTAAAGAATATGTGGTGTGGAGTTAGGGTGATGAATAGCCTAGGAGGCTTGGACTTCTAGTCATGACTGAGGTCATCAGGAATGGGAGGATTGATGGAGTAGTAATGGCAGGAGTTTAGTTCCAGTACTGCGGTTCTTAATACTATAATGGTGTCCAGGGAAGATGCTCTTTCACAATCCAGTCTATTTGAAGGATGCCTTATGTGATTTGTTCAGAGTCATGGATGTTGAAAACAGAGATACCAGGGGGGAGAGGAAAGGGATAAACTGGGAGACTGGGACTGACATATTCACATTACTATATATAAAATAGATAACAAATCAGGACCTGTTATACAGCACAGAGCATTCTACTCAATACTCTGTAATAACCTCTATAGGAAAGGGATCTAAAGAAGAGTGTGTGTGTGTGTGTGTGTGTGTGTGTGTGTGTGTGTGTGTATGGCTTATTCACCTTGTTGTACACTTGCAACTAACACAACATTGTAAACCAACTATCTTCCAAGACAAATTGAAAAAAGAAAACAGAACTGGTTTTTGAAGTTTACTCCTTGCCTTTAAAAAATTATTTATTTGGCTGCACCAGGTCTTAGCTGAGGTATGCAGGATCTAGTTGCCTGACCGGGGGATCAAACCTGGGCTCCCTGAACTGGGAGCATAGAGTCCTAACCCCTGGACATTGAGGAAGTGCCCTGCCCTTGTATTTTGATCTCTCTCCCACCTCCCACTCCTTCCTCTAGATATTAGTGTTTCTAGTACCCCATGACAGAGTTTCTTCAGCATTCCCTTTTGCATATAGCACTAAGTGGTTCAGGATTATTCTCTTCCTTGAACAAATTCCCTTTAACAATGAGACTTCAAGAATCATACTAGGTCTCTGAAAGAAATAAATATGGTCACAGATTATCCAGTGCCCCTTAAGTTTCTCTATAACTTTACCTGTACAGAACTGGCTTTTCTAACTTTGGCATTCTCTGTGGATAAAGACAGAATTAAGAATTTCAGAGCCTCAAGAGATATTATTAGCTGAATATTCCTAAGTGCTCCATAATATTAATAAAATGATCATTTTATAATCATTGTAGCATGTAACAGTTTGTACTTTTTCATTACAACAAGATTGCTTGCTAAAGTTGGGAATATAAAAAACCCACATTAATAATTAAACCAAAATGGGGGTAATTGCCCTTGCATGAGCAATTGCTAGTTTATTAAACTGCTTACTCTGCGAGTATTGTTCAGTGTTCAAACACAGAAGTAGCAATCATTAAGACTGCCAAAATTATAGCTCTTATTTATTTAGCACCTTATACACAATCATATCAAATAAGCAAAACAAAATTTCAATACTTTATAGAAATAAACTTTGACCTTGAGATCTCCAAATAGATTTCTACCTTATTTCACTCTGCTCATGTTATTGAAGCTACATCATTATTGCATTGACAAAATTTGGGTTCTTGTTGGTTTCCATTTTTAGCTCAAAGAAGTGTCATTTACAAACTTTAGTTGGATTTCAGTGGCAGAATGGAGAAATCTGAAAATCTACTATATTTCAAAGGGGGGCTTCCTCCCAGTGAATTTGGAGCTTAATAAGAAATGCAAAGTATCCACCTGTGCTTCTGTTGAAACAGATCTCTTTCCCATCATGACCATGGTTGAAATTTGCCGAAGGGAAAAAAATACAAAGTAACAATGATAGTGGGAAATAGATGGGGAAACAGTGGAAACCGTGTCAGACTTTATTTTTGGGGGCTCCAAAATCACTGTAGATGGTGACTGCAGCCATGAAATTAAAAGACGCTTACTCCTTGAAAGGAAAGTTATGACCAACCTAGATAGCATATTCAAAAGCAGAGACATCACTTTGCCAACAAATGTCCACCTAGTCAAGGCCATGGTTTGTCCTGTGGTCATGTATGGATGTGAGAGTTGGACTGTGAATTAGGCTGAGCGCGGAAGAATTGATGCTTTTGAACTGTGGTGTTGCAGAAGACTCTTGAGAGTCCCTTAAACTGCAAGGAGATCCAAGCAGTCCATTCTGAAGGAGATCAGCCCTGGGATTTCTTTGGAAGGAACGATGCTAAAGCTGAAACTCCAGTATTTTGGCCACCTCATGCGAAGGGTTGACTCACTGGAGAAGACTCTGATGCTGGGAGGAATTGGAGGCAAGAGGAGAAGGGGAATGACAGAGGATGAGATGGCTGGATGGCATCACTGACTAGATGGTCGTGAGTCTGAGTGAACTCTGGGAGTTGGTGATGGACAGGGAGGCCTGGAGTGCTGCGATTGATGGGGCTGCAAAGAGTCAGACATGACTGAGCGACTGAACTGAACTGAACTGAACAATGATAGTGATGGAGAAAATAATGATGAGACTAGCAGACATCTTTACTGAATGTATCTTTTGTTCCAGGTACTTTACATTAGTTTTTGTTCCTCTACAAAACTCCTGCAAAATGGGTTTTATTATTTCTATTTTGTGTATGGGGTACTTGAGACTCAATGAGGTGGTAAAAACCTATCCCCCAGTCATTCAACAACTTATACCTGGCAGAATTTGGATCCAGATAAAACTGTCTCAAAGTTATACTGCCTCTCAACCACAAAAATTTGCATCACCTTTCCAGTAGTGTCTGGATGCTATGATCATTTTCTCACTCCCTCTTTTGATATAGTAATGAAAAATTGTCTCACTATAACACAATATCTGGGATTCCCTTGTAGCTCAGCTGGTAAAGAATGTGCCTGCAATGCGGGAGACCTAGATTTGATCCCTGGGTTGGGAAGAGCCTCTGGAGAAGGGAAAGGCTACCCAGTCCAGTATTCTGGCCTGGAGAATTCCTTGGACTCTATAGTCCATGGGTCACAAAGAGTCGGACATGACTGAATGAATTTCATATCATATCATAACAAAATATTTGTTAAAATTATCATAATAACAAGACACTTTCATGCTTGTTAAATAAATACACATTATTTCTGTAGATCATGACCCATGGGATAGGTATTACTGTCACCGGTAAAACTGAAGTTCACAAAGTTTATGTAACTTGCTGAAGGCCACGTAGCTACTAAGTGACAGAGCTAATAATGTTTCTTGGGTCTTCTAACTCTATGTATGCTTTTCACTGTGCCACTGGGTCTCTCAAATGATTTTTTTTGTCTGAAAGATAACAGTTTGCAGAGTCCTTTCATTATATTAATTTGAGTTTATTGATTTTCATGATAGGATTTTATTCTATATATGAATCTTATAAAGTTTTATTAGGATGTATCTAAAATTGATTCTTGTGGTATGAAGTTCGGTTATTTTAGAAGTTTAACTGTTTCTTTCTAACAGCAGATAAGTGTAGTCCTCATAGGAGTGTCAACGAATATGTTTTGGAAGATACATGTTGTGTTAGTAAGCAAAAATGTCAGCTTTATCTGTGTGATGAAGGCATTAAGAATATCAGATGAATAATATAGACACTCTTGATTCCTTCTCATTTCTTTTTTTAGAGAATACAAGTGAAGATCCAATAGTTTTTTCTCTCTCTCTTCTTGGATTGTAGCCCATGATCATTTAGTCGTTAAGGAATAGAGCTGTGATTTGAATCCAAGCCTCTGCCACTGAAGCCAGTCTTTCTATCTGGCATGTTATGCAGCCAACCTGAACTCTCTGATAAGTTAGCCCTTCAAGTTTCTTTCTTTTCTTCTTTTTTTTTAACCACAACATTCTCTGGACAAAATGGTTTCCACTTCTCTTTATTCTACTCTCCCAAACCACTTATAAATACTTGTTCATATTTCACAATCCAGCTTCAATACAACTTCATTTATTCAACAACATCTCTCAGTCACTAACCATATGCTAGAGACTATGCTAATGTTGAGGAAAAGATTTGAAAGAAAGATGTAGTTTCTGGCCACGAAAATAATAGTCTAAGGGCAAGACAGACAATTAAGGCAACAGTAATATGATAAATGGGACTTCCTTCAGATGATAAAAGATCGGCTTGTAATGCAGGAGACCCGGGTTCAGTCCCTGGGTTGGAAAGATCTCCTGGAGAAGGGAGTGGCTATCCACTCCAGTATTCTTGACTGGAGAATCCCATGGAGAGAGGAGTCTGGTGGGCTACAGTCCATGGGGTGATAAAGAGTTGGACACAACTAACACAAACATTATAAGTAGCAAAGGGTAGGAAACCATTAACTGAAGATACCACCATTGCTGGAGGTCACAAGTGATCAGATAAGGAAAGCTTAAACCATAGAAATAACACCAATCAGATCCTCCAATGTAGTCAAGCTCAATATACCAACCATGTACAATCTCCAAGTTTCTAGAGTATTGGGAACCCAGTGTGGGGTTATTTTAATGAACCAAAGTCACACTGGCTAAATTTTATTGTGCCGTTGGTGTAATCAGACTCTATGACACAGGTGAGTTGTATTTCTCTATATCTTTGTTTTCACTGTCTGCTGATCTCCACTGTGCATTTCCACTTTTCATAATGACAGAAGGGTCCCCCTCATGACTGAATTAGTTTTGCTATTCATTACTTGGCAATCACACCTGACAACTCCTGAACCCCTGATCACCAGTAGAAACTCTTACCACTCTACTGTAAACAAGCTCTAGGAGGTCACTGTGTGGACTTTATCATCACTCAGTATTGCTTCACCATCAAGGTCTTACAGTGAGAATCTCCATCACTTCATAGCCCTCTTCCCTTCTATTTCATAGACTTGTCACTGCTTAATCCATCCCACCACTCTCTGTACTTCTAGACCAAGTATCTTTTCTAGTCATAGGATATTGGACATGTCACTTAAGATTTTAGACCCCCAGAATCTTTATCTGTATAATAGGGATCTTACTACCACTTGAGGAGCCACTGTAAAAATTAGCTTAGATAAACTGTAAAACTGCTTCTGAGGTCTTTCATCATTTGCTTTGTACTGCTTCTTTGACATTCACCATACACGGCTTTTGGGGAAGGCAATGGCACCCCACCCCAGTACTCTTGCCTGGAAAATCCCATGGATGGAGGAGCCTGGTGGGCTCCAGTCCATGGGGTCGCTGAGAGTCGGACACGACTGAGCAACTTCACTTTCACTTTTCACTTTCATGCATTGGAGAAGGAAATGGCAACCCACTCCAGTGTTCTTGCCTGGAGAATCCCAGGGACGGGGGAGCCTGGTGAGCTTCTGTCTATGGGGTCACACAGAGTCGGACACGACTGAAGCGACTTAGCAGCAGCAGCAGCATACACTGCTTTGTGGCAGGATAATGAATGTATATTTCATTCCAGAATCTTTTAGATTCTAAACCCAAGAAGAAGTATACATAATCTATACTTCTTACAAAACTTGAAAATAATAGATGGTAAACAGGTAAGACATTGTAATGTTTTAATGAAGGAAATACAGTTTTTCTGTGTCCTTAAATCATCATCGATGTTCTGTTTTAATATCCCTTTACCTCTTTACTGAGAGGATTGTTTTAATATGTTTAGTCAGATTAAGATAAGTTGTTCCTGAGCTTATCCCCTGATGCTCAGAACCCACTTTCTCCTGCATGTCTCCAACTTAGTATCCAACAGTAGCATTTTAACAGTCGGAGTCAGAGCTGAAGATCCTGTGGCTGACTTGAGGCTGGGGTTTCAATAAGACTGTTTCACAGCAACAGTGACCTTGATATGATATTTATTTTTTTCATGAGATCTACCACCTGTCCTCATTTTCCTCCATACTGTTCCCATTTAGGGACATGAAGCCCCAGTCTGGGAGAAAGGTGGCAGGGATGTGAAATTTTCCTTGCAGTCTTTTTTTTTTTTTTTAATGTGCCACAGTTTCATTCCCTTTGGCCAGCTGGTTTAACATTTAATAAACAGTTATTGAGTACATGTTATTTGTAAAGAACAATGGCCATTTAAGGAAAGTATTAGCTCATGAGCTATAGTTGCTTCACAAAAATTATTTAGACTTGAGAAGGATTTCTGCTTTGTGTGTCTTCATTATTAAATTAGTATCCAGGGAAGGGTAACATACCTACATTTTATGTAAGATTACGATTCTTGAGACTGGGACATGAGAAAACTGGGCACAATTATCTCTAAAATCTCTTCCAGTTCTAAAGGACTAGCCAGCCCCTACTGGAATTAGGGATCATCTGTGAACTAAAGCATCCATTCCTAAGACTGAAATTTGTTTCAAGGAAGATTCACCCAACTTTGTGCAGCTACTGCAGACCTAAGGATGATTATTATGAAGAATGATAACCAAACATTATGATCATGTCTATGTGTGGTCAGTGAATCAAACCAAATTGGGAGTTTAGTCATGATTGATTTTCTTGGCATCCAGTGAGGTGATGACTGTTTTATAGGCGCAAATGAGTGGTTTTGTGTGTGGTGGTGCCACAGATTCCCAGCCAAACTGGTGACTGCATCTGCCACCTGGGGTTTTGATGGCAGGAAGCTGTGTCCTGGTGTCTGGCCAGCTGACTCAGCCACTGCCTGGACCCTGAGCCAATGACTGTCCCCAGAAGACAGTCCCAAATCTCCTTTCGGTCCAACCTGTGAGGGCCTTAGGAAAATCTGTGCCCCTCTGCGTGTTCCATGGCTTTTTAGCTGTATAGTCCTAGAACACGTAGTTTACTTACTCTTAGCCTCTGCTTCCTTCACAGGATTGTTGAGAGCATTCTCTGAAATTTAAAGCTCCTACAACACAGAGGAGGACTTCAGTAATATTGTTTTCCTTTTGCCACAGCACCCTTTCCTCATTCATAGCTGTCATGCCCCTTGGCACAGCAGGCATCTGAAAGTTTAATTGTAGCAATTATTTACCGAGGCAAAAACATACTCTCAGCTCAATCCCACCCTCCACCTACCATGCTGTGCCCACACAGCTGAATCTGTTGGAAGAAAACACACAGTCCCATAGCCTGACTTTAGACTCCTGGTCACTCAGCACCAGTAGGCTGCAGGCTGCATGGCAGACCCAGTCCATTCATTCTCCTGCTTTCCTCCATGACAACTTCATACCTCCCCTCTCGTCTCAAACCTCCATCATCTTCTCTCCAGTCTCCTCTTCCTATTCCAGTGGGAAAACAGAAGCACTCAGCAGATGATCCTCACAAGTTCCCTCCCTCCCCACACCAGTGGATCTACTAGCACCTATGTTTATGGATGCCACCTTAGTTTTGTTAGTGTGGACGGACTCTCTTCATCACATCCATGACCAGCTCTTCCCTTGGGCAAAAACTTCTATCCCTTCTCATTGAGTCCCAGTAAGTCTTCCCTTTTTCTTTGGCATCAACAAATTTTTTCTCTTTGTTGGACCTTTCTCAACATAAACATGCTTTGGTTTCTCCTATCTAAAACGAAAAACTGTCTTTCATGTTCCCTCTCCCTTAGCTAGGGCACCAGTTCTTGACTGAAAAATTCATTTAAAATCTTTGAAATGCAAAATGAAACCACAATGAGGTATCACTTCAACACCAGTCAGAATGGGATCATCAGGAAATCTACAGATAATAAACTCTGGAGAGGGTGTAGAGAAAAAGGAACCCTCTTATGTTGTTTGTGGAAATGTAAATTGGTACAGTCATTATGGCAAACAACATGAAGATTTCTTGAAAAAACTAAAAATAGAGCTACCATATGACCCAGAAACCTTACTCCTGAATTTCTGGGTCATATGGTCAGGAAAAAAAAATGAAAAATCCTGTTCAAAGGATACATGCCCCCCAGTGTTCATAGTAACATTATTTACAATAGTCAAGACATGGGAAAAAACCCAAGTGCCATCAACAGATGATTGGCTTAAGAAGATATACACACACACATATATATATATATATACATATATATAATAAACACACACATATATATATAATGGAATATTAATATCCATAAAAAGAATGAAATAGTGCCATTTGCAGTAACATGGATAGACCTAGGGATTATCATACTAAGTGAAATAAGTCAGATAGAGAAAGGCAAATATCATATGATTTCACTTCTATGTGGAATCTAAAAAAAAATAATACAAATGAATCTATATACAAAACAGAAACGGGCTTAAAGATATAGGAAGCAAATTTAGGGTTATAGAGGGGAGAGCGATGGGGGAAGGGACAAATTCAGAGTATGGGATTAGCAGATGCAAACTACTGTACATAAGATAGATAAGCAACAAGGATTTACTATATATCACAGGGAACTATATTCAAAATTTGTAATAGCCTCTAATGAAACATGATCTGAAAAAATATGCAACTAAATCACTATGCTATACAGCTGAAACTAACAATAATATTGTGAATCGACTATACTTCACTAAAAAAGATATTTGTGTAATCCTTGCTGTCTCACCTTTTTTTTCCCTCATTCTCTCTTAAATTCACTACAGCCAAGATTTTGACTCCATCTTTTCCCCAAAGTAACTCTGGTCATGATTACCAATAATCTGTCACTAAATCTAGTAGTTACTTTGTAGTCCTCATCTAATTGACCTATCAGCAGCATTTAACACAGTGAATCATTTCCTTTTCTAGAAATACTTTCTTCTTCACTTTATTTCTGGGTCCATCGAATTTTCTCCAGCCTCACTGATCACTATTTTTTTCTCTTTACTTGCATCTTCTCTATTCCTCAAACACTTAATTGCCCTTAATATAGCAACTTCATCTTTCGAGTTGCTGAGGTCAAGTATTTTAGTGTCACTTGTAATTCCTCTTTCTTTCACTCCCTGTATCTGATCCATCTATAAATCCTATTGGTCCTATCTACAAAATATTCAGAATCTGACTTCTCACCATTGCCTCCTACCTTCCCATTCAAGCCACCCTATTCTCTTCTCTGAATTTTGCAGTCATCTCCTGACAGAATTTCCTGCTTATTCTTCTGTCTGTCTACCATCTAGTCTTATCGGAACAGCCAGAGGGAACTTGTTAAATTAAATGATCAGATTGTCACATATAATGAACACCTCAGATTTTCTCAATATCATCTGATGGCTCCCACTTCATTCAAAGTAAAATCCAGAGTCCTTACAGTGACCTCAACTGGTTGGGGTCATCGTTATCTTCCTGTTGTCATATCTAGTGATGTGTCTTTGGTCCTCATCTTTATGTGTCATCAGCATTTGTCTCAATTGATCATTATCTTTAAAAATGCTTTCTATACTTGGCTTTTGAAATACACATTTTCTTGGTTTACTGCTGACCTAAGTAACTGGCAACTTCAAATCAGTTTTTGTTGTTCCATCCTTGTATTTTCTAGATTTTATGATATATACCAGAGCTTGTATTGGAGTAATGTCTGTCCTCTCTCTTATTTTTTATTCCCATGGCTTTAAATATCATTTATATGCTGAAGCCTCTCAAGTTTATGTTTCTAGCCCTGGGGTCTGGGTATGTCAATCCTATCTATTATACTTCTGATTGTCTAAAAGTCATCTCAAACTTAATATATATAGAAGATAATTTTTGAGTTTCAACTCTAAAATTATTCTCTCTGCTCAGGTTTCCTTATTTTAGTAAATGATACCGTTTTCTGTGGTTGCTTAGACTAAAGACCAGGAGAGATTTTTGTTTCATCTTTTTCTCTTTATTATAGCAATTCATTAATAAATACTATTGAGTCTATAGTTGAAATATATCCTACATCTGATATTGTTTAAATAAAACAATGATGAATGAATAGATGGATGAGTGTATAGATAGATATGGACCTAATTTTTAACTTATTCCTCTGGAAATTGCTCCAAAAGAGCCCTTTAAGAATATAAAATGAAGGAACTTCTTTCTGGGATATACTACATTAATTTGTGAGGCTCTACTGTATATAGTGGGCATCCCAGGTGGTACTAGTGGTAATGCAGGAGATGCAGGAGATGTGGGTTCAATCCCTGGATGGGAAATATTCCCTGGAGGAGGGCAAGGCAATGCACTCCAGTATTTAAGCCTGGAGAATCCCATGGAGAGAGGAGCCTGGAGGTAGGCTATGGTCCACAGAGTCACAAAGAGTTGGACATGACTGAGGCAACTTAGCAAGTATGCACACACTGTATACAGTAGATGCCCAACTAGTATTCATTAATATCAAGAAAGAAGTATTATCAAGGTACAGATAGTGAATAAACAATCTAACGTAATTTCCCCCAAATGGTTCAAACATTTCACAAAACATGCTTAAAAAACCCCAGTTAATTTAGAGAAACAACCATGCTCATTTTACATCTGGGGGAAACAAAACATTGAAAAGTAAAATAACTTGTATAAAATTATGGATATGGTTCACTTAGTTATAATGGACAGGAGTGGAAACAAATAGACCAGTCAGGTGGTAGCTTCAGCAATCTAGGGAAATATAGGAACTTTCCACTTTAGCATAGATATGCTTGGAGTAAAGATGTCTACAAAGCAGATATAAGAAATTATATTTTATCTTTTAATTCTATTATTCAATTAGATATATGTTATCACAGGATGAATTATATAATACACTTATTGAACAGTCAAGTGTTGAAGAAGCTGAAGGTGAATAGTTCTATGAAGACCTACAACACCTTCTAGAACTAGTTCTATGAAGACCTACAAGACCTTCTAGAAATAACACCCAAAAGAGATGTCTTTTTCATTATAGGGGACTAGAATGCAAAAGTAGGAAGTCAAGAGATACCTGCAGTAACAGGCAAGTTTGGCCTTGGAGTGAAAAATGAAGCAAGGCAAAGGCTAACAGAGTTTTGCCAAGAACTCACAGGTTGTAGCAAACACCCTCTTCCAACAACACAAGAGATGACTCTACACATGGACATCACCAGATGGTCAACACCAAAATCAGATTGATTATATTCCTTGCAGCCAAAGATGGAGAAGCTCTATACAGTCAGCCAAAACAAAACTGGGAGCTGACTGTGGCTCAGATCATGAACTCCTTATTGCCAGATTCAGACTTAAGAAGAAAGTAGGGAAAACCACTAGACCATTCAGGTTTGACCTAAATCAAATCCCTTACAATTATACAGTGGAAGTGAGAAGTAGATTCAAGGGATTAGATCTGAAAGACAGAGTGCCTGAAGAACTATGGATGGAGATTTGTAACAAAGTACAGGATGCGGTGATCAAAACTATCTCCAAGAAAAAGAAATGCAAAAAGGCAAAATGGTTGTTTGAGGAGGCCTTACAAATAGCTGTGAATAGAAGAGAAGCGAAAGGCAAAGGAGAAAAGGAAAGATATATCCATTTGAATGCAGAGTTCCAAAGAATAGCAAGGAGAGATAAGAAAGCCTTCCTCAGTGATCAATGCAATGAAATAGAGGAAAACAATAGAATGGGAAAGATTAGAGATCTCTTCAAGAAAGTTAGAGATACCAAGGGAACATTTCATACAAAAATGGGTGTAATAAAGCACAGAAATGGTATGGACCTAACAGAAGCAGAAGATATTAAAAAAAGGTGGCAAGAATACACTTCTGTGTATATAACTAACCTGTACAAAAAAGATCTTCATGACCCAGATGGTGTGATCACTCACCTAGAGCCAGACATCCTGGAATGTGAAGTCAAGTGGGCCTTAAGAAGCATCACTATGAACAAAGCTAGTGGAAGTGAGGGAATTCAAGTTGAGCTATTACAAATCCTGAAAGATGATGCTGTGAAAGTGCTGCACTCAATATGCCAGTAAATTTGGAAAACTCAGCAGTGGCCATAGGACTGGAAAAGGGCAGTTTTCATTCCAATCCCAAAGAAAGGCAATGCCAAAGAATGCTCAAACTACCACACAATTGTACTCATCTCACATGCTAGTAAAGTAATGCTCAAAATTCTCCAAGCCAGGCTTCAGCAATACGTGAACCGTGAACTTCCAGATGTTCAAGCTGGTTTTAGAAAAGGCAGAGGAACCAGAGATCAAATTGCCAACATCCACTGGATCATCGAAAAAGCAAGAGAGTTCCAGAAAAACATCTATTTCTGCTTTATTGACTATGCCAAAGCCTTTGACTGTGTGGATCACAACAAACTGTGGAAAATTCTCTAAGACATGGGAATACCAGACCACCTGACCTGCCTCTTGAGAAACCTGTATGCAGGTCGGGAAGCAACAGTTAGACACGTACATGGAACAACAGACTGGTTCCAAATAGCAAAAGGAATACATCAAGGCTGTATATTGTCAGCCTGCTTATTTAACTTATATGCAGAGTACATCATGAGAAACGCTGGACTGGAAGAAACACAAGTTGGAATCAAGATTGCTGGGAGAAATATCAATAACCTCAGATATGCAGATGACATCACCTTTATGGCAGAAATGAAGAAGAATTAAAGTGCTTCATGATGAAAGTGAAAGAGGAGAGTGAAAAAGTCAGCTTGAAGCTCAACTTTCAGAAAACAAAGATCATGGCATCCAGTCCCATCACTTCATGGCAAGTAGATGAGAAATAATGGAAACAGTGACAGACTTCATTTTTGGGTGCCAAATCACTGCAGATGGTGACTGCAGCCATGAAATTAAAAGATGCTTGCTTCTTGGAAGAAAAGCTATAACCAAGCTAGAAAGCATATTAAAATGCAGAGACATTACTTTGCCAACAAAAGTCTGTCTAGTCAAGGCTATGGTTTTTGCAGTGGTCATGTTTGGATGTGAGAGTTGGACTATAAAGAAAGCTGAGTGCCAAAGAATTGATGCTTTTGAACTGTGGTGTTGGAGAAGACTCTTGAGAGCCCCTTGGACAACAAGGAGATCTATCCAGTCCATCCTAAAGGAAATCAGTCCGGAATGTTCATTGGAAAGACTGATGCTGAAACTCCAATACTTTGGCCACCTGATGCAAAGAACTGACTCATTGGAAAAGACCCTGATGCTGGGAAAGATTCAACGTGGGAGGAGAAGGGGATGACAGAAGATGAGCTGGATGGATGGCATCACCGACTTAATGGACATGAGTGTGAGTAAACTCTGGGAGTTGGTGTTGGACAGGGAAGCCTGGTGTGCTGCAGTCCATAGAGTTACTAATAGTTGGACACGACTGATCAACTGAACTGAACTGAGCAGTCAAGTTTGGAATTCATTCCTTTTCTTTTATCAGGAATTAATGAGGGGAGCAGAAGATTTAGAAAGATGTAGTTTAAACAGTATTTAAGTCTACTGTTTGTTGAAAATTGTATTGGGGATGCTTTGGGGAAAATCTGAGTTAAATAAATTTACCAGTTTCCTATGATAGTCTCTAACATGGTTAAATATACTGTGAAAGATGAAGAAGGAGATACGATATACAGCATTTCCCATAGTAATTTGATCAGGGAATCTCTTTTCATTTACACAGATTTATTTCTTGAGGCACATTTCTTTCTTTTTTTGGTGGAAGAGAATTTGGAAAATTGTCCATAATGAACAATTTCCTAAATGTCTACTCTTAATCTCCAACTCACTGCTTTTCTCCTTCTTTAATATAATTATTTTTATTTCAGTTCCATGTCATCTTGATATACAAAATTCTTCTCTGATTCATTCCATAAGGCAATCTAACTTGAGAGTACTATTAATTACAGGTCTTGGGAAAAGCAATATATTACATTCTCGATTATTATAAGTACTTTTAAGTGTAGCTTTTCATAAGAACTGTATTTGTATGGCTTTCCTCATCCACAAGTGTTGACTTTTGGCAGCAGTCATTTTACATACACACGGACATATATTTTAATATATATGTAATATCATTATATGTAATATAACAATATGGTGTATATTATATTATTATGTCTAATATACATATAATAAAAGGCACAGATATGTGTTCCAATCAATGGGATTTGATGACTGTATGCAGCCAAAATGAAATATAAAAGATTTCCATCTCCCCAGAAAATTCTCTTAAGCCCCTTCCCAATCAATCCTTCCCACACTTTCATTGAGTATATTTTATGATTTATTTTTAAACCTATTCTTATATTTCCTATAAATTAATTTAGATGGTACATTTTCATTTCTAACTTCTTTTTGTGCTTTATAAAACTTGCTTTTGATACTCATCCATGTTATTGTATGTATTAGCTGCTTGTTCCTTTGTATTTCAGAGTAGTAATCCATTTATGAATATATCACATTTTGTTTAACAATTCTCTTGTTGAAGAACATTTGGATTATTTGCAATTTTTGTTTTTTATTACTAATGTCGTCAGAAACATTCTTAAACAGATCTTTTGGTTGGTAATTTCTCATGAGTAAATGTCTAAGAATGGAATTATTAATTAATAGGACAGCTGTATATTTAAGTTTATAAGATGTTGCCAAATAATTTCCCAAAGTAATTTTATCACTTTACATTTCACCAAAAATATGAGTTTCAACTTTCCAGCATATTTGCTGACATTTGTATTGTTGTTCTTTTAAACTTCAGACATTTTAGTGAATGTGAAATGGTATCACCTTTTAAAATTTACTTTTCCCTTGTGACCCCATTTGAACAACTTCTCATATTCTTATTGATACTTTTAAGATATTTTCTTTGTGAAATGTCTATTAGATCTTTTGCCCAGTTATGTTGGTCTTTATAGGTGCTCTTTCTGTATGCTGGAAAAAGAATTATCACATACATGTATTGCACATATTTCCTCCAGACTGTGTTTTGCCTATTTATTTTTTTCCTGGTGTATTTTGATAAACAGAAATTCTAATTTCAGTGAAGTCTAGTTTATCTATATTCCCTCATATGGTACTAGTCTTTTGTCCTCCATTGATTTATGTAGTGTTTCTGTTAGTTATATTGGCATTATGTGATTTTATTTCTCTGGTTTTAGACAGTTGTAAACTTCTGCTAGTAATCATTTTTAAAGTTATTTATTTTAAATTGATTGATGATTGCTTTATAATATTGGTTTGATCTCTGCCATACATCACTATGAATTAGCCATATATGTACATATATCCCTTCCCTCTTGAACTTCCTTCCCACCTCCCACCCTTTGCTACCCCTCCAGATTGTCATGGAGCCCCAGGCTAATACTCATTTATTCTGCTAATAATCCCTAGCCTCATTTCTGAACCAAACACTATGCTAGTCTCTGGAAAGGACAATGGAAAGCAACAGTCATTGTTCTATCCTTAGAGTTGGATTAGTTGGTTAGCTCAGTAATTGAAATCTAAAGTGGCTCAGATCTAGGGATACATATATAATCTTACAAAACCAGAATTCTGTGAAAAGGCTAACTTCAGTCAATTGAGTTCAGTTGCTCAGTCATGTCCAACTCTTTGTGACCCCACAGACTGCTAACTTCAAGGTTTATTAATTTTGTGGCTCAGTGGTGTCATAGAGGTTTTTTTCATCTCTCTGCCTGGCCATCCTCACTCAGATTGCCTGTATCCTCAGGCTATAAGCAAGGAGCTTACTGCAGTTTAAGGTATTACAGCGAGACAGAATGATGCCAAGAGGTGGACAATAACTTGGTTTTACTTTTAGCTCTAGTTTTGTAGTAAGGATTTTTAAAATTCTTTTCCTAGAGTCACTTCAGTGGACTCACTCATGTCTCACTGAAAAGAATCACATCTGTTCCAGAGAAAAACATTGGCCAGGGGAGTGAGATTGCTCTTAGATCAACCAAATCCCCTTCTGGACCTGAGCAAAGGCTACTTCTGCTGAGGCACATGGAAATTTGTGGAAATGACCAGTTAGTCTCTCCCATCAGGAAGCTGCCATAAGCCTCTTACACTTATCCATTACAGGACAGACTGAATGAAAACCACAATCATAGAAAACTAATCATACTGATGACAGGGACCACAGCCTTGTCTAATTCAATGAAACTATGAGCCATGACATGTACGACCACTCAAGACAGACAAGACATGTTGGAGAGTTCTGACAAAATGTGGTCCATTGGAGACAGGAATGGCAAACCATTTCAGTAATCTTGCCTTGAGAACACCATGAACCGTACTGAAAGGCAAAAGGTCTGACTCTGAAAGATGAACTTCCCAGATCAGTAGGTGCCCAATATGCTATTGGAGAAGAGTGGAGAAATAACTCCAGAAAGAATAAAGAGATGGAGCCAAAGTGAAAACAATACCCAGTGGTGAATGTGACTGGTGATAGAAGTAAGTCCAATGCGGTAAAGAACAATATTGCATAGGAACCTGGACTGTAAAGTTTGTGAATCAAGGTAAATTAGAAGTGGTCAAACAGGAGATTGCAAGAGTGAAGGTAGGAATCAGTAAACTAAAACGTACCGGAATGGGTGGATTTAACTCAGATGACTATTATATCTACCAGTGTGGGCAATAATCTCTTAAGAGAAATGGAGCATCCCTAATAGTCAACAAAAGACTACAAAATGCAGTACTTGGGTGCAATCTCAAAAAGGACAGAATGATCTCTGTTCATTTCCAAGGCAAACCATTCAAGAACACAGTAATTCAAGTCTATGCCCAACCACTAATGTTGAAGAAGCTGAAGTTGAACAGTTCTATGAAGATCTACAAAACCTTCTAGAACTAACACCCCCAAAAGATGTCCTTTTCATCGTAGGGGGCTGGAATGCAAAAGTAGGAAGTCAAGAGATAACTGGAGTAACAGGCAAGTTTGGCCTTGGAATGAATCAGGGCAAAGTCTAACGGAGTTTTGACAAGAGAATGCATTGGTCATAGCAAACACCCTCTTCCAACAACACAAGACACTACACATGGAATCATCAGATGGTCAATACAAAAATCAGGTTGATTATGTTCTTTGCAGTCAAAGATGGAGAAGCCCTATACATACATTCAGCAAAAACAAGACTGGGAGCTGACTGTGGCTCAGATCATGGACTCCTTATTGTCAAATTCAGACTTGAAGAAAGTAGGGAAAACACTAGACCATTCGGGTATGACCTAAATCAAATCCCATACGATTATACAGTGGGAGTGAGAAATAGATTTAAGAGATTAGAATTGATAGAGTGTCTGAAGAATTATGGATGGAGGTTCATAACATCGTATAGGTGGCACTGATCAAGACCATTCCCAAGAAAAAGAAATGCAAAAAGGTAAAATGGTTGTTTGAGGATGACTTACAAAGAGCTGAGGAAGAAGAGAAGTGAAAGGCAAAGGAGGAAAGGAAAGATATACCATCTAAATGCAGAGTTCCAAAGAATAGCCAAGGAGAGATAAGAAAGCCTTCTTCAGTGATCAATGCAAAGAAATAGAGGAAAATAACAGAATGGGAAAGACTAGAGATCTCTTCAAGAAAATTAGAGATACCAAGGTAACATTTCATGCAAGGATGGGAACAACAAAAGACAGAAATGGTATGGACCTAACAGAAGTGGAGGATATTAAGAAGAGGTGGCAAGAATACACAGAAGAACTGTACAAAAAATATTTTCATGACCCAGAAAACCACAATGGTGTGATTACTTACCTTGGATCAGACATCCTGGAATGTGAAGTCAAGTGGGCCTTAAGAAGCATCACTATGAGTAAAGCCAGTGGAGGTGACGGAATTCCAGTTGAGCTATCTCAAATCCTGAAAGATGATGCTGTGAAACTGCTGCACTCAATATGCCAGCAAATTTGGAAAGCTCAGCAGTGGCCACATGACTGGAAAAAGTCAGTTTTAATTTCAATCCCAAAGAAAGGCAATGCCAAAGAATGCTCAAATTATGGCACAATTGCACTCATCTCACACACTAGCAAAGTAATACTCAAATTCTCCAAGCTAGACTTCAACAGTATGTGAACTGAGAACATCCAGATGTTCAAGCTGGATTTAGAAAAGGCAGAGGAATCAGAGATCAAGTTGAAAACATCTGTTAGATCATCGAAAAAGCAAGAGAGTTCCAGAAAAACATCTTCTTCTTTATTGACTATGCCAAAGCCTTTGACTATGTGGATCACAACAAACTGTGGAAAATTCTCTAAGAGATGAGAATACCAGACTACCTTACCTGCCCCCTGAGAAATTTGTATGCAAATCAAGAAAGAGTAGTTATAACTGGACATGGACAAAGGACAGGTTCCAAATTGGGAAAGGAGTAAGTAAAAAGGATTTATATTGTCACCCTGTTTGTTTAACTTATATGCAGAGCACATCATGAGAAACGCTGGGCTTGATGAAGCATAAGCTGGAATCAAGATTGCTGGGAGAAATATAAACAACCTCAGATATGCAGATGACACCAACCTTACGGCAGAAAGTGAAGAAGAATTAAAGATCTTCTTGATGAAAGTGAAAGAGCAAAATGAAAAAGCTAACCTAAAACTCAACATTCATAAAACAAAGATCATGGCATCTGGTCTCATCACTTCATGTTAAATAGATGGGGAAACAATGGAAACAGTGACAGACTTTATTTACTTGGGTTCCAAAATCACTGCAGAGAAAAACTATTAAAAGTTCCAACATATGGAGGCTGAACAACATGCTGCTGAATAACCAACAAATCACAGAAGAAATCAAAAAAGAAATAAAAATATGCATAGAAATGAATGAAAATGAAAACACAACAACCCAAAACCTGTGGGACACTGTAAAAGCAGTGCTAAGGGGAAGGTTCATAGCACTACAGGCATACCTCAAGAAATAAGAAAAAAAGTCAAATAAATAACCTAACTCTACACCTAAAGCAACTAGAAAAGGAAGAAATGAAGAACCCCAGGGTTAGTAGAAGGAAAGAAATCTTAAAAATTAGGGCAAAAATAAATGCAAAAGATAAAAAAGAGACCATAGCAAAAATCAACAAGGCCAAAAGCTGGTTCTTTGAAAGGATAAATAAAATTGACAAACCATTAGCCAGACTCATCAAGAAACAAAGGGAGAAGAATCAAATCAATAAAATTAGAAAAGAAAATGGAGAGATCACAACAGACAACACAGAAATACAAAGGATCATAAGAGACTACTATCAGCAATTATATGCCAACAAAATGGACAATTTGGAAGAAATGGTCAAATTCTTAGAAAAGTCCAGGTCCAGATGGTTTCACAGCTGAATTCTACCAAAAATTTAGAGAATAGCTAACACCTATACTACTCAAACTCTTCCAGAAAATTGCAAAAGGTAAACTTCTAAACTCATTCTATGAGGTCACCATCACCCTAATACAAAAGCCTGACAAAGATGCCACAAAAAAAGAAAACTACAGGCCAATATCACTGATGAACATAGATGCAAAAATTATTAGCAAAATACTGGCAATCAGAATCCAACAACACATTAAAAAGATCATACACCATGACCAAGTGGGTTTTATCCCAGGGATGCAAGGATTCGTCAATATCCACAAATCAATCAATGTAATACACCACATTAACAAATCAAAAAATAAAAGCCATATGATTATCTCAATAGATGCAGAGAAAGCCTTTGATAAAATTCAACATTGATTTATGATAAAAACTCTCCAGAAAGCAGGAATAGAAGGAACATTCCTCAACATAATAAAAGCTATATATGACAAACCCACACCTAACATTATCCTCAATGGTGAAAAATTGAAAGCATTTCCCCTATCCCCTAAAGTCAGGAACAAGACAAGGGTGCCCACTCTCACCACTACTATTCAACATAGTTTTGAAAGTTTTGGCCACAGCAATCAGAGCAGAAAAAGAAATAAAAGGAATACAAATTGGAAAAGAAGAATTAAAATTCTCACTCTTTGCAGATGACATGATCCTCTTCATAGAAAACCTAAAGACTCCACCAGAAAATTGCTAGAGCTAATCAATGAATATAGTAAAGTTGCAAGATATAAAATCAACACACAGAAATCCCTTGCATTCCTATACACTAATAATGAGAAAATAGAGACATTAAGGAAACAATTCCATTCACTATTGCAACAAAAAGAATAAAATACTTAGGAATATATCTACCTAAAGAATGTAAAGACCTATAAATAGAAAACTATAAAACACTGGTGAAAGAAATCAAAGAGGACACTAATAGATGGAGAAATATACCATGTTCATGGATCGGAAGAATCAATATAGTGAACATGAGTATACTACCGAAAGCAATTTATAGATTCAATGCAATCCCTATCAAGCTACCAACAGTATTTTTCACAGAGCTAGAACAAATAATTTCACAATTTGTATGGAAATACAAAAACCTCGAATAGCCAAAGCAATCTTGAGAAAGAAGAATGGAACTGGAGGAATCAACCTGCCTGACTTCAGGCTCTACTACAAAGCCACAGTCATCAAGACAGTACAGTACTGGCACAAAGACAGAAATACAGATAAATGGAACAGAATAGAAAACCCAGAGACGAATCCATGCACCTATGGACACTTTATCTTTGACAAAGGAGGCAAAAATACACAATGGAGAAAAGACAATCTCTTTAATAAGTGGTGCTGGGAAAACTGGTCAAACACTTGTAAAAGAATGAAACTAGAACACTTTCTAACACCATACACAAAAATAAACTCAAAATGGATTAAAGATAACGATAACTCTGTATGCAAGACAGCAAAAGAGGCACAGATGCATAGAACAGTCTTTTGGACTCTGTAGGAGAGCAAGAGGGTGGGATAATTTGGGAGAATGGCATTGAAACATGTATAATATCATATAAGAAATGAATCGCCAGTCCAGGTTCAATGCAGGATACAGGATGCTTGGGGCTGGTGCACTGGGATGACCCAGAGGGATGGTACAGGCAGGGAGGTGGGAGGGGGGTTCAGGATGGGGAACGCGTGTATACCCGTGGCAGATTCATGTTGATGTATGGCAAAACCAATGCAATGTTGTAAAGTAATTAGCCTTCAATTAAAATAAATTTATATTAAAAAATAAAAATCACTGCAGACTGTGGCAGAAGGTCTCAGAAGAAACAGAGATTCACAGGGAGAAATGGAAGTTTCAACATATCAGCCAAATAAAGGATAAAGAAAATACTCAGAAAGAAAGTAACAATTGATGATACCAAATTCAGGAGTATGTATGGGAACTCTTCCTGTAGAAAGAAATGTGAGTTTTCAAATCTTAACAAAAGAAGCAGCTCTCCAGTTAATGTGAAGAAGAGAACAACAAAGAATGAAATGAAATTCATGGTTCTTTTAAGAAATGCTCAGTCTGGTCAGAGCAATAGAAATGGTTAATCTTTTTTTACTCAAATCCCTGATAATTATTAATAACTTGTCACAGTGGGAGAGAAATGTTATGGAAAAAAATACTGTCATTAATTCTCAAAAATATGGTCAAAATAAGCATAAGAGAATAGAATGTAAACAGAACATTTTTTGTGGACATAGCTGCTGCTAAGTCGCTTCAGTCGTGTCCGACTCTGTGCGATCCCATAGACAGAAGCTCACCAGGCTCCCCCGTCCCTGGGATTCTCAGGCAAGAACACTGGAGTGGGTTGCCATTTCCTTCTCCAATGCATGAAAGTGAAAAGTGAAAGTGAAGTCGCTCAGTCGTGTCCGACTCTTAGCGACCCCATGGACTGGAGACTACCAGGCTCCTCCGTCCATGGGATTTTCCAGGCAAAAGTACTGGGGTGGGGTGCCATTGCCTTCCCCGTGTGGACATAGGAAAAACATATTTATGTGAAAGGAATTTGTTGCAGTCATAGGGGTTTACTCCCCACCCCCCTTTTTTAAACACTTCCAGCATTTTAACTGCTCCTCCAAAAGAAACTAAATCTGGAAAAATGATACTTAGCTGGGATCAACTCATATAGATGACTTGATTTTAGTTAATTTGCTTCACAGAATGTCAAACTCAAAGAAATTAAATGTGCTTCGATTAACAGCTTTTTAGTTGTAAGTCATAAAATCCAATTCAAGTTAGTCTAAGCAAGTAAAGTGAATTGACTAAATGAATCTAGCTGCTGCTGCTGCTGCGTCGCTTCAGTCGTGTCCGACTCTGTGCGACCCCATAGACGGCAGCCAACCAGGCTCCCCCGTCCCTGGGATTCTCCAGGCAAGAACACTGGAGTGGGTTGCCGTTTCCTTCTCCAATGCATGAAAGTGAAAAGTGAAATTGAAGTCGCTCAGTTGGGTCCGACTCTTAGCGACCCCATGGACAGCGGCCCACCAGGGACCTCTGTCCATGGGATTTTCCAGGCAAGAGTACTGGGGTGGGGTGCCATTGCCTAACACATGCACGCAATTCCAAGGAAGGATTAGAGCAGGGGCTTATGGAAGGTACTGGAAAAAAGACACTGAAAAGCAATCAGGGTTTTTTCTCTCTATCTGCCTTGTCTCTGCTCCTTTCTAGACTTCTGCTTCATCTCTTTCACTTCACAGACTTTTTCTGCTTCTCATTCCAGGGCCAGGCAGATTTTCCCTCATCTTCCTGCCCCAACTCCAGGTCTGCAGCTAATATCCCTGCATCTTGGGAGATAATTCTAAGCTGAAGTACATTCGGATATTCTCTATTCTGAATTACAAGAAGAGAAAAAGAAAGGGCACAAACCGGTCCAGCAAAGCCTGTAAGACCTTGAATGATGTGGCCCTTCCTGTGGCTCCAACTTTGTATCATGTTCCCCTCAGATTCATTCATTAACCCATTCACCCTTTGAAGTTCTCAGAAAACGGCAAGCTTTCTCTCTCCCCAGACACTTTGCTGTTGCTAGTCCCTTTGGCAAGAATAATGCTCTTCTGGAATGGACAGGGTTGGCTTCTTCTCAGTCACTTTTCTCCTTAGACATCATTGCCTTCAAAAGGCCTGCCTTGAACACTCTACCTTAATTGGGAATTCCTTGCCCACTCACTCTATTTATTCTCTATCATAGAATTTGATTAACTTACATTTTAAAACATTTCAGTCATTTCCTTTCCTGTTTGCTTATACACTTGGGTCATGTCCATCTCCCTTAATTGAATATGAGGAACAGACCATGAACACGAGTGGTTGCTGATCCATTATTGATTTTTCCTGCCTGGATTACTGAAAATTCCACAATTTTTCAAGTACAATTTTTCAAGTTCAGTCTCAGTCATGTCTGACTCTGTGACCCCATGGACTGCAACAAGCCAGGCCTCTCTGTCCATCACAAACTCCTAGAGTTTGCTCAAACTTGTGTCCATCAAGTTGGTGATGCCATCCAACCATCTCATCCTCTGTCGTCCCCTTCTCCTCCTATCTTCGTTTTCCAGCATTTTCCAGTCTTTCCCAGCATCAGGGTCTTTTACGACAAGTCAGATAGGTTAGAATATTCTGATTTGCTGGAAATTTTTGACTGTTTTGACCTGCATAGATTTGCTTTCTCTGATATCCTCTTATTCATATAACCAGATTTACAGATTTTTAAAAAATTAATTAATTTATTCTAATTGGAGGCTAATTACTTTACAATCAGTTTAGTTCAATCGCTCAGTCGTGTCCAACTCTGTGACCCCATGAACCACAGCAAACCAGGCCTCCTTGTCCACCACCAACTGCTGGAGTTTACCCAAACCCATGTCCATTGAGTTGGTGATGCCATTTAATGATCAAATCCTCTGTAGTCCCCTTCTCCTGCTGCCTTCAGTCTTTCCTAGCATCAGGGTCTTTTCAAATGAGTCAGCTCTTTGCATCAGGTGGCCAAAGTACTGGAGTTTCAGCTTCAACATCAGTCCTTCTAATGAGCACCCAGGACTGATCTCCTTTAGGATGGACTGGTTGGACCTCCTTGCAGTCCAAGGGACTCTTAAGGGTCTTCTCCAAAATCAGAGTTCAAAAGCATCAGTTCTTCAGCACTCAGCTTTCTTTATACTTCTACTCTCACGTCCATATATGATTACTGGAAAAGCCATATACTTGACTAGATGGACCTTTGTTGGCAAAGTAATGTCTCTGCTTCATAATATGCTTTCTAGGTTGGTCATAACTTTCCTTCCAAGGAGTAAGTGTCTTTTAATTTCATGGCTGCAGTTACCATCTGCAGTGATTTTGGAGTCCATAAAAATAAAGTCTGACACTGTTTCCACTGTTTCTCCATCTATTTCCCATGAAGTGATGGGACCGGCCATGATCTTTTTTTTCTGAATGTTGAGTTTTAAGCCAACGTTTTCACTTTCCTCTTTCACTTTCATCAAGAGGCTCTTTAGTTCTTCTTCATTTTCTGCCATAAGGATGGTGTCATCTGCATATCTGAGGTTATCGATATTTCTCCCAGCAGAAAAACAACAAGAACTGTAGTGTTCTGGGTATGAGTAAAGTGGGTCTAAACCCCAATATTTTGGCCACCTCATGCGAAGAGCCGACTCATTGGAGAAGACTCTGATGCTGGGAGGGATTGGGGGCAGGAGGAGAAGGTTACGACAGAGGATGAGATGGCTGGATGGCATCACTGACTCGATAGACGTGAGTCTCAGTGAACTCCGGGACTTGGTGATGGACAGGGAGGCCTGGCGTGCTGTGATTCATGGGGTTGCAAAGAGTCGGACAGGACTGAGCGACTGATCTGATCTGATCTATCTGATAGGTTTTGGGTTGTTGTGTTTTTATTTTCATTCATTTCTATGAATATTTTTATTTCTCTTTTGATTTCTCCAGTGACGTTGGCTGTTCAGAAGCGTGTTGTTTACCCTCCATATGTTTTTATTCTTAATAGTCTTTTTCTTGTAATTGACATCTAATCTTACTGCATTGTGATGAGAAAAGATGCTTGGCATGATTTCAATTTTTTAAAAAAATTTACCAAGGCTATATTTGTGGCCCAGGATGTGGTATATCCTGGAGAAGGTTCTGTGTGTACTTGAGCAAAATGTGAAATTCATTGTTTTTTGGTGAAATGTTCAATAGATGTCAGTTAGGACTAACTGGTCCATTTTATCTTTTAAAGTTTGTGTTTCCTTGCTAATTATCTGTTTAGTTGATCTTTCCATAGGTGCAATGGGGTTTTGAGGTCTTCCACTATTGTTATATTACTGAGTTTCCCCTTTCATACTTGTTAGCATTTGCCTTACATATTGCAGTGCAGTCCTATGTTGGGTGCACGGAATATTTATAATTGTTATATCTTCTTCTTGGATTGATCCTTTGATCATTATGTAGTGTCCTTCTTTGTCTCTTCTCATGGCTTTTATTTCAAAGTCTATTTCATCTGATATGAGTATTGCAATTCCTGCTTTCTTTTGGTCTCAAAATTTTGATGCCACCATTCTCTCCCTCACTTTTTTCTTTTTGCATATATGAACATCTGTCTTCTCAGTAAGATTATCAATTTTAGAAAACAGAGTCTCAGTTTTACATGTTGTGACAGTTAGGATTTGGTTTTACGTTATAAAACAATAAAGCCAAATACTTTGGTTGAATAAGATAGAGTTTTATTATTCGCTAATGTAAAAGGAGTAAAGAAGTCTTAATGTAAAAGGACAGTAGCCTCTCAGGCTCCTCCGTCCATGGGATTTTCCAGGCAAGAGTGCTGGAGTGGATTGCCATTTCCTTCTCCAGGGGATCTTCCCGAGTCAGGAATCGAACCCAGGTCTCCCGCATTGCAGGCAGACGCTTTACCGTCTGAGCCACCAGGGAAACCCCAATGTAAAAGGAATCTGGAGCTGTTGTTTCAGAATGGGATAGAGATTACACCGACATTAGAGACCCAGGCTCCTTGCTTTCTTTTGTTTTATAATCCTTCAGATCAGATCAGATCAGATCAGTCGCTCAGTCGTGTCCAACTCTCTGCGACCCCATGAATCGCAGCACGACAGGCCTCCCTGTCCATCACCAACTGCCGGTCACTCAGACTCACGTCCATCGAGTCAGTGATGCCATCCAGCCATCTCATCCTCTGTCGTCCCCTTCTCCTCCTGCTCCCAATCCCTCCCAGCATCAGAGTCTTCTCCATGGAGTCAACTCTTCGCAGGAGGTGGCCAAAATACTGGACTTTCAGCTTTAGCATCATTCCTTCCAAAGAAATCCCAGGGCTGATCTCCTTCAGAATGGACTGGTTGGATCTCCTTGCAGTCCAAGGGACTCTCAAGAGTCTTCTCCAACACCACAGTTCCAAAGCATCAATTCTTCGGCACTCAGCCTTCTTCACAGTCCAGCTCTCACATCTATACATGACCACAGGAAAGACCATAGCCTTGACTAGGCGAACCTTTGTTGGCAAAGTAATGTCTCTGCTTTTGAATATGCTATCTAGGTTAGTCATAACTTTTCTTCCAAGGAGTAAGCGTCTTTTAATTTCATGGCTGCAGTCACCATCTGCAGTGATTTTGGAGCCCAAAAGAGTAAAGTCTGACACTGTTTCCACTGTTTCCCCATCTATTTCCCATGAAGTGATGGGACCGGATTACATGATCTTCGTTTTCTGAATGTTGAGCTTTAAGCCCACCTTTTCAGTCTCCACTTTCACTTTCATCAAGAGGCTTTTTAGTTCCTCTTCACTTTCTGCCATAAGGGTGGTGTCATCTGCATATCTGAAGTTATTGATATGTCTCCCAGCAATCTTGATTCCAACTTGTGTTTCTTCCAGTCCAGCGTTTCTCATTATGTACTCTGCATATAAGTTAAATAAGCAAGGTAACAATATACAGCCTTGACGTACTCCTTTTCCTATTTGAAACCAGTCCGTTGTTCCATGTCTAGTTCTAACTGTTGTTTCCTGACCTGCATACAAATTTCTCAAGAGGCAGATCAGGTGGTCTGGTATTCCCATCTCTTTCAGAATTTTCCACAGTTTATTGTGATCTACACAGTCAAAGCATCAATTCTTCGGCGCTCAGCCTTCTTCACAGTCCAGCTCTCACATCCATACATGACCACAGGAAACACCATAGCTTTGACTAGGCGAACCTTTGTTGGCAAAGTGATGTCTCTGCTTTTGAATATGCTATCTAGGTTGGTCATAACCTTCCTTCCAAGGAGCAAGCGTCTTTTAATTTCATGGCTGCAGTCACCATCTGCAGTGATTTTGGAGCCCAGAAAAATAAAGTCTGACACTGTTTCCACTGTTTCTCCATCTATTTCCCATGTAGTGATGGGACCAGATGCCATGATCTTCATTTTCTGAATGTTGAGCTTTAAGCCAACCTTTTCACTCTCCACTTTCACTCTCATCAAGAGGCTTTTTAGTTCCTCTTCACTTTCTGCCATAAGGGTGGTATCATCTGCATATCTGAGGTTATTGATATTTCTCCCGGCAATCTTGATTCCAGCTTGTGTTTCCTCCAGTCCAGCATTTCTCATGATGTACTCTGCACATAAGTTAAATAAACATGGTGACAATATACAGCCTTGACGTACTCCTTTTCCTATTTGGAACCAGTCTGTTGTTCCATGACCAGTTCTAACTGTTGCTTCCTGACCTGCATACAGATTTCTCAAGAGGCAGATCAGGTGGTCTGGTATTCCCATCTTTCTCAGAATTTTCCACAGTTTATTGTGATCTACACAGTCAAAGGCTTTGGCATAGTCAATAAAGCAGAAATAGATGTTTTTCTGGAACTCTCTTGCTTTTTCCATGATCCAGCGGATGTTGGCAATTTGATCTCTGGTTCCTCTGCCTTTTCTAAAAATAGCTTGAACATCAGGAAGTTCATGGTTCACATATTGCTGAAGCCTGGCTTGGAGAATTTTGAGCATTACTTTACTAGCGTGTGAGATGAGTGTAATTGTGCAGTGGTTTGAGCATTCTTTGGCATTGCCTTTCTTTGGGATTGGAATGAAAACTCATCATTTCCAATCCTGTGGCCACTGCTGAGTTTTCCAAATTTGGTGGCATATTGAGTGCAGCACTTTCATAGCATCATCTTTCAGGATTTGGAATAGCTCAACTGGAATTCCATCACCTCCACTAGCTGTGTTCATAGTGATGCTTTCTAAGGCCCACTTGACTTCATATTCCAGGATGTCTGACTCTAGGTCAGTGATCACACCATCATGATTATCTGGGTCGTGGAGATCTTTTTTGTACAGTTCTTCTGTGTATTCTTGCCACCTCTTCTTAATATCTTCTGCTTCTGTTAGGTCCATACCATTTCTGTCCTTTAGCCAGCCCATCTTTGCATGAAATGTTCCTTTGGTATCTCTGATTTTCTTGAATAGATCCTTAGTCTTTCCCATTCTGTTGTTTTCCTCTATTTCTTTGCATTGATCCCTGAAGAAGGCTTTCTTATCTCTTCTTGCTATCTTTGGAACTTCGCATTCAGATGTTTATATCCTTCCTTTTCTCCTTTGCTTTTCGCTTCTCTTCTTTTCACAACTATTTGTAAGGCCTCCCCAGACAGCCATTTTGCTCTTTTGCATTTCTTTTCCATGGGGATGGTCTTGATCCCTGTCTCCTATACAATGTCACGAACCTCATTCCATAGTTCATCAGGCACTCTATCTATCAGATCTAGGCCCTTAAATCTATTTCTCACTTCCACTGTATAATCATCAGGGATTTGATTTAGGTCATACCTGAATGGTCTAGTGGTTTTCCCTACTTTCTTCAATTTCAGTCTGAATTTGGCAATAAGGAGCTCATGGTCTGAGCCACAGTCAGCTCCTGGTCTTGTTTTTGCTGATTGTATAGATTTTCTCCATCTTTGGCTGCAAAGAATATAATCAATCCGATTTCGGTGTTGACCATCTGGTGATGTCCTTGTATAGAGTCTTCTCTTGTGTTGTTGGAAGAGGGTATTTGCTATGACCAGTGCCTTTTCTTGGTAAAACTCTATTAGTCTTTGCCCTGCTTAATTCCATATTCCAAGGCCAAATTTGCCTGTTACTCCAGGTGTTTCTTGACTTCCTACTTTTGCATTCCCGTCCCCTATAATGAAAAGGACATCTTTTTTGGGTGTTAGTTCTAAATGGTCTTATAGATCTTCATCAGATCAGATCAGATCAGTCGCTCAGTCGTGTACGACTCTTTGCGACCCCATGAACCGCAGCATGCCAGGCCTCCCTATCCATCACCAGCTCTCGGAGGTCACTCAGACTCACATTCATCGAGTCAGTGATGCCATCCAGCCATCTCATCCTCTGTCGTCCCCTTTTCCTCCTGCCCCCAATCCCTCCCAGCATCAGAGTCTTCTCCAATGAGTCAACTCTTCGCATGAGGTGGCCAAAATACTGGAGTTTCAGCTTAAGCATCATTCCCTCCAAAGAAATCCCAAGTCTGATCTCCTTCAGAATGGACTGCTTGGATCTCCTTGCAGTCCAAGGGACTCTCAAGAGTCTTCTCCAACACCACACTTCAAAAGCATCTATTCTTCGGTGCTCAGCCTTCTTCACAGTCCAGCTCTCACATCCATACATGACCACAGGAAAGACCATAGCCTTGACTAGGCGAACCTTTGTTGGCAAAGTGATGTCTCTGCTTTTGAATATGCTATCTAGGTTGGTCATAACCTTCCTTCCAAGGAGTAAGCGTCTTTTAATTTCATGGCTGCAGTCACCATCTGCAGTGATTTTGGAGCCCAGAAAAATAAAATCTGACACTGTTTCCACTGTTTCTCCATCTATTTCCCATGTAGTGATGGGACCAGATGCCATGATCTTCATTTTCTGAATGTTGAGCTTTAAGCCAACCTTTTCACTCTCCACTTTCACTCTCATCAAGAGGCTTTTTAGTTCCTCTTCACTTTCTGCCATAAGGGTGGTATCATCTGCATATCTGAGGTTATTGATATTTCTCCCGGCAATCTTGATTCCAGCTTGTGTTTCCTCCAGTCCAGCATTTCTCATGATGTACTCTGCATATAAGTTAAATAAACATGGTCACAATATACAGCCTTGGCGTACTCCTTTTCCTATTTGGAACCAGTCTGTTGTTCCATGACCAGTTCTAACTGTTGCTTCCTGACCTGCATACAGATTTCTCAAGAGGCAGATCAGGTGGTCTGGTATTCCCATCTCTCTCAGAATTTTCCAGAGTTTATTGTGATCTACACAGTCAAAGGCTTTGGCATAGTCAATAAAGCAGAAATAGATGTTTTTCTGGAACTCTCTTGCTTTTTCGATAATCCAGCGGATGTTGGCAATTTGATCTCTGGTTCCTCTGCCTTTTCTAAATCCAGCTTGAACATCAGGAAGTTCACGGTTCACATATTGCTGAAGCCTGGCTTGGAGAATTTTGAGCATTACTTTACTAGATCTTCATAGAACCGTTCAACTTCAGCTTCTTCAGCATTACTGGTTGGGGCATAGACTTGGATTACTGTGACATTGAATGGTTTGCCTTGGAAATGAACAGAGATCCTTCTGTCGTTTTTGAGATTGCATCCAAGTACTGCATTTCGGACTCTTTTTTTGACCATGATGGCTACTCCATTTCTTCTGAGGGATTCTTGCCCGCAGTAGTAGATATAATGGTCCTCTGAGTTAAATTCACCTATTCCAGTCCATTTTAGTTCACTAATTCCTAGAATGTCGACATTCACTCTTGCCATCTCTTGTTTGACCACTTCCAATTTGCCTTGATTCATGGACCTGATATTCCAGGTTCCTATGCAATATTGCTCTTTACAGGTCGGACTTTGCTTCTATCACCAGTCACATCCACAGCTGGGTATTCATTTTGCTTTGGCTCCATCCCTTCATTCTTTCTGGAGTTATTTCTCCACTGATCTCCAGTAGCATATTGGGCACCTACTGACCTGGGGAGTTTCTCTTTCAGTATCCTATCATTTTGCCTTTTCATACTGTTCATGGGGTTCTCAAGGCAAGAATACTGAAGTGGTTGCCATTCCCTTCTCCAGCGGACTACATCCTGTCGGATTTCTCCACCATGACCCGCCCATCCTGGGTTGCCCCACGAGCATGGCTTAGTTTCATTGAGTTAGACAAGGCTGTGGTCCTAGTGTGATTAGATTGACTAGTTTTCTGTGAGTATGGTTTCAGTGTGTTTGCCCTCTGATGCCCTCTTGCAACACCTACCGTCTTACTTGGGTTTCTCTTACCTTTGGCGTGGGGTATCTCTTCCCGGCTGCTTCAGCAAAGCACAGCCATTGCACCTTACCTTGGACGAGGGGGTCTCTCCTCACCGCCGCCCTTCCTGACCTTGGAGGAGGGGTATCTCCTCACCGCCACCCTTCCTGACCTCGGTCGTGGGATAGCTCCTCTTGCTTAGTGTGGCGGTCACAGCCGCCGAGGCACTTAGTGCGCTGGTCGCAGCCGCTGAATCAGTTTTGAAAGCTTAAGTCACCTCTTTGTAGGCAACCTTGACAGGTGGGAAAACTGTACTCTGGGATGTTGTATGTGCTGTTACATGTTGTATGCTCCATATTGTGTTGAGTAGTGCCCCACCTTCAATTCCTGTTTACTATCAACTGTAAATGTTACTTTATTTGGAAGTAGAGTCTTTGTCCCTATCATGGATGTGAGTCATGTCATGGTCTATGAAGCTGTGAGACATGCAATGCAGGGCCACCCAAGATCAATGGGTCATAGTGAAGAGTTTTCACAGAATGTGATCCACTGGAGCAGGGAATGGCAACCCACTCCAAATTCTTGCCTGGAGAACACCATGAACAGTATGAAAAGGCAAAAAGATATGAACAATGGTGGGTGAGCTCCCCAGGTTGGAAAGCATGCAATATGCTACTGGGAATGAGCAGAAAGCAATTACTAGTAGCTCCAGTAGGAATAAAATGACTGGGCCAAAGCAGAAATGATGCTCAGTTGTGGATATTTCTGGTGGTGAAGGTAAATTCCAATGCTGTAAGGAGCAATATTGCAAAGGAACCTGGAATGCTAGGCCCATGTATCAAGGTAAATTAGACGTGGTCAAGCAGGAAACTGTGGTTTTCAGTCTGTCTGCCCTCTGATGGAGAAGGATAAGAGGCTTACAGAAGTTTCCTGATGAGACAGACTGATTGAGACTAAGCATTCAGAAAATTAAGATCATGGCATCTGGTCCCATCACTTCATGGCAAATAGATGAGGAAACAATGGAAACAGTGAGAGACTTTATTTCGAGGGGCTCCAAAATCACTGCAGATGGTATCTGCGCCCATGAAATTAAAAGATGCTTGCTCCTTGGAAGAAAAGTTATGACCAAGCATATTAGAAAGCAGAGACATTACTTTGCCAACAAAGATCCATTTAGTCAAAGCTATGGTTTTTCCAGTAGTCTTGTGTGGATGTGAGAGTTGGACTATAAAGAAAGCTGAGAACTGAAGAATTGATGCTTTTGAATTGTCTTGTTGAAGAAGACTCTTGAGAGTCCCTTGGACTGCAAGGAGGCTCAACCAGACCATCCTAAAGGAAATCAGTCCTGAATGTTCATTGGAAGGACGGATGCTGAAGCTGAAACTCCAATACTTTGGGCACCTGATGCAAAGAACTGACTTGTTGGAAATGACCCTGATGCTGGGAAAGGTTCAAGGTGGGAGGAGAAGGGGACAACAGAGGATGAGATGGTTGGATGGCATCACTGACTTGATGGACAAGAGTTTGAGTAAACTTCGGTAGTTGGTGATAGACAGGGAGACCTGGCATACTGCAGTCCATGGCATTGTAAAGAGTCGGACATGACTGACTGAACTCAACTCAAGCAGGAGAGGGCAAGAGTGAATATTGACATCTCAGGAATCTGTGAACTAAAATGTATGGGATTTCTTCTAAGAATCCCTTAGAAGAAATGAAGTAACCCTCATGGTCAAAAAAAAAAAAAAAAAAAAAGAGTCCAAAATACAGTACTTGGGTGCAATCTCAAAAATGATAAAATAATCTCCATTCATTTCCAAGGCAAAGCATTCAACATCAAAGTAATCCAAGTTTATACTCCAACCATAATGTCATAGAAGCTGAAGTTGAACAGTTCTATGAAGACCTACACGACCTTTTACAACTAACACCAAAAAGAGATGTCCTTTTCATCATAGAAGATTAAATTGTAAAAATAGAGAGTCAAGAGACACCCAGAATAACAGGCAAGTTTGGCCTTGGAGTACAAAATGAAGCAGGGCAATAGAGTCTTGTCAAAAGAACACACTGGTCATAAAAAACACCCTTTTCTGTCAACACAAGAGTTGACTCTATAATTGGACATCACCAAATCGCCAATATTGAAATCAGATTGATCATATTCTTTGCAGCTGAAGATGGAGAAACTCAATACAGTCAGCAAAAACAAGACCTGGAGATGAGCGTGGCTCAGATCATGAGCTTCTTATTGCAAAATTCAGGCTTAAATTGAATAAAGTAGGAAGAGTCACTAGACCATTCAGGTATGACCTAAATGAAACCCCTTATAATTATACAGTGGAATAGACAAATAGATTCAAGGGATTAGATCTGGTAGACAGAGTGCCTGAACATCTATGGATGGAGGTTCACTACATTTTACAGGAGGAATATATATGAAAATATACAGGAACGTATACATATATTATTTTTTTCAAAGGAAAAAATACAAGAAGGCAAAGTGGTTGTCTGAGGAGGCTTTACAAATATCTGAGAAAAGGAGAAAATCGAAAGGCAAAGGAGAAAGGGAAAGGTATACCCAACTGAATACGGAGTTCCAGAGAATAGCAAGGAGACATAAAAAAACATTCTCATGTGAACAATGCAAAGAAATAGAGGAAAACAATAGAATGGGAAAGACTAGAGATCTCTTCAAGAAAATTGAAGATATCAAGTGAATATTTTAAACAAGGATAGACACAATAAAGGACAGAAAGAGTAAGGACCTAACAGAAACAAAAAGATACTAAGAAGAAGTGGCAAGAATACACAGGAGAACTGTCCTTTAAAAAAGGCCTTAATGATTTGGATAATCACAATGTTGTGGGCACTCATCTTGAGCCAGATACCTGGAGTGTGAGGCCAAATGGGCCTCAGGAAGCAGTACTACAAGTAAAGCTAGTGGAGGTGACAGAATTCCCGCTGAGTGGTTTAAAATCCCAAAAATGATGCTACAAAAGTATGGGGAGGGAGGAGGGAGGAGGGTTCAGGATGAGGAACACATGTATACTTGTGGAAGATCCATCTCGATGTATGGCAAAAGCAATACAGTATTGTAAAGTTAAGCAAAATAAAATTTAATTGAAAAAAAAAATAAGTTAAATAAACATGGTGACAATGTAAAAAAAAAGTGTTGTATTCAATATATTAGCAAATTTGGAAAACTCAGCTGTGGCCACAGGGCTGGAAAGGGTCAATTTCCATTTCAATGTCAAAGAAGAGCAATGCCAAAAGAATGTTCAAACTATCATACAATACCGCTCATTTCACAATCTAGCAAGATTATGCTCAAAGTCCTTCAAGGTAGGCTGCAGCAAATTGGGAGCTAAGAACTTTCAGATGTATGAGCTAGGTTTTGAAGAGGCGGAAGAACTAGAGATCAAATTGCCAATTTTCACTGGATCATGGAGAAAGCAAGGGAGTTCCAGACAAATGGCTGCTTCTGCTTCATTGACTATGCTAAAGCCTTTGACTGTGTGGAGCATAACAAATTGCGGAAAAATTCTTAAAAAGATAGGAATACCAGGCCACCTTACCTGCCTCCTGAGAAATCTGTATGCAGGTCAAGAAGCAACAGTTAGAACCAGATATGAAACAACTTACTGGTTCCAAATTGGGATAGGAGTATGAAATGGCTGTATATTGTCATCCTACTTATCTAACTTATGTGCAGAGTACATCATTCAAAATGCTGGGCTGGATGAATCACAAGTTGGAATGAAGAACATCATTGAAGAAATATCAACAGCCTCAGCTATGCCATTGATACCACTCTAATGGCATAAAGTGAAGAGGAAAAGCGCCTCTTGATGAAAGTGAAAGAGGAGAGTGAAAAAGTTGGCTTAAAACTCAACATTCAAAAAACTAAGACTATGGCATCCAGTTCCATAACTTCATAGCAAATAGATAGGGAAACAATGGAAACAATGAGAGACTATTTTTTGGGCTCCAAAATCACTGCAGATGGTGACTGCAGCTATGAAATTAAAAGACGCTTGTTCCTTGGAAGAAAAGCTATGACCAACCTAGATAGCATATTAAAAGGCAGAGACATTATTTTGCTGACAAAGGTCCATCTAGCCAAAGCTCTGGTTTTTCCAGTAGTCATGTATGGACATGAAAGCTGGACCATAAAAAAGCTGAGCAATGAGGAATTGATGCTTTTGAACTGTGGTGTTGAAGAAAACTCTTGAGAGTCCCTTGGACTGCACAGAGATGAAACCAGTCAATCCTAAAGGAAATCAGTCCTGAATATTCATTAGAAGGACTGATGATGAAGTTGAAGCTCCAATACTTGGGTCACCTGATGTGAAGATCTGACTCATTGGAAAAGATCCTAATTCTGGGAAAGACTGAAGGCAAAAAGAGAAGGGGGTGGCAGAGGATGAGATGGTTATATAGCACTACTGAATCAATGGACACGAATTTGAGCAAACTCATTCCAGATGAACCTGGCATGCTGTAGTCCATGGGGTTACAAAGAGTAAGACACAATGTCGACTGAACAACAACAGCAAGGGTCTTTGTAGATGTACTCAAATTAAAATGA